>CM057830.1:119092456-120582774 GCA_030068075.1 Paguma larvata | reverse complement strand
CCTTGCTTCTTTATATACCTTGCCCCCTTCTCACTCTGTCCACACGCACCGCTAACATCAACCCTGGGAAACCCAACTCTCCAGCTGCTCAGCCGCAACCATGAGCACTAGTCTCATGGAAACTTATGATTGCTAGGACACTGACCCATGTTGGACCGCAATGCTGCCTGGCAATGACATTTCCCTTGTCTCGTCACTGGCCCCCTCTCAGGAAACAATTCCAGGCCCTCAAAAAGCAACATCCCCTCCACCATGCCCACTCCTAAATGTGATACAGGCCAGTCCATTAAGAGTGAACCATGCCCTGAGCTCAATGACTCGTTCGGGAATGAGCCTGGAACGATTGGAACTAGATTATCGATAGCACTCCAGGGGACTTTTCTGCCGGCCCTATGGAGAAAGGTGATCGCAGTCCACTGGGCTTACTAACCTGGTAGTGAGTCTAAGGATGTAAGATGCTATCAGGCTGGCCCCATGGAGAGAACCGACTAGGAGATGGAGACAGAGCCCAGAGGGCACTGCCTAAGCAACCTTTTCCCAGCCTCATCTACCTGTACCCGGAGGAAAACTCCCTTTGGCTTCTTCAGATAAACCAAGACATCTCTCTTTTGTACTTTGGGAAATGTCTCTCACTTGCAACTGCAAGAATCCCAACCAAGCGAGGAAGTTAAGACCAAGGGCTTTTGTGAGTAGGATGTGTGCCCGCACTTCTCTGATTTTTCTGTGATCAGGCCCCAACCACATAGCCAGCAGCGGAAACAGGACTCTAGCTCCTATCTACGGGTCTGAGATATGGCCAGGCTCGCCATCCTACTTGAGACTTGGTTACGATAGATTAATTATAAAGCTAAGCCTGATACCAACAGTTAGTTTTTCTTCTTCTTCTTCCTTGGCTTTCTGTGCAACTACATCCCACTCTTGAAACAAAGTTAGAAACTGCTGAGAATATTCGTGATAAAGCTTCTGCCTGTAAAACATAATAAAGAATAGTGTCATACTTCATATCGCTAGGAAAAAATTAAACTCATTCAAACCAAATCGATTGGACATAAATTATGCTATAAAGGGAGAAGGGAATGATCACAGCTGAAATCTTCTGATGGAAAAACAGGAAAACAAAATGGACGACTTACTCTCACTCCTAACGGTCTGAAGAGGCATGCTATTTCGTATGCTTTAACTCTTGAAAACTGAGGAAGAGTTATTGCATTATAAATTTTCAAACAAAAATGCATCTTATCTACAAGCGGTTTTTTTTTTCATTCGCTTGCTGAATAACATGTAGGTGTGAAATGATAAATAGTTTCAATGAGGGTATCACATCCACTTGTAATATAACCTTACCAAACATAACATTTCATTTTTCCCCACTGTGGCACAATAAAGATTTTGTACAAAAGAACAGTGGACCCGATAGAGATAAATTTTAAAATTATTCAAACATAAGATTAACCTTTTCTACATAATTCAATACAGCTACCACAAGACATTTGTCCCTTATTCAGCTAGCATACTCCAAGAATGAATATGATGCTCTTTCTTGTTTTGATACAGAGAGAGAGGAGAGAGACAGAGAGAGAGAGAGAGGGAGGAGGGACGGAGGGAGGGAGGGAGGGAGAGAGATGTCTGTGGGGGAGGCACGGATGGAGTGGGAGAGAGAGAATATTAAGCAGGCTCCACGCTCAGCTTGGAGCCAGATGCGGGACTTGATCTCACAACCATGAGATCATGACCTGAGCTGAATCAAGAGTCGATCACTTACGCATAGAGCCACCCAGGCGCCCCTATATTTTTTTTATACTAAGAAAGCTCAGTTATAATTTGGAAGCAGCGAAAAGGGTTATTGTTACTGACCTCTAGATAATACATCTCCTTTCAATTAAGGTGTGAACTTATAGGACTAAAGGAACTATTCGCTTAGATAAAAATCAAACCAAACTTATTTCAATAGAGAGGTCCAACAAATAGAGGATAGCAGTATTATTTTGAATCTCTTTGTAATCACACATACTAAGAAATGACATCCAGCTTCTGGCTCTAAAAACCAATAATGTTACCTTTGCTCTTCCTGGGCTATCCAAACGTCATCAACTTTCTGGTGAATGCTTTTGATAGCAGCTTTGGTATTCATCATGAATCTTTTTCTGTTTGCATAAAGAGCCTTTTTAATGTCACCTATATTGAACATATATTTTTGGTCACCTATATTGAACATACGTATTTACTAACATTTAATGTTGAAAATTATTTTTTCCTGCTTACTCAACACAATGTAGGCAAACGTTGGTTCAGCAGTGTTGGAGAGACAATTAGCATTTTTAAAAAAGGCCTCACATCAAAAGTCAAGATTATTTGCTTCTTTTTTTTTTTCCTGTGAAATCATTCGGTTACTAGTATCTCAATTCTAATTTTTATGCCTGCACGACTTTTTGTTTTTTAACCGATCCTAGCAAAAGAACTAATACACAAAAGTTACTATCTCCCAAAATGTGTAAAAAAGAAAATAAAGGGTCTCAGTGACAGCTTTAGTTTTCTCGTGAAAAGATAGTTATAGAAGCTAGTCTTTAATAAGTTTATAAAATAACCTCCAAAAGAAAGGACTCGTTCAGATGGATTATTGTTAGAAGTCAACATATAAAACACACCTGCTCATTCTATTTGAAAAGTCTCCAGAAGGGATACAAATAAATAAATGAAAAGAGACAAAAAGGAGGTGTGCGTGTGTGTGTGTGTGTGTGTGTGTGTGTGTGTGTGTGTTTTATTTAGTCAATGAGAATTTTACCTATGTTTGAGTTAAAGACAAAAGACCATGGAGAGTTCAAGGAAAGAAAATAATTTACTCAAAAACCCTTTCTAAACGCTTTTTTTAAGTAAAAATAAATGGGAGTTTTTGACATCATTTTTAAAAAGCAGCTTTGCAATTTGTAAGATGTTTAATAGTTCGAAAAATGCTTTCCAGAGCATTTGATTGTATGTTATGGATCTGCCATCAATAGTCATTTTCCAGGGATCCTGAAAAGGTGTACAGTTACAGAAATATTTTCTATATCCAGTTTCTCATGTGTAAAAATCAATTTAGGAGATAGCTTACAAACTGAGAACCTTGACACCACCAAATGGAGCAAAGGTTTCAAAACATATATCTGCTTGTGGGACTGATCCATATAGATCAGTATAGAGGACTCTAAAATTGACTCAGACTCTTTGCTGAGAGTCTCATCCTGTAACCCAGTTAATGTAAGTGACATCTGACAGAACTGAAAACTTTTAAGTTTCTTGGTTCTGATCATACACTGCTAGCATGCTAGCAAAGTGCTCTTTAGTTTTCCACTGCACAGTTTATTAATGTCAATATCACAGCAAAGACTTCTTTTATAAGCTACAGTTTATTTTTTTAGTGTGTTTTATTTTAGTTTATTTTTTTAAACTTTTTATTAGCTACAGTTTAAACTTCTGCACTGAAGAAAAGAAGTAGAAAAGTCAGGGAAAATATCTACAATGAGAACTTAAAAATGGATCTTCAAAACTGATTTATCACTTACTCTGGGACACCAAGGGGAAGAGAGATTATTTCATGCAAATTGTTGTAATATCCCCAGAGTCCATCAAATATACCCATGTATAAAATAAGAGCATCACTCTTACCTCACCACTGGCAGCACCATCCTCTGCATATCCACAATGAAAAGGGAAAACTAAGGAAATCTATGAAGCCAAATCATACTAAACACTTAAGGGAAATCCTGTTACTGAGAACGAGGCATTAAAAAACAGTCTTGTTGTCCATTGATTAACATTTCTGGTTAACATGTGCTATACGGCTCAAAACAATTTACTTTCACTGAAATAGCTCCTGAATCGTACCTTCAAATTGTTCCAACATATTCTGTAATTCATTCCTGTAAGGAAATTACATTAAGTATTTAGTTAAGGGTACCTGAAACACCATGCTTGTTTTGGATGAGGTATATCATGCCAACTGCTTTGGACACAATGCTTGTTACCTGAGCCAATCTTTGTTTTTCTTAAAGTACCTTATGGGTCAGGCCGAACTACTTTAAACACATTACCCCACATCTGTCTCAAGTGCTCCTGCAGAAGGACTGCTTCCCCCAGGGTTATCCGTTGTTGGATTGTTTCCTGCATTGAAATAAAGGTGGAAAGCATTTTAAAAGGAAGTATGGTACTTTGATCGGTTTTCAGGGAGCGGTAGCCTCGCCGTGGAGTTTTTTAGGCCTCTTGCAAACAAAAGTCTTTACGGCAGACATATGAACGGAAGGAACCACGTATGTGCAAGGTCAGATGAAACTGGATCAGGGACGAGGACCATGCTCTGGAGACAGCGTTGCAAACCTTTCAGGGTTAAGGTCAGAGCACACCACCCAGCACATGTGAGACATTTTGGAAAGAGCAACAGCCAGCGAGCAGAAGTGCTGCCATCTAAGCTTCTGGAATCCTGGTCTGGGATAGGAGGATCGAGTGGGCAACCTCCGGTACGTGAAAGTGCTTTACAAAACACACACGTGTCTTACTGTCTACAGTGCCGAGGACTCAGAAGCAGCGACCTGCCCCGCGTGTGGTATCTACAAGCACTGCGTCTGCAGAGGTGTCAGATAGACCGTACCTTCAGGAACAGCCTCCGGCCCACTCAGCTCTCTTCTCTCTTGTCTCCCAAAGTCATAGGCTGCCGTAGCCCGAGCCTCCACAGGGGCCTTCACAGCTTTCCCCAGGCGCTTCCTCCCACGTGGCGCCATCCCAAGGTGTCTTCCCAGGTACAGACAGCTCTCCTGCACCTTGTGAGCGCAAACACGCGTGAGAGAAATGGGCACAGGGACAATGAGCGATGCCAGGCAAGGGTCCTCTGCGCAGATCAGAGCGTGCACATCCTCGTGTCTCTTGTTGGGCCAGGAGGGGACAAAGACGATGGTGACAGCAGACCCCTGCCCCCGTGGCTGTGACCCCTCCCACCGGCTGTGACCTGCCCCAGGACACCTGAGCATCAGGACCCCCTGCCAGATGTCCTTATGTCCTTATGTCGGCACAGCGGCCGTCCCCGCCCCTCGGTCCCCAAGGGACAACGTGCTGGTCTGGAGGCCCAACCATGGCCGTGACCAAAAGAAGTGTTCCCTCCAAATGCATGGGGAATAAACCGTTCTGGGCCTGTCCCGAGACAGTCAGGTCAGGGGGCTCCTCGACATGCCATCTGGACCCCAGGACAACCAAACTGTCCTGCAGGGCGGCCGGCCAGGCAGGAGGGACATGCAGACGTCGCCTCCTCACCAGGTGTGGCCCTCTCAGGAAGAGGGGAACGTCGGACTGGCTTCCCTGCCTGCTGGCCCTGCCAGCCCTGCCCTCCAGAGCCACGTCCTGTCCTGTCGTGTCCTGTCGGAGCCCCAGAGGACTCTGTGGGGACATCACGTCAGAGGTCGGCCCAGCCACTGCCACCCCACACTGCCCTCGGGGGCGTCGTCCTCATCCCATCCTATCCTGTCTTCATCCTGTCCTGTCCTGTCCTATCGGAGCACCGGAGGACTCCATGGGGACGTTAACTCAGGGTCAGCCCCGCTGTCCCCAGCCCATACTGTCCTTGGGAGCCTCGTCTTCGTCCTATCCTATCCTGTCGTCGACCTGTCCTGTCCTGTCCTGTCCGGTCCTAGCAGAGCCCCAAAGGACTCCATGCAGACGTCACTGCAGAGATCAGAATGGCTGCTGTCTCCACGCACTGCTCTCGGGGACCTCGTCCTGTCCTGTCTTGTCCTGTCGGTCGGAGTCCAGAGGACTCCGTGGGGACATCACTACCGAGGTCAGTACAGCTGCCATCGTCACACCCTGCTCTCAAGGGCCTTGACCTGTCCTGTCCTGTCTTGTCCTGTCCTGTCCTGTCGGATTCCTCTAGGACTCCGTGGGGACATCACCATAGAGGGCAGTACGGCTGCTGCCGCCATGCACTGCCTTTGAGGGGTTCCTCCGGTCCTGTCCGGTCCTAGCAGAGCCCCAAAGGACTCCATGCAGACATCACTGCAGAGGTCAGTATGACTGCTGTCTCCACGCACTGCTCTCGGGGACCTCGTCCTGTCCTGTCTTGTCCTGTCCGGTCGGAGTCCAGAAGATTCCGTGGGGACATCACTACCGAGGTCAGTACAGCTGCCATCATCACACCCTGCTCTCAGGGGCCTTGACCTGTCCGGTCCTGTCCCGTCAGGGCCCTGGAGGACTCCGTAGGGACGTCACCGCAGATGTCAGCCCAGCCACCGTGACCCCACACTGCCCTCGGGGTCTCGACCTGTCCTGTCCTCTCCTGTCCCGTTCCGTCGGATCCCTGGCGGACTCTGCGCAGTCATCACCACAGAGGTCGGCCCAGCCGCTGCCACCCCATACTGACCTCGGGGGCCTCATCCTCTTCCTTTGCCTGTCCTGCCCTGTTGGAACCCCAGAGGACTCTAAGGGTTAGTTCCACCTCAGAGTCAGCCCAGCTGCCACCACCTCACGGTGCCCTAAGGAGCCTTGTCCTGTCCTGCCCCATCCTCTCCTGTCCTGTCCTGTCCTGTCAGAGACTTGGAGGACTACGTGGAGACATCACTTGAGAGGTCAGCACAGCCGCCAGCACAGCGTGCTGCCTTCGGGCGCCTGCCTCATCCTCGTCCTGTCCTATTCTGCCCTCTCCTGTCCCTTCCTGACTGTCGGAGTCCCGGAGGACTACATGGGGACAACATGTCACAGGTCAGTCCGGCCGCAGCCTCTGCGCACTGCTCTCGGGGACCTTGACTTGTCCCGTCCTGTCCTGTTCTGTCGGAGCCCCAGAGGACGCTGTCGGGATGACACCTTATAGGTCAGTACAGCTGCCACCTCCGCACACTGCTCTCAGGGACATTGACCTGTCCTGTCCTGTCCTGTCCTGTGGGAGTCCCACAAGACTCTCTGGAGCTATCACCTCAGAGGTCAGCCCAGTCGCTGCCACCCCACTGCTCTCGGGGTCTCATTATGCCCGGTCATGTCCTGTCCTGTTGGAGCCCTGGAGGACTCCGTGGGGACATCACCTCAGAGATCAGCCCAGCCACCACCACCCCACAGTGCCCTCGGGGGCCTTGTCCTCTGCTCCCATGCCCTGCACTGTCCTGTCCTGTTGGAGCCCCGGGGGACTCCACTGGGACATCACCTGAGAGGTCAGCACAGCTGCCGCCACCCCACGCTGCCCATGGGGGTCCCTTCCTGACATGCCCTGTCCGGTCTGAGCCACGGAGGTGCACGTGGGGACATCATCTCAGAGGGGAGCCCAGGCGCTACCATGCCAAAATGCCCAGGGGGGCCTCCTCCTGTCCTGCTGTCCTGTCGCAGCCCCGGGGGACTGCATGGGGACATCACCTCAGAAGTCAGTCTAGATGCCGCTGCCGCACACTGTCCGTGGGAGCCTTATCCTCGTCCTCTCCTCTCCCCTCCTGTCCTGTCCTCTTGGAGTCCCAGAGGACTCTGTGGGGACATCACCATAGAGATCAGTACAGCTGCTGCCGATGTGCACTGTCCTTTGGGGCCTCGTCCAGTCCTGTCCTGTCCTGTCCTGTCTTATCAGAGCCCCAAAGGACTCCATGGGGACATCGCCAGAGAGGACAGTATAGCAGTATAGCTGCCGCCTCCACGCACTGCTCTTGGAGACCTCGTCCCGTCCTGTCCTGTCCTCTCCTGTCCTGTCCTGTCGGAGTCCCAGAGGACTCCGTGGGGACGTCACCACAGAAGTCAGTATAACTGCCACCTCTGCACACTGCTTTCAAGGACCTTGACCTGTCCTTTCCTGTGCTGTCCTGTTGGAGACCTGGAGGGCTCCCTGGGGACATCACCTCAGGGTCAGCCCAGCTGCCATGACCCCACACTGCCCTGTGTGGCATCGTTCACATTCTGTCCTGTCTTCTCCTGCCCTGTCCTGTCGTGTCGGAGACCCAGAGGACTCCATGGGGACTTCACCGAAGAGGTCAGCCCAGCCGCCCCCACCCCACACAGTCCTCCAGGGTCGGGTTCTCCTCGTGTCCTGCCCCTCCCGTCCTGCCGCAGCCCCCGAAGACTCCATGGGGACATCACGTCAGAGTCAGCCCAGCCGCCCCCACCCCACCCTGTCCTCGTGGTCTCGTCCTGTCCTGTCCTCTCCTGTCCGAGGCCTGGAGGAATCCGTGGTGACATCATCACAGACGTCAGCCAAGCCATCGAGACTCCGATGTGTCTTGGAGACCTCGTCTTTGACCTGTCCTGCCCTCTCCTGCTCTGTCCTGTCCTGCCACAGCCCCAGAGGACTCCATGGGGACATCACCGCAGAGATCAGCCCAGCCGCCCCCACCCCACACAGTCCTCGGAGGTCGGGTTCTCCTCGTGTCCTGTCCCCTCCTGTCCTGCCGCAGCCCCGGAGGACTCCATGGGGACATCACCGCAGAGGTCAGCCCAGCTGCCATGACCCCACACTGCCCTTGGTGGCATCGTTCACATTCTGTCCTGTCTTCTCCTGCCCTGTCCTGTCGTGTCGGAGACCCAGAGGACTCCATGGGGACTTCACCGCAGAGGTCAGCCCAGCCGCCCCCACCCCACACAGTCCTCAGGGGTCGGGTTCTCCTCATGTCCTGCCCCTCCCGTCCTGCCGCAGCCCCAGAGGACTCCATGGGGACATCACCGCAGAGGTCAGCCCAGCCGCCCCCACCCCACCCTGTCCTCGTGGTCTCGTCCTGTCCTGTCCTCTCCTGTCGGAGGCCTGGAGGACTCCGTGGTGACATCAGCACACAAGTCAGCCAAGCCATCGAGACCCCGATGTGTCTTGGAGACCTCGTCTTTGACCTGTCCTGCCCTCTCCTGCTAGGTCCTGTCCTGCCACAGCCTCAGAGGACTCCATGGGGACTTCACCGCAGAGGCCAGCCCAGCCGCCCCCACCCCACACAGTCCTCGGGGGTCGGGTTCTCCTCGTGTCCTGTCCCCTCCCGTCCTGCCCCAGCCCCGGAGGACTCCATGGGGACTTCACCGCAGAGGCCAGCCCAGCCGCCCCCACCCCACACAGTCCTCGGGGGTCGAGGTCTCCTCGTGTCCTGTCCCCTCCCGTCCTGCCGCAGCCCGGAGGACTCCATGGGGACTTCACCGCAGAGGTCAGCCCAGCCGCCCCCACCCCACACAGTCCTCGGGGGTCGGGTTCTCCTCGTGTCCTGTCCCCTCCCGTCCTGCCCCAGCCCCGGAGGACTCCATGGGGACATCACCGCAGAGGTCAACTCCGCCGCCCCCACCCCACAGAGTCCTCGGGGGTCAGGTCTCCTCGTGTCCTGCCCCTCCCGTCCTGTCGCAGCCCCAGAGGACTCCATGGAGACATCACCGCAGAGGTCAGCCCCGACGCCCCCACCCCACACAGTCCTCGGGGGTCGGGTTCTCCTCGTGTCCTGTCCCCTCCCGTCCTGCCGCAGCCCCGGAGGACTCCATGGGGACATCTCCGCAGAGGTCAACCCCGCCGCCCCCACCCCACACAGTCCTCAGGGGTCGGGTTCTCCTCGGGTCCTGCCCCTCCCGTCCTGCCGCAGCCCCGGAGGACTCCATGGGGACATCTCCGCAGAGGTCAGCCCCGCCGCCCCCACCCCACACAGTCCTCGGGGGTCGGGTTCTCCTCGTGTCCTGTCCCCTCCCGTCCTGCCCCAGCCCCGGAGGACTCCATGGGGACATCTCTGCAGAGGTCAGCCCCACCGCCCCCACCCCACAGAGTCCTTGACGAACAGGTTTTCAACTTGTCCTGTCCCCTCCCGTCCTGCCGCAGCCTGGAGGACTCCATGGGGACATGACCGCAGAGGTCAGCTCCGCCGCCCCCACCCCACACAGTCCTCAGGGGTCGGGTTCTCCTCGGGTCCTGCCCCTCCCGTCCTGCCGCAGCCCCGGAGGACTTCATGTGTACTTCGCCTCAAAGTTCCGCCCCGCCGCCGCAACCCCACACCGCCCACGGGTTCTGGCCCTGTTGTGCCCGTCCTGTCTCCCGCCCCTCCCCCCGCCAGGCTCCATGAGGACATCACCTCAGAATTCAGCCCAGCCGACGCCACCCCACATTGCCCTCAGGTGCCCCGTCCTCTTCCTCTCCTCTACTGTCGTGTCCTGTTGGTGGCCCTGAGCACTCCGTGCGGACATCACCTCAGAGGGGTGCCGGGCCTCCCCACACCCCGGCCCCATTCATCCGTGAGGAGAGGACCTCCCCCACCTCCCATGGCCGGACAGAGCCACTGGACCCCCCTCTCTACCCGCCTGGCCCCCCTGAGGGTCCCTATGCCCCACCCCCATCCTCTGTCTTCCTGTCCCTCCCTCCATCCCTCCACGGGCACAGCGACCTCCGCACCGAGTCCTCTGCGAAGCTCCTCTGAGGGCCTCGTGATGGCGACGAGCTAGCCGGTTGCGCCTGGGCTAGATCGTCGCTGATTGGTTGGCGAGGCGCACGTGTCGGGGGTGGGACCTTGTCCGAGACACGCCCCCTGGAGGCACTGCCCTCCACGTGACGGTGCCAAGGGTGGGGGCTACGGCTCGGGGTTTCCAGTTCTATCGCCCATGGACGTTTCACAGGCCATCTTCCTGGGAAATCACAAAAGGAAACCGAAGTGTGGAACAGGTGTTCAATCCTCTCCCTTCCTGATGTGGGGGAATTTAAGACACTATGCTCAGTGTAATATGGGAGTCTCAGAAGGACAAATGGTTTATGTACGAGGTACTCAAATTCATTGAGAAAAGGAGTAAAGTGGTGGTTGCCAGGTGTTGGGAGAAGGAGGGAATGGGCAATAGGTTTTGATGGGCACAGAGTTCCAGTTCAGAATGATGGAAACGTTTTAGAGATCGATGGCAGCGATGGTTATACAATAAGAATATACTTAATGCCACTGAGGTGTACACCTACAAAAGCCCGAACAGGTACAATTTGCATCGTATCTATTTTATTGCAATAAAAAGGCAGAGGGAAGGGCACCTGGGTGGCTCAGTCGGTTAAGCGTTGTACTTCGCCTCAGGTCATGATCTCACTGTTTGTGGGTTCGAGCCCCGCATCAGGCTCTGTGCTGACACTCAGAGCCTGGAGCCTGCTTCAGATTCTGTGTGTCCCTCTCTCTCTGCCCTTCCCCTGCTAATGCTCAGGTCTGTCTCTCTCTCTCAAAAATGAATAAACATTAAAAAAATTAAAAAAACAAAAAAAGGAAAGGAGGATAATGAAAGCATCCTCTTATTTTTAAAAGGCAGAGGGAAACGCCGCTATCGATTGATACCTACTTCTACGAAACTGTAAACAACTCATACTACCCAGTTGAAGAAACGTCATAACACCTGCATAGATAAATGTCACGGAAAAGGAAATTGCATTGGCCAATGGGCATAAAAAAGAGCTCATTCTTCTTAGTGGGGGAGAAATGCTAAATAGGATTACCACCACCACCACCATCACCACAGCAAACGCCACCACCGCCACCGCCACCGCTGCCATCTCCCCCCGCCACACCCACTCAATCGTGATCTGATTACACCCAGTATTGGTGCGTATATGGAACAATCACAACCCAATCTGCTGCTGGAGTCATAGAAGTTGGAAACAATCTGGCTCTGCGGAACACTCAGCTAGGCTATGATGTAGGAATAGGTCATTAGCAGCTTTAACCCCTTTGACTCCTTTCAACGCTGCAAAGCATATTGCACGTACGCCAGGCGTCAGAACACTTCTAGCATCACTGCTTTTGAAGGCTCTAAAGTGGAAAGTATCCACGCGTCTACGGACAGGAAAATGGGTGAACGAACTGAGTAGTGGTTCCACAATGGCATCGGCTACCATGGGGAAAAATGAAAGCACTGTGCCCCACGGAATAGTATAGACTCTGTTAGGACACAATGTTGGGTGAGAAAGAATGTGGCCGAATACTATGCAGAATGTGATACAATTTATCCTAATACCCAGGCAACGCACCAGGAAGCAAAGATATTCAAGGATACACACACGGGCCTTCCACAAAACCAAACAAAACCAAAGACCAAGACGAGGGAGGGGTGTGGTTTACACAAAACACTCAGGGGGATGGCCATTCCTCTGCAAGCGGAAGCAGTGGGTGGGCAGGGTCCCGGGAGGAGACGGAGAAGGAATGGTTAAATTCCCCCACATGGGGAAGGCGGACGCTTGAGCACCTGTTCCACACTTCGGTTTCCTTTTGTGATTTCCCAGAAAGATGGCCTGTGAAATATCTTCGGGCAGTAGAACTGGAAACCCGGACCCGGGCCGTCCACCCTTGGCACTGGTCACGTGGAGGGCAGACCTTCCAGGGGGCGTGTCCCGGCCAAGGTCCCACCCCTGGCACGTGCGCCTAGGCAACCAATCAATGACGCTCATAACATAGCGAGTCTGCGCAGTTCGTTGCTCTCCCGAGGCCCTCAGAGGAGCGTCGCAGAGGACTCGGTGTGGAGGTCGCTACTCAGGTACAGGGGCTGGAGGGAGGGACAGGGAGACGGAGGATGGGGGTGGGGCATAGGAACCCTCAGGGAGGCCAGGTGGGTGGGGAGGTGGGCCCAGTGGCCCTGTCTGGCCATGGGAGGTGGGAGGGTGTCATGCCTTCAGTCATCAGGGGCCAGGTTGTGGGGAGGCAGCAGCTTGGCTGACTTCTGAGGTGATGTCCCCACGGAGTCCTCGGGACTGGGACAGGACAGGACAGTAGAGGAGAGGACGAGGACTAATCACCTGAGGGAATTGTGGGGCGGCGGCAGCTTGGCTGAATTCTGAGATGATATCCCCACGGAGTCCTCCGGGCTCCGACAGAACCAGAGTGGACAGGACAGGGCAAGACCCCAAGGACGATGTGAGTCGGTGGCGGCTGGGCCGACCTCTGAGGTGGTGTCCCCACAGAGTCGTCGGGCGCTCCGACAGGACGGGAGAGGACCGGATGAGGACGAGGCCCCCGAGGGCAATTATGGGGTGGTGGCGGCTGGGCCGACTTCAGAGGTGATGTCCTCACGGAGTCCTCCGGGGTCTCGGACAGGACAGGACAAGAGAGGACAGGACAGGACAGGACGAGGCCCCCGAGGGCAGTGTGTGGTGGCAGAGGCTGTACTGACCTCTGAGGCGATTTCCCCATGTAGTCCACTTTGGGGGGGATCCGGTAATCTGCTGATGGACACTTAGGTTGTTTCCACTTTTATGTATTTTGAAATTTGTGTATGAGCACTGGTACACAAATATCTTTCTGACACTCTATATCTTGTTTGATTCTCTCCTTTCACGTCTTTTGGGTATATACCAGCCATGGAATTAATGGATTGTATGGTAGTTCTGTTGTTTACTTTTTGAGGTTCTTCCATACTGTTTTCCATGGTGGCTGTACCAGTTTACAATGCCCCCAACAATGTGGAATTGTTGCTATTTCTCCACATCCATGCCAACACTTGTTATTCCGGGATTTTTGTCTTTGTTTTGTGTTTGTATTTTGTTTGCTGGGTAACGAGCATCCATATGAGTGTGAAGTGCTATCTCCTTGTGCTTTTGATTTGCATCTCAGTAATGATTAGTTATGTTGAGCATCTTTTCATGTGCTTATTGCCATCTGTATACTTTCTTTGGAGAAATGTCCATTCCGGTCCTTTGACAATTTTTTAAACAGATGTTTTTTTGTTTTTTTTTTACTGTAGTTGTGGTGGTGATTGTGGTTGATTTGTGCGACCTCTTTATATGTTCAGCATTTTCATCTCTTATCAGAGAGATTATTTGCAATTATTTTTATCCATTCCATGGATTGCCTGGACACTCTGTTGAGAACATCCTTTCTTTTCAATTTAAAACACCCAAATGTTTTAAATTTTGATATCGTCCAGTTCATCTATTTGTTTTCTTGCCTCCCGGGGCTTTTCAAATAAAATTGTCTGAACCCTAAGGTCATAAAAGTTTTCTCCTGTTTCTTATAGACGTTTTAAGGTGTGATCTTGTATTTCTTTTTTTGTTTGTTTTGTTTTGTTTTTTAGTCTTTGATGATGTTGAATTGATCTTTGTGCTTGCTGTCAGGTAGTGATCTAATTGCTTTCTTCCTCCCAGGAAGAAATAATCCCACCACCCTCATTTACTGAATGGCGCACACTTTCCCTACTATCAGCTAACTATGCCATGTCTATAACGTGTCAAGTTTTGCTCTGTCCCTGATTCTGCTTCTCTATCCTGTTCCGCCAGTCATTTCATTTATCCTGTGCCCAAACCACAGCTTGTAGTAGTAGAATGAAGACTCTAAGTCAGATCTGTCTAACTCTGAATCCTCAGATATTAGCCGACACTAGGATGCCTAAGATCCTTCAGTGATTCCTCAGAGCCTCCACGAGAGGGTCTACCCTACATATGAGAACCCTTAGCATCTTGACTCATTTAACCCTCCTTTTACCCTCTCCATCCTGAACTTCTTGCAGTTTCCTCAGGCACACCATTGCTGTTTCCCCCCACTGGGCCTTTGAGCAAGCTCGGTCGACTTCTCTGTCGAGTCTTGGTCGACACTCCTTCCTTTGCCTGATACTGTGATTTGTGCCTCCTCTCTCCTCTCGCTACACTGTAATCCACTCATCTGTGTGCTAATGAGACTGTACTATTGTGCCTCACGTTGACCATACTGGAAGCCTGAATAAATCGACCGAGCAGATTTGGGACTTACAGTTCAACTTGGTTAGTGTTTGCCCATAAATAAAAACAACATTTCTGTAAGCTTTACTGCCCTTTGAAGGTATACATATCCGTGACTCATCTAATTATCTTAATAACCCTCTGGAAGATGAATTAGTAGAAGGCCAGTTTATAACTTAAGAGGATGAGGATCAAAGAGCGCAAATGTTTACCCAAGTTGGCAGAGCTTCACAGTAGAGCTAGGACCAGACCTTTAGTATTTTGGCCCATTGCTCTCCCCTGGCCCGCACCTGTGACCGTTTTTGCCTTACTTTGCCCCTCTGGAAATAAACCACATCTTCAGCTGTAAATCATGATATCTAGCAGTATTTGTACCTTCCAGTAATACAGAAAATGGTCTGAAGAGTGTGACTGTAGATGTGGAAGTCCTTTAAAAAGTTGCCGTTTTCAATGTAAATTTAAAAACAAGTAACTTGAGGAAGGTACTATCTTTAACATTTTGGAATACACCTAACCGTTATGAAATGATAAACCCATTGAAGAGTTCATGCAGACCAGACCAGGTGAAAAGACAAAAGGACTCTCCTCGATAGAGCAAAGATCAGCAGTTCCACAACCCAAAAGTAGTGGGCATCCAAATTTTCAGGGACATTCTGATTCTTTGTGGGTGGCACGAGGACAGAATCTGGATTTGTAACAAGCTACCACAAGGGATTTGGATAATTAATAAAGATAATATAACGTAAGTGCTATGGCAGGCCATGCATCTACCTAGGCATTCTGTCCTTCACCCTTTCATCCTTGCTAACAGAACCTTGACCCCGTTGCACGTAGAGGTGAGCACACGGCCCAGTTCAGCCCCTGGGCTGGCCATGATACATGTCCCAGATGACACTGGTGGCATTCCTAGGAAAGCTTCATGAACTGGAAAGATGATGCTGGATTCCCCCTTTGATCTTTACCCTTTGTCCTGCCAGTAATATAGATGCAATGCTTGTGACCTTGGAGACAAAAGCCACATTTAAGGATAGAAGGGAAAGTAAAGAGAAGATCCTGGCTCCTTGAGCTGTAGCACCAGCCCTGAACAGTGTATTCCTACTGCGTGTTACCCGGAATAAGTGAACCCCGTATCTATCTAGGCTGCTATTCGAAATGCAGGCAAATGCAATTCATAATGGTAGAACAGTGCATTCCTGAAATTTACTTTTACCCAACTTACATCAGGTGTGGTACACTATTACTGTGACATTTAAACCCAAACATGTATAATGACTCAAAACTGGTTCGTTTATTTCTCCTGTAATGTAACCGGGAAAGTCAGTATGTCCTCATGGTGGGTGGGCATTATCCATGCAATTCTACAGAGACCCAGGCTGTCAGAAAGTCTGACACAAGCAACATGTGGCTTCCATGGGTGCCCTGGAGGTGGCCTCCTTTGCAGTTTCCTAGACAGGGAAAAGAGCACGGAGGTGCACCAAGTACGAGGATTATTTTTCAGAGTTAGGCCTGGCAATGGTACACACCATTTACACTGACACCTCATTGCCTAGATCTCAGGCAGTCACATCTAACAGCATGGAAAGCTGGGAAATGATGCCTACACAGGGGCCCAGGAACACGAGGAGAGCCAGGACGCAGGTGGGGAGCTGGTGGTCCCCGCAATCTATGCCTTTCTAAAATTGATGTAAAACTTGACTACATTGGGTTTCGTTAAACGGAAACTCACAAAAATCCTATAAGCATGAACTGAAAGTCCAGCGTGAAATTAAATGAGGCCATCCCTCTTACAGACTGTGAGAGACACTGAGATGATTTCTTGACCTCTCTAAGCCTCAATGACTTTCTTACGATCTTAAAGGCATAACAGTAGTACTGGTCTCATAGTATTTTGGATGAAATTAAGTGAAATCGTGCATAAAAACTCTTATGGGCACTCAATAATATAAAGCAAGCACTCAAATATTAATAACAGCATAATGATATTAATGCTTATAATTAGTTATAGCACAATTGTGATTATATTATAATAATTTTTATATTGTCATTACTATGGCCACATTTTTAGCCACTGGTATACAATTTCCTGAACATCAAACATGGAATGCAAACTAGCACCTGCTATATATTTCAAAGCCTAGAAAACGAATGTTTTGATCATCAGGGTTAAATATAACATTTTATTAACAAATGTAGATTTGGGACGGGAAATACGATATATTTCAGCTTTATGAATTATTTAGGGTGTGTCAAATGTCGCAGGGCATTTTTATTCTTTTTTTTAAGTTTATTTATTTATTTTGAGAGATAGAGCACAAACAGGGGAGGGGCCGCAAGAGAGAGAGAGAAGAGAGAATCCCAAGCAGGCTCTGCACTGTCAAAGCCCGATGTGGGGCTCAAATTTACAAACTGTGAGATCGTGATCTAAGCCAAAAGCAAGAGTCCGGCGCTTAACCGACTGAGCCACCCAGGCGCCCCTCTTGCAACTTCTTATTACCGTTACAAGTTCCTTCTTTTCAAATGAGCGGTCACATGATGGCGTTCCTCAGGACTTGGTTTTACTGGGCTCTTTTCTCAATTTATACCCTTTCCCTATATGTCATTCCTAGGAAAGCTAGGTTTCAATTACCATTTACTTCAGAGTTTCTCAAAGTGTGGTGTATGGGATCACCTATATCAAAGTCACAGAAAGAAGAGTGTTAGCGTTCAGATTCCTTGGATCTATCCAAGGCCTGCCCAATCAACTGTGTGGGTGGGCACTGGGAATCTGCATTTTATTTTATTATATTTTTTCTATGTTTATTTTGAGAGAGAGAGAGAGAGAGAGAGAGCTCCTGCTTGCGCGCGCCTGAGTGGGGGAGGGGCAGAGAGCAAGAGAAGGAGACACAGAATCTGAAGCAGGTTCCAGGCCCTGAGCTGTCAGCATAGAGCCCGACACTGGGGCTCGAACCCATGAACCATGAAATCATGACCTGAGCCAAAGTCGGACGCTTAACCTACTGAGCCACCCAGCCGCCCCTGGGAATCTGCATTTTAAATAAATTCTCCAGGTTGCTCTCAACTCCACTAAAGTTGGAACCACTATATTTTCAAGGAGGACCTGACTGTCATTAACAATGGCAGCTCAACATCTCCATCTTGTGGCTTCCTAACACCATTGTCCTTGTTTTGCAAATGCAGTCCATGGGTGTTAGGAAACTATTAAAAATCTGAAAAATAGGAAAGAAATAGGAACGAAGGACTTTAGTGGAGTATCTGCTCCATGAATAACCAAGATTGAGTTATAACATCTTTTGACTTTTCTAATACCAAAGTTGAACTTATCTGTATTAAACTTTTAAGGGGAAGTCAAATTGTTGCATTTCAGTTGTCATCCAACTACACAAAAACACAGGTATTGGACGACTGTTATGTATAGATCATTACACCACGTTTTGGTTTCATACGGTGGTTCCAAGAGATTTCAAGGATTTTCAAGTTACCCTTCTAGAAGTTAGCTAATAAAGAACATTCCACTTTCCAAAAATAATTTAATATGGAGCACTCTTAGTTCAATTCAGTTCTACTCTGAAGCCTTTCTTCTAATTACAAAAGCAATAAGCATTCATGGTAAAATAATTTTTACAAAATATAAAATTTATGGAGGAAATGAAATTCATACTTCATTCCACCATTCAGATATACCATACAATTTGAAATTGGGGGATACTATTTGCTTTTGTCCTTCTCCCTTCCCCTCTCTCCCTCTCTCTCTCTCTCTCCTCCCATATTATTTTCTTTTGACATAATCGCTTTTTTGTACCTGCCTTACTTTGGTACAAGCTATGTATTTTTTTTTCTGTTTTTAATCACACATTTTACTTCTTTCATCTAAGATTTGGAAGCAAAGCTTCAATATTTTATTCAGTCTGATCACACTTTCATACTGCCTACTTCAAGTAACAGGTTCATGCTAAGCCAGTGATTTATGTTTTACTTCCAGTTCTCTTCCTTATAATGCTCAGCATTTCTTTGGCTCTCATAAGCACACACCAGTGTGTCGGGTGAGGGATGATCGATGATGACCATTCGATGGAGTAAGGATAATCTTGGCAACAAGTGCCCCTGGGACAATGGTACATCCATGTACAAATGAATCAAGTTGGACACTATAGTCACACCATAAATATAAATGTTTATATTTAGGCTATAAATCTGGCCTAAATATAACAGCTAAACTTATAAAGCTCTTAGAATAAAACATAGGAATGAACCTTCATAACCTTGGGTTTCTTAAATATTAGACCAAAAGCAACAAACGAAAAAAATAGGTAAGCTGGCCTTCATCAAAATGAAAATATTTTTGCATTAAAAGACACTATCGAGAGAGAGAAAAGATATCCTACAAGATGGGAGGAAACATTGGCAAATCGTATGTCTGGTGGGAGTCTAGTAACCAGATTATATAAAGAACCCTTACAACTCCAACCAAAGGACAAAACAAACAACAAAAATGGGAAAGGGATCTGAATACATATTTCTCCAAGGAAGATATACAAATGTCCATCAGTCACATGATAATATGCTCAACATAATTAGTCATGAGGAATTGCAAATCAAAACCTAACAATAGCTGTTAATATCCACTAGGGTGTCTAAAACTAAGAGGGGAAAAGGGAAAATAACAAAATTGCTGTTGAGAATGTGGAGAAGTTGGAAGCCTTATACACTGCTGGTGGGAATTTAAAATGGTACAGCCACTGTTGAAAACAGCTTGGTGGTTCCTCAAAAGCTTAAACATATGATTAGCATATGACGCAGCAATTCTGCCCCTAGAGATATATACCACCACCACCCCCCATTTAAAATAGGCATTTAAAAAACACATGAGCATGTATGTTCATAGTAGCACTATTCAAAACAGCCAAAAGTGGAAGCAACCCAATCCTCTATCAGCAGACGAATGGGTAAACATAAGGTGGAATATCCATAAAACAGAATATTATGTAGACGTTACAAGGAACGTTGCAGTGTAGATGAACTTTAAAATCATTATTCTACTTGAAGTAAGCTAGACACAAAAGGTTACATGTTGTGTGGTTCCATTCATAGGAAATATTCAGAATAAGACAACCCATAAAGACAGAAAGTAGATTTGTGGTTCCCAGGAGGTAGGGGCATGTGGGAATGAGGGTGTCTGGATATAAGATTTCCTTTAGAACTTATGAAAATGTTTTGTTAAGAAGATAGAAGTCATGATTTCAAAACATTGAAAACTTACCTAACACCACCGAATGGTATACTCTAAAATGTGACAATGGAATATTAATCGGCCATCAAAAAAAAAAAAAAAAAAAAGAAACCTTAACATTTGCAATGACGTGGTTGGAGCTAGATATATTATGCTAAGCTCAATAAGTCAGTCAGAGAAAGACAGATACCATACGATTTCACTCATTTGTGGAATTTACAAAGCAGATGAACATATGGGAAGGGAGGCAGAAGAGAACAAAAGGAAACAAACCACAAGAGACTCTTAACAATAGAGTACAAACAGAGGGTTGATGGAGGGAGGTGGACGGGAGATGGGCTAGATGGGTGATGGATATTAGGGAGGGCACTTGTCGCGATGAGCACTGGGTGTTACATGGAAGTGATGAATCACCAAGTTCTACTTCTGAAACAAACTTTGCCCTGTAGATTAACCAACTAAAATATAAAAATATAAAATAAAAAATTAAAATAAAAAATAAAAAAATATGAATTTCAATTCAATAAAATTTTTTAAACTTTTAATTAGAAAATAATGCTTTTTATGTTTTATCTCCCTCCCTCTCTGTGTCTTTTTTCCCTTTCCCCTCTTCCCCTCCCCCTGGTTTTTGCTTAGTCTCACAAAGTCCACCTATTCGTGGAAACATACTAAGAGACTCTCAAAGACTAAGAACAAACTGAGGGTGAGGGGGGTGAGGGAGGGGGGAGAGGGGGTGACGGGCATTAAAGAGGGCACATATTGGGATGAACACTGGGTGTTATATGTAAACCAATTTGAAAATAAACTATTATAAAATTTTAAAAAAGGAGAAAATAATGCTTTTTAAAGCCAACACTACAGTGTATGTTATCTAACTTGAATTTAAACATATACTTTTTCAAAAAATAATGCTTTTTAGACCTATTTAATAAAATATTCAAGTATTATGAAAAAGATGGACCAGTCTATTTTATTTTTTTCCTTTTTTAAAAAAATTTTAAGTGTTTATTTTTGAGTGTGAGAGAGACAAAGCACGAGTGGGGAGAGGCAGAGCGAGAGGGAGACACAGAATCCGAAGCAGGCTCCAGGCTGCACAGAGCCCGACCTGGGGCTCAAACTCACGAACTGTGAGATTATGACCTGAGTCGAAGTTGGACATTGAACCGACTGAGCCACCTAGGCGCCCCCTAAGCAGTCTATTTTAATGTATTCTTTTAAAAGTAATATTCAGCCCATTATTGCTTACTTGTAAATATGCTTTATGAAAACATTACTACATTTTTGAAAGCAAACAAAAGTATTAAAAGTATGGCATTATTTTACCTCTTTGCAAATCTATTCAATACCTACCTGAATAGGAAAGACCTCGATTTTCTTACCTGCCTCTTCACCTCTTATAGTCTGTTGTTTCAATGGAAGGCAACAAAGAAATCCAGATTTCTAAGAAACTAGGAAACATGTCTAAAAGACAAAGTGTGATACTGAGTAGGGAGAGGAAGACCTCACCGGCCCTCCAGCGGGATGTCAGGGAGCCTTCCCCACCCCGGGGTTCTGGAATGACCACTGGGCACTGCTGGAGCCCAGTGTTCTTTCGTAAAGTTTAATCAACCCTTTGAGAGCAGAGACACTATTAGCTGATTTGACAAAAATGGAGACTAAGGAACAGAGATGTTAGGGCACAATGTGAAAGTCACACAGCCGAGGAGAGGCAGAGCTGAGACTCAAACCCACGTCTGTCTTTCAGAAAGTACCTCTGATTTGAAAAGATAGACCATGAATCCACCCCACTATTTTCCCTCCCCCAAAACTACATAGGCTGCACGAGCGGTGGGGAGGGGGTGTCTTGATATCTCTCTCCTTCTCCTATTGAAAGTCTTCATTCAGTTGGTTATATAAAGGCCTAGCTTGCCCTTCTCTTGTGGGCTGTATGTAGAATGGGAGGGCTTTGTCTTGCTCCAGAATCTGGGGTCCAGGGCTGTGCTGAAGCATCTGTGGCTGGGTCTGGAACTATCACCTCATGAGGGATGATTTGAGGCATCGCTTGCCAACTCAGCATCCAGTGACATCATGTTGGTGGCTTAAAGTCAGCCATAATGGGAGTATTCACATCATGGAAA
Source organism: Paguma larvata (assembly GCA_030068075.1). Lineage (NCBI taxonomy): Eukaryota > Metazoa > Chordata > Mammalia > Carnivora > Viverridae > Paguma > Paguma larvata. The sequence goes on along the minus strand of CM057830.1, from coordinate 120,560,822 downwards.
TAGAAAAACCCTGGAAATCAGAACTGCACTCTCCTTTCCCAAAGACCGGTTTCCAGCACATCACTGTCCAAGACTGGCCAGAGAAGAATCACCTAGAATTCATTAATAGGAGGAAAAGCTTCATCACATGGCAGCTCTGTCCCCTAAAATAATGACTATGAGAGAGGAAGTATGTGCTGTGTGCCCTGATGATAGGAGCCCCATCTCCGAGCATAGTATTCATCAGCAGCATGGTTGCAGCAGGATATACTGCTGAGCACAGGTCCCAACTGTGAGAGGTTCATCTTTACCTCCCTAATGTCCTAGATCAAGGACATTTGGGGAAGTTGTGTCTCTTCTCAGGAACCACTGGTGTCCTGAAAACCCTGTCAATATACTTTTGTCCAAGTGTAGACTCAGGGTCATTTGGTCCTGCTGCAACCTGACTTTCTAATTTGCCTTCCTCTGGCACCTAGATTCTTTATCCTCACATGTTTTCTCCTCTTGGGTCATTTTAAATTGAGTGAGAGTCCTTGGATTCCACCTACACAAATGCACCTGGTTCCATGTGTCCTGGCAGGTTGAAAGGAGGTCCTTAACAGGACTTAGATTCTAAGTGTGGGGTATGTGCGCGCGCGCGCGCGCGCGTGTGTGTGTGTGTGTGTGAAGGCAAAACAGAAGCTGTCATCTTTCTACTTTATTTCCTCTATAATCCATTTTGTGAAAACTCCCCTGCCCTCAATCCCTTTTCCATGAGAACATCGAGTACTGTCTCTAATAATTTTATTCATTCATTGGATTGGTCAGGGTGTAATTGACTGAGAGTGAGATCAACGCTCTGCATCTGAGGATGTATTAGTACTTCCTGGTTTCCATAGAAAGCTAACATCAGGAGAACATTTTGATGACATTCTGGTTTCCATGACAACTGGGGTAAGCCATTCTTTCCTGGAGACAGAAACATTTAACAAGGATATTTACAGACTGGAGAGATGGAGTAACTGTAGAAACATCGAGACTAGTCGGTGTCTGCTATCAATGTGAGTTGTGTGTGTGTGTGTGTGTGTGTGTGTGCGCGTGCGCGCACGCGCGCGCGAATGTTGCCAGTGTGTGGTCTTTAGTTGGACATTAAGAACTCTAATCCCTCCTGTTTTATAAGAGAGGACGGCAGCTCCTCTTGTGGAGGGCTAGAGTGATTGAGTAACCTGTCATACCTCAGCCATCTTTTGCTGTCCTAAAGTGACACCACTTCACGAGGGAATTGTTACCTAAGTTCTTGAAAGCAGAGGTCCCCAAGTATTTCTCATTGTGTACCTCTGCTTAACGGTTGTCCCATGAACCCTTAAAGATGTAAGTTTACTCATTTGTATCTACTTAAAGTTATTGTGTGTATGATATGAGAGAAAATTTGAAGTCAGTAAAGGAGGCAAATGGGTAGGGTTGGAAGATCTAGTGTTACTTTGTAAAACCTAGAGGATAATATTGTGAGTGTTATGACACAATGAGCAGCTCACACACACACAAACTAAGAAACATGTCTAAAAGACAAAGTGTGAGCCCAAGCTCTGAGGTCTCCTCCTCAGAGGTCATGGCTTCTCGGAAGCACCATACCTTCACTTGGTTTTTCTAGAACAAGTGCCCACTCTTCCTATCATGGCACTCTTGTCTCATTTCTCCCTTTTTTATTTGTTTTTTCTTTTTTGTTCTCTAAAGAATTCTATCAAGCTCTCTCTAAATAAAATAATAAGAGAATATTGCTTAATAGTCATGTTTGTTTTTCCCTCTTTGTTTTTAAGGCCCTTCCTTTCCCTTTGGTTTCTAGAAGTTTTACTATGATGAGCCTACACCTGTCTGTATATGTCTTCGTGTGTTTCTCTGTGTGTGTGTGTATGTGTGTGTGTGTGTGTGTGTGTGTGTGTGTGTGTGTGAGGGAAGGAGGGATGGAATGTATTACGCTTTCAGTTTGGCACATCAAATATACCACCTGATATTGTTGTTTATTTTGGAAGATTGTTCCTTCGTACATTCAGCAGTCCCTTTCTCTCTTCTTGGAGTGAAGTACAATATCTCTTATGTGGTCAAAAATATACATTTTAATAATAATTTTTCCTCTGACCAATGTAAAATACACCTCAAAGACATTTCAAATGTATTCTCATTGCTTTCTATGCAATGGTACAGTTTTGCTTGCCTTCTTTTTGTCCACTTACATCCAGTATTTCATTTCATATCTCCTTAGAGTCCTTATAAAGTAAGGTTTTGGTGCCTATGTACACATAAAGGTGTCCTTCTTGTAATATTTTGAAACATGATTTGAAAACTGATGTAGGGGAATCTGTGCGGCTCAGTCGGTTAAGCGTCCGACTTTTGATCTCAGCTCAGGTCTCAGGGTCAATGAGTTCAAGCCCTGCATTGGGCTCTGCACTGGGGGTGAAGCCTACTTTTTAAAAAAGAAAGAAAAGTGATGTCTACCCTCAATACCCACTTCCATCCTTTTTCCTCTTCTCTTTTCAATGCAACCATGCCACAACATTTCTGTTTACCATTCTAGACTTTCCTCTTGCATTTACATGTCTTTTGTATCCTAAGATAAAGTATATACCATTGTTCTCCATGTGAATGTGTGTTTTACGTAAAGCATATTATTTGTGCTTAATTGGCCCCTAGTTAGATTTTTTTTTTGTCTGAATTTTCTTCCTGTGTCAGTACATGAAGGCGTACATCAGTCTTTATGTTGGATACATCACATGCCCTTGTCAGATTACTTTATAGGTTTGTTAGTCTCTCCTCATGGGTAGCAAGGACCTGGCACATGTCCAATATTGGTGTGCCAAACTACGATGCAATGACTTATCTTGTGAACAAGGGCACATTTTTCTCCTTGTGCACGACACAGGACAATCAATAGGTTCTGAAACATGCACCTCGTCCACTCACCTAGGTACTAGTAATTATGGAGGCTGCCCTTGACTGTTTTAACCCTAATGCCATGCATGATTTCCATAGTGTTATAGAGGGTAGTGGAGGTCTCCTCGTGGCAGGTAATAGGGACCCAAAGGGGTAACAGAACACCTTTGGAAGAAAGTTAGCCTACTGGAAGGGAGAAACCACCTGAGTTTGCTGGAGGACTGGGAGAGAGAAGTCACTCTAGTCTTAAAATAGGGCCCTGAGGGAAACCCTGAACTTTGTAGAGTTCTTTGCTCAAGTGCTCTTGCTTTCCCTTCTCTGAATAGATAGCTCTTGAAGGTGTGTGCCTGCAAGACTAGGCCCCGTTGGTCCTTCTTTGTTAATGGAGATTTGGGACACAGACCTCACCGATTTGAAGGTGTATGTGTATTTAGTGTCATAGCTGATCATTTGTAGATGCGAAACAAGCCTAATTTTTTCACTTCTTTGAGAAAACTGAGGGCAGTTCATGATTTTTCAGTCTGTAACATTTGCCATTTAAATGTTTGTACAAAAATGGCCCACATTTCCGAATAGGCATGACCTCTAAGAATTTATGACACTAGTGAACAACATAAAGGAAAGGTTTGAAGATCTCACTCAGCTATCCTACAAATAGAATTCAAACCCAGTGAAAGATTAACAACTTTTACATGTGAAAGTTCATGCTGAATTCATCTGGCACTGGAAAGGTACAAAAATAGGCAAGAATGTATTTTCTTTTATAACTGAAATTACATAAAATGTGCCTTTATAATAAAAAAGGGGGACTGCCAACTCATCCATTTAAGGAAATACATATTTGGGGGACAGTTTAAAATCACGAAACCTACAGCTTGAAAGAAGCTCCAACAAATAGGCAGTAATTGTAGGGACGGGGCATTGGGGTAAAGACAAGAGAATTCCTGCATCTGGGGAGTGGGGTGGGGGCGGTCATAGCAAGGCAAGTGCCCTCACTTTGAGACAGCACCTTCAGAGGGTTGTTTTCTTTCCTTTTTTCTTTGGAAGTGAAGCGATCACAGCCCTCCCTGGGGAAAGGAGTTAAAGAATAAAGCTTCCAAAACAATTCTTCTAAAACTCATGGCCGCTGATTGGATAAATAAATACTGCCATCAGGTTCTTTCATTCCATAACCAAAGAGCAAATGGAATAGAACAAAAGGTATACCAGGACTTAAAAATTGAAGCTGGTCCATCTGAAGGCTCTACTTCTTGATGGTCCGGAACTGGCTGTGAAGTTATAGATTGTGGAGTTGCTATTTATACCATTCCACTTCTGTTTTATTCTACGTATTTTGACTGGGCAGGCATGTTTGATAGATCATAGTAAACTAAAATTCTGGATACATTTTCATATCCAAGGCCTCTGAGGATTGGGGGTTACTTGAAAAGTTACTTTAGTGTCATCCAAGATTCTATTTTTAATTCATTGCCCCTGGTGTGCAAAATAGGATCGATATTTACATATTATTTCTTTCTATCTATCATCTGTCTGTTTATGCACCCACCTGTATACATCTTTAGAGGGAAAGAAGATAGCTGAGCTCCTGTTAGTATGAAAAATAAAAGTAAACCCTCTGCAAGATTATGTACCAACCCTTCATGGAAGATAATTTGGACAATGGGCCAAAGCATATGGTGAGAAGGCCACTTAGGATTTAATATTTTCATTTAACACCCTTCCCTTCCGATTGCCTCTGTCAAGCATGCATTGCTTTAGTAATGAAAAAAACAACTGAAATTGCTGTTTTGGTTGTCCGCTGAAAGTTACTCCATTAAAGTGTTTCATACTTGAATAGATACACAAAAATGTGAATACGAGAGAGTATTCAAACAGGTGCTGCGGGGGTTTTTTTAAGTTTATTTATTTATTTGGAGAGAGAGAGAGGAGAGAGAGAGAGAGAAAGCACGAGCAGTGAAAGAGGAGAGAGAGAAAGACACCAAGCAGGCTCTGCACGGTCAGCACAGAGCCCGATGCAGGGCTCAAACTCACAAACCATGAGATCATGACCTGAGCCGAAGTCAGATGCTTAACCGACTGAGCCACCCAGGCACGCCCTGGTAGTACGGTGTTTAACACCCTTTTTAGTATCTTATATAAAATATGTATAAATAGAGTAAAGATGCTAGAGTCTGTGGACTCACATATTTGCAGTTAGCATTTCTCCTAGGTGATCAGATTACTGATGCTTAACATTTTTCCTACTTTATAATTTTAAACAGCATTTTAGATTTTCCACCTGTATTTTCAAAATAAGGAGCTGAAAATAACATCTACACTGGAAGCAGAAACATCTGTATGCATGTGTAGAGCAGAAAGCATGGATTAAATGCATCAATACTAGGCATCTTGGGTCCCTGACATCATCGCTCTGAGTGTGTGTACATACTCAGAGGGTATGTGTATGTGTGTAAGTGTGTGTATGTGTGTCTTGGAGGTGGGTAGCTATCTGGTTGGAGTTGAGGTGACTCAGGCACTCCTGTTTTGTGTGACGGGCTGGCAGGTCCTGCTGCAGGGAGATTGCAGTGGCTGAGTCACCTGTTTTTCCTTCTCCCTTTTGTTCTGTGTCCTCATGTGACACTTGTGTTCTGAGAGCCGGTACACTGAGTTCTCTGAAGCAGAGGACACAATACCTGCATGATCGTACACTCTGCAAGAAAAAGTTTGTGTGGGCTATGCCCAAAGTATGTATAATTAGTCATACATTTCATGTTATGTCTATGAGTATGTGTGAAAAAAGTCATGCATACACACATTTATTAGGGAAATAATATTTTGTATAACGAAACATATCGTTTGAAACTGATAATAGATGAGCTAAAAAGAATTATTATACATATTTGTACAGTGTATACAGAAAAGTGGAACCCATTAACAGGGAATTTCTAAGGGGGGAGGGATCGAGAGAACAGTTGCATTTTCTGCATTACGCACATCTGAGTATTTGCAATGTACTTTAAAGAAAGTTTTTAAATGTCACATTGTAAAGAGATTCACAAAAATTAGGTGAAAAGTCAGAGTTCACATGAAACAGTGATCAAATATGCTCTTGAGTGAAGAAATACAGTTCTAGGTAATATGCACAGGCATATGTATATGGATACATAGGAAATGTGTGAGAAGCCCATACACCATCATATTTACATGAAGTGTCTATAATGTATTTCCTCCTGTATATATCTCTCTACGCGTTTTATGTTCTCCACAAACATTTAGTGTTACTTTATTTTTAAAAAAAATTTTTAATGTTTATTTATTTTTGAGAGAGAGACAAAGTGAGCAGCAGAGGGGCAGGGACAGAGGGAAGGCACAGAATGTGAAGCAGGCTCCAAGGCTCTGAGCTGTCAGCACAGAGCCCGACATGGGGCTCAAACTCTCAAACCAGGAGATCATGACCCGAGCCGAAGTCGGAGGCTCAACCGACTGAGCCACCCAGGCACCCCTAGTGTTACTTTAGAAACACCAAAAACACACTTACTTTATAGACCCTGTTTTTGTTACACATACACCCACACCCACACACACACACACACACACACAGGCCACTACTATCATTATCTCTGTGCATCCAAGACAGGCAAAGGCTACTATGAAAGCAGTCCTTCCCACTGTTCTGAAATAGGAGGACTAGGATAAACTAAGTAGCTTTGCATGGAGATATTTTTGAAATGCAAAAGAGGGAAGAAAATAGACATGTCTACATTTTAAATGAGACTTAACTAACATTTCTGTTTCCGAATGGCCTGCACTCCAGAGCTGAGGAAGGGAAAATGATGAATCCATCCCCATTTCGTTGGCTTCATTTCCCGTCTGCTTTTCTGCTTTTCTAGACTGACATTAGAGGTGCATAGGTCTTGGGTATCTAACTACATTTGATGTCATTTGATCTCTGGAAGGACAGCGCACCTCAGAAGCACAGAGCAGAGTAAAGGGTCTGCCGGACGCAGTTGGAGCGTGCGAATCAACAGATTCAGCTCACAGAAGCGCATCTCCCAGGATTTACGTGGCATTCGGTAAGACGTTCTCATTTTACTCAACATCTCATCTGCAGTCATCTCATGTTCACATTTGAAGTGTGTATGGTTTAATTTGTTCCTCGCTCTACAGCCACTTCCCTACACAAATTAAGTGCTTGGAGTGGGGAGGGTGGGGTGGGGGATAGCCTTGTAAACCACCATAGAGAAATGTAAAAGTGCAGGTCACAGCCAATGCCCCATGCCTGCAGCAACTCTTATGAAGATGGTACCAGTAACCACCATGATGATCTTTGTGAACCTCTGGATTTTAGGCTCGTGCTCTTGAACACAACATTGAGCTGACATTCGGTGTCCATAGGCTGGAGATAACCTCTGGCTTCCCTGGGTGCACAGGGTGGCCTGGCACCTGCACCCCAGAAAATAAAAAGTGAAGCATTCCCCCAGGACGAACCCCGGCCCGGGGAGCACAAAAGACACAGGATGTCCAATACCACAGATGAGATCTGGAAAATGACACCCACCTCCCCACACAGATGCTCTTTAATATGCAGTAGTAACAAGCAGGGCAAGAAGTTGGGTTTGGAGGGCTATAAAACCCCTCTGGTATCTTCCGTATTTTTCCCTGATACTTGCCATGTATTTTACACACAGCCCTGTCTGATACACACTGTCCCTATTTCTTTGTTTTACGTCTTATCAATTCTCATTGACCACTGTTGTTCTACTTTCACACGAGAAGAATTTTTTTCTAATACTTTTCTTCTTTTCCTTTTCCACATTTCAGTATTCTCCAGTATAGTCCATTCAGAACACAGGCTTCACAGACCGTGGGAGATTCAGGAGAAGAAGGACAGGCCACACAAGGTGTAAACCCTCTGTGGTCTTAAGCCAAAAGGTGTGGCGAAGGACATTGTTTTAGGGAAGACCTGCTGTGGCTGTGGGTATGACGGCTAGACCCGTCAACCTCTAGTAATTCCCCCTTGAGAGGAAACTCAAATCATGATGGCTGCTGAGTATATCCTATGCAATTGGAAAGGCCTCTTGTGGCCAGCAAAGGTTTTGTCCAGACCTGGGATCCCACCAAAATATAAGAGGAAAAGGGCACTTTCTCAACAAGTTCAAATACTCTCAGTAGGTAAGAAAATTAAGGTGAAAAGCACAGACATAAAGATCCTAAATGAGTCTCAAATTGAATCCATTACCTCCTTGCTAGTGGCCCAGTCGAAGGCCAGTGTCCCACCAGGACAGAAAGTGGCCTACAAAAACGCTCTTAAACTGGCATTGGAGATCCTGAATAAGAGAGCAAATTTGGGTCCTGCAAAAGCATCAGATGGTCTAGATGCCACTACAGCATCTCAAAGGGGACCACAAAAGCGATCTCGTAAAAAGTACCGGAGGCCCAAAGGAAACTTACTGAGAGGTCTTATGAAAAGCAAACACCTCAAATCGCTGCTGGCATGTTCACAGAGCAAGGATGCCCTAGATGGTGGCCAGTCACAGGCACGCACAACCATCACTCGTACACTAAGGGAAAGGCAAGCAATGTCCTCGCGAAGCTGCAGGATGTCCTCAAAGTTCCCATCACTTTCAGAAGATGGTCATAAGAAAGGAGGCCGATCACAGGTGCACACAACCTTCATTCGTACACTAAGGGAAAGGCGAGCAAAGTCCTCGCGAAGCTGCAGCCTGTGCTCAAAGTTCCCATCTCTTACAGAAGATGATGATAAGAAAGGAGGCCATTCGCATGTGCACACGACCGTCACTCGTACACTAAAGGAACGGAGAGCAAAGTCGTCGCGAAGCTGCAGTGTGTCCTCAAAGTTCCCATTGCTTTCAGAAGATGATGATAAGAAAGGAGGCCATTCGCATGCGCACACAACCGTCACTCGTACACTAAGGGAACGGAGAGCAAAGTCCTCGCGAAGCTGCAGCCTGTTCTCAAAGTCCCCATCCCTTTCAGAAGATGATGATAAGAAAGGAGGCCATTTGCAGGCACACACCTCCGTCACTCGTACACTAAGGGAACGGAGAGCAAAGTCCTCGCGAAGCTGTGGCGTGTCCTCAAAGTTCCCATCTCTTACAGAAGATGATGATAAGAAAGGAGGCCATTCTCATGCGCACACAACCGTCACTCGTACACTAAGGGAACGGAGAGCAAAGTCCTCCCGAAGCTGCAGCCTGTTCTCAAAGTTCCCATTGCTTTCAGAAGATGATGATAAGAAAGGAGGCCATTTGCAGGCGCACACAACCGTCACTCGTACACGAAGGGAACGGCGAGCAAAGTCCTCCCGAAGCTGCAGCCTGTTCTCAAAGTCCCCATCCCTTTCAGAAGATGAAGATAAGAAAGGAGGCCATTTGCAGGCACACACCTCCGTCACTCGTACACTAAGGGAAAGGCGAGCAAAGTCCTCCCGAAGCTCCAGGATGTCCTCAAAGTCCCCATCCCTTTCAGAAGATGATGATAAGAAAGGAGGCCATTCGCATGCGCATACAACTGTCACTCCTACACTAAGGGAACGGCGAGCAAAGTCTCGCGAAGCTGTGGCGTGTCCTCAAAGTTCCCATCTCTTACAGAAGATGATGATAAGAAAGGAGGCCATTCGCATGCGCACACAACCGTCACTCGTACACTAAGGGAACGGAGAGCAAAGTCCTCGCGAAGCTGCAGCAGTGTGTCCTCAAAGTTCCCATTGCTTTCAGAAGATGATGATAAGAAAGGAGGCCATTCGCATGCGCACACAACCGTCACTCGTACACTAAGGGAACGGAGAGCAAAGTCCTCGCGAAGCTGCAGTGTGTCCTCAAAGTTCCCATTGCTTTCAGAAGATGATGATAAGAAAGGAGGCCATTTGCAGGCGCACACAACCGTCACTCGTACACTAAGGGAACGGCGAGCAAAGTCCTCCCGAAGCTGCAGCCTGTTCTCAAAGTCCCCATCCTTTCAGAAGATGATGATAAGAAAGGAGGCCATTTGCAGGCGCACACAACCGTCACTCGTACACTAAGGGAACGGCGAGCAAAGTCCTCCCGAAGCTGCAGCCTGTTCTCAAAGTCCCCATCCCTTTCAGAAGATGATGATAAGAAAGGAGGCCATTTGCAGGCGCACACAACCGTCACTCGTACACTAAGGGAACGGCGAGCAAAGTCCTCCCGAAGCTGCAGCCTGTTCTCAAAGTCCCCATCCCTTTTAGAAGATGATGATAAGAAAGGAGGCCATCTGCAGGCACACACCTCCGTCACTCGTACACTAAGGGAAAGGCGAGCAAAGTCCTCCCGAAGCTCCAGGATGTCCTCAAAGTCCCCATCCCTTTCAGAAGATGATGATAAGAAAGGAGGCCATTCGCATGCGCATACAACTGTCACTCGTACACTAAGGGAACGGAGAGCAAAGTCCTCGCGAAGCTGTGGCGTGTCCTCAAAGTTCCCATCTCTTACAGAAGATGATGATAAGAAAGGAGGCCATTCGCATGCGCACACAACCGTCACTCGTACACTAAGGGAACGGAGAGCAAAGTCCTCGCGAAGCTGCAGTGTGTCCTCAAAGTTCCCATTGCTTTCAGAAGATGATGATAAGAAAGGAGGACATTTCGCAGGCGCACACATCCGTCACTCGTACACTAAGGGAACGGAGAGCAAAGTCCTCGCGAAGCTGTGGCATGTCCTCAAAGTTCCCACTCTTACAGAAGATGATGATAAGAAAGGAGGCCATTCGCAGTGCGCACATAACCGTCACTCGTACACTAAGGGAACGGCGAGCAAAGTCCTCGCGAAGCTGCAGCCTGTTCTCAAATCCCCATCGCTTTCAGAAGATGATGATAAGAAAGGAGGACATTTGCATGCGCACACCTCCGTCACTCGTACACTAAGGGAACGGAGAGCAAAGTCCTCACGAAGCTGCAGCAGTTCCTCAAATTCCCATCGCTTTCAGAAGATGATGATAAGAAAGGAGGCCATTTGCAGGCGCACACATCCGTCACTCGTACACTAAGGGAACGGAGAGCAAAGTCCTCCGATTCTCCAGGCATGTCCTCAAAGTTCCCATCGCTTTCAGAAGATGATGATAAGAAAGGAGGCCATTCGCATGCGCACTGCAACCTGTCACTCGTACACTAAGGGAACGGCGAGCAAAGTCCTCGCGAAGCTGTGGCGTGTCCTCAAAGTTCCCATCTCTTACAGAAGATGATGATAAGAAAGGAGGCCATTCGCATGTGCACACAACCGTCACTCGTACACTAAGGGAACGGAGAGCAAAGTCCTCGCGAAGCTGCAGTGTGTCCTCAAAGTTCCCATTGCTTTCAGAAGATGATGATAAGAAAGGAGGCCATTCGCATGCGCATGCAACTGTCACTCGTACACTAAGGGAACGGAGAGCAAAGTCCTCGCGAAGCTGTGGCGTGTCCTCAAAGTTCCATCTCTTACAGAAGATGGTCATAAGAAAGCAGGGCGATCACAGGTGCGCACAAGCATCAGTCTTACTCTAAGGGAAAGGCGGGCAAAGTCCTCGCGAAGCTGCAGCGTGTCCTCAAAGTTCCCATTGCTTTCAGAAGGTGATGATAAGAAAGGAGGCCATTTGCAGGCACACACCACTGTCACTCGTACACTAAGGGAACGGCGAGCAAAGTCCTCCCGAAGCTGCAGCCTGTTCTCAAAGTCCCCATCCCTTTCAGAAGATGATGACAAGAAAGGAGGCCATTTGCAGGCGCACACCTCCGTCACTCGTACACTAAGGGAACAGCGAGCAAAGTCCTCCCGAAGCTGCAGCCTGTTCTCAAAGTCCCCATCGCTTTCAGAAGATGATGATAAGAAAGGAGGCCATTTGCAGGCACACACCTCCGTCACTCGTACACTAAGGGAAAGTCGAGCAAAGTCCTCGCGAAGCTGCAGTGTGTCCTCAAAGTTCCCATTGCTTTCAGAAGATGATGATAAGAAAGGAGGCCATTCGCAGGCGCACACAACCGTCACTCGTACACTAAGGGAACGGCGAGCAAAGTCCTCGCGAAGCTGCAGCCTGTCCTCAAAGTTCCCATCACTTTCAGAAGATCATAATAAGAAAGGAGACCAATCACGGGGGCACACCACTGTCACTCAAACTCTAAAGGAAAAGCTAACAATGTCTTTGCAAAGCTGCAGTGTGCTCCCAAACTTCCCTACAGTATCACAAGATGACTATAAGAAAGGAGGCAGAGGAAAGAAGGTCGCTTCAAGAGTTATGTCCTTACATCACACAGTCAAGGAGAAGGGTACAAGTGCTAAGGATGAAGGTGTCCTTCCACCTTTGTCACCAGACATCATCGTCACTGTGCCCAAAGCTCGGAAGGAAGAGGCACACGAAACCTGCACAAGGATCCTGCCTGTCTCCTCTGAATGCTCTGCCTTCTTGGGGAATGTCGAAGACCATGGAGACGGTGTCTGGAAGCCAAGCTTGGAAGGTGCAGCAGCATCCTCCAGTGCCCCTAACCAGAGGCTGTGTTATTCACTCTGTCTTGCAAATAGAAAAAGGAAGCTGCAGGTGACAGAGTTTGAGAAAGGGCTGCAAGAACATCAACCTTCAGTCAACTCGAAGGCTATTAACCCCACCACCGCTATTAAAAACAATGTCAGTGAAGAAATGGGACGAGTGGGAAGCATGGATTTCCCACAGGAGCCTTGTCCCATTGAAGGAGGAATGATAGTCTGGTTTAAATTTCAAAATCACCCATTTTGGCCAGCAGTGGTAAAGAGTGTCAGCCAAACAGAGAAGACTGCAAGGGTGCTTTTGATTGAGGCAAACATGCACCGTGAAATGAGTGGCATTCAAGTTCCTCTTCCAAGATTGAAGCACCTGGATTGTAAAGAGAAAGAAAAACTAATAAAGAGAGCCAAGAAAGTGTACGAGCAAAGTGTGAACTGGTGCTTCTCCCTGATTGCCCACTACAGAGAAAAGCTCAGGTGCGGTTCTTTTGCAGGCTCTTTCCTGGACTATTATGCTGCTGACATCAGTTACCCAATTAGGAAAGCCATCCAAGACAGTGATCTGAATATTGATTTTCCAAAGGTGGATTATGCCGACCTGGAAGATTCTGAGGAGGAGACCTCCCTGTATGGGAAGAGGCCCTGCAAGAAAATTCTCCCGGACCGGATGAAGGCTGCTTGGGACCGAGCCAACCAGAAGCTAGTGGATTTCATCGTGAAACAAAAGGGGGCCGATGACCATCTCCTGGACATTGTCCAAGGCAGGAAAGAGTCCAGGTGGCTGGCATCATTTAGGAATTCAAGCAGGTATGTGATCTGCGTTGAAACATACTTGGAGGATGAAGACCAGTTGGATGTGGTGGTAAGACATTTACAAGAAATCTACAAACAAATAGACAAGAAAGCACTGAATCTGGTAAGGGACGACAAAGTGAGTTTTGTTCTGGAAGTTCTTCTGCCAGAAGCAATCATTTGTTCAATTGCTGCAGTTGATGGGTTAGATTACCAGGAGGCAGAAAAAAGTACCTACAGGGGCCACCTGTGCATTACAGGGAAAAAGAGCTATTTGATAAAAACATCCTAAAGAAAATGAGAAAGAGATCAGCAACAAGGAGCAAGGCTAAATAATTCCCCCTGTGCCCACGCTTTAGCAGGGAGACCTCTCATTACCCTGTCTGTATGAAATGTGTGATCCTTCCATTCTCTATGTCATGTAAATATGTTCTGGAAATCTGAGACCTCGGGAACATGCTGCATTCATTTTGGATCCATCTCTAGCTCTTAGTGGGTAGCACAGTCATCATCTTTTCTAGTTCCCAAACGCCTCACAAACTAATTTGTTAAAATATTGCAAACAGTTGTACTTCCCTCTACTGGCTTGGATGCGTAACTGGTGTAACTGTCCAGATGCTTTCCTAACGTTGCTTTTGACTGTACTTCATATTTTAATATAGCGTACACACATTATTTTATTACATGAAAGACACTGGTATCAGGCATTAAGCAACAATCATTTTTAAAACCCAAGATAAATTTTTACAGAAACAGCCTGTGGATCTCTCATTCTTTTTTGTGACACCTCAGTATAAATGATTGGGTTCCTTCTTAAGATAATTCCTGAATTTGCTCTGCCACGCTTATTTGTTTGGAAAAATAGCCCTGAGAGGTGAAACCAATGACAGAGATGTTTTCTATACATTATCACTACTTTCAAACGGTTCTTGGAAAGGCAGTCTAGAATCCAAAGTTAATGGATCATTTGCATGGAGTCCACATGTGGGTGAGTGAAATCTCGACCTGCATTAAACATTTTGCCAGCCTGTGCAAGACTGTTAAACTTTACGTTTCCCTGAGATTCCAGTTATGGAAGTAGCTCTCGTTCAATGGCTTAATGGTTTCCTAGAGCAGACGGGCTCCTGGCTGTCCTCTTAACTGACTAGATCCTTTGCATATAGTGGTTTATCCCCATGTGGAACACAGCTAGAGTAATCGAACACACCCGTTTATCCATTTCAGACCCAGGAGTCCAGGCTCACTGCTAAGAGCCCATCTAATTGGCACAAATTGTAGGAAACCATACACTTTGTTCTGGACCTGTGTCCCCTAAAATGCAGTCATTCCTCTCAAGCCATTCAAGCTTTCTCTTTTGAATTCTTTGACTAGCTCCGACAGGTTCCAATAGTTATAAATGCAGGCTGGTAAGTGATTCCAGGCTGCTTGAGCAATAGACGGCCCAGGACCTGGGAACTTGGAAATGGGCTACAGAAAAGTCTCCATTTGGCTAAATATGGCTGTTGTCAGAATACAATGAAACATATGTAACTGAAAGATAAATTCTGAAGCCCATGAATTGTTATCCTAACTTGAAACAAGATTTGTTTTGAGACAAAAAAAGTGTTACAAAAGCTTGGTTATTTTTAAAACTTGTGAAAATAAACACTAAAGGTTTAACACAAACCTGATTGCATTTTTATTCTCAGAGGGAGTCAACTGTCACTCACAGGCCCATGTTATGTGTTCACATGACCATGTGATTTGTTCGTGTGTAAAATTTTCAAGAGTTATCTGTTTTGATTCACAATAAAACCACTGTATCTTTCACCTTGAACTTTTGCTTCATCATAATTATATATATAGATAAATATATTAGATGAATAGATAGATAGATAGATGACAGACCTAGTGTTTTGGAATTTTAGTGATTTAGTCACCACTTTTATAGTTCATTATGAATTTTCTTCTCATTGTAAATATTCACTTTCATGCTTGTTTTCATAATTTTAGAAGAGGGCCTTCCAAATTGTGTAAGCGTCAGGCCCAACAGAACTTTCTTGGGACTCTGCCTGAGAGACACCAATGACTCCTGGGTCATTCTGCCTGAGCTAATCCATATGGAATTCTCATGGTCTTGGAAAGTACTTGGAAACACACCATCCCCACACTCTATGTGGACCCTGTGCACTGAAACCACACACTTTAGTTCCTCTATAAACATCGTGTTGCTCTGAGTCAAATATATCACTCAACTTCAGCTTTCTCATATAGTCATATCTGGCTCTACATTATAATATTTTCTTCACCACCTCATTCATTCATACATTCAGCCATCCATTCATTCATAGCATTGCGAGTCAATAGAGTAAGATGTGGTTTAAGACACTGCTCTGAGGTTAAATTTCAGATGCTATAAAATGAAGACTGGCATCATGGACTGACTACCTACATTTGAAACCAGAACCCCAGATTTTCCATACTTGTAAGATCATACGTGTCTCTTGGTTGGGGATGAAGGGAGAGGACCTGGTCCCTTCTGGGGTGTCATTTATGCCTGAGGCAGTCACTGAAGAAGAAAGACATGCGTAGGACATACATCTCTTCTTCTCCACTTTGAACCAGGATCACATTTGGGGTATGCAGCTGGATTGGGGCTGGTTGTGTAGATTCTTTTTTTTAATTTTTTTTAATGTTTATTCATTTTTGAGAGAGAGAGCAGAGCAAGGGAAGGGCAGAGAGAGAATGAGACACAGAATCTAAAGCAGACTCCAGGCTCTGGGCTGTCAGCACGGAGCCTGATGCGGGGCTCAAACCCACAAACCGTGAGATCATGACTGGAGCCAAAGTCGGACGCTCAACCGACTGAGCCACCCAGGCGCCCCTAGACTCTTGAGATACCTTCCAACCTGAACAGTTGCAGTTGTTAAGGTGGCTCTAAGATTGCCCTAAACTGGTTCTCTATCATGGGTGTGTGTGTCTCAAGGGATAGCCCAACGTGTCACCCACCCTAACCTACTGGATTAAGGAGACCTCCTCTCCTCCAGTCATAAGGCAGATGGTGGAACATCAGGTCTTCATCCTAAATGTTGGTTGACAGAGCTGAATGGAGATGGCATGCACAGAATTTACAGGTCTCCATATTTATGAATGAATCTGACAAAGAAAATGTGGAACCCTGAGACGCTAAGTTGGCCAGCATGAGAACACTGTATACCCAGAATCCTCTGAAACCTCACCTGGGCATTTTCAACCCCCTAACGCTTGCTACTGGAGAGAAGCTGCCTTGTTCCTGGAGACCCTGCAAAGACCTCATCTAAGGCAGCTGCCTGAACAGATGTTCTCTTATTCAACATCAGTATCTGCCAACTTTCATTGCTGTCAGACTAATAACAAGGGCAGGTAAGACTGGGTAAGATCACAGCGCAGGGGAAAAAATACAGTTTTGTTTGGGTGGGAAATGCCTTACATTCAGAAAAATAGTAGGACGTGGCTCATCTGTAGTTGCAGGAATTGAGATAATATATGTGCAATGGATTTTGAGAATAGTGAGCCCACAATTCAGGAAACAGAATATAAGTCAGTATGCAGGAGAACTTATTAACATGGGAGCACAGAGCTGTGACTCAGGGTTTGAGGTCCTTAAAGGTGCCAGTCCAGCAACCTAATATGCATATTACTAATATGTATATTATTATTATTATTATTATATGCATGTATACAGTAAATGACATGGAAATACTGAAAAATTGAGGAATTGTTGAGAAGGTCCAGGGGAGAAGGTTTATGGCTGTGATTTGTAATGTGAGATCAGATGTCCTACCTCTAGCCTCTGTTTCTTTGGAGGGCAGAGAAATCACTGCTCAAATAAGGAATGTGCTGGTGAAGTGGCACTGGCATCTTTGTGAAACTCAGTGCTGACTCTCCTCTGCAAACCATTGTTGGAAGCAAGCAAAGCTGGCATGGATTTGGTAATCAATGGAGAAGACAGGATTCTCAAAAGGCAGGGTCCCAATGGTGGCACAAAACTATCATGGGCAAGGTGATCATCATTACCATACTGGGCAGCAAGGCCAAGTTGGGGTCAGTCTTACGTGACGACCGGAATGTGTGGTAATGTTATAGACAGTAGTGTTCCAGGATCTAGATGTGTGTACAGCTAGCTGAGTTCTTACTTGCTTTTTATAAGGGAAACAAAAAATCAAAAACATGAAATCTGGCCATGTGTAGCAGCATGGAACTGGAGGGTATTATGTTAAGTGAAATAAGTCAGTCAGAAAAAGACAGATACCATATGTTTCCAAGAATAGGTGGACTTTGTGAGACTAAGCAAAAACCAGGGGGAGGGGAAGAGGAGAAAGAAAAAAAAAAGACACAGAGAGGGAGGGAGATAAAACATAAGAAACTCTCAAAGACTAAGAACAAACTGAGGGTGAGGGGGGTGAGGGAGGGGGGGAGAGGGGGCGATGGGCATTAAAAAGGGCACATGTTGGGATGAACACTGGGTGTTATATGTAAACTAATTTGAAAATAAACTATTGTAAAATTAAAAAAAATCAAAAACAAACTGAGAGCTGGCAAGCAGAAAGCTGATAAGTGTAAAACTGTATCCACCAAGTAGCCAGGTTTCAGTCAGCCCCTAGGCCCAGACAGAGCCCTCTGATTGAAGTGGAGGTCAGAAAAATCCAACCAAGCCTTTCCCAAAAACCCTTATCTATTTACCAAGGTAATTGTGCATGGTGGTAAGGAGGATACTTGCATTTAAAAAAAGAATATTGAATATGAGTTCTCTGCTTATAAAGGGACTTATGAAGTCTAGGCAATAATGGAGTTCTGTCTCATTTTCCTCTGACAGGGCATTCAATGGTTCCATGGATCCACCCAGGGTTTTTTCTCCAGACTCTCTGTATATAGTTGGCAATAATGTACTTGGTAGGTGACAGAGTCTTCATATTAGCACAATTGACATTATATGGAAAGGCACACATGGAAGCCTATGAAGCTGCTATCTCCCTGCAATATAAGATAATAAAAGAAATACTGATTCTATACGAAGAAAAGAGAGAAGACTCAGATTACTCACAAGCAAAAGAAAAAAAAGTAACTGTGAGTTGATGGATAGGTTAACTAGCTTAACTGTAGTTATTGATTACACTAGCTTAACTGTAGTGTGTAGTGTAGTGATTCTTTTAATGTGTAAGTATATTAAATCATCAAGTTGTATACCTTAAATATATACAAATTTTGTAAATTAAATCTCAATAAAGCTGGGGAAAAACAAGAAAAAAAGACATGAAAGTGGGAACATTACTATCAACTTTACAGAGATTAAAAAAAAGATTATAAGTGAATTCTATGAACGATTGCACACCCAAATTTAAATAAGTTAGATGAAACGGACAATTTCCTGGAAACATACAAACTAGCAAAACCAACTCATAAAAAAATAGACATTCCCAATACACCTATGAAAAATTAAATAAATTGAATCTGTTATCAAAAACCTCAGAACAAAGAAAAGCTCAGGACCCTCAGGCCTCACTGGCCTCACTGGTGAATTGTGCCAAATGCTTAAAGAATTACAAATCCTTCTCAAACTCATCCCAAAAAATAGAAGAGGGGGAAGCTTCCTAACTCATTGTATGAGGCCAATATTTCCCTGGTAGCAACTTGAGACTAAGACACCACAAGAAAAGTGCAGACCAATATCCTTTAACAATATAAATGCAAAAACACCAATAAATATCCTAACAGACCAAATGCAGCGGTTTCCTTAATTAGAAGAAATATAATTAAAAGGATTATACATCATCACAAAGTGGGATTTATCCCAGGAATGTAAATGTGGTTCAACATATGAGAAAACAACATAATACACCACACTAATAAATGAAGGGAACAAATCACATGATTATCACAAATGATGCAGGAAACACATGTGACAAAATCCAATACTCTTTCATTATAAAAAACATCCAGAAAACTAGGATTAGAAGGGAATTTTCCTGGGGTACTGGGGTTGAGCTCAGTTGTTTGAGCATCTGACTTTGGCTCAGGTCATGATCTCACAGTTTGTGAGTTCAAGCCCCACACCGGGCTCATTGCTGTCAGCGTGGAGCCCGCTTTGAATCATCTGCCCCCTCTTTCTCTGACCCTCCCTTGCCGACACTCTATCCCTCAAAAAATAAACATTAAAAAAAATTTAAAAGAAGAGAATTTCCCCAACTTGAAAATGGGCATTTGTGAAAAAACCCACAGCTAATATCATACTCCATGGTAAAAGAATGAAAGCGTCCCACTAAGACCACAAACAAGATAAAATGTTCACTCCTGCCATTTCTGTTTAACATTGTGCTGAAAGTTTTAGCCAGAGAAATTGGGAAAGGAAAAGAAATAAAAGGCATCAAATGTGGAACGGAAGAAATAAACCTAACTCCTTTTGCAGATCATAGAATCTTATCTATTTAAAAATCCTAAGAAATCTATTACAAAAGCTTCAGAATACAAAATCAGCACACAAAATCCAGTTGTGTATTCATTCATATACTTGAACAGTCTAAAAAGGAAACTAAGAGAATAATTCCATTTCCATTTACAATAGCATCAAAAAGAATACTTAGGAATTCCAAAATACCTAGGAATAAATTTAGCTGAGGTGATGCAAGACTTGTACACTGAAAACTACAAAGCATTGTTGTAAAAAGTTAATGAGAACCCAAATAAATGAAAAGATACCCTGGGTTCATGGATGGGAAGATGTAATATTGTTAAGATGGCAACACTCTCCAAATTTATCTATAGTGTCAGTGTGACCCTCATAAAAATCCCAGTGCCCTATTTGGAGAAATAGAAAAAGTGATCCTCGAATTCGTATAGAATTGCAAGGGACTCCAACACTAAAACAAACTTGAAAACAAAAAACAAAGTACAAAGCTATGGTAATTAAGACAGTGTGGACATTTGAGTTCTTCCCATAATTTTTCTATTGTTGATAGCACTGCTATAAACTTTCGGATGCATGTGCCCTTCAAAGCAGCATTTTTGTATCTTTTGGATAAATACCTAGTAATGGAATTGCTGGGTCATAGGGTAGTTCTACTTTTAATTTTTTGAGGAACATCCACACTGTTTTCCAGAGTGGCTGCACCAGTTTGAATTCCCACCAGCAGTGTAAGAGAGTTACCCCTTCTCCACATCCTCGCCAACATCTGTTGTTTTGGACTGTTAAAGAAGATATATAAAAAATATATTACAATATAATATAATATGATATAAATTATATGTATTAATTATATAATAAATTATAACATATATAATAAATTACATAATTGTATATAATTTTATTATATACATATAATAGAACACTACTTGGCAATCAAAAAGAATGAACTCTTGCAATTTGCAACAATGTGGATGGAGCCAAAGTGTATTTATGCTAAGCAAATAAGTCAGGCAGAGAAATACAAATATCATATGATTTCACTCATATATGGAATTTAAGAAACACAACAGATGAACATAGGGGAAGGGAAGGAAAAATAAGATAAAAACGGCGAGGGAGGCAAACCATAAGAGACTCTGAAAGACAGAAAATAAACTGAGGGTTGCTGGAGGGGAGGTGGGTAGGGGGATGGCTAAATGGGTGATAGGCATTAAAGAGGGCACCTGTTGGGATGAGCACTGGGTGTTATATATAAGTGATGAATCACTGAGTTCTAGTACTGAAACCAACACTACATTATATGTTAAATAACTTGAATTTAAATAAATTTTTAAAAAGATAGTATGTACTGTCACAAATCTAGACATTTAGACCAGCAGACTATAATATTGAGGGTCCAAAAATAAACACATACACATATGGCCATTAATTTTCAACGAAGATGCCAAGACTATCCAGTGGGAAAAGAACAGTCCTTTCAACAAATGGTGCTGGAACGATGGGTGTCCACATGCAAAAAAAGAAAGGTAGACCCTCTTCTCACAATGAACACAAAGATAGCTCAAAATGGATCAACGACCTAATATCATACCTAAAACTATAACACTCTTTAAGGAAAACACAGGGGTAAATCTTCATGATCTTGGATTTGGCAGTATTTTCTTAGATATAGCAACAAATGCACAAGCAACAAAGGAAAAAATACATTAACTGGACTTAAAAATTTTAGCATGAAAGGACACTTTCAAAAGAGGGAAAAGAGAAATTGTAGAATGGGAGAAAATATTTTTAAATCATATATCTGATAAGCGTCTAGCATCTAGACTATATAAAGAACTCTTACAACTCAACAACAAAAAGGCAACCATATTTTAAAATGGGTAAAAGACTTGAATATAGACATTTCAAGATAAGATCTACAGGGGGAGATGCCAACATGGCAGAGGAGTAGGAGGACCCTCTGCTCTCCGGTGTCTTTCAAAATAAGAAGGACTGAAACCGAGGGACTCTCAATTCCAGAGATCTGCAGGAAGAGGAGTTGTAGGTTATGGGGAAGAGAACGCGAAATCCAGAAAATCCTGGGAGACTGAGTGAGTGCAATCTGGGAGAAAGAAAGAGAGCCTCGAAGGTGCGGAGGAGCAGGGAACGGGCCCCAGGCCCCTTCCGCGGAAAGGCAAGGGGAAGGGAAAGAGCAGTGGGGAAAGTTGCTCCAACTGGGGTGGAGAGGGAGCTTATCATTCAGTCCCTAACAGCGAGACTTTTGGAGAGAAGGCCCATTGCTCACGGCAGAGCTGGTGGAGTTCCCTTCTCTCCGGAGCTAGCGACGCTGACCCAGCCTATGACACGGAGGGGTGCTGAGCCATCACTGGATTGGTGCTGAGTCAGTGCCACAATTTATGTAGGGGAAACCGGGTGTGCAAGGGACGCTCGACTGCCCAACAGATTGCACTGCGCCTGCAACCCGGGCAGAATAAAGGCGGAAACAATGGGGTGATTTGAGACTCTAGGTCTGTGAAGAAGAGGCTGGGGGAATGCCATTGTGGTCCCACTGCTGCTGAGTCAGAGACACAATTTACATAAGGCGCAGCGGTCTGAGCAAGTTAAAGGAACTCAGATGAGCATGGGGCGTGTGACCGCCCAGCAAATTGCACTGCACCTGCAACCCAGACAGAGTTGAGGATGGAAACAGAGTGATTTGAGACCCCAGGTCCCTGAAGAAGAGGCTGGGGGGACGCCATTGTGGTCCCGCCGCTGCTGAGTCAGAGACACAATTTACACAAGGCGCAGCAGTCTGAGCAAGATAAAGGAACTCAGATGAACATGGGGTGTGAGACCGCCCAGCAAATCGCACTGTGCCTACACCCGGACAGAGTTGAGGAAGGAAACAGAGGAGTGATTTGAGACTCCGGGTCCATGAATAGGGGGCTGGGTGGGCACCATTGTGGTCGCCCATACCCACAAAGACAAACCCTAGGATTCCACCCGCAGTGGTGGAGGTGGGACCCAACTACACCAGGCCATGCATCTCCTCATGAGAGATGCCTTTCTGCAGAAGTAATAGCCGCGGAGACACAAATACTGCAGCAATGCCTGGATTAATTCCAGGTCAATTCTTCTGTTTCAGATATATTCTCCCTCTTCTCCTTCCTATCTCTCCCCACCTCTAAACCAGTCACCTGGGGGTTATGGATTGCTTAAACAGACATTTAACCCACTCTCTCAATGCATGTTCTACACCTCCCTCTTTATTTACTATCTCTCTCTATGTAACAATCAGGCCACATAGTGCATCTGGGTAATATCTAACTTCATTTCTCTTTCCTCACATCCTTCCTTATTCTGATTTCTCTCTTTCTGGATCAAGTCTTCTAATCTCTCAACCTGGTCAAAGTTCAATTTTCTTCTCTCCACACCTGTCACTACTCTCTGTATGCTCTGCCATCAGCAAAGCGCACACCCTATCCTTAACATGTAGCTGGTAGATCAGGTCGCATGCCTCCAGAGTGTCGTTTGTTATTCTTTTTTATGTTGTGATTGTTGGCCTGTATTATTGGTCGGTACGGTCGTGAGTTTGTGTTTCTTGTTTGTCGGTCTGACCCTTTTCCTTTCCAGGGAGAACTAGGAAATAAACCAATATACACCTGGCCAAAATGACGAAACGGAAGAACTCCCCTAAAAAGAATGTATAGGAAATAGTGACAGCACAAGAGATGATGAAATCAGATGTAAGCAACTTAACAGAACAAGAATATAGAATGATAAACATAAAAATACTCGCCGGGTTTGAAAAAAGCATAGAATAAAGCAGGGGGACCCTAGAAGCAGATTTAAAGGTCCTAAAAACCCGTCAGGAGGAATTAAAAAATGCTTTAAATGAGGTGCAAAACAAATTGGAGGTGGCCACAGCGCAGATTGAAGAGGCAGAAGAGAGAATAGGTGAATTAGAAGATAAAATTATGGAAAACGAGGAAGCAGAGAAAGAGAGAAACTGATTCAGGAACAGGAAAGGAGAATTCGAGAGCTGAGTGATGCAGTCCAATGGAATAATATCCGTATTATAGGAATCCAAGAGGAAGAAGAGAGAGAGAAAGGAGTCGAAGGGGTACTTGAACAAATAATTGCTGACAACTTCCCCAACATGAGGAAGGTAACGGGCATTGAAATCCAAGAGGCACAGAGAACTCCTCTCAGACATAACCTGAATAGACCCTCAGCAGGAGAAATCATAGTGAAGCTGGGAAAATTCAAAGAGAGAAAGAGAGAATTGTGAAAGCAGCTAGGGACAAATGGGCCTTGACTTACAAAGGCTGACACATTAGGTTAGTAGCAGACTTATCTTCAGAAAGTTGACAAGCCAGAAAGGAATGGCAGGAAATCTTCATTGTGATGAACAGGAAGGATATGCAGCCAAGAATCCTTTACCTGGCCAGCCTGTCATTCAGAATGGATGGAGAGATAAAGGTCTTCCCAAACAAACAAAAACTGAAGGAATACATCGCAAATACACCAGTCTTACAAGAGATCCTGAGGGGGACTCTATGAAGGAAAGGTTGCAAGGAACACAGAGTACCAGAGACAACCTTCCAAGCATGAAACCTATAGATAACATAGTGACTCTAAACCTATATTTTTCAATATTAACACTGAATGTAAACGGACTAAATGCTCCAATTAAAAGACACAGGGTAACAGAATGGATTAAAAAACAAGACCCATCTATCTGCTGTCTTCAATAGACCAATTTTAGACCTGAGGACACCTTCAGATTGAAAGTGAGGGGATGGAGAACTATCTACCATGCTACAGGAAGTCAGAAGAAAGCAGGAGTAGCCACACTTATATTGGACAAACTAGACTTTAAAGTAAAAGATGTAATGAGATATGAAGAAGGGTATTATATAATAATCACAGGGACTATCCAGCAAACAGAGATAACAATTATAAATATCTATGCACCGAATTCTGGGGCACCCAAATTTGTAAATCAATTACAAACGTAAGCAATCTTATCAATAAAAATGTGCTAATTGCAGGGGACCTTAACATTCCACTCTCAGCACTGGATAGGCCCACTAAACAGAATCGCCATAGAAATAATGGCCCTGTGCGACACATTGGAACAGATAGGCCTGACAGACATGTTCAGGGCCCTTCATCCAGAAGCAAAGGAGTTTACGTTCTTCTCAACTGCACACGGTACATTTTCCATGATAGACCATATTTTAGGGCACAGGGAAGCGCTGAATAAATATTAAAAAATTGAGATCATACCATGTACACTTTCAGACCACAATGCTTTGAATCTTGAAATCAACCACAGGAAAAAGTCTGGAAAACCCCCACAAACATGGACGCTAAAGAACAACCTACTAAAAGACAAATGGGTCAACCAAGCAATCAGAGAAGAAATTTAAAAATACATGGAAACAAATGGAAATGAAAATACAACAATCCAAATGCTTTGGGATGCAGCAAAGGCAGTCCTGAGAGATAAATATATTGCAATTCAGGCTTATCTCAAGAAACAAACAAAAAAAAATAACTAACAAAAGTTCTAACAGCACGCCTAAAGGAATTAGAAACAGAACACCTAAGACAACCCAAACCCAGCAGAAAGAGAGAAATAACAAAGATCAGGGCACAAACTAATCATATGGAAACAGAAGGGACATACTTAGGCATCATAAAAGCCATTTATGAAAAGCCCACAGCTAACATCATCCTCAATGAAGAAAAACCAAGAGCCTTCCACCTGAGATCAGGAACACGACAGGGATGTCTACTCTCACCACTGCTATTTAACATAGTGTTGGAGATCCTAGCATCAGCAATCAGACAACAAAGCAAAATAAAAGGCATCAGGATAGGCAAGGATGAAGTAAAACTTTCACTTTTCGCAGACGACATTATACTTTACATGGAAAACCCAACAGAATCCACCAAAAGCCTACTAGAACTGATTCATGAATTCGGCAAAGTTGCAGGATACAAAATCAATGTACAAAAATCAGTTGCAATCCTTTACACCAACAATGAAGCAACACAAAGAGAAATAAAGAAGCGAATCCCATTCACAATTGCACCAAAAACCATAAAATACCTAGGAATAAACCTAACCAAAGATGTTAAAGATCTCTTCACTGAAAACTATAAAAAACTTATAAAGGAAATTGAGGAAGACACAAGGAAATGGAAAAACATCCCATGCTCATGGATTGGAAGAATAAATATTGTTAAAATGTCAATACTACCCAAAGCAATCTACGCATTCAATGCAATCCCAATCAAAGTTGCACCAGCATTCTTCTCAAAGATAGAGGCAAACAATCCTAAAATTTGTATGGAACCACAAAAGACCCCGAATAGCCAAAGTAATACTGAAGAATAAAACCAAAGCGGGAAGTATTACAATCCCAGACTTTAACCTCTACTACAAAGTGGTAATTATCAATACAGCATGGTATTGGCACAAGAACATACACATAGACCAATAGAATAGAGTAGAGAATCCAAAAATGGACCCGCAAGTATATGGCCAACTAATCTTTGACAAAGCGGGAAAGAGTATCCAATGGAAAAAAAGACAGCCTCTTTAACAAATGGTGCTGGGAGAACTGGACAGCAACATGCAAAAGAATGGAACTAGACCATTTTCTTTCACCACTCACAAAAATAAACTCTAAATGGATGAAGGACCTGAATGTGAGACAGGAAACCATCAAAATCCTAGAGGAGAAAGCAGGAAAAAAACCTATTTGACCTGAGCCACAACAAGTTCCTACACATCACATCTCCAAAGGTGAGGGAATTAAAAGCAAAAATGAACTATTGGGACCTCATCAAGATAAAAAGCTTCTGCACGGCAAAGGAAACAACCAACAAAACTAATAGACAACCGATGGAATGAGAAAGGATAATTGCGAATGACATATCAGATAAGGGACTAGTAGCTAAAATCTATAAAGAACTTACCAAACTCCACACCTGAAAAACAAATAATTCAGTGAAGAAATGGGCAGATGATATGAACAGACACTTCTCCAAAGAGGACATCCAGATGGCCAACAGACACATGAAATGATGCTCAGTGTCACTCATCATCAGGGAAATACAAATCAAAACCACACTGAGATACCACCTCGCACTGATTAGAGTGGCTAAAATGAATAAATCAGGAAACTATAGATGCTGGCGAGGATGTGGAGAAACAGACACCCTCCTACACTGTTGGTGGGAGTGCAAACTAGTGCTGCCCCTCTGGAAAACGGTGTGGAGGTTCCTCAAAAAAAATGCCAACAGAACTACCCTATGACCCGGAAATAGCACTGCTAGGAATCTACCCAAGAGACACAGGGGTTCTGATGCATAGGGGCACGTGTACCCCAATGTTCATAGCAGCACTTTCAACAATAGTCAAATCATGGAAAGAGACTAAGTGTCCATCAACTGATGAATGGATAAAGAAGAAGTGGTGTATATATATATATATATATATATATATATATATATATATATACAATGGAATACTACACAGCAATGAGGAAGAATGAAACCTGGCCATGTGTAGCAACATGGATGGCCCTGGAGGGTATTATGCTGAGTGAAATAAGTCAGTGAGAGAAAGACAGATACCATATGTTTCCATGCATAGGTGGATTTTGAGAGACTTAGCAGAAAACCATGGGAGAGGGGAAGAGGGGAAAGGAAAAAATACACAGAGAGGGAGGAAGACAAAACATAAGAGACTCTCAAAGACTAAGAACAAACTGAGGGGTGAGGGGGCGTAGGAGGGGGGAGAGTGGGTGATGGGCACAGAGGAGGGCACTTGTTGGGATGAGCACTGGGTGTTGTATGGAAACCAATTTGACAATAAATTATTAAAAATTAAAAAAAATAAAATTGACCTAAAATCACAGGAAATAAACACCTTCTTTATTGTGGCTAAGCCAACAGTAAAACTCTCTTCTGCGTGTTTTCTTGCATCCAGTCAAACAACTACCTGGCATCAAAAAGCAGTCATTTCTTCCAGGTGTCTGCACAGCCCTGACTAGGTTGTACCTCTTTTAGTGGACTACAGGAAACCCTTCAGGAATCCATGAGTGACTGCTTGAGGCAGCTTCCACGAAAAAGCGGGGGGATTTTTTTCTTTTACCCATTGCCAAGGTCCTGGAAATTAGATCTTTGAAACCCTTCTTATGTGTAAAACAACAGATTCTTGGAAGGCTTCCTGAGGCCCAGTAATGGCTTCTCATTTAGATAATAAGGGCTGTGATTGTGACAACCTTCTGAGCTGAAACAAAACAAAACACCCACATACACAAAAAAACACATCAGGTCATTTTGGTCTTCCCTCCTCCAAACACCCTATAGGCTTGCCCTAAAATACTGCCTGCAACATGGCAATCTTCATTCTAAACATTTCCCAGCTTCCGGATGCACACACAGTAAGGCCCAGTGAAGCTGACTACCAACAGTGTTCATACCAAGCTGGAGGACATTATGCCAAATGAAAGAAACCAGACACAAAAGGACACATACTATAGTTTCCACTTACTAGAGCAAGGTCGTAGAGACAGAGTCAAATGGTGGTCACCAGAGGTTCGGGGTGAGAAGGAAATACAGAGTTAATGTTTAATAGAGACACAGAGTTTGGGAAGATGAAAGAGTTCTGGGGATGGACAGTGGTGATGGCCGCACAACAACGTGGATGTACTCAATGTAATTGAACTGTACACATAAAGATGGTTAGAATGGTAACTTCTGTGTTATATATATTTTGTCACAGTAATTTTTTTACACGAGTGTAAATACCATCTGTGTTTCTTCTTACATATAAGCCTCGATTTAAGCCCTCACATACCTTCTACTCCAGCCTGTCTTCTCAGTAGTCCTTGGAAAATCTGTTCATTTCTGTCCCTGAGCCTTTGTCATACTCTCCTCTAGCCTAGAAACACTCTGTCATTTCTGCGTCTCCAAATGCAGCTTAAATTTCTCCTTCTGTTTTTCCCCAGAGTACTTCCTGTTTAAACTTCTGATATGGGTAGTTAATCACGCAGTTTCTTATTATTTCATCATTTCATACTCAGATCTCATCCTGTTCTCTCTCCTCCAACAGGCCCTAAGTTCTTCATGCCTGTGACTGGGTCTCACATAGTAGAGAACTTTGATGCACAGAGTAGATCTCAAAGGTGTGATGAAAGATTAAATGGTGAGTGGAGAAGAGAAAACTGCAGAAAGGTGTACTATGGGTTCCATCTTCTTCCAAGATGGGCAATCTATGAGGAGTCTGAGGCTCAAGCTCCTGAAGGAAACTGGCTCAGCAGAGACACTGCAGGGCACGGACGATGATACTCTTTCCCTAAGAACTGAGGGGGCCTTTCAGAGAGGACAAAGAAATCCCAGCTCACCTCTAAACAGACTTTTGGGAGCCCAATCTTTCCTTCTTCTTCTGGGTCATCCTTTCAGAGTAAAAGCAGAGTCCTGGGAAGGTAGTGCTGGAAGAAGAGGAAGAAACCATGAAAGACTCTGGCCCTTCCTGCAGCAAGGTAAGGTAAAAACGGATTGGATACTTCTCACCCGTGAAATAGTGTTATCACCTACCCTACCAGCCTTACAAGCACTGGAGTTCAAAATAAGATAAGAGACATGGCAGTGCCTTGCTTAGGGAAAGCCAGAATGAAATAAAAGGAATGACTGAAAGCCTAAATGGCAGAAACCTTGGCAAGGCAGGATTTGCACCATCAAGCAGTAGGTGAGATCTGAGCTACTCCTCTATACCCAGCTCCATTGGGCTGTACTGTCCAATGAGGCAGCCATGCAGTCATGTGGCTATGGACACTTGAAATGTACTGTGAGTTTAGATGTGCTGTACAGGTCAAATACACGTTGGATTTTGAAGAGTTAGTGAAGAAGAATAGTGTAAAATATTTCACTGATAACTTATTATATTGATCACACATTGAAATGATAATTCTTTTGGATACGTTGGGTTAAATAAAACACATTGTTAAATTTAATTTCACCAGTTTCTTTTAACTTCCAATATGGCACACATGTACCTTGCATTATATTTCTATTGGACAGCGCTGTCCCCTAGGGAATGGTGGTGGCCTGACATCTCCAAGGCAACCGATGCTTTCTCTGCACCAAACGTCCAGTCTTGCAGTCCTTCACACCTCCCAACCCCAAGCATCAGTTTCCCCTCCCTCAGTCTGGGGAAAGGCTGATCCACTCCTTCAGGTGCAGTCCGAGGGGCTCGCCTCCCTGCCTCCACTATCTGAGTTGGTTCCTCTATGTATGTCACTCTTCCCATCTGAGCAGTGGTTCCACACCAAGCCTTCCAGCTAGGGCTCTAACACTGAGCCCTTTAGATTCCAAGCATTGAGGCAGAGGGGCGCCCCCGTGGGCAGTGTAGTCATAGAATGCATTTGGTCCTTGTGCCAGCTTACCTCCAGCGCCAAGACTCGCCGATTTCCTCCAGCAAGCTCTCATCCAGCCATCACGTGCTCCAAGGCACGGCCGTCACCACGGTAACTCAGCCTCACAAGCCATCAAACTCACTCGACGACAGCAAAGCCGCAGTTTCAGGAAGGCCACCAAGCCTTCCACAGGCACACAGGGCGCAAGCACTCCACTCTGTATCCACCGCCACAGCTTCCCCCAGAGCTGCTCCTGGGCTCGCCGCCGCGTTTCCGCAGTCACAGCCTCTCCGTTGTGCACTCCTAAGATCTCGCTGTTAGCCACCCCTGGCCCCCAGGACACACGGAGGTGGTCCAGCCCTCCCAAAGGATCTTGGGTAGTCCGCAGCCCATACGCAAGCGGGGTCGACATAGGCACCGCCCCACCATAGGTGGCTAGCTTGGATGTCACTGCCTTGGGAGCTGCATCAGCTGCAAGAGCCTCGAGGATGAGAATCTCGGTGATGAGCTAGTGCCCAGTGAGCCGGCTGGCGGCTCCTTCGGCCCAACTGCCTAACACATCTGCAGCCATGGGTGTCCTGGCAGGGAAGGCACCCATGTGGTTACAGAGGAGGTACTTGGTGTTCCAGCAGACTGCAGGGGACAGAGTGAAGTCCTGAATATTAGCTCCCGCCACAGATCTGGGTTGAGTGCCTTTTGTGGGCGAGGCACTAGCCCAGACTCAATAGAACGGAGAACCCAGACAGACACAGGCCGCACCCTTGGGAAATTCAGCAATTATAAGGCAGTGAGTCCAGGTGCAAGGGTGCAGGAAACTACTGAAAAGGGTACCCAACCCCTAGCCTACAGTAACAACAGTAGAGGTGGGGCCCAGTAGGTGATTTTCAACCAGAAAAATGCCTGAGATTACCCAGACCTCACCTCCCCGGAGGCCGATTCGATTCTGGGTCTATGGACCACCTGCATGTATCAAAGCACTGCTATAAGGAACAACACAACTTAGCCAGGCAAAGGTAAAGGGCAATACCAGTTACATCAATAATCTTCTTCAACACCCCTAAACATTCTCCAATCTACCTTCAAACTATTTTCAAACTTGTTTACTTTTCTCCTCTTTACCTATCACCATAGCCCCAACAGAGGGGTCTACAAAAATGGGGCTCGAATGCCTCTGGAGATGTGCACATTTTCCAAAGGTTAGGTGGGTAAGGCTATCTTTAATTTCCACATTCAGGTGCTTAAGAACCTGACATTTTGATCATGTACTCTTTCCATCTCCTCAATAACGTTTCGTGAACTTTACAAAGGAAAGCATACTCATTATTCATCCTGAAATATTCATACTGATAATGGAACTATATCATCCAAGCCTTTAAAAACTCCAGGGGGTTGGCAAAATAAAGGAACACCACCAAATATAAGTTTGGAAAAAGCCTTTATCAGTGAGTTAATTGAATCATCAAGAAATTGATTAAAAATTGAATTTTCCTACCTTAAACATACTAATTAATTTGGCAGTTATTCTTGAGACTTTTGCCTGGAACATGTAAATAGCTGGGGGGAAATAAATCAAATAACTGAATCAAGTTCAATATTCATCATTTTATGATTATCTGAACAATATTTAATTTTATTTTATTTTTCATTATGTTTTAAAAACTGGAATATTTTCAGGTGCAACCACATTCCAGATACACCGAATAATATCAAAAAAAAGATTACAAGAGTTTGAGATAGATTAACTGTGTAAAATTGTTTAAACAATTTACCAAATTGAAACAAAAAGTGTTCCAAAAATCATACTTATTTTGCAGACAATATGTTTTATATTTTCCACCTCCTTTTTAGAAAAAGCCCAGCTAACAGACCGAAAAATTTTCAGCAGTATATGCATTTCTCCTTCTTAATGACATGAGGACAGGTTGCCCATAATGCCTAATAAAATTAATGAAATTATTTCGGAGGTTCACATGACTGTGATTTATTTATTCCAAAGGACCAACACTAGAGTGAAAAACACACAAGGATACATGTCATGCTTTCCATTATAATCCCTTATTTGACAGCATAAAATTTTAGTTACAGGGGTGCTTGGGTGCCTCAGTACATTAAGCGTCCAACTCTTGAATTTGGCTGGGGTCATGATCTCACAGTTGGTGAGTCTGAGCCTCATGTCGGGCTCTGTGCTGACAATGTGCAACCTCCTTGAGATTCTCTCTCTCTCTCTCTCTCTCTCTCTCTCTGCCACTCCCTCGCTTGCTGTCTCCCTCAAAATACGTAAATAAACTTAAAACATTTAGTTACAGATCACATAGGTCTATCATACATTAGGTGATGAGGAACAACCTTATTACCCAGTTTTACAATTGATTAGAAAACGGATAAAGTATGTTACCTCTATAAAAATCTCGATATTGAAGACTCTAGTAATATCTGTGTTCAAAGAAGTATCCTATCATGTATTTCTTAGTGGTTTGAAAGATAATCTTCCAACTGCATATTAATGCGATTATTCAGTTTGCCTAAAAAAAGAGTCAGACCGTTCCGACAGAAGTTAAGGCTGGTTTGCCTCCTTGATGTGACAATGATGAGGGCTTTCTCCAGCAAAGTTCCATTATTTCCCATATATTGAATGAGCTAGATCTGCAACTTTAAAGTTTCAGCAACAATATGTGGAAAACATGCATAGGGTAAGAGCATTTTTATCAAGAACTAATTATTGTCAAAAGCATATTTAAGTTAATTTTCACTGTGCTCAGACTTTTCTGAGCAAATCAGATGAAACTAATTTTTTTCTTTTTTTTTTTTTTGCCCTTTTTCAACATGTTTATTTATTTTGAGAGAGAGACAGAGACAGAGAGAGAGTGCTACGCATGTGTGGGGTGGCGGGTAGGGTGGCGGAGGGACAGAGAGAATCCCAAGCAGGCTCCCTGCTGGCAGCCCAGAGCCCGATCCCACAAACCTAACCATGAGATCATGACCTGAGCCTAAATCAAGAGCTGGCTGCACAACGGACTGAGCCACCCAGGAGCCCCTCCTTCCCTCCTCCTCCTCCTCCTCCTCCTCCTCCTCCTCCTTCTCCTTCTTATTTAAAGTGTATATTTATTTTGAGAAAGAGAGAGAGAGAGTGAGAGAGAGAGAGTGAGCGAGCGAGTGCACACGTGAGCGGGGAAGGGGCAGAGAGAGAGAGGCAGAATCCCAAGCAGGCTCCACACTGTCAGTGCAGAGCCCAACTCGGGGCTCGAACCCACGAACTTTGAGATCATGACCCAAGCTGAAATCAAGAGTCAGATCCTTAACTGCCTGAGCCACCCAGGCACCCTGAAACAGAGTAGTTCTAAGTGAAAGAGTAAGAGAGAGAATTTATAGCCCCGTATTTGCAAAGGCTTTTTGGTATATGTCTCAGAAGTTGTGAAACGAAGGGCTGTAATGAGTGGAGGACCAGTCCTTTTGGAGGCCAGGTGGTTTCCAAAGAGACTTACTTGACTTGTCAGCTGATTGGTAGGTCCTTAACTGATGATGAGAGATTGTTGTGCGATTGTAGGCTCACCTCACCTCATGGAAGGAATTCACAGAATGAGATGACATACCACATTAAATCTTTTCTTGCTCCCATCCTCTTCTTCTTCTTTTTTTTCTTTTCTGATTTTGGGGTTTTTTAAATTGGAGAATAATTGACATACAATATTGTATTAGTTTCAGGTGTACAACATAGTGATTCGACACTTGTATACATTACAAAATGGTCACCACACTATGTCTAGTTACCATCTGTCACCATACAAAGTCGTTATGATATCATTCACTATATTCCCTATGCTGTACATTAAATCCCCATGTCTTATTTATTTTATAACTGGAAGTTTCTACCTCTTCACCTATTTCATCCATACTGCCCCCACTCCCCTCTCCTCTGGAAACCATCAGTTTGTCCTCTGCATCTGTGGAGTCTGTTTCTATGTTGTTTTGTTGGTTTTGTTTTGTTTTGTATTTTTAGATTTCACATGTAAGTGAAGTCATGTGGTATTCATCTTTCTCTGTCTGACTTATCTCACTTAGCATGATACCCTCTAGGTCCATCCATGTTGTCACAAATGGCAAGGTGTCTTTTCTTTGTGTGGTTGAGTAATATTTCATTGGATATATACCATATCTTCTTTATCCATTTATCTATCGATGGGCACTTAGGTGGCTTCCGTATCCAGGCTATTGTAAATAAAGCTCTGATGAACATATGCCTTTTTGAATTTGTGTTTTTATTTCTTATGTTTTGATTAATATCTGGAAGTGGAATTGCTGGGTCATATGGCATTTCTATTTTTGTTTTTTGTTTGTTTGTTTGTTTGAGGAAACTACATACTGTTTTACATAGTGGCTGCACCAATTTGCATTCCCACCAACACTGCACAAGGGTATTAAAAACAGAGTCCACTACTGGGTATTTACCCAAGGAAAAAGAAGACACTAATTTCAAAAGATATGTGTGCCCCTATGTTTATTGCAGCATTATCTACAATAGCCGAGATATGGTGGCAACCTAAGTGTCCATTGATAGATGAATGGATAAGGAAGATGTGGGGTCTGTGTGTATGTGTGTGTGTGTGTGTGTACTGCATATTAACACAATTATTCACACACACACATATACGATGGCATATTACACGCCCATAAAAAGGATGAGGTCATGCCATTTGTGACAACATGGATGGACCTAGAGGGTATTAAGTGAAATAAGTCATGCTGAGAAACACAAATACCATACGATTTCACTCACATGTGGAATCTAAAAAACAAAACGAATGAATAAACAAACAAACAAACAAACAAACAAAAAGCAGAATCAGGCCTGCCAATACGGAGCACAAACTGATGGTTGCCAGAGGGGAGGGAGGCGGGGGGATGGGCAAAACGGGTGACGGCAAGTGGGAGATACAGGCTTCCAGTTGTGGAATGAGTAAGTCATGGGATTAAGAGGCACAGCACAGGGAAGATAGTCAGCAAAATTGTAATAGTATTGTATGGTGGCAGATGGTAGCTACACATGTGGTGACTGTAGCGTAATGGACAGAGAAGTTGAATCACTATGTTGTACACCTGAAAGTAATGTAACACTGTGTGTCAACTATACTCTAATAAAAAATAAAAATAAAATAAGAGGTTTTCCCCAAAAACTCCAAAGGAAACCCACAACTCCCCCCCTCAAACAAACGAACAAAAAATCAAACCAAACAAAAACAGTACACAAGGCTTCCCTTTCCCCCGCATCCTCGCGGACACAGGTTATTTCTTGTCTGGAGGGCCCACCTGGCTGCCCAAGAGCCTGTGGAGGTCTTGGGGCAGGGCAGGGAATCCCCAGAGGCTAGGAGCGAGAGCCCGGTGTGTGAGCAGAGGGAGTGTTGGAGGAAGAGGGCTGTTGAGCAGCCAGAGAAGTCATCAGCTGGCTGGGACCTGGTTAGAAGCCACAGTTTAGGAAGTGTGGATGGGCACTGCCTGGTAAGAAGGTAGGAGGGAACTTCAGGCTCTCCCTGGAGGACACCGGAGGGGCCCGTTTGGCTGTGCAGGGCTTGGGCCCTTGGCCTTTGTGGTGCAAAGCAGAGAAGCCCTTCCCGGGTTGTGAGCAGACAACACTCTCACTCAACCTGTGGAGGTTAAGGGACACATCTGAGGTCAGGTGAAGCAACCAAGTGAAGAGAAGCACCAAGACCTCCCTCTGCTGCCATGCCCACGTTCTGTGTGCTCAGCTAGGCTGGCCATCCCTTTGACTTTATTCCCAATAGCTACTACTAGAGGAGGTATGTTATGGGAGCGTCCAGTCACCTAGTGGCCCGGGCGGGCCCTCTGTGAGTCTTGATGGAAGCACCTCTGCGACACCCAAAGTGAAGTGTTTCTGTGCTTATTTCTCCACGTGGTTAACATCTACTGGGTGCCGGCTCTGTGCAGGGCCCAGTACTGGCAATCAGTGGGACGAAGCCAAAAGATGGAAGACCCTGGGAGCTGAGCCAAGCAGGTGGCACAATTACGATTCCTTTACCTCTACCAGGGAGCCCAGCTGCCCACAGGGCTGGGGTGGCAGTGAGGGTGGGAGGAAGAGGGCAGAGTGTGTATCTACCTGGGTGTCACACAGGCCTCTCAAATGCAAGTGTGGCCACAGGAACTCATCCCCACCCCTGTCACCCCACTTCCCAACACCCCCTCTCACAAAAGGTGAGAGGAAAGGAAAGACAATTGCTGGTGTGATTCCCCATGTCAGAGAAGGACCCTCCCATCCTCTGGGCCCACACACAAGTGAAAAATCTGGGACCTTGCTTGAGCCCTCCCTGTGCCTCCTCCCTCCCTAGAGACTGTATCTTCCCCTTTCTCTTTAAACCCTCTGCCAGCAGAGGCCCAGGACATCACCGTCTGGTCTGGCCTACTGCAGAAGACCCCCCGCCCTGCTCCAGGCTTAACTCCCTGCTGCCCAGTTCACCACACAGCAGGTCTGATCCTTGTCACCCTCTCACTTCAAACCCATCGGGGCCCTCCACAGCCCATGGCAGATGGCAGCAGGCTGACAGATTCAGCTGCTTGCTCAAAACGAGGCACTGAGAGCCTCCTCTGGACCAGGATCTGGGGACCCTGGGAGGAGAAACATGGGCAAGGCCCCTTCTCCTGGAGAGCTTGCCATCTGGGGAGGCAGACCCTGATGCCCCAAAGCAGAGACCCAAATCTCTGCTTTCTATGTATCACATATAAATCAATGCTGCTAATGTAAATATGAATGGAGAGTATTCCAGGTTCCACTTTCGATGTGGGTGGCCGGGCAGAGGAGGCCTCTGGGAGGAGAGGACATTCCTGCTGAGACTTGAATGAGGAAGAGGAGGAGGAGGGGGCCACCACCACAGGGAGTTCTTGGGGCGGGTTGTCCCACACAGAAGCGGAGGGAAGGCAAAGGCCACAGGTGAGAAAGAGATGGGTATGGTGCTCTGGGGCCAGCTGAGAAGGTCAATGAAGCAGGAGTTTGGTGAGAGGTGCTGGAGGTGGGTGGTATGGGAAGAAGAAGACCATAAGAGGAGGCCACCTCCCGGGGGGTGGGGCTGGGGCAAGGGGGCTTTTGGCCAGGGAGGGGACTTTGGAGTTTCCTTAGTCTAAGGAGATGGGGAGCCACAGGGAGGACTTGTCACTGGGGAGGAGCATGGTCTGGTGTTGTTGCAGAGAGTTTGCCCTGGCTGCCCTGTGGGTGGGAGTGAAGTAGAAAGAGAGGCCAGAGTGGAGGCTGGGAGAGCAGGAGACGGGGCCAGGGACCATGGAGATGTGGAGAGGGCCAGCAGTCATCAATTAAAGTGGATAAAATCCCACATTGGGTTAGTTTGGGGGTGAGGAACAAAGGAGAGGGGAGAAAGAATCCTGGCGTCTTTGCTGGAGCAACCAGGTGGAAGGTGGAGCCCTTGGCGGAAGCCCGGGGAAGAAGCAAGTGCGTCGAGGAGGATGAAATGCTCTTGTTTGGACATCTTCGCTCGGGAATTCCCATGGGGCATCCAAGTGTGCACTTTGATGAGCACGTGTGGGGCTCAGGGGAGGGGTCCCACCCAGAGACAAAACATTTGGAGCCATCAGCAGGCAGAAGGTCCCTCAGATGAGAGGACTTTGGGTGAGAATGGTGTTGGACGCACCAGAGGTCCTGGGGCTGAGGCTGGGAGCTCACCTCCACCGCACTGAACTCAAGCAAAGGAGAAGGAGGAGGGAGTTCCAAGGATGGGCAGGCAGAGACGGAGGAGATTAGCCCAAAGGTGGGGGCTCACAGAAGCCGAGAAAGGAAAAGGTTTTGAGAAGGAAGGAGGGTCAACTATGCTGAGAAGTGGAGCAAAATGAGGGCTGAGAGGTGACAAAGGAAAGGTAGCCAAGGCATCACAGCC
Organism: Paguma larvata; assembly: GCA_030068075.1. NCBI lineage: Eukaryota > Metazoa > Chordata > Mammalia > Carnivora > Viverridae > Paguma > Paguma larvata. The sequence continues at coordinate 120,522,946 of CM057830.1, read as the reverse complement.
CACCCCTGGCGGGGGAGTGGGGATTGGGCACCCCGAGGTAGAGCCAGAGAGTCCTGGACTTGGACTCAGCAGGTATGGAAGGAAGAAGAGTAGGAAGAGATGAGGCTGAAGACAGAGGGAAGGAATTGACAGTCGGCCTGCAGGCCAGCTGGCCAGTTGGGGACATGGGACCCACATATGTTCCCACAGGAGCACCCTCTCTGAGGAAGGACCCCAGAGAAATCATGGCAGAAACCAAGAAAGAGGACAATGTGGAGTGCGAGCCATGGCAGAGCTAACGCCAAGGTTTGGTGGACAGAAATTCTCACTGTGGGTGTTTAGAGTAGCAGTTCACCTGTATTGGAAGAGATAGTCTTGGCCCTCAGTGAGGAGAAGGGGAGGGGGTCCACACACGAGGCCAACTGGGAAAGCTGGTTTGTGACAGAACACCCGTGCTTCTTCATTTACCCAGCATTTACCACCCGAGAGACAGGAAAGTTGGGAGAGTAAGACCACATGGGCCACTCAGGCTACCACTATGAGGCCAACTCCAGTGTGGCCTGTTTCTGGGTGATGGGTGAGTGTAGAAAAATGAGAGTGCCTTTGCCCTTGATGCTAGGAACTTTCTCCTAGAAACAGGCCAATGAGGCTTCTCAGCAGTGGGGAGGAAATGAACAAGGGAGATTCACAGAAGAGGAACTGGGAATGGCCGACACACCTGTGCAAGGATGCCCACCCTCACTGCCGACCAGGGAAATGCAAGGCACACAGTAATAACGTAGCACTTCTCCCCAGAGGAGTGGGCAAGTGGTCAAGACTGGACGAGACCAAAGGCTGCTCAGGCTGTGGGGGCACAGAGGACCACACCTATGCTGCTGGTGGGAGTGAACACAGGTTCAGCCACTCACGGGAGATAACAGATTAGCACACCTGGCCATGACAGTGATGGGAACAGCCCAAGTTCCAGCAAAACCACTTCTTGGTGTACGTGCCAGAGCCGGTCGTGCCAACAGCGGCTAAGACGGGCATGCGCGGGGTGCTGGTGGCAGAAGTGTCTGTAACAGCTGAAGACTGGGAACAGTGCGAATGCCCATCCACAGGGTCATAGACAAATAAGCCAGGGCTGTGATTCAACAAGGAGCATGAGTGAGCTGGACGCTCAGGGAAACCTTGACCAGCTTGAGTGTGAAAGTCAAGTCACAGAAGAGGATGTCTGACCAGATGCCAGGCAAGGAAAGAGAAGGCAACAACACCGGGAGGTGTGACCCCGAGGGAACCTGTCTGCCATCTGACCGGTGGAGAGGCTGTCCACATGGCCCCAGGCTCCCATGACAGGACGGGTGCAAGGTGGTGAGACCCAGAGGGGCTGGCGCTCCGTTTCGAGCGGTGGCAGCACTGCCCCGGTACAGTGACTAAGCCCAGGTAGCAAAGGAAAGGGGAAGGATCTGTAGAAGAAGACTGACTCCGGGCCAGACAGAGGTCTCTGGCGAGGCACAACACCCATGCTGCCCTCAGGGGCCAAGAGAGCAAATGACTCAGAGCTCATTAGGCTGGTGAGGGCGCAGAGGGCAGGGGACACCTCCAGCGCTTCACTCGCAGCCCACTGGCTCTCCTGTACACACCCTCAGGTAGAGACCCCAATTCTGTCCTTCCACTGAGGCCCAGAGAAGGGGCAAGGACTTGCTCAAGGACACATGGTAAGACACAGGCCCAAGGGGTTGAGCTCTATGTAGCAGAAGCCCATTCTTGGGATTGGGAATTGGAGTGAGAGAAACAGGAAAGTCCTTGACACCTTCCTTGGGGCAGGCCCCTGGCACTGGGGCCGCAACGCACCTTGGCCCGTCGTGGGCCCACAGCGGCCACGGCCTCCGCGCGAGCGTGGGGACTGCTGACCCCCGGTTGGGGTGGTGTGTGTGAACGCTCATGTGTGCAGGCGGCGTCTGTTCCACGTAATCGCACCTGGACGAAGTGCTTCTCGTCTAGCTGGGACAGGACCAGTTCTGGGTGGGGTGGAGGAGGGGGTGGAAACAGGTGAAGAAGCCCCAGAACGCCCCCCCACCCCATCCCTCTTCCCACCCATGCGAGAACGCAGCGCTGATGGGCGCATCTCGGGCCTGTCCAGCCGCTCTCCGGTGGGCACCCGGGGACGTGGACCCCTCGCCAGGCTGACCTCCCCCTCCCCTCCCCCCCGAAAGCACGTTCCCGGAGGGGCGGGCGATGGGCAGGGTTGGGTCTAGGATGGGGGCACTGGCTCTCGGGTCCCCAGGGTCCCCACCTGTGCCAGCGCCCCCTCGGGGGCGGGGGAAAGAGCAGATGACGTCACGCGCGGTCCCGGGGTGCCCGCGGCGGTGGCCACAGCCCGGCCGCGTGACCCGCGCGCGCCAATGGCCCGGCGGTCTCCGGGGCGACGCGGAGGGTCCGCGCTCCGCCACCACTGCGCCCCCGCCCCGAGTCCGCACTGCAGAGAGTGGTGGCGAGCAGGCGCCGGCGCGCTAGCCCACGTGCCGCGCTGAGAGAGGGACAGGGAGAGAAGGAAGGAAAGGGAGTGAGAGAGAGCCCCGAAAAGAGGGGCGCACGACCCCGCCGCCACTCCGCGCAGCCCCTGCGCCCCTCCTGCTGGGACCTCGACCAGGAAAGACCCCGACCCAGAGGAAGGTACCAGACCCGGGGAGGGTGCGCTCGGCCCTCCGAGAGACCCGGCCGCCCTCCGCCCGCCCCAGTAGGACTGCGGCAGGCAGCCCGCGGGGGCGAGAGGGACGCGGTGGGGAGGGGGCGGTGGCTCTGGCGGGCCGGCGGAAGGCGGGGCAAGGGTCGAGCCTGGGCTGCAGAGGCGCCGCCCCGGGGGAGGAGGGTCACCTGGGGGTGAGCGGGGGCGGGGTGCGGGCCTTAACCTCGCTCTCGTCTCCTTCGTATTCACAGGCTGTGGAGTCCCGGGCGGTTCTCTCCGAGTACTAGGCTCCCTCCCTAACTCACCCCCCCCACCCCCCCGCGCCCCAGTGCCACCCTGGTCCGCGCCGGGAACCGTTTCCTGCGCCTGGTATTAGCCCCGCGCCGGCGGAAATTGCGCGCGATGGCGGTGACAATGCTGCAGGACTGGTGCAGGTGGATGGGCGTCAGCGCTCGAAGGGGTCTGCTCATTCTGGGCATCCCGGAGGACTGTGATGAAGCCGAACTCCAAGAGTCTCTGGAGGCCGCCCTGTGGCCCATGGGCCACTTCACCGTGCTGGGCAAAGTATTTCGAGAGGAGGATAATGCCACTGCAGCCCTGGTCGAGCTTGACCGGGAAGTCAACTATGCTTTGGTCCCCAGGGAAATCCCGGGCACTGGGGGTCCCTGGAACGTAGTCTTTGTGCCCCGTTGCTCAGGCGAGGAGTTTCTCAGTCGCGTGTTCCACTTCTTGGAGCAACAGGGGCAGACGGTGGAGAGTGTGGCTGGGGCCCTGGGGCTGGGACTGCGCCGGGTGTGCTGGCTCCGATCGGTCAGTCAGGCAGTCCAGCCCTGGGTGGAGACCATGCGGTACCAGCGCCTGGGCGTGTTTTCTGGGAGGGATCAGCCGGCCCCGGGGGAGGAGTCTTTTGAGGCCTGGCTAGACCACACCGCAGATATGCTACTTGTCTGGCAGGGGGTCTCAGAAAGGGAGAAGAGGAGGCGCCTCATGGAAGGCCTTCGAGGGACAGCCCTGCAGCTCGTGCATGGGCTCCTGGCAGAGAACCCTGCCAGGACGGCCCAGGACTGCCTGGCGGCCCTGATCCAGGTGTTTGGAGACAACGAGTCCCAGGCGACCATCCGGGTGAAGTGCTTGACAGCTCAGCAACAGTCAGGCGAGCGACTCTCTGCTTTCGTGTTGAGGCTGGAAGTCCTGCTGCAGAAAGCCATTGAGAAGGGGGCCTTGGCCAGAGCCTCAGCTGACCATGTGCGCCTGAGGCAGGTGCTGACCAGGGCCAACCTTATTGAGCCGCTAGATGAAGCTCTGAGGAAGTTGAGAATGGTTGGGAGGTCTCCAAGTTTCCTAGAGATGCTGGGGCTTGTTCGGGAGTCTGAGGCATGGGAGGCCAGTCTAGCCAGGAATGAGAGAGCCCAGGCAGAGGAAGGGGCTGGTGCCCTGGCCAGTGCCCAGGCTGATGCCAGGACCAATGCTAAGACGGAGGATGACAAGTTGGAGGAGAAGGAGCAGGAGGACCGGGAGTCTGAGGAGGAGGACAGTGACAACCATGGTGCTGTTCCTGTGGAACTAGGTCAGGCAAGACCCTCAGAGGCCCCTGGGGGCCCCACCCCTGCCCAGATGGGCAGCACTTCCAGGGAGGGCCCAGGAGGTCCTGGCTGTGAGCCAGAGGGCCTCGCCCAGGCAGGAGAGCAGGAGGCTGGGGAGCCCCTGCAGGAGGGGCTCAAGCCCATCCCAGAGGAGTCGGGAAATGAGGACGTGGCTGGGGAGATGAGCCCCCCCAAGTCCTCCTCGGGCAAATAGGCTCAGAAGGCCCAGGGCCCCCCTCTCCTCTCAGGCAGCAGAGCTCTGGAGGCAGGGGGAGGCCACGCCAGGGCAGCAGCCTCACCCCACATGTGGAGCAAGGTCGAGGGAAGGGCCCACCCAGCCCAAGCCAAGCCCCCGGGCACTCCACCACCCTCAAGGGGACCAGACCACCACCATCAGCCCTTCCAACAGACCGGGATGACCATACTTGACGCAAAATGGGGCAGGGTGAGGTGCCCCCTCCCATGGCAGCTCCACACCCAGCCCCAGCCCCAGCCCCAAACCCTTCCAGTTCAGGCAGCCAGCCTGGGAAGCACCCCTGAGTGGCTGGCCCTAGCCTAGGTGAGGGGCACCTCAAAATGTCTGCCACCCACACTGGCCTGGGAGATGTTAGGGGCCGTCTCAAGGGTGCCAGCCCCTCAGGCCTCCCAAGAGGGGGCCCTCATTCACTGACCCCTGGAGCACGTTTCTCCATGTTCTGGGAAACCCATTTGTGTCTCTGTAGGCCCCTTAGTGACTCCCGTGTCAAGTTGCACCCCCCCCCAGTCCCCCTGCACGCACACTAGTTACCATTCCCGTGCAGAGCCTTGAGGTGTGCAAGAGCCCACGGTGCGTGTTCTGGCCTAACACAGCAGCCACCTCTCAGCCTGGTGCGTGCCACGAGCTTCAGTGCGAGCCCAGGCTCTCTGCTCGCTCTCGTCCAGTGTTGTGAGCTCAACCTCTGCTTTCTCGGTGTAGATTTAGGCCAACCGCTGCTTGTTCTTGTGGAGATGTGTGTGTGTTCTTATCTGAGCAGCCACCCCCACCCACCCCGGAGACCTCTCGAGCCCAGTTCCAGGAGACGGCGGGAAGGACGGAGGAGGTGGAGGCTGGTGCTCAGCCCGTGACCTCAGGAAGGAAGGACTGGACCAAGGACAGAGGTGGCCTGCGGAAGTCTCCACGGAAACCGTGCTCTGATGTGCCACTCTCTTGTCACTCGTGACTCAGTTTCTTCGGCTTGTCTGAGTGTCCCCTGCTGCGTTTTCCAGCATCCTGTGACTGTCCTGTGCAGGCCATAGGGCAGGACCAGGCCCCAGCATGTCGGCCAGAGGGGAGGATGCCCTGGAGTGAGGGACCACGGCCAGCGTCCATCATCCTGGCCAGAGGCCGATCATAGGGCCCTCAGGAAGGGAGACTATGGCAGGAGGGCCACGGTGTTGGGGGGAACAGAGGCACCTCGTTTGGGACCCCAAGAGGAGGGGGGCCGTGACCTGTGGGCTGTAGTGGTCGTTAGACGTTCCTTTCTGTGTTGTCATTCCCTCCCTTCAATGGTTTCAGTAAACGTTTCTGTCCAATAAAGTTCATTGAATGTTTCAGCTGAGTCTTGCCTCCGCTGTGGGAAGTTGAGGGAAGGGTCACCTGGGGTCGGGAGAGGGAGCCAGAAAAAAGAGTCTTGTTCAGCACCCACGGGAGGCTTCTCCAGTGACAGGGTAGGGTAGGCACTTTGACAGGAAAACTAGGATATGATCAGGGCCTTTCTTGTATTTTATAGGTGAGTTATAAAGTTTTGGGGTTCCATCGGTCCTCATCTTGGGATGGTCCTGTTTCCTCTTTGCCTTTTGAAATCTGAGAGGTTTTTCATAGTTTTCTCCTTTACTGGGGGGAAGTGTGCACTGGAATTCAGTTGCTGGGATTGAATATTGTTTCAGGTCTGTGATGCATGGAGCGGGGCCATGCAACAAAGAACTGTCTTGTCCCAAAGGGTTTTAACATCCTCGGTGAGAAAGCCAAATTAGGCTGATGGGGTTTTAATTTTTTTTTAAGTGTTTATTTCAATTCTAGTTAATTAACATACAGTGTTATGTTTGTTTCAGGTGTACAATATAGTGATTCAACACTTCCATACATCACCCGGTGCTCTTCAGAAGGGCCCTCCTTAGTCCCCATCATCTATTTCACTCATCACCCACCCACCTCCCCTCTGGTAGCCATCGGTTTGTTCTCTATAAATAAGAGTTCGTTTCTTGGTTTCTCGTGGAATACCACTTGACAATCAAAAACAATGAAATCTTTCCATTTGCAACAACGTGGATGGAACTAGAATGGATTATGCTAATTGAAATAAATCAGGCAGAGAAAGACAAAAAAAGTCATAGGATTTCTCTCATATGTGGAGTTTAAGAAACACAACAGATGAACATAGGGGAAGGGAAGGAAAGTAAGATAAAAACAGGGTGGCAACAATGGTGTGGTACTGGGGTATGTTCAGGGTTGCATCCAAGAGAGGTTGTGTGACTGGAACTTGGCACAAGCTGTGGCTAGTGAGGCACCTAGAAAACTCAGGGAGTCCCAGTAATAATTAGGTTTGGCTTTGAAGAGAGGAGGTTGGTCATCCGGTAGTAACTGAGGCTCCAGAATCTGTGGAAGGGCTGCATGGCTCAGGGCATCCACCATCTCAAAGAGTTAATGTGTGTAATCCCAGAACCAACCAGTCACGGAATATCCTAGTCATGATGTTGTATACCCATACCAGGAGCTGCATGCTGGAGTCTGTGGTGAGGGGATATCCCATCCTATTGTGATCATCATCCTACCGCTGGAAACCACCAGGAGGCCATCCTCCATCTTGTCTTCGAAAGGCACTTGGGAATATGGGGTATGGATGGCCAAGGGATGAAGGGTAGGACAGGCTGGTTTCCACATTCTTCATGCCCTGTGTAGCAGGAGGAAATTCTTGGGAGGACCCCAATCTTTACATGTTTGAGACATTCGTGCCCTGCATAAGATGCCATACAGTTCTATCCCATGATACATCATATTCAAGTATCCAAGTAGTTTGCAGAGAAGGTGATATTATAATATTTGTGCCCAACCTCCCCCAAAACCTGTAAGAGCCTAGAGATTTTCCATTGCTCAGTAATTTTTTTTTTTTTTTCAAGTGGCAAGATAGACTTTATTTTTTTTTTTATAACTGCAGCGTTTTTATTTTTTTTTTATTTTTTGTTATAATAGTTTATTTTCAAATTGGTTTACATATAACACCCAGTGTTCATCCCATCATGTGCCCTTTTTAATGCCCATCACCCCCTCTCCCCCCTCCCTCATCCCCCTTACCCTCAGTTTTTTCTTAGTCTTTGAGAGTCTCTTATGTTTTATCTCCCTCCCTCTCTGTGTCTTTTTTTTCTTTCCCCTCTTCCCCTCCCCCTGGTTTTTGCTTAGTTTCACAAAGTCCACCTATTCGTGGAAACATATGGTATCTGTCTTTTTCTGACTGACTTATTTCACTTAACATAATACCCTCCAGTTCCATCCATCTTGCTACACATGGCCAGATTTCATTTTTTCTCATTGCCACGTAGTAGTCCATTGTATATAAGTACCATAACTTCTTTATCCATTCGTCAGTTGATGGGCACTTGGTCTCTTTCCATGATTTGGCTATTGTCGAAAGTGCTGCTATGAACATTGGGGTACACGTGCTCCTATGCATCAGCATTCCTGTGTCTCTTGGGTAGATTCCTAGCAGGGCTATTGCTGGGTCATAGGGTAGCTCTATTTTCATTTTTTTGAGGAACCTCCACACCGTTTTCCAGAGTGGCTGCACCAGTTTGCATTCCCACCAACAGTGTAGGAGGGTGCCTACTTCTCCACATCCTCGCCAGCATCTATAGTTTCCTGATTTGTTCATTTTAGCCACTCTGACTGGTGTGAGGTGGTATCTCAGTGTAGTTTTGATTTGTATTTCCCTGATGCTGAGTGACATTGAGCATCGTTTCATGTGTCTGTTGGCCATCTGAATGTCCCCTTTGGAGAAGTGTCTATTCATATCTTCCGCCCATTTCTTCACTGGGTTGTTTGTTTTTCGGGTTTGGAGTTTGGTAAGTTCTTTATAAATTTTAGATATTAGTCCTTTATCCGATATGTCATTTGCGATGATCTTTTCCCATTCCGTTGGTTGCCTATTCGTTTTGTTGGTTGTTTCTTTTGCCGTGCAGAAGCTTTTTATCTTGATGAGGTCCCAATAGTTCATCTTTGCTTTTAATTCTCTTGCCTTTGGAGACGTGTCGAGTAAGAAATTGGTGCGTCTTAGGTCAAAGAGGCTTTTTCCTGTTTTCTCCTCTAGGATTTTGACGGTTTCCTGCCTCACATTCAGATCTTTTATCCATTTAGAATTTATTTTTGTGAGTGGTGTAAGAAAGTGGTCTAGTTTCATTCTTTTGCATGTTGCTGTCCAATTCTCCCAGCACCATTTGTTAAAAAGGCTGTCTTTTTTCCATTGGATACATTTTCCCGCTTTGTCAAAGATTAGTTGGCCATATACTTGCGGGTCCATTTCTGAGTTTTCTATTCTATTCCATTGGTCTATGCGTCTGTTTTTGTGCCAATACCATACAGTCTTGATGACCACCGCTTTGTAGTAGAGGTTAAAGTCTGGGATTGTGATGCCTCCCGCCTTGGTTTTATTCTTCAGTATTATTTTGGCTATTCGAGGTCTTTTGTGGTTCCATACAAATTTTAGGATTGTTTGCTCTAGCTTTGAGAAGAATGCTGGTGCAATTTTGATTGGGATTGCATTGAATGTGTAGATTGCTTTGGGTAGTATTGCCATTTTGACGATATTTATTCTTCCAATCCATGAGCATGGGATGTTTTTCCATTTCCTTGTGTCTTCCTCAATTTCCTTCATAAGTTTTTTATAGTTTTCAGTGTAGAGGTCTTTCACATCTTTGGTTAGGTTTATTCCTAAGTATTTTATGGTTTTTGGTGCAATTGTGAAAGGGATTAGCTTCTTTATTTCTCTTTCTGCTGCTTCATTGTTGGTGTATAGAAATGCCACCGATTTCTGTACATTGATTTTGTATCCTGCAACTTTGCTGAAATCATGAATCAGTTCTAGTAGGCTTTTGGTGGATTCTGTCGGGTTTTCCATGTAAAGTATCATGTCATCTGCAAAAAGTGAAAGTTTGACTTCCTCCTTGCCAATCTTGATGCCTTTTATTTTGTTTTGTTGTCTGATTGCTGATGCTAAGACTTCCAGCACTATGTTAAATAGCAGTGGCGAGAGTGGACACCCCTGTCGTGTTCCTGATCTCAGGGGGAAGGCTTTCAATTTTTCCCCATTGAGGATGATATTAGCTGTGGGTTTTTCATATATGGCTTTTATGATGTTTAAGTATGTTCCTTCTATCCCGACTTTCTTGAGAGTTTTTATTAAGAAAGGATGCTGTATTTTGTCAAATGCTTTTTCTGCATCTATTGACAGGATCATATGGTTCTTATCTTTTCTTTTGTTGATGTGATGTATCACGTTGATTGATTTGCGAATATTGAACCAGCCCTGCAACCCAGGGATGAATCCTACTTGATCATGGTGGATAATTCTCTTTATATGCTGTTGGATTCGATTTGCTAGTATCTTGTTGAGAATTTTTGCATCCATATTCATCAGGGATATTGGCCTGTAATTTTCTTTCTTTGCTGGGTCTCTATCTGGTTTGGGAATCAAAGTGATGCTGGCTTCATAGAATGAGTCGGGGAGTTTTCCTTCCGTTTCAATTTTTTGGAACAGCTTGAGGAGGATAGGAATTAACTCTGTTTTAAATGTCTGGTAAAATTCCGCAGGAAAGCCATCTGGTCCAGGGCTTTTATTTGCTGGGAGGTTTTTAATAACTGATTCTATTTCTTCACTAGTTATGGGTCTGTTCAAATTTTCTATTTCTTCCCGTTTGAGTTTTGGTAGCGTGTGGCTATTTAGGAAGCTGTCCATTTCTTCCAGATTGCCAAGTTTGGTGGCATATAATTTTTCATAGTATTCTCTGATGATTGCTTGTATCTCTGAGGGATTGGTTGTAATTTCTCCCTTTTCATTCACGATTTTATTTATTTGAGTTCTCTCTCTTTTCTTTTTGAGAAGCCTGGCTAGAGGTTTGTCTATTTTGTTTATTTTTTCAAAGAACCAGCTTTTGGTTTCATTGATCTGTTCCACTACCTTTTCTGTCTCCATATGGTTAATTTGAGCTCTGATCTTTGTTATTTCTCTCTTTCTGCTGGGCTTGGGTTGTTTTAGTTGATCTGCTTCTAGTTCCTTTAGGCGTGCTGTTAGAATTTGTGTTATTGATTTTTCTTGTTTCTTGAGATGGGCCTGGATTGCAATATATTTCCCTCTCAGGACTGCCTTTGCTGCATCCCAGAGCGTTTGGATTGTTGTATTTTCATTTTCATTTGTTTCCATGTATTTTTTAATTTCTTCTCTGATGGCTTGGTTGACCCAGTCATCTTTTAGTAGGTTATTTCTTAGCCGCCATGTTCTTGGATATTTTCCAGGCTTTCTCCTGTGGTTGATTTCAAGTTTCAAAGCATTGTGGTGTGACACTGTACACGGTATGATCTCAATTCTTTTATATTTATTCAGAGCTTCCCTGTGCCCCAGAATGTGGTCTATCTTGGAAAATGTACCGTGTGCAGATGAGAAGAATGTAAATTCCTTTGCTTCTGGATGAAGGACCCTAAAGATGTCTGTGAGGCCCATCTGTCCTAATGTGTCATTCAGGGCTATTGTTTCTGCGGAGATTTTCTGTTTTGTTGATCTATCCAATGCTGAGAGTGGAGTGTTGAGATCCCCTACTATTAGGACATTTTTATCGATGAGGTTGCTAATGTTTGTAATTAGTTGTTTTACAAATTTGGGTGCCCCTGAATTCGGTGCGTAGATATTTACAATTGTTAGCTCTTCCTGCTGGATGGTCCCTGAGACTATTATATAATGTCCTTCCTCATCTCTTATTACATCGTTCATTTTAAAGTCTAATTTGTCTGATATAAGTGTGGCTACTCCGGCTTTCTTCTGACTTCCAGTAGCATGGTAGATAGTTCTCCATCCCCTCACTTTCAATCTGAAGGTGTCTTCAGGTTTAAGATGAGTTTCTTGAAGACAGCAAATAGATGGGTCTTGTTTTTTAATCCATTCTGTTATCCTTTGTCTTTTGATTGGCGCATTTAGTCCATTTACATTCAGTGTTAATATTGAAAAATATGGGCTTACAGTCACTGTATTATCTGTAAGTTTCATGTTTGTAAGGCTGTGTCTGGTAGTTTGTATTCTTTGCCTCCTTGTTTTCATAGAATGCCCCTCAGGATCTCTTGCAGTGCTGGCTTATTTGTGATAAATTCTTTCAGTTTTTGTTTGTTGGGAAAAACCTTGATCTCTCCTTCTATTCTGAATGACAGGCTAGCCGGATACAGAATTCTTGGTTGCATGTCCTTCTTGCTCATCACATTGAAGATGTCCTGCCATTCCTTTCTGGCTTGCCAAGTTTCCGTAGATAAGTCTGCTACTACCCTTATAGGTCTCCCTTTGTATGTTAGGGTTCTTTTGTCCCTAGCTGCTTTCAGGATTCTCTCCCTATCTTTGTATTTTGCCAGCTTCACTATGATGTGCCGTGCAGAAGGTCTATTCAAGTTACGTCTGAGGGGAGTTCTCTGTGCCTCTTGGATTTCCATGCCCGTTTCCTTTCTCATGTTGAGGAAGTTCTCAGCAATGATTTGTTCCAGAACCCCTTCGACTCCTTTCTCTCTCTCTTCTTCCTCTGGAACTCCTATGATACGGATATTGTTTCTTTTGACTGCATCGCTCAGCTCTCGAATTCTCCTTTCCTGTTCCTGGATCAGCTTCTCTCTCTTTTTATCTGCTTCCTCTTTTTCAATGATTTTGTCTTCTAATGCACTAACTCTTTCCTCTACCTCTTCAATCCGTGCTGTGGTTGCTTCCAGTTTCCCCTGTATTTCTTCCAATGTCTTCTTTAATTCTTCCTGACCGTTTTTAAGGTCTTTGAACTTTGCCTCGTAGGACCCCTTGCATTCATCTAAGCTTTTTTCAAGGCCAGCAATTAGTTTTATGATTAACATTCTATATTCAAGTTCTGTTATGTTGCTTATATCTCTTTTCATTAATTCTTGAGCTGTCACTGCTTCTTGTAGACTCTTTTGAGGAGAATTCTTCCGTCTCGTCATTTTGGCTGGATGTGTTATGGGTTGTTTCTTGAAGTTGCCCTGGAAAGGAAAACTGACAGACACACAGAACACAGAAATACTCAAACGTACCGACAAATGGTCCAGACAAGCAGTTCACAACAGAAAAAAATAACAAGTGACTCTCTGAGGGCAATGTCCTGAAGTAACAGCTACACGTTAAGGACAGGGTATGTAGTGTGCTGGTGGCAGAGCATATATAGACAGAATAATGACTGGTGCAGGGAGAAGAAGGAAATGGACTTTGCCCAGGTAGAGCGACTAAAGGGTTTAATCCAGACTGATAGAAATCAGAATAAGGACAGGTGCGAGGGAAAAGGAATAAAGATCGATGTCGTCTAGATGAACTTATACGGCCTGGTTATTCCAGAAAAAGGGAGTTCAGTTGGGCCGTGTCTGTGTTCGCCTTAGTTTCTTGTCAGCTCTAGCACCTTTTCCCCCCGATTTTTGTAGTTGAGAGAGAGACAATGGTTTCAGTCGTCCCCCTTTAAAGGGCAAGCGAAATACTGGAGCCCCCTACTCCTCCGCCATGTTGCCTCCTCCTCTCAGTAAGTTTTTTATTTTTGTTCCATAATGAGATTGTCAAACTTAGAATAGCTGAAATGAAAAGACATTTGGGTTTTTTGTTTAAAACCTGTATCAGTATAAGATGTGGTGTGTGTGTGTGTGTGTGTGTGTGTGTGTGTGTGTAGCAAAATCTTGAATGTGACTAATTCGTCGTGGAGGTGTTCCACAAGACAAGCAAATATTTCAAATAAATTTAACTTGATAAAGGAGTGATGTCTCAAAATACGAGTAGTACGTGCCACCGAACGTCACATGATCACAACTCAGCTGATGATTCTCTGTCTCTCTCTCTCTCTCTCTATCTCTCTCTCCTGCTGAAGGATTGTGGGTGATCGTCTCTCATGCTCAGATGATAGGTCTCAGGCTGCGGTGTTTGGCAAAATCAGTGATTTTTCAGAATGTTGGAAGGTGCCCATCACTGACACTAGTGTATTTTTTGTCACTTCAAAGCACCCATGGACAGTCCTTTGCTTTTCCATACATGAGTAAGCTTAGGAATGCTTTGCTTCATTCTAGGTCACGCTGCCTGCAGATAGAGAACCTTTCCTCTGCTGCCTTCCAGCCAATTCTATTAAATACAGGAGATGACAAGAGTTTATTAATACTGTACTGTAGTCAACATCCATGAGAGTGTATTCAATGGCACCTGCTACACAGGGCATGAAGAATGTGGAAACCAGCCTGTCCTACCCTTCATCCCTTGGCCATCCATACCCCATATTCCCAAGTGCCTTTCGAAGACAAGATGGAGGATGGCCTCCTGGTGGTTTCCAGCGGTAGGATGATGATCACAATAGGATGGGATATCCCCTCACCACAGACTCCAGCATGCAGCTCCTGGTATGGGTATACAACATCATGACTAGGATATTCCGTGACTGGTTGGTTCTGGGATTACACACATTAACTCTTTGAGATGGTGGATGCCCTGAGCCATGCAGCCCTTCCACAGATTCTGGAGCCTCAGTTACTACCGGATGACCAACCTCCTCTCTTCAAAGCCAAACCTAATTATTACTGGGACTCCCTGAGTTTTCTAGGTGCCTCACTAGCCACAGCTTGTGCCAAGTTCCAGTCACACAACCTCTCTTGGATGCAACCCTGAACATACCCCAGTACCACACCATTGTTGCCACCCTGTTTTTATCTTACTTTCCTTCCCTTCCCCTATGTTCATCTGTTGTGTTTCTTAAACTCCACATATGAGAGAAATCCTATGACTTTTTTTGTCTTTCTCTGCCTGATTTATTTCAATTAGCATAATCCATTCTAGTTCCATCCACGTTGTTGCAAATGGAAAGATTTCATTGTTTTTGATTGTCAAGTGGTATTCCACGAGAAACCAAGAAACGAACTCTTATTTATAGAGAACAAACCGATGGCTACCAGAGGGGAGGTGGGTGGGTGATGAGTGAAATAGATGATGGGGACTAAGGAGGGCCCTTCTGAAGAGCACCGGGTGATGTATGGAAGTGTTGAATCACTATATTGTACACCTGAAACAAACATAACACTGTATGTTAATTAACTAGAATTGAAATAAACACTTAAAAAAAAATTAAAACCCCATCAGCCTAATTTGGCTTTCTCACCGAGGATGTTAAAACCCTTTGGGACAAGACAGTTCTTTGTTGCATGGCCCCGCTCCATGCATCACAGACCTGAAACAATATTCAATCCCAGCAACTGAATTCCAGTGCACACTTCCCCCCAGTAAAGGAGAAAACTATGAAAAACCTCTCAGATTTCAAAAGGCAAAGAGGAAACAGGACCATCCCAAGATGAGGACCGATGGAACCCCAAAACTTTATAACTCACCTATAAAATACAAGAAAGGCCCTGATCATATCCTAGTTTTCCTGTCAAAGTGCCTACCCTACCCTGTCACTGGAGAAGCCTCCCGTGGGTGCTGAACAAGACTCTTTTTTCTGGCTCCCTCTCCCGACCCCAGGTGACCCTTCCCTCAACTTCCCACAGCGGAGGCAAGACTCAGCTGAAACATTCAATGAACTTTATTGGACAGAAACGTTTACTGAAACCATTGAAGGGAGGGAATGACAACACAGAAAGGAACGTCTAACGACCACTACAGCCCACAGGTCACGGCCCCCCTCCTCTTGGGGTCCCAAACGAGGTGCCTCTGTTCCCCCCAACACCGTGGCCCTCCTGCCATAGTCTCCCTTCCTGAGGGCCCTATGATCGGCCTCTGGCCAGGATGATGGACGCTGGCCGTGGTCCCTCACTCCAGGGCATCCTCCCCTCTGGCCGACATGCTGGGGCCTGGTCCTGCCCTATGGCCTGCACAGGACAGTCACAGGATGCTGGAAAACGCAGCAGGGGACACTCAGACAAGCCGAAGAAACTGAGTCACGAGTGACAAGAGAGTGGCACATCAGAGCACGGTTTCCGTGGAGACTTCCGCAGGCCACCTCTGTCCTTGGTCCAGTCCTTCCTTCCTGAGGTCACGGGCTGAGCACCAGCCTCCACCTCCTCCGTCCTTCCCGCCGTCTCCTGGAACTGGGCTCGAGAGGTCTCCGGGGTGGGTGGGGGTGGCTGCTCAGATAAGAACACACACACATCTCCACAAGAACAAGCAGCGGTTGGCCTAAATCTACACCGAGAAAGCAGAGGTTGAGCTCACAACACTGGACGAGAGCGAGCAGAGAGCCTGGGCTCGCACTGAAGCTCGTGGCACGCACCAGGCTGAGAGGTGGCTGCTGTGTTAGGCCAGAACACGCACCGTGGGCTCTTGCACACCTCAAGGCTCTGCACGGGAATGGTAACTAGTGTGCGTGCAGGGGGACTGGGGGGGTGCAACTTGACACGGGAGTCACTAAGGGGCCTACAGAGACACAAATGGGTTTCCCAGAACATGGAGAAACGTGCTCCAGGGGTCAGTGAATGAGGGCCCCCTCTTGGGAGGCCTGAGGGGCTGGCACCCTTGAGACGGCCCCTAACATCTCCCAGGCCAGTGTGGGTGGCAGACATTTTGAGGTGCCCCTCACCTAGGCTAGGGCCAGCCACTCAGGGGTGCTTCCCAGGCTGGCTGCCTGAACTGGAAGGGTTTGGGGCTGGGGCTGGGGCTGGGTGTGGAGCTGCCATGGGAGGGGGCACCTCACCCTGCCCCATTTTGCGTCAAGTATGGTCATCCCGGTCTGTTGGAAGGGCTGATGGTGGTGGTCTGGTCCCCTTGAGGGTGGTGGAGTGCCCGGGGGCTTGGCTTGGGCTGGGTGGGCCCTTCCCTCGACCTTGCTCCACATGTGGGGTGAGGCTGCTGCCCTGGCGTGGCCTCCCCCTGCCTCCAGAGCTCTGCTGCCTGAGAGGAGAGGGGGGCCCTGGGCCTTCTGAGCCTATTTGCCCGAGGAGGACTTGGGGGGGCTCATCTCCCCAGCCACGTCCTCATTTCCCGACTCCTCTGGGATGGGCTTGAGCCCCTCCTGCAGGGGCTCCCCAGCCTCCTGCTCTCCTGCCTGGGCGAGGCCCTCTGGCTCACAGCCAGGACCTCCTGGGCCCTCCCTGGAAGTGCTGCCCATCTGGGCAGGGGTGGGGCCCCCAGGGGCCTCTGAGGGTCTTGCCTGACCTAGTTCCACAGGAACAGCACCATGGTTGTCACTGTCCTCCTCCTCAGACTCCCGGTCCTCCTGCTCCTTCTCCTCCAACTTGTCATCCTCCGTCTTAGCATTGGTCCTGGCATCAGCCTGGGCACTGGCCAGGGCACCAGCCCCTTCCTCTGCCTGGGCTCTCTCATTCCTGGCTAGACTGGCCTCCCATGCCTCAGACTCCCGAACAAGCCCCAGCATCTCTAGGAAACTTGGAGACCTCCCAACCATTCTCAACTTCCTCAGAGCTTCATCTAGCGGCTCAATAAGGTTGGCCCTGGTCAGCACCTGCCTCAGGCGCACATGGTCAGCTGAGGCTCTGGCCAAGGCCCCCTTCTCAATGGCTTTCTGCAGCAGGACTTCCAGCCTCAACACGAAAGCAGAGAGTCGCTCGCCTGACTGTTGCTGAGCTGTCAAGCACTTCACCCGGATGGTCGCCTGGGACTCGTTGTCTCCAAACACCTGGATCAGGGCCGCCAGGCAGTCCTGGGCCGTCCTGGCAGGGTTCTCTGCCAGGAGCCCATGCACGAGCTGCAGGGCTGTCCCTCGAAGGCCTTCCATGAGGCGCCTCCTCTTCTCCCTTTCTGAGACCCCCTGCCAGACAAGTAGCATATCTGCGGTGTGGTCTAGCCAGGCCTCAAAAGACTCCTCCCCCGGGGCCGGCTGATCCCTCCCAGAAAACACGCCCAGGCGCTGGTACCGCATGGTCTCCACCCAGGGCTGGACTGCCTGACTGACCGATCGGAGCCAGCACACCCGGCGCAGTCCCAGCCCCAGGGCCCCAGCCACACTCTCCACCGTCTGCCCCTGTTGCTCCAAGAAGTGGAACACGCGACTGAGAAACTCCTCGCCTGAGCAACGGGGCACAAAGACTACGTTCCAGGGACCCCCAGTGCCCGGGATTTCCCTGGGGACCAAAGCATAGTTGACTTCCCGGTCAAGCTCGACCAGGGCTGCAGTGGCATTATCCTCCTCTCGAAATACTTTGCCCAGCACGGTGAAGTGGCCCATGGGCCACAGGGCGGCCTCCAGAGACTCTTGGAGTTCGGCTTCATCACAGTCCTCCGGGATGCCCAGAATGAGCAGACCCCTTCGAGCGCTGACGCCCATCCACCTGCACCAGTCCTGCAGCATTGTCACCGCCATCGCGCGCAATTTCCGCCGGCGCGGGGCTAATACCAGGCGCAGGAAACGGTTCCCGGCGCGGACCAGGGTGGCACTGGGGCGCGGGGGGGTGGGGGGGGTGAGTTAGGGAGGGAGCCTAGTACTCGGAGAGAACCGCCCGGGACTCCACAGCCTGTGAATACGAAGGAGACGAGAGCGAGGTTAAGGCCCGCACCCCGCCCCCGCTCACCCCCAGGTGACCCTCCTCCCCCGGGGCGGCGCCTCTGCAGCCCAGGCTCGACCCTTGCCCCGCCTTCCGCCGGCCCGCCAGAGCCACCGCCCCCTCCCCACCGCGTCCCTCTCGCCCCCGCGGGCTGCCTGCCGCAGTCCTACTGGGGCGGGCGGAGGGCGGCCGGGTCTCTCGGAGGGCCGAGCGCACCCTCCCCGGGTCTGGTACCTTCCTCTGGGTCGGGGTCTTTCCTGGTCGAGGTCCCAGCAGGAGGGGCGCAGGGGCTGCGCGGAGTGGCGGCGGGGTCGTGCGCCCCTCTTTTCGGGGCTCTCTCTCACTCCCTTTCCTTCCTTCTCTCCCTGTCCCTCTCTCAGCGCGGCACGTGGGCTAGCGCGCCGGCGCCTGCTCGCCACCACTCTCTGCAGTGCGGACTCGGGGCGGGGGCGCAGTGGTGGCGGAGCGCGGACCCTCCGCGTCGCCCCGGAGACCGCCGGGCCATTGGCGCGCGCGGGTCACGCGGCCGGGCTGTGGCCACCGCCGCGGGCACCCCGGGACCGCGCGTGACGTCATCTGCTCTTTCCCCCGCCCCCGAGGGGGCGCTGGCACAGGTGGGGACCCTGGGGACCCGAGAGCCAGTGCCCCCATCCTAGACCCAACCCTGCCCATCGCCCGCCCCTCCGGGAACGTGCTTTCGGGGGGGAGGGGAGGGGGAGGTCAGCCTGGCGAGGGGTCCACGTCCCCGGGTGCCCACCGGAGAGCGGCTGGACAGGCCCGAGATGCGCCCATCAGCGCTGCGTTCTCGCATGGGTGGGAAGAGGGATGGGGTGGGGGGGCGTTCTGGGGCTTCTTCACCTGTTTCCACCCCCTCCTCCACCCCACCCAGAACTGGTCCTGTCCCAGCTAGACGAGAAGCACTTCGTCCAGGTGCGATTACGTGGAACAGACGCCGCCTGCACACATGAGCGTTCACACACACCACCCCAACCGGGGGTCAGCAGTCCCCACGCTCGCGCGGAGGCCGTGGCCGCTGTGGGCCCACGACGGGCCAAGGTGCGTTGCGGCCCCAGTGCCAGGGGCCTGCCCCAAGGAAGGTGTCAAGGACTTTCCTGTTTCTCTCACTCCAATTCCCAATCCCAAGAATGGGCTTCTGCTACATAGAGCTCAACCCCTTGGGCCTGTGTCTTACCATGTGTCCTTGAGCAAGTCCTTGCCCCTTCTCTGGGCCTCAGTGGAAGGACAGAATTGGGGTCTCTACCTGAGGGTGTGTACAGGAGAGCCAGTGGGCTGCGAGTGAAGCGCTGGAGGTGTCCCCTGCCCTCTGCGCCCTCACCAGCCTAATGAGCTCTGAGTCATTTGCTCTCTTGGCCCCTGAGGGCAGCATGGGTGTTGTGCCTCGCCAGAGACCTCTGTCTGGCCCGGAGTCAGTCTTCTTCTACAGATCCTTCCCCTTTCCTTTGCTACCTGGGCTTAGTCACTGTACCGGGGCAGTGCTGCCACCGCTCGAAACGGAGCGCCAGCCCCTCTGGGTCTCACCACCTTGCACCCGTCCTGTCATGGGAGCCTGGGGCCATGTGGACAGCCTCTCCACCGGTCAGATGGCAGACAGGTTCCCTCGGGGTCACACCTCCCGGTGTTGTTGCCTTCTCTTTCCTTGCCTGGCATCTGGTCAGACATCCTCTTCTGTGACTTGACTTTCACACTCAAGCTGGTCAAGGTTTCCCTGAGCGTCCAGCTCACTCATGCTCCTTGTTGAATCACAGCCCTGGCTTATTTGTCTATGACCCTGTGGATGGGCATTCGCACTGTTCCCAGTCTTCAGCTGTTACAGACACTTCTGCCACCAGCACCCCGCGCATGCCCGTCTTAGCCGCTGTTGGCACGACCGGCTCTGGCACGTACACCAAGAAGTGGTTTTGCTGGAACTTGGGCTGTTCCCATCACTGTCATGGCCAGGTGTGCTAATCTGTTATCTCCCGTGAGTGGCTGAACCTGTGTTCACTCCCACCAGCAGCATAGGTGTGGTCCTCTGTGCCCCCACAGCCTGAGCAGCCTTTGGTCTCGTCCAGTCTTGACCACTTGCCCACTCCTCTGGGGAGAAGTGCTACGTTATTACTGTGTGCCTTGCATTTCCCTGGTCGGCAGTGAGGGTGGGCATCCTTGCACAGGTGTGTCGGCCATTCCCAGTTCCTCTTCTGTGACTCTCCCTTGTTCATTTCCTCCCCACTGCTGAGAAGCCTCATTGGCCTGTTTCTAGGAGAAAGTTCCTAGCATCAAGGGCAAAGGCACTCTCATTTTTCTACACTCACCCATCACCCAGAAACAGGCCACACTGGAGTTGGCCTCATAGTGGTAGCCTGAGTGGCCCATGTGGTCTTACTCTCCCAACTTTCCTGTCTCTCGGGTGGTAAATGCTGGGTAAATGAAGAAGCACGGGTGTTCTGTCACAAACCAGCTTTCCCAGTTGGCCTCGTGTGTGGACCCCCTCCCCTTCTCCTCACTGAGGGCCAAGACTATCTCTTCCAATACAGGTGAACTGCTACTCTAAACACCCACAGTGAGAATTTCTGTCCACCAAACCTTGGCGTTAGCTCTGCCATGGCTCGCACTCCACATTGTCCTCTTTCTTGGTTTCTGCCATGATTTCTCTGGGGTCCTTCCTCAGAGAGGGTGCTCCTGTGGGAACATATGTGGGTCCCATGTCCCCAACTGGCCAGCTGGCCTGCAGGCCGACTGTCAATTCCTTCCCTCTGTCTTCAGCCTCATCTCTTCCTACTCTTCTTCCTTCCATACCTGCTGAGTCCAAGTCCAGGACTCTCTGGCTCTACCTCGGGGTGCCCAATCCCCACTCCCCCGCCAGGGGTGGGCTGTGATGCCTTGGCTACCTTTCCTTTGTCACCTCTCAGCCCTCATTTTGCTCCACTTCTCAGCATAGTTGACCCTCCTTCCTTCTCAAAACCTTTTCCTTTCTCGGCTTCTGTGAGCCCCCACCTTTGGGCTAATCTCCTCCGTCTCTGCCTGCCCATCCTTGGAACTCCCTCCTCCTTCTCCTTTGCTTGAGTTCAGTGCGGTGGAGGTGAGCTCCCAGCCTCAGCCCCAGGACCTCTGGTGCGTCCAACACCATTCTCACCCAAAGTCCTCTCATCTGAGGGACCTTCTGCCTGCTGATGGCTCCAAATGTTTTGTCTCTGGGTGGGACCCCTCCCCTGAGCCCCACACGTGCTCATCAAAGTGCACACTTGGATGCCCCATGGGAATTCCCGAGCGAAGATGTCCAAACAAGAGCATTTCATCCTCCTCGACGCACTTGCTTCTTCCCCGGGCTTCCGCCAAGGGCTCCACCTTCCACCTGGTTGCTCCAGCAAAGACGCCAGGATTCTTTCTCCCCTCTCCTTTGTTCCTCACCCCCAAACTAACCCAATGTGGGATTTTATCCACTTTAATTGATGACTGCTGGCCCTCTCCACATCTCCATGGTCCCTGGCCCCGTCTCCTGCTCTCCCAGCCTCCACTCTGGCCTCTCTTTCTACTTCACTCCCACCCACAGGGCAGCCAGGGCAAACTCTCTGCAACAACACCAGACCATGCTCCTCCCCAGTGACAAGTCCTCCCTGTGGCTCCCCATCTCCTTAGACTAAGGAAACTCCAAAGTCCCCTCCCTGGCCAAAAGCCCCCTTGCCCCAGCCCCACCCCCCGGGAGGTGGCCTCCTCTTATGGTCTTCTTCTTCCCATACCACCCACCTCCAGCACCTCTCACCAAACTCCTGCTTCATTGACCTTCTCAGCTGGCCCCAGAGCACCATACCCATCTCTTTCTCACCTGTGGCCTTTGCCTTCCCTCCGCTTCTGTGTGGGACAACCCGCCCCAAGAACTCCCTGTGGTGGTGGCCCCCTCCTCCTCCTCTTCCTCATTCAAGTCTCAGCAGGAATGTCCTCTCCTCCCAGAGGCCTCCTCTGCCCGGCCACCCACATCGAAAGTGGAACCTGGAATACTCTCCATTCATATTTACATTAGCAGCATTGATTTATATGTGATACATAGAAAGCAGAGATTTGGGTCTCTGCTTTGGGGCATCAGGGTCTGCCTCCCCAGATGGCAAGCTCTCCAGGAGAAGGGGCCTTGCCCATGTTTCTCCTCCCAGGGTCCCCAGATCCTGGTCCAGAGGAGGCTCTCAGTGCCTCGTTTTGAGCAAGCAGCTGAATCTGTCAGCCTGCTGCCATCTGCCATGGGCTGTGGAGGGCCCCGATGGGTTTGAAGTGAGAGGGTGACAAGGATCAGACCTGCTGTGTGGTGAACTGGGCAGCAGGGAGTTAAGCCTGGAGCAGGGCGGGGGGTCTTCTGCAGTAGGCCAGACCAGACGGTGATGTCCTGGGCCTCTGCTGGCAGAGGGTTTAAAGAGAAAGGGGAAGATACAGTCTCTAGGGAGGGAGGAGGCACAGGGAGGGCTCAAGCAAGGTCCCAGATTTTTCACTTGTGTGTGGGCCCAGAGGATGGGAGGGTCCTTCTCTGACATGGGGAATCACACCAGCAATTGTCTTTCCTTTCCTCTCACCTTTTGTGAGAGGGGGTGTTGGGAAGTGGGGTGACAGGGGTGGGGATGAGTTCCTGTGGCCACACTTGCATTTGAGAGGCCTGTGTGACACCCAGGTAGATACACACTCTGCCCTCTTCCTCCCACCCTCACTGCCACCCCAGCCCTGTGGGCAGCTGGGCTCCCTGGTAGAGGTAAAGGAATCGTAATTGTGCCACCTGCTTGGCTCAGCTCCCAGGGTCTTCCATCTTTTGGCTTCGTCCCACTGATTGCCAGTACTGGGCCCTGCACAGAGCCGGCACCCAGTAGATGTTAACCACGTGGAGAAATAAGCACAGAAACACTTCACTTTGGGTGTCGCAGAGGTGCTTCCATCAAGACTCACAGAGGGCCCGCCCGGGCCACTAGGTGACTGGACGCTCCCATAACATACCTCCTCTAGTAGTAGCTATTGGGAATAAAGTCAAAGGGATGGCCAGCCTAGCTGAGCACACAGAACGTGGGCATGGCAGCAGAGGGAGGTCTTGGTGCTTCTCTTCACTTGGTTGCTTCACCTGACCTCAGATGTGTCCCTTAACCTCCACAGGTTGAGTGAGAGTGTTGTCTGCTCACAACCCGGGAAGGGCTTCTCTGCTTTGCACCACAAAGGCCAAGGGCCCAAGCCCTGCACAGCCAAACGGGCCCCTCCGGTGTCCTCCAGGGAGAGCCTGAAGTTCCCTCCTACCTTCTTACCAGGCAGTGCCCATCCACACTTCCTAAACTGTGGCTTCTAACCAGGTCCCAGCCAGCTGATGACTTCTCTGGCTGCTCAACAGCCCTCTTCCTCCAACACTCCCTCTGCTCACACACCGGGCTCTCGCTCCTAGCCTCTGGGGATTCCCTGCCCTGCCCCAAGACCTCCACAGGCTCTTGGGCAGCCAGGTGGGCCCTCCAGACAAGAAATAACCTGTGTCCGCGAGGATGCGGGGGAAAGGGAAGCCTTGTGTACTGTTTTTGTTTGGTTTGATTTTTTGTTCGTTTGTTTGAGGGGGGGAGTTGTGGGTTTCCTTTGGAGTTTTTGGGGAAAACCTCTTATTTTATTTTTATTTTTTATTAGAGTATAGTTGACACACAGTGTTACATTACTTTCAGGTGTACAACATAGTGATTCAACTTCTCTGTCCATTACGCTACAGTCACCACATGTGTAGCTACCATCTGCCACCATACAATACTATTACAATTTTGCTGACTATCTTCCCTGTGCTGTGCCTCTTAATCCCATGACTTACTCATTCCACAACTGGAAGCCTGTATCTCCCACTTGCCGTCACCCGTTTTGCCCATCCCCCCGCCTCCCTCCCCTCTGGCAACCATCAGTTTGTGCTCCGTATTGGCAGGCCTGATTCTGCTTTTTGTTTGTTTGTTTGTTTGTTTGTTTATTCATTCGTTTTGTTTTTTAGATTCCACATGTGAGTGAAATCGTATGGTATTTGTGTTTCTCAGCATGACTTATTTCACTTAATACCCTCTAGGTCCATCCATGTTGTCACAAATGGCATGACCTCATCCTTTTTATGGGCGTGTAATATGCCATCGTATATGTGTGTGTGTGAATAATTGTGTTAATATGCAGTACACACACACACACACACATACACACAGACCCCACATCTTCCTTATCCATTCATCTATCAATGGACACTTAGGTTGCCACCATATCTCGGCTATTGTAGATAATGCTGCAATAAACATAGGGGCACACATATCTTTTGAAATTAGTGTCTTCTTTTTCCTTGGGTAAATACCCAGTAGTGGACTCTGTTTTTAATACCCTTGTGCAGTGTTGGTGGGAATGCAAATTGGTGCAGCCACTATGTAAAACAGTATGTAGTTTCCTCAAACAAACAAACAAACAAAAAACAAAAATAGAAATGCCATATGACCCAGCAATTCCACTTCCAGATATTAATCAAAACATAAGAAATAAAAACACAAATTCAAAAAGGCATATGTTCATCAGAGCTTTATTTACAATAGCCTGGATACGGAAGCCACCTAAGTGCCCATCGATAGATAAATGGATAAAGAAGATATGGTATATATCCAATGAAATATTACTCAACCACACAAAGAAAAGACACCTTGCCATTTGTGACAACATGGATGGACCTAGAGGGTATCATGCTAAGTGAGATAAGTCAGACAGAGAAAGATGAATACCACATGACTTCACTTACATGTGAAATCTAAAAATACAAAACAAAACAAAACCAACAAAACAACATAGAAACAGACTCCACAGATGCAGAGGACAAACTGATGGTTTCCAGAGGAGAGGGGAGTGGGGGCAGTATGGATGAAATAGGTGAAGAGGTAGAAACTTCCAGTTATAAAATAAATAAGACATGGGGATTTAATGTACAGCATAGGGAATATAGTGAATGATATCATAACGACTTTGTATGGTGACAGATGGTAACTAGACATAGTGTGGTGACCATTTTGTAATGTATACAAGTGTCGAATCACTATGTTGTACACCTGAAACTAATACAATATTGTATGTCAATTATTCTCCAATTTAAAAAACCCCAAAATCAGAAAAGAAAAAAAAGAAGAAGAAGAGGATGGGAGCAAGAAAAGATTTAATGTGGTATGTCATCTCATTCTGTGAATTCCTTCCATGAGGTGAGGTGAGCCTACAATCGCACAACAATCTCTCATCATCAGTTAAGGACCTACCAATCAGCTGACAAGTCAAGTAAGTCTCTTTGGAAACCACCTGGCCTCCAAAAGGACTGGTCCTCCACTCATTACAGCCCTTCGTTTCACAACTTCTGAGACATATACCAAAAAGCCTTTGCAAATACGGGGCTATAAATTCTCTCTCTTACTCTTTCACTTAGAACTACTCTGTTTCAGGGTGCCTGGGTGGCTCAGGCAGTTAAGGATCTGACTCTTGATTTCAGCTTGGGTCATGATCTCAAAGTTCGTGGGTTCGAGCCCCGAGTTGGGCTCTGCACTGACAGTGTGGAGCCTGCTTGGGATTCTGCCTCTCTCTCTCTGCCCCTTCCCCGCTCACGTGTGCACTCGCTCGCTCACTCTCTCTCTCTCACTCTCTCTCTCTCTTTCTCAAAATAAATATACACTTTAAATAAGAAGGAGAAGGAGGAGGAGGAGGAGGAGGAGGAGGAGGAGGAGGGAAGGAGGGGCTCCTGGGTGGCTCAGTCCGTTGTGCAGCCAGCTCTTGATTTAGGCTCAGGTCATGATCTCATGGTTAGGTTTGTGGGATCGGGCTCTGGGCTGCCAGCAGGGAGCCTGCTTGGGATTCTCTCTGTCCCTCCGCCACCCTACCCGCCACCCCACACATGCGTAGCACTCTCTCTCTGTCTCTGTCTCTCTCTCAAAATAAATAAACATGTTGAAAAAGGGCAAAAAAAAAAAAAAGAAAAAAATTAGTTTCATCTGATTTGCTCAGAAAAGTCTGAGCACAGTGAAAATTAACTTAAATATGCTTTTGACAATAATTAGTTCTTGATAAAAATGCTCTTACCCTATGCATGTTTTCCACATATTGTTGCTGAAACTTTAAAGTTGCAGATCTAGCTCATTCAATATATGGGAAATAATGGAACTTTGCTGGAGAAAGCCCTCATCATTGTCACATCAAGGAGGCAAACCAGCCTTAACTTCTGTCGGAACGGTCTGACTCTTTTTTTAGGCAAACTGAATAATCGCATTAATATGCAGTTGGAAGATTATCTTTCAAACCACTAAGAAATACATGATAGGATACTTCTTTGAACACAGATATTACTAGAGTCTTCAATATCGAGATTTTTATAGAGGTAACATACTTTATCCGTTTTCTAATCAATTGTAAAACTGGGTAATAAGGTTGTTCCTCATCACCTAATGTATGATAGACCTATGTGATCTGTAACTAAATGTTTTAAGTTTATTTACGTATTTTGAGGGAGACAGCAAGCGAGGGAGTGGCAGAGAGAGAGAGAGAGAGAGAGAGAGAGAGAGAGAATCTCAAGGAGGTTGCACATTGTCAGCACAGAGCCCGACATGAGGCTCAGACTCACCAACTGTGAGATCATGACCCCAGCCAAATTCAAGAGTTGGACGCTTAATGTACTGAGGCACCCAAGCACCCCTGTAACTAAAATTTTATGCTGTCAAATAAGGGATTATAATGGAAAGCATGACATGTATCCTTGTGTGTTTTTCACTCTAGTGTTGGTCCTTTGGAATAAATAAATCACAGTCATGTGAACCTCCGAAATAATTTCATTAATTTTATTAGGCATTATGGGCAACCTGTCCTCATGTCATTAAGAAGGAGAAATGCATATACTGCTGAAAATTTTTCGGTCTGTTAGCTGGGCTTTTTCTAAAAAGGAGGTGGAAAATATAAAACATATTGTCTGCAAAATAAGTATGATTTTTGGAACACTTTTTGTTTCAATTTGGTAAATTGTTTAAACAATTTTACACAGTTAATCTATCTCAAACTCTTGTAATCTTTTTTTTGATATTATTCGGTGTATCTGGAATGTGGTTGCACCTGAAAATATTCCAGTTTTTAAAACATAATGAAAAATAAAATAAAATTAAATATTGTTCAGATAATCATAAAATGATGAATATTGAACTTGATTCAGTTATTTGATTTATTTCCCCCCAGCTATTTACATGTTCCAGGCAAAAGTCTCAAGAATAACTGCCAAATTAATTAGTATGTTTAAGGTAGGAAAATTCAATTTTTAATCAATTTCTTGATGATTCAATTAACTCACTGATAAAGGCTTTTTCCAAACTTATATTTGGTGGTGTTCCTTTATTTTGCCAACCCCCTGGAGTTTTTAAAGGCTTGGATGATATAGTTCCATTATCAGTATGAATATTTCAGGATGAATAATGAGTATGCTTTCCTTTGTAAAGTTCACGAAACGTTATTGAGGAGATGGAAAGAGTACATGATCAAAATGTCAGGTTCTTAAGCACCTGAATGTGGAAATTAAAGATAGCCTTACCCACCTAACCTTTGGAAAATGTGCACATCTCCAGAGGCATTCGAGCCCCATTTTTGTAGACCCCTCTGTTGGGGCTATGGTGATAGGTAAAGAGGAGAAAAGTAAACAAGTTTGAAAATAGTTTGAAGGTAGATTGGAGAATGTTTAGGGGTGTTGAAGAAGATTATTGATGTAACTGGTATTGCCCTTTACCTTTGCCTGGCTAAGTTGTGTTGTTCCTTATAGCAGTGCTTTGATACATGCAGGTGGTCCATAGACCCAGAATCGAATCGGCCTCCGGGGAGGTGAGGTCTGGGTAATCTCAGGCATTTTTCTGGTTGAAAATCACCTACTGGGCCCCACCTCTACTGTTGTTACTGTAGGCTAGGGGTTGGGTACCCTTTTCAGTAGTTTCCTGCACCCTTGCACCTGGACTCACTGCCTTATAATTGCTGAATTTCCCAAGGGTGCGGCCTGTGTCTGTCTGGGTTCTCCGTTCTATTGAGTCTGGGCTAGTGCCTCGCCCACAAAAGGCACTCAACCCAGATCTGTGGCGG
Source organism: Paguma larvata (assembly GCA_030068075.1). NCBI lineage: Eukaryota > Metazoa > Chordata > Mammalia > Carnivora > Viverridae > Paguma > Paguma larvata. Next base: position 120,494,904 of record CM057830.1, on the reverse strand, counting down.
GAGCTAATATTCAGGACTTCACTCTGTCCCCTGCAGTCTGCTGGAACACCAAGTACCTCCTCTGTAACCACATGGGTGCCTTCCCTGCCAGGACACCCATGGCTGCAGATGTGTTAGGCAGTTGGGCCGAAGGAGCCGCCAGCCGGCTCACTGGGCACTAGCTCATCACCGAGATTCTCATCCTCGAGGCTCTTGCAGCTGATGCAGCTCCCAAGGCAGTGACATCCAAGCTAGCCACCTATGGTGGGGCGGTGCCTATGTCGACCCCGCTTGCGTATGGGCTGCGGACTACCCAAGATCCTTTGGGAGGGCTGGACCACCTCCGTGTGTCCTGGGGGCCAGGGGTGGCTAACAGCGAGATCTTAGGAGTGCACAACGGAGAGGCTGTGACTGCGGAAACGCGGCGGCGAGCCCAGGAGCAGCTCTGGGGGAAGCTGTGGCGGTGGATACAGAGTGGAGTGCTTGCGCCCTGTGTGCCTGTGGAAGGCTTGGTGGCCTTCCTGAAACTGCGGCTTTGCTGTCGTCGAGTGAGTTTGATGGCTTGTGAGGCTGAGTTACCGTGGTGACGGCCGTGCCTTGGAGCACGTGATGGCTGGATGAGAGCTTGCTGGAGGAAATCGGCGAGTCTTGGCGCTGGAGGTAAGCTGGCACAAGGACCAAATGCATTCTATGACTACACTGCCCACGGGGGCGCCCCTCTGCCTCAATGCTTGGAATCTAAAGGGCTCAGTGTTAGAGCCCTAGCTGGAAGGCTTGGTGTGGAACCACTGCTCAGATGGGAAGAGTGACATACATAGAGGAACCAACTCAGATAGTGGAGGCAGGGAGGCGAGCCCCTCGGACTGCACCTGAAGGAGTGGATCAGCCTTTCCCCAGACTGAGGGAGGGGAAACTGATGCTTGGGGTTGGGAGGTGTGAAGGACTGCAAGACTGGACGTTTGGTGCAGAGAAAGCATCGGTTGCCTTGGAGATGTCAGGCCACCACCATTCCCTAGGGGACAGCGCTGTCCAATAGAAATATAATGCAAGGTACATGTGTGCCATATTGGAAGTTAAAAGAAACTGGTGAAATTAAATTTAACAATGTGTTTTATTTAACCCAACGTATCCAAAAGAATTATCATTTCAATGTGTGATCAATATAATAAGTTATCAGTGAAATATTTTACACTATTCTTCTTCACTAACTCTTCAAAATCCAACGTGTATTTGACCTGTACAGCACATCTAAACTCACAGTACATTTCAAGTGTCCATAGCCACATGACTGCATGGCTGCCTCATTGGACAGTACAGCCCAATGGAGCTGGGTATAGAGGAGTAGCTCAGATCTCACCTACTGCTTGATGGTGCAAATCCTGCCTTGCCAAGGTTTCTGCCATTTAGGCTTTCAGTCATTCCTTTTATTTCATTCTGGCTTTCCCTAAGCAAGGCACTGCCATGTCTCTTATCTTATTTTGAACTCCAGTGCTTGTAAGGCTGGTAGGGTAGGTGATAACACTATTTCACGGGTGAGAAGTATCCAATCCGTTTTTACCTTACCTTGCTGCAGGAAGGGCCAGAGTCTTTCATGGTTTCTTCCTCTTCTTCCAGCACTACCTTCCCAGGACTCTGCTTTTACTCTGAAAGGATGACCCAGAAGAAGAAGGAAAGATTGGGCTCCCAAAAGTCTGTTTAGAGGTGAGCTGGGATTTCTTTGTCCTCTCTGAAAGGCCCCCTCAGTTCTTAGGGAAAGAGTATCATCGTCCGTGCCCTGCAGTGTCTCTGCTGAGCCAGTTTCCTTCAGGAGCTTGAGCCTCAGACTCCTCATAGATTGCCCATCTTGGAAGAAGATGGAACCCATAGTACACCTTTCTGCAGTTTTCTCTTCTCCACTCACCATTTAATCTTTCATCACACCTTTGAGATCTACTCTGTGCATCAAAGTTCTCTACTATGTGAGACCCAGTCACAGGCATGAAGAACTTAGGGCCTGTTGGAGGAGAGAGAACAGGATGAGATCTGAGTATGAAATGATGAAATAATAAGAAACTGCGTGATTAACTACCCATATCAGAAGTTTAAACAGGAAGTACTCTGGGGAAAAACAGAAGGAGAAATTTAAGCTGCATTTGGAGACGCAGAAATGACAGAGTGTTTCTAGGCTAGAGGAGAGTATGACAAAGGCTCAGGGACAGAAATGAACAGATTTTCCAAGGACTACTGAGAAGACAGGCTGGAGTAGAAGGTATGTGAGGGCTTAAATCGAGGCTTATATGTAAGAAGAAACACAGATGGTATTTACACTCGTGTAAAAAAATTACTGTGACAAAATATATATAACACAGAAGTTACCATTCTAACCATCTTTATGTGTACAGTTCAATTACATTGAGTACATCCACGTTGTTGTGCGGCCATCACCACTGTCCATCCCCAGAACTCTTTCATCTTCCCAAACTCTGTGTCTCTATTAAACATTAACTCTGTATTTCCTTCTCACCCCGAACCTCTGGTGACCACCATTTGACTCTGTCTCTACGACCTTGCTCTAGTAAGTGGAAACTATAGTATGTGTCCTTTTGTGTCTGGTTTCTTTCATTTGGCATAATGTCCTCCAGCTTGGTATGAACACTGTTGGTAGTCAGCTTCACTGGGCCTTACTGTGTGTGCATCCGGAAGCTGGGAAATGTTTAGAATGAAGATTGCCATGTTGCAGGCAGTATTTTAGGGCAAGCCTATAGGGTGTTTGGAGGAGGGAAGACCAAAATGACCTGATGTGTTTTTTTGTGTATGTGGGTGTTTTGTTTTGTTTCAGCTCAGAAGGTTGTCACAATCACAGCCCTTATTATCTAAATGAGAAGCCATTACTGGGCCTCAGGAAGCCTTCCAAGAATCTGTTGTTTTACACATAAGAAGGGTTTCAAAGATCTAATTTCCAGGACCTTGGCAATGGGTAAAAGAAAAAAATCCCCCCGCTTTTTCGTGGAAGCTGCCTCAAGCAGTCACTCATGGATTCCTGAAGGGTTTCCTGTAGTCCACTAAAAGAGGTACAACCTAGTCAGGGCTGTGCAGACACCTGGAAGAAATGACTGCTTTTTGATGCCAGGTAGTTGTTTGACTGGATGCAAGAAAACACGCAGAAGAGAGTTTTACTGTTGGCTTAGCCACAATAAAGAAGGTGTTTATTTCCTGTGATTTTAGGTCAATTTTATTTTTTTTAATTTTTAATAATTTATTGTCAAATTGGTTTCCATACAACACCCAGTGCTCATCCCAACAAGTGCCCTCCTCTGTGCCCATCACCCACTCTCCCCCCTCCTACGCCCCCTCACCCCTCAGTTTGTTCTTAGTCTTTGAGAGTCTCTTATGTTTTGTCTTCCTCCCTCTCTGTGTATTTTTTCCTTTCCCCTCTTCCCCTCTCCCATGGTTTTCTGCTAAGTCTCTCAAAATCCACCTATGCATGGAAACATATGGTATCTGTCTTTCTCTCACTGACTTATTTCACTCAGCATAATACCCTCCAGGGCCATCCATGTTGCTACACATGGCCAGGTTTCATTCTTCCTCATTGCTGTGTAGTATTCCATTGTATATATATATATATATATATATTTACACCACTTCTTCTTTATCCATTCATCAGTTGATGGACACTTAGTCTCTTTCCATGATTTGACTATTGTTGAAAGTGCTGCTATGAACATTGGGGTACACGTGCCCCTATGCATCAGAACCCCTGTGTCTCTTGGGTAGATTCCTAGCAGTGCTATTTCCGGGTCATAGGGTAGTTCTGTTGGCATTTTTTTTGAGGAACCTCCACACCGTTTTCCAGAGGGGCAGCACTAGTTTGCACTCCCACCAACAGTGTAGGAGGGTGTCTGTTTCTCCACATCCTCGCCAGCATCTATAGTTTCCTGATTTATTCATTTTAGCCACTCTAATCAGTGCGAGGTGGTATCTCAGTGTGGTTTTGATTTGTATTTCCCTGATGATGAGTGACACTGAGCATCATTTCATGTGTCTGTTGGCCATCTGGATGTCCTCTTTGGAGAAGTGTCTGTTCATATCATCTGCCCATTTCTTCACTGAATTATTTGTTTTTCAGGTGTGGAGTTTGGTAAGTTCTTTATAGATTTTAGCTACTAGTCCCTTATCTGATATGTCATTCGCAATTATCCTTTCTCATTCCATCGGTTGTCTATTAGTTTTGTTGGTTGTTTCCTTTGCCGTGCAGAAGCTTTTTATCTTGATGAGGTCCCAATAGTTCATTTTTGCTTTTAATTCCCTCACCTTTGGAGATGTGATGTGTAGGAACTTGTTGTGGCTCAGGTCAAATAGGTTTTTTTCCTGCTTTCTCCTCTAGGATTTTGATGGTTTCCTGTCTCACATTCAGGTCCTTCATCCATTTAGAGTTTATTTTTGTGAGTGGTGAAAGAAAATGGTCTAGTTCCATTCTTTTGCATGTTGCTGTCCAGTTCTCCCAGCACCATTTGTTAAAGAGGCTGTCTTTTTTTCCATTGGATACTCTTTCCCGCTTTGTCAAAGATTAGTTGGCCATATACTTGCGGGTCCATTTTTGGATTCTCTACTCTATTCTATTGGTCTATGTGTATGTTCTTGTGCCAATACCATGCTGTATTGATAATTACCACTTTGTAGTAGAGGTTAAAGTCTGGGATTGTAATACTTCCCGCTTTGGTTTTATTCTTCAGTATTACTTTGGCTATTCGGGGTCTTTTGTGGTTCCATACAAATTTTAGGATTGTTTGCCTCTATCTTTGAGAAGAATGCTGGTGCAACTTTGATTGGGATTGCATTGAATGCGTAGATTGCTTTGGGTAGTATTGACATTTTAACAATATTTATTCTTCCAATCCATGAGCATGGGATGTTTTTCCATTTCCTTGTGTCTTCCTCAATTTCCTTTATAAGTTTTTTATAGTTTTCAGTGAAGAGATCTTTAACATCTTTGGTTAGGTTTATTCCTAGGTATTTTATGGTTTTTGGTGCAATTGTGAATGGGATTCGCTTCTTTATTTCTCTTTGTGTTGCTTCATTGTTGGTGTAAAGGATTGCAACTGATTTTTGTACATTGATTTTGTATCCTGCAACTTTGCCGAATTCATGAATCAGTTCTAGTAGGCTTTTGGTGGATTCTGTTGGGTTTTCCATGTAAAGTATAATGTCGTCTGCGAAAAGTGAAAGTTTTACTTCATCCTTGCCTATCCTGATGCCTTTTATTTTGCTTTGTTGTCTGATTGCTGATGCTAGGATCTCCAACACTATGTTAAATAGCAGTGGTGAGAGTAGACATCCCTGTCGTGTTCCTGATCTCAGGTGGAAGGCTCTTGGTTTTTCTTCATTGAGGATGATGTTAGCTGTGGGCTTTTCATAAATGGCTTTTATGATGCCTAAGTATGTCCCTTCTGTTTCCATATGATTAGTTTGTGCCCTGATCTTTGTTATTTCTCTCTTTCTGCTGGGTTTGGGTTGTCTTAGGTGTTCTGTTTCTAATTCCTTTAGGCGTGCTGTTAGAACTTTTGTTAGTTATTTTTTTTTGTTTGTTTCTTGAGATAAGCCTGAATTGCAATATATTTATCTCTCAGGACTGCCTTTGCTGCATCCCAAAGCATTTGGATTGTTGTATTTTCATTTCCATTTGTTTCCATGTATTTTTAAATTTCTTCTCTGATTGCTTGGTTGACCCATTTGTCTTTTAGTAGGTTGTTCTTTAGCGTCCATGTTTGTGGGGGTTTTCCAGACTTTTTCCTGTGGTTGATTTCAAGATTCAAAGCATTGTGGTCTGAAAGTGTACATGGTATGATCTCAATTTTTTAATATTTATTCAGCGCTTCCCTGTGCCCTAAAATATGGTCTATCATGGAAAATGTACCGTGTGCAGTTGAGAAGAACGTAAACTCCTTTGCTTCTGGATGAAGGGCCCTGAACATGTCTGTCAGGCCTATCTGTTCCAATGTGTCGCACAGGGCCATTATTTCTATGGCGATTCTGTTTAGTGGGCCTATCCAGTGCTGAGAGTGGAATGTTAAGGTCCCCTGCAATTAGCACATTTTTATTGATAAGATTGCTTACGTTTGTAATTGATTTACAAATTTGGGTGCCCCAGAATTCGGTGCATAGATATTTATAATTGTTATCTCTGTTTGCTGGATAGTCCCTGTGATTATTATATAATACCCTTCTTCATATCTCATTACATCTTTTACTTTAAAGTCTAGTTTGTCCAATATAAGTGTGGCTACTCCTGCTTTCTTCTGACTTCCTGTAGCATGGTAGATAGTTCTCCATCCCCTCACTTTCAATCTGAAGGTGTCCTCAGGTCTAAAATTGGTCTATTGAAGACAGCAGATAGATGGGTCTTGTTTTTTAATCCATTCTGTTACCCTGTGTCTTTTAATTGGAGCATTTAGTCCGTTTACATTCAGTGTTAATATTGAAAAATATAGGTTTAGAGTCACTATGTTATCTATAGGTTTCATGCTTGGAAGGTTGTCTCTGGTACTCTGTGTTCCTTGCAACCTTTCCTTCATAGAGTCCCCCTCAGGATCTCTTGTAAGACTGGTGTATTTGCGATGTATTCCTTCAGTTTTTGTTTGTTTGGGAAGACCTTTATCTCTCCATCCATTCTGAATGACAGGCTGGCCAGGTAAAGGATTCTTGGCTGCATATCCTTCCTGTTCATCACAATGAAGATTTCCTGCCATTCCTTTCTGGCTTGTCAACTTTCTGAAGATAAGTCTGCTACTAACCTAATGTGTCAGCCTTTGTAAGTCAAGGCCCATTTGTCCCTAGCTGCTTTCACAATTCTCTCTTTCTCTCTTTGAATTTTCCCAGCTTCACTATGATTTCTCCTGCTGAGGGTCTATTCAGGTTATGTCTGAGAGGAGTTCTCTGTGCCTCTTGGATTTCAATGCCCGTTACCTTCCTCATGTTGGGGAAGTTGTCAGCAATTATTTGTTCAAGTACCCCTTCGACTCCTTTCTCTCTCTCTTCTTCCTCTTGGATTCCTATAATACGGATATTATTCCATTTGACTGCATCACTCAGCTCTCGAATTCTCCTTTCCTGTTCCTGAATCAGTTTCTCTCTTTCTCTGCTTCCTCGTTTTCCATAATTTTATCTTCTAATTCACCTATTCTCTCTTCTGCCTCTTCAATCTGCGCTGTGGCCACCTCCAATTTGTTTTGCACCTCATTTAAAGCATTTTTTAATTCCTCCTGACGGGTTTTTAGGACCTTTAAATCTGCTTCTAGGGTCCCCCTGCTTTATTCTATGCTTTTTTCAAACCCGGCGAGTATTTTTATGTTTATCATTCTATATTCTTGTTCTGTTAAGTTGCTTACATCTGATTTCATCATCTCTTGTGCTGTCACTATTTCCTATACATTCTTTTTAGGGGAGTTCTTCCGTTTCGTCATTTTGGCCAGGTGTATATTGGTTTATTTCCTAGTTCTCCCTGGAAAGGAAAAGGGTCAGACCGACAAACAAGAAACACAAACTCACGACCGTACCGACCAATAATACAGGCCAACAAATCACAACATAAAAAAGAATAACAAACGACACTCTGGAGGCATGCGACCTGATCTACCAGCTACATGTTAAGGATAGGGTGTGCGCTTTGCTGATGGCAGAGCATACAGAGAGTAGTGACAGGTGTGGAGAGAAGAAAATTGAACTTTGACCAGGTTGAGAGATTAGAAGACTTGATCCAGAAAGAGAGAAATCAGAATAAGGAAGGATGTGAGGAAAGAGAAATGAAGTTAGATATTACCCAGATGCACTATGTGGCCTGATTGTTACATAGAGAGAGATAGTAAATAAAGAGGGAGGTGTAGAACATGCATTGAGAGAGTGGGTTAAATGTCTGTTTAAGCAATCCATAACCCCCAGGTGACTGGTTTAGAGGTGGGGAGAGATAGGAAGGAGAAGAGGGAGAATATATCTGAAACAGAAGAATTGACCTGGAATTAATCCAGGCATTGCTGCAGTATTTGTGTCTCCGCGGCTATTACTTCTGCAGAAAGGCATCTCTCATGAGGAGATGCATGGCCTGGTGTAGTTGGGTCCCACCTCCACCACTGCGGGTGGAATCCTAGGGTTTGTCTTTGTGGGTATGGGCGACCACAATGGTGCCCACCCAGCCCCCTATTCATGGACCCGGAGTCTCAAATCACTCCTCTGTTTCCTTCCTCAACTCTGTCCGGGTGTAGGCACAGTGCGATTTGCTGGGCGGTCTCACACCCCATGTTCATCTGAGTTCCTTTATCTTGCTCAGACTGCTGCGCCTTGTGTAAATTGTGTCTCTGACTCAGCAGCGGCGGGACCACAATGGCGTCCCCCCAGCCTCTTCTTCAGGGACCTGGGGTCTCAAATCACTCTGTTTCCATCCTCAACTCTGTCTGGGTTGCAGGTGCAGTGCAATTTGCTGGGCGGTCACACGCCCCATGCTCATCTGAGTTCCTTTAACTTGCTCAGACCGCTGCGCCTTATGTAAATTGTGTCTCTGACTCAGCAGCAGTGGGACCACAATGGCATTCCCCCAGCCTCTTCTTCACAGACCTAGAGTCTCAAATCACCCCATTGTTTCCGCCTTTATTCTGCCCGGGTTGCAGGCGCAGTGCAATCTGTTGGGCAGTCGAGCGTCCCTTGCACACCCGGTTTCCCCTACATAAATTGTGGCACTGACTCAGCACCAATCCAGTGATGGCTCAGCACCCCTCCGTGTCATAGGCTGGGTCAGCGTCGCTAGCTCCGGAGAGAAGGGAACTCCACCAGCTCTGCCGTGAGCAATGGGCCTTCTCTCCAAAAGTCTCGCTGTTAGGGACTGAATGATAAGCTCCCTCTCCACCCCAGTTGGAGCAACTTTCCCCACTGCTCTCTCCCTTCCCCTTGCCTTTCCGCGGAAGGGGCCTGGGGCCCGTTCCCTGCTCCTCCGCACCTTCGAGGCTCTCTTTCTTTCTCCCAGATTGCACTCACTCAGTCTCCCAGGATTTTCTGGATTTCGCGTTCTCTTCCCCATAACCTACAACTCCTCTTCCTGCAGATCTCTGGAATTGAGAGTCCCTCGGTTTCAGTCCTTCTTATTTTGAAAGACACCGGAGAGCAGAGGGTCCTCCTACTCCTCTGCCATGTTGGCATCTCCCCCTGTAGATCTTATCTTGAAATGTCTATATTCAAGTCTTTTACCCATTTTAAAATATGGTTGCCTTTTTGTTGTTGAGTTGTAAGAGTTCTTTATATAGTCTAGATGCTAGACGCTTATCAGATATATGATTTAAAAATATTTTCTCCCATTCTACAATTTCTCTTTTCCCTCTTTTGAAAGTGTCCTTTCATGCTAAAATTTTTAAGTCCAGTTAATGTATTTTTTCCTTTGTTGCTTGTGCATTTGTTGCTATATCTAAGAAAATACTGCCAAATCCAAGATCATGAAGATTTACCCCTGTGTTTTCCTTAAAGAGTGTTATAGTTTTAGGTATGATATTAGGTCGTTGATCCATTTTGAGCTATCTTTGTGTTCATTGTGAGAAGAGGGTCTACCTTTCTTTTTTTGCATGTGGACACCCATCGTTCCAGCACCATTTGTTGAAAGGACTGTTCTTTTCCCACTGGATAGTCTTGGCATCTTCGTTGAAAATTAATGGCCATATGTGTATGTGTTTATTTTTGGACCCTCAATATTATAGTCTGCTGGTCTAAATGTCTAGATTTGTGACAGTACATACTATCTTTTTAAAAAATTTATTTAAATTCAAGTTATTTAACATATAATGTAGTGTTGGTTTCAGTACTAGAACTCAGTGATTCATCACTTATATATAACACCCAGTGCTCATCCCAACAGGTGCCCTCTTTAATGCCTATCACCCATTTAGCCATCCCCCTACCCACCTCCCCTCCAGCAACCCTCAGTTTATTTTCTGTCTTTCAGAGTCTCTTATGGTTTGCCTCCCTCGCCGTTTTTATCTTATTTTTCCTTCCCTTCCCCTATGTTCATCTGTTGTGTTTCTTAAATTCCATATATGAGTGAAATCATATGATATTTGTATTTCTCTGCCTGACTTATTTGCTTAGCATAAATACACTTTGGCTCCATCCACATTGTTGCAAATTGCAAGAGTTCATTCTTTTTGATTGCCAAGTAGTGTTCTATTATATGTATATAATAAAATTATATACAATTATGTAATTTATTATATATGTTATAATTTATTATATAATTAATACATATAATTTATATCATATTATATTATATTGTAATATATTTTTTATATATCTTCTTTAACAGTCCAAAACAACAGATGTTGGCGAGGATGTGGAGAAGGGGTAACTCTCTTACACTGCTGGTGGGAATTCAAACTGGTGCAGCCACTCTGGAAAACAGTGTGGATGTTCCTCAAAAAATTAAAAGTAGAACTACCCTATGACCCAGCAATTCCATTACTAGGTATTTATCCAAAAGATACAAAAATGCTGCTTTGAAGGGCACATGCATCCGAAAGTTTATAGCAGTGCTATCAACAATAGAAAAATTATGGGAAGAACTCAAATGTCCACACTGTCTTAATTACCATAGCTTTGTACTTTGTTTTTTGTTTTCAAGTTTGTTTTAGTGTTGGAGTCCCTTGCAATTCTATACGAATTCGAGGATCACTTTTTCTATTTCTCCAAATAGGGCACTGGGATTTTTATGAGGGTCACACTGACACTATAGATAAATTTGGAGAGTGTTGCCATCTTAACAATATTACATCTTCCCATCCATGAACCCAGGGTATCTTTTCATTTATTTGGGTTCTCATTAACTTTTTACAACAATGCTTTGTAGTTTTCAGTGTACAAGTCTTGCATCACCTCAGCTAAATTTATTCCTAGGTATTTTGGAATTCCTAAGTATTCTTTTTGATGCTATTGTAAATGGAAATGGAATTATTCTCTTAGTTTCCTTTTTAGACTGTTCAAGTATATGAATGAATACACAACTGGATTTTGTGTGCTGATTTTGTATTCTGAAGCTTTTGTAATAGATTTCTTAGGATTTTTAAATAGATAAGATTCTATGATCTGCAAAAGGAGTTAGGTTTATTTCTTCCGTTCCACATTTGATGCCTTTTATTTCTTTTCCTTTCCCAATTTCTCTGGCTAAAACTTTCAGCACAATGTTAAACAGAAATGGCAGGAGTGAACATTTTATCTTGTTTGTGGTCTTAGTGGGACGCTTTCATTCTTTTACCATGGAGTATGATATTAGCTGTGGGTTTTTCACAAATGCCCATTTTCAAGTTGGGGAAATTCTCTTCTTTTAAATTTTTTTTAATGTTTATTTTTTGAGGGATAGAGTGTCGGCAAGGGAGGGTCAGAGAAAGAGGGGGCAGATGATTCAAAGCGGGCTCCACGCTGACAGCAATGAGCCCGGTGTGGGGCTTGAACTCACAAACTGTGAGATCATGACCTGAGCCAAAGTCAGATGCTCAAACAACTGAGCTCAACCCCAGTACCCCAGGAAAATTCCCTTCTAATCCTAGTTTTCTGGATGTTTTTTATAATGAAAGAGTATTGGATTTTGTCACATGTGTTTCCTGCATCATTTTGTGATAATCATGTGATTTGTTCCCTTCATTTATTAGTGTGGTGTATTATGTTGTTTTCTCATATGTTGAACCACATTTACATTCCTGGGATAAATCCCACTTTGTGATGATGTATAATCCTTTTAATTATATTTCTTCTAATTAAGGAAACCGCTGCATTTGGTCTGTTAGGATATTTATTGGTGTTTTTGCATTTATATTGTTAAAGGATATTGGTCTGCACTTTTCTTGTGGTGTCTTAGTCTCAAGTTGCTACCAGGGAAATATTGGCCTCATACAATGAGTTAGGAAGCTTCCCCCTCTTCTATTTTTTGGGATGAGTTTGAGAAGGATTTGTAATTCTTTAAGCATTTGGCACAATTCACCAGTGAGGCCAGTGAGGCCTGAGGGTCCTGAGCTTTTCTTTGTTCTGAGGTTTTTGATAACAGATTCAATTTATTTAATTTTTCATAGGTGTATTGGGAATGTCTATTTTTTTATGAGTTGGTTTTGCTAGTTTGTATGTTTCCAGGAAATTGTCCGTTTCATCTAACTTATTTAAATTTGGGTGTGCAATCGTTCATAGAATTCACTTATAATCTTTTTTTTAATCTCTGTAAAGTTGATAGTAATGTTCCCACTTTCATGTCTTTTTTTCTTGTTTTTCCCCAGCTTTATTGAGATTTAATTTACAAAATTTGTATATATTTAAGGTATACAACTTGATGATTTAATATACTTACACATTAAAAGAATCACTACACTACACACTACAGTTAAGCTAGTGTAATCAATAACTACAGTTAAGCTAGTTAACCTATCCATCAACTCACAGTTACTTTTTTTTCTTTTGCTTGTGAGTAATCTGAGTCTTCTCTCTTTTCTTCGTATAGAATCAGTATTTCTTTTATTATCTTATATTGCAGGGAGATAGCAGCTTCATAGGCTTCCATGTGTGCCTTTCCATATAATGTCAATTGTGCTAATATGAAGACTCTGTCACCTACCAAGTACATTATTGCCAACTATATACAGAGAGTCTGGAGAAAAAACCCTGGGTGGATCCATGGAACCATTGAATGCCCTGTCAGAGGAAAATGAGACAGAACTCCATTATTGCCTAGACTTCATAAGTCCCTTTATAAGCAGAGAACTCATATTCAATATTCTTTTTTTAAATGCAAGTATCCTCCTTACCACCATGCACAATTACCTTGGTAAATAGATAAGGGTTTTTGGGAAAGGCTTGGTTGGATTTTTCTGACCTCCACTTCAATCAGAGGGCTCTGTCTGGGCCTAGGGGCTGACTGAAACCTGGCTACTTGGTGGATACAGTTTTACACTTATCAGCTTTCTGCTTGCCAGCTCTCAGTTTGTTTTTGATTTTTTTTAATTTTACAATAGTTTATTTTCAAATTAGTTTACATATAACACCCAGTGTTCATCCCAACATGTGCCCTTTTTAATGCCCATCGCCCCCTCTCCCCCCTCCCTCACCCCCCTCACCCTCAGTTTGTTCTTAGTCTTTGAGAGTTTCTTATGTTTTATCTCCCTCCCTCTCTGTGTCTTTTTTTTTCTTTCTCCTCTTCCCCTCCCCCTGGTTTTTGCTTAGTCTCACAAAGTCCACCTATTCTTGGAAACATATGGTATCTGTCTTTTTCTGACTGACTTATTTCACTTAACATAATACCCTCCAGTTCCATGCTGCTACACATGGCCAGATTTCATGTTTTTGATTTTTTGTTTCCCTTATAAAAAGCAAGTAAGAACTCAGCTAGCTGTACACACATCTAGATCCTGGAACACTACTGTCTATAACATTACCACACATTCCGGTCGTCACGTAAGACTGACCCCAACTTGGCCTTGCTGCCCAGTATGGTAATGATGATCACCTTGCCCATGATAGTTTTGTGCCACCATTGGGACCCTGCCTTTTGAGAATCCTGTCTTCTCCATTGATTACCAAATCCATGCCAGCTTTGCTTGCTTCCAACAATGGTTTGCAGAGGAGAGTCAGCACTGAGTTTCACAAAGATGCCAGTGCCACTTCACCAGCACATTCCTTATTTGAGCAGTGATTTCTCTGCCCTCCAAAGAAACAGAGGCTAGAGGTAGGACATCTGATCTCACATTACAAATCACAGCCATAAACCTTCTCCCCTGGACCTTCTCAACAATTCCTCAATTTTTCAGTATTTCCATGTCATTTACTGTATACATGCATATAATAATAATAATAATAATATACATATTAGTAATATGCATATTAGGTTGCTGGACTGGCACCTTTAAGGACCTCAAACCCTGAGTCACAGCTCTGTGCTCCCATGTTAATAAGTTCTCCTGCATACTGACTTATATTCTGTTTCCTGAATTGTGGGCTCACTATTCTCAAAATCCATTGCACATATATTATCTCAATTCCTGCAACTACAGATGAGCCACGTCCTACTATTTTTCTGAATGTAAGGCATTTCCCACCCAAACAAAACTGTATTTTTTCCCCTGCGCTGTGATCTTACCCAGTCTTACCTGCCCTTGTTATTAGTCTGACAGCAATGAAAGTTGGCAGATACTGATGTTGAATAAGAGAACATCTGTTCAGGCAGCTGCCTTAGATGAGGTCTTTGCAGGGTCTCCAGGAACAAGGCAGCTTCTCTCCAGTAGCAAGCGTTAGGGGGTTGAAAATGCCCAGGTGAGGTTTCAGAGGATTCTGGGTATACAGTGTTCTCATGCTGGCCAACTTAGCGTCTCAGGGTTCCACATTTTCTTTGTCAGATTCATTCATAAATATGGAGACCTGTAAATTCTGTGCATGCCATCTCCATTCAGCTCTGTCAACCAACATTTAGGATGAAGACCTGATGTTCCACCATCTGCCTTATGACTGGAGGAGAGGAGGTCTCCTTAATCCAGTAGGTTAGGGTGGGTGACACGTTGGGCTATCCCTTGAGACACACACACCCATGATAGAGAACCAGTTTAGGGCAATCTTAGAGCCACCTTAACAACTGCAACTGTTCAGGTTGGAAGGTATCTCAAGAGTCTAGGGGCGCCTGGGTGGCTCAGTCGGTTGAGCGTCCGACTTTGGCTCCAGTCATGATCTCACGGTTTGTGGGTTTGAGCCCCGCATCAGGCTCCGTGCTGACAGCCCAGAGCCTGGAGTCTGCTTTAGATTCTGTGTCTCATTCTCTCTCTGCCCTTCCCTTGCTCTGCTCTCTCTCTCAAAAATGAATAAACATTAAAAAAAATTAAAAAAAAGAATCTACACAACCAGCCCCAATCCAGCTGCATACCCCAAATGTGATCCTGGTTCAAAGTGGAGAAGAAGAGATGTATGTCCTACGCATGTCTTTCTTCTTCAGTGACTGCCTCAGGCATAAATGACACCCCAGAAGGGACCAGGTCCTCTCCCTTCATCCCCAACCAAGAGACACGTATGATCTTACAAGTATGGAAAATCTGGGGTTCTGGTTTCAAATGTAGGTAGTCAGTCCATGATGCCAGTCTTCATTTTATAGCATCTGAAATTTAACCTCAGAGCAGTGTCTTAAACCACATCTTACTCTATTGACTCGCAATGCTATGAATGAATGGATGGCTGAATGTATGAATGAATGAGGTGGTGAAGAAAATATTATAATGTAGAGCCAGATATGACTATATGAGAAAGCTGAAGTTGAGTGATATATTTGACTCAGAGCAACACGATGTTTATAGAGGAACTAAAGTGTGTGGTTTCAGTGCACAGGGTCCACATAGAGTGTGGGGATGGTGTGTTTCCAAGTACTTTCCAAGACCATGAGAATTCCATATGGATTAGCTCAGGCAGAATGACCCAGGAGTCATTGGTGTCTCTCAGGCAGAGTCCCAAGAAAGTTCTGTTGGGCCTGACGCTTACACAATTTGGAAGGCCCTCTTCTAAAATTATGAAAACAAGCATGAAAGTGAATATTTACAATGAGAAGAAAATTCATAATGAACTATAAAAGTGGTGACTAAATCACTAAAATTCCAAAACACTAGGTCTGTCATCTATCTATCTATCTATTCATCTAATATATTTATCTATATATATAATTATGATGAAGCAAAAGTTCAAGGTGAAAGATACAGTGGTTTTATTGTGAATCAAAACAGATAACTCTTGAAAATTTTACACACGAACAAATCACATGGTCATGTGAACACATAACATGGGCCTGTGAGTGACAGTTGACTCCCTCTGAGAATAAAAATGCAATCAGGTTTGTGTTAAACCTTTAGTGTTTATTTTCACAAGTTTTAAAAATAACCAAGCTTTTGTAACACTTTTTTTGTCTCAAAACAAATCTTGTTTCAAGTTAGGATAACAATTCATGGGCTTCAGAATTTATCTTTCAGTTACATATGTTTCATTGTATTCTGACAACAGCCATATTTAGCCAAATGGAGACTTTTCTGTAGCCCATTTCCAAGTTCCCAGGTCCTGGGCCGTCTATTGCTCAAGCAGCCTGGAATCACTTACCAGCCTGCATTTATAACTATTGGAACCTGTCGGAGCTAGTCAAAGAATTCAAAAGAGAAAGCTTGAATGGCTTGAGAGGAATGACTGCATTTTAGGGGACACAGGTCCAGAACAAAGTGTATGGTTTCCTACAATTTGTGCCAATTAGATGGGCTCTTAGCAGTGAGCCTGGACTCCTGGGTCTGAAATGGATAAACGGGTGTGTTCGATTACTCTAGCTGTGTTCCACATGGGGATAAACCACTATATGCAAAGGATCTAGTCAGTTAAGAGGACAGCCAGGAGCCCGTCTGCTCTAGGAAACCATTAAGCCATTGAACGAGAGCTACTTCCATAACTGGAATCTCAGGGAAACGTAAAGTTTAACAGTCTTGCACAGGCTGGCAAAATGTTTAATGCAGGTCGAGATTTCACTCACCCACATGTGGACTCCATGCAAATGATCCATTAACTTTGGATTCTAGACTGCCTTTCCAAGAACCGTTTGAAAGTAGTGATAATGTATAGAAAACATCTCTGTCATTGGTTTCACCTCTCAGGGCTATTTTTCCAAACAAATAAGCGTGGCAGAGCAAATTCAGGAATTATCTTAAGAAGGAACCCAATCATTTATACTGAGGTGTCACAAAAAAGAATGAGAGATCCACAGGCTGTTTCTGTAAAAATTTATCTTGGGTTTTAAAAATGATTGTTGCTTAATGCCTGATACCAGTGCTCTTTCATGTAATAAAATAATGTGTGTACGCTATATTAAAATATGAAGTACAGTCAAAAGCAACGTTAGGAAAGCATCTGGACAGTTACACCAGTTACGCATCCAAGCCAGTAGAGGGAAGTACAACTGTTTGCAATATTTTAACAAATTAGTTTGTGAGGCGTTTGGGAACTAGAAAAGATGATGACTGTGCTACCCACTAAGAGCTAGAGATGGATCCAAAATGAATGCAGCATGTTCCCGAGGTCTCAGATTTCCAGAACATATTTACATGACATAGAGAATGGAAGGATCACACATTTCATACAGACAGGGTAATGAGAGGTCTCCCTGCTAAAGCGTGGGCACAGGGGGAATTATTTAGCCTTGCTCCTTGTTGCTGATCTCTTTCTCATTTTCTTTAGGATGTTTTTATCAAATAGCTCTTTTTCCCTGTAATGCACAGGTGGCCCCTGTAGGTACTTTTTTTCTGCCTCCTGGTAATCTAACCCATCAACTGCAGCAATTGAACAAATGATTGCTTCTGGCAGAAGAACTTCCAGAACAAAACTCACTTTGTCGTCCCTTACCAGATTCAGTGCTTTCTTGTCTATTTGTTTGTAGATTTCTTGTAAATGTCTTACCACCACATCCAACTGGTCTTCATCCTCCAAGTATGTTTCAACGCAGATCACATACCTGCTTGAATTCCTAAATGATGCCAGCCACCTGGACTCTTTCCTGCCTTGGACAATGTCCAGGAGATGGTCATCGGCCCCCTTTTGTTTCACGATGAAATCCACTAGCTTCTGGTTGGCTCGGTCCCAAGCAGCCTTCATCCGGTCCGGGAGAATTTTCTTGCAGGGCCTCTTCCCATACAGGGAGGTCTCCTCCTCAGAATCTTCCAGGTCGGCATAATCCACCTTTGGAAAATCAATATTCAGATCACTGTCTTGGATGGCTTTCCTAATTGGGTAACTGATGTCAGCAGCATAATAGTCCAGGAAAGAGCCTGCAAAAGAACCGCACCTGAGCTTTTCTCTGTAGTGGGCAATCAGGGAGAAGCACCAGTTCACACTTTGCTCGTACACTTTCTTGGCTCTCTTTATTAGTTTTTCTTTCTCTTTACAATCCAGGTGCTTCAATCTTGGAAGAGGAACTTGAATGCCACTCATTTCACGGTGCATGTTTGCCTCAATCAAAAGCACCCTTGCAGTCTTCTCTGTTTGGCTGACACTCTTTACCACTGCTGGCCAAAATGGGTGATTTTGAAATTTAAACCAGACTATCATTCCTCCTTCAATGGGACAAGGCTCCTGTGGGAAATCCATGCTTCCCACTCGTCCCATTTCTTCACTGACATTGTTTTTAATAGCGGTGGTGGGGTTAATAGCCTTCGAGTTGACTGAAGGTTGATGTTCTTGCAGCCCTTTCTCAAACTCTGTCACCTGCAGCTTCCTTTTTCTATTTGCAAGACAGAGTGAATAACACAGCCTCTGGTTAGGGGCACTGGAGGATGCTGCTGCACCTTCCAAGCTTGGCTTCCAGACACCGTCTCCATGGTCTTCGACATTCCCCAAGAAGGCAGAGCATTCAGAGGAGACAGGCAGGATCCTTGTGCAGGTTTCGTGTGCCTCTTCCTTCCGAGCTTTGGGCACAGTGACGATGATGTCTGGTGACAAAGGTGGAAGGACACCTTCATCCTTAGCACTTGTACCCTTCTCCTTGACTGTGTGATGTAAGGACATAACTCTTGAAGCGACCTTCTTTCCTCTGCCTCCTTTCTTATAGTCATCTTGTGATACTGTAGGGAAGTTTGGGAGCACACTGCAGCTTTGCAAAGACATTGTTAGCTTTTCCTTTAGAGTTTGAGTGACAGTGGTGTGCCCCCGTGATTGGTCTCCTTTCTTATTATGATCTTCTGAAAGTGATGGGAACTTTGAGGACAGGCTGCAGCTTCGCGAGGACTTTGCTCGCCGTTCCCTTAGTGTACGAGTGACGGTTGTGTGCGCCTGCGAATGGCCTCCTTTCTTATCATCATCTTCTGAAAGCAATGGGAACTTTGAGGACACACTGCAGCTTCGCGAGGACTTTGCTCGACTTTCCCTTAGTGTACGAGTGACGGAGGTGTGTGCCTGCAAATGGCCTCCTTTCTTATCATCATCTTCTGAAAGCGATGGGGACTTTGAGAACAGGCTGCAGCTTCGGGAGGACTTTGCTCGCTGTTCCCTTAGTGTACGAGTGACGGAGGTGTGCGCCTGCAAATGGCCTCCTTTCTTGTCATCATCTTCTGAAAGGGATGGGGACTTTGAGAACAGGCTGCAGCTTCGGGAGGACTTTGCTCGCCGTTCCCTTAGTGTACGAGTGACAGTGGTGTGTGCCTGCAAATGGCCTCCTTTCTTATCATCACCTTCTGAAAGCAATGGGAACTTTGAGGACACGCTGCAGCTTCGCGAGGACTTTGCCCGCCTTTCCCTTAGAGTAAGACTGATGCTTGTGCGCACCTGTGATCGCCCTGCTTTCTTATGACCATCTTCTGTAAGAGATGGGAACTTTGAGGACACGCCACAGCTTCGCGAGGACTTTGCTCTCCGTTCCCTTAGTGTACGAGTGACAGTTGCATGCGCATGCGAATGGCCTCCTTTCTTATCATCATCTTCTGAAAGCAATGGGAACTTTGAGGACACACTGCAGCTTCGCGAGGACTTTGCTCTCCGTTCCCTTAGTGTACGAGTGACGGTTGTGTGCACATGCGAATGGCCTCCTTTCTTATCATCATCTTCTGTAAGAGATGGGAACTTTGAGGACACGCCACAGCTTCGCGAGGACTTTGCTCGCCGTTCCCTTAGTGTACGAGTGACAGTTGCATGCGCATGCGAATGGCCTCCTTTCTTATCATCATCTTCTGAAAGCAATGGGAACTTTGAGGACATCCTGGAGAATCGGGAGGACTTTGCTCGCCTTTCCCTTAGTGTATGAGTGACGGAGGTGTGCGCCTGCAAATGTCCTCCTTTCTTATCATCATCTTCTGAAAGCGATGGGGATTTTGAGAACTGGCTGCAGCTTCGTGAGGACTTTGCTCTCCGTTCCCTTAGTGTACGAGTGACGGTTATGTGCGCATGCGAATGGCCTCCTTTCTTATCATCATCTTCTGAAAGCGATGGGGATTTTGAGAACTGGCTGCAGCTTCTCGAGGACTTTGCTCTCCGTTCCCTTAGTGTACGAGTGACGGTTATGTGCGCACGCGAATGGCCTCCTTTCTTATCATCATCTTCTGTAAGAGGTGGGAACTTTGAGGACATGCCACAGCTTCGCGAGGACTTTGCTCTCCGTTCCCTTAGTGTACGAGTGACGGAGGTGTGCGCCTGCAAATGTCCTCCTTTCTTATCATCATCTTCTGAAAGGGATGGGGACTTTGAGAACAGGCTGCAGCTTCGGGAGGACTTTGCTCGCCGTTCCCTTAGTGTACGAGTGACGGTTGTGTGCGCCTGCAAATGGCCTCCTTTCTTATCATCATCTTCTGAAAGCAATGGGAACTTTGAGGACACACTGCAGCTTCGCGAGGACTTTGCTCTCCGTTCCCTTAGTGTACGAGTGACGGTTGTGTGCGCATGCGAATGCCCTCCTTTCTTATCATCATCTTCTGAAAGCAATGGGAACTTTGAGGACACACTGCAGCTTCGCGAGGACTTTGCTCTCCGTTCCCTTAGTG
The DNA here is from genome assembly GCA_030068075.1 of Paguma larvata. Lineage (NCBI taxonomy): Eukaryota > Metazoa > Chordata > Mammalia > Carnivora > Viverridae > Paguma > Paguma larvata. The sequence goes on along the minus strand of CM057830.1, from coordinate 120,474,412 downwards.
TACGAGTGACGGTTGTGTGCACATGCGAATGGCCTCCTTTCTTATCATCATCTTCTGTAAGAGATGGGAACTTTGAGGACACGCCACAGCTTCGCGAGGACTTTGCTCTCCGTTCCCTTAGTGTACGAGTGACAGTTGTATGCGCATGCGAATGGCCTCCTTTCTTATCATCATCTTCTGAAAGGGATGGGGACTTTGAGGACATCCTGGAGCTTCGGGAGGACTTTGCTCGCCTTTCCCTTAGTGTACGAGTGACGGAGGTGTGTGCCTGCAAATGGCCTCCTTTCTTATCATCATCTTCTGAAAGGGATGGGGACTTTGAGAACAGGCTGCAGCTTCGGGAGGACTTTGCTCGCCGTTCCCTTAGTGTACGAGTGACGGTTGTGTGCGCCTGCAAATGGCCTCCTTTCTTATCATCATCTTCTGAAAGGGATGGGGACTTTGAGAACAGGCTGCAGCTTCGGGAGGACTTTGCTCGCCGTTCCCTTAGTGTACGAGTGACGGTTGTGTGCGCCTGCAAATGGCCTCCTTTCTTATCATCATCTTCTGAAAGGGATGGGGACTTTGAGAACAGGCTGCAGCTTCGCGAGGACTTTGCTCTCCGTTCCCTTAGTGTACGAGTGACGGTTGTGTGCGCCTGCAAATGGCCTCCTTTCTTATCATCATCTTCTGAAAGCAATGGGAACTTTGAGGACACACTGCAGCTTCGCGAGGACTTTGCTCTCCGTTCCCTTAGTGTACGAGTGACGGTTGTGTGCGCATGCGAATGGCCTCCTTTCTTATCATCATCTTCTGTAAGAGATGGGAACTTTGAGGACACGCCACAGCTTCGCGAGGACTTTGCTCTCCGTTCCCTTAGTGTAGGAGTGACAGTTGTATGCGCATGCGAATGGCCTCCTTTCTTATCATCATCTTCTGAAAGGGATGGGGACTTTGAGAACAGGCTGCAGCTTCGCGAGGACTTTGCTCTCCGTTCACTTAATGTACCAGTGACGGTTGTGTGCGCATGCGAATGGCCTCCTTTCTTATCATCATCTTCTGTAAGAGATGGGAACTTTGAGGACACGCCACAGCTTCGCGAGGACTTTGCTCTCCGTTCCCTTAGTGTAGGAGTGACAGTTGTATGCGCATGCGAATGGCCACCTTTCTTATCATCATCTTCTGAAAGGGATGGGGACTTTGAGGACATCCTGGAGCTTCGGGAGGACTTTGCTCGCCTTTCCCTTAGTGTACGAGTGACGGAGGTGTGTGCCTGCAAATGGCCTCCTTTCTTATCTTCATCTTCTGAAAGGGATGGGGACTTTGAGAACAGGCTGCAGCTTCGGGAGGACTTTGCTCGCCGTTCCCTTAGTGTACGAGTGACGGTTGTGTGCGCATGCGAATGGCCTCCTTTCTTATCATCATCTTCTGAAAGCAATGGGAACTTTGAGGACACAGCTGCAGCTTCGCGAGGACTTTGCTCTCCGTTCCCTTAGTGTACGAGTGACGGTTGTGTGCGCATGAGAATGGCCTCCTTTCTTATCATCATCTTCTGTAAGAGATGGGAACTTTGAGGACACGCCACAGCTTCGCGAGGACTTTGCTCTCCGTTCCCTTAGTGTACGAGTGACGGAGGTGTGTGCCTGCAAATGGCCTCCTTTCTTATCATCATCTTCTGAAAGGGATGGGGACTTTGAGAACAGGCTGCAGCTTCGCGAGGACTTTGCTCTCCGTTCCCTTAGTGTACGAGTGACGGTTGTGTGCGCATGCGAATGGCCTCCTTTCTTATCATCATCTTCTGAAAGCAATGGGAACTTTGAGGACACACTGCAGCTTCGCGACGACTTTGCTCTCCGTTCCTTAGTGTACGAGTGACGGTTGTGTGCACATGCGAATGGCCTCCTTTCTTATCATCATCTTCTGTAAGAGATGGGAACTTTGAGCACAGGCTGCAGCTTCGCGAGGACTTTGCTCGCCTTTCCCTTAGTGTACGAATGAAGGTTGTGTGCACCTGTGATCGGCCTCCTTTCTTATGACCATCTTCTGAAAGTGATGGGAACTTTGAGGACATCCTGCAGCTTCGCGAGGACATTGCTCGTCTTTCCCTTAGTGTACGAGTGACGGTTGTGCGTGCCTGTGACTGGCCACCATCTAGGGCATCCTTGCTCTGTGAACATGCCAGCAGCGATTTGAGGTGTTTGCTTTTCATAAGACCTCTCAGTAAGTTTCCTTTGGGCCTCCGGTACTTTTTACGAGATCGCTTTTGTGGTCCCCTTTGAGATGCTGTAGTGGCATCTAGACCATCTGATGCTTTTGCAGGACCCAAATTTGCTCTCTTATTCAGGATCTCCAATGCCAGTTTAAGAGCGTTTTTGTAGGCCACTTTCTGTCCTGGTGGGACACTGGCCTTCGACTGGGCCACTAGCAAGGAGGTAATGGATTCAATTTGAGACTCATTTAGGATCTTTATGTCTGTGCTTTTCACCTTAATTTTCTTACCTACTGAGAGTATTTGAACTTGTTGAGAAAGTGCCCTTTTCCTCTTATATTTTGGTGGGATCCCAGGTCTGGACAAAACCTTTGCTGGCCACAAGAGGCCTTTCCAATTGCATAGGATATACTCAGCAGCCATCATGATTTGAGTTTCCTCTCAAGGGGGAATTACTAGAGGTTGACGGGTCTAGCCGTCATACCCACAGCCACAGCAGGTCTTCCCTAAAACAATGTCCTTCGCCACACCTTTTGGCTTAAGACCACAGAGGGTTTACACCTTGTGTGGCCTGTCCTTCTTCTCCTGAATCTCCCACGGTCTGTGAAGCCTGTGTTCTGAATGGACTATACTGGAGAATACTGAAATGTGGAAAAGGAAAAGAAGAAAAGTATTAGAAAAAAATTCTTCTCGTGTGAAAGTAGAACAACAGTGGTCAATGAGAATTGATAAGACGTAAAACAAAGAAATAGGGACAGTGTGTATCAGACAGGGCTGTGTGTAAAATACATGGCAAGTATCAGGGAAAAATACGGAAGATACCAGAGGGGTTTTATAGCCCTCCAAACCCAACTTCTTGCCCTGCTTGTTACTACTGCATATTAAAGAGCATCTGTGTGGGGAGGTGGGTGTCATTTTCCAGATCTCATCTGTGGTATTGGACATCCTGTGTCTTTTGTGCTCCCCGGGCCGGGGTTCGTCCTGGGGGAATGCTTCACTTTTTATTTTCTGGGGTGCAGGTGCCAGGCCACCCTGTGCACCCAGGGAAGCCAGAGGTTATCTCCAGCCTATGGACACCGAATGTCAGCTCAATGTTGTGTTCAAGAGCACGAGCCTAAAATCCAGAGGTTCACAAAGATCATCATGGTGGTTACTGGTACCATCTTCATAAGAGTTGCTGCAGGCATGGGGCATTGGCTGTGACCTGCACTTTTACATTTCTCTATGGTGGTTTACAAGGCTATCCCCCACCCCACCCTCCCCACTCCAAGCACTTAATTTGTGTAGGGAAGTGGCTGTAGAGCGAGGAACAAATTAAACCATACACACTTCAAATGTGAACATGAGATGACTGCAGATGAGATGTTGAGTAAAATGAGAACGTCTTACCGAATGCCACGTAAATCCTGGGAGATGCGCTTCTGTGAGCTGAATCTGTTGATTCGCACGCTCCAACTGCGTCCGGCAGACCCTTTACTCTGCTCTGTGCTTCTGAGGTGCGCTGTCCTTCCAGAGATCAAATGACATCAAATGTAGTTAGATACCCAAGACCTATGCACCTCTAATGTCAGTCTAGAAAAGCAGAAAAGCAGACGGGAAATGAAGCCAACGAAATGGGGATGGATTCATCATTTTCCCTTCCTCAGCTCTGGAGTGCAGGCCATTCGGAAACAGAAATGTTAGTTAAGTCTCATTTAAAATGTAGACATGTCTATTTTCTTCCCTCTTTTGCATTTCAAAAATATCTCCATGCAAAGCTACTTAGTTTATCCTAGTCCTCCTATTTCAGAACAGTGGGAAGGACTGCTTTCATAGTAGCCTTTGCCTGTCTTGGATGCACAGAGATAATGATAGTAGTGGCCTGTGTGTGTGTGTGTGTGTGTGGGTGTGGGTGTATGTGTAACAAAAACAGGGTCTATAAAGTAAGTGTGTTTTTGGTGTTTCTAAAGTAACACTAGGGGTGCCTGGGTGGCTCAGTCGGTTGAGCCTCCGACTTCGGCTCGGGTCATGATCTCCTGGTTTGAGAGTTTGAGCCCCATGTCGGGCTCTGTGCTGACAGCTCAGAGCCTTGGAGCCTGCTTCACATTCTGTGCCTTCCCTCTGTCCCTGCCCCTCTGCTGCTCACTTTGTCTCTCTCTCAAAAATAAATAAACATTAAAAATTTTTTTTAAAAATAAAGTAACACTAAATGTTTGTGGAGAACATAAAACGCGTAGAGAGATATATACAGGAGGAAATACATTATAGACACTTCATGTAAATATGATGGTGTATGGGCTTCTCACACATTTCCTATGTATCCATATACATATGCCTGTGCATATTACCTAGAACTGTATTTCTTCACTCAAGAGCATATTTGATCACTGTTTCATGTGAACTCTGACTTTTCACCTAATTTTTGTGAATCTCTTTACAATGTGACATTTAAAAACTTTCTTTAAAGTACATTGCAAATACTCAGATGTGCGTAATGCAGAAAATGCAACTGTTCTCTCGATCCCTCCCCCCTTAGAAATTCCCTGTTAATGGGTTCCACTTTTCTGTATACACTGTACAAATATGTATAATAATTCTTTTTAGCTCATCTATTATCAGTTTCAAACGATATGTTTCGTTATACAAAATATTATTTCCCTAATAAATGTGTGTATGCATGACTTTTTTCACACATACTCATAGACATAACATGAAATGTATGACTAATTATACATACTTTGGGCATAGCCCACACAAACTTTTTCTTGCAGAGTGTACGATCATGCAGGTATTGTGTCCTCTGCTTCAGAGAACTCAGTGTACCGGCTCTCAGAACACAAGTGTCACATGAGGACACAGAACAAAAGGGAGAAGGAAAAACAGGTGACTCAGCCACTGCAATCTCCCTGCAGCAGGACCTGCCAGCCCGTCACACAAAACAGGAGTGCCTGAGTCACCTCAACTCCAACCAGATAGCTACCCACCTCCAAGACACACATACACACACTTACACACATACACATACCCTCTGAGTATGTACACACACTCAGAGCGATGATGTCAGGGACCCAAGATGCCTAGTATTGATGCATTTAATCCATGCTTTCTGCTCTACACATGCATACAGATGTTTCTGCTTCCAGTGTAGATGTTATTTTCAGCTCCTTATTTTGAAAATACAGGTGGAAAATCTAAAATGCTGTTTAAAATTATAAAGTAGGAAAAATGTTAAGCATCAGTAATCTGATCACCTAGGAGAAATGCTAACTGCAAATATGTGAGTCCACAGACTCTAGCATCTTTACTCTATTTATACATATTTTATATAAGATACTAAAAAGGGTGTTAAACACCGTACTACCAGGGCGTGCCTGGGTGGCTCAGTCGGTTAAGCATCTGACTTCGGCTCAGGTCATGATCTCATGGTTTGTGAGTTTGAGCCCTGCATCGGGCTCTGTGCTGACCGTGCAGAGCCTGCTTGGTGTCTTTCTCTCTCTCCTCTTTCACTGCTCGTGCTTTCTCTCTCTCTCTCTCTCCTCTCTCTCTCTCCAAATAAATAAATAAACTTAAAAAAACCCCCGCAGCACCTGTTTGAATACTCTCTCGTATTCACATTTATGTGTATCTATTCAAGTATGAAACACTTTAATGGAGTAACTTTCAGCGGACAACCAAAACAGCAATTTCAGTTGTTTTTTTCATTACTAAAGCAATGCATGCTTGACAGAGGCAATCGGAAGGGAAGGGTGTTAAATGAAAATATTAAATCCTAAGTGGCCTTCTCACCATATGCTTTGGCCCATTGTCCAAATTATCTTCCATGAAGGGTTGGTACATAATCTTGCAGAGGGTTTACTTTTATTTTTCATACTAACAGGAGCTCAGCTATCTTCTTTCCCTCTAAAGATGTATACAGGTGGGTGCATAAACAGACAGATGATAGATAGAAAGAAATAATATGTAAATATCGATCCTATTTTGCACACCAGGGGCAATGAATTAAAAATAGAATCTTGGATGACACTAAAGTAACTTTTCAAGTAACCCCCAATCCTCAGAGGCCTTGGATATGAAAATGTATCCAGAATTTTAGTTTACTATGATCTATCAAACATGCCTGCCCAGTCAAAATACGTAGAATAAAACAGAAGTGGAATGGTATAAATAGCAACTCCACAATCTATAACTTCACAGCCAGTTCCGGACCATCAAGAAGTAGAGCCTTCAGATGGACCAGCTTCAATTTTTAAGTCCTGGTATACCTTTTGTTCTATTCCATTTGCTCTTTGGTTATGGAATGAAAGAACCTGATGGCAGTATTTATTTATCCAATCAGCGGCCATGAGTTTTAGAAGAATTGTTTTGGAAGCTTTATTCTTTAACTCCTTTCCCCAGGGAGGGCTGTGATCGCTTCACTTCCAAAGAAAAAAGGAAAGAAAACAACCCTCTGAAGGTGCTGTCTCAAAGTGAGGGCACTTGCCTTGCTATGACCGCCCCCACCCCACTCCCCAGATGCAGGAATTCTCTTGTCTTTACCCCAATGCCCCGTCCCTACAATTACTGCCTATTTGTTGGAGCTTCTTTCAAGCTGTAGGTTTCGTGATTTTAAACTGTCCCCCAAATATGTATTTCCTTAAATGGATGAGTTGGCAGTCCCCCTTTTTTATTATAAAGGCACATTTTATGTAATTTCAGTTATAAAAGAAAATACATTCTTGCCTATTTTTGTACCTTTCCAGTGCCAGATGAATTCAGCATGAACTTTCACATGTAAAAGTTGTTAATCTTTCACTGGGTTTGAATTCTATTTGTAGGATAGCTGAGTGAGATCTTCAAACCTTTCCTTTATGTTGTTCACTAGTGTCATAAATTCTTAGAGGTCATGCCTATTCGGAAATGTGGGCCATTTTTGTACAAACATTTAAATGGCAAATGTTACAGACTGAAAAATCATGAACTGCCCTCAGTTTTCTCAAAGAAGTGAAAAAATTAGGCTTGTTTCGCATCTACAAATGATCAGCTATGACACTAAATACACATACACCTTCAAATCGGTGAGGTCTGTGTCCCAAATCTCCATTAACAAAGAAGGACCAACGGGGCCTAGTCTTGCAGGCACACACCTTCAAGAGCTATCTATTCAGAGAAGGGAAAGCAAGAGCACTTGAGCAAAGAACTCTACAAAGTTCAGGGTTTCCCTCAGGGCCCTATTTTAAGACTAGAGTGACTTCTCTCTCCCAGTCCTCCAGCAAACTCAGGTGGTTTCTCCCTTCCAGTAGGCTAACTTTCTTCCAAAGGTGTTCTGTTACCCCTTTGGGTCCCTATTACCTGCCACGAGGAGACCTCCACTACCCTCTATAACACTATGGAAATCATGCATGGCATTAGGGTTAAAACAGTCAAGGGCAGCCTCCATAATTACTAGTACCTAGGTGAGTGGACGAGGTGCATGTTTCAGAACCTATTGATTGTCCTGTGTCGTGCACAAGGAGAAAAATGTGCCCTTGTTCACAAGATAAGTCATTGCATCGTAGTTTGGCACACCAATATTGGACATGTGCCAGGTCCTTGCTACCCATGAGGAGAGACTAACAAACCTATAAAGTAATCTGACAAGGGCATGTGATGTATCCAACATAAAGACTGATGTACGCCTTCATGTACTGACACAGGAAGAAAATTCAGACAAAAAAAAAATCTAACTAGGGGCCAATTAAGCACAAATAATATGCTTTACGTAAAACACACATTCACATGGAGAACAATGGTATATACTTTATCTTAGGATACAAAAGACATGTAAATGCAAGAGGAAAGTCTAGAATGGTAAACAGAAATGTTGTGGCATGGTTGCATTGAAAAGAGAAGAGGAAAAAGGATGGAAGTGGGTATTGAGGGTAGACATCACTTTTCTTTCTTTTTTAAAAAGTAGGCTTCACCCCCAGTGCAGAGCCCAATGCAGGGCTTGAACTCATTGACCCTGAGACCTGAGCTGAGATCAAAAGTCGGACGCTTAACCGACTGAGCCGCACAGATTCCCCTACATCAGTTTTCAAATCATGTTTCAAAATATTACAAGAAGGACACCTTTATGTGTACATAGGCACCAAAACCTTACTTTATAAGGACTCTAAGGAGATATGAAATGAAATACTGGATGTAAGTGGACAAAAAGAAGGCAAGCAAAACTGTACCATTGCATAGAAAGCAATGAGAATACATTTGAAATGTCTTTGAGGTGTATTTTACATTGGTCAGAGGAAAAATTATTATTAAAATGTATATTTTTGACCACATAAGAGATATTGTACTTCACTCCAAGAAGAGAGAAAGGGACTGCTGAATGTACGAAGGAACAATCTTCCAAAATAAACAACAATATCAGGTGGTATATTTGATGTGCCAAACTGAAAGCGTAATACATTCCATCCCTCCTTCCCTCACACACACACACACACACACACACACACACACACACATACACACACACACAGAGAAACACACGAAGACATATACAGACAGGTGTAGGCTCATCATAGTAAAACTTCTAGAAACCAAAGGGAAAGGAAGGGCCTTAAAAACAAAGAGGGAAAAACAAACATGACTATTAAGCAATATTCTCTTATTATTTTATTTAGAGAGAGCTTGATAGAATTCTTTAGAGAACAAAAAAGAAAAAACAAATAAAAAAGGGAGAAATGAGACAAGAGTGCCATGATAGGAAGAGTGGGCACTTGTTCTAGAAAAACCAAGTGAAGGTATGGTGCTTCCGAGAAGCCATGACCTCTGAGGAGGAGACCTCAGAGCTTGGGCTCACACTTTGTCTTTTAGACATGTTTCTTAGTTTGTGTGTGTGTGAGCTGCTCATTGTGTCATAACACTCACAATATTATCCTCTAGGTTTTACAAAGTAACACTAGATCTTCCAACCCTACCCATTTGCCTCCTTTACTGACTTCAAATTTTCTCTCATATCATACACACAATAACTTTAAGTAGATACAAATGAGTAAACTTACATCTTTAAGGGTTCATGGGACAACCGTTAAGCAGAGGTACACAATGAGAAATACTTGGGGACCTCTGCTTTCAAGAACTTAGGTAACAATTCCCTCGTGAAGTGGTGTCACTTTAGGACAGCAAAAGATGGCTGAGGTATGACAGGTTACTCAATCACTCTAGCCCTCCACAAGAGGAGCTGCCGTCCTCTCTTATAAAACAGGAGGGATTAGAGTTCTTAATGTCCAACTAAAGACCACACACTGGCAACATTCGCGCGCGCGTGCGCGCACGCGCACACACACACACACACACACACACACAACTCACATTGATAGCAGACACCGACTAGTCTCGATGTTTCTACAGTTACTCCATCTCTCCAGTCTGTAAATATCCTTGTTAAATGTTTCTGTCTCCAGGAAAGAATGGCTTACCCCAGTTGTCATGGAAACCAGAATGTCATCAAAATGTTCTCCTGATGTTAGCTTTCTATGGAAACCAGGAAGTACTAATACATCCTCAGATGCAGAGCGTTGATCTCACTCTCAGTCAATTACACCCTGACCAATCCAATGAATGAATAAAATTATTAGAGACAGTACTCGATGTTCTCATGGAAAAGGGATTGAGGGCAGGGGAGTTTTCACAAAATGGATTATAGAGGAAATAAAGTAGAAAGATGACAGCTTCTGTTTTGCCTTCACACACACACACACACACACACACACACACACACACACACACACACACACACACACGCGCGCACATACCCCACACTTAGAATCTAAGTCCTGTTAAGGACCTCCTTTCAACCTGCCAGGACACATGGAACCAGGTGCATTTGTGTAGGTGGAATCCAAGGACTCTCACTCAATTTAAAATGACCCAAGAGGAGAAAACATGTGAGGATAAAGAATCTAGGTGCCAGAGGAAGGCAAATTAGAAAGTCAGGTTGCAGCAGGACCAAATGACCCTGAGTCTACACTTGGACAAAAGTATATTGACAGGGTTTTCAGGACACCAGTGGTTCCTGAGAAGAGACACAACTTCCCCAAATGTCCTTGATCTAGGACATTAGGGAGGTAAAGATGAACCTCTCACAGTTGGGACCCGTGCTCAGCAGTATATCCTGCTGCAACCATGCTGCTGATGAATACTATGCTCGGAGATGGGGCTCCTATCATCAGGGCACACAGCACATACTTCCTCTCTCATAGTCATTATTTTAGGGGACAGAGCTGCCATGTGATGAAGCTTTTCCTCCTATTAATGAATTCTAGGTGATTCTTCTCTGGCCAGTCTTGGACAGTGATGTGCTGGAAACCGGTCTTTGGGAAAGGAGAGTGCAGTTCTGATTTCCAGGGTTTTTCTATTTCCATGATGTGAATACTCCCATTATGGCTGACTTTAAGCCACCAACATGATGTCACTGGATGCTGAGTTGGCAAGCGATGCCTCAAATCATCCCTCATGAGGTGATAGTTCCAGACCCAGCCACAGATGCTTCAGCACAGCCCTGGACCCCAGATTCTGGAGCAAGACAAAGCCCTCCCATTCTACATACAGCCCACAAGAGAAGGGCAAGCTAGGCCTTTATATAACCAACTGAATGAAGACTTTCAATAGGAGAAGGAGAGAGATATCAAGACACCCCCTCCCCACCGCTCGTGCAGCCTATGTAGTTTTGGGGGAGGGAAAATAGTGGGGTGGATTCATGGTCTATCTTTTCAAATCAGAGGTACTTTCTGAAAGACAGACGTGGGTTTGAGTCTCAGCTCTGCCTCTCCTCGGCTGTGTGACTTTCACATTGTGCCCTAACATCTCTGTTCCTTAGTCTCCATTTTTGTCAAATCAGCTAATAGTGTCTCTGCTCTCAAAGGGTTGATTAAACTTTACGAAAGAACACTGGGCTCCAGCAGTGCCCAGTGGTCATTCCAGAACCCCGGGGTGGGGAAGGCTCCCTGACATCCCGCTGGAGGGCCGGTGAGGTCTTCCTCTCCCTACTCAGTATCACACTTTGTCTTTCAGACATGTTTCCTAGTTTCTTAGAAATCTGGATTTCTTTGTTGCCTTCCATTGAAACAACAGACTATAAGAGGTGAAGAGGCAGGTAAGAAAATCGAGGTCTTTCCTATTCAGGTAGGTATTGAATAGATTTGCAAAGAGGTAAAATAATGCCATACTTTTAATACTTTTGTTTGCTTTCAAAAATGTAGTAATGTTTTCATAAAGCATATTTACAAGTAAGCAATAATGGGCTGAATATTACTTTTAAAAGAATACATTAAAATAGACTGCTTAGGGGGCGCCTAGGTGGCTCAGTCGGTTCAATGTCCAACTTCGACTCAGGTCATAATCTCACAGTTCGTGAGTTTGAGCCCCAGGTCGGGCTCTGTGCAGCCTGGAGCCTGCTTCGGATTCTGTGTCTCCCTCTCGCTCTGCCTCTCCCCACTCGTGCTTTGTCTCTCTCACACTCAAAAATAAACACTTAAAATTTTTTTAAAAAAGGAAAAAAATAAAATAGACTGGTCCATCTTTTTCATAATACTTGAATATTTTATTAAATAGGTCTAAAAAGCATTATTTTTTGAAAAAGTATATGTTTAAATTCAAGTTAGATAACATACACTGTAGTGTTGGCTTTAAAAAGCATTATTTTCTCCTTTTTTAAAATTTTATAATAGTTTATTTTCAAATTGGTTTACATATAACACCCAGTGTTCATCCCAATATGTGCCCTCTTTAATGCCCGTCACCCCCTCTCCCCCCTCCCTCACCCCCCTCACCCTCAGTTTGTTCTTAGTCTTTGAGAGTCTCTTAGTATGTTTCCACGAATAGGTGGACTTTGTGAGACTAAGCAAAAACCAGGGGGAGGGGAAGAGGGGAAAGGGAAAAAAGACACAGAGAGGGAGGGAGATAAAACATAAAAAGCATTATTTTCTAATTAAAAGTTTAAAAAATTTTATTGAATTGAAATTCATATTTTTTTATTTTTTATTTTAATTTTTTATTTTATATTTTTATATTTTAGTTGGTTAATCTACAGGGCAAAGTTTGTTTCAGAAGTAGAACTTGGTGATTCATCACTTCCATGTAACACCCAGTGCTCATCGCGACAAGTGCCCTCCCTAATATCCATCACCCATCTAGCCCATCTCCCGTCCACCTCCCTCCATCAACCCTCTGTTTGTACTCTATTGTTAAGAGTCTCTTGTGGTTTGTTTCCTTTTGTTCTCTTCTGCCTCCCTTCCCATATGTTCATCTGCTTTGTAAATTCCACAAATGAGTGAAATCGTATGGTATCTGTCTTTCTCTGACTGACTTATTGAGCTTAGCATAATATATCTAGCTCCAACCACGTCATTGCAAATGTTAAGGTTTCTTTTTTTTTTTTTTTTTTGATGGCCGATTAATATTCCATTGTCACATTTTAGAGTATACCATTCGGTGGTGTTAGGTAAGTTTTCAATGTTTTGAAATCATGACTTCTATCTTCTTAACAAAACATTTTCATAAGTTCTAAAGGAAATCTTATATCCAGACACCCTCATTCCCACATGCCCCTACCTCCTGGGAACCACAAATCTACTTTCTGTCTTTATGGGTTGTCTTATTCTGAATATTTCCTATGAATGGAACCACACAACATGTAACCTTTTGTGTCTAGCTTACTTCAAGTAGAATAATGATTTTAAAGTTCATCTACACTGCAACGTTCCTTGTAACGTCTACATAATATTCTGTTTTATGGATATTCCACCTTATGTTTACCCATTCGTCTGCTGATAGAGGATTGGGTTGCTCCACTTTTGGCTGTTTTGAATAGTGCTACTATGAACATACATGCTCATGTGTTTTTTAAATGCCTATTTTAAATGGGGGGTGGTGGTGGTATATATCTCTAGGGGCAGAATTGCTGCGTCATATGCTAATCATATGTTTAAGCTTTTGAGGAACCACCAAGCTGTTTTCAACAGTGGCTGTACCATTTTAAATTCCCACCAGCAGTGTATAAGGCTTCCAACTTCTCCACATTCTCAACAGCAATTTTGTTATTTTCCCTTTTCCCCTCTTAGTTTTAGACACCCTAGTGGATATTAACAGCTATTGTTAGGTTTTGATTTGCAATTCCTCATGACTAATTATGTTGAGCATATTATCATGTGACTGATGGACATTTGTATATCTTCCTTGGAGAAATATGTATTCAGATCCCTTTCCCATTTTTGTTGTTTGTTTTGTCCTTTGGTTGGAGTTGTAAGGGTTCTTTATATAATCTGGTTACTAGACTCCCACCAGACATACGATTTGCCAATGTTTCCTCCCATCTTGTAGGATATCTTTTCTCTCTCTCGATAGTGTCTTTTAATGCAAAAATATTTTCATTTTGATGAAGGCCAGCTTACCTATTTTTTTCGTTTGTTGCTTTTGGTCTAATATTTAAGAAACCCAAGGTTATGAAGGTTCATTCCTATGTTTTATTCTAAGAGCTTTATAAGTTTAGCTGTTATATTTAGGCCAGATTTATAGCCTAAATATAAACATTTATATTTATGGTGTGACTATAGTGTCCAACTTGATTCATTTGTACATGGATGTACCATTGTCCCAGGGGCACTTGTTGCCAAGATTATCCTTACTCCATCGAATGGTCATCATCGATCATCCCTCACCCGACACACTGGTGTGTGCTTATGAGAGCCAAAGAAATGCTGAGCATTATAAGGAAGAGAACTGGAAGTAAAACATAAATCACTGGCTTAGCATGAACCTGTTACTTGAAGTAGGCAGTATGAAAGTGTGATCAGACTGAATAAAATATTGAAGCTTTGCTTCCAAATCTTAGATGAAAGAAGTAAAATGTGTGATTAAAAACAGAAAAAAAAATACATAGCTTGTACCAAAGTAAGGCAGGTACAAAAAAGCGATTATGTCAAAAGAAAATAATATGGGAGGAGAGAGAGAGAGAGAGGGAGAGAGGGGAAGGGAGAAGGACAAAAGCAAATAGTATCCCCCAATTTCAAATTGTATGGTATATCTGAATGGTGGAATGAAGTATGAATTTCATTTCCTCCATAAATTTTATATTTTGTAAAAATTATTTTACCATGAATGCTTATTGCTTTTGTAATTAGAAGAAAGGCTTCAGAGTAGAACTGAATTGAACTAAGAGTGCTCCATATTAAATTATTTTTGGAAAGTGGAATGTTCTTTATTAGCTAACTTCTAGAAGGGTAACTTGAAAATCCTTGAAATCTCTTGGAACCACCGTATGAAACCAAAACGTGGTGTAATGATCTATACATAACAGTCGTCCAATACCTGTGTTTTTGTGTAGTTGGATGACAACTGAAATGCAACAATTTGACTTCCCCTTAAAAGTTTAATACAGATAAGTTCAACTTTGGTATTAGAAAAGTCAAAAGATGTTATAACTCAATCTTGGTTATTCATGGAGCAGATACTCCACTAAAGTCCTTCGTTCCTATTTCTTTCCTATTTTTCAGATTTTTAATAGTTTCCTAACACCCATGGACTGCATTTGCAAAACAAGGACAATGGTGTTAGGAAGCCACAAGATGGAGATGTTGAGCTGCCATTGTTAATGACAGTCAGGTCCTCCTTGAAAATATAGTGGTTCCAACTTTAGTGGAGTTGAGAGCAACCTGGAGAATTTATTTAAAATGCAGATTCCCAGGGGCGGCTGGGTGGCTCAGTAGGTTAAGCGTCCGACTTTGGCTCAGGTCATGATTTCATGGTTCATGGGTTCGAGCCCCAGTGTCGGGCTCTATGCTGACAGCTCAGGGCCTGGAACCTGCTTCAGATTCTGTGTCTCCTTCTCTTGCTCTCTGCCCCTCCCCCACTCAGGCGCGCGCAAGCAGGAGCTCTCTCTCTCTCTCTCTCTCAAAATAAACATAGAAAAAATATAATAAAATAAAATGCAGATTCCCAGTGCCCACCCACACAGTTGATTGGGCAGGCCTTGGATAGATCCAAGGAATCTGAACGCTAACACTCTTCTTTCTGTGACTTTGATATAGGTGATCCCATACACCACACTTTGAGAAACTCTGAAGTAAATGGTAATTGAAACCTAGCTTTCCTAGGAATGACATATAGGGAAAGGGTATAAATTGAGAAAAGAGCCCAGTAAAACCAAGTCCTGAGGAACGCCATCATGTGACCGCTCATTTGAAAAGAAGGAACTTGTAACGGTAATAAGAAGTTGCAAGAGGGGCGCCTGGGTGGCTCAGTCGGTTAAGCGCCGGACTCTTGCTTTTGGCTTAGATCACGATCTCACAGTTTGTAAATTTGAGCCCCACATCGGGCTTTGACAGTGCAGAGCCTGCTTGGGATTCTCTCTTCTCTCTCTCTCTTGCGGCCCCTCCCCTGTTTGTGCTCTATCTCTCAAAATAAATAAATAAACTTAAAAAAAAGAATAAAAATGCCCTGCGACATTTGACACACCCTAAATAATTCATAAAGCTGAAATATATCGTATTTCCCGTCCCAAATCTACATTTGTTAATAAAATGTTATATTTAACCCTGATGATCAAAACATTCGTTTTCTAGGCTTTGAAATATATAGCAGGTGCTAGTTTGCATTCCATGTTTGATGTTCAGGAAATTGTATACCAGTGGCTAAAAATGTGGCCATAGTAATGACAATATAAAAATTATTATAATATAATCACAATTGTGCTATAACTAATTATAAGCATTAATATCATTATGCTGTTATTAATATTTGAGTGCTTGCTTTATATTATTGAGTGCCCATAAGAGTTTTTATGCACGATTTCACTTAATTTCATCCAAAATACTATGAGACCAGTACTACTGTTATGCCTTTAAGATCGTAAGAAAGTCATTGAGGCTTAGAGAGGTCAAGAAATCATCTCAGTGTCTCTCACAGTCTGTAAGAGGGATGGCCTCATTTAATTTCACGCTGGACTTTCAGTTCATGCTTATAGGATTTTTGTGAGTTTCCGTTTAACGAAACCCAATGTAGTCAAGTTTTACATCAATTTTAGAAAGGCATAGATTGCGGGGACCACCAGCTCCCCACCTGCGTCCTGGCTCTCCTCGTGTTCCTGGGCCCCTGTGTAGGCATCATTTCCCAGCTTTCCATGCTGTTAGATGTGACTGCCTGAGATCTAGGCAATGAGGTGTCAGTGTAAATGGTGTGTACCATTGCCAGGCCTAACTCTGAAAAATAATCCTCGTACTTGGTGCACCTCCGTGCTCTTTTCCCTGTCTAGGAAACTGCAAAGGAGGCCACCTCCAGGGCACCCATGGAAGCCACATGTTGCTTGTGTCAGACTTTCTGACAGCCTGGGTCTCTGTAGAATTGCATGGATAATGCCCACCCACCATGAGGACATACTGACTTTCCCGGTTACATTACAGGAGAAATAAACGAACCAGTTTTGAGTCATTATACATGTTTGGGTTTAAATGTCACAGTAATAGTGTACCACACCTGATGTAAGTTGGGTAAAAGTAAATTTCAGGAATGCACTGTTCTACCATTATGAATTGCATTTGCCTGCATTTCGAATAGCAGCCTAGATAGATACGGGGTTCACTTATTCCGGGTAACACGCAGTAGGAATACACTGTTCAGGGCTGGTGCTACAGCTCAAGGAGCCAGGATCTTCTCTTTACTTTCCCTTCTATCCTTAAATGTGGCTTTTGTCTCCAAGGTCACAAGCATTGCATCTATATTACTGGCAGGACAAAGGGTAAAGATCAAAGGGGGAATCCAGCATCATCTTTCCAGTTCATGAAGCTTTCCTAGGAATGCCACCAGTGTCATCTGGGACATGTATCATGGCCAGCCCAGGGGCTGAACTGGGCCGTGTGCTCACCTCTACGTGCAACGGGGTCAAGGTTCTGTTAGCAAGGATGAAAGGGTGAAGGACAGAATGCCTAGGTAGATGCATGGCCTGCCATAGCACTTACGTTATATTATCTTTATTAATTATCCAAATCCCTTGTGGTAGCTTGTTACAAATCCAGATTCTGTCCTCGTGCCACCCACAAAGAATCAGAATGTCCCTGAAAATTTGGATGCCCACTACTTTTGGGTTGTGGAACTGCTGATCTTTGCTCTATCGAGGAGAGTCCTTTTGTCTTTTCACCTGGTCTGGTCTGCATGAACTCTTCAATGGGTTTATCATTTCATAACGGTTAGGTGTATTCCAAAATGTTAAAGATAGTACCTTCCTCAAGTTACTTGTTTTTAAATTTACATTGAAAACGGCAACTTTTTAAAGGACTTCCACATCTACAGTCACACTCTTCAGACCATTTTCTGTATTACTGGAAGGTACAAATACTGCTAGATATCATGATTTACAGCTGAAGATGTGGTTTATTTCCAGAGGGGCAAAGTAAGGCAAAAACGGTCACAGGTGCGGGCCAGGGGAGAGCAATGGGCCAAAATACTAAAGGTCTGGTCCTAGCTCTACTGTGAAGCTCTGCAAACTTGGGTAAACATTTGCGCTCTTTGATCCTCATCCTCTTAAGTTATAAACTGGCCTTCTACTAATTCATCTTCCAGAGGGTTATTAAGATAATTAGATGAGTCATGGATATGTATACCTTCAAAGGGCAGTAAAGCTTACAGAAATGTTGTTTTTATTTATGGGCAAACACTAACCAAGTTGAACTGTAAGTCCCAAATCTGCTCGGTCGATTTATTCAGGCTTCCAGTATGGTCAACGTGAGGCACAATAGTACAGTCTCATTAGCACACAGATGAGTGGATTACAGTGTAGCGAGAGGAGAGAGGAGGCACAAATCACAGTATCAGGCAAAGGAAGGAGTGTCGACCAAGACTCGACAGAGAAGTCGACCGAGCTTGCTCAAAGGCCCAGTGGGGGGAAACAGCAATGGTGTGCCTGAGGAAACTGCAAGAAGTTCAGGATGGAGAGGGTAAAAGGAGGGTTAAATGAGTCAAGATGCTAAGGGTTCTCATATGTAGGGTAGACCCTCTCGTGGAGGCTCTGAGGAATCACTGAAGGATCTTAGGCATCCTAGTGTCGGCTAATATCTGAGGATTCAGAGTTAGACAGATCTGACTTAGAGTCTTCATTCTACTACTACAAGCTGTGGTTTGGGCACAGGATAAATGAAATGACTGGCGGAACAGGATAGAGAAGCAGAATCAGGGACAGAGCAAAACTTGACACGTTATAGACATGGCATAGTTAGCTGATAGTAGGGAAAGTGTGCGCCATTCAGTAAATGAGGGTGGTGGGATTATTTCTTCCTGGGAGGAAGAAAGCAATTAGATCACTACCTGACAGCAAGCACAAAGATCAATTCAACATCATCAAAGACTAAAAAACAAAACAAAACAAACAAAAAAAGAAATACAAGATCACACCTTAAAACGTCTATAAGAAACAGGAGAAAACTTTTATGACCTTAGGGTTCAGACAATTTTATTTGAAAAGCCCCGGGAGGCAAGAAAACAAATAGATGAACTGGACGATATCAAAATTTAAAACATTTGGGTGTTTTAAATTGAAAAGAAAGGATGTTCTCAACAGAGTGTCCAGGCAATCCATGGAATGGATAAAAATAATTGCAAATAATCTCTCTGATAAGAGATGAAAATGCTGAACATATAAAGAGGTCGCACAAATCAACCACAATCACCACCACAACTACAGTAAAAAAAAAACAAAAAAACATCTGTTTAAAAAATTGTCAAAGGACCGGAATGGACATTTCTCCAAAGAAAGTATACAGATGGCAATAAGCACATGAAAAGATGCTCAACATAACTAATCATTACTGAGATGCAAATCAAAAGCACAAGGAGATAGCACTTCACACTCATATGGATGCTCGTTACCCAGCAAACAAAATACAAACACAAAACAAAGACAAAAATCCCGGAATAACAAGTGTTGGCATGGATGTGGAGAAATAGCAACAATTCCACATTGTTGGGGGCATTGTAAACTGGTACAGCCACCATGGAAAACAGTATGGAAGAACCTCAAAAAGTAAACAACAGAACTACCATACAATCCATTAATTCCATGGCTGGTATATACCCAAAAGACGTGAAAGGAGAGAATCAAACAAGATATAGAGTGTCAGAAAGATATTTGTGTACCAGTGCTCATACACAAATTTCAAAATACATAAAAGTGGAAACAACCTAAGTGTCCATCAGCAGATTACCGGATCCCCCCCAAAGTGGACTACATGGGGAAATCGCCTCAGAGGTCAGTACAGCCTCTGCCACCACACACTGCCCTCGGGGGCCTCGTCCTGTCCTGTCCTGTCCTCTCTTGTCCTGTCCTGTCCGAGACCCCGGAGGACTCCGTGAGGACATCACCTCTGAAGTCGGCCCAGCCGCCACCACCCCATAATTGCCCTCGGGGGCCTCGTCCTCATCCGGTCCTCTCCCGTCCTGTCGGAGCGCCCGACGACTCTGTGGGGACACCACCTCAGAGGTCGGCCCAGCCGCCACCGACTCACATCGTCCTTGGGGTCTTGCCCTGTCCTGTCCACTCTGGTTCTGTCGGAGCCCGGAGGACTCCGTGGGGATATCATCTCAGAATTCAGCCAAGCTGCCGCCGCCCCACAATTCCCTCAGGTGATTAGTCCTCGTCCTCTCCTCTACTGTCCTGTCCTGTCCCAGTCCCGAGGACTCCGTGGGGACATCACCTCAGAAGTCAGCCAAGCTGCTGCCTCCCCACAACCTGGCCCCTGATGACTGAAGGCATGACACCCTCCCACCTCCCATGGCCAGACAGGGCCACTGGGCCCACCTCCCCACCCACCTGGCCTCCCTGAGGGTTCCTATGCCCCACCCCCATCCTCCGTCTCCCTGTCCCTCCCTCCAGCCCCTGTACCTGAGTAGCGACCTCCACACCGAGTCCTCTGCGACGCTCCTCTGAGGGCCTCGGGAGAGCAACGAACTGCGCAGACTCGCTATGTTATGAGCGTCATTGATTGGTTGCCTAGGCGCACGTGCCAGGGGTGGGACCTTGGCCGGGACACGCCCCCTGGAAGGTCTGCCCTCCACGTGACCAGTGCCAAGGGTGGACGGCCCGGGTCCGGGTTTCCAGTTCTACTGCCCGAAGATATTTCACAGGCCATCTTTCTGGGAAATCACAAAAGGAAACCGAAGTGTGGAACAGGTGCTCAAGCGTCCGCCTTCCCCATGTGGGGGAATTTAACCATTCCTTCTCCGTCTCCTCCCGGGACCCTGCCCACCCACTGCTTCCGCTTGCAGAGGAATGGCCATCCCCCTGAGTGTTTTGTGTAAACCACACCCCTCCCTCGTCTTGGTCTTTGGTTTTGTTTGGTTTTGTGGAAGGCCCGTGTGTGTATCCTTGAATATCTTTGCTTCCTGGTGCGTTGCCTGGGTATTAGGATAAATTGTATCACATTCTGCATAGTATTCGGCCACATTCTTTCTCACCCAACATTGTGTCCTAACAGAGTCTATACTATTCCGTGGGGCACAGTGCTTTCATTTTTCCCCATGGTAGCCGATGCCATTGTGGAACCACTACTCAGTTCGTTCACCCATTTTCCTGTCCGTAGACGCGTGGATACTTTCCACTTTAGAGCCTTCAAAAGCAGTGATGCTAGAAGTGTTCTGACGCCTGGCGTACGTGCAATATGCTTTGCAGCGTTGAAAGGAGTCAAAGGGGTTAAAGCTGCTAATGACCTATTCCTACATCATAGCCTAGCTGAGTGTTCCGCAGAGCCAGATTGTTTCCAACTTCTATGACTCCAGCAGCAGATTGGGTTGTGATTGTTCCATATACGCACCAATACTGGGTGTAATCAGATCACGATTGAGTGGGTGTGGCGGGGGGAGATGGCAGCGGTGGCGGTGGCGGTGGTGGCGTTTGCTGTGGTGATGGTGGTGGTGGTGGTAATCCTATTTAGCATTTCTCCCCCACTAAGAAGAATGAGCTCTTTTTTATGCCCATTGGCCAATGCAATTTCCTTTTCCGTGACATTTATCTATGCAGGTGTTATGACGTTTCTTCAACTGGGTAGTATGAGTTGTTTACAGTTTCGTAGAAGTAGGTATCAATCGATAGCGGCGTTTCCCTCTGCCTTTTAAAAATAAGAGGATGCTTTCATTATCCTCCTTTCCTTTTTTTGTTTTTTTAATTTTTTTAATGTTTATTCATTTTTGAGAGAGAGAGACAGACCTGAGCATTAGCAGGGGAAGGGCAGAGAGAGAGGGACACACAGAATCTGAAGCAGGCTCCAGGCTCTGAGTGTCAGCACAGAGCCTGATGCGGGGCTCGAACCCACAAACAGTGAGATCATGACCTGAGGCGAAGTACAACGCTTAACCGACTGAGCCACCCAGGTGCCCTTCCCTCTGCCTTTTTATTGCAATAAAATAGATACGATGCAAATTGTACCTGTTCGGGCTTTTGTAGGTGTACACCTCAGTGGCATTAAGTATATTCTTATTGTATAACCATCGCTGCCATCGATCTCTAAAACGTTTCCATCATTCTGAACTGGAACTCTGTGCCCATCAAAACCTATTGCCCATTCCCTCCTTCTCCCAACACCTGGCAACCACCACTTTACTCCTTTTCTCAATGAATTTGAGTACCTCGTACATAAACCATTTGTCCTTCTGAGACTCCCATATTACACTGAGCATAGTGTCTTAAATTCCCCCACATCAGGAAGGGAGAGGATTGAACACCTGTTCCACACTTCGGTTTCCTTTTGTGATTTCCCAGGAAGATGGCCTGTGAAACGTCCATGGGCGATAGAACTGGAAACCCCGAGCCGTAGCCCCCACCCTTGGCACCGTCACGTGGAGGGCAGTGCCTCCAGGGGGCGTGTCTCGGACAAGGTCCCACCCCCGACACGTGCGCCTCGCCAACCAATCAGCGACGATCTAGCCCAGGCGCAACCGGCTAGCTCGTCGCCATCACGAGGCCCTCAGAGGAGCTTCGCAGAGGACTCGGTGCGGAGGTCGCTGTGCCCGTGGAGGGATGGAGGGAGGGACAGGAAGACAGAGGATGGGGGTGGGGCATAGGGACCCTCAGGGGGGCCAGGCGGGTAGAGAGGGGGGTCCAGTGGCTCCGTCTGGCCATGGGAGGTGGGGGAGGTCCTCTCCTCACGGATGAATGGGGCCGGGGTGTGGGGAGGCCCGGCACCCCTCTGAGGTGATGTCCGCACGGAGTGCTCAGGGCCACCAACAGGACACGACAGTAGAGGAGAGGAAGAGGACGGGGCACCTGAGGGCAATGTGGGGTGGCGTCGGCTGGGCTGAATTCTGAGGTGATGTCCTCATGGAGCCTGGCGGGGGGAGGGGCGGGCGACAGGACGGGCACAACAGGGCCAGAACCCGTGGGCGGTGTGGGGTTGCGGCGGCGGGGCGGAACTTTGAGGCGAAGTACACATGAAGTCCTCCGGGGCTGCGGCAGGACGGGAGGGGCAGGACCCGAGGAGAACCCGACCCCTGAGGACTGTGTGGGGTGGGGGCGGCGGGGCTGACCTCTGCGGAGATGTCCCCATGGAGTCCTCCGGGGCTGCGGCAGGACGGGAGGGGACAGGACACGAGGAGAACCCGACCCCCGAGGACTGTGTGGGGTGGGGGCGGCGGGGCTGACCTCTGCGGTGATGTCTCCATGGAGTCCTCTGGGGCTGCGACAGGACGGGAGGGGCAGGACACGAGGAGACCTGACCCCCGAGGACTCTGTGGGGTGGGGGCGGCGGAGTTGACCTCTGCGGTGATGTCCCCATGGAGTCCTCCAGGCTGCGGCAGGACGGGAGGGGACAGACAAGTTGAGAACCTGTCCGTCGAGGACTCTGTGGGGTGGGGGCGGGGGGGGCTGACCTCTGCGGAGATGTCCCCATGGAGTCCTCCGGGCTGCGGCAGGACGGGAGGGGACAGACAAGTTGAGAACCTGTCCGTCGAGGACTCTGTGGGGTGGGGGCGGCTGGGCTGACTCTGACGTGATGTCCCCATGGAGTCCTCCGGGGCTGCGGCAGGACGAGAGGGGACAGGACACGAGGAGAACCCGACCCCCGAGGACTGTGTGGGGTGGGGGCGGCTGAGCTGACCTCTGCGGTGATGTCCCCATGGAGTCCTCCGGGGCTGCGGCAGGACGGGAGGGACAGGACACGAGGAGAACCCAACCCCCGAGGACTGTGTGGGGTGGGGGCGGCTGGGCTGACCTCTGCGGTGATGTCCCCATGGAGTCCTCTGGGGCTGCGGCAGGACGGGAGGGACAGGACACGAGGAGAACCCAACCCCCGAGGACTGTGTGGGGTGGGGGCGGCTGGGCTGACCTCTGCGGTGATGTCCCCATGGAGTCCTCTGGGGCTGCGGCAGGACAGGAGGGGAGAGGACACGAGGAGAACCCGACCCCCGAGGACTCTGTGGGGTGGGGGCGGCGGGGCTGGCCTCTGCGGTGAAGTCCCCATGGAGTCTTATGGGTCTCCGGCAGGACAGGACAGAGCAGGAGAGGACAGGACAGGTCAAAGACGAGGTCTCCAAGACACATCGGGGTCTCGATGGCTTGGATGACTTGTGTGATGATGTCACCACAGAGTCCTCCAGGCCTCCGACAGGAGAGGACAGGACAGGACGAGACCACGAGGACAGGGTGGGGTGGGGGCGGCTGGCCTGACCTCTGCGGTGATGTCCCCATGGAGTCTTCGGGGGCTGCGGCAGGACGGGAGGGGCAGGACACCGGGGTACATGACCGCCGAGGGCAGTGTGGGGTGGGGGCGGCGGGGCTAACCTCTGGGGTGATGTCACCACAGAGTCCTCTGGGGCTGCCATAGGACAGGACAGGGCAGGGGAAGACAGGACAGGACGAGAACAAAGCCCACGAGTTCAGTGTTGGGTGGGGGCAGCTGCAGCGACCTCTGTGGTGGTGTCCCCAGGGAGTCCTCTGGGTCTCCAACTGGAAAGGACAGGGCAGGAGAGGACAGGACAGAATGTGAACGATGCCCCCAAGGGCGGTTTGGGGTCTTGGCGGCTGGGCTGACCCTGAGTTGCTGTTTTCATGGAGACCTCAGGGTCTCCGACAGGACAGGACAGGACAGGGGAAGACAGGACAAGAAAGAGACCCACAGGGACAGTGTGGGGTGGGGGCGGCTGGGCTGATCTCTGCGGTGAAGTCCCCATGGAGTCCTCTGGGGCTGTGGCAGGACAGGACAGGGCAGGAGAGGGCAGGACAGGTCAAAGACGAGGACTCCAAGACACATTGGGGTCTCGATGGCTTGGCTGACGTCTGTGATGATGTCACCACGGAGTCCTCCGGGCCTCCGACAGGAGAGGACAGGACAGGACGAGACCACGAGGACAGGGTGGGGTGGGGGCGGCTGGGCTGACCTCTGCGGAGATGTCCCCATGGAGTCCTCCGGAGCTGCGGCAGGACGGGAGGGGACAGGACACGAGGAGAACCCGACCCCCGAGGACTGTGTGGGGTGGGGGCGGCTGGGCTGACCTCTGCGGTGGTGTCCCCAGGGAGTCCTCTGGGTCTCCGACACGACAGGACAGGGCAGGAGAAGACAGGACAGAATGTGAACGATGCCACACAGGGCAGTGTGGGGTCACGGCAGCTGGGCTGACCCTGAGGTGATGTCCCCAGGGAGCCCTCCAGGTCTCCAACAGGACAGCACAGGAAAGGACAGGTCAAGGTCCTTGAGAGCAGTGTGCAGAGGTGGTAGTTGTACTGACTTCTGTGGTGACGTCCCCACGGAGTCCTCTGGGACTCCGACAGGACAGGACAGGAGAGGACAGGACAGGACGGGACGAGGTCTCCAAGAGCAGTGCGTGGAGGCGGCAGCCAAATTTGACCCCAGCCAAATTCAAGAGTTGGACGCTTAATGTACTGAGGCACCCAAGCACCCCTGTAACTAAAATTTTTTGCTCTCAAATAAGGGATTATAATGGAAAGCATGACATGTATCCTTGTGTGTTTTTCACTCTAGTGTTGGTCCTTTGGAATAAATAAATCACAGTCATGTGAACCTTCGAAATAATTTCATTAATTTTATTAGGCATTAGGGCAACCTGTCCTCATGTCACTAAGAAAGAGAAATGCATATACTTTAAAAATTAATTGTATCTCCTACAATGGTTAATGCTATCTGAACTATAATATTGAGGCTATATTTTTGAGTATCTATTGGAATGGAATTATTGTGTTCTCTAGAAATTTGTCTGGTGTTTTCTTTTTTCAGATTGTGAACTTATCTTGAAATAGGATTGTTGCAGATGTATTTTGTTAAAATTGAATCGGTAGGGCCCCTAATCCAATGTGACTGATGCCCTTTTAAAATGTAGAAATTTTGATACAGAGACATACACAGGTAGAGAATGCCTTGTGCACATTGGATTTGTGCTACCACATACCAAGTCTACCGGAAGCTAGGAGAAAGACATGGAACAGGTCCTTCCTCAGAGTCCCTAGAAGGAACAAACTCCACTGACACTTCTATTTCCAACTTCTAACCTCCAGAACTTTGAGACAATAAATTTTTCTTTTTTGAGAAATTGCCACCCAGTTCATGGTAACTTTTACTATAGCCGAAGGAGCCTAATAACCTGGGAAAGCTTTATTCTCTTTGATATCATATCTTAGGGGATATGATAGGAACTTCTTAGCTTTCTTTTTTGGCACTAGCTCTGAATCCTTTGCATTGCTTGCCCACATATCATGGGAGAGTCGAGACCCTAGTTGCCAAGGAAACTCTAGGGTTTGGCTTGAACTAGCCATGTGTATCTGCTTTCTGTGTTGCTCTGTCACCTGCCTCCAGGGTGGGCTTCTGAGGTTAGGTTCCTCCTCTGTGTCTTTGTTTGTAGCCTCTTTTGGTCTCCCCAAAGCTCTTGTCAGCCACAGAAAAAACAGACTATAATTTCTCCAAATCTTGAGGGTGTGTAGGAAGAGAGTACTGATCAGAATCCCTGGGGGGAATGCCACAGAAGTGTTTCCTGTAGGCAAAGAGGTTGTGAGCAAACCAGTAAGACACTTGTCACTAGCAGTGACAACTGTAAGCAAGATGTCTGGTCTCAATTGGGGTGACCTAATGGGGCAAAGTTGTGCCAAATTGATCATGCTTGAGTTTGTAGTATTCACATTCTCCTTGGCATAACTGAACCTTTTCAGGGTCAACTCACACAAGAAGGCAGCTAGCAGTACATGGCCTCGAGACAGATGATAGGCCCTCCCTCTTGGGACATTGAATGCCCCCATGTCCTCTATCTTTTATTTAGAGAAAAGCAGATACTAGCTGAGAAAGATGGCTCCCTCTAAGGAGTGGGTGATGGCTAGGCAAAATGCTGTTTTCCAATAGAAAAGTTTGGCCCAAGTCTGCAAAGAGATCCTGTCCATCAGGAATCTGTTTGACTCCCAGCTCTGATGTTCCTCCAACCTCAGTACATAACATTTAGTTCACTCACCAGCTGGACCCTGGTAGCCACCTCGAATATAACACAAGTGCTCCTTCTAGTCCATCACCAACACCGCTTCCTCACTGACTTCTCTAGTTCACAGACATGAGCAGATTATTCCTCTCCTGTACAAACTTCTGAGGAAGTGATACTTCACTGGAGATTCTGGTTGCCTACTGCACATGTGGAGCAGAAGTCCAAAGTTAGCGGGGAACTTCATAGGCCCATACAATTTCCCTGTGGAACTGCTCCCTCTCCTTGCCCCTCTATCCATTACTTCAGGCCCCATGTACACCAGCATTTTTCCCAGGCACCAAATATCATCTGGCCATTCATCTCCATCCACTCCAGGATGAGGGTCTTGACTGTGAGGACCTTGCCAGGATTGTGAGGCCTGATAGAAGGCAAACAGTCAAGGTGGGGCCAAAGATCAGCCCAGCTATTGGCATGGAGGTACTTTACAGTCTATAGCAAAGGGATCAGGAATCCAAGCAGTATGTGGCAGTCTTTCTGAGTTATGGATTTCGATGTTCCCCACTTTGCAAGCAGTATAGTAGAGAAAAGGGAACTGGGCATAGACAGAGCCCAGAGTTTTACGTAAAGCTCTCACCGAGATGATGACTGAATACTAACGCTGCATGCTCAGATGGAGACATCACAAGTTTGGGCACAGAACACCCTCCAGGAGCTATAGGATGGAGAACTACAAGAGCTTACACAGTGTTCTTACCAGCCAAAGTGGAGAGACCATATTGAAGTCCCCAGATGTTCATCACAGAATCCGGTAAGGCCATACATTACAATAATGGTTCAGGTAGCTCTAGAAGACCTATATTAACAAGGCTTAAAAATGAGCCTTAAGAAGCTCATTCTGGTCTGTAAGTAAGCAAACTGCATGCTGGAACAAAACTCAACCCAGAAATAAGGTAAAAAAAAAAAAAAAACCAAGACACTTAACAACATAACATCCAAAATGGCAGTCCTCTGTGCAAAATTTCTAGATATATGAAGGAAGAAAACATGACACATAACCAAGGAGAAAATGTACCAGTAGATTAAAAAATGACAAGGATGGTGGGTTAACACACAGGGACTTAAACACAGCTATTGGAAATAAATATATTCCACAATCGAAAGGGAGACATGCATATAATGAAGGAACCAATGAGTAAAGGTCTCAGTAGGGAAACGATAACTATAATGAAGAACCAAATGGAAACTCTAGAACTGAAAAATACAGAAAATTGAATATAGAACACTGTAATAGATCCACAGGCACACAGTTAATTGATTTTTGACCAACACTCCAAGTAAAATCAGTGTCGAAATGAAAATTTTCCAAATGCATCCTGACTCCACACATCCCCTAAAATACAAAAATTGGTTTAAGTACATTCTAAGACCTAAATGCAAAAGCTAAAACTACGGAGTTTCTAGAGGAAAACAGATAATGTAGACCAGGCAAAGATCTCTTAGGCACCCAGAAACTAGTCACTGTAGAAGAGAAGAAATAATGCAATGGACTTTATTGCAGTTAAATCCATCTGCTTATGAACAGACACCACTAAGAATATGCACAGACAAGACACAACAGGGATAAAATAGTCCCAACACATATATCTTATAAAGGACTTGTATCCAGAGTGTTTTGACAATTTGCACAAGCCACTAATAAAACAAGGGCAAGGATCCTATTTGAAAACTGGACAAGAGACTTGAATAGGCAGTTTCCTGAGGAATAGCTACTAAGCACACAAAAAGTACTCCATATCATTAGTCATCACAAAAATGAAAATTAATATCACAATGAGATACCACTATGAGTCACTGACCAGAATGGTTAAAAGTTCAAAGCTGAAAACCCCAAATTTTTGAGAACCCCAAGAAAGAGACACTACTAATGGGAACATAAATTGTCATAACAGCTTTGGAAATCTGTGAGGAGTTTCTTATAAAGTTAAACATAGTCCTACTCTGTGGCATAGTAATTTCAATGATAGGTGTTTATCCAAGAGAAAGGAAAACAAAAGTCCAGAAAAAGACACCAATAGATGTTCACATAGGCTTTGATCACACACCAATATCAGTAACACACACAACTGTAGAAACTTTGATAACAGTGATGCACCAGGGGCTGCCGATGGATGATTGCATACTAGGCCCAGTTGTAAGGCTCATCAGTTGGCACCAACAGAAGTCTTGCTCTTGTTTTGTGAAGCAATGACATGTGCCTTGTTCTGCCTTCTCCCAACTCTCTTGTTTGATTCCTCAAAGAAATTAAAAAAAAAAAACACCAACCATCTAACACATGCATTCATACAAAAACTCACACATCTTTTCATTTGTTCACTCATCCGCTAACACATGTAAACTCCCTCATTAGCACACGTTCACTCATACTCATGCACACACTAACTCATACAAACTCATACATACTCACACACTCACAATCATACACCAGACATTTTCACTCATGAACACATTCATGCACACTCACATATAATCACTGACATGGATCCACTTATACACACTAACATTCATATTTATACAGTTGGCTATCCACATTGGTATCACACGCAAGACACATTAGCCCATGTACACAATTACACACACTCACATGCATTCAGTCACACATGCTCATTTTGCTCATTCACATATATACACACTCAAACACTGACACACATTTTCATGGATATGCACTAGCATATATAAACATACATCCTCATACCTATACACTCACAAAGTCACACATACTCATGCACATACAAACTAACACATATTCACCCATGCTCACACTCAACACACACATTTACATACATTGACTAACACGTTCACAGACTTACATACTCAATCACATATTGACACACATTTACTGACACACATATAGGCACACATTCACAAACTTGTACATACTTTCACACACATTCATACACACACTTACAGATGCAATGACACAGGATAGCCTGATTTTGATGCTCCAGGTCTGGATGCCCTGAGCCCCAACGAGGTAGTGAGGAATATTGTGGGCTCTACCTACTGCCTCCTGTCTTTTGCCTCCCTATTCCTGGAAGTTCCCTAAGTGCCCTGGGAATCCAGACAGCCACTGCACACTCCCACCAGCATCCTATTCACTATCACCATCTGGCTCTGCTTAGTTTCATTCCCTTGCCAAGGTCCATAAGCCACTGTTTCTTAAATGTTGACCACTTTTTGCAATTAAGACATTTCAAAGCTCTCATGGACCTTATCCCACACATACTCCTATGTTGACCAGGCCAATGTTTCCCCCCTACACCTGCATCCCCAGGTGACCCTTCCCTCAATTGCCCACAGCAAAGGTTAAGACTCAGCTAAAACATTCAATGAGCTTTATTGAACAGAAACATTTACTGAAACCATTGAAGGGAGGGAATGACAACACAGAGAGGAATGTCTAACGGCCATACAGCCCTTAGGTCACGGCCCCCCTCCTCTTGGGGTCCCAAACGAGGTGCCTCTGTTCCCCCCAACACCGTGACCCTCCTGCCATAGTTTTCCTTCTTGAGGGTCCTACGATCGGCCTCTGGCCAGGATGATGCACGCTGGCCATGACCCTCACTCCTGGGCACCCTCCCCTCTGGCCGACATGCTGGGGCCTGGTCCTGCCCTATGGCCTGCACAGGACAGTCACAGGATGCTGGAAAATGCAGCAGGGGACACTCAGACAAGCGGAAGAAACTGAGTCACGAGTAACAAGAAAGCGGCACATCAGAGCATGGTTTCCATGGAGACTTCCGCAGGCCACCTCTGTCCTTGGTCCAGTTCTTCCTTCCTGAGGTCATGGGCTGAGCACCAGCCTCCACCTCCTCCGTCCTTCCTGCCGTCTCCTGGAACTGGGCTCGAGAGGTCTCCGGGGTGGGTGGGGGTGGCTGCTCAGATAAGAACACACACACATCTCCACAAGAACAAGCAGCGGTTGGCCTAAATCTACACCGAGAAAGCAGAGGTTGAGCTCACGACACTGGACGAGAGCGAGCAGAGAGCCTGGGCTCGCACTGAAGCTCGTGGCACGCACCAGGCTGAGAGGTGGCTGCTGTGTTAGGCCAGAACATGCACCGTGGGCTCCTGCACACCTCAAGGCTCTGCACGGGAATGGTAACTAGTGTGCATGAAGGGGGACCAGGGGGTGTGCAACTTGACACGGGAGTCACTAAGGGGCCTACAGAGACACAAGTGGGCTTCTCAGAACACGGAGCAACGTGCTCCAGGGGTCAGTGAATGAGGGCCCCCTCTTGGGAGGCCTGAGGGGCTGGCACCCTTGAGACGGCCCCTAACATCTCCCAGGCCAGTGTGGGTGGCAGACATTTTGAGGTGCCCCTCACCTAGGCTAGGGCCAGCCACTCAGGGGTGCTTCCCAGGCTGGCCGCCTGAATTGGCAGAGTTTGGTGCTGGCCTTGGCATTGCCAGCTGCTGAGTTGTGGTTCACCAGGCCAGTCCCAGGCCTCCTTGCCTGCAGGCTCCCAGTCTCCAGTGGCACTGTATAAACAAAAGCAGAACAACCTCCCACCACCAAGCCCTAACCCCTCTTCTTCCTCTCCTCTACCTTTTCCTCCTCCTCCTTCTTTACCTTTTTCTCTTCCTTCTCCTCTTCTACACCTTTTTCTCCTCCTTCTCTTCCACTTCTTTCTCCTCCTCCTCTTTCTTCTCCTGCTTCAGAACTAAAGTTTCCCTGCACATTCACTCACACCAAAGCCAGCTGTGGTGCACTGGCCCACCAGGTACCCAGCACTCCCACCTGCCAGGATGAACTGAAGCTCTGGCCCAAGGGTCTTCTCCTTGTAGTTTTTGCTATCCTTGCCCCTGTAGCCCTTCCAGGCTGCAGGAGAAGGAAACTGCCTGTAAGCTGGTGCTAGGCTCTCTGAGCCTTTGGTTCTCCTGCCCTCACTTGTGCAGGGGCTCGAGGGTGCTGCCTTCCTGGAGGCCCCTAGAATAGTGTAGATAGATGATCTTGAAGACAGGTTGGACCATGTGGCCTCCCATCTGGGGCATTACCTCTCTGTTGTACAGCTCTTCTTTGCCTGAGATGACTCCTTCAGGCAGGGCTGGTCCTGGGGAAGGCTCCTCCAGGTCCCATGTGGCCTGGGGGCCAGTTGGCATCTTTAGCTCAGAGCCCACAGGGTGGGCATTTGGGGGTGGCCAGATGACAGGGCTGATGAGTGAGTCCCCAGCCCCACCTTCTTCAGCTTCTGCTGTGTTGTGGTCTTTGCCTGCAGCTGGTGCACCCTGTGTGCTGGGTGTGGCAGCCCTCCAGTTGTATCTCTGGCACCTCTTCAGTTCACTGTTGTTGGCCTTCACTGAGTGCCATGTAGCTTGGTGAGTGGAATCTCTTTCATCTGGCAGAGGATGAGGGGGCTCAGCCTGGGCATGGCTTCTTTGCCCCTCCACCCCACTCAAGTCCCCTGTTGTTTCTGTGGGCTGCCCCTTTCCCTTCTTCCAATATCTCTTTTGTTTCCTCTGCCTGGAATAAGAAGAGCTGTCCTGTTCTTCTGAGCCTACTTGGCCTTGGGCTTGGGATGGCTCTTTTCCCAAGCCCTGTTCCCATTTCCCAACTCTATTGCAGCCTGTCTCTTCTGCTTTACCAACAGTGGGTTTGGAGCGTTGCTACACTGTGCCCTGATGTGGCCATCTTCTCCACAGCTATAGCAGAATGTGTGGTGTTTCCGTTTTCCTGAACGTCGAGAGCTGGCCCTTAGCACACGCCCCCTTCGGTGTTGTCCTCTGCCCCTCCTGCGCCGGGAACCTTGGGAAGGCCTGGCCTGAAGAGTGTGGCCAGGAGCAGCTAAAGACACTGCTCTGAAAGCATTGGCTCTGGCAGATGCCCTTACACCTGCATCCAGCCCCTGTAGCCTCCCCCTCTCTGGACCAAAAGTGGCCTCCCACTCCTCCTCCTCACGCAGAAGCTTCACCAGTGCCAGGAAACCAGGTGGTTTCCTTCGCTGTTTCATCAACTTAAGCCTGTCTCGAAGTTTGTCAGTAAGGGTCGCCCCACTTAAGACTTGTTTCAGGCGAGCCTGATTTACATTTCTTCGCAATACTGCATTTTTTTCTACAGCTCTTTGGAGCAGGGGTTCCAAACGCAACACAAAGCTGGAAACTTTCTCTCCTACCTCCTGATAGGCCTTATAAAATTTCACATGGGCGATTTTACGGCTTTCCACAGGTCCAAATACCTGTTGCAGGGCTGCCAGGCACTCCTCCACAGTTATGGCAGCATTGTTGGCCCGGAGCCCACTGACCACCTGCAGAGCAGGGCCCCGCAAACATTCCATCAGCCTCCGCCTCTTTTCACCCTCAGGCACCTGCCACATCTGTAGCACATCAGTGGTGTGCTCAAGCCAGGCTTCAAAGGCCAACGCCCCCGGGATGGACACAGTGTTCCCAGAAAAGACTCTTAGTTCTCTGTACAACATTTGTTCTAGCAAAGGCTGCACTGCTGCCCCCAGGGTCTGGGCCCAGGTCCAGAAGTCAGGTGATATGGCCACTCTCGGAGCAGGACAGTTGGTGTCTGATCCAAGCACTCTGTTCATGTCTGACACTGTCCGCCTCTCCTCCTCTAAGAAGCGGTTCAATCTATTGAGAAATTCCCCATCTGAGTTCCGAGGTTTTACAACCACTTCCCAGGGCCCTCCCTTTCCGGGTATTTCTCTGGGGATCAAAGCATAGTCAATATCCTGGGCAAGCTCCAAGAGAAATGCTTGGGCATTCTCTTCCCTCCTGAACATCCTGCCAATAACCCTATACCTGCCCAAGTGCCTGAGAGCATCCTGAAGAGTTTCCTCAAATTCATCCTCACCACAGTCCTCAGGAATCCCCAGGATAAGCATGGACCTCTGGGTGTTCAGATGTTCACCCCTACACCAATCTTGCAACAGGGTCAATGGCATGTCCCCAAACTCTGCTGGGCCTAATTTAAGTGATAATGATTACTGCGTGGTGCACATATATCACCCAGGCCAACTCCCAGGGCGACAGCAGACAGCCCAGGACTCCACAGCCTGTGAATACGAAGGAGACGAGAGCGAGGTTAAGGCCCGCACCCCCTCCCGCTCACCCCCAGGTGACCCTCCTCCCCCGGGGCGGCGCCTCTGCAGCCCAGGCTCGACCCTTGCCCCGCCTTCCGCCGGCCCGCCAGAGCCACCGCCCCCTCCCCACCGCGTCCCTCTCGCCCCCGCGGGCTGCCTGCCGCAGTCCTACTGGGGCGGGCGGAGGGCGGCCGGGTCTCCCGGAGGGCCGAGCGCACCCTCCCCGGGTCTGGTACCTTCCTCTGGGTCGGGGTCTTTCCTGGTCGAGGTCCCAGCAGGAGGGGCGCAGGGGCTGCGCGGAGTGGCGGCGGGGTCGTGCGCCCCTCTTTTCGGGGCTCTCTCTCACTCCCTTTCCTTCCTTCTCTCCCTGTCCCTCTCTCAGCGCGGCACGTGGGCTAGCGCGCCGGCGCCTGCTCGCCACCACTCTCTGCAGTGCGGACTCGGGGCGGGGGCGCAGTGGTGGCGGAGCGCGGACCCTCCGCGTCGCCCCGGAGACCGCCGGGCCATTGGCGCGCGCGGGTCACGCGGCCGGGCTGTGGCCACCGCCGCGGGCACCCCGGGACCGCGCGTGACGTCATCTGCTCTTTCCCCCGCCCCCGAGGGGGCGCTGGCACAGGTGGGGACCCTGGGGACCCGAGAGCCAGTGCCCCCATCCTAGACCCAACCCTGCCCATCGCCCGCCCCTCCGGGAACGTGCTTTCGGGGGGGAGGGGAGGGGGAGGTCAGCCTGGCGAGGGGTCCACGTCCCCGGGTGCCCACCGGAGAGCGGCTGGACAGGCCCGAGATGCGCCCATCAGCGCTGCGTTCTCGCATGGGTGGGAAGAGGGATGGGGTGGGGGGGGCGTTCTGGGGCTTCTTCACCTGTTTCCACCCCCTCCTCCACCCCACCCAGAACTGGTCCTGTCCCAGCTAGACGAGAAGCACTTCGTCCAGGTGCGATTACGTGGAACAGACGCCGCCTGCACACATGAGCGTTCACACACACCACCCCAACCGGGGGTCAGCAGTCACCACGCTCACGCGGAGGCCGTGGCCGCTGTGGGCCCACGACGGGCCAAGGTGCGTTGCGGCCCCAGTGCCAGGGGCCTGCCTCAAGGCGGGTGACCCAGCTTACGGTTTGCTTGGGCTTTTTCCATTTTTGAGTGCTGCAAGTCCACTATCTGGAAAAGCTGCTTTCTCCATTTGGAGCCCAACCCCTTTGGGCCTGTCTTTTCCTGATGGCCGTGGGCTGTGGTTTGTGCTGCATCCGTAGGGTCCCAGTGGCATTAGAAAGAGGGAAGGAATGATTGCCCTTCAGGAAAAGGGTCCAGTGGTCTGTGCTCCTGCCTGCTCTGCCAACAACATCCTCAGGTCTTGTGCACAGGGCTCTCCCAAGCCACAGGAGAGACCTGTGGTAGATGCCCAGTCTAGGCTTACCCATCTATCCAAGTCTGGAGAGCCATCTTGTACAGGGTGTGGCACAGAACCGTTCAGTTTCATTCCTACTCCATATTGTGATGATACATTCTGTTTGCCTGACAGGGACCATGTAACAATGACCTCTAAGTGCTTTTCCCTGCTCAAAGTGGATTAACATTCCTACCTTGACTTCATAAGACTTATTTTATTTCCCTCTCACCAGAACCCTGGAAAGTAGGTATTAACATCCTTATTTGACTCATGAGGCTCAGAGAGGTGAAGGGACATGTTCAAAAGCATGCACCTTATTGCAGGTGGAATTGGAATTAGATTCTTAAATACAGAGAACCAACTGAGGGTTGATGGGCGCTGGGGGAGAGGGGAAAGTGGGTGATGGGCACTGAGGAGAGCACTTGTTGGGATGAGCACTGCATGTTGTATGGAAGCCAACTTGACAATAATTATGTTTAAAAAAATCGACACATTCAAAAAATTAAAAATAAAAATAAAACACTGCCAATGAAGTTAACCTCTTTGCATAGTCCTTCCCAATAGCCTCTTACTCTCTGCCCCATAGAGGGAAGCACTGTTCTGTATTTGCATTTCTTAGTTTTTTTTCCTGCAAATAAATTTATCTTAAAAAAACGGGAAGTATTGTGTTCTCATGTTTTAAACTTTGTATTAATGGTATCATATTCTTGGTATTCATCCAACTAGTTAACTAATCTTTGTTTGTGAGAATCACCATTTTGATACATGTAAGTTCAGTTCATTGATTTTCACTTCTGTATAATATCCCATTGTATGTATGTGTGTGTGTGTATACAAAAATGTATTTATAAGTTTTCACATTGATGGATATTTAAGTTGTTTCTCATTTTTAGCTACTACAAATAATGCTGCTCTAAAATATTCTTGGAGAGTTTCACTAAGGTATGTACCTCGCAGTGGCATTGCTGGGTCTAAGACTATTTTTAGTTTTAAGATATATTGTCAAATTGCTTTTCAGTTTGCTGTACTAATTTGTACCTCTATTAATCTCCACATCGTCACCAACATTTAATGTTATGTGACTTAAATGTTGCCCATTTAGAGGGATGTCAATTTTTATTTCTTATGTTTCTACTTTGAATTTCTCTGATTATAAATGAGGTTTAACACCTTAGTTAGGGGTCCATTTATGATTCCTTTTGTTTGAAATTCTTAGTAATCTTTCCCATTTCTTTATTGGAAGTTTCTCATCTTTCATGCTTCATAGTAGTTCTTTGTGTAATCTGGAAACTTTTTCCATTTAAGTTACTTTTGCTGATAACCAATTACCCAAAGCATACTGGCTTAAAACAACCATTTTATTCTGCTCACAATTTAGGAACTAAGGGAACTAAGGGAAAGTTTAACTGGGCAGAGTTCTCTCTTAGGGTTTTTCGTGTGGTTGAAGATGTGAGCTAGGAGTTTAATGATATGAAGGCTTAACTGGGCTGGAAACCCAAGATGGCTCACTCACATGGCTGACATTGAGTCGCATTTTGGGTACTTAGAGTCAAAAACATTCTAATGTTTACTCACGCTCAGATTACAATAGCTCCTCTGAATTACCATTCTTGGGTCAATGAAGTTTTTGATATGGACTGTAAGAAATTTCTGTGTGAGAATGAGTGGATAGGGAAAAATTACTCCCCTTAAATTTTTAAGATTGTTTTCTGTTGGATTATGTCCTCCCAAAATTCATATGGGAAAATTCTAGCTCCCAGTATATCAGAATGTGCCTTTATTTACAATTAAGGTCATTCATTGCAGACATAATTATCAAAAAGGTATGCAGCCATAATTTTAAATTATTTTGTAATTAATAAACTTTATTTTTTAGAGCAAGTTTTGGTTCACAGTAAAATTGAGTGGGAAATATAGAGATTCCCCATATACTCATTAGTCCCCCCAACACACACAACCCCCTATGCTATTGACATTTCACAATACAGTGATACATTTATTACAGTTACTCAAACTAGTTTACATTAAGTTTTACTCTTGGTGTTGTGTAGTCTCTGCATTTTGACAAATGTATAATGACATAAATCCACCATTATAATAATATAAAAAGTGGTTACACTGCCTTAAAAATCCTCTGTGTTCTGCCCATTCATCCTTTCCTCCCCACTAAATTCTGGCAACCACTGATTTTTTACTGTCTCCACAGTTTTGCTTTTTTCAGAATGTCATGTAGCTGGAATTATATAGGTTATATCCTTTTCAGATTGACTTCTTTTATTTAGTAATATGCATTTAAGATTCCTCCATGTCTTTTCATGACTTGATAACCCATTTCTTATTAATGCTAAATAATATTTCATTGTCTGGATGCACCATAGTTTATCCATTAGGCTACCGAAAGACATCTTGTTGTTTCCAAATTTTGGCAATTATTAATAAAGCTGCTATAGGCATTCGTGTACAAGTTTTTGTGTGGACATAAATTTTCAGCTCTTTGGGGTAATTACCAAGGAGCACAATAGCTAGATCATATGGTAAGAGTCAGCTTAGTTTTGTGAGATAACGGCAAACTGTCTTCCAAAGTGGCCTTACCATTTTACATTTCCACCAGCAGTGAATGAGAATTCTTTTTGCTCCACATTCTCAAAGCATTTTGTGTTGTCAGTGTTCCAGATTTTGGCCATTCTAAGGTGCATAGTGGTAGCTCATTGTTTTGATTTGCATTTCCCTGATGACATATGGTGCGAAGTATAGTTTCATGTCCTTACTTGCCATCTATATGTCTTCTTTGGTGAAGTGTATTTTCATGTCTTCTGTTCATTTTTCAATAGGGTTCTCTGTTTTCTTGTTTTTGAGTTTCAAATGTTCTTTATATATTTTGGACAAGAATCCTTTATCAGATGTGTATTTTGCAAATATTTTCTCCCAGTCTGTGGCTTGTATTCTCATTCCCCTGATGTCTTTCACAGGATTTTAAAATTTTAATGAAGTCTAGCTTATAAATTATTTCTTTCATGGATTGTGTTTTTGGTGTTTTATCTAAAAAGTCATTGCCATATCCAAGAGCATCTAGGTTTTATCCTGTGTTATCTTCCAGGAGTTTTATTGTTTTGTGTTTTACATTTAGGTGTATAATTAATTTTGAGTTTATTTTTGTGAAGGGTTTGAAGTCTATGTCTAAATTCTTTTTTGTTGTTGTTGCATGTAGATGTCTAGTTCCTCCAGCACCATTTGTCTAAAAGACTATCTTTGCTCCTTTATGAAAGATCAGTTGACTATATTGGTTTACTTATGGGGTCTCTATTCTGTTCCATTAATCGGTTTGTCTATTGTTTTCCCAATACCACACCCTCCTTATTACTCTAGCTTTATAGTAAGTCTTAAAGTCTGGGGTGTCTGGGTGACTCAGTCGGTTGAGCATCTGACTTCGGCTCAGATCATGATCTCATAGTTCGTGAGTTCGAGCCCCGCCTCGGGCTCTGTGCTGACAGCTCGGAACCTGGAGCCCGCTTCTGATTCTGTGTCTCCCTCTCTCTCTGCTCCCCACTTGTGTTCTATCTCTTTCTCTCTCACTCTCAAAAATAAATAAAAATTTAAAAAATGTTAAGAGTTGGGTAGTGTCAGCCCTCCAACTTTATTCTCCTTCAGTATTGAGTTGGCTATTCTGGGTCTTTTGTCTCTCCATATAAACTTTAGAATCAGTTAATATTCACACAATAACTTGCTGGAATTTTCCTTGGAATTGTGTTTAATTTACAGATCAACTTGAGAAGAACTGACATCTTGACAACATTGAGTCTTCCTAATTTTTTTTGTATTATTTATGTTTTGCATCATTTTCCTGCTTAGTGGGAAGAAACACATAACCTGTAATATTATAGTACTGAGAACTGGGCCTGGAATGTTGCTTTGAATGGAGATCCTATTGAACTAAATATAATGATGCGATAAGGAGAAATAAATGGAAAATAAGAACGAACAATGGAACTGCTTATTTCTAAGTAGGAGGAATATGGGTAATTTTTCATGAGAAAAGAGTATATGAGTTTTTTCAGACATCTGGGCTCTCATGCAAAACATAAATAGAGATTTGGTATAATACTGATGCGCCATTATGTTTTATACAATTTTTAGGATTAGCTTTGTTATGGTGAACTTTGGATTTTCGATTTTGGGGTCCCTTGGTATTTTTCCAGTGGGAAGACAGAATTTTTCCCCCTTACTTCAGGAATATGGCTTGTGCTGTCACATTTACTTGACTTGGCTTCTTGAGG
This sequence comes from Paguma larvata, assembly GCA_030068075.1. NCBI lineage: Eukaryota > Metazoa > Chordata > Mammalia > Carnivora > Viverridae > Paguma > Paguma larvata. The sequence continues at coordinate 120,435,089 of CM057830.1, read as the reverse complement.
TCACCCTAATGGCCACTCTAGAGTATATGATGACTGGAAGGTCCCCATGACTGAGGTTGAACTTGACACTTCCGAAGAACACACAGGAGGCACAGAGATGTTGTAGCCTAGAGAGTGTTGTCTAGCCTGTCTTTGGGATGATGAAGGAGGATTGCCTCATGGAGGCAACATATTGGTGTTGCCCAATTGAAATCAGTAGTGTATAGGCCTAGATTTGGACAAGCTGGAGTATTCTTAAGTTGGCCAATATTTCTTGTAGCTAATCACTATACTGTAAACCTTGATAAACTCATGAATACATGAGGTTTTGTCCATGCCTACCTAGTGCTGCATGAGTCCCAAACTTGAACAGTGATCTTATGTATGTTTGAGAGTGATGACACATTAGTAGCTGGTTCCAGACTTTTCATTTATAGATATCTGGTCTAATAACCCTGAAAATTCTAGAAATGACAGGTTTCCTGTCAGTCCTTGGGGAAGATCTTCAGTTTTTCATTTTTGAGTGCTCAAGTTCTAAAAGGTTCCAAATTCATATACCAATATAGTTATCTATCCAAGTGCTCCATTCAGGGGCTTAGCATTTCTATTCTAAACATTTTAGTCTTTCACTTCTAACATCACCTGTGGTTCTTAGCAACCAAGGGGGCTGGAGGTGGAAACATATTCAGTGAATTTAGTCATCCCAACATGCATGCATGCTATTAATTGCCATGACAAAATTTTCAGTATGCAGAAAGTTCTTTTTAGTCCCATAAAGAAATGAGTCACAAAACCTGAACCCCATACTTCAGTGACAGATTAAACTTAAATCAGTATGTCAAAAAATAACAACAGCTTTCATAACCAGCATTTCATAAGCAGAATTGTAAGTGTCCTTCCCCCAATAAGGAACATGTATGAATTACATCTAAAACCTCAGCCTCAAGGACACGGGGAGGAAAGGAGAGGCCAGGAGATTATTGGAAGCATAGGAGGAATTTTCCTGAATGACTGAGTAGTGGTTCAGGGTTTCCCCTGAATGTGGATGCTCTTTGCCAAAAACATTATTTCCTGAGCTGGGTTCGGAGATGCCAGGTGTAGTTTGGCCTCCAAAAGACTTCACTTTGAGCATGTGTTTGTTCATTTTGCAAATTAAGTGTTGAACTTGTCAGGTCATATGTACTTGGACCCCTAAAGCTAGTAGGCAGCCAACCCAGACAACTTCTAGGCCCTGGACAGACTAGTTGAAGAGCTAAAATACATCATTAACATCATTAGCTGCCAATCCTCTGCAGTAGCAGTTTCAGTTCCCTATCCTTGCATAGGATCCATTGTCCAATCAAGGTGTCTCCTCTAGGTTTGACAGTAAGGCCAATTCTCACATCTAGAAGTTTTTCAGGAGTAGTGTCTTTGTTACCAGTAACAACAGACTAGAAATATATCTAGTTAACCTGGACAATACTATTTTGAAAAAGAAGCAATGAGAATCCTTGAAATTTTTGTGTTGGCCCAAATTACAAAAAATTCCAATAGAAAGGCTGATGACACTGCTGATGACTAAATTAGAGAGTTGAAAGCTAAAATTGAGTAACTCTCTTAGGAAAACAATGAAGTGGAAACCATGAAGAAAAGAACACTAACAGGATTTCCCAAAAGCAAAACAGAAGAAAAAGGAGACAACTTTTTCTCTTCCAATGTGGATAGCTCCTAGTCCTGGGGGGAGTCCCCATCCCTCCTCCATACCTCACCAGCCACACTGTTATATTATATGTTGTCTTTCTCTCTGTGTATTCTCCAGTGGGAAAAGGCTGTTCCAGAACATTATAATCTGGCTGAATCTACTGAATCCTAGAGCAACACTCTAAAGCTGCTCTGCAAGTCCACTTTAACTCTGGTTGGGACACCTATGTTTGGATGGTATATGATTGTACACACATACTCCTTGCATGAAGGGAAGAGTTTCTTCTGTTTGCCAACGTCCTGAGGGAAGAGCACCTCCCCAGATATTCTGGATTCTGTGTAGGGGAAGGGGGTTGGGGGAGACTTACAAAAGGTACTTCTCAGACTCTTCCTCTCCAAGTCCAGAGGCCATGTTTTCTGGACTGTCACCCTCTGCTGGTGGAGGGCGTTAGTACCAGCACAGCCCTGAAATCTAGGCTGGGGTCACTGAGATCCTGACAGTTCAAACATCTCTTCCACTTCTGCCTATTTTTAAAGGTGTATGGAACACCAAAGAGAGCCTGAAGTACTAGGCAGGTAATTTATATTTATTTCTTAAGTGTTCAATTACGTTTTTAGCCAATGCTTAAAGGTTTGGAGAAAGTTACTTTCTTAAATTCATAAACAGAAAGGGAATGTTCATTTAGAGGTATCTTGGTCATTTGCCTTCTTTTTTGTTTTGCTTTGTTTTGTATTTATTTTTGAGAGAGGGGTGGCAGAAAGAGAGGGCGACACAGATCTGAAAGAGGCCCTAGGCTCTGAGGTGTCAGCACCGAGCCCAACATGGGGCTTAAACTCACGAACTGAGAGATCATGACTTGAGCCAAAGTCAGATGCTTAACTGACTGAGCCATCCAGGCACCCTGGCCATTTGCCTTCTTTAAATGATTATTATTAAACTGAAAAATTCCCTAGAGAAAGAGATAGACATTTAAGTTCAAGAAGCACAGAGATTTCCAAACAAGGTGAACCCAAGGAGGTCCACATCACCACACATAATAATTAAAATGTCAAAGTTTAAAGATAAAGATAAAATCAGTAAAAGAGAAACAAAAACGTACCTAAAAGAGAAAACCTATAAGACTATCAGCTGAGTTTCAGCAAAGATTTTCCAGACCAGAAGGGAGTGGCATGATAAATTCAAAGTGCTGAAAGGAAAAAGCCTGCAACCAAGAATACTCTACCCAGCAAGGTTATCATTCAGATTTGAAGAAGAAATGAAAAATTTCCCAGATAAATGAAAAATAAAGGAGTTTATCACCACAAAACCAACCTCAGGAGAAATGTTAAAGGGATTTCTTAGTGTGAAAAAACGGCCATAATTCGGCATAAAAGATCATGAATAAAAATATGTAAAACATGTAAAATATAAAGATGTAAAAATGTGGAGGAGGGAGTAAAAAGTGGAAAAACAGACGGAAAAAGATGAAGAAAGTTTTTTTTCCTTTTTTTAAAAAATATATTTGAACTTAAATGACCATCAAATTAATATAGGTTGCTACTTACATAGGATATATATATGAACCTCATGGTAATCACAAACCAAAAACTTATGATAGATAAACACAAAGTAAAGAGAAAGAAAGCCAAACATAACACTATAGAAACTCATCAATCACAAAGAAAAGGAGGAAAAGAAGAAGAAAGGAAACTTAAGAACTACACAAATGACCAGAAAACAATTAACAAAATGACAATAAGTACATACCAATCAATAATTACTTTAAATGTAAATGGCTTTGGGGTGCCTGGGTGGCTCAATCAGTTAAGCTTCTGACTTCAGCTCCGGTCATGATCTCAAAAATAAAATAAAACATTAAAAAATTTTAAATGTAAATGGCCTTAATGCTCTAATCAAAAGACATAGGATGATTGAATGGATTAAAAAACAAGACCCATGTATATGTTGCCTACAAGAGGTTCACCTCAGACCTAAAAGACACATACAGACTTAAAGTGAAAGGATGAGAAAACATCATGGAAATGGAAGTAAAAAAAAAAAAAACAACAGGAGTGCAATACTTATATTAAACAAAATCAACTTTAAAACAAAGACTGTAACAAGAGACAAAGAAGGACACTACCTAATGATAAAGGGATCTAATACTGGAACATCTAACACCCAATACTGGAACATCTAAATATATAAAGCAAATATTAACAGACATAAAGAAAGAAATTTATGGTAATGCAATAATAGCAGGGGACTTTAACAATCCATACATCAATGCATAGATCGTTAAGGAAGAAAATGAATAAGAAAACAATGTATTTGAAGGACACATGGGACTAGATGGATATAACGCATATATACAGAACATTCCATTTAAAAAAAAACAGAATACACATTCTTTCAAGTGCACAGAGAACATGGTCCAGAATAGATCACATATTGGATCACAAAAGAAGCCTCAACAAATTTAAGAAGATTGAAATCACACCGTGCATCTTCTCTGATTACAATAGTATGAAACTACAAATAAATAACAAGGAAAAAAACCTGGAAAAATGCAAACACATGGATCCTAAACAACAGATACAAAACAACCAAGGAGTCAACAACGCAATCAAAAAGAAATTTTAAAAATTTGGAGACAACTGGAAATGTAAACATCTTTGGTCCAAAATCTCTTGAACACAGTGAAAGTAGTTCTAAAAGGGAAGTATATAGCAGTACAGGTCTACCTCAAGAAGTAAGAGAAAACTCAAATGAACTGTGTGGAGGTTCCTCAAAAAAATGAAGATAGACTTACCCTATGACCCAGCAACAGCACTGTTAGGAATCTACCCAAGAGATCCAGGACTGCTGATGTATAAGGGCACATGTACCCCGATGTTCATAGCAGAACTTTCAACAATAGCCAAATCATGGAAAGAGACTAAGTGTCCATCAACTGATGAATGGATAAAGAAGCTGTGGTATATATATACAATGGAATACTACGCAGCAATGAGAAAGAATGAAATCTGGCCATGTGTGGCAACATGGATGGAACTGGAGGATATTATGCTGAGTGAAATAAGTCAGGCAGAGAAAGACAGATGCCATATGTTCCCACGCATAGGTAGGCTTTGGGAGACCTAGCAGAAAACCAGGGGGGAGGGGAAGAGGGGAAGAGGAAAAAAAAGCCACAGAGAGGGAGGAAGACATGACATGAGAGACTCTCAAAGAATAAGAACAAACTGAGGGGAGACGGAGGTGTGGGAGGGGGGAGAGTGGGTGATGGGCACAGAGGAGGGCACTCGTTGGGTTGAGCACTGGGTGTTGTATGGAAACCAATTTGACAATAAATTATTATTAAAAAAAAAGAAATGTCATTGATAACCTATGTAAAAAAAATCAATCTAACCATACACCTAAAGGAACTAGAAAAAGCAGAAAAAACAATCCCAAGGTGAGCAGAATAATGGAAATAATAAAGATCACAGCAGAAATGAATTACAGAGAGACTTAAAAAAAACACACAATAGAAAGAATCAGTGAAGCCAAGAGCTGATTCTTTGAAAAACTAAACAAAATTAACAAACTATTAGCCAGCCTCATCAAGAAAAAAAGAAAAAGGACCCAAATAAACAAAATCAGAAACAACAGAAGTAACAACTGACACCACAGAAAAACAAAGAATTAGAAGAGAATACTGTGAAAATTTAAATACCAATAAATTAGGCGACCTTGAAGAAATGGACAATTTCTTAGAAACATCTCAGGGCACCTGGGTGGCTCTGTCAGTTAAGTGGCTGGCTCTTGATCTTGGCTCAGGTCATGATCTCATGGTTTGTGGGATCAAGTACTACATCATGTTCTGTGCAGTGCACAGCCTGCTTGGGATTCTCTCTTTCTGCCTCCTCCACCCTCACTCTTAAAACAAATAAACTTTAAAAAAGTAGCATACGATTTCCCAAAACTGGATCAGGAAGAAATAGAAAGTATGAATAGACTGATTATAAGTAACATAATTGAATCATTAATAAAAAAATTGCCAAAAAATAAAAGTCCAGGATAAGATAGATTCACAGGTGAATTCTACCAAATATTTAAAGAAGAGCTAATACCTATTCTTCTCAAACTATATCAAAAAATAGAAGAGGAAAGAATGCTTCCAAATACATTCTAAGAGGCCAGAATTACTCTGATACCACAAGCAGACAAATACACCACAAAAAAAGAAAACTACAGGCCAGTATCCCTAATGAACATAGAGGCAAAAACCCTCAATAAAATATTAGCAAACCACATACAACAATACATTAAAAGTATCGTTCACCACAATCAGGTGGGATTTATTCCAGGAATGTAAGGATGGTTCAGTATTTGAAAATCAATCAACATGATATCCCACATCAACAAAACCAAGGATAAAAGTTACATGATCATCTCAATAGATGCAGAAAAAACATTTCACAAAATACAGCATCTGTTCATGATAAAAACTCTCAACAAAGTTAGACTAGAGGTAGGCTTTAGAAGACCTAGCAGAAAACCAGGGTGGATGGGAAGAGGGGAAGGAAGGAATAAGAAAAAAAAAAGCCACAGAGAAGAAGGAAGACATGACATAAGACACTCTGAAAGACTAAGAACAAACTGAGGGGAGAGGCGGCTGGGAGAGGGGAGAGAGTGAGTGATGGGCACGGAGGAGGGCACTTGTTGGCTTGAACACTGGGTGTTGTTTGGAAACCAATTTGACAATAAATTATTTAAAAAAAAATAAGGAACAAACCTCAACATAGTAAAGACCATATATGAAAAACCCACAGCTTAACATCATACTCAACAGTGAAAAACTGTAATATTTCCTTATAAGATCAGGAATAAGACGAGGATATCCACTCTCACCACTTTTATTCAACGTAGTACTGGAGGACCTAGTCACAACAATCAGACAAGAAAAATAAATGAGAGGCATCCATATTGGTAAAGAGAAAGTTAAACTGTCACTATTTGCAGACTACATGATACTATATGTAGAAAATCCTACAGACTCCACCAAAAAACTACTATAACTGATAAATTAATTCACTAAAGTTGTAGGATTAATACCCAGAAATTGGTAGCATTTCTATACACTAATAACAAAGTCGTAGCAAGAGAAATTAAGAAAACAATCCCCTTTATAACTGCCCCCAAAAGAACAAAATACCTAGGAATATACCTAATCAAAGAAGTGAAAGACATGTCCCCTTAAAATTATAAAATATTGATTAAAGAAATTGAAGATGACATAACAAAGGGAAAGATATTCCATGCTTATGAATTGGAAGAATTAATATTGTTAAAATGTCCATATTATCCAAAGTAATCTACAGATTCAATCCAATCCCTATAAAAATACCAACATCGTTTTTCACAAAACTAGAACAAATGTACTAAAATTTGTATGGAACCACAAAAGACTCTGAATAGCCAAAGCAATCCTGGGAAAGATCAAAGCTGGAGGTATCCCAATCCCAGATTTCAAGATATACTACAAAGGTGTAGTAATCTAAACAGCATGCTACTGGCACAAAAATAGACACATAAATCACTGAAACAGGATAGAGAGACCAGAAATAAACTCACACTGATATGGTCAATCTATGACTAAGTAGGCAAGAATATGAAATGGGAAAAAGAGTCTCTTCAATAAATGGTATTGAGAAAACTGGACAGCTACACTTAAAGAATGAAATTGGATGACTTTCTAACACCATACACAAAAATAAACTCAAAATGGATTAAAGACCTAAATGTGAGACCTGCAGCCATAGGATTCCTAGAAGAGAACACAGGCAGCAATTTCTCTGACATTGACTATAGCAACATTTTTCTAGATATGTTTCCTAAGGCAATGGAAACAAAACAAAATTAAACTATTGGGGCTCTACCAAAATAAAAAGCTTTTGCAAAGCAAAGGAAATCATCAACGAAACAAAAAGATAATCTACCGAATGGGGTTAATATCCAAAATATATAAAATGTATAAAGAACTTATATAACTCAATACCAAAAAAATAATCAAATTAAAAAATAGGCAGCAGACCTCAATAGACACTTTTCCAAAGAAGACATACAGATGAACAACAGACACATGAAAAGATGCTCAATATTACTAATCATCAGGGAAATGCAAATCAAAACCATAATGAAATATCACCTTACACCTGTCAGATCAACTAGGATCAAAAAGACAGGAAATAACAAATGTTGGAAGAATGTGGAGAAAAAGAAACCCTCATGCACTGTCGGTGGAAATGTAAATTGGTGCAGCCACTGTGGAAAACAGTATGGAAGTTCCTCAAAAAATTAAAAATAGAACTGTCCTACAATCTAGCAATCCCACTGCTGGGTATTTACCCAAAGAATACAAAAACGCTAATTCAAAGGGATACATGTAACCCTATGTTTATAGCAGCATTATTTACAATGACCAAATTATGGAAGCAGCCCCAGTGTCCATCAACTGATGCATGGATAAAGACGATGTAGAATATTATATATAATTCAGCCATAAAAAGGAATGAAATGTTGCCACTTGCAATGACACAGATGGAACTAGAGAGTATAATGCTAAACAAAATAAGTCAGTCAGAGAAAGACAAATACCCTATGGTTTCACTCACACATGGAATTTAAGAAACAAAACAAATGAGCAAAGGAGAGAGAGAGAGAGAGGGAGAGAGAGAGAGAGAGAGAGGGAGAGAGAAAGAGAAACCAAGAAACATACTCAACCTTACAGAACAGACTGATGGTTACCAGAAAGGAGGTGGGGGGGTATGGGTGAAATAAGTGTTGGGGATTAAGGAGTGCACTTGTGATGAGCACTGGGTGATGTATAGAATTATTGAATCACTACATTGTACACCCGAAACTAATATAACACTCTATGTTAACGAACTGGAATTTAAATTAAAACTTAAGAAAAATTTAAAAATAAAAATTATAACCCCAAAACCAAAGAAAAATCAATGTAAATAAAAGCCACAGTGTAAGGAATATAGTCAATAATATTATAATAGTGATGTAACAGGACAGATGATAGCTACACTTGTGATGAACATAGCAAATGTATAAACTTGTCAAATCACTAAGTTGTACACCTGAAACTAATGTAACATGTGTGTTGACTATACTCAAAAAATGTTTAAAAAATATTATTATTATTAATTGGTTGCTTTCAAGTTCATAAAATTTATAAAGAGAGCATTAAACAAAGTACAAATAGCAATAAATATTACTTTCTATGCCTGTTCTCCTTCCCCTGAGACTTAAACATATCCATGGGCTATCTAAGTCATCCTGGAATTTTCTGTGTCCATTTATACAGCATCCTGCCATGCACCACCATTTTATGTCCCCTGGAATTGTTGTGCATCACTGTGAAGGTAGATACATTCCAGCTCCATGATTTAGCTAGAGTGCTACTACTTAAGACTTCATTATTATCGTACCTAGAATCATTTACTTCTGACTAAGCCTTTCCCCTGGAGTGCTTCCTAAAAGACTGAGGATCCTGTAACCCTCTTCACTGTTTCCCTCTTTTGTGTACGTCACGAACTACTTACAGAGGAGTACACTTTGATCTAACACCTCAGCTCCCCATTCAATTTCTCTTTCCACTCCTCAGTCACAAGGAGATCCCCAAAATAAAAATGTTTATGCATAGTTCCCCAGCCCTCTTGCCCAGGAGCCTGTGGATCTAAGCATGTTGGTGGTTGCCTCTCCAGAGCTTCAATGACCGTCTAATCTTTAACATTGGCTGGATGGAAGTTCCGGCTGACACATGAAAAAGTTGGATTTGGCCTTGTATGAGTTTATTATGGCTGTTTTATTTTTTTAAATAATTAATTGTCACATTGGTTTCCATACAACACCCAATGCTCATCCCAACAAGTGCCCTACTCTGTGCCCGTCACCCACTCTCCCGCCTCCCAACCTCCCTCACCCCTAAGTTTCTTCTTACTCTTTAAGAATCTCTTATGTTTTGTCTCCCTCCCTTTCTGTGGCTTTTTTCCTTTCCCCTCTTCTCCTCCCCCATGGTTTTCTGCTAAGTCTCTGAAAATCCACCTATGAGTGGAAACATATGGTATCTGTCTTTCTCTCACTGACTTATTTCACTCAGCACAATACCCTCCAGGGCCATCCATGTTGCTACGCATGGCCAGGTTTCATTCTTCCTCATTGCTGTGAAGTGTTCCATTGTATATATACATATACCACTTCTTCATTATCCACTCATCAGTTGATGGACGCTTAGTCTCTTTCCATGATTTGGCTATTGTCGAAAGTGCTGCTATGAACATCGGGGTACACGTGCCCCTATGCATCAGCACTCCTGTGTCTCTTGGGTAGATTCTGAGGAGTGCTATTGCTGGGTCATAGGGTATTTCTATTTGCATTTTTTTGAGGAACCTCCACACCGTTTTCCAGAGTGGCTGCTCTAGTTTGCACTCCCACCAACAGTGTAGGAGGGTGCCTGCTTCTCCACATCCTTGCCAGCATCTATAGTTGCCTGATTTATTCATTTTAGCCACTATAACCGATGTGAGGTGGTATCTCAGTGTGGTTTTGATTTGTATTTCCCTGATGATGAGTGTCATTGAGCATTGTTTCAGGTGTCTGTTGGCCATCTGGATGTCCTCTTTGGAGAAGTGTCTATTCATATCTTCTGCCCATTTCTTCACTGGGTTATTTGTTTTTCAGGTGTGGAGTATGTTCTTTATAGATTTTAGATACTAGTCCTTTATCCGATATGTCATTTGCAATTATCCTTTCTCATTCCATCAGTTGTCTATTAGTTTTGTTGGTTGTTTCCCTTGCCATGAAGAAGCTTTTTATCATGATGAGGTCCCAATAGTTCATTTTTGCTTTTAATTCCCTCGCCTTTGGAGATGTGATGCATAGGAACTTGTTGCGGCTCAGGTCAAAGAGGTTTTTTCCTGCTTTCTCCTCTAGGATTTTGATGGTTTCCTGTCTCACATTCAGGTCCTTCATCCATTTAGAGTTTATTTTTGTGAGTGGTGAAAGAAAGTGGTCTAGTTTCATTCTTTTGCTTGTTGCTGTCCAGTTCTCCCACCACCATTTGTTAAAGAGGCTGTCTTTTTTCCATTGGATACTCTTTCCCGCTTTCTCAAACATTAGTTGGCCATATACTTGCGGGTCCATTTCTGAGTTTTCTATTCTATTCCATTGGTCTATGTGTCTGTTTTTGTGCCAATACCATACAGTCTTGATGGTTACTGCTTTGTAGTAGAGGTTAAAGTCTGGGATTGTGATGCCTCCCGCCTAGGATTTATTCGTCAGTATTACTTTGGCTATTTGGGGTCTTTTGTGGTTCCATACAAATTTTAGGATTGTTTGCTCTATCTTTGAGAAGAATGCTAGTGCAATTTTGATTGGGATTGCCTTGAATGTGTAGATTGCTTTGGGTAGTATTCCCATTTCAATGATATTTATTCTTCCAATCCATGAGCATGGGATGTTTTTCCATTTCCTTGTGTCTTCCTCAATTTCCTTTATAAGTTATTTATAGTTTTCAGTGAAGATATCTTTAACATCTTTGGTTAGGTTTATTTCTAGGTATTTTATGCTTTTTGGCACATTTGTTAATGGGATTCGCTTCTTTATTTCTTTGTGTTGCTTCATTGTTGGTGTATAGGAATGCAACCAATTTCTGTACATTGATTTTGTATCCTGCAACTTTGCTGAATTCATGGATCAGTTCTAGTAGGCTTTTGGTGGATTCTGTTGGGTTTTCCATGTAAAGTATCATGTCCTCTGTGAAAAGTGAAAGCTTGACTTCATCCTTGTCTATCCTGATGCCTTTTATTTTGCTTTGTTGTCTGATTGCTGATGCTAGGACCTCCAACTCTATGTTAAACCCCTGTCGTGTTCCTGATCTCAGGGGGAAGATTTTCGGTTTTTCCCCATTGAGGATTATATTAGCTGTGGGCTTTTCATAAATGGCTTTTATGATGCTTAAGTATGTTCCTTCTATCCCGACTTTCTCAAGGGTTTTTATTAGTAAAGGGTACTGTATTTTGTCAAATGTTTTTTTCTGCATCTATTGACATGATCATATGGTTCTTATCTTTCCTTTGTTAATGTGATGTATCACATTGATTGATTTGCAAATATTGAACCAGCCTGCAACCTAGGGATGAATCCTACTTGATCATGGTGAATAATTCTTTTTATATGCTGTTGGATTCAATTTGCTAGTATCTTGTTGAGAATTTTTGCATCCATATTCATCAGGTATATTGGCCTGTAATTATCTTTTTTTGCAGGGTCTCTATCTGCTTTGGGCATCAAAGTGATGATGGCTTCATAAAATGAGTCCGGGAGTTGTCCTTCTGTCTCATTTTTTGGGAACGGCTTGAGAAGGATAGGTATTAACTCTGTTGTAAATGTCTGGTAAAATTCCCCAGGGAATTAGACCATCTGGTCCAAGGCTTTTATTTGTTGGGAGATTTTTGATAACTGATTCAATTTCTTCACTAGTTATGGTTCTGTTCAAGTTTTCTATTTCTTCCTGTTTGAGTTTTGGTAGCGTGTGGCTGTTTAGGAATTTGTCCATTTCTTTCAGGTTGTCCAACCTGATGGCATATAGTTTTTCATAGTATTCTTTCATAATTGCTTGTATTTCTGAGGGATTGATTGTAATCTCTCCCTTTTCGTTTGTGATTTTATCCATTTGGGTTCTCTCTCTTTTCTTTTTGAGAAACCTGGTTAGAGGTTTATCAATTTTGTTTACTTTTTTTCAAAGAACTAGCTCTTGGTTTAATTGATCTATTCTACTAATTTTTCGGTTTCCGTATGATTAATTTCTGCCCTAATCTTTGGTCTTTCTTTCTTTCTTTCTTTCTTTTGGGTTTGGGCTGTCTTAGGTGTTCTGCTTCTAGTTCCTTTAGGCGTGCTCTTAGAATTTGTGATAGTGATTTTTCTTGTTTCTTGAGACAAGCCTGGATTGCAATATATTTCTCTCTCAGGACTGCCTTTGCCACATCCCAAAGTGTTTGGATTGTTGTATTTTCATTTTCATTAGTTTCCATGTATTTTTAAATTTCTTCTCTGATTGCTTGGTTGACCCATTCATTTTATAGTAGGTTGTTCTTTAGCCTCCATGTTTTTGGGGGTTTTCCAGACTTTTTCCTGTGGTTGATTTCAAGTTTCAAAGCATTGTGGTCTGAAAGTGTGCATGGTATGATCTCAATTTTTTTATATTTATTTGGTGCTTCCTTGTGCCCCAAAATATGGCCTATCATGGAAAATGTACCATGTGCAGTTGAGAAGAATGTAAGTTCCTTTGCCTCTGGGTGAAGGGCCCTGAAGATGTTTGTCAGGCCCATCTGTTCCAGTGTGTTGTTCAGGGCCATTGGTTCTATGGTGATTCTCTGTTTAGTGGATCTATCCAGTGCTGTGAGTGGGGTATTAAGGTCTCCTGCAATTGGCACATTATTATTGGTAAGATTGCTTACATTTGTAATTAGTTGCTTTACAAATTTGGGTGCCCCAAAGTTTGGTGCGTAGATATTTATAATTGTTATATCTTCTTGCTGGATAGTCCCTGTGATTATTGCATAAAGCCCTTCTTCATCTCTTATTACATCTTTTACTTTAAAGTCTAGTTTGTCCAATATAAGTGTGGCTACTCCTGCTTTCTTCTGACTTCCTGTAGCATGGTAGATAGTTCTCCATCCCCTCACTTTCAATCTGAAGGTGTCCTCAGGTCTAAAATTGGTCTATTGAAGACAGCAGATAGATGGGTTTTGTTTTTTAATCCATTCTGTTACCCTGTGTCTTTTAATTGGAGCATTTAGTCTGTTTACATTCAGTGTTAAAATTGAAAAATACGGGTTTAGAGTCACTGTGTTATCTGTAGGTTTAATGCTTGGAAGGATGTCTCTGGTACTCTGTGTTCCTTGCAACCTTTCCTTCATAGAGTCCCCCTCAGGATCTCTTGTAAGATTGGTTTATTTGTGATGTATTCCTTCAGTTTTTGTGTGTTTGGGAAGACCTTTATCTCTCCATCCATTCTGAATGACAGGCTGGCCAGGTAAAGGATTCTTGGCTGCATATCCTTCCTGTTCATCACAATGAAGATTTTCTGCCATTCCTTTCTGGCTTGCCAACTTTCTGAAGATAAGTCTGCTACTAACCTAATGTGTCAGCCTTTGTAAGTCAAGGCCCGTTTATCCCTAACTGCTTTCACAATTCTCTCTTTGTCTTTGAATTTTCCCAGCTTCACTATGATTTCTCCTGCTGAGGGTCTATTCAGGTTATGTCTGAGGGGAGTTCTCTGTGCCTCTTGGATTTCAATGCCCGTTACCTTCCTCATGTTGGGGAAGTTGTCAGCAATTATTTGTTCAAGTACCCCTTTGACTCCTTTCTCTCTCTCTTCTTCCTCTGGAATTCCTATAATACAGATATTATTCCATTTGATTGCATCACTCAGCTCTCGAATTCTCCTTTCCTGTTCCTGAATCAGTTTCTCTCTTTCTCTGCTTCCTCGTTTTCCATAATTTTATCTTCTAATTCACCTATTCTCTCTTCTGCCTCTTCAATTCGCACTGTGGCCGCCTCCAATTTGTTTTGCACCTCATTTAAAGCATTTTTTAATTCCTCCTGACCTTTTTTTAGGACCTTGATCTCTGCCTCTAGGCTCACCCTGCTTTATTCTATGCTTTTTTCAAGCCCAGTGAGTATTTTTATGTTTATAATTCTATATTCTTGTTCTGTTAAGTTGCTTAAGTCTGATTTCATCATTTCTTGTGCTGTCACTATTTCCTGCACATTCCTTTGAGGGAATTTCTTCCGTTTCATTTTTGCTAGTTGTGTATTGGTTTATTTCCTAGTTCTCCCTGGAAAGGAAAACAGTCAAACCGACAAATAGGAAACACAAACTCACAACCGTACCGACCAATAATACAGGCAAACAAATCACAACATAAAAAAGAATAACGAACAACACTCTGGAGGCATGTGACCCAACGTACTAGCTACTTGTTAAGGATAGGGTGTGCGCTTTGCTGATTGCAGAGCATACATAGATAGAGTATTGACAGGTGGGGGGAGAAGAAGAAATTGAACTTTGACCAGGTAGTTTGATCCATACTTGATCTAGAAAGAGAGAAATCAGAATAAGGAAGGATAAGAGGAAAGATAAATGAAGATAGATGTTACCCAGATGCACTATGTGGCCTGACTGTTCCATAGAGAGAGATAGTAAATAAAGAGAGGGGTGTAGAACTTGCATTGAGAGAGTGAGTTAAATATCTGTTTAAGCAAGCCAAAACTCCAGGTGACTGGTTTAGAGGTGGGGAGAGATAGGAAGGAGAAGAGGGAGAATATATCTAAAACAGAAGAATTGACCTAGAATTAATCCAGGCAATGCTGCGGTATTTGTGTCTCTGCAGCTATCACTCCTGCAGAAAAGCGTCTCTCGTATGAGGAGGGGCATGGCCTGGTGTATGCAGGTTCCGCCTCTCCGGCTGGCGGATGGAGTCCTAGGATTTGGCTTTGTGGGTATGCCCCACCACAATGGCATCCCCCCAGCCTCTTCTTCACGGACCCGGAGTCTCATATCACCCCTCCATTTCCATCTTCACTTTCCCTGGGTTGCAGGCGCAGTGCGATCTGCTGGGAAGTCGCGCACCCCTTGCTTATCTGATTTTTCTTAGCTCACTCCGACCGCTATGCCCGGTTTCCCCTATGTAAACTGTGTCACTGACTCAATACGATCCAGTAATGGCTCAGCGCCTCTCCTGCCACAGGCTGGGTCAGCGTCACTGGCTCCGGAGGGAAGGGAGCTCTGCCAGCTCTGCAGTGAGCAACGGACCTTCTCTCCAAAAGCCTCACGGTTAGGGACTGGATGATAAGCTCCCTCTCCACCCCCAGTCCGAGGTATTTTCCCCACTGCTCTTTCTCTTCCCCTTGCCTTTCCACAGAAGGGGCCCACTCCCTGCCGCTCCACACCTCCGTGGCTTGCTTTCTTTCTCCCAGATTGCACTCACTCCATCTCCGAGGATTTTCTGGATTTCGCATTCTCTTCCCCGTAGACTCCAATTCCTCTTCCTGCAGAGCTCTGGGATTGAGAGTCCCTCAGTTTCAGTCCTTCTTAGTTTGAAAGACATGGAAGAGCACCGGGCCCCTCTACTCCTCTGCCATGTTGGCCCCTCCTCTACTTTGGCTGTTTTAATAAATTACCACAAACTGGGTGGTGTAAAACAACAGAAATTTATTCTATCAACGTCCTGGTGGACAGAAGGTCAAAATTAGTGTCACTGGGATAAATCAAAGTTGGCAAGTGTAAGCTCTTTCCGGATGCTCTAGAGTGGATCATTTCTTGCCTCTTCCAGCTTCTCTTGGCTGACAGCATTTCTTGGCTTGTGGTCATATCACTCCAATCTTCAAGGTCAGTATTTTTTAATCTGTCTCTACTCCTTCACATCACTTTCTCCTCCTCGTGTGTGTGTGAGTGTGTGTGTGTGTGTGTGTGTCACAGAGAGAGAGAAAGAGACAGAGAGACAGAGAGAGGTATCTCTACTACCTCTCTCTTATAAGGACATTTGTGATTGGATTTAAGGCCCATTTGGATAACCCAGACAATCTTCCCATCTCAAAATCATTAACTTAGTCAGATCTCAAAATCCTTTTTCCCAAATAAGGTAATATTTTCTAGCTCCAGGAATTAGAACCTGCTGTCTTTTGAGGTCTTTATTCAGCCTGCTACAGGTCCCAATTCATGCTCCTGCTCTGGTCCAACCCACTGGGCTCGCCTCTTCCTTCCCCTGATGTTTTCTCTTGGAAAGTTCCTTCAGATAATAAATAATAATTGCATGCCTAATAAATCTACACAATCAAAGTCTTGGTTTTATAGTTGAAAAATTATTCTTGACATTTATATACCTATCCAATCTGGGTGCTTATAGTATTTGACTCTGGCTTTGTAGGGAAAGGGTGATTTCTACAGCTATTACGCAATGACATTCCTACATAAGAATAGGCTTAGGTTTTTCACATGCTTCATAGTGGCACACTTGCAAGTCAAACAAGCTTCTCTCTTATATATGGATCATGTCACATGACATAATCAATGTCATACATGCCATTATTGATAAAATTTACGCAGGAGTGAGAATGGAGAGGAAGAAAACACAGGAAAGGGACAGAGTCAAGCCCTGCCATCTTCACCATATTCTGCCTACAGTTTTCATACGTACACACCAAATGATAACAACATTTCCCTTTGAGGGATGAGTGAGGTTCAGGAAGGGGTGAAAGAGATTCTTTTGCTTTTTATTCAATTTTATCAATGTTATAAACATTGAATAAATGTTTTGTTTGTCCAAATTAAAAAAAGATAAATATATATGACTTACCATTCAAGAGGGAAAAAAAGACATCAAACAATACTTATAGAATGATCCCATTAAGGGGCACTTGGGTTGCTCAATTGGATAAGCATCCGACTTTGGCTTAGGTCATGATCTCACAGTTTGTGAGTTCGAGCCTCATGTCAGGCTCTGTGCTAACAGCTCGGAGCCTGGAGCCTACTTCAGATTCTGTGTGTCTGTCTCTCTCTGCCTCACCCTGGGTCTCTCTCACTCTCTCTCTCTCAAAAATAAATAAACATTAGAAAATTAAAAAAAAGAATGATTCCATTTAAATAAAATAATATACGTATATGTTTATATGTATTAATGTAAAGGGGATAGGCAGAGTTCTGGAAGAATGCTCACTGAGAGCTTGACAGTGCTCACCTCTTCTGGAGGGAAGGTAACAGAGGTGGGAATGTGACTTTTAGTATTTATTCAGTATACCTCTTGTTGTTTTAATTATTTACCATGAAAATATAGTCAGGGAATATGGTGGTCAATTTTATGTGTCAATTTGACTAAGCTATACTGCCCAGTTGCTTGGTCAAATACCTATGTAAATGCTGCTGTGAAGATACTTCTAGATGTGATTAGCATTTAAATTAGTGGACTTTGAATAAAGTAGATTACTCTCAATAATCTGAGTGGACCACATCCAAATAGTTGAAGGCATTAAGAGAAAAGACTTGAGGTCGTTACAACAAAGAATATTTTTTCCAAACTGCCTTCAGATTGGACCTGCAACATTCACTCTTCCCTGGGTCTCCAGCCTGCCTGCCTGTTTGAAGATTTCAGACTCACTGCTCCCACCCCACAATTATATAAGCCAATTCCTTCTTCTTCTCTCTCTCTCTCTCTCTTTCTCTCTCTCTCTCTCTATCATCTATCTATCTATCTAATCTATATATTCTCTGTTGGTTCTGTTTCTCTAATATAGGATCAAAAGAGATGAAAAATATACAAAGTAAGCGACTTCACTCAGGACTCTCTCTGTTTCAAAGACATGCTCTGGGGGCACCGGGGGCACCTGGGTGGCTCAGCCAGATGAGTGTCTGACTCTTGATTTTGGCTCAGGTCATGATCCCAGGGTCGTGGGATCAAGCTCCACTCAGTGTGGAGCCTGCTTAACATTCTCTCCCTCCCTCTCTCTCTCTCTTTCTGCCACTCTCTCTCATTTGTGCTCTCTCTCCTAAATAAAATAAATAAAATAAAATAAAATACAAACAAAACCAAAGACATGCTTTGTAGCTAAAAAGGCTTAGCTTGTAATTCAAGCTTCACCACTTTTAATTGTGTCATTCAGCAAATAAACTTACAAATTTTTTCTTCCCCATCAGTATAAACAAGGGAAATAATGGAAATGAAATAATCTTTTGCATTACTGTAAATTCAAATGATGTAGTGCCTGGTACATGGAACATTATCACAACTCAGCAAATGTCATTTATTGTTATTAACAATGTTTTTCATTTTATGCTAAGAAAACAGTGGGAAGCACTTGAAGGCTTTCGAGCAGGGAAGTAACATAATCTGATCTGTCTTTAAAAAATAATTCTGGGGCACCTGGGTGGCTCAGCCATTTGATCATCCGACTCTTGATTTCAGCTCAGCTCATGATCTCACAGTTTGTGAGTTCAGGCCCTGCATCAGGCTCTGCACTAGTGGCATGGAGCCTGCTTGGGATTCTCTCTCTCCCTCTTTCTGCCCCTTCCCTGCTTGGACATTCACTCTCTCTCAAAATAAATAAATAAACTTTAAGAAAAAATATAATTCTGGCTGCTATATGAGGAATACATAAGAAGGAGGGAAAGTGGATGCAACATCAATTTAGGAGGCTATGGCACTAACATGGGAGTTATGGTCATAATTTGGATGAGGATGGTGGTAGAAAAAATGAGTAAAATGGTAAGGTAGCATTTGGCCAACAAATGCTCCTATAGAGAACAAAAAAATCCCATTAAAACATGACACATGTTTCCACCACATTATAATTATGTGACATGATAGAGGTATTAGCTAAGGCTAAGGTGGTAACGTATTGTAATATATAAATATATCAAATCAACACTTTTAATATCTTAAATTTACACAATGTTATATGTCAATTATATCTCAATTAAAATGAAGCTTTAAAATTTACAGTAATGTAGGATAGTGGCATGAGAGTGGACTAGAACTGAATATAAATGAAGAGGGTCGACGAGGGGTCTGTACTGAAGCTTACCTGCATGGTGGATTCATGGGTTGTTTAGTTTTCTATTGGTCTTTAAAGTGTTGATATTTCCTGGGTTTTCTTGTATGGAAACCAATCTGACAATAAAAAATTATTTTAAAAATAACTTAAAAAATAAAATAAAAACAGAAATCAGAAAAAAAAATAAAGTGTTGATATACATCATACACGATATTTCTTATGTATATGTACTACACTTAATAAAAATTGTTTATTTTTAATTGAAGTATAGCTTTACAATATTATATTAGTCTTAGGTGTACAGCATTTTGATTCAACAATTTTATACATTCATTATATGCTTACTTTTGTAAGTGTAGTTACCATCTGCCATCATATGAGGTTATTATGATATTATTGACTATATTCGCTATGCTGTGCCTTTCATCCGCGTGATTTATTCATTTTATAAGTAGAATTTTGTACCTCTTAATCCTTTTAGGAGCAATTTTGAGAAAGAAGACCAAATCTGGAGGTCTCACCATTCCAGATTTCAAACTATATTATAAAGTTATAGTAATCATAAAAGCATGGTACTGGCACAAAAGTAGACACACAGATCAATGGAACAGAATAGATAGTCCAGATATAAATCCATGCTTATATTATAAATTAATCTATGATAAAGGAGGCAAAAATATACAGTGGGGAAAAGACAGTCTCTTCAACTAATGGTGGTGGAAAAACTGGACAGCTACCTGCAGTAGAATGAAACTGGACCACTTCTTTGCACCATACATAAAAATAAACTCAAAATGAATTAAAGGTATGGGTTGCCTGGGTAGTTCAATCAGTTAAGCTTCCAGTCTCAGCTTAGGTCATGATCTCATGGTTGGTGAGTTCAAGCCCTGCATCAGGCTCTGTGTTGACATCTCAGAGCCTGGAGCCTGCTTCTATTTCTGTGTCTCCCTCTATTTTTGCTCCTCCCCCACTTGTGCTCTATTTCTCTCTCAAAAATAATAAACATTTTTTAAAGTTAAAAAAATAAGGATTAAAGGCCTAAATGTAAGACCTGAAACTATAAAACTCTAAAAGAAAATGGAGGAAATAAACTCTTGGACATTGGCATCAGCAATGTTTTTCTGGATCTGTCTCTTCAGGCAAGGGAATCAAAAGCAAAAATAAACAATTGAGACTACACCAAACTAATATGCTTTTTCACAGTGAAGGAAACCACCAACAAAACAAACAAACAAGAAAACAACCTACTGAATGGGAGAAGATATTTGCAAATCATATATACGATAAGGGACTAACATCTAAAAATATGTAAAGAACTTTTGGCCATGTGTGGCAACATGGATGGAACTGGAGGGTATTATGCTGAGTGAAATAAGTCAGGCAGAGAAAGACAGATGCCATATGTTTCCACGCATCAGTGGACTTTGCGAGACTTAACAGAAAACCAGGGGGGAGGGGAAGAGGGGAAGGAAAAAAGCCACAGAGAGAGAGGGAGACAAAACATAAGAGACTCTCAAAGACTAAGAATAAACTGAGGGTAGAGGAGGGTGTGGAGGGGGGAGAGTGGGTGACGGGCACAGAGGAGGGCACTTGTTGGGATGAGCACTGGGTGTTGTATGGAAACCAATCTGACAATAAATTTTTTTTAAAAAAAAGAAATTTTACAAGTCAAGAGCAAAACAAAAAAATCTGATTTCAAAATGAGCAGAGGACTCTAACAGACATTTTCTCCAAAGAAGACATACAAATTGCCAACAGACAAAGGAAAAGATGCTCAACATTAATAATCATCAGGGAAATGCAAATAAAATCATTTATATATTTATTTATTATGTATTTATTTTTAAATATTTATTTTGAGGGAGAGAGTGTGTGCACGAGTGGGGGAGGGGTATGGAGGGGAGAGATGATCACAACCAAGCTCTGTGCTGTCAGTGTGGAGTCCAATGTGGGGCTTGAACCCACGAACCGTGAGATCATGACCAGGCTTGAGATCAAGAGCCAGATGCTTAAAGGACTGAGCCACCAAGGTGCCCCAAAACTTTTTTTAAATAGTTATAACAAAAATCCATGAAAAAAGATCAATTTAAAGCCATTGAAGTGCTACTAAAGTGATCAAGATTCAAGGGGCCAAAATGCAGGAGAAGAGAACCATGGAAAGGTAAACTGATAATTTTGCTGCTTTTCTTCCCACTGAGGGCATTTGCCAATTCTGTGTAGTGCAAGAGGCTGAGAATACAGGCTTCACTCATGTAGATGACCATAGTGGAGAACCATAAAACCAATAGTCACTTCAGAAGTCTCACAGGGCTAGAGAGACAAATTTGGAGATTTAAAAGATCAAGATTGTTTAAGTTTTTATTTAAATTCCAGTTAATATACAGTGTGATATTAGTTTCAGGTGTACAATATAGTGATTCAACATGTCCATACATCACCCAGTGCTATCACAAGTGCACTCTTTTATCCCCACCACCTATTTTACCCATCCCCCACCCACCTCCCCTCTGGTAACCATCACTGTGTTCTCTAGAGTTAACAGTCTGTTTCTAGCGTGCCTAAGTGGCTCAGTCAGTTGAGTGTCCGACTTCTACTCAGGTCATGATCACACAGTTTATGAGTTCGAGCCTTGTGTAAGAGCCTGGAGCCTCCTTCGGATTCTGTATCTCCCTCACTTTCTTCTCCTCCCCTGTTCATGCTCTGTCTCTCTGTCTCAAAAATAAATAGACATTAAAACATTTTTTAAAAGAACAGTCTTTCTTGGTTTGCCTTGCTCTTTTTTTCCTTTCCTTGTTTGTTTTGTTTCTTAAGTTTTACATATTAATGAAATCATATGGTATTTGCCTTTCTCTGATTGACTTATTTCACTTAGCATAATACACTCTAGCTCCATCCATGTCATTGCAAATGGTAGGATTTCATTCTTTTTGATGGCCGAGTAGTATGCCATTGTGTATACATACCACATCTTCTTTATCCAGTCATCAGTTGATGGACATTTGGGCTCTTTCCATAATTTGGTTATTGCAGATAATGCTGCTATAAACATTGGAGTGCATGTGTTCCTTCAAATTAGTATGTTTGTATTCTTTGTTTAATACCTAGTAGTGCAATTTTTGCATCATAGGGTTAACAACAACAACAAAAAAAGATTGCAATGAGAAGGTGGAGGTAGGGGACAGAGTATGTCACACTGCAGGATTTCCCCTCAAGACCTATGCTGTATTCTGAACTTGTGTGCAGTAAAAAGTTAAGGAGCTAAGCAGAAAGCCATTCTAAGACTGTAGTTTTTTTTTTTTTTTACCGTGTTTCGTGGTATGAAAAGGAAATAAAAGACATCATTATTGGAACAGAAGTAAAACTGTCTTTATCTACAGACATTTCTATGTAGAAAATCTCAGAATTTACCATAAAAGCTTTTAGAAGTAATAAGTGAATTTAAACACAAAGAGGGAGGGACTGCAAAGGGGTATGAGGAAGCTTTGTGGGGATAGAAATGTTTATTATCTTGATGGTGATGATGGCTTCATTGGTGTATACATATATCAATATTAATCAAATTGCTCACTTTAAATATGTGCATGTCAAAAACACCTGAATAAAGTAATTTAAATAAAAAGATCAGGTGAAAAAAAGGAGAGGTTTGACAGTTTGAAAAACCAGAGGATTCAATGTCTGAAGGCCCTGAAGAGGTTAGAAAATGATCACAGTAGGGGATCTGTGGTCAGAGAGTGGGATGCTTGAATCATTGATTCTCAAGGTGGGGTAGTTACAGGAGATGACAAAGCCTGCGATGTGACAGTGTGAGAGAGTGGCTGAGGTCGAGGTCACGTTTGTGCTTATTGCATATTGTGTTCTTTTTGCCAGAGCATGACCTTCCTCACTTTTTCCTGGCCAACTTCTACTCTTTCTTCAGGTTTCACCATTCATGTCCTTTCACCAAGGGCACCTCACCTGACACCCTGTCCCCATCTAACTTAGGTTCCTCTCTAACACACTTTTGTAGTACTTACCCTTCCTAAGCACTTAACACAGTAATTATATATGTACTTGTGCAATTCCTTAAGCAATTAGATGTTCTGTGACATCAGGGACCATGAGTGGTTTTGTTTTAACCATTGTATCCCTAGCACCTGGAGTAACGTAAGGCAGAGCACAGCTATTCAGTATTTATTGAATATGTATCAGGATGTTAGAGGGACTGTTGCCTATTTCCACAGGATTTTATCCCAAATCTGAGGATACATGGTGCTAAATCCCTGCACAGTCTCTAGTCTCAGTGGAAACACAACACAATGCTTGTTATGTAAATTAGTCTAAGATAGCCTCTGTATTGACTTCTAGGTTTTTTATTTCCTCACTGCAGGCTGAGACCTGTCAGTTAAAAAGCCCACTGGTGCCAAAGTCTAATTTTTATACATTTAATTATTTTAAAAATGGTCTAAACAAGCAGATTTTTGCCAGTTAGGGCCTGCCTGCTTTGCATATTCCAGGACACTTTACCCTACATCTGCTATCCATCGATTAGATGAAGGCTTGTGGTTATAAGACCCCAAATCACTGCTGCCCTTCAGGATTGTCTGATTCCAAAGACGTTTTGCCATCACCAAGACACTTATGCCCCTTGTCTGATCCTCTCTCTCGGAAGTTACCTTGCTCTCCTCCTTTTCTGGGTGGTGGCCCCGTAGTCCACCCATAAACCTCTGGATGGTCTCATGCTATGAAGGGTGTGCAACCTCATCCAAAGTGCAGCCCAGTAAAGCTTGTGTGTGACTGCCTCTAATGGTCATATATTTTTCCCGATCAGGCCCCAGATCCCTGAAACAAACCTCTTACAGTATTGAATTTACTCAAAGATGGCAAAGCCACTTCAGCAAGCACCATCCTATCAAGGCTAATTGAGAGAAGATCAGATATTTCCAAGGTTATTGTAGGAGGAAAGTGTGTGTTGTTTTTTTTTTTCTCCTACTTTCTCCATGAAGAAAGAGAGGGAGGGTTTCTCTCTGCCCCCTCCCAATCATATGTGTCAGTTTTGGCCCTCCAGAAAGCCAAGACAGGAATTAGAAGTACAAAAAAATGATTGATAAAGATAAAGGGAAGAGGGCACAGGTGAGGTCATGAAGAACCTTCAGACTACAGGGAAGGTCTCATACCTGTGGAAGAAAAGGGTAATGGAAAAGGGATTGGAAGAAAGAGCCTCATATTGTGGTGCTACTTTGAAAAAGTCTTAGGCCTGCCCAACTGGGAGATCTAGTACAAAGATGGCCCATAGAGAGTTCCACTGTGAGCAGAAATTACTCCAGTAGTCCTGCTGTGGTAAGTCATTGACTGGGAATAGCATGGCCTCTGCTCAAATGCTGCAGTGGATCTTGAAAATGTTGCACCTTTATGCAGTCATCTGACTGCACTTCTCTCTTAAAGTGATATCTAATTAGTGAACTTCCATAGCTACCACAGTCCACCCCTTGTGCCACACAGACCCACTACTCCATTTGTTTAGGGAGCAGTTTCCACATGGTTCCCATGGGCCTCTCTTCCAGATGGTAAACTGAAAAGAAAGAAGTTGGCGGGACAAAGTACAACCCCATTGATGCATTTGGTCTTGTAGCTACAACAGATACTCATTATTTCCCTCCTCCACTATCCATTCTAGGTTCACCTCACTCTCACTTATCACCTCTTCAGTCTTCGTGATGTTCCTTCATCTCTGAGGAGTTTGAGTACCTGGTATCATACTCTTCTCAGGCCAGAATTGCTACTCTTGGCCATTCATGGTCATAATTGGGCAAGGGCATACAAAGAGTCAACTAAGGAGATCATCTGGGTTCCCCACATAGTCCTTTCTGCCCCATTGTAACAGCAGTTCTACCTCTTCCTTGATAGGTGTCAATTACCACTGCCAAAATAGTGACTCTTCCCTCCTGCTGGTGTCAACACAGAAAACAAAAAAATATCCAGGCAGCAGCCATATCTCTAAGCACAACGGGACTCTGACTGTGTCACCTAGTATGAGTGCTTTATCTTTAGGGACCAGAACCTCTACCCCTGCAGAGTCCAGAGTTTGGAAGATGGGAAGGTCCACCCCTAAGTAGGTCACTGGGAAAGATGGAAAGTGCAGCCACTATAGCTTGCATCCCTTGGCTCCCAGACCCATGTATTCTTCCTACTGGGGACACAGTGCTACATGGAAGGTCTTAGATTCAGTGCATATACTGCATCCTGGAGGATGGTACTCCATCCTTGCAGAGTATTACTTCTAAAGTTGTGGTTCAGCTGTACCTTCAGCAGGACATTCTGACACTCTACCAAGCTAGCAGCTTCTGGGTGATCCAGTGAGTGAACCCAGAGGTTCCCATGCTCATGGTCCCACTCACACATATTTTTCTTTCTGACGTATATCCCTTGGTAGTATACTATCTTGTGTGGTATTACAGGCCTAAAGATCACACACTTTGAAAGCCCCTGGATAGTGATGATGGCTGAAGTTCTGCCAGCAGGAAAAGCAAATCCATTCTCATAATAGGTTAATATTCTTATAAGAAAGTACCAATGTTCTTTCCAAGATAGAAGGGACAAACATGTAGTCAACAAAGAGGAATGATGCCATATTGGGGTCTTAACATTGGTCTCTGTTGCTGGAAGATTGGACATTCAGCACCAGCAGTGGCAATATAGGCCTTGATAAGTAGGATTGCATGATGTTGGACTCATGAGCAGTCTCCATGTGTCCTACTGCAGCCACTCCATTTATGTGCTCATTGTGACAGTTCCAGACTAGATAATGATTAAGGGTGGCTAACATCAACTTGAGAAGTCATTTTTTTTCTAACTGGCTGCGAAGTTCCTCTTTAAGTGCTGTTGTCTTCTGATGGACTTTAGTATGTAATATAAAATTCTTCTCTCTCAATGCCCACTCTCATTTATAAACCCAAAGGCCTCTATGCCAGACCTCCTTGTCTCCAATCTTCCAATTCTTTTCCTTCCAGGCCCTGAGCTAGGCCATTGGCCACTGCTCAGGAACCTGTGTATAATTTCATCCTGGGCTATTTCTACAAAAAGGATTATGTACATCCATTTTACCTCCACTCATTGGGAAGATCTTCCTTCTCCATTGTCTTTCAGGGACATTCCTTGTATACCTAGAATGCAGAAGCCATTCACTTTCAACTGGTATCCAAATACCAAGCCAATACAGGATCATATGGCCATAGGTGTGAGCTGAGAGAGAGGCTATCATGTAACTGTGATGGATAACATGAGTACCAGCGCTACTGCTCACAGAACTTACTACATCTCCTTTCCTGTCCATTTAAACATACCATTTCCATCCTACAGTGAATTGCTGATGGGCCATCTGATTTTGACTTCATGAGTCTGATAGGACCCAGTTCCTAATAGGAAGTTTCAGACACACAGTCACTTGAAGTCCCATAGTCAAGCATTCTGTCTCTACCAAGGCCCACAAACACACCAGAAGTTGTTTCTTGAAAGGTGTATGGCATAACCTTTTTCCACAACCCCAGGTGCCGGGGTTGTGATTCTCCTACACAGGTAGACCTTGAACTCTATACTGCATCTTTGCCCCCTGCTGATACCTCTGACACCATGGGGTCTGCCAAATGAGATGGCTCAAGCTGCTGCTCGCACTGCAGCCTGGACCTGCTGTAGATTAATCTCCTGTACCCCACCTCTCTCAAAGATCTCAGCCTTCTATATCACCTGATATATGGATGAAAGCAATAATCCTGGGGGTGGAATTTTTTAAATTTTTTAAATCTTTGTTTATTTTTGAGAGAGACAGAGAGACAGCATGAGTGGGGTAGGGGCAGAAAGAAGAAAGAGGGATACATAGAACTCGAAGCAGGCTCCTGGTTTTGCGCTTTCAGCACAGAGCCCCCATGTGGGGCTGAAAGTCACAAACTGTGAGCTCATAACCTGAGCTGAAGTCAGACACCCCAGGGGCACCTGGGGGTGGAATTTTTGTCCCTACAACCCAGAGAGACCTACCATGTACACTACTTCTTTCTTTTTACTGGAGGATTCAAGACGTTATTTGTCTTTTACTTTGGAGGAGGCATCCTGGCATGCCTCTGGACTCCTAAAATCTTCACTGAATGGGTAACTTATTGAATCTTTGCAGGGTTATACCTTACTTTCATGAGAGAAAGAGTGGCCTCAACATCTCCAATCAGTATGATGGTATCAGTGTAATGGATATGGGTGATGTAGTGACGTTCCGTACGCTGTCCAGTTGATTCACATCTCTGACTATATTATGAGAGGATAGGTATACATAGAGCAGTAGAGGTAACATAGTCATAGAACAAATTGTAAATAAAGATTTTTGTATGTACACATGATTAAGAACTGCTTCTTACCCTGTTTGCCTGATTACTTGGGATAGAAAGGAATGCATTTGTCAGGTTAATGGCCATATACCATTTACTTAAGGTCTTATTTTTAAAACAAAGATGTAAATACATTTATTTTACTTAAATTAAAAACCTTTAGTTTAAAATGTATAAGTCATTCCATACTGAGAACAAACTGAGGGTTGATGGAGGATGGGGGAGAGGGGAAAGTAGGTGATGGGCATTCAGGAGGACACTTGTTGGGATGAGCAATGGGTGTTGTATGGAAACAATTTGACAATAAATTATATTAAAAAAAGAAAATCAACAACAAAAAATACTTAAAAATAAAACTTTTTAAAAAATGTATGTCATTCCATAAATGTTGACATATGGGTCTTAAAATATTCCTTGGGAAAATCTTTTTGCTTTCCAGAATTAAAATAAAGCGATCACTCCACAACTATTTTGTAGAAACAGTTGAAACATTAAGACAAACAACAAGAGCAAAAATCTCAACCACTATCGCTACCACCACAAGAGCCACTAACAGATTCCTGCCTGAGGTGGAGACACACCTTACTTTCATAAGAGAAAGAGTGGCCTCAACATCTGCTTTAATACTGGGTTGTGTTAGTACCTAAGGCCTTATTAATCTGATTGGGCAATGATACCACATCCAGCACACAGCATCTATAACTGGGACTACTACTTGGTGAAGTTTCAGGTAGTAAGTATAGTATATTCAGACTGGCAAAGCAAATGGAGATATGATGAGTACTGCCACCTCTGTATGCTTCAGATCTTTAAGATCTAAAGGCTTTAATCTCCACCATGCATCCTGTAACATTGTCTATAATTCACTTTCTTGGCTATGTGTGTGTGTGGGGGGGGGTGCAGTTGCCTAGACTTTAACATGGCTTTTAACAACGTTATAGTTTCCCAAGAGACAGATAGGCCCTCACCTAAAATTTGTTTTGGACGTTGAGAATTATGACACAACACACATACCAAGAGGCAAAAGAAAACCCAGGTTCATTACTTACATAATTGAGAGTTCTGAATAGAGAAAGATCTCTCAGGCAGTTGCAAAATGGGTTGCGAAAGCAAGGAAGTGAGTGGGGCCAGGGAGAGCATTCCCATATGTAGGCCCGGACATGATTATTTCCAATCTCTCTCTGGGGCCAAAGCACCCAGGCTTTCTTACCAGGTTGCCCAGATATGGAGCACAGGAGGAAGAGGGAAGCAGCTGAAAAGGAAAGGCCAGTTTCTAGGGGGAATAAAAGCTAGGAGAAGTGCCCCTTTGCATTGTTGGTGCTTTGGGAAATGGAGGCTCTTAGAACTTGAAAGATAAACCTCAAAATGGCCTGTTCTGTGTCTGGCTTAAGTCAGGGATGGACTTTTCTAGAAAAAATGCAAATGCAGTAAGTCTGAAAGGCAGCACCTATGGAAATGGAGATGACATTAAGACCTCTAAGCTGCTTGGTAGCAATGTTAACAGAAACTACTTGCTTTAGTGTGAATGCATCAGGAAAATTCCATGGAAATAGAGAAAACAGGAGAGTCACTTATGAAGTCCCCTCAAGTACAACAACTGAGCTTTAATTACATGATACAAAGGGTCGACTGGAGCAAGAATGGTAGATTTCTAAATAAAATAGAAGTGTTGGAGCACCATTACAAACATCAGGGAGGCAGGAAGTAAGATAAGACTGATTAGGAGATACTTGGAGAATCATCCAGCCTTAGCAGACCCCTCCCTCACATTCAGTTTGACTGCCACAGCAAGAACACTCTCACTAGGTTCATTAAGGCCACGGCAGCAGGCACTATCTATGATAATGGAAACTGTACAGTGAATGAAAGGAGCACAAATCCAAACATAAAAAACCTAGCTCTGTAACTCTATGACCACTACAATCCCTTAATTTTTCTTGTAACTCAGTTTCTACTGATTAAAAAAGAAAGGCCCACATGATCTCAGGACCTAGGAAACGTAGATCCATGGCTCTGCAGGATCTCCTCGCCCACTCCCATCACTCTTCCTCACCCAACTCTTGGGAATTAAGCTGCCTTTCCACAGAGCCCCCGAGCCCTGCCCAGGCAGATCTGCCCAGGATGTCCCTCATGGGTGGAGGATCCGCTGCCCTCCCCGTATGTCTACAGCCCCTGCCCCTGGGCAGCTCTGAGGATCAGTTGCCAGTGGCCAGAGACGACCGAAAGGCCAGGGCACCCTGCCAAACAGGCAGGGACCACAGGAGCCCCTTTTGGCTCCATAAGGGCACCCAGCTCACTCCCTCTCTCCCACCTCTGCCTGGACTGTGGCGATGGTCCACAGGTGGTCAGGGGGGCTGCTTCAACCCTAAGGTCGGTGGCACCACCAGAGCCCACCAGGGCAACAGGGCAAGGGCAGAAAGAGCTGGGGTGGGGGGGGGGGTTGGGGGAGACGGGGATCGGCCAGCTATTTATGATCCTCGCACACCATCTAGCGGCCGAAACCAGCACGGCAGCAGGAAAAGCTACACTGAGGCCTTTCTCACCCAGACCAACCATTTCGCTCTGTGGGCAGTCGAATTTCCCGATGGGCAATGAGACCCAAGCTCCCAGCTGCAGGAAATGGCGTGCGCGCAGGCGCACACCAGCTTCGGCGTGCTCAGCCCAGCGCGCAGGCGCACAGAAGACGGTGTCGCGCTCCAATAAGCGCATGTGAACAGAAGCGCGCCAATCAGGAGCGCAAGCGGGAAGCCGGACTTGCGTTCGCGCTTCTCAGACTCCTGGAGGAGTGCTGGCACGTCAACTATTTTTCTTCCCAATCCAGAATCTGCTAGTTTTCCAAACATCGTGAAGGCTCTAGAACATTGGTTGCAGAGAGCGAATTGATAAAAGAATAAACCTAGGAGCTATTAAATATATACCTTTGTTGGGGCTACTGGGTATCTCAGTCAGTTAAGCATCAGCTCAGGTCATGATCTCAAAGTCCGTGAGCTGAGCCTAGCCTTGGGATCCGTGCTAACAGCTCAGAGCTTGGAGCCTGCTTTGGATTCTGTGTCTCCATCTCTGCCCCTCCCTAACTTGCACTCTCTCTCTCTCTCAAAAATAAATAAACATATCTGCTGGAGCATCAAACCAGGATTACAGCTTGTGTACTGTCCGTTGTCCTTCTTTCAGTGTCTTACCCACTTATCTCCATAGCATTTAGTGTATGCCCAGGACATTCAATGCACTACTGCCTGCACACACCAGACTCCTATTGATGGGCAATATTCAGCTTGCTCAGTTCTTTTACAGGATCCATAAGCCACTAATCCTTGTGTGGTGACAAATTTTGCAAATGAGGAACCCCATACACTATCTTGGACGATGCTTCCACCATCGTCCCACCTCTGCCTGGACTGTGGCGATGGTCCACAGGTGGTCAGGGGGGCTGCTTCAACCCTAAGGTCGGTGGCACCACCAGAGCCCACCAGGGCAACAGGGCAAGGGCAGAAAGAGCTGGGGTGGGGGGGGGGGGGAGACGGGGATCGGCCAGCTATTTATGATCCTCGCGCACCATCTAGCGGCCAACTCAAGATACCAGGCCATTGTGGGCCCCACTGGTATATCAGTAGGCCCTTCCTTCAATTGTCCACAGCAGAGGCCAGATTCAGCTGAAACATTAAATAAAATATATTGAACAGAAACGTTTACTGAAACCATTGAAGAGAGGGAATGACAACACGGAGAGGAATGTCTAACGGCCACTACAGCCCACAGGTCACGGTCCCCCTCCTCTTGGGGTCCCAAACGAGGTGCCTCTGTTCCCCCCAACACTGTAGCCTTCCTGCCATAGTCTTCCTTCCTGAGAGGCCCACGATCGGGCTCTGGACAGGATGTGGGACGCTGGCCATGGCTCCTCACTCCAAGGCACCCTCCCCTCTGGCCAACAGGCTAGGGCCTGGTCCTGCTCTATGGCCTGCACAGGACAGTCACAGGACACTGGAAAATGCAGCAGGGGACACTCGGACAAGCCAAAGAAACTGAGTCACAAGTAACAAGAGAGTAGCACATCTGAGCACGGTTTCCATGGAGATTCCCACAGGCCACCTCTGTCCTTGGTCCAGTCCTTCCTTCCTGAGGTCACGGGCTAAGCACCAGCTATGCCCTCCTCCATTCTTCCCGCCATCTCCTGGAACTGGGCTCGAGAGGTCTCCGGGATTGGCGGAGGCGGCTGCTCAGATAAGAACACACACACATCTCCACAAGAACAAGCAGCGGTTGGCCTAAATCTACACCGAGAAAGCAGAGGTTGAGCTCACGACACTGGACGAGAGTGAGCAGAGCCTGGGCTCGCACTGAACCTCACGACAGGCACCCGGCTGAAAGCTGGATGCTGTGTTAGGCCAGGACACCCACTTCGAGCTAGGGCCAGCCACTCAGGGGTGCTTCCCAGGCTGGTAGCCTGAACTGGCAGGGTTTGGGCTGGGGCTGGGGCTGGGTGTGGAGCTGCCATGGGAGGGGGCACCTCTCCCTGCCCCATTTTACGTCGAGTATGGTCATCGTGGCCAGCTGGAAGGGCTGGTGGTGGTGGCTAGGGTGCCTTGGGAAGGTAGGGTCCTGGGATTTTGGGCTGGGTGGGTTGTTCCCTCCACGTGGGGTGAGGCTGCTGCCCTGGCGTGGCCTCGCCCTGCCTCCAGAGCTCTGCTGCCTGAGAGGAGAGGAGGGCCCTGGGCCTTCTGAGCCTATTAGCCCAAGGAGGACTTGGGGGGGCTCATCTCCCCAGGTCCGTCCTCGTTTCCCGACTCCTCTGGGATGGACTTGAGCCCCTCCTCCAGGGGCTCCCCAGCCTCCTGCTCTCCCGCCTGGGCGAGGCCCTCTGGCTCACAGCCAGGACCTCCTGGGCCCTCCCTGGAAGTGCTGCCCATCTGGGCAGGGGTGGGGCCCCCAGGGGCCTCTGAGGGTCTTGCCTGACCTAGGCCCACAGAGGTGGGAGCATTTTCCTCTTCCCAAGTGGCAGGGAAGACCTTGGGGGCCTCCTCAGGGGCAAGGGCTGCCCTGGCAGCATCGTGGGTTTCAGGAGCAGCCGTATCAGCTTCGGCAGTCCCAGGAACTGCCTCACTGGCCCCTAGGTTGGCCGGGGTGGCCTGGGAAGCATCTTCCCTGGCTGCGGAGGCTTCGGCAACCTCTTCACTGACCGGGGCGGCCCAGGCAGCAGCCAGGCCTCCGGCGCCCACACGGGTCCCTTCTTCCACTTGGAACTGCTCGCTCCTAGCTGAGGTGGCCTCCCATGCCTCGGTCTCCCGAATGAGCCGCAGCATCCCCGTGAAGCTAGGTGGTCTCCTGTCCAGCCGCATCCTCCTCAGCTTGTTCTGGAGCATCTCGTTGGGGTGGGCCCGCATCAGCACCTGCCGGGCGCATAACTGGTCTGCAGTGGTGGGATGGATGGCCCCATTCTCCACAGCCGACTGCAGCAGGCCTTCCAGGCGCATCACATAGGCAAAGAGAGTCTCCTGGGGCCACCGGGCACAGGTCAGGAACTTCAGCCATGCGGTCATGCGGGCGTCCTTGTCCCCAAACACCTGGACCAGCGCGGCCAGGCAATCCTGTGCAGGGATGTTGGAATTTTCTGCCAAGAGGCCGCACACGACATCCAGGGCGGGGCCCCCCAAGCTCTCCACCAGCCTCCTCCTCCTCTCCCTTTCTGATATGCGGCACCACAGATACAGCACGTCGCTAGCGTGATCCAGCCAGCTCTCAAAGGGCTCTTCCTCTCGGCCTGGCTCTTCCATCCCAGAAAAGGTTCGCAGTTCCATATAGGCCATATTTTCCAGCAGAGGCTTCAGGGCCTGATTCCATTGCTTGGTCCAGGCTTCTTCCTCAGCTAAGGCTCCTGCCACACCTCCAGCTCCTGCCTCACCTGCAACTCCTTCCTCACCTCCATCTCCTTCCTTACCTCCAGCTCCTTCCTCACCTGCAACTCCCGTCTCACTCCAAGCTCCTGCCTCACCCCCGGCTCCTGCCTCACCTGGAGCTGCTTCCTCGTCTCCAGCTCCTGCCTCGCCTGCAGCTCCTGCCTCACTCCCAGTTCCTGCCTCGCCTGCCTGGCCAACCCCTGCTTGCTTCTCGGCCTGTGCCGGGAAATTGGGTCTTTCCTGTGACTCCGATTCTGGGGCCTGGGGCAGGAAGACCACAGTTCAGGGTCCTCCCTTGTCTGGTATTTGTCGGGGGATCAAACTTCGGTTTAAATACTGAGCAAACTCGACCAAGGCGACCCTGGATCCGAGCTCCTTTCTGAAAACCTTGCCCAGCACCCGGTATCGGCCCAGGGGCCATAGGGCAGCCTGCACGGCCTCCTGGAATTCCTGGTCCTCACAGTCGTCGGGAATGCCCAGGATGAGCAGCGAATGCTGCGCGTCCACGCCCATCCACCTGCCCCAGTCGCGCAGCATTGCCAGTGCCATCGCAGATGCTTGCGGGAGAGGGGGCGCGATCGCACAGGGGCGCGCAGACTGTCGCAGTCTCTGCAGTGGCGGCCTGTGCAGAGGGGACAGAGGGACATCAGTGCCAGATAGCCCACCCCGCCGCCCCCCACGGCGACCTGGATCTCCTCCCTGGCCAGTTCACATCCTCCATGCCGCGACTCAGAACCCCCGCCATGCAGCGCCTCACCTCTGCAAAAGGAGATCCCCTTTCGCCAGGGCCACTGCAGCCGGAGCCCCTCCCACCCCCATCGTCTGCAACCCAGCAGCAGGGAGCCCTCCCTTCCGGATCCCCACAGACAGAAGCCCTCCCATCCTCTCTTTCTTAAGGCTGGACCCAGGGCATCCCTGCTCTGCCCAGGCAACCTAGACACCGGGTCCCGCCCTCTCCCACCAGCACCTGCCCCTCTGCAACTGGAGCCGCCCTCCGCAGTTAGGAGCTCTTCCCGCCCCTCCCCTCCAGCGCCGACTGGGATCCGCCTCTGCCCCACTGCCTGCCCCACTGCCTCCAGCCCTTACCCAAGGCGTTCGGTACTTCCAGGGTTCCGTTCGAGCAAAGCTCTGGCTCACTTTCTCGGACTCTGCAGACCCTGCTGAACAGGGACACACCGCCTGCGGGCTGCGGGGCGACTCTGGAGGCCACCTCAAAGCCCGGGAGCGAGAGGATCAGAAGAATGCGCTTCAGCTGCACTGCCCAGGACTGCACAGTCCAGCGGGTCTCCCAAGTCCTCGGTACTAAGGCCACGTGGGCTTCCCGGTGTTCCCGAAAGCCCCAGGTAGATGAGGGAGCAAGATCTCGGTATCTCAGTGCAGGGCAAATGCCTGGATCGGGAGAGCAAGAGAGGAGGCATCCATGTTGCCGTAGCAACGGGACCTGCTTGGTTAGGGCTTGATGTGACAAGGCTTGGAGCCTCCAGAAGCAACAGGCACACCCATCGACCCTCCACCTACAAAATGGTTTAATAGGGGTGTGGGAAGGTAAGATGGGGTTTAGGTTATTATTTGAAATCCTTTTCTTTTTAAATATATATGTTTACAGCTATAATTTCCCTCTGATCACTATTTTGCTGCATCACATAAATTTCAAATGTTGTACTTTAATTTTTATTTACTTTGCAGTATTTTGTAATTTCTTTGTGATTTCTCCTTTGAGTTGTGATGTAGGAATGTGTTGTTTAATTTCCACATATTTGTGAATTTTCCACTTGTACTTCTGGTATCAATTTCTAATTTCATTCCATTGTGGTTGAGGAGTATACTTGATATGATTACATAATTTTTTCAAGTTTAATTAACATACAGCGTTATATTAGTTTCAGGTGTACAACATAATGATTCACCAATTCTATACATTACTCAGTGCTCATCATGATAAATATACTCTTAATCTCCTTCACCTATTTCATTCATGCCCCCCACTTCCCCTCTAGTAACAATCAGTTTGTTCTCTATAGTTAAGAGTCTGTTTCTTGGTTTCTCTCTTTTTTTTCCTTTTTTTTTTGTTTTGTTTCTTAAATTCCACATATGAGTGAAATCACATGGTATTTGTCTTTTTCTGACTGACTTATTACACACAGCATTATACTCTCTAGATCCATATGTCGTTGCAAATGAAAAGATTTCATTCTTTTTATGACTAATATTTCATTGTGTGCATGTGTATTATACCTTCTTTATCCATTTATCTATGGATGGAAACTCGGGTTGCTTTCATATCATGGCTATTGTAAATAATGCTGCAGTAAACATAGGGGTACATATATCTTTTCAAATTAGTGGATTTAATTTGGATAAATACCCAATAGTAGAATTACTGGATGATATGGTAATTCTATTTTCTTTTTTCTCTTTCTTTCTTTCCTCCCTTCCTCCCTTCCTCCCTCCCTCTCTCCCTCTCTCCCTCCCTCCCTCCCTCCTTTCTTTCTTTCTTTCTTTCTTTCTTTCTTTCTTTCTTTCTTTCTTTCTTTCTTTCTTTCCTTCCTTCCTTCCTTCCTTTCTCTCTCTCTCTCTCTCTCTCTCTCTCTCTCTGTCTCTTTCTTTCTTCTTTTTTGGGAAACTATATACAATTTTCTACAATGGCTACACCAGTTTGAATTCCACCAACAGTACATGAGGGTTTCTTTTTCTTCACATCATCACCAACTTTGTGTTTGGTGATTTTAGCCATTCTGACAGGTGTGACATCGTATTTCATTGTTGTTTCGATTTGTAATTTCCTGATGGTTAGTGATGCTAAACACCTTTTCATGTTTCTGTTGCCCATCTGTATGTCTTCTTTGGAGAAATGTATATTTATGTCTTCTGCCTGTTTTGATCAGATTATTTTGAGGGGTGTTGAATTCTATAAGTTCCTTATATATTTTGGATATTAACTGGTTATC
The DNA here is from genome assembly GCA_030068075.1 of Paguma larvata. Lineage (NCBI taxonomy): Eukaryota > Metazoa > Chordata > Mammalia > Carnivora > Viverridae > Paguma > Paguma larvata. Next base: position 120,398,656 of record CM057830.1, on the reverse strand, counting down.
AGATATATAACATGCAAATATCTTCTCTCATTCATTAGGTTGACCTTTTGTTTTGTTGATGGTTTCCTTCACTGTGCAAAAGGTTTTTGTCTTGGTGTAGTCCCAATAATGTAATTTTGTTTTTGTTTGTCTTGTCTTAGGAGACATATTTAGAAAAAATGTTGCTAGGGCTGATGTCAAAGAAATGACTGCCTATGTTTTCTTATAGGATTTTTATGGTTTCAGGTCTCACGTTTATGTCTTTAATCCATTTTGAGTTTATTTTTGTATATGGTGTAAGAAAATGGTTCAGTTTCATTCTTTTGCATGTAGCTATCCAGTTTTCCCGACACCATTTGTTGAAGAGACTATCTTTTTTCTCCATTGTATATTTTTGCCTTCTTTGTCATAGATTAATTGACCACAAAAGTGTGGATTTATTTCTGGACTCTCTCTCTCTGTTCCATTGATCTATGTGTCTATTTTAGTGCCAATACCATACTGCTTTGATTACTATGGCTTTGTAATATATCTTGAGTGCTGGGATTGGTAATATCTCCAGTTTTGTTCTTACTTTTAAAGATTGCTTTTGCTATTCTTTTATGGTTCCATACAAATGGTAGTATTATTTGTTGAAGTTCTGTGGAAAATACTGTTGGTATTTTGATGGGGATTGCATTGCATGTATAGATTGCTTTGGGTAGTGTAGACATTTTAACAATACTCATTCTTCCAACCCATTGGCATGAAATGTCTTTCCCTTTCTTTGTGTTGTCTTCAACTTCTTTCATCAGTGTTTTATAGTTTTCAGAGTACAGGTCTTTCGCCTCTTTGGTTAGGTTTATTTCTAGATATCTTATTATTTTGAGTGCAATTGTAAATGGGATTGTTTTCTTAATTTCTCTTTCCGCTACTACATTATCAGTGTATAGAGATGAAACAGATTTCTGTTTATTAATTTTTATCATGTGACTTTAGTGAATTCATTTTTCAGTTCTAGTAGTTTTTTGGTGATGTCTTTAAAGTTTTCTATATATAGTATCATGTTATCTGTAAATAGTGAAAGTTCCACTTCTTACTTACCAATTTGGAATCCTTTTATTTTTTTTTTTCTTGTCTGATTGCCATGTCTGGAACTTCCAGTGCTACGTTCAATAAAAGTGGCAAGAGTGGACATCCTCGTCCTATTCCTGATCTTAGAGGAAAAGTTATCAGTTTTTCATCCTCAGTTAGTTGTGGGTTTTTCATATATGGCCATTATTATATTTAGGTATGTTCCCTCTAAACCTGCTTTGTTGAGAGATTTTTTTTAATCATGAATGGATGTACTTTGCCAAATGCTTTTTCTGCATCTTGAAATGATTATATGGTTTTTATCCTTTCTCTTCCTAACGTAATGTATCATGTTGATTGCTTTGCAAGTATAGAACCACTTTGAATTATTGGAATAAAACTCATTTGATTGTTGTAAATGACTTTTTAAATGTATTGTTGGATTTGGTTTGCTAATATTTTATTAAGAATTTAGGGACGCCCAGGTGGCTCAGTCGGTTAAGTGGCTGACTTCAGCTCAGGTCATGATCTCACGGTCTGTGGGTTCGAGCCCCGCGTCGGGCTCTGTGCTGACAGCTCAGAGCCTGGAACCTGCTTCAGATTCTGTGTCTCCCTCTCTCTCTGCCCTTCCCTTGTTCACGCTCTGTCTCTATGTCTCTCAAAAATAAAATAAAAATGCTAAAAAAAAAGTTTAAAAAAATAAAAAAGAATTTATGTCTCTATGTTCATCAGAGATATTGGCCTATAGTTTTCTTTTTTTGTAGTGTCTTTTTCTGGTTTTGGTATCAGGGTAATGCTGGCCTTGTAGAATGAATTTGAAATCTGTTCTTCCTCTTTTACTTTTTGGAACAGTTTGAGAAGAATAGGTATTAAGTTTTCTTGAAATGTTTGGTATAATTCACCTGCAAATCCATCTGGTCCTGGACCTTTGTTTGTTGAGAGTTTTTTTTATTACGGATTCAATTTAACTGTTAGTAATTTGTCTGTTAAAATTTTCTATTTCTTCTTGATTCTACTTTGGAAGTTTGTATGTTTCTAGCAGTTTATCTATTTCTTCCTAGATTGTCCAATCTGTTGGTATATACTTTTTCATAATATTCTCTTATAATCCTTTTTATTTCTGCAGTGTTGGTTGTTATTTTTTCTCCTTAATTTTGGATTTTATTTATTTGAATCCTCCCTCTTGTCAAAAAAAAAAGGATTAGTTTAGCTAAAGGTTTATCAATTTTGTTGATCTTTTCAAATAACCAGCTCCTGGCTTCATTGATATTTTCTGTTTCTGTTTTTGTTTTTGTTTTGAGTCTCTATTTCATTTATATATGCTCTGATCATTATGATTTCCTTCCTTCTACTAGCTTTGGGCTTTATTTGTTCTTCTTTCTCTAGATCCTTTAAGTATAAGGTTAGTGATTTATATGAGATTTTTCTTGCTTCTTGAGGTAGGCCTGTATTGTGGTAATCTTTCCTCTTGGAACAGTTTTTGGTGTATTCCAAAGATTTTTGACTGTTGCATTTCTATTTTCATTTTTCATCATGTATTTCTTAATGTCCTGTTTGATTTCTTGATTGAACCATTTACTGTTTAGTAGAATGATATTTAGCTTCCATTTATTTATGTTCTTTCTAGAATTTTTCTTATGATTGATTTTAGTTAATTACTGTTGTGGTTGGAAAAGATACATGAAATGACTTCAATATTTTTGAATTTGTTGAGACTTGTTTTGTGGCCTAACATGATCTATTCTGGAGAATGTTTCATGTGCACATAAAAAGAATGCTTATTCCACTGTTTTTGGATAAAATGTTCTGAATATATCTGTTAGATCCATCTGGTCCAGTGTGTCATTCAAAGTCACTGTTTCCTTGTTGGTTTTCTGCGGGGATGATCTATCCTTTGATGTAAGTGGGGTGTTAAAGTCCCCTACTTTTGTTGTATTACTATCACTTTCTTCCTTTATGTCTGTTAATAGTTGCTGTGTGTATTTGGGTGCCTCCATGTTGAGTGCATACATATTTACAATTGTTATATCTTCTTGTTGGATTGTTCTCTTGATCATAAAGTAGTGTCCTTCTCTGTCTTTTGTTACAGTCTTTATTTTAAACTCCATTTTGTCCAACATAAATATTCCTACCCCAATTTTCTTTTCGCTTCCATCTCATGAATAAAATTTTAGTTCAGCTTCTCTCCTTTCTCAAGTTCCCTGAACTTTGGCCTGCTCCTAGCTTAAGTTCCTCCTGAGAATAGGCTGGCCTCAGGGGAAAATATATACTATGTGATCATACCACCTTTCCAGCCTACTTTTCCACATTTGATTCTTTCTAGCCTTGCCTACTCTTCTCATAACAGAAAAACACTTTTTGCATAACTCTTAAGATGCTTGCAGACCTTATGGTCACAGCACAGCATTCTCCCTGTTGCAATAGCCCTTTTTCCCTCTTGTAATAATTATTCTGAATAAAAGTCTCTTCTTACTAAATCTGTGTGTTTTTTTGACAATACTTAACATACAGTAAAACACACCCATTTTAATTGTACAGGCCTGTGAGTTTTGATAAATCTATGCATTTATATAATCACCATCCCAATCAAGATTCAGAATGTTTCCATCACTCCATCAAATAATGCATACTGTATGATTCCACTTATATAAGACTCTTAAGAATGCAAACTAATCCATAGTGACAGAAAATAGATTGTGGACTTCAGGGTGGAAGGATTACAAAAAGGCACAAGGAAAGTGGATGTATATGTTCACTATTTTAATGAGTTGATGGGTCCACAGATACGTGTGAAAACTAAACACGTACAGTTTAAATATGTGCCATTTCTTATGTGTTAAATATATGTTAATATAGCTGTTAAAGGGGCACCTGGGTGGGTGGGTCAGTTGGTTAAGCGTCCGACTTCAGCTCAGGTCATGATCTTACAGTCTGTGAGTTCCAGCCCTGTGTCAGGCTCTGTGCTGACAGCTCGGAGCCTAGAGCCTGTTTCAGATTCTGTGTGTCTCTCTCTCTGTCCCTCCCCTGCTCACACTCTATCTCTCTCAAAAGTGATTATTTAAAAAAAATTAAATAAGGCTGTTAAAAATATGAATGTACAAGAACATTCACAGAAAATGCCCTGTAGTCATCTCTCACAGCCAGAGAAAACTTCAGAGAGAGACACACATATTTCCAAGAAGAAAGTAGGTGCATAAGGCACCCAGAGGAAGAAATTCTGCTGATCACATTATGTAGAATGAAGCAGACAAAAGTAGTTCCTGAGCAATGGGAGGGAGGGGGGACTGGGGTCACAAGCAGCATTCATAGGCAGGGCCCAGTGTTCAGATGACATTCAGAGGGAAAGGAATCCTTCAGATGGAGTTAGATAACAGGCCTGGCACACAAACTGCTCCCTGGAAGACAGCACCGTGCAGAAAGTGTTCAATAACAGTGTACAGTGAGGAGGGCCTGAAGCATGGGTCTTTCACAGTGCCGATGGTGTGGTAGAAAGGCACAGTGCAGAGTGCATGTGGCAGAGGCCATTCCATTCATATAAAACAAGGCTGGGTGGAAACAGCGTTAACAGGGAAGCCCATCAGGAAAGCAGTGCCAGTCTCTCTCGAGAAGGAAGGGTTGAGAATAGGGAATCGGTGGTTTACACAATTGATAAAAGGCTAGAGCAACAAAGATCAGGGAGGCTGCCACTGGAATATAAGGAAAAAATCTCAATAATTCCAGCTGCCTAAAGTACTGGCATGGATGAGCATCAGGTTTTCCAGAAGCCACTGAGAAAACACATACCCTATTTTTGACAACGCATAGTATCCATTGTTGCTGCCAGAGAATAAGGGCTTCTTCTCTTCTGCCTTCCAAATCTGGTATAAGTACCTCTCAGAATACTCAAGTACCTGCAGAACTGAGCCCAGGAACACTCTAATGATGGATTCTGGGACATGTAGTTTCCAGGATTCTCCCTTATATAGGGGAGAGAATGTACAAAGAGGCAAGCATGCTGCCTAGTTGCTAACAGCCGATCCAGCATGTCCCACCTCTTTGACCACTCATCACCCATAATACTATTCTATCCATATTTTTCTCCCAAATGACCAGTACCAATACCATGCTTCTGCTTAGCATAATGCAAGCATCCTTCATATAGGTGAATGTGCCTTCATCTTTTCCAAGAGGGCTGTCAAAAATCCCATTAGACACACTCTCATTCTCTGGGGGATGTCTGTTCCTTTTCTAGTTCTGTCACAATTACACTTTGATATGCTGTAATCCACAGACTATAAGATTAAGCACCACCCGCACAATTTAAATTAAGATTAATAAATGAGAGAAGGAAAATTGGGCTAGTAGATTCAAATATATAATAACAAAGCAAGACAAAATATGCAGTTTCTATAGCTCTTATTTCTGAAGCTGGTCATTAGGTTATAGTCAGTATTTATAACTTCCTTCTTCCACCAGTATTTCAAGTTCTCTATGACCTCATTCAGGTGGCTGGGTTGTTTACCTGGTGGGAAGATACAAACCTTCATTCCTGACCAATATGAGCCCTTAGTGGTCCTGCCTGTATGGGTCACTATAGTTTTCCATTAACTTATATTATTGGACATGGAAACAGTATGAAACACTCTCAGAGGATCAATCTCCTAGGTTGCAAACATGGTCTTTCCTGCCCCCTCTGTGTAACAGCAACCATTATTTCCCATTGATAATCAGAAGCAATCGACCAGCCACTAACCCTCTTCTTTGTTGTTTTGGTGGTATGAGGGACTCCACATGGCCAGGTGGCAGTCTCAGCTTTCAGTTCAATGGTACCAGTGTTGGTTCCCCTGGTGAAAGCTTTCCTACCTTGGGATTGTCACGGGGAGAAGATATTGTGCAAAGAAGCATCATAAGAGGAATGTGTTCTTTGGAGACCCACAAGTGGAAGACATTCATAAGCAGAGTCCTTAGAGGACACTGCATGAGGGTCCATGGGCTGGGGGTCCTCACAGGTGTAGATCTATGGGGGAAGTGGGGGAGGAATAGAAGGTAAGAACTGGGATCAACCTGCTTGGTGGAAACCTGGTATGCTAAGCAATTTTTCAAAATAACACTACTGTACTTTCCTTTTAGGTATTTGTGTCATATGGTGTCACCAACAGAGAGTCCTAGAAATATCTGGTTAGGAGCTACCACTGTAGTCCTTGTCTTCTGAAGTAATAAAACCTCTTCTTCCATTCCCAATTGTACTCATGTAGCCAATATGGTGACTGAAGTTGGGGTGAGAAAATAGCTCCAGGGACACTAGCTCAATAGCTATGGAACATTGGGTTCCAAGGTCCCTGCTCAGTAGTGGAAGGATTCCTCTGTCATGTCTTCTATCTTTGGACTGACTTTTTGATCACTTTTTTTTTTTTTTTTGTCCCTGGGCTAGATTAAGACATAGACAGCAAGCAAATTGTATTTTGGCATATAAAACTCAGAAGTATGGATCACTTGATAGGCAGCATGACGATTCAACAGGATTCTGTAGCACTGGCCTTAATGAGAAAGATGAAAGTCTTGATTATTGGTACACTTCTGGAGGAATGGGTTCGGATGGTGCATGGGCACCTTTGAGAAGGGTATCTGAGAGATACATATTTAGAATTATTGTCAAATAACAGTTTATGGGACTGGGGTTGTTCAAATGGGAGAAGAATTGATGAGGGAGAACCCAGTAAGCATCTTCATCTACTTTAGGGGCTGGCATATAGGTGAGGGATGATAGATTACCAGTGGGTGACAGTTAAGAGGAAACAGATTCTAACTCAACTGAACAATGCATTTTCTGAAACTGGACCTGTCCACAGACAGAATGGGCTTGTATGGGACTGAGCTGGTCATTGCAAGTGTACAATGACTAGATGGTCATCTGTATGCAATGGTAATAAAGGGGAGGATGGATCCAAAATAATAAAATATTCTTTGTTAAGATCTCACCAGTCTAGGGGCACCTGGGTAGCTCAGTCTGTTAAGCATCTGACTTCGATTCAGGTCGTGGTGTCACAGTTCACAAGTTTGAGCTCCGTATCAGGCTCTGTGCTGATCATGTCAGATTCTCTGTCTCCTCTCTCTGCCCCTACCCTACTCGTGCACACACACACACTCTCTCTCTCTCAAAATAAATAAACTTAAAAAAAAACACAAAAAGATCTGACCAGTCTAAAAGTCTATATACTTCCTGTGCATGCACGATTTCTAGATTTTACTATTTTTTTCTCTTTAGATTTGATACTTCTTGAAATATTTATTTGCTTTTGTAGAGAATGGCTTCAGGTAATATGAGAAAATAAATTACACAGCCAATACACCAATTTATTACACTTAAAAAAGGAAACCTTAACATTGACAACACTGACATATTTAATATCTCAACATTTATTATAATTGAGTACATCAGTCTGAGTTAAGCAAATGTGATTTAAAACACTAGACAATTAAAAAGAAGCAAAAGTATAATGCAACCACCTCTCTTAAGTTTTCAGAATTCTGTGCCTTTTTGGACATGAAAGAGGCTATTTTGAATAGAAATCAATATTGATCTTACAAGCTTTCTATCAATTTCTTGCATATTAGCTCTAAAACTCTCTTAAAGGCAGAGTGTATCTTAAAGGTAGAGAAGTCGTCCTATCTTGTATCTCTTTATCCTGTACTCCATCAACGAGGCCTATACTGACTCAGGGTTGGTACATCCCACACAAAGGAGCAGCCTTTCTTTCCCTTTTATTCATTCATTCAGCACCTATGTGTCAGTGCCTATCATGTGCCAAATCTCATGCTGTGGGCTATACTTGGGGAGTACCAGCTCGTATTTAGTATTGGTACATGACATATTATGCCACTTTTCCCCTCCAGAGCAAATGTAATGCACATCTATGCAAATAAATGGAATGTTCCTCTCTGATCATTTGGGGGGAAGACAAGTCCACCAGCCAATGTGCGTAGGAGTCAGAAACTGGAGAGAGATGGAGACATTTTCTAATTAAATCAAGGGAAGAGACCCACGGTTTTCATCAGACAAACTTTCAGGTTGTCTTCCTATCAAGGACCTTACACAGTGATAGTGGTCCCAAAGACAGATGAGCTTAGTTGAACCTGAGTATTAGCTGACTGCATGGATGGGCCTGCAATCTGTTTAGACAGCCAACAAATTTCTCTGTTCCAAGTACTTGGGACTCCAATAGTTGCTGCTATATTGGCTAGCTCAGATTGGGTAGCTTACTGGGGCTTTCCCTGGGTTGACAAGCTCTCCTGTGGGAAGGTCTGTGAGTCAAATCTCTACCAAGCAGAGAAATCTGCATTTGGAAGAGTATCTCAGTTCAGGATTGTTTTCATAGAAAGAGGAGGAGGGCAGTTTGACTTTTGTGGGACTTCATAGGGAGACCTAGGATGCCCAGAGGAGGAACATGATTTCATACTTTCCTCTCTTTGTAAGAGTATGCCTCAGGGGAGGCCTAAGGAGGCAGTGTTAGTTGGTAAAATGAAGTAACTTCTGCACAGTCCTTGGTACAAAACACTAAATCAATGCTTGGTATTGTGGTTACTGTTACTGAGAACATGGGTTCTAGAGAGAGACAGCAATGGTTCCACACAATGCAGTGACCACCTTCTGAGACTCAATATTTCCGTCTGTAAATTGGGGACAAGAATAACCTCTGCATAGGATTAATATGGGGATTAATGCCATCACTTTGTTATAATGCCTGATATGTAGTAAGGCCTTGAGAAATGCTAACTGTTTTTCTCCTCTCTTAAGCCTGGTAGAGTCTATATACCCTAAAACTTACTTTTGAATATTTCTGTATAACTATTGGAAATGAGGGCAAAGATATTAATTAGCTATCAATATTCAGACACAGATGTTCCTTTGGTCAGTGGCCTCTTAAGAATCACATCCCCATATAATGCAATCTTATCTGTGTAGACTTTCTAATGCATGCCCACATGCTTGCAGGGGAAAAAACTCAATTATAGTGAAAAGTGGGAAGGAGAAGATAATTAAAATCTGCTATATAACTCAATAAAAAGCAACTAACTACTTTTAAATGTGTATGGAAAGTTAAATATATAAATGTATGTATATATATATACATACATACACACACACATATATGGCAACTATAATAGACAAGCTAAATATTAGCCTATGCCAATCCCCTAGTATACAGTGTCTACAGTTTTCCCACCAGAGATTTACCCACCTGGCCCCTCAGAAGCTTCAGAAGAACTCTCGTTTTCAATCCCCAAAGGTACACTTAAAGCTGTGACCTAGAATGTGGGGTTGCTCTCTGTCCCAAAAGTCAGGACACACCAAAACTCATACTCCTGTCTATCGTACCAGACCACCTAAACTCATCAGGAAGTCAACCTATCTTAGGAAAGCCAAGATGGAATTCTTGTTCAATCTTTTTTCTTGAGCCTGAAATAAGATCATAGATGTAAAGTGCTTTCTAAGCTATAAAAATCTACACACACAAGTTATTGTTATCATTAAGATATTCTACTGGGTATAATCAGTTCAACTTGAGAAGGGCAAAAGTCTGAAGAAATCAAACAGGGAGGGGAAAGTGAGGGAAGAAGAGTTAGCAACTTGGGGCAACTGGGGACAGCCAAACTTGTCCAGGAGTCATCAGCTTCTTCTCAGCCTGGAAGAGCTAAAAGAAAATAGTAGTAACCATGAGATTAGAAATGCACATCCAATCCAATAACCAGTCAGAGGTTCTTGGGGTGGTTGATGCCTCCAGGCATTAGGAAAAACAGTCCAGGTCAATGTGCCTTTTAGAGAGAAGGCAGAACAGGCTTATAGCTGATGCAGAGCCTGGACCAAGAGTATCCACGTTGAAGGCCATTTCCATTGCCTTCAAGGTAGATACTCTGCTCTGTGCTTCTAGCTGAGGAGGTGCTAAGGAGGAGAGGCTGTTGGGATCTGGAAAGGCAGTGTCCTATAGGCACAAGGTCCCATGCAGCTCAGACAGAGTATGGGTCAATTCTGCTGGCTTTTAGCATGCAAAACTGTCTTCAGGCAATGTTCAAAATGTGGTCCAGAGGCTACCCAAGCAGCCCTTCCTGGTTGGGCCAGCCCCAGGAAGGCACCATACTCTCCCACATATGCCCATTTATCCTGGCCTTTACCTGCTGCTGGTCCCCCAACTATATCTTGTTTTACTGAACACCTTGCATTTTAAGTCCTGATCTTATGCTATATAAGCAATGGTGGAAGTGATCCAAGGGAATTTAGCAGAGAGCCTTGGATTTGAATTAGAAGTGTTGGGTTGAGATCCTGATTCTGCCATCCACTAGCTAGTTGTTTCCCCAGGCCCTTTTCCTTTTTAGGTCTTTATTTGCTTATCCTCGAATGAGGCTAACAACACAGGCCTGGCGAGCATTCCAGGGCAGCTAGAGAGCTCAACTGAGATGCTGCATGAAAGGTTCTTCTTGAAAGAAAGATGCTATGAAGGGTCTGTGGGGAGGGTCTTTATCTGTGCCACCTAAAACCTCAAAGCCTCAAGTCTAAGAGAGATAGCGGTGTCCTGGTTTGAGACTCATGGAGAGACCAGGGCACATTTCTTCTCCCTAATAAGTTTCCTGGCTGCTTGGCACCCACCTAGAAGAGCTTCTCATAGCATTTCCCACAATGGATGGTGTCATGGTGAATGAAGATCTGATCCAGGAGCTCACCCATTGGTTTACTGCAAATCCCACACTGAAAGAGAAAGCAGGCTAGAGGTCAACATGCAAGTGAAGCAATATAAATTAGTGGAGTGTGGAGGGTGCACCTGAGCAGACACTGACTTGATGGTACATCCTGGACTCTGAAGCAGAGAACAAAAGTTGGTAGAAAACAGAGACAAAACTCAAACAAACAAACCCACACAAATTAGCAGGCATGATGATCACACAGTAATTAGGAGCCCATGTTTCAGAACTGTGCCTGGATTTGAGCCCTAAATCCACTGTTTATTAGCTGGATGATCTTGGGAAGTTACTGAGGCTCCCTGAGCCTCTATTTCCTCATATATAAAATGGGCACACTGGTAGGTTATCATGAAGATATGGTGAGGTAGCCCACAAAGGGCACTGAACCTGGGGTCATATGTAAAATAAGCCATTGCTGTTGTAGGAGGGATGAGGGACTTTAATTGAGATATTTAAGGTCCAAAGAAAGGTGATATGAAAACCTAATGAAAGAGAAGGCTATTACAACAGTGTAGCCCTTCTGTCTTCATGACTCTCACACCTGCCACTCTAATAGACAGCTGAAGGGCAAGAGTGGCCAGCCATCTGCAGCAGGCCTTCCTGCAGACAGACTTGAATAAGAGGGGTCATGAGTTCCCAGGTGTCTGGGTCTCTAACCATCTCCATGGGTGCCCTGGGCTGATCAGGCATTCTGGCTTCCAGTTTGCAAAAGATGCTGAGCACCATGGAAATGACTGCTGGCATCCTCAACTACCTCTGCTCATTCAGTTCCCACTTCTCCCAAGCCTCTGGCATGGAGCGCAATCACACAGAGATCAAGCCTTCTTTCCACTCTTTTATCCACAAGGCTCCCTAAGTCTGGACGATATTAGCAGCACCACCCTTCTTCCTTACCTTAAAGCAATAATCATGGCAGCAGATGCCAAGATGCTCTAGGGTAATCTTTGGACAGTCTCTGATTTCCTGGTTGCAGTAAGTACAGATCCCTCCAGTTGTTCTGTGAGATGAAAAACAAGAACCTGGCAGTCAGGCTGGCATGCAGACTACTGATGTGATGCAGCCAGACCCTCTGGTTTGACACAAACAGCCCTACATGCCTGTATTCTCAGCCTGCCATCTTGTTCTGCAGTGTGCAATTGGTCGCATATCCCTGGGCTGGACTGGGCCTCAGCTCACTATAGACCCTCATGATATTTCCAGAAATTGGTCATGTATCTACACCTTACTCACAATCATATGCGTGGACCCCTTGGTTTGATTCTTATTCCAGACAGCTTTCTTCTCCCTGACCCCTTGCCTAGCATGCTGGGGGCACTATTCCCCTCTAGAACAGGAAGACCCATGCCTTCTTCTACAGGACATATGCCCTTGTCTGCCTAACCTGGCCCTCTGTTTTGATGGCACTTCCCTTCATGTCTGGGGACACTAAGGCCTGCCTCTCAGACCCTACAGTCTTGGAGCCACCCTGCCCTGTAATACTCCAATGACTATTCCAAAGACAGTCTGACTGTAGAGTCTGCTGGGCCTTTATGTTGGAGTTCTAGATACTGACTTCTAGGCTGAGTATCTCCCCACTTTGAGGATCCCTGGTTTTGTTTCTCAGAGTCATCCCTGGCTTTCCTCCTCAGAGAGAACCTGCTGAAAGTGCCTGCCTGCCCTGATCTTTCAGGCACAAATTTAGAGTGCTTTCTTTCAGAGATTTGGGTATGCTTCTGACAGGAGCCAGGGGTGGTGCTACCAACCTGGAGCCACATAGGCTCCTTCCTTCAAGGACCCAGAATTACCATGAGTATCTCAGGTTTGGTCCCTCCATCATGCAGGACTCAGTCTCTTGACAGTGTTGCTAAAGACTCCGGTCTCTTGACAATGTTGCTAAAGACTCTGGCCTTCATCAAAGCCCTGTTCCCCCCATGTATTTTACCATCACCAGTTTCAACTCACAGTTAGTCAGATAACACAGTAGAAACAACCCTGACCTGGGAGTAGTCATGGACCTGGGGTTTAGTCCTGGCTCTGCCACTAACTCACTGTGTAACATAAGGCACATTATTTATTCTTTTCAGGCTTGTTCCATTCACTGTGTCCTGAGCGAACTGCATCTCTAAGACTCCTTTCTCTTATATTTCAAGAATTTGAAAATAGGACTTCTTTATCATTAAGACCATCTTGTGGCCACTGTCATCTAGTGACAGCTTTCAAAACTGCTGAATGAAGCAATCTCTGCACCTTCATTCAATTCACATGAATGGCTCTCTCTGGCTCTTCTCTGGCTTCTTGATGATAGCAACCTATTTTTCCTCATTTTCCACCCATTGCTGTCTTTTGTAGTTTAGTGTTTTTTTTTTCTTTCTGGTCATATTTACAGGTTCATTAAGTGATCATTTAGGTTGTAATCTTAAGGACCTTTCCTTCTGACATGAGCTCCCTGGGCTTTTACACATCACCATTTCCCCTCTCAGTAGCCTTTTGAATTTGCCCTCTTGTCTTAGCTGGGCTCAAAGGCTTTAGTTGCCCCAAGTGTGACATCCCAAGGACAGATCTGCAAGTGGATCAGAAGCAGCCAATGGAAGACAAAAGCAAATGGACTTAGTATGGAAATGTTTCTCAGCCCTTTCTTCTCTGTAAACCTGCTAGCTCCCTGGAAAGATAGTAGACTTACCTCTCAGAGTACTGAGAGCTGTCACATGCAGGTTTCTTCTCCATGTCACATGAGTCTTCAATGCTTCTAATACTGCAGAGTGTGATGGTGAAGAGGAGGGCAGAAGATGGCAGCTAGATGACTACCGCAGTCATGAGTGGAAACGCTTTCATAATATTTTTAACTCTGTAGCCACAAGCTGAGACACGGTTCTGCATGGCTAGCCATCATCAGTTATGCTGAAGGGCAGTGGAAGCTTTAAAATTGGTGCCAGGGAGGCATAATTCTCTTGGACAAAGGCTCTTGCATGGGGGGCAAAGAATACCTGTCATGCTGAGGAATATGACAACGGGGGTGGTGGCCACAATTCTTGAGGCTGTGTATTCCAGGAGGACACCCTCTCAGATTCAGGATCACAAAGAGCCCACTCACAGAAGAAATTAAACATTAGGAATGGGAGCAAATAAAAGAAGGAAAGATTCTGATATATTGTTGTATGAGTTACAGGGGGAATTGGGGTGAATTTTTTTTTCTTTTTGCATCTTCATTTTCAATATGAACTTTGATAATAAATACAAATGATTTTTAAAAACCCTATTGTTGGGGCACCTTGGTGGCTCAGTCGGTTAAGCATCCAACTTCAGCTCAGGTCATGATCTCATGGTTTGTGCGTTCAAGCCCTGCATCGGGCTCTGTGCTGACAGCTCAGAGCCTGGAGCCTGCTTCAGATTCTGTGTCTCCCTCTCTCTCTACTCCTCCCCTGCTCACACTCTGTCTCTCTCTGTCTCAAAAATAAATAAATGTTAAATTTTTTAAAAAAAAAACCTATTGTCAGGAAAGGGTGACCAGCTACAAGCCATGGGATACACTTTAGTGAAGCTGCCATTCTCATAGGAGCCATGTGGTGGCTATGAGAAGTAGCCAGAAAAACTGGTGCTCAGAGGTTAAGTGACCTGCCTAAGGTCATGCTTGGAGTAAGGAGTGAGCTAGACTTTCAGTCCAGGTTATGTTTTTTTTTTTTTTTCCTCTGAGCATTAAGCTTATCTCTAAGCTTCCTGGAAGGTAAAGCAAAAACGGAAAAAAAACCAATACAGTATGCAATCTTCCAATAAAGGAACTCTTTTTTTCATAAGATATAACATTTTAACTGAATGTACAATTCAATTTTAAAATTAATTTAGTTGTTAGACTGTAATAATTAAACTTAACAGAGTGGTGGGAATGAGAGAAGAAAACCCAGGAGATAGAGTTCAGTCAAGTAACACTCACAGAGGCAAATGCTAAATGGAAGGGACAGCTCCCTCAGGGGTGCTGGGGCTTTTGCATATATTATTTCTAATCTCAAAACCTCCCTGGAAAAAAAAAGCTATAGAGTCAGAAAATAGATCAGTGGTGGCCAAGGGCTATAGCTGGTGGTGTGAGGGGCTGCTAACAGGTATGGGGTTTCCTTTTGGGGTGACGAAAATTGGATTGGATACTGGTGATGTTGCAAACATAGTGAATATACTAAATGCCCCTGAATTGTACACTTTAGAGTGAAGTTTATGACATGTGAATTATATGTCAACAAAGTTACTGAGAAAAATCACCCGTAGGAGTTACAGGTGAAGAAACTGAGATTAAGAAAGATTGAGTATCCTGTGAAAAATGACCCAACCAATGAGGGCCAAGCTGGGGCTTGAATTTGACATCCATGTCCATTATTCCACAGCACCTGTGAAAGCTGGTCCAGAATCCCCAGAGGCCTATCATGACATAAGGCCAGGATGCTCCTCTCTGTCACTAAAATCCTCATCCTAGCAGTGAGAAGATATGCCATAAAAAAACATTCCCAGGGGAATGATGTCTCAGTCTGTATTACTTTTTAACTGAGGTGGTACGAAAGTATCCTTCTATGTGGCATCAGGAAACAAGCAAATAAAGAGATGATGAGTGAAAAGTTATGCATATATCAGGACCTGCAGGCAAATGTGTACTCAAATGTGTGCAATTAACAGTAACAGTGACCATACAGCAATTAAATGTGAGGCACCCTGGCATGCTGGAAAGGGCATGGGAGATTAAGAGATGGTAGAGACGGAGTTAACTAGATAAAAGAGATTGGAACAGGATGGAATTAACTAGATAAAAAGTCCTTAAAGTCTTCACCACATCTGTAAAGAGCAATGCTCTCAGAATTTCACTAAAGAAAGTTTGTGGTCTACCAAGAAAAAAAAGTTAGGCAGAAAGGGATGGCACTGGAAGCAGGGTGTAGGATGAATTAATAATAACGGGGAATATAAAGGTACCAACTTTGGTAGAACAGTTTGAAATCAAGTCTGTGGACAATTACATCATTCATTCATTCAATAAATGATTACACAGAAACAACTCTGAGCCAAGCCCTGGATGAAGTACAGGGGATTCAGGATCATGGAAGGATCTGGGACTTGCTCTTACCTGCCATAGCATGAAGACACTGGCTTCCCAGAGGATACCTCACTAGCATTCATGTATTCCTTCATGAAGACAATCCCTTTGCTGTAGAAGAAGCACAGTGGAACAGAAAGAGTTATACTGAAAGATTCCAGGGCACTGGGTCTGGCCCAAAGGAGGGGTCCAGGGCTGGGAGGAAGTGAAGGAGCTTAATATAAGTCCTGGGGGTAGAGGCACTGATGAGCTCTAACTGCCACCAGGCAAAGAAAATGGCAAACAGGAGCTGTTGCACCACTGAGCGTACTATGGACTGCGCTGAAATGGAAGGCTGTGGGTTCAGCTCGTGTGCACATTTGACAGCCCTAGAAAAGGCTCCCTGCAGCCAATGTCAACATGCTTTCCTTCATGCAGATCTCTATACTATGGGAGGCTTGTCCCCCACCTCCCCAGACTGCAGTACAGTGAGCTTCCTATTCTCCTCTCTGACTGCATTTTCTTTCCTTTTTAACCCAGCTCAGGATAGCCTCCAAGCTGCAGCCATAGATTGTTGGTCCTTGCCACTCTGTGTGAATCTCAAGCAACAATCTAATCTCTCCCTTCTCACTCCTAGATAGGCCCCTGGCAATACCGGAAGTCGGCTTCATGTTTGGCTTACCATGGCCCTGAAGTTGACCTTTATCAAGCTAGCTTGATGTTATCAGAGAGCTCTCTGATCTCTCACCTCCCCCTCCATACACACACCTCACTCAACCACCCCGCAATAGCTAATATTGCAGGCGAGGCCAGGAGTGCAGGTGAGGCAGTAAATAATGTGAGAGAGACAGACACACGCCCTGGCCTCAGTGGGCTTTCTCTGGCCTTCCCACATGTTTCTCAAGTGATATTATTAAAAAGGTCCTACAGATGGCAGAGCACCAGGAATTGACATTGGGATAGGGGGAAGGGGATATGATGAGACTCCGTCCAGGCCTACAAACAGGACTTTATATTGGGGAGATTTAGGCTATGCTATGTGGCCCCTTAACCAAAATGATACTGGGAATTTGGGGTGGCACTAGAGCTAATATTAGGGAAGTGACATGGGACAAAAACCAAGTCCTTTAGCTCTAGGGGGTATATAGCCCAGAGAAAACCTCCCAGGTTGTCTCTTTTTTTTTTAATTTTTTTATTGTTTATTTATTTTTGAGAGAGAGAGACAGACAGACAGAGCATGAGTGGGGGAGGGGCACAGACAGAGAGGGAGACACAGAATCCGAAACAGGCTCCAGGCTCTGAGCTGTCAGCACAGAGCCCGACGCGGGGCTCAAACTCAGGAATGGTGAGATCATGACCTGAGCTGAAGTCGGACGCCCAACCGACTGAGCCACCCAGGCACCCCTAGGTTGTCTCTTCTTACCTGATTGAACTGGAGTCCAATTCACTTGCGGATCCTGGGATGAAAACATGAGGCTGCTCAGTAGAGGGAGTAACGGTAACAGTGACCATACAGCTTGAAGGGTTTTTCATCCTGAAGGAAGTAAAGTGTGTCAATACTGAGAGCTGACATCTTCCAAGGTCAAATAGGGTTTGGGGGTATACTCTTTAGACTGCCACTTGAAGGAGTTTAAAAATATGCCAATGTTTTTAAAACAACCGTGCAAATCATGGAGTTTATACAAGTTATACAAGTCTCCTGAGATTGGTGGGTGAAACCACTTACTTTATAGATAAGAAAATCCAGGTTAAGTGTCCCAAGTTAAGTGAATCAGTGGCAAGCCCTTAATCTTACAAGTCCTCCCACAACTCCCCAGTACAGCCAAAGGCCTTGCCCTGTGACTCACTTGGTTTGAGCAGAGGCATTGGGGTGACAGGGACTTGACAGAACAACTCAGCTCACCTCCTCACTGGATGAGACAGCCCCTTCCTAGGATCAGTTCTACTCCCCATCCTCCAGAGAACTCTCTGGAGAATAGAAGGCCAAGGGAAAGAGGTACAAAGGAATTTAGGCATCACCAAAGAAGAGACTTGGATACACCTCATTCTGGAAGGCATCTGCCACAAGCAGAGGCAAAAAACTGACACGTATGATGGTTTTTCTGAATCTCCACCATTTGGCTGCACACACATTCCTTGGCCTAGAACCTGAACTCCTAGCTTGCTTGCAAGGTTTTTCTCTGGCTGGGCCCTTACTTGTTTTCACTCTGCCTGCTCCTGGGTCACCAATCCCATACCCAAAGCTGCCATAGCTGCTTGCTGCAGTTCAGGGCACTCTGTTGGGCACCACCACTGGGCCCCCCAACTTGTGCTATCCTCTTTACATCTACCCACTCTCCAGTAGCCTTGGGATAGCTCTATAAGCATACACTGTCCTGTTATGAATTTGGCTTCTCTCCAACATGTTGCTGCTCAGATCAAGTTCTGGATGTGGCCGCCTCAACCTGACCTGGGTTCTGGGGTATCACTACCTTGCTAAAGAATCCAGTGTCCAAGACTTCAACTAGTTTCAGAGTGGGGAGGGGGGAGAACCATCATGATCTTGCACTCCAGCCTCATCTTTTCAAATTATGTCATATATATATACCTAAATCTCTAGCCACACTAACTGACCTAATACCTTTGCACATAACACTACCTTCTCCTCTCAAAAGCCCTTCTGGAGTACTTGCTCTCTCACCCCAGAGTGGGTGAAGTACCCTGCTTCAATGTGCCCAGTGATCCTGTGCCTATTCCTATGTCACCCTAAGATACAGGAATGAACCATGGAAACTAGAGGAGGTGGACTGCCTGGGAAGGGAGGCCCCGTGGGGACATGGACAGACAGATGGGGTATAAAATACAGAGCCAGAGTGTAAGGAGAAACTGACTGCATTAGGAAGGAACAACTAGCAAGTGTCTGACATCCTGTGGTCCACACCTAGCATAATAGTTGAAGGAACAGTAGAGCTGAGGGGGCAAGGTAAAAAAAAAATCCCATGGGGATCCTTCTAGGACTGCAATGTGAGCAATGGCAGACTCCTACCAAGAGGGCTCTGATCCCTGGTCAGATAACATCCCACCTCCGTCTCATAGCCCCCTCCTCCTAATCTACAAGATCCAGCCCTGGCCCTGCCCACCTGGTCTCCTTCCCCCTCCTCACCTCACTTCTTATCATCCAACCACAGAGCCCTTCATTTATTCTCTTCTTCTCAACTCCTTGTCCCATCATGGTGTCTGTACATGCCGCCCGCATTGTGTCTTCCCAGGTTCATTTCCAGTCTGGCTCCTCCTCGTGCTTTGGGCCTCAACTCAATTGTCTTCTTCTTAGGAGAAAAGTTTTCCCCAATCATCTGAGCTACAACACCCCTTGTCCCAGCCTCTCTCCAACAGAGGACCTACTTTCCTTCTTTTCTGGGCTTATCACAAATGGAGAGGCACAAATACAGCACAATGATAAGCAGCACAGGTTTTGGACTCTGACTGTCTGGGTTCTGATCCCTGTTAGACCACACTGCCTGGCTACATGACTATTGGCAAGATATTTAACCTCCTTCTGCTTTAGTTTCTGCTCTGTAGATCTGACATAATAATAGCACCTCCCCTATAGGGTTGATGTGAGAATGAAGCGAGTACACGTGAAGCACAAACACAGTGCTGGCACATTTTCAGTACACAGCAAATGCTAACGGTTATCATTATGGTATTGTTGCTAGTGTTTATTCATTGGTGCACCATGCGGTCCCTGAGGGTGAATGCTCAGGGGCCTGGCCTTCTTGCTCAATGTGGGTACTACCTACAACTGGCTCATAGGAGGTACTTATAAATTGTCTCTAGGCCCATAACTCCTCCTTACTTCCAAACTCATGACTGCTTTGGGGAAAGATCTCCAGAGAGCAAAGAGAGCACCAAAATGTTGCCAGGCAAGGCCACCCTAATAATGGTGGCAGCGGAAGAGTTCATCCAACATCCTTTATCTCCAGTAGGAGCTCCTGTTCATACCAGGGCACACCTTCCTCAGAGACCTTCAATCTCTGTTAATGGCAAAGGCATTCCACATCCTTCTCCCAACACAGGCCTTCATAGTCCAAATGGCTGCCAGAAAACATAGTACTCTGTTCACCTTCTCTGTTCCAGGTTTGGTCTAAAAGATTTGATGCTATGGCTCCAAACTGAAGCCCATGAGGACCTATTCCTGGGGCACTCATTGCTGGTCACCTTTCTACTGCTTCCCAGCCACTTGCACCTGTAGGGAGTAACAGGACTGCCTAACATGTTCGGGTTTGTTCTGGATGGCGGCCCATGAAAAGAAACCTGGCTGTAGCAGCAGGAGTCCAGCACAGTGTAATGCTTACCTGCTGGTCTGGCTGTCCAGTTCCACAAGCTGCTCTGGTCTTCTGGGGCCGCTCTGCTGCTCTGAGGTCCTGGGGGCTGCAGGCTGCTGGGAGGGTGAAGCTGGGTCCCCATGGCCACCTCTCAGGACTGTGGGCTTCTCCTGCCAGGTCTCTCCTGCCTTGGCAGCCACTTTCTTCTCTTCAGAACCAGCCAACGTGCTAAGGAAGAGTGAGTACCTTTATGGAATGAGTCTTTGGGACCAGTCCTTCTTCACCCACTGCATGGTGATGTCACCTCCTGTGGCCACATTGGGCTCCTCCCCCAGAGGGTGGGTAAGAGAGGAGCCCAGTATGGCCCCCACCCCAGGGATTGTCTGTCTCCCCTTTGGGAGGACCCCAGCACTACTGCTCCTTTCATACTGACAAAGACAGTCTCCAAGAACACATGATGACTTCAATGAAGTTTTAAAAGCCAGTCTTGGCCAACATGGTGGAGGAGTAGGGGGACCCGGTATTCCCTGGTATTCCCTGTGTCTTCCAAACTAAGAAGGACCGAAACCAAAGGACTCTCAACTCCAAGAGTCTAGGAGGAAAGGTGTTGGAGTCTACAAGGAATAGAATGCGAAATCCAGAAAGCACCCCAAGGAAGCATGAGTGCAATCTGGGGGAGATAAAATGAACCGCGGGGGTACGGAGCAGAGAGGAGGGAGAGCCTTCTGTGGAAAGACAAAGGGAAGAGAAAACTGGGAAAGTGCAGAGCAGGCATATCCAAATAAGAGAAAAACGGGACAGAGAGAGAGACCACCATCCAGTCCCTAACTGCAGGGTTTTTGAAGAGAAGTTCCGTTGCTAACAGCATAACTCTCAGCATAACTCTCGTTGTGCTGGGGCCGGCAGCAGCAGCCCAGTCAGCCCGCGCCACGCAAGGGGTGGAGCTGCCTCCAGATTGCTTCTAACCCAGGGACACAATTTACAGCGAAACCGGGTGTTGCAGGCGAAGACAGTCAAAAACTCAGATAAGCATGGAACACGTGACCGCCCAACAAACCACACTACGCTTGCGTCCTGGGCAGAGCGAGGACGGAAACAAAGGGGCAATTTGAGACTCCAGGACCGGGAAGAAGGGACTGGGGGGACGCCATTGTTGTCTCGCAAACCCACAAAAACCGGCCCCAGGAATCCATCCGCCTGGCAGTGGAGGCGGGACCTGCCTACAGTAAACCATTCCCCTCCTCAAAGGAGAGACAGCCTTTCTGTGAGAGTGATAGACACAGAAGTCATACAGCTGCCTGGAGTAACTCCAGGTCAAGTCTTCTTTTTTAAATTTATGTTCCCCTTTCTCTTTCTTACTGATCCTCACCCCTGAGCTGGTCATCCGGGGTATTGGCTGGCTTAAACAGACATTTAACCCACTCTCTCAATGCATGTTCTACACCTCCTTCTGTACTTTCCTATTTCTCTCTCTGGAATAACCAGGCAACATAGCTCCTCTGGGTAACAACTATCTTCATTTTTTTCCTCGCGTCCTTCCTTATTCTGATTTCTCTCTTTCTGGATTAAGCCCTTCAGTCTCTCTACCTGGTCAAAGTTCATTGTCTTCTTCCCCCTGCACCTGTCATTACTCTCTCTGTATATGCTCTGCCATCAGCACAGCGCACAACCTGTCCTTAACATTTAGCTGGTACTTCAGGTCACAGGCCCTCAAAGTGTCATTTGTTATTCTTTTTTTCTGGTGTGACTTGCTTGTCTCTATCATTTGTCAATACGTTTGAGTGTTTTTGTTTTCTGTTTGTCTGTCTGTCTGTATTCCTTTCCAGGGAGACCTCAGGAAACAAAGCAAAACACACCTAGCCAAAATAACGAAACAAAAGAATTCTCCTCAAAAGAAATTACAGGAAGTAGTGACAACTCAAGAATTGATGAAAACGGATAAAAGCGACATAACAGAACATGAATATAGAATGATAAACATAAAACTAATCGCTGGGCTTGAAAAAAGCATAGAAGAATACAGGGGGTCCCTCGTTGCAGAGATTAAGGACCTTAAAAATGGTCATGAGGAATTAAAAAATGCTTTAAATGAAGGGCAAAACAAATTAGAAGTGGCCACAGTGTGGATTGAAGAGGCGGAAGAGAGAATATGTGAATTAGAAGATAAAATTATTGAAAAAGAGGAAGAAGATAAAAAGAGAGAGAAGCTGATTCAGGAACAGGAAAGGAGAATTTGAGAGCTGAGTGATGCATTCAAACAGAACAATATCCGTATCATAGGAATTCCAGAGGAAGAAGAGAGAGAGAAAGGAGTCGAAGGCGTACTTGAATAAATCATTGCTGAGAACTTCCCCAACATGAGGAAGGAAACGGGTATGGAAATCCAAGAGGCACAGAGAACTTCCCGCAGACATAACTTGAATAGACCTTCAGCACAACACATCACAGTGAAACTGGCAAAACACAAAGACAAGAAGAGAATTCTGAAAGCAGCTAGGGAAAAACGGGCCTTAACATACAAAGGTAGACACATAAGGGTTGTAGCAGACTTATCTACAGAAAGTTGGCAAGCCAGAAAGGAATGGCAGGAAATCTTCAATGTGATGAACAGGAAGGATAGGCAACCAAGAATCCTTTATCCAGCCAACCTGTCATTCAGAATGGAAGGAGAGATAAAGGTTTTTCTAAACAAACAAAAACTGAAGGAATACATCATAAATAAGCCAGCCTTGCAAGAGATCCTGAGGGGGACTCTATGAAGGAAAGGTGGCAAAGAACACAAACTACAAGAGACATCCTTACAAGCATGAAAACTACAGATAACACAGTGACTCTAAACCAATATTTTTCAATATTAACACTGAATGTAACTGGAGTAAATGCTCCAATCAAAAGACACAGGGTAATAGAAAGGATTAAAAAACAAGATCCATTGGGGACATCTGGGTGGCTCAGTCGGTTGGGTGCTCGACTACAGCTCAGGTCATGATCTCGTGGTTCATGAGTTCAAGCCCCGCATCGGTCTCTGTGCTGACAGCTCAGAGCCTGGAGCATGCTTCGGATTCTGTGTCTCCCTTTATCTCTGTCCCTCCCCCACTCACATTCTGTGTCTCTCAAAAAAAAATAAAAAAAATTAAAAACAAAACAAAACAAAACAAGATCCATCTATTGGCTGTATTCAAGAGACTCATTTTAGACCTGAGGACACCTTCAGATTAAGTGAGGGGATGGAGAACTATCTACCATGCTACGGGAAGTCAGAAGAAAGCTGGAGTAGCCACACTTATATCAGACAAACTAGACTTTAAAGTAAAAGATGTAATGACAGATGAAAAAATGGCATTATATAATAATCACAGGGACTATCCAGCAGGAAGAGCTAACAATTATAAAGATCTATGCACTGAACTCGGGGGCACCCAAATTTGTAAAAAAAATTAATTACAAACATAAGCAACCTTATCGATAAAAATGCCCTAATTGTAGGGGACCTTAACATTCCACTCTTAGCATTGGATAGATCCACTAAACAGAAAATCACTACAGAAACAATGACCCGGAACGACATATTGGAACAGATAGGCCTAACTGACATATTCAGGGTCCTTCATCCAGAAGCACAGGAATTTATATTCTTCTCAACTGCACACAGTACATTTCCAAGATAGACCATATTCTGGGGCATAAGGAAATTCTTAATAAATATAAAACAATTGAGATCATACCATGCACACTTTCAGACCCCAATGCTTTGAAACTTGAAATCAACCACAGGGAAAAGCCTGGAAAATATCCAAAAACATGGAGGCTAAAGAACAACCTACTATAAAACGAATGGGTCAACCAAGCAATCAGAGAAGAAATTAAAAAATACATGGAAACAAACGAAAATGAAAATACAACAATCCAAAGATTTGGGGTGCGGCAAAGGCAGTCCTGAGAGGGAAATAGATTGCAATCCAGGCCCACCTCAAAAAACAAGAAAAATCACTAACACAAATTCTAACAAGCATGCCTAAAGGAACTAGAAGCAGAACAGCTAAGACAGCCCAAACCCAGCAGAAAGAGAGAAATAACAAAGATTAGGGCAGAAATTAATCATATGGAAACAGAAGAAGTAGTGGAAGAGATCAATGAAACCAAGAGCTGGTTTTTTGAAAAAATAAACAAAATAGATAAACCTCTAGCCGGGCTTCTCAAAAAGAAAAGAGAGAGAACCCAAATGGATAAAATCATGAATGAAAAGGGAGTGATTACAACCAATCCCTCAGAAATACAAGCAATTGTCAGACAATACTATGAAAAACTATATGTCGTCAAATTGGACAACCTGGAAGAAATGGACAAATTCCTAAACAGCCACACGCTACCAAAACTCAAACGGGAAGAAATAGAAAACTTGAATAGACCCATAACTAGGGAAGAAATTGAATCAGTTATAAAAAATCTCCCAACAAATAAAAGCCTTGGACCAGATAGCTTCCCTGGGGAATTTTACTAGACATTTACAACAGAGTTAATACCTATCCTCCTCAAGTTGTTCCAAAAAATTGAGACGGAAGGAAAACTCCCGGACTCATTTTATGAAGCCAGCATCGCTTTGATTCCCACACCAGATAGAGACCTTGCAAAAAAAGAGAATTACAGGCCAATATCCCCGATGAATATGGATGCAAAAATTCTCAACAAGATACTAGCAAATCAAATCCAACAGCATATAAAAAGAATTATTCACATTGATCAAGTGGGATTCATCCCTAGGTTGCTGGGCTGGTTCAATATTCGCAAATCAATCAATGTGATACATCACATTAACAAAAGAAAAGATAAGAACCATATGATCCTGTCAATAGATGCAGAAAAAGCATTTGACAAAATACAGCAATCTTTGCTAATAAAAACCTAGAGAAAGTCAGGATAGAAGGAACATACTTAAACATCATAAAAGCCATTTATGAAAAGCCCACAGCTAATATCATCCTCAATGGGGAAAAACGGAGCCTTCCCCCTGAGGTCAGGAACACAACAGGGGTGTCCACTCTCACCACTCCTATTTAACATAGTGTTGGAGGTCCTAGCATCAGCAATCTGACGACAAAGCAAAATAAAAGGCATCAGGACTGGCAAGGATGAAGTCAAACTTTCGCTTTTCACAGACAAGATGATACTTTATATGGAAAATCTGACAGAATCCACCAAAAGCCTACTCGAACTGATTCACGAATTCAGCAAAGTTGCAGGATACAAAATCAATGTACAGAAATTGGTGGCATTTCTATATACAAACAATGAAGCAACACAAAGAGAAATAAAGAAGCTAATCCCATTCACAATTGCACCCAAAACCATAAAATACCTAGGAATAAACCTAACCAAGGATGTAAAAGATCTCTACGCTTAAAACTATAAAAAACTTATAAAGGAAATTGAGGAAGACACAAGGAAATGGAAAAACATCCCATGCTCATGGATTGGAAGAATAAATATCATTGAAATGGCAATACTACCCAAAGCAATCTACACATTCAATGCAATCCCAATCAAAATTGCACTAGCATTCTTCTCAAAGATAGAGCAAACAATCCTAAAATTTGTATGGAACCACAGAAGACCCCAAATAGCCAAAGCAATACTGAAGAATAAAACCAAGGTGGGAGGCATCACAATCCCAGACTTCAACCTCTACTACAAAGCAGTAATCATCAAGACAGTATAGTATTGGCACAAAAACAGACACATAGACCAATGGAATAGAATAGAAAACTCAGAAATGGACCCTCAAGCATATGGCCAACTAATGTTTGAGAAAGCGGGAAAGAGTATCCAATGGAAAAAAGACAGCCTCTTTAACAAATGGTGGTGGGAAAACTGGACAGCAACATGCAGAAGAATGAAACTAGCCCTCCTACACTGTTGGTGGGAATGCAAACTGGTGCAGCCACTCTGGAAAATGGTGTGGAGGTTCCTCAAAAAAATGAAAATAGAGCTACCCTATGACCCAGCGATAGCACTGCTAGGAATCTACTCAAGAGACACAGGAATGCTGATGCATAGGGGCAGGTGAACCCCAATGTTCACAGCAGCACTTTTGACAATAGCCAAATCATGGAAAGAGACCAAGTGCCCATCAACTGACGAGTGGCTAAAGAAGATGTGGTACATAAATACAATGGACTACTACGTGGCAATGAGAAAAAATGAAACCTGGCCATGTGTGGCAACATGGATGGAACTGGAGGGTATTATGTTAAGTGAAATAAGTCAGTCAGAAAAAGACAGATACCATATGTTTCCACGAATAGGTGGACTTTGTGAGACCAAGCAAAAACCAGGGGGAGGGGAAGAGGGGAAAGGAAAAAAAGACACAGAGAGGGAGGGAGATAAAACATAAGAGACTCTCAAAGACTAAGAACAAACTGAGGATGAGGGGGTGAGGGAGGGGAGAGAGTGGGTGATGTGCATTAAAGAGGGCACATGTTGGGATGAACACTGGGTGTTATATGTAAACTAATTTGAAAATAAACTATTATAAAAATAAAAAAATAAAATAAAAAGAAGAATGAAACTAGAACACTTCCTTACACCACTCACAAAAATAAACTCTAAATGGATGAAGAATCTGAATGTGAGACAGGAAACCATCAAAATCTTAGAGGAGAAAGCAGGAAAAAACCTCTTTGACTTGATCCTCAGCAATTTCGTACTCGACACATCTCCAAAGGCATGGGAATTAAAAGCAAAAATGAACTACTGGGACCAAATCAAGATAAAATGTTCCTGCACTGCAAAGGAAACAACCAACAAAACTAATAGACTACCAATGGAATGGGAAATGATATATCAGATAAAGGACTAGTATCTAAAATCTATAAAGAACTTACCAAACTCCACACCCGAAAAATGAATAATCTAGTGAAGAAATGGGCAGAAGACATGAATAGACACTTCTCCAAAGATGACATCCAGATGGCCAACAGACATATGAAACGATGCTCAATGTCACTCATCATCAGGGAAATACAAATCAAAACCACACTGAGATACCACCTCACACCAGTCAGAGTGGCTAAAATGAACAAATCAGGAAACTATAGATGCTGGCGAGGATGTGGAGAAACAGGCACCCTCTTGCACTGTTGGTGGGAGTGCAAACTAGTGCAGCCGCTCTGGAAAACGGTGTGGAGGTTCCTCGAAAAATGAAAATAGAACTACCTTATGACCCAGCAATAGCACTGCTAGGAATCTACCCAAGAGACACAGGAGTGCTGATGCATAGGGGCACATGTACCCCGATGTTTATAGCAGCACATAACAATAGTCAAATCATGGAAAGAGACTAAGTGTCCACCAACTGACGAATGGATAAAGAAGACGTTATTTGTGTATATATACAAATTTGTATATATATATATATGTATATATATATATGTATGTGTATATATATATATATATATATATGTATGTATGTATGTATATATATATACACACACACAATGGAATACTACGCTGCAACAAGAAAGAATGAAACCTGGCCATGTGTGGCAACATGGATGGAACTGGAGGTATTACGCTAAGTGAAATAAGTCAGGCAGAGAAAGATAGATTCCATATGTTTCCACGCATAGGTGGACTTTGCGAGACTTAACAGAAAACCAGGGGGGAGGGAAGAGGGAAAGGGAAAAAGACACAGACAGGGAGGGAGACAAATCGTAAGAGACTCTTAAATACTAAGAACAAACCGAGGGTTGAGGGAGGTATGGGAGGGGGGAGAGTGGGTGACCGGCACTGAGCAGTGCATGGGTTGGGATGAGCACTGCGTGTTGTATGGAAACCAATTTGACAATTAAAAAATTAAAAAAATAATAAAAAATAAAAAACAAAAGCTGGTCTTCTTCTAGTTGGAAATAGTGGCATTCCTGTCCACCTCCTCCTACTGGCATCTTTCTTTTTTGCAAGCCTTCCCTGTCCCAGTCCATCTGTCTTATCTAAAAAGCCTCAAGCCATCTGGTCTCTTCCCCAGGAGGTGGTGTCCAGAGGACTTATGAACACGGCCAGTCTTGCAAGTGCCCAGCTGTCTGGGAAATAGCATCTCCCCTAGGATCCCCTGGCGGACTGGGTGAGGGCAACAAAAGGGAAACAAGACCTTCATGCTCCTTAGACTTTCAAAGGGGCTAATGACCGCAAAATGGGTTCCCAACACCCAGACTCCAGGCCTGACCAGAAATATAGATAGGTCCATTTGTGATCCTCGAGCGCCATCTGGTGGCTGGCGTGGGCAAGACTGCAGCATAAGCCCTGCCAAGGCCCATCTTGCCCAGTACATCCATTTTCCTTATAGATGGTCACATTTCCCAGCAGGCACCGCGGCCAGAGCGTTTGGCTGCAGAAAATGGTGGCGCTCGCGGGTGCACGCACATTGAAACCCATAGGAGTTCAGTGCATGCACGTGCAGACACATACTATTTTTGTGGCACACTTATTTTCAAAGCTAGAAGTAATGTGTCTTCTTTATTGCTAAGTAGTCACAGCTATTATTACAAGGCAATAGTACTTTCATCCTCTTTTTACAGATGAACAATCAGGGGTGAGGGTACCTTTGCAGCTCGTAAACGGCAATCAGAATAAAACTTCAACCCCCCTTCCCGGGGCTCAGTCTGACCATGTAAGCCAGCTGAACATTTTCCATCACTAAGTCTGGAGATGAAAGTGGAGTGGAAGCATAAGCAAGAGCTTATCACTTAAACGTCTGTTTAAAACAACCAACAAGGCCCTTCTCAACCTCAGTTTCTTCCCCCACAACAGCCAAACATTATAAAAGAGCTGTCTACACTTACTCTTGTGACTTCTTGACTTACTTATCCTTGTCAACTCTCCACTGAAGCTACTACTGCTTCCCAATAATTCCACATTATCTGTGCTTAGTACCAATATGTGGTCCTTTAGGCCCCTGCCCCCACTGGGGGCTCTTCAGGATCTCAGGGACCCCAAAATCAATCATCTGAAGCTGAAACACTTAATTTGAAATGCTCTGGATATTTTATCCAGGTGGATGAGCCTTGGAGACACCCCAAAGGCTGTTTCTCTTGGTCCCTCACTCCTCACTTAGTCTACAGTATCCATAAGTTTACTATCAAGGCCAAAAAAAAATCTTAAAAGCCTCCTCTACAAATAGTAGTAGGAACCTTTAGCCTTCATGTGGAGCAGGTAACCTCAATTTACCCATCTGCCAGAAACATAATTCTCATAAGAAAATAAAGTGGGGCAAAAACAAGAGCTAACTCTTACAAAACCAGTGAATTTTGTATGTGTGTGTTTATACCAGACTCATGGCTGAAAATTTAGATTTAAATTCTGCTTGTGTTTTGTCTGTATGTTTATGTATATATTATTGTATAATATTTTCTCATCTCTGGAGAGTATACCGAATTAATTTATAAAATCCCTTATTTTCTATTCCAAATAACTTAGAGATAAGCACTTACACAAATGAAATATTCCTAAAACTTTCATAAATTAAAGAAACAATTTCGAATACTTTGAATGTAAAAAAGCAGTATTCTTATAAAAACTAACACAAATGGCTAAAATTAACAACACCAGAAACAACAGATATTGGTGTGAATGTGGAGAAAGTTGGTGGGAACGCAAAGCTGGTGCAGCCACTCTGAAAACAATATGGAGTTCCCTCAAAAAGTTAAAAATAGAACTATCCTACTATCCAGCGACTTCACTACTTGGTATTTATCCAAAGGATATAAAAAATATTGATTCAAAAGGGCACATGAACCATGATGTTTATAGCAGCATTATCAACTACAGCCAAACTATGAAAGAACCCATATGTGCATTGATTGATGAATGGATAAAGAAAATGTTGTATGTGTGTATTTATATTACTCAGCTATTGAAAAGAATGAAATATTGCCATTAGCAACGACATTGATGAAAGTAGACTGTATTATGGTAAGCGAAAAAAAGTCTGTCAGAGGAAGCCAAATTTCATATGATGTCACTCATATGTGGAATTTAAGAAACAAAAGAGATGAAGATAGGTGAAGATAAAAAGAGAGAGAGAGGAGAAAACCATAAGAGATTCTTAACTATAGAGAAACTGTGGGTCGATGGAGCACTGTGGGTGGGTGATGGGCTTAAAGGGGTGACGGGTATCAAGGACGGCACTTGCGATGACCACTATGTGTTATATGTGATGAATCACTAAATTCTACACCTGAGACCAATTTTACCATATGTTTTAAATAAAAACTTAAAAAAGAAAAAAAAAACTAACACAAAGATTTTTTAAAATTCTAGTTCAAAATTTTAGCTAAATCTTTGGCAAACAAGACTAGTTTAATATTTCTAGTTTAATGAAAACAACTGTCTTGTGACTCTTGTGGGTTATTACATTTAATACAAGCACATATTTTAATTTTTTAAATATGTTTTGAGAAAGAGAGAGAGAGAGCGCAAGGGGGGGATGGGGCAGAAAAAGAGGGAGACACAGAATCAGAAGCAGGCTCCAGGCTCTGAACTGTCAGCACAGAGCCCAATGTGGGGTTCGAACCCATCAACTGTGAGATCATGACCTGAGCCGGAGTCAGATGCTTAACTGACTGACCCACCCAGGCGCCCCCTACATAATTTTATTATACTTGAGTATAACCTTCCTAAACATAAACAGGTTTTTGTTCTTTTTTTTTTTATGTAAACCGGTTTAACTAGCCAAGTAAGCTAGTATTACATCTACTAGATGTAATATATTATAAAATATATTATTTACATTTTATATTATATATATAATCTATGCATAGATTATAAAAATATAAATTTACTTTTAATTAAACTGAGCCATTATCTTATAAACTCTATTTCAGCAGTAATTATGTTTTATAATATGTCAGCTTAAGGACAGTTTCCAAGATCTTTTTGGAAATTTAAAACCTTAGATTCATGCTAAATTAAATTAACAGATATTTACTAAATACTGAAATCATTTCTAAGTAAGATAAAATACTGAATTATTAGTTATTTTTTTGAATTATTAGTTATTAAGCCTAAGTTTAAGTTTGTATACTTTTTGCTTCTTACTTTTTATAGTACAGAGAGGCTATACATAGATTTTTTAATAAATGTGTTCATTTGTGTACATCGAAAAATTATACTATAAAAAAGTATATAACTATAAAGTTTTATGAGATATATATTCATAAGCTTTACTAGTCTACTGCAAAATGCTGGTATATGACAGTTCAAAATGATCTACATCCTAGTTTTCTCTATAAAATAAAAGTTACTAGCAGTTAAAAATTATAATCAATATGTATAAATGAGACTACTAAAAGTAATAAGGCAAAGGAGAACAACTTCGTATGCAAGGTATGCAAATATGTTTTTGTTAAGGAAAAAGAATAGTTGCGTCCTAAATTAAAATAGTGTTTCCAGGGGTGCCTGGGTGGCTCAGTCAGTTAAACATCCAACTTCAGCTCAGATCATGATCTCACGGTCGGTGGGTTTGAGCCCCACGTCGGGCTCTGTGCCGACAGCTCAGAGCCTGGAGCCTGCTTTGGAGTCTGCGTCTCTCTCTCTCTCTCTCTCTGCCCCGCCCCTGCTCGCTCTCTCTCTCTCTCAAAAATAAATAAACATAAAAAAAAATTAAGAAAATAGTGGTTCCAAAAATTTTGTAAGATGAAACGTATGTAGGTATTTTTAAAATTACAAAATGTTTACAGAAAAGAAATTTTATTTGCTGTGTTTCAAATTTACTAAAATTTAGTGAGATTATTTAGTATTTTCAAAAAGAGCTCTAGTATCAAGTATTACACTGATACAAAACTAGAATTTGTCTTTCTCTCTGATAAAATAACAAGATTTTCTTGGCTCACTGGCCTGCTCTTAATAAAAGGTTAATGATAGTTCTTTTTTCCTAGTAATCTATTGTGAAAATGAATAAAGGAAAACCTCACTAAAATGGAGTCAGGAGGCCAGAAGTGGGAGCTCTCATGCCATACCACTTCTTGCTGAACTTTGCAAAACGAACAGGAAGAAGCCTATAGTTTCCTATTCCAGTAGGCGAAGATTTTCTCCTTGCCTGGCAAAAGCACAGCTCATGAGAGACTGTAATAACTCAGCCAAGGAGAAGCCTCTACGCTTCAAAGTCCCAGTTTATTCCAATGGACTTTTTGTTTATAACAAGCCCTCACAATGTTTCTCCTTCTTCTATAATAGAGTGTTCCTCTTCTTTGTTCTCGGACTTGATTTTGCTGTAGCTTGTGTGTCCTGAATTGCAATTCTCTGCTATTCCTGAATAAACCCATTTTGCTGGTAAAATAACTGCCTATTTTATTTTTAAGGTGGACAGTATCTAAAAAGAAAAGTTTTTGTGTCTTTTCAAACTAATATCCTATTCTTTATGTTGACTTTATCATGTCAATTATTTTTAAAAGGCCTTAATTTTAAAGGAGCTAGCAGTCTTGGGGCGCCTGGGTGGCTCAGTTGGTTAGGCGTCCGACTTCGGTTCAGGTCATGCTCTCACAGCTCATGAGCTCGAGCTCCGCGTCAGGATCTGTGCTGACAGCTCAGAGCCTGGAGCCTGCTTCAGATTCTGTGTCTCCCTCTCTCTCTGCCCCTCCCCAGCTCACGCTCTGTCTCTCTCTCTCTCTCTCTCTCCTTCAAAAATAAACATTAAAAAAACATTTTAAAGGAGCTAACAGTCTTTACAACCATGTTATCTCCTATGTTTAAATTTTTTCTCACACTTTGATTTAATAGATAACCAAGTAGTATTTCTCACTATCCCATAATTGTAATCAAATACTCAAACCTTCTGATAATATTTGACATTTTGCCTTCCCCCAAATCAAATATGAAATATCTTCTACACCTAAAACTGACACTGGAATTCCCCAAAGGGCCTGAAGGATTTATTTGTTCTTTCATGTTGCAACAAGAGCAGTACTAAAACTATTCAAATTTATTCAATATTGTATACATTTTATGGGAAGCATTGTCAAACCCAAAACTAATAACGCTGAGCATATCCTAAGTTAAATTTTAAGGGGTAAAAATTTAATTATATAAATATTTCAGAAATTATATAAAATTCCTAGAGATCTGTCAGTGCCCTCACTGTCTTGGTGCTACATTCCTGAATATTAAAACAACAGCACAATGTTATCAGTCATAATTTTAATTATTTTTTAAATGTAACTTAAATATGCTCTTACTACCATATGCCTGTTCTCTCACTAGCTTGAAACTTTCCCTTTTAAAGGGGTTATTGACACTACTATTGCTAAACTTTTGTTAGAACAAGTACACCCACATGGGGAATTCTGGCTCCTTCAAGTGACTTGAGGAATCCATTTCACCAGTTAAGTCATCTAAGAAATCCAACAAGTTCTTCCTCTATCCCCCAATTACATTGTTCTTATCATTGTCCGTCATCGAGATAACAGAGCTAATGAACTATAAAAAGTAAGGCTTGCTAAACTGATGGAAGAACTCAATCTCTCATGGCCTAAGGTTTTATCCTTGGCACCGATTATCCTCTGATCCTCTCCTGCTGGGTCACACCAACTGTCCCTATGTGAAATAATATCTGGCCCACCCATGAGAATTCCCTATTCTGTATGGGCTCTGGAAGAGTTTAACCTGGTCAATCCAGACATTCTAAATACCCACAGGGATTTTTCCAATCCTCTGTCCACTCTCCCTCACAATTTCTGCTGTCATCACTGCCTACATCCCTGCAGTTCTCACTCTACCTCCCTCTGTACTTCCTGGAGTCCCAGGCTAGTCAAGTCTTATCCATTAGGAGGTTTGCACTGACTGGCTTTCTCCTGGTGGATACCCAGAATGGGGCTGAGGGACTGCTTGCTACTTTGGACTATTAGCAATAGTGGTCCTTAATCCCCTGGCCCACAGACTCCAAATGTCACCTTTACTGATGAGCCTAGTCTACTGAGATGCCATGCCAATGACTTGACCCAAACTGGAAATAGAAGACCTAGCTGGTTCTAGAAAGAAGACTTGTCCACAGCCACAACCAGCATGCTCAGGGATTGGGATTACTAGGAGGAAGAAAGGAAGGACACTTGCAAGGTGTTGCTGCCAATCTTAGAAACAGAACAATATTGCTAGGGCAATTCATCCAGGCTGGCCCAAGCAGACCCTCTGTCTGAAAGCCAGAGTCTTGCCTCAGGTGCCCCCGTCTGCCAATCTGTTTGAGTGTGTCACCTTGGCTTGGTATCTCCATGGACTGGGCATTTGCTCAATTGGCTCCAGGCAGTTAAAAAATAGCTTGGAGATATTCTGCCCACAACTAGGGCCAGAAGGAGTCACAGACTCCACCGCTTTTTGACTTAACACTTCTCTTTCCCTCACTGCTCCCCTAAGTCTTATCAGTTGCCCAATTCTGGGTACATTATACTTATTGAACAGTTCTATCTCCATATCCATAGCTACTACCCTAGCTGGGCCCCATCATCTCTTACTTAGTGGACTGGAACGGCGTTTCTCCCTGCCTCTGCTCCTCCCACTTCCAGTTCATTCTTCACACTGCCACCATAGAGATCACTCTAAAGCACAACTCTGACCATTTCACTTCCCTGCTTAAAACTTTTCTGGCTCTGAATGTGGGAATGTAGAATGGCAAAAAAAAAAAAAAAAAAAAAAAAAGTCACTGTGGAAAATAGTATGGCAGTTCCTCAAAAAATTTAAGCATAAAATTACTATATGATCCAGCAATTCCATTTCTGGGTATATACCCAAAAGGACTGAAAGCAGGATAGCAAAGAAATACTTCTACACCCATGTTCATTGCAGTATTATTCACAATTGCCGAAAGGTGGAAGCAGCTCAAGTGCCTCTTGACACTTGAATGGATGAACAAAATGCGATATGTCTATATTATGGAATATTATTCAGCCTTAAAAAGGAAGGAAATTCTGACATATGCTACCACATGGATGAACCTTGAAGATGTTATGCTAAATGAAAGACACTGGTTACAAAAAGACAAATACTGCATGATTCCACTTCTATGAGGAAACTGGAGTAGTCAAATTTATATAAACAGAAAGTAGAATGATGGGCACCAGAGGCTGGGGAGAAGGGGATGGGAGTTGTTCCATGGAGAAAGGGTTTCAGTTTTGTAATATAGAAAGAGTTCGGGAGATCGGTTGCATAACAACATGAATGTACTTAGTGCCACTGAACTGCACAGTTTAAAATGGTGAAGATGGCAATTTTTATGTTATGTGAATTTTTAAAACATTTTTTTTAATTTTTAGTTTTTAGAGAGAGTCAGAATGTGAGCAGGGAAGGGGCAGAGAGACAGGGAGACACAGAATCTGAAGCAGGCTCCAGGCTCTGAGCTGTCAGCACAGAGCCCAAAGCGGGGCTCGAGCTCACAGACTGTGAGATCATGACCTGAGCCGAAGTTGGATGCTCAACTGACTGAGCCACCCAGGCGCCCCTTACAACAATTAAAAAAAACTTTCCTAATTCTTCTTTGTCCTCTGGAGAAAGTCCAAGTCCTTGTTAAGCCATAAAGATCTGACTCTGCCCATCTGTGTCTATGATCATATGGCTTTTGTCCTTTATTAGATTGATATGGTGTGTTGGTGACTCTAAGACCATCCCCAGGGTCAAAGATTCACTAGGAGGACTCTCAGGACTCAGCATATAGTCATCCTCAAGGCTAAGATTTATGACCATAAAAGGATACCAAGCAAAATCAGTAAAAGAAAAAGGTGATTTTTTTTTCATTCACAACCCAAGGTTATTATTGGAGACTGGTCACATAGGCACTTTCTACCTGGCATGAACCAAAATTCCCAACTACCAGGAGGCAAACAGATACTCAGCATAAAGCGCATTGTTTGTACAAGTGATCCAGGTGGTCAGCCTTATCTCTTATCATTTAGGGAAAAGTTCATATCAGCGTAGAGAATTGTTTACCTCTTCAAATTCCTGGAGGCCAGCCAAGGGCACATCTTGCAAGCAGCCCTTTCTAAAGAGAGAAGTCTCAGGCCTGCTAGGTTAACTCTTATCTGTACACCATATGCCCAACATCAACTTTTTCACTGCCTTCTCATCATAAACTACAGCTGCATTAAACCACAGGGTGCTTCCCAAGCATGTGACTGTGCCATCTGCCCATTAGCACAGGAGATTACCCTTACTCCTGGACCCTCCTTCACCTCCTTACAAAGTTCTTCAAGAGGAACATCAACTGTCACCTTTATGAAGCCTTCTCTGATTCCATGCAGCCAACCAAGTCACATACTCCTACTATGCTGCCATTATAGCCTATCCATATCTCTTGAGGTCAGTATCCCCAAGTGCTCAGTACATGGCTTGGCATGGGTTAGGCACTAAGTAAAATTTTGTTTAATTTTACAATGTGTGGCTCATTAACTCACAGAAAAAATCGAGGATCCCACATTACTCTGCATATTCCTTTTCCTGCCCTCCAACCTATATCTGCATTCATCCTTCCCTCCTATCTCAAAAACAGAGCCCTCTCCTTCCTTCCCAAGACTCTAGAACCTACCACCCTAAGCCCCCACCATAAATTCAGTGACCATTCACCTTTGGGTTTGCTCGCTCTTTATTCAAATATCAAACTGTTTTTACCAACAGTGTATTTCCTCCCCTGGGCACATAAGCATGCACTCTAGAAAGCCTTCCCTATCATCCTGTAGTTGTGCTTATTTAATCACTCATCACCCCCATCACATCCTGGCCAACATTTTAGAAAGAGTTGTATACCTCTACCTGCACCACTTACCTCCCCTTTCTTCCTCAATCTACCATAAGTCAACCATAACCTTTCATCCTCCCTGACCTGCCCTCCACCTAAGACAGCCATAAACTCCATTCTACCAAATCCTGTGGTCTTATTTAAAGGTCCACAGCATACTGGAAAGTTAGTTCAGCTTGTCTTGGTTTCCATGATGGTACTCTTTCCAGGTTCTTCCATGTATCCAAAACTTCCCTTCTCAGTACCCCTTTTCAGGTCCTCTTCTGCTACAAGATCTTTCAATATTATTTGCCAGAATTCTGACCCAATCTGCCTCTGTAGCTTTTATTTTTACCTTTTTTCATTGTATAGACTCAGAGTTTTAGGGGACCAGTAATACCTCCTTTTAGACAAAAGAAGAGAAAACAGAGATAAAGGTCTGCTAATGAAGCCAATGGCTTTACATATAGAGCCAAAAAGAAGGGATCCCCTTATATCCTTGAACCACAGGGCCTTACTCACCCAGCCAAGAGCCTGGCTGGACAACTGGCCCCAGGGGCTTGTAGACAAAAGCAAAAAATTCAGGGGGAACCTTCTTGGCTGTACATCTGAAGCCATCTTCTTCCAAAGACAAGGAGAATTAGTGGCCAAGTTGCATCCATGCAGTTCCTGTTCCCAATGTGGCAACCAATTAGCCATTCCTGCCCAAGAAAAGAAGAGGAACAAGGGAGGCCAGTAGTATAAATGAGAGACCAGGGAAACTCCATATCCATTAAACAACAGCAAAACTGGCATTAATAACATTAATGTTATACTAATCATGAATGGATCAGACATGACTTATAGGAAGATTCCCTCCAGCTGCCACATGGAGAATCAGGCCAGGCATTATAAAGTAAGATGGTGCAGGAGGCCAGTTATGAAACTGTTTGCTCAGTCAAGGGAGAGATGATAAGGCCACAAGTCTTATTGCCTTATAAAAGGTAAAGTTGAAGGAAAGTGGTAGATAGCCAAGGCTTTTCCAAGATTTCAGAATTGCTCAACTGAGTGAATGGGGATGGTCACAAACTGTGGGAAGAATGAGCTAAGAGACAGCAAAGAAGGTGGGAGAGGTGCTGTGCAGAGATATGATAAGGTCATTTGAGTAATGCTGAATGTAAAGTGCCTACAGGGAATCTGGACAACAACGTCCAGTAGGCTACTGAGCACACAGGTCTGGAGTTGAGTGAAGATTATACTGAGGGCTACAGAGTGGATGAGGCTGTCTGAAGAATGTTAGTTCTCTATCTCTTTCTCTCTCTCTCTCTCTCCCTCTCTCTCCCTCTAACAGTGACATTTTATACACGCAAATAGCACTCTTCCTACTTATGCCCCCATCTTGGGAGACCTCCTTCCTGCTTCACATGTCAGAAATTAGCCAGGACTTCTTACCTCTTTGTACATACACCAGCTCCTATCACAGCCCTATCCCAGCTACTTGTGCTATAGGAAGCCCCTAAACACTGCTTTGCACCCGGGAGTCACCATCCCAATCTCGCTCATGGAGCAGGAGTTGGAGCACCTTGGTGTGTGTTATGTGCCAGGCACTGGCATGAACATGAGGTAAAAGTGGGTCTCACCTGGGTCATGGCCCCTGACAAAATTCCAGCTCAGGTAGGCAGGGTCCTAGCACAGTGTAACGCTTACCTGCTGGTCTGGCTGTCCAGTTCCACAAGCTGCTCTGGTCTTCTGGGGCCGCTCTGCTGCTCTGAGGTCCTGGGGGCTGCAGGCTGCTGGGAGGGTGAAGCTGGGTCCCCATGGCCACCTCTCAGGACTGTGGGCTTCTCCTGCCAGGTCTCTCCTGCCTTGGCAGCCACTCTCTTCTCTTCAGAACCAGCCAACGTGCTAAGGAAGAGTGAGTACCTTTATGGAATGAGTCTTTGGGACCAGTCCTTCTTCACCCACTGCATGGTGATGTCACCTCCAGTGGCCACATTGGGCTCCTCCCCCAGAGGGTGGGTAAGAGAGGAGCCCAGTATGGTCCCCACCCCAGGGATTGTCTGTCTCCCCTTTGGGAGGACCCCAGTACCACTGATCCCTCTCCCACTAACAAAGGCAGTCAGTCCCCACTTACACTAGAGAAAGCATGAGCCTCTGATGCTTTTGCCATCCCCTCAATCTGGCAATGAGGAAGTAGATTCTCAGCTGTCCCAGGCATCAAGTTCTTTGGGAGATCTTTCTTCCTCTCTGGCCTCACATTATGACTACACATGCACACCTTTCCATCCCCATCTGAGGTGCTTCCAATGGCCTTGTTCTTTCTCCTGATGCCTCCTCCTTAACCTCTATGTGTGATGGTGCTGCTGCCTAGAGGCCTCGAAGATGTTACATGACCACTAGTCCAGGGACACTGAGTCAAGCTATTGAGAACATAAGCCTAGCATTCTAGAAAATAAAAATATAGTTCACCATCACCTTGATCCTGGCTCAACCTGAACCCAACCCTCCCAACATCAGCAGCCTGCCTCCAATCACTGGTGAGACTCCCCTGGGACAAGAAGATCACACTACCAGCTATCTCCAGCCCTGCGAGTCTTTATTCATAGAAGTTAATACCATAGTAGGCATGCTCCCTGCCTTCAAGCTTCAAGTAGAGCAGTGACCATACTTTTTGGAAAGTATACCCTGAAAGCAATGTGACTCTTCAGCCTCAGGTGACAGGAACAAAAGTACTCCAGCAGAGACAATAAACTTATCGCCACTTCCAGCTGCCCAGGCAGATCTGTAGGCAAGTGGGTGTTGTGCCTCTCTATGCTGCTTCTACCCTGATGGTCTGCTGCAGCCCAGCCAGATACCAAAAGTAGTCTGCTAAGATAATGCCAGTCCCTTAGCCAGCAAGATATTCTGACACACCCACCACACCCCTACCTGTGACATACATGCTTGAGCCAAAGACAAATGTAGAAGGCCAAAGAGCTTGTTTCCTGCCTCTGTAAGCCTGGAGCTAGCTTTGCCATGGACTTAATCAGAGTCCTGTCCCATCTTCTATCTTTTATAGAATTACGGTAACAGAGATTGTCCTCATCGGTTTGTGAATCAAGTCAAGATTCTCTGCAAAGAGTAATTTGGGGGTCTGCTGAAACACAGGGCCAAGTGGGTGAATAAGGTTCCTTTGCCCTAGGCCTCAGAACAAAGCCACTACAATTATAGGAGGTGTAATCCATCTGACCTATAAAAAGTAAATCTTAGTAAAACAGTCACAGGCAGTCTTGCTGAGAAATGTAATATCCCAGAGATCTCCCATGCCCCTAATGAACGGCCTGGAAGTCAAGTGCTTAGAGATAGGCCAAGTAATACTTCTTCCTGTAACTAGACCAAAGATTCAGTAGCCTAATACAGCTACTGCCAATTCCTGACACAATCACACTCTCCACATGGAAGATAACAACCCCTTCCACTCTTACACTACCCCCAAAAGACTCTTCTGTTGGTTGATGATAGTTCTTCACAGTGAATACACGTGCTTAAAGTTCACCTGTTCCTCATGGAGAGAGAACATAAACCTGAAAAGCCCACTCTTGCAACGTAATAAAGAAGAAAACAGCCAATGTTTTAGATGTAACGTCTAATAACAAAAGTTTGTTGGGGAGGAGGCGAACTACTCTGTGTCTTATTAAATGAAATCAGGCCAATAAAGCTGGTAAAATGAGGCAAAGGCCAGTTTTCCCAGTGTTTTTGAGGTAGAAGGAGGTATTCTCTGTAGCTGCTTTATTTAGCTTGAAGTCTTTTATAAAATGAGAATTTGACATAGTACTTTGTGCCAGGAAATCTTCTACATGCTTTACACAAACTTACTTGACTCTCAGAACAACCCTGTATGATAGGAACTATTATGACCACTATTCTACACATAAGAGTACACTCTTACAGAGTGTAAGAGGAAGAAACGTACCATTTCTGACTCCATATTGATTCTATTTCCCTTGCTACTGTGACCTATAGCTTAGAAACTTCTGCTTAGCCCTGCACATAGGCATGCTACAGCTAAGATTTACAAAAACTACTCTTTACCCAAAACTTACCTCGCCCAAGGAGATAAGGCAGTATGCACAAAAATGACCATGTTATGTTTAAGATTTATGGGAACGACATGACCATATTCCTGTAAACAAAGATAAACTGACCAAGGACAGAGAACACACAACCTTCCTGGGATGTCTACAGATGTCAGTCCCCTTTTAACTCTACCCCCTCCTGCTTCCTCCTTTTGCTAGATTTCTTTTGCTTCTTTTATAAAGCTCGAATTTAATGCCAAGGGGAGATAGTTCCTTAGGACAACAGTCCACCATCTCCTCGATTTGCTGGCTTTCTGGATAAAGTCGCTTTCCTTACTCCAATGTCTTGCCTTTCCACTTATTGGCTTGTCCTGCATTGAGCAAAACGAGCTGGGACTTCATTAGAAGAGATGAAAATGATGCCCAAGGTCATATAGCGA
This sequence comes from Paguma larvata, assembly GCA_030068075.1. NCBI lineage: Eukaryota > Metazoa > Chordata > Mammalia > Carnivora > Viverridae > Paguma > Paguma larvata. The sequence continues at coordinate 120,357,362 of CM057830.1, read as the reverse complement.
GTAAGTGACAGGGCTTAAATGTAAGCCCATGCACAGGAACGCATGCTCTTGATTACCATACTATACAACTCTTCCCGTACATGTGATGAAGGAAGACCAAGTTAGACTAGGGAAGAGTTCCTCAACTTTGGGACAGTGTGACTACTCTGCAGGATCGCCTCGCCCACTCCCATCACTCTTCCTCACCCAACTCTTGGGAATTAAGCTGCCTTTCCACAGAGCCCCAGAGCCCTGCCCAGGCAGATCTGCCCAGGACGTCCCTCATGGGTGGAGGATCCGCTGCCCTCCCCGTATGTCCACAGCCCCTGCCCCTGGGCAGCTCTGAAGATCAGTTGCCAGTGGCCAGAGACGACCGAAAGGCCAGGGCACCCTGCCAAACAGGCAGGGACCACAGGAGCCCCTTTCGGCTCCTTAAGGGCACCCAGCTCGCTCCCTCTCTCCCGCCTCTGCTTGGACTGTGGCGATGGTCCACAGGTGGCCAGGGGGGCTGCTTCAACCCTAAGGTCGGTGGCACCACCAGAGCCCACCGGGCCAACAGGACAAGTACAGAAACAGCCCGCGGGGAGGAGGGGGAAGCCAGACGGCCGGCCCAGCCCATTTGTGATCCTCGCGCACCACCTAGCGGCCGAAACCAGCACGGTAGCAGGAAAAGCTACACGGAGACCGTTCTCGCCCAAGACAGCCATTTCGCTCTGTGGACTGTCGCATTTCCCGACCCAAGCTCCCAGCTGCAGGAAATGGCGATGCGCGCAGGCGCACACTAGCTTCAGCGCGCTCAGCCCAGCGCGCAGGCGCACAGACGACGCTGTCGTGCTCCGCTAGGAGCATGGGCACAGGTACGGGCCAATCAGGAGCGCACGCGCGAAACCGGACTTGTGTCCCCGCTGCTCAGAATCCTGGAGGAATGCTGTGCTCTTAACCATTTTTCTTCCCAATCCAAAATCTGCTAGTTTTCCACAGACACCGTGAAGGCTCTAGAGCAAGGTTTGTCAATCTCGTCATTATTGAAATTTTACACTGGATTACTCTATGGTGGATGCTGGTCTGTATATTGTAGGACGTTGAGTAGCATCCCTAGTCTCCACCCATTATTTGCCAGTAGCACCTTCCTCCCCGTCGTGACAATAAATAGTGTCTCCATTCATTGCCAAGTGATCCCTAGGGGTTCAGGAGTTGGGGAAGCTGCCCCTGGTTCAGAACCACTACCCTAGAACAATGATTCTCAACCTAGACTGCACGTGAAAATAAACTAGGAGTTTTAAAAAAGACACTGATGGTGTAAGCCACCCCACAACAATTAAATCTAAGTCTCTGCATAGGGCTCAGGAAGATTTTTTTTGTTTTTAAAATATTTTCCTGTTGATTCTCATGTGCAGCCATAGTTTTCTCCACTACCCTATTGCATAATAAGAAGCTAGATCCTGCCCCAGGTTCAGGGAATATTAGCTGAGATCATGCAGAGTGCTTTACACATTAACCAGCTGAGAGTTACTGGTTCTGGATCTTGAGAATAGGCTACAAACAGACTTTATAACCTAGCTTTTAAAAGTTTTTCCTGCTGTGTTTTTGTTTTTGTTTTTGTTGTTTTTGTTTTAGAGGCTCTTCGTTGGGACTCAGCTTTACGACTTGTAAGCCCTTGAGCAAGTCACTTAACCTTTCTGTGCCCCAGTTTCCCCATCTTATTCATTTCATAGAGTTGCTGGAAAGATTGTAAAGCATCCAGCAGATCACACTATAGGGGTCAGTTATTGTTGTCACTCTGTTAACAGTGCAATCTGAAACCAAAAAGTCACATAATAGGGTCTCATGCCTCATAGCTTACCAAAGCCCTACTCCATCTATGGTCCCTGTCACTGGTTAGGCTCTAGCCACTCTATGCTTTGGAACATGCTAGTGTGTTCCCACCACAGGGTTTTAGGTCTGCAGCTCTTTTCTCTTTCCTAGAATTGGTTCCTTCTCCTTACAGGAGCTTGCCTGAGTTGCCCCATGTATTAGCCCTCCTCACTGCCACCACTCTATCTTAGCACCCTGGCTATTTTTTTCAGAGCACTGTTCTTCCCAGGAGGCACAGAGACCTAGATTCAACACCTTTGTTCTTCATTCCAATTGGGTGCAAACCTCACAGGATTGTGGGGAGCACCATATGGGGCACAGTGAGTAAAGCGCTGTGCACACAGTAGGTGGCCCAAAATTAAGTACCTATTGTGGTCATTAACAATATCTGGTATTACAGAATCAGCCCTTTTGTACCTCAACAGGTCTTCTATTCCACCACTCCTCCACAAGGACGCTCAGTACTAGCCACACTCAACCGCATACAGTTCCCAGGAAATACTAGGTTCTTTTGCATACCCTGTTCTCTTTGCTCGAAGGGCCCCTATTCACCTTTCAAGATTCGGCTCAAAAGCCACCTCCCCCACGAATTTGTCCTGGGTCCCCCATTCCCCTGCTCCAGCATAATGTACTGTTCCAGTCTGGGCTAGGCTTTACCTCCCATCAGCCATATCTGTGTGCTGCAGCCTCCAGCACAGGGCAGGTGCCATTCGAATGACTGCTGACTGAAAGAGTGGGTGACTTCCTGGGGTGCCTGGGTTGCTCAGTTGGTTAAGCATCCAACTTTTGATTTCGGCTCAGATCATGATCTCACAGTTCATGGGATCAAGCTCCACATCCAGGCTCTGTGCTGATAGTGCGAAAACTGCTTGGGATTCTCTCACTCCTTCTCTCTCTGCCCCTCCCCTGCTTGCGCGGTCTCTTCATCTCAAAAATAAATAATTACTAAAAAAAAGACTGGGTGACTTCCTGATTATGGAAGAATTCCTGGCTGGAGGCAGTAAGGTATAGTGGAAGACTTTCTGGCCTCAGAGCCAGAGGCCAGAGGGTTCTAGGTGCAGGTTCACCTCTTGCCACATGCTTCGGACCAGTTCATAGGCCTTGCTGGCCTCACCTTCCAAGCCAAAGGCCAGTGCATACCTGAGCTGCCTCTCTCCACCTCAGAAGCTCAGCACTGTTCCCTGATGCCTTACCCCTTCAGGTGTGCCTCCTTGTCCTCCAGATCTGCTAGACTGTCACTCTTCTGGTCAGCTGGTCCAGTAGAGGCCAAAGTGGTGCTAGAGCTGAGGGAGGAAGCACACAGGCCCACCGAGACCTTAGAGCAAAGGAGACTGGAGACCCTTGCCAGCTGCCTTCCCACAGGAAAGGGGAACCTACATCTGCCAGTAAAGAATGGCATCTCAGTCCTGCTGTTAGTGTGGCACAGATGCCACTGTGTGTGATAACATCTTGTGAGTCCTGGCTGTGAACTTAGCCCCTAAGTTCAAGATCAAGCACTGCCCCTGATCAGCTCAGAGGTTCCTGGGGAAGTCTCCTGATTTGGGGCACCAGTATCCTTGCCTGATCTGTACCTCTTAGGGCTGTGTGGGAGTCCAGGAAGATTGTTCTTTACTAAATGCTCTGCACACCCACAGCAAACTGGCCACTCCTACTGGTGGACTGGTAGATGGAATAGGGCAGAAGCCCGCAGCCTGGGAATGCACAACCCCTTCCTTAGCACCCTAGAGCCATGTGCCCTCCTCAGCCACCTCCATGTGCTTTCTGGGACTGAGCCTCCTAGTGCCAGTTAGCCGTCCCTGGGATTCTTCCCCCTGACTCCTGCTTGCTGGATTGAGTTGCAGTCCCTACAGGAGGGTCTCTTCCCAAGCTCTGCCTCCCAATGCCATCCCTTCTGCCACCTCAGCTTGGGTCCTTGTGGATATGTGCTGGGCTTTCAAGGCTGAAAGTTGTCACCACACACATCTTAATCATCCAGAAGAGGCGGGGAAGACGGCAGCTGAGCACACTCTTTGGAAGGAATCCAAGCCCAGTATGGGTTCAGGACTTTGTGTCTATATGTCTACTCCCTCCCAAAAGGATGGCTTCTATCCCCAATGGATGATGAGAACTGAAGGACTGCTCAAACAGATAGATGCTCAGGGCACGGTACTCGCTTATATCCCACAGCTGTCTGATGCCGGGCCAGCGTGTCCTAGTGGTTAAGTGTATGCTCCCTGCAGGTACATTGCCTGGATTCAAATAAGCACTTTGCTACCTCTCAGCTGTGTGACCTTGGGCACGCCACCTGAAATGGGGATGATAATTGTGTCTGCCTCATAAGTTTTCTGAGAAGAGTAAATGGGTTAATAGACACCAAGTACTTAGAATAATGCCTGGGCCCTAATATGTGCTAAATTGTTCCTGTTATTATTACTGGGGCCTATGGCCATTTATAGAAGCAGCATCTCTTTGTATTCCATCTGTACCCACCAACTTGATACAGATTGACTGAGGGGTGCTGTCTTGCCCAGTCTTCCCAGGAGGGTAGGTTGCATTCTTTGTCTCTGTAAATCAGGTAGGTTGATGCTCACAGCATGCTGAGCAGTCATAACTCACAGAGCATCTCACCACCCATGCAAGCCTGCACTTGAGTAACATGCTTACTAAGACTTCCTCATTTTAGTTCCCAAATCCATTTATCCCGGTTGTAGTTGCAACCATAATTACTAAATTCAATTATTAAACTCATAAAAGTAAACAGAAAAGGAGTGGTTGTTTTTTGCATAAGAAACATTTTCTGGAGGACCTGGCTGGCTTAGTCAGTGTAACATGCAACTCTTGATCCCGGGGTTATAAAGTCAAGCCCCACATTGGGTGGAGAGATTACTTAAAAATAAGATTTTTTAAAAAATGAAACAAAATTTTCCTTGGAAATACAATAAAGGTAAGTTTCTTAAAAATCATTGTCAATAGCCAAATCATGGAAAGAGACTAAGTGTCCATCAACCAACGAATGGATAAAGAAGATATGGTATATATATACAATGGAATACTACGCAGTAACGAGGAAGAATGAAATCTGGCCATGTGTGGCAACATGGATGGAACTGGAGGGTATTATGCTAAGTGAAATAAGTCAGTCAGAGAAACACAGATACCATATGTTTCCATGCATAGATGGATTTCGAGAGACTTAGCAGAAAACCATGGGGGAGGGGAAGAGGGGAAAGAAAAAGAAAAGCCACAGAGAGGGAGGGAAACAAAACATAAGAGACTCTTAAATACTAAGAACAAACTGAGGGTTGCTAGGGATATGGGAGCGGGGAGAGTGGGTGATGGGCACTGAGGAGGGCACTTGTTGGGATGAGCACTGGGTATTGTATGGAAACCAATTTGACAATAAATTGTTAAAAAATCATTGTCAAAATGCATACAGGTAAGACAATGTAAAAATCTAGGTTAAAAGTCATAAAAATCTAGAAGATTTTTCAGACTGTTTTGCAAGTTAATTTGATGTTTGGGTTCATTTTAAAGAAACTGAAAGCAGAAAGCAAAGACTTTGTTTTAGGAGGGTGTATAAGCAAGAAGAATGATCTGGATGAATATTCAAAGATAAAGGAGTCAAGAACTTGACCCAATCACACTGGACTGGAAGTCTACAACAGCAACAGTTAATCTGCACAACTGGGCCTGGCCAGTACACAGTGAGGCAGGCTGCAAGTGTTGGGCCTTCAGACAGTCCTCCCCACTAGTGGCAGCTCAAAGAGCCAAGGCCCCAGCCCAGTGGCCTTTCTTTGCACCTGCTGAGGCACAGTGGTAGGGCAGGTGTGCTGGCTGGCAGCATGCCCTTGTGGCTCTCTGCAGACACTGGCTTTGTCCGTCTGCTCTGAACCATAAGGGTACTAGCACAACTTGGAGCTGATCTATCTGTGCCAACATCAGCATACCTATCCTTTGTCCCCAAGGATGACTCATGCTTGATTTGGAGCCACTCCCTGAATCACCTGAGAAAGTAGATCCTGACTTCACCCAGATCCAGGAACTTAGAGCCCAGTTGGACATGTTTGTCTTCTCAATGGGGCCATTGCTTTTCCTCTCACTGAACCAGAGAGCATAGCTGGCCAGGGGAGGTGAGGGGGACAGGAAAAGGAGCTTTGGGACTTGTGGAAGGAAAAGAAGAAAGCAGAGATGAAGGATCTCCTTCTAGCTTGTCATTGGAGCTCAGCCAAGAAGAAAGAAGGCACTGATTCATCCATCATTTGGTCATTCATTTGTTTGTCCCTTCACTCACTCCTCACACGTTCATCCTACCTCCCGGTGCCTGCCCGGGCAGGGGCTGAGCTTCCAGCTGCAAGTGGACCCTTGTGCCTTCTCTGGAGGATCTTGAGAACCAGTGGCAGAGGGTAGGAGAAGGAGCAAGATTCAAGCATAGAATTCTGATAAGTGGAAAGCACAGGGACAAAGGATGTGGTGGGAGCAACTGGAGAAGCAAGCTGTAGACATGACTATGGGAAATGACCAGTGCTCAGTCCCCAGTAACCCAAGCAGTTTTAGCAGCTTGACCCTGGCCTGTCACCAGGAACATGAGAAATCAATAACGTGGGGCCATCTGCCTCCTCCAGGCAGCTTACCCTCCTCTCCCAGAGCCAAAGTCTGCTTCAGTCAAGCCTTCAGGTGGGAAGCCCATGGCTCTGGAGCCCATGCCATCACTTGACTGTGCACTTGACCTGTTATGGGAAGAGAAACATTTGCTGACTCTGATTAGGTTTTGATCTAGTATAACTAAGATGTCCTGAGAGAGGGCCTCAAGGACTAGAAGCCCAGACTCCTGGTTGCCATCCTGCACTGCTCCAACTAGAGCCAACTGGACATCAACAAGTATTTCTGCTTTTCTTCCGAACCTGATGGAATGGGAGTGAGAGTGGAGCCAAAAAACAGAGCAAAGTGGCAACCTGGGAGGAGGCTGGCACAATGTGGGGAAGCCAATGGCCAACAGAACAAAAGGCAAGGCACTTGGGGCCACTAATAAACGATAGAGCCCAAAGCAGAAACAAGCTCCCCCAGACATCCCAGGTCCCCTTCCCTCATTTCCATGACTGAGTCCCCACTGGGGGTCCAGAATCCCACACTGATAAAATGGTGGCAGACAGGCAAGGCTGTGAGCTCTTATCCATTACTGGTTACCCACTGAAGAAACGCTCACCATGCCCAGGTTTCCTTGGTCTGTATTGAAGCACAGTTCAGTGAGACGGTCATAGGATAGCTGGGCACAACCATCCCTTCTGGACTTATAATCCCCCACTGGCTCTGTCTCCCATCCTTGCCAACCCCTGCTATGTCTCCCTTTATCCACAGTTCATCCTGGAAGTCTATCCTAAATACTCTGTTGAGGCTAATGCATCCTTTGGTCACTGACTTCTCCAAACTGCTGACTTGGCAGGCTTGCTTGCCCTGGCCATCAGCAGGACTGCTTTCATTGGGGACAAAGGCACAGTGAAGTTGGTCCAAGGGCTGGGTGGGGGTGGTATGGCCTGGAGTTTTGTCCTCCACTGCAACTGGCTTCCTGAGGGATCTTGGAAGGGGCCTGCCCATCTCCAGACCTCATGCATTCCTTCATTTATTCTTTAAAAAGATATACACTGAGGACTTGCACTGCCCCCAGGCACTAGGGACACAATGGGGAACTGGACAGTCCTGGTCCCAGTTCTATCCATTGACCTTAGACCATGAGCCTCATGGGCTCTATGTCCCTGCACTGCATTACCTTTCAGGGTCTGGATTGGGGCCCTTGCAGGCCTCCTCACCAGCCAGACCTCTCTTGGTCTCTCTAGGGCTGGGGTCCTCCTTATCTTTGGAGCCCAGAGAAGACCTATGGAGGAAAGAAACATAAGTTAACCATCCAGCCACACTCCGATGAAGGCAGTTATTTCATCCCCAGATGCCAACTGTCTCCAAGGAACTTAAAAGCTGGTATTGCAGGACTAGTCAATTCTCAAAATGTCATTACTAATAGCTACTATTGACTGAGGGTCAGACTCCATTCTCATGATTCTGCATACATTAACCCTCCACATAAACCCCAGGATATAGGCACTGTATCTATCCCTGCCTACTTTCTAGAGTGAATGGGAGCACAGAGAACCTAAGCAACTTGCCCAAAGGTCCCCAGGTAACAAGGGGAAGAGCTAGGATTTGAACCCAGTCTGATTTCAGAGTTCTGGACTATAATCCTCCATGGTGTTGAGACTTTTCCTAAGCTGCTAATTCAACCTCCCCTCTGTTCTCTATGAGGTCATCAGGGAGCCTCATGGTGTCCAACGCAATGGAGGCACTCCTTTCATTATCACCATTCAGGACCAGTGACCCAGTGGGCCACTCCCGCCTTCTTTCTCCAATTTATCTGTCATGACTGTGACACCATCTCCTACCTCTCTTGCCATACTTTTCCAGTCTCCTTCACCTTTTCTTCCTCTTATGACCCTTAATGTTGGTGTTCTCAGCATTCCTTTCATCTATATGCTCCACTGCTCATATGATATCAACTGCTACCCTCAAGCCAATGACTTACACATGTTCCCAACTCTCTGTGCTCCTGACCCATACCTCCAATGCCTTTCAGACTGGCCCTCAGTCAGCTTACCCTCAACATGGCTGCAATTGAGTGCTATCCCCAGCTGCCCACCAGGGAGCTGCCATCTCCACACTGGGGTCTGTGCCCAGCTTGCTAGCTCCTCTCTCAATTCCCTTGACATTGTACCCCATGTAAACACTGACATTGAATCCCATTATTTCAGCTTTCATCTGTCTGCATATAACATGTAAATTTCTTAAACCCTGACCTTTCTCCCAAACCTCAACTACAAACCCTCAAATGCCTCCCAGCAATTTGTATTTGCATGCCCACAAGTAAAATCATTATATATTCATTTAAAAACACTAAGTATTTATATCACCCCTCCTTGTCCCTTCCCCCTGGTCCTCAGTAGTGTGGTGAGTTATGTAGCAAAAGGTGCAGAGTGGGAGTCAGGCAGCCTGGGTGGGAGTCCTGGATTTGCCTGTTCTTGGCCATGTAACCTTGACCATTCAGGGTCTCAGTTTCCTCATCTATAAAATAGACATAGTGACTGCAACTGCATCAGCATCGTGCATGGGGATACCTGCTAGGCTGCTGAGGCAGGGCAGGGCTTGGTGAATTCTAGCTTTCCCTTTCTTCTTTCCCCAAATTGATTCTCCTACTGGAAAGTGGGGGAGGGGCACCCCATAGGATCTCAATGGGTTGTTGTAGCTTTGCCACTCCCGGACAAAGTACCAGAAGCCTTGTGGGTTCTGGAGACAGGAAACACAGCAGAGATGTTCACTGGAGGCAGCCTGGCTTCCTCCTGCATCTCTTGGGGTTATTTTGATCCTGTTTTTCAGAGACTGGTCACCTTAGGAAAATCAGTGAAGCAGCTTCCAATGTTGCCTTATTAAAAGACATCATCACATTGGATGATCCTCAATCATTCCAGCAACAAACACTCCCACATTTCTATTCTGGGCCAGAGGGAATGTAGGGAACATTTAGCTGCAGCCCCTGCCCACCAGGTGCTCAGAGTTCTTGGGGAAAATTGATCCATGAGTGGACAACTGTGCATAGGCGCCACATGGAGACCTGGGAGACTGGAGCCAACGGCCCAAGAAGGGAGAGTATATGAAGGGTAGTGGGTTCAGGCTGCAGAGCCCAATCAGGTTGGGGGACATTGCAGGGTTTTCCCGGGGGAAGGTTGGCATGACTACTTCTGCCTTTTAGAAATCTCACCCAGATAGAGATGTGAAGGGTCTAGGGATGGGGCAATAGGAGAATAAGAATAGGAAATATCTCTAAAATAGAATAAGTAGGACTCAGTGCTTGACTGGGATAGGGGTGTAGAGGAGGTGCCAAAGAGGAGAGTAAAGGTACCTAGAGATCCATCAGGACTCATCTTGGATGACACTTCCTCCAAGAAGCCTTCCATAACTAACCCACCCCTATGCTGGTGAGAGGCCCCTGCTTGGAGCTCCTACTGCCCCAGTGGGCATATACTCTGGCCTCCCTCTCCAGACTCTGGGATTCATGAGGCAGAGTCTCAGTCTGATTGCTTCACAGCTGCCTTCTAGGCCCTGGCACAGGGGTCAGGTGTGCATCAGGGGCTCAGTAAATGTGAGTTGAGTAAATAGTTAAATGAGTAAGAGAGTGCTGCAGGATCCCTCCCACTACCTGCCACTCCAAAGAGAAGTGGCCCCTCCCTGCTTGGATCTCCCCTTGCCCCCACCCCAGCTTCCCTGGAGCCCAGCTCCTAGCAATCCTCCCCCCCATCCTGCCTGCCTAGTGCATGGCTCTCTGCCTCCTATCTTGAGGCAGAGGCTGGGCCCTCTGTGCTCCTTGCTGGTTGTAGTCCTCCTGTCCCTCACCCTCCCCAGCACCAGGTGCGGTGGCATCATGAGCTGTCAAGGCTGACCTGGTGACCCTACTCTGTTCCCAATGGTCCCCTCACACAGGCAGAGGAACTGCCCCAGTGGCTTCGGGGGCCTCTGCAGAGCCTGTGTCCCCACCCAGCACAGCCGTCCTGTCCTGTCCTCAGTGCTTAGCAGGGCTGAACCCTCATAGCTTGCTGGTGTCTGCATCTGCCTCCCCTACCAGGCAGATGGTCAACATCTCTGGCCAGGAGAGTCACCACTGGGTCCCCAGGGTCAGGTTTGGCCTCACATGAACCAAGTGCTTGCTTCTAAAGAGGTGTGGGGTGAAATAATGACATAGAGACAGAGAACCAAGGTTGACCATATCTCTTACCAACCAGCCCCTGGGCCTGATCATTTGCATCCCTTCCCTACTGATCCCGTCTCTAAAATGGTATGGAAGGAACCGAGTAGGGCCCCCATACCTCATTCCTTCCAGGTCTGGGGTCATCGGGCGGAGTCCTGCCCCAGGTGTCATGATCTGCAGGCGGACAACCTCCTCACTTCTTGTACTGCAGCCAAGAAAGAGAGCCAGGGAGTTGCTGGTAAGAAAAGCCTCCCCCCTTTCCCATCTATGCCAGGGATCCAAGGGCATTTTTCAGGAGCCTCCTGGGTAATGCAGTGGGACACCCAGAACCCACTGTCTCTTTTTTCTCTTGTCTCCTCTTTGGTCTTTAGCTTTTTTGGTGCTACAGCTGAGCTTGGCCCACTGACCTCCAGGTCACAGAGGAGGAAGAGTGAAACACCCATTTACCGGTCTCCCACCCTTGAGCCCAGCCCCCTTAAAGCGCAGCAAGTGAATTCTGGATGGAAATGGGACTGCCCAGTACCAATGCCCAGTCTGTAGCTGCTGCCATGATGCTGTCACCCACTTGCAGAGGTGAGCCCTGGCTGTGGTTCCACTGGAATGTCCAAAGTGGCTATTTGTGAGGCCAGTGGGAATTCTGGGTATATGGGCTGATGGGGACTGATGACAAACAAGATAGTCAGGAAACCTACAGACCAAATTTGGAGTTAGAGCCAGTGGGAGTAGGATATCAGAGACTTGGGGGACGAAGGCAAGTGACCAGGTGCCTATGAACTGGAGCCCACAGAGAATCAGACATTCTCACCACTCAGAGGACCCCTTTGAGGACTCCCATGCTTAGAATCTGGCCCACAGGTGACCGCATACATCCCTCCAAGTCTGGTTCCACTGTAGGGCCTGATCCTCAGCAGACTTGGGCCATGGTAATGGCCAGAGCCAGAGGCAATCTAGAGCTCTCTGGCTTTCTGTGAGTACTCTTCACCCCAGACCATACCTCCCCAGGTCCACAAAGTAAGGCCTAAGCCATCTTTTAAGACCCAGCCCAGGGGCGTCTGGGTGGCTCAGTCGGTTAAGCGTCCAACTTTGGCTCAGGTCATGATCTCGCGGTTTGTGAGTTCGAGCCCTGTGTCAGGCTCTGTGCTGACAGCTCGGAGCCTGGAGCCTGCTTCGGATTCTGTGTCTCCCCCTGTCTCTGCCCCTCCCATGCTCATGCTCTGTTTCTCTCTGTCTCTGAATAATAAATAAATGTTAAAAAATAATAATAACTAACTTAAAAAAAAAAGATTCAGCCCACTTACAGTCACTCCCTCCTTTCTTCAGCTGCCTCTGGGCACTGGGGTGGGCCCTGGGGTACAGATGGGGGTGAATCCCCCAGCCTAGTGTGTATGGGGAGGGGCAAAATAGGGGCAGAGTAGCATTGGTCTTGACTCTCCTAAAGTGTAAGGTTGTGCACAAATCCAGCCCCAAGGGCACCTGAGAAGCTTCATGGAGATGTAGCCTCGCTGGGGGCCAGCTGGAGGGAGGTGGGGGAGGAAGGGGTGGAGGCTGTCAGGGGTCTTAAATGCTGAAACCAGAATTGGTGTGGCAAAGGGAAGCTATGGAATGGGCTTGAAATAGGGGGTGAAGAGCTTCACATGACTACACCGGCACTTTAGAAAGGCCCTTATGGGGTCCCATGATGGGAAAGGAGGAGCCAGGGTGAAGGCAGAGAGGTAGGTAGTCTTCACTTTGGGTGAGCTGGTGTGACTTGGCTGCTCTCCTTGGAAAGTCACCTTGGAATTGATTCTGATGTTGGGCTCCAAGCTAAACTAGGAGACCACAGAGGACCAGGTCAGTGGGCTGCCTGTGTATGTCCCTCCTGGGATTTGGCTGAGACCTAGCACATTGGAGATGATCAGGGGGAAATGGAAGGGCTTCCAGGGACAGGGGGCCCAGTGCACAGGGGCAGCTCTGATCTCTGCACGTCTCCTCCCACGATAGCAATGATGGCAGCATAAAGCACCTGGCCAGGACACAGCCCACTTGGGAACATCACAGGCAAGTAAAACATACTTCCTCACTGGTATTTCTTGTTATGTGACAGAGGAAATAGGAACAATGTATCACCCCAACCTGCCCAAGCTGGCACCTCTCCCTCAATGCCTTCCTCATTTTTTGTCATCCCATTGAGCAATCCCTTCTTGAAGACCCAGCTCAAATGGCACCTCTTCCAGGGGGGCTTTTATGGGTTGCACTGTGTCCCCTTAAAAGATATACTGAAGTCCTAACCCCTGATATATATGAATGTGCCCTTATTTGGAAATAGGACCATTGCAGATGCAATAAACTTAAGATAAACTCATACTGGAAGAGAGTGGGTCCTAATCCAACATGACTGGTGCCATTTTAAAAAGGGGACATTTGTACACAGACACACAGAAGGAATATGGCCATGTGAAGACAGGGGCAGAGACTGGAGTGATACATCTACAAACGGAGAGCTGCCAAGGATTGCAGGAAATACCAGAAGCTAAGAGAAAGGCCTAGAACAAATTCTCCCCCAGAGCCTTTGGAGGGAATATATGGCTCTGCTGACCCCTTGATTTAGGACTTCTGGCCTTCAGAGCTGTGAGAGGATGCATTTCTGTTGTTTTATCTACTGAGTTTGTGATAACCTGTGACAGCAGCTTCAGAAAATTCATACAGGGGACTTCCAGCGTCTCTTCTCCTGCAGCAGCCCACCAGCCCCACTCCCTCACCAGATCTTCAACACAGATGGCTCTATTCCAATCTTAAGTTGTCAGCTAGGCTGAGAGCCGCTGGAGACCGGGAGCACTCCTCCAGTGTGTGGCCCCAGCTGCCTGTGGGAGTACCTCCTTCTCCCGCACCCACAACCACATTTCCCCCAGAGGCTGGCAAGGTGGCGATATTGGAGTCTTCATTTGAAGAAGGCCCTGCAAATCAGCAAGCCTAAAACTGGGAGTACCCAGGCACTGTGCCAAGGACTTCATATGCATTATCCCATTTAGTATTTGGGGGCAGCCTCAGGAGGTAGGTATCACTACTCATTATTGTATCCGTGAGGAAATGGAGGCACAGAGAGGTAAAGTGGCTTGCTCAAGGCCAGTACAAGACATTGCCAGGGTTTGCCTTGTGCCAAAAGTTGTGCTCTTACTCATTGCTCTCCAGCTTACTCTGCCAGACAGCAGCTGGGGCACAGCCTGCAGGCCCCGCCATGGTCGAATGAGGCAGAAAGCCAAGGAAGCTTGACCAGTGCTGTGACAGACACAGCAGACAGGCCTAGGGGCCCTTGTGCAGGCCAGTTTCTTGAGAAGAGGGTATTTGAATAAGTTCAGTCCAGAAGGTATATAGAAGTTGTCCTATAACAAGGGGGTGAAAAACAAGATGAACCCAAGAAAATAAGTCCTGGGGTACATGGAGGGTAGGCCCTCTCCACTGTTGAGCATGGGGTGGGAGTGATGGTAGAGACAAGTAGTTCAGATGTGGGCACTTGGAACTGAGGGGCCTTTGAGATGCCAGGCAGGTCTGGTATATAATGGAAAGAAAATGACAGCTGGACAGCCCGGAGGACACAGCCCGTGGGTGTTCTTGTGGTGTACTCTTTCTGTTCCAAACTTTCAGCCCTCTCTGAAATCCCTGAAGGGTTTGGCACCTAAGACAAGGCCTTTCCTCCTGGTTGGCCTGCTGGATGAGATGAGGAGTTTACATCAGACTTGAGCCAAGGGGGATACGGCAGGGGCACACTTGGGGAGGAGGCAGCCTCATTAGGGCCATACCTGGAGACAAGGCCGTGATATTTTCCTGCCCCACCCTGCCATAAATCATCTTTTTCTGAGGTGGTACATCACCCAGAGTTTGGTTGAGTCACTGCTCCCCACAGGGCTGCACTCCTTCAAGGGCACAGCCCAGCCTGGAATTCTCGGATAACCAGGCAGAGAGGCGCTGGGTGTGGGGAACTGTTGGTGGTTGCCTGACCTTATCAGTGCAGGACCTGTCTGGTACAGTGGGGTCAGAAAGGAAGGCCACCCAGGACCAGCCGGCAGCTCACCTGGAAGCTGCCGGGGGGGTTCCAGATATTTTGTGACTGCACAATTTGAAGGGAGAAGCACTATGAGAAGAATCAAACTAAGCTTCCCTGACCAGCCCCTGTTGCACACTTCTTTTTTTTTTTTATAAATTTTTTTAATGTTTATTTATTTTTGAGAGACACAGAGGCACAGCGTGAACAGGGGAAGGGCAGAGAGAGAGGGAGACACAGAATTGGAAGCAGGCTCCAGGCTCTGAGCCGTCAGCACAGAGCCCGACGCGGGGCTCGAACTCACAGACTGCGAGATCATGACCTGAGCCGAAGTCGGCCGCCCAACCGACTGAGCCACCCAGGCGCCCCTCTGTTGCACACTTCTGATGAGAACTCCTTCCTTCCCATTGGAGGCTGCCCCATTGTGAAACATCTCTAGTATCTAGAACTTTCTGTAATCTGGTCCCAGTTTGGTTTCCTGGGGTCTCACAGACAAGAGTCATCTCGGACTTCTGGTCTCCACAACTATGAGACAGTATATTTCTGTTGTTCGAGTCACCAGTTTGGGGTACTCTCTTACTGCTGCCCTAGCAAACCACTACAGCCACCTTGCTATGACAGCAGATGATGGGTATCAAATATCCAAAGGATATGTTAAAATGCCTCTCAAATACATAATATGGCATAATCCAAGTCTCCTAAGTTCTTTTATAAAAACCTCTGAAAGCATTTGCTCCTCTTTTTTTCTACACAGAAGACAAATAAGGAGAAATCAGAGATGTGCACTGTTTGGGGCTGAATTATGTCCCCAAACATATGTTGCAGTCCTAACCCTGGTACCTCAGATTATAACCTTTTTATGGAATTAGTTAAGATGAGGTTACACTGAAGTAGGGTTGGCCCCTAATCTAAAATGACTGATGTCCTTATAAGAGGAGATTAAAACACAGACACACACACAGGGAAGAGAATGTGAGGAGACACAGGGAGAGGTGGCCATCTACAGATTGAGGAGAGGCCTCCCTCCCAGTCCTCAGAAAGAACTAACCCTGCTGACACCTAGATCTCAGACTTCTGGCCTCTAGGACTGTGAGACAATACATTTCAGTGGTTTGAGTCACCCTGTCTGTGCTCCCGTGTTACAGCTGCCCTAGCAAACTAAGCCCCTATGTCCCATCAATCCCCAAGTCCCATCAGTGCTGCCTTGCGAAGAGTTCTGAAATCTTTCCACTTGTTTAAATGTTCTCATGGACAAGGGCACCTGGGGGGCTCAGTGAGTTAAGTGTCCGACTCTTGATTTCGGTTTAGGTCATGATCTCACGATTTTGTTAGTTCGAGCCCCATCGGGCTCTGCAATGACAGCTCAGAGCCTCTTTAGGATTCTCTCTCTCCCTCTCTCTCTCTGCCCCTCTCACACTCATCCTGTCTCTGTCTGTCTCAAAACAAATAAACTTAAAAAAAAGAAATACAAGTTCTCATGGACAAGAGTTCAGACAAACGGAGGATCAAGACATGGAAGCAGTGAAGAAGAGGGGCAGTGGTGCTGCTGGGGCCATGGCCTCAAGATGGCCTCACACTCCTGGCTCCCTCTAGGAGAGGAGGTCTGCAGCCTTGTTCTCCACAAGTCTATGCCATCTATGACAGGTCATCCTATTTCCCTCCTGGCACAGAGGAGGTAGCCCTGAGGGAACATGGTCACATACAAATTTTTGTGGAATTTGAACTGGGAGGGAATTAGGGGTTTGCAGTGGCATTACAAGAGCTGGAATGGCCCCTGGGGTCCCTAAAAGTGGCCTGTAGAGAAAGGTGCTCTGCCCCTCTGGTTTCAGGGTCTTCCAAGGGTGCCACAGAGGCATACCACTTAGCAGACTTGGATTCGGATAAAGCTCCCAGTCCAGGCAGGAGCTTTAAACAGCAGCAACGACAGGGAAGTGGGGCCCTGAACAGGACTTACCTTGATTCACACAAAGTACAAGGAAGTATTGATGGCGTTTCATTTGCAGACAAGAGAGCACCATTATTTGCCTGGACACTCAGGGCTCAGAAATCAGACCAAATCAGGGCCTCATCTGTAGTGAGATCACCAGTACTTAGCCTGCCCCTGGCCTGTCACCTTAGTCCCAGACCATCCACCTGACCAGCTTACAGGTCACAGCCAGGTCATGGCACCCACCTGAGCTACCAGTTGCTGGCAGGGCTGGGCAGACTTAGCCTGTGCTCAATCCAAATTGCCGGAGACACTTTGGCTCTGCCTCCATCCGCACTGACAAAGAAGGCAGCTATGAGCGGGGCTGGGGACTGTAGAGCCTCCTTCCCCAACAGGAGGCAGAGGACACGGCTGTCAGGTTGAACTTGGAGAACTTACAGTAGAGCTGTAAACAAGCCCAAGAATGGTAGGGCTAGCACTCTGATGGTAGGCCCTCTCAAACTCTATGGGTAGTATTTTTTCCTAGGATGCTGTGGCCACCACTGGGTTAAGTTGACACAGGTAAGCATTGAAATGACAAGAATGATATACTCTCTCCCTGGAGGCCAGGCTGGTTTGCTCCTTTTAGCCCTAGGACATCCAGCCAGAAAGCTCTTACTGATTTCTGTGCCCCATCTTGACACTGGGCATATAGGGATATTGACCCTGGGGCCCTGCAAGGAGATGACCTAGCAGAGGTTCCACAGTAACAGTGGCAGGCAAGCCTGGCAGCCACAAGCCCCAGGCAGAGATGAGTAATTGATTACCTGCTTGAGCCAGGAGAGGATCTTGCTAGAGCAGGTGGGTCCTGACTCTTCTCAGAAGGCCTTTCTTCATCCATCACCTCGACCCTTTGGGCAAGAAGAGAAACAGATGCACCACTTGTCCCCAGGGCACCCGTGGTCTGCTCAGCTACCCTAGAGCTTGCGATTCCTGAAGGACATGATTTCCTTCAGTGCTGTCTATGGCCACGAGGTGGCCCAGCCTGGAGGCTCAGCAACTCCAGTTTGAGATAAAGGACAGCACAACAGATTGAATAGTGTCCCTCCAAAATCTATGTCTACCTGGAACCTGTGAGTGTGACCTTATTTGGACACAGGGTCTTGGCAGATGTAGTTAACATAAGATCAGGTCACACTGGAACAAGGTGAACTCTAAATCCAATGACCAGTGTCCTTATAAGAAGAGGAAAATTTGGACACAGACACACAGACAAAAGGTAATAGGATGATAGAGGCAGAGATTGGAGTGATGTGTCTACAAGCCGAGGAATGCCAAGGGTTGCCTGCTGCCACCAGAAGCTGGGAGAGAATCCAGAGACAGTTTTTCTTTCACAGCCTCCAGAAGGAACCAATCCTGCTGACACCTTGATCTTGGACTTATAGCCTCCAGGACTGGGAGACAGTACATTTCTCGGCTCTATGCCACCCAGTTTGTGGTACTTTCTTACAGCAGCCCTGAGAACCTAATATAGCAAGTAAGAGTACATCATTATCTGACATTTCCTTTGTGCTGCCTCACCCTTTCCTGATTGTATTCCAGTCTTCAGCATACTATGCCACCTTGTCATGGATGCTTTCCTTGTTTACTTCATGGAATATCCCTAAAATTCAACTTTCTGGAAGTCTCCTCCCTGTACTCCCCAAATATTCTCTCCCAGGAGATATTCTGTCTCAACTGATGGGGCACTCCTCTCTCACTCAACGGAGTGTCCAGAATATTGATTTCTGTTCACCCTTTAGGGCACATCTCCAATGTAATGGTCACTTCCAAGGGCCTAGCCAGGCAGAGGCTCCCAATGATAAACCTCTGGACCCCAGCCCAATAATCTCTCCTGCCAAGGCATTGTCTAGCCCGTCCCTGGTAGGGTGGGAGGGAGGCACAGAAATGATTCCTTTTTACCCTGGTGGCTAATTTTGCTTCAAAACCCCAGGGGCACCTGGGTGGCTCAGTCAGTTAAGCGTCTGACTTCAGCTCAGGTCATGATCTTGCAGTCTGTGAGTTCGAGCCCCACGTCAGGCTCTGTGCTGACAGCTCAGAGTCTGGAGCCTGCCTTGGATCTGTCTCCCTCTCTCTCTCTCATCTCCTCTCTGCTCACTCTCTGTCTCTGTCTCTCTCAAAAATAAATAAACATTAAAAATTAAAAAAAAAAAACAGAAGCCCTTGGAAACACTAAGGATGTATTGGGGGTCAGGGGCCTAGCCCTGTTAGCAAATGGAAGTTTCCAGCCACAAGCTATGTTCTGTCAGCCAGATCCTGCCTACACAGAACTGCCTCCTGAGGTCACACATGCCACCATACCCACCTAGTTGCTCACCTAGCCTCCAGACAGAAGCCACCAGGCCCTCACAACTTCCCTTGCTCAGGGACAGGGGCCCCTTCCCACTCTGCACCTGCTTTCCATGGTGCCCATACTCCACCCCTGCTGGCAGGAGGCCTTCTCTGCAGCCAGCAAGAGGCTTGCGAGGCTTCCCTTGTGGACATTTACCTCTTCGCAATGAATGGGGCCTGCATCTCCTGGGCAGGGCTGCTGGAAAGGAAGCAGAAAGGCAATGTGTTGGACAGAACCCATGGACAAGTGACATCATGACCACTCTGTTTTATAGGGTCCTGGGCCTCTCTCTCACTCCCAGTACCTCATTAGCCCTGATGGCAGGAGCCAGACCTCTCAGTTTTCCAGAAAGAGCATCTGAGAATCCCAGAAGGTCTGGCTAGGAGGAGGGGAGGGGAGCCAGTTGGTAGCTGAGCTGGTCCAGATGCCAGGCCCTGCTGTGTCTCCTGTTGTGTAACTCACCTGGTGCTCTTCTTGGCTGCTGACAGAACATAGGAGTGCTCTCGGGGAGCTGTCTTCCTCACCACACTGCTTGCAGCCTCTGACCTGTGGTGGCACAGATAGAGGGTATCTAATGGCATAAGGCAGGACTCACTCTGCCAATATAGCCCAGCAGCTACCTAGGATGGCTCAGGGCCACCCCAGGGAGGCAAGGAAACATAGAGACCAAGAGAAGGGCAGCCCACATTTATCAAGCATAGATTGTGGGCCTGGCCCTGTGCTGGATGCTGAGAATCCGTACTGGCTCATTGAGTCATTACAACTTAGGAGAGTAGGTGCTAGTATCATCCACAATTTATAGATGAAGAAACTGAGGCACGAGGAACTTTAGTGACTTGTGTGAGACCACACACCTAGCCGATGGCAGAGTGGGCAGCCAATGCTCAGCAGCCTGGCTCCTGAGCTTCTGGCTCTTTCCCTGTACCTCCCAGGCCCGGGACCACTGCCACTGTAGACTCTGCCCTTGGGATTGCCCATCTGTCAGACCTTCAGCACAGGAGCTTCACTGTTTCCTAAGACACAGAGGGCCCAAGAGACACTGGGACTGGCGACAGGCTCAGCCCAGGGGTGGGGTTTATTTCCTCAGAGCCTAGCTGCTGGTCAGGCACCTTGGCCTCACTTTGGGGCAAGGGGCACTGGCATCTCCAGAGAGTGGCTCTGCCCCCCAGGCATGCAGGCCCTGCCCAGCATACAGCATACACAGCATACACACAACACACATGGCATACACACAGGGGGCTCCTCCCTGGAGGATGGGCAATTTGGGTCCACTTTGCTCAGGACCCTTTTTAGCAAATTGATATAAAGTCCCAAAGCATCTCTCTCTGTACACTCTGTCCACCCATAGTTGAGGCTTCCTCCATACCCTTATTACCTACATTCTGCTCCATGAAAGGTTCATAAAGGGTCCTCTGAGCTGGCCCAGCACTGAGTGGGTGGTTCTGGGACTCAATGAATGACACCTGTGGCTGGCAGCCACTCCTCCAGCAAACAGGCCAGCACTGATATTGTACATGTTGTGCATTTCATCACCGCAACTGACACAATTCCTATGTCACCGGTCTACAGAAACTTGGGCTCCTGCCCTACCTGTGGGATGCCCAGCGGGCACCGTTACCTCCGTTTCTGCTCATCAGATGAGAAGGGAACCTCCTCCTCTTCAGCATCTCCTGATGCTGAGCTGCGCCTGACATTGTAGGGTGCCCTGGGGGAGGTGAGAGGGTGTAAGGATGCTGTTGGTTGTGGCCCTTCCCCCCCCATCTCGGCCTCTGCTCCCTGTCACTGGCTTCCACCCTCAGTAGCTTGGCTTCCTGACTTACAACAATAATAGCATATGCTGGCATTGCTGCATCTGAGCCTTTGCTTATGCCACTTCTTCCTCCTTGAGAGCCAGCCCTTTCCTCTCTCCTTATTCCAACGCTAACTGTCCTTCAAGACCCAGTTCAAGCCTCTCCCCTTCTCCAGAAAGATTTCCTAGCTGCTCCATGTTACTGGATCGTTGTGACAAGGGATATAAAGCAATATAAATATGTGGGGCCCCTGGGAACTGCAGATTCAACCCATACCTCTGTCCAGAAACCCCTTCCCTCGGGGAAATGAGGGGATTATTTGATAGGGGCCAGAGGGGAGGCTCAAGAATTTATATCACAGAAGCAGTTCAGATTTCAGCACAAAATGCCAATCACTTATAGGCTGCCAGGGCTATCAGCATGTTCAGGATCATCAGGCCCCAGCACGGCCTGGCCTACACCCCAGAGGGGGCAGAGGTATATCTAGGAAACAGAGCCAGCCAGCAGCAGCCCCAGAGCCATGACCCAGGACCCTTCCTCCAGACCCACTGGTCCCTTCTATAAGCTTCTTAGAGCCTCTGCTTTGCCTCAGATCAGAAGTGCAATGTGCTCCAGGTCACAGTGGCAAATGGTAAGAATGTCAGGCTGGCACTCCAGGGCCATCCTCAGAGGCAAGCAACCAGCTGCCCTCAGCAGGCCTACTGTTTGGGCTTGTCCTTGAAGGAGGGAACTGAACTGCGTCTGCGACTGCATACTTACAGCTTCTTGTAATCCTCAGTGGTCATCTTATAGCCGGAGGAGGAGGGCCGAGGAAGCCCAGTGGGAGCTGCTCTCAGCAGACCGGCAGCACTGGAGAGGAAAAGAGTTTCCATGTGCCCACTCCCAGGCCCCCTCTTGCTTCCAAATTTGTCCACATGGCCCAGCAGGAATATGGTTGGTGGCCTTTCCTCTTTTCTCTCAGCCCTGCCACACACACAGACCATCTGTGCCACCCTGAACAGGGCAGCTCTCCTGCCATAGGTTGACCCAGGCCCCTTGACCCTGCCTTTCTGATGGAGCCCAGGCTCAACTTGACACCAAGGCACTTTTATGACATGCCGCTTCAGCCTTCTGGGAAGAAAGTTAAGTAAAGCACACAGCTTAGTGCAGTCAGCCAGCAAGTCAAGGCTGTGAACCCCTCCCAGGCTCCTCCCTGTGTCTCTGCCCTGATGACCAGGGTCAGCCAGGTAGTGGCCCAGGGTCTCCCAGAGGCTTGGCTGCTGGGAAACCAGACTGCCCAATCTGGGTCATGCATCCACTTGAAGCTTTGTGTCCCACACTACTCTCCAGGGCCCTGCCCTACACAGGAGGAGAGCTGCCATCCACCACCCCTTCCCACCCAGTGACAGACAGAGTAATCTCTCTGCCATGAGCCTGGCCTAGGCCCTCACCCCAAGGATACACACCTTTTTGGAGCTCCGTTGGCCTTGGGGAACTGCCGCTGTGGCTGACACGAGCTGTCTATGGGCTTGGTGAACACTCCCCTATAAGAGAGCCCAGTGAAGAAGCCCCGTGAGCTCCCCTGTGAGAAGCCAGGGAATAGTGTGGGAGGCCATGGGGAGGTAGGCGGGGTCCTGTGGTCACCTACCGGATTATATAGCCAGTGGGAGCCCTGGTGGTTGGAGACCTGCCGAGGGAAAAGAAGGTATGGGATGAAGCGAAGATGCTCTACTTTCTCCCACACCCAATGCCGGCAAAGTGGATTGGCTGGTGGGTGCCCCAATGTGGTCAGAATGAGGGGAAAAAGAGTGGCTGGCCACTTCCCAGGAGAGTTAGCCACCTCTTCACCTGAAGGGTGAAGCCAGGCTTCCTGTTCTGCTCTTTCATGCTCCCCAGGAAAAGTACTAGGACCAGCCCAGGAGGAAGTGCCCGGGAAGGTGTGTTCCATGGCTGATCATTTGTTGCTGAGGGGTCTCCTCCAAACTCAAGTTTTTCCCTGTCCTTCCAGGTCCCAGCACTCTTCTGGACTATAAGTCTTCTGACATTTCTGACAGCGTTCCCACAGTCTACTCTCACAACTGGAGGTTGCATGGTCAGGGGCCTGGGGTCGAGGCATGGCAGGGAGAGCTCAGGGTCCCAGACCTGACCACACAGCCTCCCTTGGGGATGCTCATGAGGGACCAACGGGTAGAACCAAAGGCAGCTGCCCCACCCTTCCTGTTCCTTGGGGCCTCTCTCCTCCAGCTCCTGAGATGCCCACATCACAGTCTTGATGAAAGTTTGGGACTGGAGGGCACGGCTGGAAAATGGACTGCACATGCTGGGTGTCTCCTGCTTGGGAGCAACTGAGGGGGCTCAGAGGACCAGTAGTGGTAGGCACCAAAAAGCTGTGAGTTTGGGTGCAGGGGCAGGGACAAGGATTCAGCAGATTGCCTTTCTGTCTAGGAAGAGAGTAGCTTAGGACTGGAGAAGGGGGGAAGTAGGTCTAAGGGAATCCCACGCAAGCAGGTGGGAAGGGCAGGGCAGAGCCGCAGTGTTCTCCATCATGGCAGACCCTGTCCTTAGTAAAGACAGCTTCCTGTAGGTGACAAAGTTTCAAGGACACTTGGGGTGGGACCTGAGAAAGAAAGGTCGGTTTCCCCCATCTAGCCACACAACCATTTGTGGCTTGGAGAGGCTAGGCGGTGGTCCCTGGCTACTCCTTGGATCCACTCCCTTCCCCGAAAGTGAAGGAGGGCCAAGGTTTATGTAGATTTCCAGGTATCCCTGCTCTAGGCCCTGAGTCACAGTGCCCCAGGATGTACTTTCTAAACACAGCCCCAAACAGAAGCCCAAGGTGAGAACCACACCACCTAAAGCAAACTAGCCCCCTAGTGAGTAGACTATCTTTAAACCATCCTGAGGCCTTCACCAACTTTGCCAACTGCAATAATCATGATCCATAATTCCTCTTTTATGTTCATCTCTCTATTTGATTCTTGCCTGTGTTCCCTGCTAAGATGTCAGTTCCCTGAGGAGAGAGCCCAGGACCTGGCTGGTAATTGGTGCCAAGTCAGGGAGGGTGGCGATGGGCAAGTCCACAGTTGTCAGAGGCAGCCCTGGAGACTTAGCAGTGAACTTGGATCCTCTCTTCCAGCTGCTGCCACTGCCTCTATCACCACCTGAGAAAGGCCCTGGCACTGCCTTCACTGCCAACTGCCAGCTGTGTAGCAAGACTCAAGCCTAAGGTCTGCATTCCCACCACTCACTGACTCAGCAGTGCTTCAGAGCACCCCTAGACACAAATATGCAAAAGTCTTCAAAATATAGAAGGGATGGGATGTTCCCTTTGGCCAGCTGTCAAAATATGTCAACCTGAACTTGGGAGACCATTGGAACAAATGTGTCTATCTCCTCTGACATGCTGATTCTTCAGCGTGCTCAGCAATCAGGGCTACCTATGGGAGAGTCACGTGTGATTCTCAAAGCTGTGTAAATCACCTCAGAGATGTTGTCTCACCCCCTACAGAGACTTCTCGATGTCCAGTAGGCAGCTGGAACTATGGAGGTGCATTAGGTAGCCAGCCTCAAGGTCACACAGCAAGGCCAGAGACTTAGTTAAACCGAGGAACTCCTGCACTCCCTTTCCCAAGAGGGAGCAGAGCAGAAAAGCCTGTCTCTCCTGCGGATTTGAAATGATTCACTGCAGACCCTGACATCTATTCTGAGTTTGGGCTCCTCCTTATCCCCTGAAGACTACGGCATGAGGCCCACCCACCGGCCATTGGGCACCACCTCTTACCTGGTCTTCGGGACTTCCCCAGCTGATGAAAAGGATGTGGCTCGACTCCGACCAGGATGCAGCTCTCTGGAGAAAAAGAGATCCTGAAAGAGTGGCTCCCTGCCTTCAGCCACCCTGCAGCCTCCATCCTAGAGGCTGCCTGCTGAGCCCCGAAGCAGGTGAGGTGGGGTGCAGTGTATGCACCCCAAGAACTCAGCTCACCATCCCCATCTCACCTTCTTCCGTGGCTTGCCTCCACATTCCACAGGCAAGTATGTACATGCCCACTCGGCATCAAGGGCTTTCCCACCCTGTGACTTTGATTGAGTCTTGCCCTCAGCTGGATTGCTTTCCCATGCTCCACCCTCCCCAGCTGGCCTGTGGCCACACGTCCCAGCTGAAGTCTGAGTGGTGGAAGTCCCTCAGCATCCCCAGGTGCCGACGGGCCCCTGTGGATCACAGCTCCATCCCACCTCATTGTTGCCGGCCTCCTACCCTCCTGGACTTACAGGGTGTGGCCCTCCGATTCATCCTGCTTAGTGATCCAGCTCTTGTCCCCCTTCAGCGTGGTTCGAACCTTCATTTGCTTGAGGACATTATTGCGTTCCTCCTCACCTGGTAGTAGCGGTTTCCCTGGAGGGGGCAAGGCCAGGCAGCTTCAGAAGGGGAACCCAGCCCCAGGACCCTGACGCCTCCTTTTCAGTACTCCCAATATGCTACCCTCACTGCTGCAGTGCTTGTGGCTCTTGCAGGGCAGGCCACACACCAAGCCTGGGAGAAGAGGGAGTCCAGGCCTTACCTTTGGTGCCGCCTCCGAGAGCTGAGATACTCATGGCGCTTGCTCTGCAGATCCCTTCTCAGTTAATTCAACAGGGCTCCTAGAGGCAAAGGCAAACACATGGCTTGTCATTTCACGCATTTATAATGGCTCGCAAGTCATCATGTGGTCCCTGACTGCCCTTTGGGTATTGAGAAGCAAGAGTTGGTGGAGTTTGGGTGGTGGGCAGAAGCCAGGGAATGAGTACACGCTGGACCTGCCACTGTCTGGTGGTAAAACCACCTGTCTGCCCAGAGCTGCTCACTTGGGGAATGGGCTGCCATGGGGCTATCTATTCAATAGATAGCTTATAAGGGCAGCCACAAACCCCCCTAGAGAGTTCCAATGGCCAGATTCCAGGCCCAGGTGAGTGTAGAGGGGAGAGTGGCAATGGTGGAAGCTCCACAGGGCAGGCTTCCTGGGGACTGGCACTAGCGGACTCAGAAAGTGGGACTAGGGGCGCCTGGGTGGCTCAGTCTCAGTCGGTTGAGCGTCCGACTTCGGCTCAGGTCATGATCTCGCGGTCTGTGAGTTCGAGCTCCACGTCGGGCTCTGTGCTGACAGTTCAGAGCCTGGAGCCCGCTTCGGATTCTGTGTCTCCCTCTCTCTCTGCCCCTCCCCCACTCATTCTCTGTCTCTCTCTGTCTCAAAAATAAATAAACATTAAAAAAAAAAAGAAAGTGGGATTAAAGGAAGGGTGCGGGCTGGGAGACCAGCTTCTTTAGGGTTGGGCTATCTCCCCCTCTCTTTAATAGCTGTCTGACAGACCTTGGGCTGGTCAGCTAACGTGTCCAGTCCGCCTCACTGTCCTCATTTGTAACATGGGATTTTAAAAAGTCTATCCTTCAGGACTGCTATGAAAGCAGAATGCACCAATGTTCTTGCAAATGCCTGACACCACCTGGCACAGCAAAGATCACAGGGCAGTTGGACAGGAGTCAAGCAGCAGTGAGTCCCAACCTGTCTTCACTGAGAGAGGGGACTGTCAGCGGTACTCAATCAGAACCACCACAGCCTGAGAGTGCACAGCCCTGTGTCACTCAGGGGTTTGCTTCATTTCCAGTGGGGAAAGCCCAGGGCCCCCTGCCAACTTCTAGTAGTGCTCAGGGACCAGGTGAGGGTTGGGATCTGGTAAGAAATTGCTGTCGTTCTCTGCTTTCTCTTCCTCTATTCTTGCCCTCCTCTCCTTCCTTGTCTCTTCCCTGCCCTTGAGCCATGTGTTTACCTCCTGTGGCCAGTGAAAGGTGGATCACAGTGGGCTCCAAGGCCTTCACAGCACTGTGAAGATCTTTGTCTCAGAAGGGGCTGGGGTGAGGAAGCCAACTGTCCAGGCTGGGAACAGCCCAGTGCTGCAGGGAGATGGAAGGTGCATATTGTGGGTCTAATCCCAGCCCTGGCCTGCCACAACTAGCCCTGTGGGTCTCAATAGAAGGACTGGAGGTTCAGGCAAGTGGGCATGATGGGAAGGAGGGGCCCTAGCTCTGCTGGCACAGTCCTGAGGCAGAGCAGCCTCCCCCTTAAGAGCCTGCCACCCTCTGGGCCCCTCGAGGGCCAGACCCTGGGCGGCCAGGCCCTGCTGCCAGCTGGCAAGGCCTGGACATGTTTCCTTAGAGGTCAAGGGCACACTAAAATGGGTAAGGCAGAGGCCAAGAGCAAACCAAATTTGCCACGTCAGCAAGAGCTGGCTTTCCCATAAACTGCACTGAATGAGCAACCCAGGAGGCCCAAGCCTGCTACGTGCCAGGAATGGCACCTCATCATGGCAAATGGCAGCCCCACTGTTCAGCCCCTGCACCAAGGCTGCCACGTTAGAGTTATATTCAGCAGAACTCATTCCATAGGTGATCCCTGGACCACATAGGTCTAACTGTCCCATCCCAGCAGCCCATGGATTAGCCCCACTGGGCAGGGCACACAGATACAGTTGTCACATGGGATCTTGCCTCCTCAGTCTCCTGGTGCTGCTGACTGAGTGTGAGACCTTGGGCACAAGGTGAGTCCCTCACCTTCTCTGGGCCCCAGCTTAGGACCTCCTACTGCTTAGTCTTTAGGTTCCTTCAGGAATTCATCAGTTTCCCCTTGACAAACCTGTTGACCACATTGCCTAGAAGTTTCCTGCCAAATCAGAACCAAATAAGCCACCTCCAAACTCAGGACAGACTCACACACATGCAGAATGACAGAGGCAGAGGGGCCACTGGGAACTCCCTGGCCAAAGAGGCAGGGACACGTTTAAGAGCCCACAGCAAGGGAGGGTGGAGTTGCCTTAGGTCCCATCTATACAACTAAGACCCCAGTCAGAAGACTCAAGGATTGTTGCCCCACTTAACCAGGCAAAGAGCAGGGCTGATGCTGTACCTCAGAAGTCAAATGTCCTCTTTTGATGGGACAGTAAATCTGAAAAGTGAAGAAATAGAGTCTTCCTATGGGATTGAAGAAGGCAGTTCTTTGGAACAAGGAGCCTTTAAAGTGATGAGCCCTGCCCAGACAGATGGACACATGAGGTCTGAATTGGATGTCCTAGCTACAGAGTTGGCTTTTCCCTCCACTTCAACAGTCCCTCCTCTCCCTGCACCTGCTTTCATCTGTGCCTCATTTCTGCAGCTTGGCCCACATCAGCCCTCACTTCTTACTCAGCTTCTGCTAGTTGTCCACTGTCTCTAGGCCTGGGGGCAAACTCCCCAGTCCCTGGACCCAGCTACTTTTCTCACAAATGCCCCTTGATGTTGACACTGTGCTCCAAGAAGACCATGTACTTCAACATTCCTAGAAGGTGGCCCTACCATGGTAATTCTCATGCCTTTGCTTATGCTGGTCCCTCCCACCTGGGATTCCCTCCATCTTTTCCGGCTGAGCTAAGCCCTGCCCCTACCTCAGGGGCCCACTTGTCTTTCCTGCTCCTGCTCCTACGGGGCAAGGAGTCTGACCTGAGTCCCTTGGTATTGTTGATCAAAGTCTTCCCAGACAAGACCTGCTCCCTCCACCAGCCTCAGTAAGAACAAAACCCAGGCACCCCCTCACACCCCAACACATACCTTGCACTGATTATGTGTTGGGGGTGTAAGGCTGGCAGGAGCCATGCTTCTGACTAACCATATATTGCCACCTCTCCTTGGACCCAGGTCTCTTTTCAGACCCACCATCTGGACTTCATCCCCAATCAATGGACAGCTGGGAAAACCCTCACTACAGACAGGAACAGACCTGAAGAATGGGATGCAGACCACTCAGGAGTATGTTTCCCAGGGAGCACTCACACACTGTTGGTGAGCAGGTCAATGGACGTATCTTTTCAGAGGACAAATTTCTATATGTATTGAAAGCCTTGAGAGGGTAAGACCATTGGTCCAGCAGCTCCCCTCACAGCAATCTCTCCTAAAGAGACAAATGAGTAAGCAAAACAAAGTATACAAGAGGGGTGGTGTCCCAGTGTTGAGTATAATGGTGAAAATCAGGCAATAATCTAAATTCTCAACAGTGATATTTAAACATAGTATGATCCATTATTCAAGCAAATACTATGCACTTATTACAAATGATATGGCTATATAATGGTATTTAACAAGCCTTCATGTATATGGTTTCCATATATCATTAAGTGAAAGAAAGCTATAAAAGAAAAGATGTGTAGCATGCTGCTATTTACTTAAAAATATATGTACATTACAATGAACAGGGAAAGAAACATCTGAATAGATATATACCAAAATATTTTACTCTTCCGTGTATTCTATTTTTCCTATCATGAACGTGCATTGCCTGTGTGATAAAGATTAAACAAACAGGGGCGCCTGGGTGGCTCAGTCGGTTAAGCGGCCGACTTCAGCTCGGGTCATGATCTCACGGTCTGTGAGTTCGAGCCCCGTGCCGGGCTCTGTGCTGACAGCTCAGAGCCTGGAGCCTGCTTCAGATTCTGTGTCTCCCTCTCTCTCTGTGCCCTTCCCCTGCTCATGCTCTGTCTCTATGTCTCTCAAAAAAATAAATAAACGTTAAAAACAAATTTAAAAAAAAAAAAGATTAAACAAACAGTGGTTTAACCAAATGAAATGAGAGCTGGGGCTGCTTGGATAGCTAATAATGGATCTCAAAAGTTGATGCAAGGTGAGCAGTGCCAAGGAAGGACTGGGAAGTGAGGATAGCCAATGGATGCAAGGGAAATTGTCTCTATCCTCTGGGGTAGACATCCTGGGGGAGGTACTGTGGGCCTCTAGGGTCCCTCTGAGCTGCTCTGAGCAGAGCCTTGCTGCTCATGGGCACACACACAACCTCCTCAAGGATTCTGGGTCCTCTTTGCCCACAGCGTGGGTGGGAGGGAAAACAGGTATGCATTTTGGGAGTGTCTCCCACCCCATTTCTAGTCTTTCTCTTCCTCAGGGCACTTGGGCTTCTTGCACAGCCTCCTAGGCCTTCCTGGTCCATCAGGAAGGGCCACATGGCCTGACAGCTCACATCTTTGCTCTTCATCCCTAAGTGGCTGGACATGGCTGTCACACTGTCCCACTGTCTGGACCTCAATCTCCTCATCTGTAAAGTGGTGCCAAGCCACCAAGCCCATGGAGTTTGCTTGCTGGGCCTCCTCTTGGCAGGATATTCCCAAGCCACAGCCTGTGTCACTGCCTAGAATTTGGTACCAGCTCTTTTCCATCCCATAGTTTAGGTGTCATGATGTTGGTGACTGTCCTCATTTTCCAAATGGCCCATGTGAGTGCATTTCTAATTAGGATGGCCTCTCTGTGTATCCTTTCAGTACTATGGCTCCTGTTTCTACCTTGATAGGAAGTCTCCTGGTACCTTAGGAATTGTCATATTGCCATGCTTAGGGGCCTGGCCTGAACCACCGAAGTAACAGGTGGCTTATCAGACACTCTCCACCCTAGTTATCCCTCATAGGGCAACTCCTTGTACCAAGTTCAAGCAAGGCCATATACCCAAACTACACCAGCCTGTCCTATGGCAGCTCAGGACCAAGTCTAAGTCCTGAGCAGGTCAGGCCACCTCAGACACTAGATGGGTGCCCCCAGCCCACCCTCCTGGCTCTTCACACCTTTCTTTCTCCTTCTTTCATTAGCCTGCAGATGTCTCTTGGGGTAAGCAGGGGGAGCATCCTTAGCAAGGATGAGGGGGGAGATGGGGACAGGTGCTCCTGATGCAGATGGCCTCCAAATGCAACTTCTTCCCAACTGCTGAAGCCTCTCAAGTCTTTCCAGCAACCTCCCAGGGAAAAGGCCTCTGACCATGACTGGATAGAGAGAAGGAAAGAACCAATGAGGGAGTGCAAGGAGCCTGTTTTCCCCAGGCCACAGCAAGCCTGGTGTGGTCAGGGAGTGGTGTTGGAGCTGATGCAAGCAGGAGCTAATGCAGGCAGATTAGCAGGAGGGAGGGATCCAGGGAGCTGGAAGACAGTGACGCAAATGCTTGGCTGATGCATGAGGAGACAGAGATGGAGAAAGAAGCAGCGGGAGGAGGGGCTCTGCCCCACAAGGACATGCTCTGCCTCCAAGATGAGAAGACTAATTCAGAGAAAATTTTCTAGAATTGCCACCCAGCTTGACTCTCCACGTTGTACACACCCCTTTTCTCAAGCAGGCTTCTGTTTCTTTGCCTTTGCAGCTACCTCTTTGCCAAATGGTCTTGAGCCTCAGCCCAGGCAGCATGTCCCAGAGGAGCCCTCAAGTCCCATAGTCCCTTGGCTAGTCCCATTCTTGGTCACACTGCATTAAAAATGTCTGCATTTCCCACTAACCTGGAAGGAAAAGGAAACCATAGGAGAGGAAGAAGAAGTAGGGGTACAGAGTCCACCTCAGGCAGACACCACAGCAGGCCTGGACCTGGAGAGTCATCTGCCCTGGTGGCTGTCTCCGGCCCCTGAGTGTCACCCATCCTAGAGTCTTCAGTCTGGTACTGCTGCTGCCCTCATGCTAGCATGCCCCAGGACTTAAATGCCCTTCCCCACCTCTCCCAGTACGGGGGAGTTGGGACAGGCTGGTTTCTTTCAGACAACTGAGTGAACACCAATGAGCAGGCAAAGTGGCTGGGCCTGTGAACACAAACAGCCTGAACATCTGTCCCATGGACCCACCCCAGCCCCAGTGATCCTGGCCTGGGATCTTTGTACCAAGGGCTTGTGTGAAAGGAGACAAGTTGAGCGAGTGGGTGGCTGGGGAATGGGGAAATGCTGGATGCCAGGCAAGGATCTCCGAGGCAAACTGGGAGGGAAGAGGAACAAAACACCTTTAGCTTTGCACGTGAAGGAGCCGCAGCCAAAGGACACAGGTGTTGGGACTTGTCTGAATGTGTGTGTGCTGGGCGCTGGCCACAGTGAGCAAGCATGAGTGGGCACACCACAGACAGAAGAGCAAGACGCGGGACTTCTTCCCCAGAGGTGAGTTTTGACAATCTGTACCCAGAGGGCTGAGAGGGAGCCTGGCTGTGTTTCCCTGTGTACCAACTTTCTGTGGGCCCCATCCCCGGCCAGCAGGGATCATATACAGTTCTGTCTTTTGGAACCTGAGCCTGCAGTTCAACTCTGGGTTGACCCCTTAGGTATGAGTCAGGAGTTGGCTGAGGAAGCCAGTGGAACAGGACAAGAAGACACAACCCCAAACATGGCCCATATGGCCAAGCCCAGTGACAGAATATGGATATGGCAAGTGACATATACATGAAGGCATGAAGGCCTTGGGCTGCTCAATGCATGGGCCAGTTTCTGGGCCAACCTCAGGCCACATTTGGGTAAAGGTCTGTCTGTGAGCACTTTCATGGGGCTCCAAAGCAGGGAGCCACAAGAGAGGCAGAGCCCCCAGAATCACTTCAGTAAAAACTTAAGTGCTCCCATCTGGCTCATGAGGGAAGAGGTGAAGTAATGAAAAGTCCCTTGTCTCTCAACAACTTGTTTCTAAGATGACTAAACCCAGCCAGTTCTGATCCTTCTGCTGGGCACTGTCAGGAAGTCTCAGAGAAGACAGCTGGCCTGACAGGAAGGACACTCCTTTTTCCGATGGAAAAAAAAAACAAAACAAAACTATGGACTAAACTATGGAAAGACAAAGCCTTCAAGGAGGACTCCAGCTGTCATACCTGCTCCTTCTTGCCTTCCCATAACAGCCTAAGCTGGGCTCTACAACCCAAAGGCTCTAGCTCTTCTGGCCAGAATCCCCTATAACTCCCTTCTGGGCCAACTGATAATGGGGGATTCTGAGCATGGAGATGAGGCTCCTGCTTATTCTCACTGTAAATGCTCCCTTTGGACACAGAGACATCAGTGGCCCCAGGATGTGGGGAAAGACTCAAAGAAAAGACCCTGTGCCTTAGATCCACCTTCTGGTATGGGCATCTGGGTCCTCTTTGGGTATGTTCCAAGTAAATGCCTTTGAGCTTCAAGGTTAGAGTTCTCCCTTGTGTATAAAAGCCCATGAGATGCCTCTCTTAAGCCCCTTCAGGGTAATGAAACTATACTAGGATTGGGGTAGTCTGAGTTACCAGGGGAAGGGTGACACTGAGGTAGTCAAGCCTGCCTGCTAGAGGACCCTATCTCCTACCTTTTCCCTCTAAGCACCAGAAACAGAAGCTAAGAAGGGTGTAGGAGACCATGCTTGTTCAGATAGCTGTAGAGTCAAGTCAGCTGGGCTCATTGTCTTTCATTTCTCGGGAGAGGCACACTCATGCTTCTAGAGATGTGGAAGACTTGGCCAAGGCCAAGAAGCCCCACCTCTGTGATGTCTCTTCAAACTTAGGTGCAAATGAAAGAGCACTAGACAAGGAGTCCAAGTCCTGGTTTTGTCAAAACAAGTCACTGGACATGTCATTTATTCTCTTTGGCTGAAGATGAAGTCCCTAGTCATGGGGGGAAGGCATGAATCTCAGTGCAGCCCCTCTGCTCATCAGCAGTTCCATGGGGCCCCACACAGTGCTATTTTCAGAGAGTTTCCCTCCCTGTCCTGTCCTCCCTCTGCAACATCCCCTGGAGGTCAAAGGCCTAAGACACTGGGCAGGCCATGGGACAGGCTCTCCCAGGAGGCTGCAGCAGAAAGTGCAAAGATGAGCTGGTATGCAATCCACATGCCAGGCTGAGAAAGGTCTGGACAAAGAGACTAATGGAGTGAGGCCACAGGCAGGATATAGCATGGAGTGTGAAGGGGCTGTGGACGCCAAAAGTTAGGGAGTGTGACCTCCACTCCCTGTTTGGGTGCCCTCATCCAGTCCTTTCTGAAGGCATTTGGCCTAATGTCTAGGTTTGGACCCAGGCCAACACTCAGGCAGCCAAGGGCTAGAATGATCAAATGTTTTATGAAGCAGTTTCCTCTAGCCAGGTCTCATGAGTGAGGACATCCTGATTCCCAGTCTCAGCATCTGGCAAGAGGACGATCAGCAGATAGGTTGCTTTCCTCCTGGAAGGGACCCTTCAGAGGCCTGCCAGAGTGATGGCTGAGCAGCTGGGTCATGTCAGAGCACCCCAGTCTGCTGCTCAGCACACAGCTCCCAGGAGCCCCAGTGGAGCAGAGCACTTTGACCTGCATGTGATGCTCCAGTCCTAGGGACTCCCACTTGGAGGCTAATAAGGCAGAAGGAAGGAGGCACACCACTTGGAAAAAAGAACTGGAGGAGATTTGGATTACAGAAGGAAAAACATAATATGGAAAAAGAATGCCTGGGAGGGGGGCAGTATTTGTAAATGTGCTTTACAGGTAAATGAGTTCTACATGAAAGTCTGGAATTTCACCTTCCCCCAACCCACCCCCAACATCCAAGCATCTAGACTTCTTGGCGTCAGTGCTGGAGGGCCCTGGGAGGCAGCTGTCTGAGAGTCTGAGGCAGGCCAGCTCTCTCCAGAGGCAGTGGAGAGCTCAAGTCTGAAGGGGGCAAAGGGAGCCATGGCTGCCCGTCACTCTTGAGGGGTTAGGTTTCCTCCTGGCTCTCCTGTGCCCATTTTCTAGTTCTCCACAGGCTGGATACAAGTGACTGCTTGGGGTGACTGGGCCATTTCAGAGGTGGCTTGGCCTCAAGGGCCAGCAAGGGCTTCTTGGCAGGGCCCTCTGAGATGCTCTGTGGAGGCCAGGAGTCTGGGCAGGGTTAAAATGATGTCCCCAAGAGCCCTCACCCCAAAGAGAACCCCTTGCCAGAGCCATCTAATATGAATTACTCCTATTGTTCCCAGGGCCTCCACTTCTCGTCCTGTAGCATGAGAAGAGGCCCAGAGGAACCCTGGGAGCTCTTCTTCAGGGCCTGGACTGGCTTGGCCCCTCACCCTTTGTACCATTGTAGCTTGGGAACCAAGTTTGTCTTAAACTCAACCCAGTGGGTCAGAGATGCTATCCCCATCTACACACAGACAGCCAAAGGGGTTGAAAGGGCCTCAGGGGTCACAGAGCCCACCCCCACCTCAACCGACTCCCTCCTCAGGAGTACCCCTGTACCCTCAATGCTGCCACCTATTCAGCCTTTGACAAAGCAGGTTTGGTAACACAGAGGTCCCTGACCCCCACTTGCCCCTGAATAACACTGGTCAAAGAATTCCTTTTGTCCTAGTTACAGGTGATCATGAGTAAAGCTCATGAGGAAAAGAGGTACCAGCCCCGTTTCCCCACCCCAGCCGACCTTGGACAGGCCTCCTCCCAGTTACTTTCTCCCCTTTCTGTCCCAGATCCAGAGTGTCCTGAGCTCCACCCTTACCTATTATTACCGTCCCCATTTTTTGATAAGAATATGGAGATTCAGAGAGGAGAAACAATTTGCCTAAGGCCACGCTTTCCTTTATTCAACAAGCATTTATGGAGACTTGACAGCTAGGCTGGGTACTGGGCAGACAGACAGACAGATAGGAGACTATAGCAGCCCTTCTAGGGCACTGCCAGAGTGCTGCATTTCCCAAGGAAGTGTCCTTGGCTCAGGCCTTCCCAAGA
The DNA here is from genome assembly GCA_030068075.1 of Paguma larvata. Classification (NCBI taxonomy): domain Eukaryota; kingdom Metazoa; phylum Chordata; class Mammalia; order Carnivora; family Viverridae; genus Paguma; species Paguma larvata. Next base: position 120,322,207 of record CM057830.1, on the reverse strand, counting down.
GAATGAAAGAATGAGTAGGAGCTCAATGGGCAGAAAGTGGTGAGACAAATCCTGGGGTTTTGTTTTGTTTTTTTAGTCTAAACCAGGCACTGCCTGATGTAAGCATTTTCACTCGTCCTTATGATTGGAACCCCTTGCCACATCAAGCTCTCTGGAAAACTGACCTAGTCATCAGAAAATGGTGTGCTAAGCCAGTTATCAAAGGAACCAGATTAAGGGGTCCAAGGCCAGGGCCACCGACAACAACCTGCAGCAGCATGAGGCGTACCCACCACTGGCCTCAGAGACTAGGACTCCTCTCTGACCCAGGGCCTGACCATAGAGCTCCACAGCCACCTCCACTGCCACCACCAGGGGCTCCACTTCTTGGTTCCCTCTTGCAGTGGGAAATAAGCACATTCCCCACGGGAAAAACTTAGACAGTGGTTCTGAAAGTGGCCTCTGGGTCCCTCTAGAATCCAAAACCCCTGGGACATGTGCTTAAGCTGTAAGTTCCTGCCTCCCCACATTAGAGTTTGAAAATGACATCCATAGGGCCTCATGACCTTTCATTTTCCAGTCCCTTCTCCACCCAGACCTGTCCCTCCTGCTTTCCTCCCTCCACCCGTCTCGGTTGTCACTCACTGCTGTGCCGCAGTGCCCAACACAGGCAAGTAATCAGAAAACACTCATCAAACACACACATGGTTATCTGTGAGACAAAGTAACTGGCTCCATTCTTAATCCTCAAGTGAGTTTTGAGAGTGTACTTCTCTGTGCCTCAGTTTCCCTTTTGGAAAAAGGAGTTGATGAGAGCCCTGCCTATGCACTGACCTCTTCATGGCCACTCCTCAACAAACATTACTGTCACACAAGTGCTCCCATGCCAACTTCCCCCGTCCTAAAGAAAATAATCAGAAGAGTTAACAGTGGGGAATCCAGATGAGACTTTGAGGGAGCTCTTTGTACCATTCTCACAATTTTTTTGTGAGTTTTAAATTAATCCAAGATAAACGGTTAAAAATGAAAACAGTAAACATTAAAAAAGAAAGCAAATCAGATTTTAGTAGGCATTCAGAAGTGAATCTAAGAATTAAGTGTTCTGTGGCAAATATTTAATTATGGGTAGACACCATATGCATCACTGGGACAGATTAGCAGTGATTTTTAAACCGTTTTTCTTTAGATGGGGAGCCCACATTCCTCCCAAGCTGGCCCCACCCTCAGCCCTGGCCATTACAGCCACTGGAGGAGGACACTGTGCAGCAGGTGCTCCTGGCTTCAGCCTCCCTTCTGTACAGGTGACAAAACTGAGGCCTCCGGACGTTGTGTGGTATGCTCGGGTTTGCACAACTAGATTGTGGCTGAGCTGTGGTTTGAACCCAATCTGACCTCTGAGCTGCTCTCTTACCACTAGGCTGTAAAGGCACCTCCCTGTCCATCATACACTCTACTACTGTTCATCTCTCTGCTCCACTTCGTTAGTCAGCTCACTGACCCTCAGAAGCAATGATGCCAACCTCTCCTGAACATCACTCTAAGGCATGTGGGTCCCCCAGGTGCGTTGCCCCTGTCCTGGCACCAGCCAGCTCTCTGCAGGCACAGTGGAAATGAATGCAGAGTCCCTGATGGACCCCAATCACAGGAGCCAGGGGCCTGGGGCACCATGTGGGTTGCTGCTCGGAGCTCTGAAGCCATGGAAAATGGCTCTCCTCTTCTCCAGCCATGTTTCTGTCCCATGCCAGGAGGGCCTGGCAGTGGGGGTAGCCTCAGGGCTCAGCAAGCAGAAAGAAAGCTAGTGTTATGCATGAGCTGGCACCTTATGGGCTGTGGCTTGAAGAAAGATCCAGACCAAAGGGATCAGTCACCCATGGAGGCTGAGTGGGAAAGGAAGAAGGCAGGCTTCCAGCTTCCAGAGTGCATTGAGCCAGATTTGAGACTCTTCTTGCCATGCAACTGAAGACAGTTCAGGGACCAGCTGCTGATGCCTATCTCCCCTGCTAGATCTCAGGAGGCTACATGGGTACTAGGCAGAAACACAACGAGCACCAGCCATGCTGAGGGAGGCTGAGGTGAAACATTGGCCACCCCTGGGGTCACTGTCCTCAGTGGCTGAAATCTGGACTCTAGTTGAGGAGGAAGTGATGTGGATAATTTCGGTGCTGGTGGTTGCTCCCTACTGAGTGGCTGTCTATCTCCCCAGCTAATCTGTCATTTCTTGGGGCAAGGCCTGCCTCTGATTTCCCTCCAGGCCCCCATTGCCTAGCTCTGGGTAGAACATATAGAGGCTTAGGAAGAACTGGCTTTGGTCTTTCAGGAACAAGGGGGAGGCTAGACTCATGCAGCCCCAGTGGATATATAGGCCTTGACCTGGCAGCTGCCAAGCTCCTTCCCTTACTTCCAAGCCCTCCTCTTCCAGGAAGCCTTCCCTGATCCTCCCAGTCAGGGCTGCTCCCCTGCTTCTGGTTCCCATGGTCCCTTGTGTTTATGCCACTCAAAGCTGCAGCACTCAATATGGAAATGGGCCACCTCTGTAACTGACTTGTGAATGTCCAAAGGGTGGAAATGAACTGATCTGAAGTACCTGCTGTGTGCTGCTTTGAGTACCTTCCATCAGCTTACAATAGCTGAGTATAGGGCCCCAGGCAGGCCAGGGCATCTGAAGTCCAGACCAGGGAGGCACAAGGGCTGGGGCTGATAATTGACTCAGGGGGGTAGGGCAAGTAAGGTGGATCTGCTCCTTCCCATCCTGGGATGGCCCAGGGGTAATGAGACAAATAGCATAGGCACCAAGACCACCCAGCAAGCTGGTCCCTGGTCTGTGCATCTATGTCCTAGCTAGTTGCTTCTACGTGGCAAGCAGGGCCTTTGAGCTGGCCTCTGGGCTGCCCCTGATTTTTCAGATGAGGCAGTGGAGACCCTGGGAGGGTAGGTACATCCTCTGCTTCCCCTTTCCCCCAGGCTTGCCCAGCATTATGTGAGCTGGTGAGGAGGGAGCAAGAGCATAGAGCCTTTCCCCACTGCCCAGGCTTACTAATTGGCCATGGGACCCTGCGGAATTCCAGTCCCCAGCCAGGTACCATGACCAGAAATCTAAAGGGCCATGAGACCAAAGCAAGCTGGTTCCAGGTGCAGGAAGCCTGAACCACTGCTGGATGGATGTGAGGGAATCTCTCTCAGGGTTCACAGAGTGTGATTCTGAGATGCAATGCCTTCCATAATGTCAAAACTAAGTGCAAACAGCTCAGTTAGAACACAATTCCTACCACACCTCAGATGCTCCAGAGCCCAGGCCCACTCACACTGACCTCATCTGAACCCCCAGCAGCCTTGGGTGGGAGGAGGCCTGGTGTGTTACCCTCTTGGACTGATGGAGCTGCCCAGGTGCCCCCAAGCTCGGAAGTTGCAGAGCAGACAGAGATGCTGAGCATTCAGTCTTCCTGAGGCCAGGTATCACTCTGCCTTTCCAAAGAGGACAAGGCTCTTGGCTCCCCTACCCCCATCCAAACAATTCAGCCACAGAGTCCGTTTGCTGCAGATCCTGTTGATAACACTCAGTGACACTTGATTCGGCGCCTTCTGTCTGGGCAGCTACCTTTCTGGTAGCCCTCCAGGAGACTGCCCTGTGCCCAACACACACTCATCACAAGTAATTCTTGAGACCCTGCTCCAGGCCCCAGGGCGAGCCAGCCTCTGGGCCTCAGTGTTCTTATCTATAAAATGGACACAGGGTAAACTAGCCAATCTGAGATGCCCTGATTCTTTCGCCTGCAGTCAACTCTAGAGGACCTCAGCCCCAGGCCATTCACTAACAATCACACCCTCTCTTCCAGAGGGACCAGGCCAGCCTTCTCTGCCTCTCTAGTTTAGTCTCTTTGCTTACAGAGAAAACCAGAAAACCAAGTGTACTGCCTCGTTGGTGCAAGCCTAAGAGGAATGCTTGGAGCGGGTGAGGATCGTGGAAGGGGGAACTGAGGCCCTGAGCTTTCCCGCCACCTGGCTGGGCATGGGCCAGGCGCCCCCCCACCCCCACCCCGGGGCCTCTATACCGGGCCGTGCCAACGGCGACTCGACAGCCCTACCTGACACAGGTGCCCGGCTCACGGGGCGGGCAGAGGCTCGGGCGGGCACAGGGCGCGGGCTCCTTCAGGTGGACAGCGCCCAGCCGGGCCAGGCCGGGGGGCGGCGGGTGCGGGGCGGCGGGCGCCGGTTGCAGCGAAGAGCATGCAGGGCAGCGAGGAGGCGCGGACTGGGCTCCACCCGCAGGAGAACAAACAGGTTTTCACCGGCGCCCAGTGCCTCGCCTCTCGCCCCTCCTCTCGGCCGGCCCCCTTCCTCTGCCCTCTCTTGGGGTAGGTAGATGCGCCTGGCACATTCCGCACATTCTCCCGCCAGTGTCCTCGGCCCGCCCGCCCCTTCCCAGCCCCGCCCCGCGGGGCTGCTGGAGAAATCAAGGCCGGGGCACTCCGTGCCGAGCACAGAGCAAGCTCCAGAAGGCTCTGCCACGGTGGAAAACTTTCAGGCAAATTCCTTCGGGCTCGCGGCCCCGGACCCGGCGGTCTCCGCCACATGAAGGGCCCCGGCTGCCTACTTGAGCCCCTGCTCACACCCTACGCGATCTGGCCCCGGTTCAAGGCCAATGACTTCCACAGATGCGTTGGGTTAATTCTGTCGAGAACTACTGTTCCTAGATCCATTTTACAGATGAAGATCCCAGACAGGGGCGGGGAGGGGAGGGCAGGGGGCCAGAGGCTGAGATCATACAGGAAGTCCCAGAGGCTAGGAAGGAGAAGAAAGTGAGGGAGCCCGGCTCACCGGCAGCACTAGGGAAGTTCTCGCCCTGGAAAGCCATGCTGGGAGAACCCTGTCAGCAAGCCAGGCCACCTCACAGGTGCAGTTTGATAAGTGTCATTCATTTGTGCTTTTTGAGTACTTGTGTCACTGAATCATGCTTACTGACTACTTGCTGTATGCAAGTCACTGGGTTGGGGGCTAGGAAAGAGGGAGCTTCAAAAGAAACTCCAACCCTGCTTGTGGGTCCAGGGAATGCCTCTGATGTGAGGAGCTGTTAGGTCAGCCCAACAGATGGCATAGGATTGACTAAAAGTTGGCCTATCAGATGACAGGATCAAAAGGATGGACCAACAGTTCCTCCTTCATCGAGCTTCATCTGTCAGGTCTATGTCTCAAATGGCCCTCCAATCCATAGACTTCTGTCCATGCCCACTGCTACCACCCTAGTGCAGGCCTGGGCTATAGGACCAGCCTCCTTGCTGGTTTCCCTGCCTCTGGTTTTGCCTTCTTTCCCACCCTGCCTTCACACAGAAGTTAGGTTAATAGTTTACATGCTTGCAACTCTTTGATGTCTTCCCATTGCTCTCAGAATAAAAGCCAAACTTTAAGGGACCCCAAGGATGGGTGGCACCAACCTCTCTCTGCCATTTGGCCACACTTCCGTACTTCTGCCTTCTGAATATCGCAAGTCCTATCTCCTTGGGGCATTTGCTCCTGGCACTCAGACTCCCTAGAATGTCCTTTGTCCCCTTGTCTTAGTCGTTCTCCAAACCTTCACTCAGGTGGCTGTAGATCCTTCTCTGATTGCCTCCTTCTGTGTGCTCCCCAAGTTCCCTCTGATGACATAGATCTAGCATGGTGGCCATCACCTTTATTGTTCTAGATGGTGAGCTCCGGGAAGGCAGGGCCACATCTGAGTCATTGCTGGGGCATAGAGACAAGCACAAGGGGTTGGAGGGGATTTGCAGAAGGAAGGAATTGAGGGGTGATTGAGACTCTAGAAGTGATTCTCATTATTGTCTTCCTGGGTCTTGTCAGGTAGGGAGGAGGTGACTCTGTGTGACTATGTGTGTAGGGAGTGGGGATGGGGGGATTGTATATAGTCACTTCAGTTCATCTGTCTCTTGCCAACCAGCATTTTTCTGCTTCCAGTCTGGTGGCCAGCATCTAATGCCTTCCCATCACCTGCTTGGGCTCCTGGTGACCATGGATTTGGCTTGGCTTCCTAGCTCCTAAATATACTCAGTATGTGACCTAGGTTGTATCACCCCCTTTCCTTTCAAAAACTTTAAAGATGTACAATGTAGAGGGCATAGTGATGAGTTAGATGTAAGGGTGAGGAAGAAGGTGGCCTTTGCCTCCCAAAGCCTCCAGTGGGAAGAGGCAAGCTTGCTCCAGAGCCTTAAATGTGGGTGGGCCAGCTACAGAGCACAAGCAAGACTGGGGTCCGAAGTCACCAATGGCCAGTCAGCGAGGGCTGCCCTGGGTTGGGCAGCCCTGGGGCCTCGAGCTCTTCCCATGTCCCAGGTGATTCAGCCCTTGCCCAGGCCACATATGCCATGACAGCACCAGCCTAAGAGACCAGCCTTTCCTCAACTCCTCCCTCCCTCCCAGACTGCCAGGCCCTGCAGCTGATCTCACCTAAAACGGGTTTGACTCGAATGGTAACTGCCTTGCCCTACCCTGCCCTGCCTTGCCCACCTGTTCACTGCCCCAACAGAAACCCCCACTCTTGCCAGCCACCTCGGCCAGACTTCGAGGTCCCTGCCAACTTCATCGGCCTCATCTTTGACTCCTTGTCCTCAGGCACCTGGGCCCAGACACACCAAGTGCTTTCATACCACTGACCCCTGCACAAGATGTCCCCTTGGTGGTGACCTTCTACCCACTCTCAGCCACAACGTTTGCTCATTCATGAATTTCCCTTTGGTCTAGAACTTGGGGGACAAGATCCTGGTGACTGTTGGCTGCCCCCAGACTGGGCTTTACCCCTGCCTGGCCTGAGCTTGGCCCTGTCCCTCTCTATTCTCAGATCAAGCATCTAACTAAGGTAAGCTTCACGGTGGGGCCAGGCTGGGCTGTTTGGGTAGGCAAAAGGCCTAGAAGGTAGAGGGAGGAGTGGGCAGGTGACAACCTGCCCCAAAGGTGGGGGGATTCCACAGCCCATGAGTAGGCAAGAAGACAGATTCTCTGGGAGACCGGGTTGAAATAAGCAGTGAGTAGGGGGTAAATGGCTGTTTGGAAAGAACTGGCCAGCAGTGCTCTGTAGAGTTCCCAGGTTAGGGAGGGAGATAATGGGTGGGGCTCTGAAAGCTGTCAGGCTTCAAAACCAATGCAGGCAAGAGTGTCCTCCTGTTGGAGGGGACTGGAGACAAAGAACTGACCCAAACTCTGCCATTGTACAAATGGGGAAATGGGCCCAAACAGGGATGGCATCTAGCTGAGGCCACACACAGCCAGTCTGAGGGAGAGCTAGGGCTAAAGCCAGGTCTCCAGTTATTCTGGATGGAGCCCCATGCCCAGCTAGGGTGCTCAGGTTCACATGTCTGGAGGGCTGGGTTCCTGTTTGCACCCTAATCCCCTTCTTCTCTCCCTCCTTCCAGGGCTCACCCTGCTGCCTCATCCTCCTAAGCTCTTCAACCAGTTTTCACTTGCTGGATGACTCTGCTGGCTCCAAGTAGGGTGGGTCCCCTCAGGGCAGGGGTCCCTAGGCATGGTTGCACTCACAGTGGCCCCTTTGGAGCTCTGAACCTGCAGGGCCAGACCTCTGAGTCTGTAACCAGCTCTCCAGGCTGCTGGGAGCTGGTCCAATCTGTCAGCACATGGGATGAGACCCCACCTGCCCAGTCTTGCCTTTGGGGGGCCCCCACCCTGCCCTCAGCCTGTACTACCAGCTAAGGGGCTGGTCCATTTACCTGGCACAAATACATACTCTCAGTCACCAAATACCCCCTTTGGGCCTCCCTGTTCCCCACTACACTGCCACACCCTCCACCCACTTAGAGACCAGTCAGACCCAGTCCTGGCTTGGAGAAGTTCCCAGTTTGATGGGAAAGGCAGACCAGTGCAGCTCCAAAGGGGCAGAATCCATGCCTCGGGATTTCTTGCTCTGTGAACAGTGGACTCTCTGGGAGCAGGGAGGTCAGGTCATGCAGGCAGGCCTCACTAGGTCAGGTTGAACTCTCTCACCCCTGGCAGCCTGGACTCTCCACTGCCTTTTGAATCTACCATTTTGAATACATCCGGGAAATACTCTGCCATCGGTTTTGGCCTGTGTGACCTGATGCCCCAGAATGCAGACTGTCTCTCGTCTCTGGCTCTGAAGCATCCCTCGGCCAGGCCTCCAGAGCACGAGTGCACAAGCTGAGCCAAGGCCTTGCTGGCAGATAAATCCCCGCATGCCCTGAAGAATGGCTTTTTGCTGCTTTAAGAATCATCCACAGATCGGAAAAAGAATGTTCTAATTGGAAAACCTCCCCGCCATGGTTTTCCGGAGTTTTAGTACAGTTGGCCGGCAAGGAGACTCCTGGGATGAGGAGGAAGGGAAGTCATGAGGAGAAGACAGTGGGCTCCCTGCCCGGCACCCCCTCATCCCTGAGCTCAGCCACTCCGGGCAAAGGGCCATACTGAGGGTCCCAGTGACAGGGGAATCCAGAAGCTGTCTGGCCATGCTGGGAAGCTCTCCCCTGAGCTAGTCCTAAGCCCTTCCCCTTGTGGGGGGGGGGGTGCCCCAGAAGCAGCTCAGGCTCCCAGGACCCTCTTAAAAGATTGATTCCCACTGTGCACTGTGAGCACTGGCCCAGAAGAGAAAAGGTATGGAAGCTACCACCTGCTCAAAAAACAGGAACGCGAGAGTTGGTGTTGGGGTGTGTGTAGTGCCTCTGACTGGCACCCTGGGCTGGAAGATCTGGCAGGGGGATGCATGCTGCAAGGGAAAAAGGGCTTGTTAACAGATCTGTCTGGCAAGGGTGGGAGCTCTCACTCAGGGACCCTGCTAAGCCTGGCCTGGCTAACCACTGGCCAGTAGAGATGAGGCCATAGCAACCTGAGGGTCTGTCCATCTCCAAGAGTTTCTGATTTGTTCTTTTTAGTTAAGCATTGCCCTTGTACTTAGGAAATGCCCACCTGGGAAGGGGAAATGCAGTGGATCCCTGAAACTCTTTTACATAGGAGAACCAGGTTACTGTGACTCACTTCTTGTAGGATATATTCTTCTCTATTAGTCTCCTCTGGAAACTTTCCTAGGTGCTTAGCTACCTTGATCTCCTCAAGGGAAACAGCCTTTGAGGGATTGGAGGGAACAGTTCAGAGGCTGCCTCTTCATCCATCTGAGTGGGACCAAGGAGTTGTTGGCCAAAGCCCCTTTTGGTGGAAACTCACATTTTGTGAACATGGAGGGAAGGGTCTAGCTCTCATCACAAAGAATCAGAAAAGCCAGGATGTGGGGCATACCATTCCCTGTCCATTCCACTTGGTCCCAGTAACCTGTACTTGTACCTTGACCAATTGCCTCTAGGTTCTCTGGCAATGTGTCCTGTGCCTTTCCCTTCTTCCCCAGGCTGCCCAATTGTGACCTTGAAGACTACAGCTCCCTAACCAGCACATTTCTCTAAAGCTCTACTAGCCAGTATGGTTGCCACTGGCTGCATGTGGCTATTTAAATTTAATTAATTACAATTTGATAAAATTGAAAATTCAGTTCCTCAGTCACAATAGTTACATTTCAAGTGCTCAATAGCCCCATGTGGCTAGCAGATCCTATATAGATACTGTTTCCACTATGGCAGAAAGTTCTATGGGGCAGTGTCACTCTATCTGCTCCAATTCTCCTTAGAGGAACCTATCCACTTCCTCCTTAACTGAAAAGTCCTCCGGCAGCCCCACTTTGTGGAGGCTCTTCCTTCTACCATACCCCATCAATGTCTGGGTAGAGTAGTCTGCCCTTGGATGAAAATCTTTCCTCCTTCGCAGCTCAGGCCAGCTGGCTAACACACCATCCAAATATTCAGGTTAAGTCTTTGTATCTGGCTCATCCTGCTTTTCCACCCAGATCACATGGATGTGAGAAAGTGACTGAGAGATGGAATAAATAGTGTGTGACTTCAGCATCCATGCCTGTGGACCATTTGCCACTACCCTTCAGGCCTTGACATCTCTGAAGACACTGTCAATTCCACTCTAGCCACTTCTTCCAACAGGCGCAATCTGCATCCTGTCACGTCTGGAATTTCACTGAAGGCCTTCCACATTCTGACCCCTATTCCTCTCTTTCTAACAGGCTTGTTCATTGACCTTCAATGAAAGATAGCAACAACTATCTTTCCAGGTCATGGGGACCTCTCACCCATTTGCTCCTCTACTTTCTTCCCATCCATTAACCCTTTTCTCTGTTCACTTCTCACCCTATACGGCTTAGAGACAATGCCCCATCACTTCGACAACTCTTTATCAACATCTGAATCTCCTTTATTGCACTGTCCCTCTGTCATCTCCACCTGATGTGGCATCAGATCTGGACAAATCCAAACATCTGCTTTCTTCACGCCTGCTCCAAGGCAGTGATAGTGCTGGCACAGGTCACACAACTATGCAGCATAGTGTCAATATAAATTCCTGGATCCTACCCCTTCTCACATTCACAAGAACTTCCCTCTTTGTAATTATCCCTTTCTATTTTGCATCATTTGGAGTATTCTCATCAACATTAACAAAATAAAAGAAGAATCTCACTTAACCCACTCCCACCTCCAGTTAGTGCCCATTTCTCTGCTGCTCTATGGAGCAAAATTCTATGAAAGAGGTATCTAGACTCACTATCTCTTCTTCTTCCCCCATTCTTCATAAACCATTTCCATCAGGATTCCAACACTAACACTCCTTTAAAGTGTTGTCAAGGTTACAAGTGATTTCCATGTTGCCAAACCCAGTGCTCACATCTCTGCCCTTGCTTATTAACCTCTTAACCATAGTTGACCACTCCTTCATTCTGGAAAAACATGCTTCTCTTGGCCTCCATGACACTCCACTTATCTGGAGGTGTTGAAGGTTAGGAGCACAGCCTCTGGAACTGGACTGTCTAGGTGCAAATCCCAGCTGTGCCAATAAATAGCAGTGTGACCTTGGGCGAGTTACTTGTCCTCTCTGGGTTTCCACTTCTCACCTGTACAACAGAGGTGAGAATACGAGCATCTGCCTCATTGTAAAGGTTATACGGACAGTACTAAGAATAGAGCTTGTTACATAAAGAGATGATTAATGAAATCACCATATGGCAGTTGATGAGGTTTAGGACATGCTACCCCAAAACATATTACCGTGGTATATTGAATATTTTAAGATGAAGGAGTTTGGCAAAACAGCATAATCAGGAGGTTTCTGACCTTCCCTCCTCTCTGCTCCCTCCCCTACCCCAGCAGACCATAAGACCCTCAGGTGAGAGGTGCTCTCCCTATACCCTGAGGAAAGAACATCCAAGAGGGAGGAGGATGCCGAGAAGAATCTGAACAAACAGGCCTTGCTAAGTTCTCCCCCAGTTTATTACACTTAGCTCAAACTCTTTATCCTGTCATATCTTTTCACAACTCTCCCCTCTTCACCAAACCTAGTATGAAAACACTCAGGTTTAACCATTTCTTCAGCTCTTCATTTTCTTAGAGGGCTTCCATATCACATAAAAGTCATATTAAATAAATGCGTATGCTTCTCTCTTGTTAATCTGTCTGTGTCAGTCTAGTTTTCAGACACAACCCAAGACCCTAGGAGGGTTCAGGAAAACTTTTTCCTCCTTTTCAATGTTTAAAGGTCCACTCAAGCTAAACATGTTCAAACAGAACTCCATGCCTTCCCAATCTCTCTTCTCTAGGTCTCCCTCATCTCCATCAGTGGCACCTCCTAGATATGCAAGTCAAAGGCCAGAGCCATGTTTCTCTATGCTCTCAGTCTGAGTGATAAGGTAACTCCATTCACCCAGATGTCCAAGCTAGAAACTGCAGTGCCCTTTGATACTCCTCTTTCCCTCTCCCACTCCAAGACCCAGTTAAGTGTCTCTTCCTGGGCTGCCCTTCTGCCCCAACACTCATGACTCTGCAAAGTCACTGTGTCCTGTCTCGCTCCTTCTTTCCTCCTGGATACAGTCAGAAAGACATCTCATGCTTGCCCACTCACCAAGCACCTGTTACAGTGCCTGAGTGGGTAACACAAGAAATATTTGCCAAATAATGAAGGAAGGGATAAAGGTTAATTTTAAATGCAGTGTGTATGATCAAGGTAGCATTTCATATCAGTGGATTAAAAGTGTATCATTCAATAGATGATATTGAAACAACTGGCCATGTGGAAAAACAAGCTGGATTTCCTACCTCACACTCTGCACTGAAATAAACTCCAGATGGCTCAGAAATTTAATGTAAAAAAAATTGAAACCATAAAAGCACTAGAAGGAATCCTGGGGTGTGACGGTCTTTCTAAGTATGTCATGAAAACCAGAAATCATAAAATAAAAGGCAGAGAAATTGAAAACTTCTGTATGGCAAAACCCACTATAACTGTCATTAGACAAATGACAAATGAGGAAGAGCTATTTGCTATTTGTACCACATATGACAGGGAAAGGCTTAATCATCCTAAAATAAAAAGGGCTCCTTTCAAAGCAAACAATAGGAAAACAGGCAGCAAAGAAGGGAACAAACAATTCACAAGTCAATTAACATATGGAGGAAATGTAAATGTAGTCATAAATTCCTATCTCTCTCTCAGATATGGAAAAGTGAAAATGGGGATCCTAGGGGTGAGAGTATTAATTGTTGCAACCTTTCCGGAAGGGTCATCTAGAAATATATAATGAAATGAATGAGGAAGACTCCCTTTAACTCAGGATTACCAACAGTTAAAAATTCCTTTTATTATCTGATATATATATATAATGGTATATATGTATGTTATATAAAATGTGACTCAGGTAAACATGTACCCACTAGCCAGCATCATTATCTAAGCCTTTTGTCCTGAGTCCTGATACTCAGGATGACCTGTCCTGGTTTGGAATGAAAGGCCAATGTGTCTGCTTCTGCTCTTGATACCATCTCCTGCCACCTACTCAGAAACATCCCGCTAACATTTCACCCTTTCTCTTGGGTCATCAATTATTTCTTCTTGGTTGGGTCATTCTGATTAGCATGCAAATGTGTTATAATTTTTCCCACCATAAAAAAGTTTTTTCTTTTGTCCAATGTTTATTTATTTTTGAGAGAGAGACAGAGAATGCAAGTGGGGGAAGGACAGAGAGAGAGACAGAGGATCTGAAGTGGGCCTTGGGCCTCAGCACTGACAGCAAAAGAGCCCAATGTGGGCCTTGAACTTGAAAACTGCAAGATCATTACCTAAGTCGAAGTGGGACACTTAACCAACTGAGTCACCAGGCGCCCCAAAAAGTTTTTTCTTGATCATATCTTTCTCTTTAGTTGCTCTCCATTTATTGCCCTTTTCCCCTTCTCAGTAACAATCCTGGAGAGAATCCTCCACACTCCCTGTGACTGATTCCCTTCTATCTCATTCCGAAGAGGTGGTTCTTGTCAAAGCTACCACTGCTTTCCATGTTGCTAAATCCAACAGTCAGTTTTTAGTTCTCATTTTACCAGATATGTCAGCAGCATTTGACACACAGGAAACATTCCTTCTGGAAATACTTTTCTCCTGGCTTCCAGGACACCTTACTCTCCTGGCTTCTCTTCCACCTTACTGGCTCCTTTTAAGTTTCCTTTGACCTCTTCTGTTCACCCCTACCCTGTCTAACTTAACTTTGGAAGAACCCAGAACTCTCATGTCTTTAAATACCATATGAAGGCTGATGACTCCCATATTTACACCTCCAATTCAGGCCTTTCTCCTGAATTCCTGATTCCTATATCACAAGATCTATTCAATATCTCCACTTGTATGTTTATTAGGCATTGTACTTGGTGTCCAAAACAAACTCCTTGTCAGCCTTTTCTTCCAACTCATTCTTCCCACAGCTGTCCGCACAAAGTTGGCGGTCACACTATCCTTCCAGTGGCTTGGGCTGAAAACCTTGGTGTGATCTTTGACTCGTCACTTTCTCTTACTCCTTACATCGAATCCATTATGAAATCCTTCAGCCCCACCTTCCCAATAGATACAGAAATCTGGCCACTTCTCCCCATCTCAACCATTTGGTGAGTTTATAGTTGCTTTGTTATTAAGAACAACACTGCTCTGAACATTCTTTTATACATCTAATCACACAGGCAAGAGCTTCTCTAGATGAGCAGTTCTCAAACTTTGGTGAATATCAGAATCCTCTGGATGGGTTGTTAAAACCCAGAGTGCTGTACCTCATCCCAAGAGTTCCTGATTTGGTTTGTAATCCATCTGCATTTCTAAGAAGATGCCAGGTGATGCTGATGTTACCAGTGGGAAATTACACTTGGAGATCCATAGCTTTAGGGTATATTATACCCAGGAGTGGAAATGCTGGGTCATAGGATTTGTGTGTGTTCTACCTGACAACAGAACACTGATTCTTATTCCTATCAGCACTGCATGAGAGTTCTCAGTGATCCACATCCTGCCAACACTTGATGTTGTCAGAACTGTTCGTATTGCCAATGTGGTACACACAAAATGTTAGCTCATTGTGGTTTTGAGTTATAGTACTCCTATTTATCTTCAGGTGGCAAATGCATGAGATATGGGGTGTGGGACATAAGTACAAGTATACTCATTATAACATTGTTTATGATATTTAAAAACTGGTAACAATCTAGGTTTCCATCAATAGGTACTTCCAAAATTTACAACAGGATACTATGTGAATGATCAAGATGATGATTATAGGTCTCTAGTTATGGACATGGAAAATGCCTATAATATATTGTTAAACAAGAGGGGAAAAGAAGTTTACATAAGATACATGACAGCATGTATAGCGTGATTTCATTTCTGTAAAATTGTTCAAAGGAATTGAGAAACACCTTGGAGAATGTTAATACTTGTTATCTTTAGGAGGTGGATTTGGGGTTACTTTTACTTTATTTTTTAAAATTTTCTGTAATGTCAATTCTTTTTAAGTGTGCATATCTCCTTTTTCTTTAAAAGAGTGATTTTGAAAAAATACATTCTGAAATTTATGTCTGTATATAATAGAAAGTATCTGGAAGGTTTCACATGAAACTGATCAGAACGTCTGCTTCTAGGCAATGGGTTTGTGTGGGCTGAGTGGGAAGGTACTTTGAGTTTTCTCTTTATTCCATTCTGTACTCTTTGATTTTTATGACAGTGTATTACTTTCATAATAAAAAAAAAAAACACTAATAAAAACAAAAAAGAGAAGAGAGCTATTCTTAACACCCAAGCCAGCTCTGCCAGCCCCTGCTACTGTCAGGCTAGCCCAGTCCACCTAGCTATGCTGAGGTTCCAAAGACTTCACAAGGAACCCACTTAAGTTGTGCCAGACTTCCTCTGGCCAGGGAGCTTTCAAGCTGTGGAGCCAGGACCAGTCATTAGGATGCCCAAGAAAGAGTTCCTCCTGCTTCTGGGTGGTGCCTTGAGCCAAAAGCAATGTGTCACCCCCATAAAGTCTGTGGCTATGGGATCCCCCACCCTCTGTGGTGGAAGGAGAGGCCAGCCCCCCAGAGGGTGCAGAGAGAAACCATTAACGTAGCCAAGGAGCTGACTGACTATCAGAGGCGGGCAAGCTCCAATAATGAAAAACAGTGTCTCTAACAAAGCACTTTTAAGTCTATAAAGATCAGAGGTAGGAAGAAATAAATTCTACAAAGTCAGAAAGCTGTAGAGATGGTGAATGTGAAGTCATCTATGACACACGTGGACACCAGAATCAGAAATCCCCCCGAACTGAGAAAGAATTAATTTGATCTAAAACAAAGACTTCACTCAGCAGAAACTGGATCTACAATGGGACTGTTTACAGTTGCGGTTTCTCGAAAGCCACCAGAAGGAGGGATGCTTACTCTTCACAGCAGCTCCTCTGAGCTCTGAGTGACTACCACATCAACACATGTAGCTCAGTCTCTTTGTGGAGTGTGTCCTGTGGTTATCATTCATTTTGCTTTGTCTGCCCCACAGCCCACGAGCTCCAGAAAACAGAAACCAGTTCCCATTCCTCTCCTGTCTCTTCCTAACAGGTATGGGGCTTAGCACGCAATAAATACTCAGCAAGTGTTAGGGCAATGGAATGGGATCATCTCCAATATAGAAAGAAAACAAAGATGCCATTTTGCAAATGCCCATGTTCCAAACTGAAGGTAGACAGTCATAGCTTGATAGTTCCTGGCATTACTGCCCAATCTGCTATGGCCCAGTATGCCCATCAAACCAGTAACACACAAGGCTTGGCTCACACTGTTGAGTTCTAGACCAAGACAGCCTTCTTGGACAAGTGGGTCCCTCTCTAGGAAGCAGCTTGGAGGAGGTGACACTCTTTTGAATACATACTTTCTCCTTAATAAAACTGCCATACAAGTGGTGCCTGGGTGACTCAGTTGGTAAAGTTTCTAACTTCAGCTCAGGTCATGATCTTGCAGTCTGTGAGTTCAAGCCCCATGTCAGGCTCTGTGCTGACAGCTTGGAGCCTGAAGCCTGCTTCAGATTCTGTGTCTCCTTCTCTCTCTGCCCCTCCCCTGCTCATGCTCTGTCTCTGTTCTCTCTCAAAAATGAACATTAAAAATTTTAAATAAAAACCAATTTTTCTTAGGTAATGATTATATAGCAAGCTTGATATATTACACTTTCTATTTAAAAAAGTAAAGAAAGAAAGGCGCCTGGGTGGCTCAGTCGGTTAAACAGTTCGTGAGTTCAAGTCCCTCATCAGGCTCTGTGCTGACAGCTCAGAGCCTGGAGCCTGCTTCAGAGTCTGTCTCCTTCTCTCTGTCTCTCACCCACTCACACCCTGTGTGTGTGTGTGTCTCTCTCTCAAAAATAAATAAATATTATTATTTTTTTAAAAACCTGCCATACAAAACAAAAACTGAAATCCAGTGGTGGCACTTCACAGCACCCCCGCCCACTTCTACCAGCCTTTAGCTGTTTTTGCATGATTTGGCCACTCTTGACATTTGTGTGACAATAATATTTGTTCACAAGTAGGAGCCCAGTAAATACTTGGTGTGTTTTTAAAACAGGTTAAATTTTGCTTTTTAAAGCTCTTTTAAAAGTCATACATATTTGCTCTAAAATATCACAATTATATAGGATTGCATGAAGTCATTCCAGAGGTGCTCCCTGAGCTCCATCCCTTGTTCCTCTCCCTGTGATACAGAGGGAAATGACATCCAGAGGCGGGCTTCGGGTGGCCATACATGTTCTGAGTGTCTGCCTTGAGCCAGGCCTTGGTCCCAGGTAGCTCTGTCTGGTAAGGGATACAAAAGTGCCTAAGACGCTTAAAAAGTCACTGAGTCCTGAGGCAAGACTAGCCACTGGTATGTGGTGGGAGTTAGTGGGTAGAGGATAGAGGGATGTTGGGAGGAAAATGGAAAGAGATGGTGGTGGAAAGAGTAGGTTGGAGGGGAGCCTGGATGCGGCAGAGCTTCAGGCCTCAAGGAAGGAGGAAGCAGAGGTGGAAAGTGAAAGTCATGTCTTCTTGGGGTGGCTGAGAGCTCTTTCAGGTCACAGGTCTTAGCCCCTGGCTGTGCCCACAGGGGCCATGGGCTACTCTGTCAATGTTTGCAAAAAGGGAGAAGGAGGGAGAGAGAGAGGGAAGAAAGGAGAGAACGTCCTGTTAGTGAAATGCCACTATCAGATCAAGGTTCTTTGCAGCTCATTCCGTATGCATAAAAGCTGGACTTCTGGCTTCCCTTTTTTCTAACACTTCCTAAGAAGACTTTCTTCTTTTGGTCAAAATTAAATTACTGAAATTGTGCAGGCCTTAAGTGGAAGAGAGGCTGATGCAACTTGCTGCATATGCCAGAGTTTAAACATCTGTACAGAGTGCCACATTTGAAAGAAAGCATGTAATTGGCTTTTAACAGGATTTTTCTAGAAAGATCGGAGAATGACTTGTATTTGGGCAGTCCAGCCTTGACTATCTGACTGCTTGAATGGAGAGAGAGAACTACACGTGGTCCAGATGGGGACACTGAAATGAGGTCATTTGCCCAAGGCCACTCCATTCAGGAGTGGCTGAGTCTAGAGAGCAATCCAAGACAGCCGGAGCCCTTCAGATAAATCTCTCTGCTGGGTCCCACTAATTTCCCCCAGGAGACTCAGATTGCTGGCTCTGAAAGCCCTAGAAGGGACAGTACACACACATGGATACATACCTCCATTGATGGGGAGCTGAGGGACTTTATATTTGACAGATTCTCTGTCTCTGCCAGGCTGGAGGTCAAAGCTCATCTTGAAAGGAATCTTCCTGAATGTGCATGTCAGGAGGGGAAAGGACAACCTTTGAAACATACACATGTCCAGGCTTTACCCCTAGAGCTCCTAATTCTTTGAGATAAGGTCTGACAATTCACATTTTTAACAAATGTCTCCAGAGACTCAGGTGTACTCCAAAGATTAAGGACTGTGGTTCCTGAGTAAGGCATGCAGGGTGGGGTTGGGAGTTTCAGGAGAGTAAAGCAGGGGTGGAGCTGGAGCAATTGTGGGGCCAGGAAACTTCCTCAACCTGGTTTGTCTGCCTTGGGTCCTAGGGCATGAAGGTATTAAGGATGCCAAAGATATGAAGGTAATTGAAGGATGTTCACATTTATTTAAAATGCATTTCGGGGCACCTGGGTGGCTCAGTAGGTTAAATGGCAGACTTTTGATCTCAGTTCAGGTCTTGATCTCAGGGTCATGAGTTCAAGCCTCATGTTGGGCTCCACGCTGGGAATGAAGCCTACTTAAAAAAAATGCGGGGCGCCTGGGTGGCTCAGTCGGCTGGGCGGCCTACTTCAGCTCAGGTCATGATCTCGCAGTCTGTGAGTTCGAGCCCCGCGTCGAGCTCTGTGCTGCTGGCTCAGAGCCTGGAGCCTGCTTCCGATTCTGTGTCTCCCTCTCTCTCTGCCCTTCCCCTGTTCATGCTGTGCCTCTATGTCTCTCAAAAATAAATAAACAAACAAACAAACAAAAATTAAAAAAAAAATGCATTTCATTAGAAAGTTTGACCATTGGCGTGTTATTGTTCTCAAATTGACTTTTTTTTAAATTTTTTTAATGTTTATTTATTTTTGAGACATAGAGACAGAGCGTGAGCAGGAGGAGGGCAGAGAGAGAGGGAGATACAGAATCTGAAGCAAGCTCCAGGCTCTGAGCCATCAGCACAGAGCCGGACGCGGGGCTCGAACTCACAGACCGCGAGATCATGACCTGAGCCGAAGTCGGCCGCTTAACCGACTGAGCCACCCAGGCGCCCCTCAAATTAACTTTTATCATTTACATTAATATGAATTGATGCTGCAAGACTTGGTTTGCAATTGCAGGATAATCTAGAAATTTGAAACAAAATATAAATACATAGAAAAAAATGCAACTTAGAAACATCCAAATAGATTTATAACCCTTTAAAAATTGAATCAGCAATTAAAAGTCCCCTGTCCCATAATGGTCAATTTTACATGCCAACTTGACTAGGCTACCATTTACTCAATCAGACACTCTTCTAGGTGTTGCTGTGAAGGTATTTCACTGATGTGATTAAAACCATTATCAGTTCACTTTTTAAAAAAATGTTTATTTATTTTGAGAGAGAGACTGAGCACACAATCAGAGGAGGGGCAGAGAGAGGGAAGAGAGAGAATCTCAAGCAGGTACAGGGCTCACAACATGGGGTTCCATCTCACAAACCATGAGATCAATATCTGAGCCAAAATGAAGAGTCAGATGCTTAACCAACTGAGCCACCCAGGTGCCCTTTAATCAATTGATTTTAAGGGAGATTATCTTGGATAATCTGGGTGGGTCTGATTCAATCAATTGAAAAGCCTTAAGAACAGAGCTGGAACTCTCTGGCAGGAGCTGAAGCTACCATTTCCAGGGGCCCTGCCCTTCTTCATAGCCTGTCCTATGGATTTCAGGCTTCCTAGTCAGCCCCTCAGTGTGATGTAAGTCACTTCTTGGTAATAAACTTGTTTATATAACTACTATTGATTTCTTTGGGTAACCCTGACTGAAACAACTCCCCTCAAACAAAATTTTTGTATGTATTATTTTCCTTATTAAAATATTGAAAATATTTCCAATATTCCAGTATGATTTTTTGACCTATAGTTATTTAGAAGTATGTTGCCTGATTTCCAAACATACTATTTTTCAGCTGCTTTTATTATCAATTTGTAGCTTAACTGCATTGTTGTCAGAGGGTACACTCTATATGATTTCAATCCTGTTCCCTGTAGATATCTTTTGAGTTTTTCATTCATTTCCTTAAACATAGTAAATGTAGTTCATTTATAGTATGTGCCTGATAAGGAAGGGTGCCACAGGTGAGCCCAGGAAAGTGACTGAGAGTTGAACTGCGGAGCTGGTATCTCCCTGTGGAGCTAGGACATGTTACTGGGGGTTAGTATTGCCCACCTGTTATTTGCTTGCATGCTATCTTCACCAATTTTTGCCAAATCTAAGTACCACATATACAATTATTTACTTAAAATGTGTTCTTTAAATTGACTCATTCTTTCAAAGTCATATATATTTACATAAAAGGTAATTTTATATTACTATTCCAAATGGAAAACTAGTCATTTGCCATAAATAGAAGGTAGCCATAAAAAGAAACATTACAATAAAGAGAATAACATGACATATTATCTAAAATATTGTGACTTTATGAATGCTTTAAGACTGAGGCCTGCTCTCTTATTGTTAAGATAGAAGATTTACTAAGTGTTTGAGGATCTAACGAAATGCTAGCAGTACAATGCAGGGCAGTAGACAAAGGATGGACTTTCCAATACACATTATCTGTAAAGAACACTTTTCTCAACATTTTGCAATCATCATTGCAAAAAAATCATCAGTGGATGCTAAGCCTATGGGAGGGGGCAAGTTTCATGAAAATTATTTGCATGGGGAGGGGAATATAACTATACAGGGGAGAACTTGGCTATCATTTTGTGTGATCAAAATTAACATCATCTAGGGGCGCCTGGGTGGCTCAGTTGGTTAAGTGAGTCCGACTTCGGCTCAGGTCATGATCTCACTGTTCGTGAGTTCAAGTCCTGCATCGGGCTCTGTGCTGACAGCTCAGAGCCTGGAGCCTGCTTCACATTCTGTGTCTCCCTCTCTCTCTGCCCTCCCCTGCTCATGCTCTGTTTCTCTCTCTCTCAAAAATAAACATTAAAAAAATTAAAAACTTAAAAAAAATTAACATCATCTATATGATACCCTTACAAGAACACAACATCACTTTATTGTGTATTCATAGGGGAAAAAATGTCTTTGGATCCTACTGCATATCATACAAAAAATTAGTTCTAGACAGACTGCAGGTATAAATGTGAAAGGTAAAACAAACAACAAAGTTTCTAAAAGAAAAACAAGAGAATATCTTCGTATATTTTGAATAGTCAAAAATTTCTTAACCATGACACAAAAAGTGCTAAATATCAAATAAACATTTGATAAATGGGACTACATGAAAACGAAGAACTTCTGTTCATGAAAACATACTATTGAAATGAAAGGCCACCCCAAATATGAGAGGAGATCTTCACAACACAGAAATCCAACAGAATACTCATCCAGAATATATAGAAGAAACAAACAAATAAACAACTACTATAAATCAACACTAAGGGTAGGCAAGCCAATAGGAAAGCAGGTAAAAGATCACAACAGGTACTCAGTCTCAGTAGTTCTCAGGAAAATGCAAAATAAGGCCGTAAGATGTCACATTTAAAAGACAAAGAACACCAAGCGTTGGCGAAGATATGGAGGCAACTAGAACACTCTCACATTGCTGGTGGGAGGGTAAGTTGGTACAACCACTTTGGAAAACTGTTTGTCCTGGTCTATTAAAGCTAAATATATGTGTTCTTTGACCCAACAACCCCACTATTATTATAAGTTGAACTGTGTCCCTCCAAAATTCATATATTGAAGTCTTCTACCCTGCCCTGCACCTCAGAATGTGACTGTGTTTGGAGCTAGGGTCTTTACAGAGGTCATTCAGTAAAAATGAAGCCATTAGAGTCCCACTTGGAACAAAGTGGGCCCTAGGCCAATATGACTTCTTATAATGAGAGGAGATTAGAACACAGAGACGGACAGAGGGAGCATGTGAGCCAAGGACAGAGACTGCAGAAGAAAGTGAAGGTGCTGACATCTTGATCTTGGACTTCTAGTCTCCAGAACTGTAAGAAACTAAATTTTGGTTGTTTAAGCACCGCATCTGTGGTACTATGTCATGGTAGCCTGAGCAAACTATAACAGATAAATACTCAACACAATTGCATATATATGTTCAACAAAAGGCATACACAAGGGATATCCATAGCAGCACTATTTATAATAACCAAGGGCCATCTCAATGCCCAACGGAGTAGAAAGAACAAGTCACTTATGGCATCTCCACAGCAGTGGAGCATGAATTCCAACTGCAAACATATGGATGAGGCTCTCAAACAAAATGTGGAGGGAGAGAAGCCAGACATGTAAGAGCACATACGGTGTGGTTCCATTTATGTAAAATATAAAAATGGGCAAATCTAATCTCTGCTGCTGGATGTCTAGGATAGCGGTTACCCACAGACAGATAGTGAGTAGTGGGGGACCAAGAGAGGGGGCTTCTGGGGTACTGGTCATATTATGTTTCTTGATCTGAGTGCTTTTATACAGACATGTTCTCTTTGTGAGCTTTCTTCAAGCTGAACGCTTATTTATGAAATGCATATTCTTTTTAGTGTCTATTTTGTTTCAATACAAAGTTTAAAAACACAAGAACACCAAACTTGGAGGGTTCCCCCCACCCCGTAGTGTGCAGGATTGGAAGTGAATTGAACAGGAATGGCCTTTCTTTCTTTGTTACAAGTACCATTGATAATGTTCTGGTCTATGTGCTGGGACACACAGGGTGAGGGCAATGAGCAGCCTTTGCCTGGCATTTAGTGGGGACTGGCAAGAGAAGACTGCCTGGCTCATGAAGACCCTGGCTGTTGGATGAAGGACAAAGGGGGGCCCAAATAGAGTCAGAAAGACCTGGGATAAGGCTGTTGACATCATCTAGGTTAATCAGTGGCATAGTTGAAGACAGGACTCCAGCCCAGTCTCCTAACATCTACTATTGACCCATAGGGGCCCCTGCTGTGGTAGGGACAGCAGCAGCCCTGCCTTTCCCGACCATGCCTCATGATCCTTGTGGTCTAAATGTCTCTCCACTCTGAGCTGGAATAGGCTTCTGCCTCCAGGCCTTGCACGCAGCTATTTGCTCAGTTCAAGTACTGCTCATTTGCTGGGGTCCTTAACAGAAAGGGTAAGGGGATTCTTCTTCTTGGTTCTACAAGGGTGGTACACAGGCCCTGAGGGTCAAAGTAAGAGCCCCACAGGGTTATTTTATGGACTATCTGAAGATAATCTGAGGTTTTGCAGGCTTTTGTTTAGAACTTCCAGTAAGCGCATCTCAGTGATGTGGAACAGGGCAGGGGTGTGTAGTTCAGACACAGACACACACAGTCACAGAACCATTTGTGTCACATGTACTTGATTGGCCAAGAATGCCCATAGCTGGTCATTTTCTGAAGCCGATGGAGTGGAGGAGGGTAGAGGGCCCTCCCTGATCAGTGTTCTGTGGCACGGTTGTAACAGGCACAACATGTTACCACAAGACAGGCTCACAGCCCAGTAGTCACCAGACTGCCTGTGGCTAGATCTGGGCACAGAATGGAAATGATGTCACTAGAGCTTCACGTTATTTCATCCAATTAACTGAGAGTTAATTAGTATGTCCAGAGTGCTTTGAAGCTGAGGAGCACTGTTTATTCATGATTGGGGTGGAAGTGGTAAGCTCAGAGAGGCCGCACAAGGGGTGCTGACATTAGAATGGGAAGATGGGCAAGGCTTCTGCTTCTGTCTTGCTGTGAGGAGCTAGGAGACATTTGCGCAAGTGTCTGTAGGAGTGTCCTGGGGCTGCCACAATCAAATGCCACACACCGGTGGTGGCAGGGGATGGGGGGAAATAAGACCACAGGCATTTATCCTCTCACAGTTCTGGAGGCCAGAAGTTTGAAATCAAGCTGCGGGCAGGGCCATGCTTCCTCCAGGGAGGAAGATCCTTCATACCTCTTCCAGCTTCCAGCTTCCTGCATTGCCCCAGGCATTCGTTCCTTGGCTCATGGCCACATCACTCCAATTTCTGCCTCTGTCCTCCACATAGCTGTCTTCTCTGTGTCCGTGTCTCTACTTCCTCTTCTCATAAGAGCACCATCATATAGCTCAGGGCTCACCTGAATGAACTCATATTAATGTAAATGATAGAATTCACTTTGAGAACAGTGGCACACCTAGAGTCTTCAAGTCCAGCTTCTTCTAGAAGCCTTTGGCTCTCTCCCTCACCCCCAGGTTCCAGTGCTGAGGAAAGAGTGAGGGGGGAAACTCTCAGGAATGAAGCACTCATTGGGCACTGGAGTTCAGATGGGTCCTATTAAGGGTTGCATTATGTTCCCCTCAAAAGATATGTTGATGTCCGAATTCCCAGTGCCTGTAAATGTGACTGGATTTGAAAATGGGTCATTACTGTTTTCTCATTGTTGCTGGGTTCTCTCTGGCTCTGTGGAGCACTCCTGCTGGGGTGGGGAGAGGTAGGCCCCAGGGTGCCAATGCCTGTGCTGGCCCTGCAGGGATCACAGGCAGGCCCTGCCTTGGAGCACTTATTAGTGCGGAGGGGAGGAAGGTACACGAGCCATGAATCTTGAGATAG
This sequence comes from Paguma larvata, assembly GCA_030068075.1. Classification (NCBI taxonomy): domain Eukaryota; kingdom Metazoa; phylum Chordata; class Mammalia; order Carnivora; family Viverridae; genus Paguma; species Paguma larvata. The sequence continues at coordinate 120,297,561 of CM057830.1, read as the reverse complement.
TGTCATGGGTGGAAGAAGCCCCAGGCAGGCACAGTGGCATCCTGGGAGAGAACACAGCAGGAGCTTCACCTGGCCTGGCTGTCAGCCCAGTAGAGACTTGAAAGAGTCAGCCAGGCAAAAACGGCAGAAGGCATTCCAGGGAGAGGCCTCAATATGCTGCCATTAACAATGGGCTTCCTAGTCCAGTGGGAGTCCCTTTAAAGCTCCAGAGCAGACTGCCTGCAGAGCCCCTGGCCCAGAGGGTCCATAGATGTCAAAGGTTATCTTGGGCCCCTCAACACTGAAGGTAGCTGCTTAGCATTCAGTGGCCTGGCCAGAACCGACTTTGGCAAAGGGAGCAATCCGACAATCGACTGCGAATAGGACAAGGACATCGGGACCTTTGGTTCTGCAGTAGCACGATGCAGCCTGTCCTGTACAGCGTACAGTGCCTTGGGGCCTTGCATCTAGTCCCTGTGTCTCTTGCAGGGCCCATTCTCCACAGGCTTGCTCTCGATGCCACCTGGGCCCGTGTTGGAGCCCCTTTGGTTGGCTATGGCTAGATGGTCTTTGAGTGGCCTTAGCTTAGCCTGTACTTCACTTCCCTAAACACTAATCCCAGCCCCAAATATGGCACAAAGAGGCATGTCCAAACCTTAGTTCCTCTCCTGCCAGGACATGAGAACCAGTCCCAGGATCTGAGGCCCCAGTCCCAGGCCTGGAGGCAGTGCTGGGACCTAAAAGTTGCTCACCTGGGCCACTGGATTCTCAGGTCTTTCCAAACCTGCCCTGCAGATCCACCCCCATTTCTCAGCACCTTCTAAACCAGCACCATCATATTAGTGACCTCTGTACAGGATTTGCAATCATCAGTCGGTGCCAAACTAGCCCAGCAAGTTATTTGAATAGTGTTTGGCAGATAGGGCTGCAGGTATCCAGTAGTTTGTTTGAAGCCCTGCGCCTGTCAGAAGGAGGTTGGAGTATTGGCACTTTACCTAGGGGTCTACTTCTCTCTGCCACCTGGGTGAGGGGACGACCCTCCTGAGATTCATGGATGCTGAGCCTGTTGGGACTTGCCTGTCCTTTGGCTCCCTTCCAGCTGGAGGCCTGCCTTGTACCCAGGTCCCAGTACCTTCTGTGTAGACTTGAGACAGAGCTGTACCTGGCCAATGCCTTACCTAGTCATTTCACTGCCTTACACTTGGGTTTGGATAGAATCTCATGCTTGACTGGTTTTGCCAGGCAAACCTTAGAGGACCAGCAAACTCCTGCCCTGATGACCACCAGCCCAGAGGGGTGCTTTCCTAGAGCTTGTGTACCTTATTGGCCATTTTGGTAGACTGAGTAATCGCCCCCCAATGTCCACCTCTTGAGGAGAAGGAGAAGATATATGGATCGAGTGCAGATTGGAGTGATGCACTCTAAAGACACACAAAGAGGCCATAAGCCACGGCTTACAGTCGTGTCTGCCTCTGGTCCCTCTTGCACTCTTTTCATCATGTAATCACAAAGGCCATGTCACTCTTCAGAGGGCAATCAAGTCCCAGCTCCTTGACACCTGCAACCTGTTGGGACTTGCCATTTCCTACCACTTCCAGGCACAGACCACGGTGTTTCCCTTGGCCTGGAAGCTAGGAGGCTATTCTTTCTCTTCTCCAGCTGGCCAAAGTGGGCTCACCCTGCTTTATTTACTCACTTTTTGAAAGTAGCCATTCTAATGGGTGTGAGGTGGTATCTCATTGTGGTTTTGATATGTGCATTTCTTTAATCATTAGAGATGTTGAGGGCATCTTTTCAAGTATCTGTTGGCCTATCAGTCACTCTTAAGCAGAGGTGGGCAAACTTTCTGTAAGGGGGAAGACAGTAAATATTTTAGGCTTTGTGGGTTACAGATCTCTGTTATAACTGGTTAACTCTGCCACTGTAGCATGGGTGCACCCAGACATATGTAAACAAATGGATGTTTGCCCATAAAATTTTACTGACCGAAGCACAGGCAAACGGGATTCAACCCCAAGTTCAGTTTGTGGACCTTTGCTCTTAAGAACAAGAGCACTTGGGGTATACTTTCTCTGCGGGACTCTCTGAGGGTAAGCGCTCTATCTTGGTCACCTCTGCATCCCTTTGGAGTTAGCAGGTGCTCAGTTAATATTTTCTGAATTGATGGTCCCTACCCCTCCCCACAGAGAACAAAGCCACTGGTGTGTATGTCTACCAGTACCTACTAGAGAAGGTGTCTCACAAGAGTTGCAGTACAGGGAAAAGGCTGAGGGGCTTTCACCCTCTTCCCTCTTTTCTCCCCTACCCAGTTCATACTAAGAAGTTTTCTGGGCCGAAGAAGGAGCTAATGTGAACAAACCTTCTGGGGCTGAGTGGGTAAAAGAAAGACCTGACAAAGGGAAGGCTCTAATTTGGGTCCATTATCATTTGGAGTCTTCCACAGTTGACAACTAGGCAGTGCTGGGAAAATGAGGTGCATGCTGCTGTGGAAGGTTCTAGTATCTCTCCACATGCTGCTTTTTTGTCTCCATCCCTAACTCTTATTTGTGCCCTTTGAGCCTTCATGTTGCAAAGCCTCAGATTAGAGCCTGTGTCCCTTCCTCCGCAGATGGGTACCTTTGCCGTGTAAGCTGCCTGAATCTAGGTGGGTAATGTGGGGTGCACTGACCTAGGGGATTCTGAGCTTGGGTTTAGCCCTGGCTCCATTAATTGCCAGAGTTCCCTAGGCCATGGCTTCTTCTCTCTTGGGACTCCCCCAGCTGGTCAAAGTGGGTATTAGTAGCTTTGTCCTGTAACTACCCTTTCAGTCTGGTCACAGGAGCAGCCACTGCACAGGACTGCAGAGGCAGAGAAACAAATCCAAAACCCCTAGGCCTTGAGGAGTATAGTGGCTTGTAGGAGATCCGGGCAGCGGAGCCAGTGACTGATGGCAATGCAAGCTGGGCTTTGTAGGAAGCCAGGAGAGACTGTAGGGCAAAAGCTGTGAGGAGTGAATGATGTTGGAGAGGAAGTTTGAAAGAAGAGGCTGCTTGTCCAGCAGGACCAGATACCCTGAGATGAGCTGTGCAGAGGAGCTGTGCTGAGGAGCCATGATGGGCTTATAGGCTAGCTTGCTGGCGCTGAGTGGAGACAAGGAAGACAAGGGAAGTTGCATGGAGAAGTATTTCGGTTTAGCGGAAGGGAGAACTTTCCATCAGCAAGGGCTGTTCTCACACAGCAGGGCGAGGATATCCTAGTCAGTGGATAGAAATGCACACCAGCACTTGAAGGGCTGCGGCCAGAGGCCTCACGCATTTCTATTCTGTCTGACAAGCCCTCTTCTGCCTTGCTTCCAGTCCTTCTCTATCTTGAAGTCATGGACCTACAGGCAGAGCAGCTGGCCACGGCCACCCCTCAGTCCATAAACACATGCAGGCAGAGATGCTAATGAGGCCTGGGAGCCCCACTCTGGCCTCTTCCCCATCATCTTGTCTCTCTTGGACCCTTCCTCAAAAGCCGGCTTCCCTACAGCTGCTGGCACCCATCTCGCTGGCTTGGAATTTGTATTGGGCCACAGTCATCTTTGAAAGGTGCCCTCTCCTGGCAAAAGACACATACTCACAGATGTCCTGAAGACCGTGTCCAATTCATAAGATTCACAGACCTCCCAATTCCACACACGAATGCCAGGCCTGGAACCCCTGCTCTAAACAGTCCCACTGGCGGTTTCCTTCTGTTGCTGCGGTTACTCTAAGATTTCAGGCCAGGCAGGTAATTATCCCCATTTCTTGAGCACCCACTCAATGCTGTGGGGACCGTTGGTTGGCTCTGCCCTCGAGGAGCTCCTAGCCTAGTGGGAGTGGGAGAAAGTACACCAAGGAAATACACTAAATAAAGCAAAGATTGAGAACTACAGGCTGGGAGTCCAGGGCAAGTAGATGATTTCCAATTGGGAGAATGAGGGTAGGCTTTCTGGGGGGAAAGGGATCTAGCTTTTCTGGATCTGGGGACATAACAGGGAGAGGGCAGGCAGCCAGGGTGATCTGAGCAAGGGGATGTCTGACAAGACATGAGAAGTTTGGCTGGAGTGCAGCAGGTGTGAGGCCCAGTGGAAGAGGCTGGAGAGGCAGGCTGAGCATACGTTGTGAAAAACTGGCTACAGAATGTGTTCAAGAGAAAGTTGGGACCCACTGAAGTATTTTTGACAGAGGAGGGACAGATCTAGGTCTCTTTTAGGAAGGATGACCTGGAGATACATAAAGACTGGATCAGGGGAGGCAGACGGATCAGCTTGGCTGTCTCAGTACACCTGATCCAGGTGCAGAGAGGGCCACGTGCCGAACTAGGTCAGTATCAATGGGGAGGGAAGAGGGACTGAAATGAGAGACCTCCCCAATGAACATGCAGAATTGGACATGGACTTTCAGCTGTCCTCAAGCTGGGGGAGAACTGCTTTCCCTCCAGCCTGATTTTACAGATGGTTGTGCCACAGGGGAGAGGTGCAGGCCTAGGTTGGTTCTCCAGGATATCATTTTAGGGAGGTGTGCTGCAAGGTTATCAGCCATCAGTAAAGGGACAGATTGGGGTAGCCTGGGGACTTGGGTTGGTGAGCAAGACAAGTTCAGTCTTGCAATAACTGAGGCAAGGTTCTAGCTCGACTTGGTAACCTGGTGGGATACTTCAGTGATGTGGAACCATGGGTGGGGCCTATAAACAGAGTGGCAGGCTCGCTGAGTCTCTGCTCAGTAGGTCTGAGGTAGGGCCCCATCGTTTATAACAAGCTCTTCAGGGGCTGCTGAGACTATGCTTCCTGGGTAGTAGGATTTTCTCCAAACAGACGGGGGGGGGGAGGGGGCGGGTGACATAGGTCTGAGTCAGGAATGCAGGGCAGAGCACGGAGCAGTCATAAAAGCCCTTTGTAGGGAGCATGGCTCCACTGCAGTATCAGCTCCAGGTCATGTCTGTTTCATTCACCACTGAAGCCCAGGCAGTGCCCCACAAAACAAGTGAGCAGACCAGAGGTCCTTTGAAGAAGCAGATACCAATGGACGGGACTTATGAACTCTGGACAGAGTTCAGTGAGGGACATCTTTTGTAGAGGCAGCTGCTAGCATTTTCCCAAGAAAGCTGGGAGGACAAAGCTGAGGGCACCTTGGTCTGCCAGTCTCACTCTTCTAAGCCTGAGAGTCTCCTCCTCACAGTTCTGAAAGAGTCTATCAGTTCTATGCCGTGGCCTCCTCCTCCCTCCCACTCTGCCTAAGAAATTGAGCAGCAAGCTCTGAGTCCTTTCCAGGTGCTTCCATTAAGGCTGCATTTCTATTTCCATTGCTACAGCATTGCTCAGACTTTTACTTCCTATCTGATCTCCCAGGCTCCACATAGGGTGGCGATAATAAGCTTCTTGATTTTTGCCCTCCACTGTGTAAACTCTGAACAGTTTCCCATGCATACAGGATAAAGTTTAAGCCCTCTTGGCTTGGCATCCTTAGCCCTACTTATCTCTTCAGCCAACCCAACCTCCCACTGCTCCACATCCCCAAGTCAGACTGGTCACTTCTATACTTCACTGAATCTGAGTAAAATAACACACTGCTAATGAAATTATGACAAGCCATTGCCTACAAACCTGACCTTCAGCCTGAAATGCCACCTATGGGCCTGCAGCTACAGACCCTTTATCCATCCTTTGAGGTCCAACTCAATGCTGTCGCCTCCTGATTGGAAGACTTTTTCATGGCCTTTCCTTGCCTGGAACCCTGAACCTACACCACCTTGTCTTCCAGGCGCCCCAGCTTGTAAACATGTATCAAGCTCCTTTATTCTAAGTGCCTCCAGGGCAAAGACCTTGTCTTATTTCTGCTTGTGCTCTCCTGCTCCATCAGCTTCACACAGTTTCCCCCTCACACCAGGTGGGGGCGAGGTTCCTATCACACACACCTCATGGTATGTACAATACCTTCACTTTACTCCAGTCTCCCCTGCTGCCTCTCCACCCCTGGACAAAGGCAGAGAAGAAAGCAGAAGTCTTTAACATTGCATTTCGATTATTCTGGGAAGAAAGTAGGTTCTGTAAGCAGAATATACCAGAAAATAGAATCATATGTGCTTTGCCTTTTAGAAATTGGCTGAAGGGTTCTACAAGCGTGAGCTGCAGAGGAGCCCTTTCTGTATCATCTCGTGGAGTTTCCAAACTCCAAGCAGATCTAGGAGGCTCTTCTCTCTGACCTCTTCAGTGGCATACGGTCAAGTGACCCCACATTCCATGTCAGAAGAGGAGCTACACAGCTGGGGCACACTACCACCTTGCAACCAAAATGGACAATGGGGCTCTGCAGCTAAAGAGACATGTGTCCATGAAAGAATGTTTTATGAAAAAACAATGCAGGCAGGCACACCAGCTACACCTGAGAGAGAACCTGGACGCATATACGGAGGTGACCAATGAGCGGTCTCTTCCCTCTGGAGATTGGTGGTGGTGGGTGACAATTATTTAAATTTTTAAAAAGTTTTTGCTCTAACTTCTGCACCTATTTGAAATGTACATTGAACTTTCACTTCTGCCCTTCTCATCATCAATTAGCAAATCGGTTATTTCTTCCCTATAGCTTCCTTGATTATGCACAAGGACACTGGATGGTAAGTAACCAAGGACACAGGAGGGGTGGTGGAGAGGAAGAGGGAAAGAATGAGAACACCAAATAGCAGAATATGAAGCTGCCTGCTTTAAGAAATTCAAATCCAATCCTACAAAGGGACAAATATCTGCTGCTTTCTCCACCCTTGTGGTCGCAGAAGAGCTGGGTGTGGTCTCATCTAACTGGCAGGAGGAGGCCTAAGCTCAGAAGAAACTCACTTGAAGGTTAGTTTATTGATTCACAGGGGACAGTTAGTGGCCGGGCAATACAGTGAGAGGGCCCGGTCTCCGGGGTGCCTCACTTGACTTTTCGCAGGTGGTGAAAGCTCTGTATAGTCCTTTCTATGGCGTCATCCATGGTGACCAGGGGCCGGTAGCCCATGACCTGTTTGGCTCTCTCACAGCTGTAATAGTGGAATGTGCCAGCCAGCGCAACCCGCATTGGTGTGAAAGTGGGCTGGAGACGGATGACAGGACTGATCACCATCACCAGGAGGGACAGCAGAAGGGCCAGGTAGTAGGCCACCCAGTACGGGATGTGGTACTTGGGAGCCTCGTAGTTGAGGCCTGTCAGGATGCGGGACAGGAATGTCCAGAAAGGGATGGGTTCGTCATTGGTGATGTGAAATGCCTGGGGAGAGAACAAGAAGTTAGAAAATGCTCCCCAGCTGGAGAGGTGAGAAGACCACACTTGGAACTTGGGAGCTCGGCCACATGCTGCTGGCTTGGCCTGGGAGGATAATGGCCTCTCCCTGCCTACCCAGCAGCAGAGAGGCTTTTTTGGTTTGTAGCTATGGGCAGCCTTAAGGTAGAGAGGGAAGGTAAGGAGTTAAACCTATGGGCCAGGATTTTTAAGTGAAGCTTAGATTGCATTCAGGAAAGTATGTTTGTTAATTGAACTTAATTTAATAATCATATTAATCATGGTAAAACTCCTTAATCTTCAGATGCAATGAACAGGTCACATTACATTTCTCAAATGTGATGTGTTTCATCTAAACCAAAAGTCACACGCCTACCCTAGTCCTACCACCCTAAGTGTTATAGGAGTGGGAAAACAGCAGAGGTCCAGGAGAAAAATGAGGCCCAAAAAGGGACTTCCAAAGGTAGTGGTGAGAAACAAGGAAGATGGAGGCCCTATGAATGGGAGGAGAGGGTGAGGGGGCCCTAATGTGCTCTCCCCTCTCTGCATAAGAGCTCACCTCCCCCAACATGTCCATCCTGCCCACCAGGTGCCAAATGCCAGGACATTTAGATACATCCACCCCTCTGGAGTGGTGAGAGGCATGAGCATGGGTGGGCAATGAGGGAGAAATGGAGATATTTCCAGAATAAGCTGGAGAAAAGGTGAATAGCAAGCACCATATCAAATGTATGTGGGACCCTGCTAGAAGCAGTCAAGTCCACGGTGCGTATCCAGGTCACGTTACATGGAGAACCAGGTCTCGAATGTTTATATTCAATCCCAGCTCACTGGCCCCAGATTTGGGCCGTCCAGAGCAATGTGGCACTGCAACGTCACCATACCACCTGCCACAGGGGATCAACCTTGGACCAGACCAGTCAGGACACAGGAACATGAAGGCAATTTGCCAACAAATGCAATCATGGGGAGACACAATCTGAAGACAGGCAAACACGCACGGGGCAGGAGGAGCAGGTACCTTACCTTCCCACTGATGGTCGCATCTCGGGAGAGGTGCTCTGCAGCCAGGATGTGTCCGTGCACCACGTTCTCCACGAAGGTGAAGTCCACCAGGTTCTCCCCGTTTCTGTAGGCATGCCAGAAATGGTTCCAGTTAGACATGTGCAGGGGCCAGGGCTCCTGGGACCCTCAGAGGTGGGATATGAAAGGGCCGAGCAATGATTCTGAGAGCCCAGTGCTCTGCCTGCCCCATCTTCGCATGGCCAAGGCTGGTACTGTCTGCTCTGGGCTTCTATTTGGGCAGCAGCTCTTCAACTCCCCCTGGGACACTCTGGGCTAATGGCCTCATGCTTTTCTATCATCTCTTTTTAATCCCTCAAACCAAGAAGACAGGGAAGAAGAGAAGCAAAGCAAGAGGCAGAGAAGTAAGGTGCCAAGACACAGGCCTAAAAGAAGGAAAGAAAGAGAAAAAGAAAGGAAGCAAGCAAACGTGTACTGGGGAAACAGCCACATGCTGTCACCACCTGCAAAGGTCTTACCACCTGCACTTTCCTTGACGAGGTATGCGAACACCTCTACCTGCCTTCCTAGATGCAAGGAGTGCTGAAGGCTTGGCCCTTGACCTTGCGCCAGTGTTTTCCTTGAGCTTGTTTCCTCACTTTCCCAACAGGGACACAAATATTTTCCTAGGCTACCTGACGGTGTACTAGGTTGAACAGTGTCCTCCCCAAATTCATGTCTCCCTGAAAATTTTGGATGTGACCTTATTTGGAACTAGGGTCTCTGAAGATGTAATCAAGTTATGATGAGGACTTACTGGGGTAGGGTGGGCTCTAAATCCAGTGGCTGGCATCCTTTTAAGAGGGAAATTAGGATACAGACACAGAAAAAAGACACTCATGTGAACATAGAGGCAGAGATTAGAGTGACTTGTCTATACACTAAGGAACGCCAAGGACTTCTGGCCATCATCAGAAGCTGGGAGAAAGGCCTGGAACAGATTCTCCCTTAGTTTCCAGAAGGACCGACCCTGCCAATGCCTTGATTTAGGACTTCTGGCCTCCAGAACTAGGAGAGAATAAATCTCTGTTGTTTTAAGGCCCTCAGTTTGTGGTCATTTGCTGTGGCAGCCCAAGGAGACAAACACAGAGGGGGGCAGAGAAGGCCACATTAGATGAGAGCTATACAAACTTGACTGATCCTCGTCAGGGGGTCATGAAGAAGACCAACTATGGGCCAACTTACCCAATCACAAACTTCATCTTGCCTTTCTTGGCTGCCTCGATGAGTATGGGGACCAACTGGGGGTCCTTTGGACCGAAAATGCCATGAGGGCGGATGGCTACGGTTAAGAAATTCCTCTCAGGATCATTGGCGTCCAAGACTGCCTATAAAGAGCAGAAGGGGCACATGTCAGTAGCACGACTCACAGGGGACACAGAAGCTGGCCCCTGCTTTCATATAATTTGAGACTACTTCTCTATCCCATCCACCCATACCACCTGAATTTGAAAACAAAAGACAGGTAGCTGGGTCAAAACTAGTATGATCAGGGGCACCTGACTGGCTCAGTCGATGGAGCATGCAACTCAGGGTTGTGAGTCAAAGCCCAGGTTGGGCACGGAGCCTACTTAAAAACAACAACAACAACAACAGTATGATTAAAGAGAAAGGCCTAAAATGCCTCTTCCCCTGCAGCCAGGGGAAGATCAGCTTTGGCAGCAGTTTGTGGAAAAAACCTGAGGGTTCTAGTTAGCAAGTTAGCCTTTAGTCTCCTGCCTTAAGCTCCATGTGCTTGTTTCCACCAGTCCCAGGCCGCTCTGGTAAGTTCTGAGAACCACCTGTCGGGAAGGGACTCTGATGAACCCAAGTGGGTCGGGAAGAAGGGACTGAGAAGGTAATGGGTCTGAAAGAAACAGCGCAGTGACTGGGTAGCTAAACAGATGATCCAATACAGGTAAAGTCTAGAGCAATGCCTAGTACCTAGTAAGCACTCAAGAAGTGGCAGCTGTTATTTCTGTCACCCACTGTCAGAAAAGATGTGTTCTTGTGGCTTAGTGGACAAACTAGAACTTAAGGACTTAAAGGACAGAGAAACAGGTTTTGTTTCAAAAGTGACAAAACATCCCGAATGATTTGCTATGTTACTGGTAAAAATGTGGACCACGACAGCTCCTACCTGGATGGGGCTGTGCACTGACCAAATGAGGTGACGCAAGTCAACTGTTTCAGTAATTATGTGCCTGATAAGTGTACTTATTGCACCGCCTCACCTAGGATTTCCACTCTACAGTTGCAAAATTCTTGCATATGTTTTGCTCCCAGTGATTTAAGCTACTTGACTGAGTTTATCATCAATTGAGAGGCCTGAAAACCAACAGTACATTGTGTGCCAATAGTGGCTGATGGGGGGCTCCAGGAAGGTTGCTGTTGCAGGCATTTATAGGCTTTGCTTACTTCTAATTGAGCAACCAAAAGTAAGTGCAAGTGAGACACCAATGTTCTGAGACAAGGCTGCCACTTACAGCTCCTGAGCATAGACAGGGCAGGGAGAGGGAAGTCCCAGTGCCTTAGATGAGAGCGCTTCTTGGGCCAAGTCCTAGCAGGTGGGAGCTCTGTGAGGCTCTCCGTGCTCCAAGGAGCCGGGTGGCAGAACCTAGAGACAGGACTCCAGCTTACAAAAACCCAGGCTTCCACTCCCTAGACTGAGGAGACCCTTTGTCTCCCTGCAGATGAGTTATTCAGGAACTTTCTGAGCTGAAGTAGTACCAAACAGATGGAAGGCAGCTGGCTCTCAGGCAGCACAGTGAGACTCATGCCAAGTCAGCACTAAGCTCTAGTTTGCTGGCTGTGAAATGCAACCTCAGTGGGTGTGATATGCTGCAAATACCTGGGAGAGGTAAAGTCACAGCTTCCCCAGCTAAGGCAAGCCATCTGTGCTCAATGAGCATCCACAGCCTTCAAGTTAAGTATATCCTTAGGGTAATATTCTCCCTGGACGTTAGTCCTGGAGCTAGCTGCTGTCAGGGTCCCTGGAGCCCTGGAATCCAAAGACTTACTGCCCTGTTACTCAATTCAGACTGCTGCTAAAACCAGGCGCTCCCTGGCAAGGCTAGTTTGCCAAGTGGAAACCAGTGCCTTCCCATGTACTTTTCCTTAAGATAAAGCAAGATCCTTTCATCATTTAATTTAAATAAAGAAGAGGGGCAAGAGTGCCACCAGGAAGGTGTGTTCAAATGAAAACACTTGTGTGTTAAGTCCAAGTTCTACCTACGTGCTTGGGATCATCATAAATTGCCTCTGATTTCTATGGCAACTGAGTAACTTTGCATGGTGCAGAGGTTGAGTGCATGGGTTTAGCCACCCACTAGTTGCAGAGTCTCAGGAAGAAACTGAATCTCTGTGCATTAACTGTCCTCATCTATAACCTAGTGATGATAATAATATCCAATTTATAGGGTCATTGTGAAGTTTAAATGAGGGAGTTCCTGTAAAACACTCACATTAAGCTATTGCTATTATTTTTTTTAAATCGAATTTCATCCATGAAGTTTACTTCCCAAGTTAGGTATTCAAGCCTGAGAACACTAACTTCATAAATATTTTTCTTAAAAATCTAAACCTTCCAGATGTTCATGGAACTCGCTTGTCACTCAACCAGTTCTGAGGTACGTACTGTCTCCTGTAAGATTTTTGTCTCTGTGTAATAGTCAATGGGTTTCATGGCATAAGGGAGGTCTTCGGTTCCATTCTTGATGTTGACACCCTCAAAGATGACACTGGCACTGCTGGTTAAAATGAGTTTCTGGCAGAGGAGAAAGGAAGGTTAAAAAAATACAAGTAAGAAATGATCATTATTTAAACAATCTGATGGTCATGCATGAAAGACAATCAAACGACACCTGTTCACAACCCTCACAGGCAAGGCACCATACAAATTATTTACTACAATGCTTTGTTATTCAGGTATTTTTAAAATAATTCAAAAATCAGCATCTTTTGTAGCTATGTGGATTCGAGGTACATTCTACTGAATTCTAAAACAGTGGGTTTCACATTTTTTTCTCTATCACTACTGAGAGATGGAACAGGTATCTCACTGTAGGAATGTTTCCTCAAGGGAAGGATAGCCCCCTAACTTAGAGGGAAATGTCTGTCTGGAAAAGATGCCTGGTGCTTCAGATACCAACCTTGGCATGCCAGCACATGTACACAAGGGCATGTGCACATGCCCACTTGAGAAGTGCTATTGGAAATGAAATGCTTTCTTACAATGGTCCCAGCTTCCAGCCCTCTGGTTAAGGGCAGCACATCCAAAACTGAACACCAGTAGCTCGAATCATATCTTTACCACTTTTATTCAACATTGTACTGGAAGTCCTAGCAAGTGTAGTAGGTTAAGACAAACAACAAGGAATAATTTGAAAAGAATAAAACTATCACCATTCGCAGATGTTGGGAATGTCTACGCAGAAAACATTATGAATATACAGAAAATATTACAGTTAGAGTAATATTGGTGAGTCCAATCAATATACAAAAATTAACTGTGTTTCTATGCATTAGCAAATAAATTATAATATGAAAGATATCATAATAATCCAAAATTAAGTACATAGGCATAAGTTTAATAAAAGATGTGCAGGGGCGCCTGGGTGGCTCAGTCGGTTGAGTGGCCGACTTCAGCTCAGGTCCGATCTCACCGTCTGAGTTCGATCCCCGTGCCGGGCTCTGTGCCGATGGCTCAGAGCCTGGAGCCTGCTTTGGATTCTGTGTCCCCCTCTCTCTCTGCCTTTCCCTTGCTCACACTCTGTCTCTATGTCTCTCAAAAAATAAAATAAAAACGCTAAAAAATAAATAAATAAATAAATAAATAAATAAATAAAAGATGTGCAAAACCTTTCTAAAGTAAAGGACAAAACTCTATTGAAAGGCATTAAAGAGAGAGAGATGTTAAGACAGTATTGGAAAGGTATCAATTCTCTCCCAAATTACCTTTAAATTTGATGCAATGACAATAACAACTCCAACAGCCTTTATCAAGGAACCTGACAAGTTGATTCTAAAATGTATATGGATAAGCAAAGGGCTAAGAACAGCCACTCAAATTCTGAAGAACATGGTTACAGGGTGAGTTGTTCTAGCACATACTGAGATTCACCCTAAGCCTTGCTTCCTGAAGGCAGAGCACAGTAGCATGGGCACAGGCAGAAGCCAATGGAGCAGAAGAAAGAGCTGGGAAGAGACCCATGGGAGGCACCTATGCCTGAGATGTGCTGGAGAGGGTGCTGAACAGTGGGGAAATGATGGGTCACAAGATAAATGTTGCTGAACGACAAAAATTTGATCTCTACCTCAAACCTAAAATGTTGGTGGATTAAAGATTTAAATGTGCAAAGTAACACTTTAAACCTTTGGGGGGAAAACCCACATTAAACAGCCTCTCGATTTCAGTGTTAGGAAATGTTTCCCAAATACAACATGAAAAGCCATTTTCTGCACTGTAGCCCACTAAGCTATTCTGCCACTTCAGTGAATATATTGCATATACATATATTGAGATGGAAAATCTAAAAAACATGTTGGGAATAAAGCAAGTTGCAGGAAGATATATTCAATATATAATTTCTATAAAGTTTTTAACATGCAAACTGATATATTGGCTGCACATGGAGTGAACAGCAATGATAAACCCAAGTTCAGAACAGTCATTCTTCATGGGTGGGGACAGACAGCAATGGCATGGAGGATGGAATCACACATAGGACTTCAACTCTACCAGTAATGTTACTTAAACTCTGTGATGATTATATGAGTACTATATTATTCTTGAATCTTTTCTGGATTGCTGGGTTATTCCATTTAAAAAACAGCAGTAGTAAAATTCACAGAGTTCAAGCATTCACAGAGTTCAAGTAAAATTCACAGAGTTCAAGTATAGACTAGGGAGTCTGGGATTTGGCATCAGAGGGTCTGATTTGAATCCCACCTCTTTTATTACTGGGAAAGAAATAACATACAGCCTTCCAAATCTGGTTCCTCACCTATTAAGTGACATTAGTAGCTCCTGATTACCTATTGAGGAGCAAATCAGGTGACAACTACAGGGCAAAATGTCTTGTCATTTGCAAAGTATAAGGAGTCACTGTTACTATGATCCAACCTTTCCAGGCACTGACCTCTGAAGAGCTCCTCCCCAACTTGTTCTTTTTTTTTTTTTAAATGTCTTATTTGTATTTATTTGTGTTTATTTATTTATTTATTTTGAGAGAGGGAGATAGAAGGAGACAGAGCACGAGTGATTGTGTGCATGAGCTGGGGAGGTGCAGAGGAGGGAGAGAATTTCCCAAGCAGGCGCTGTGCTGTCAGTGCAGAGCCCAACGTGGGGCTTGATCCCACGAACCGTGCGATCATGACCTGAGCCGAAATCAACAGTCGGATGTTCAACCGACTGAACCACCAGGCACCCACTTGTTCTTTGCTGGGTCAGCTGATGATGCCGGGTGCCCCATAAGAGTGATGATCCTGAGAACCAAGATTTATAACAAAGCAGCAAACTATAACAGGGTGGAATTCATATGCCCTCAGGTCGAATTATAACAGGTTTCTATTGGTGAAAAGTAAATGGCTTATTTTTCTTTGAAAATGTAAGCAAGGTCTGGAAAATAGTATGGTAGTTCCTTAAAAGGTTAAACACAGAATTAGTTTATGATCCAGGAATTCCACTTCTAGGTATTTACCCAAAGTAACTGAAAGCAGAGACTGGAACAGATACTTATACACCTACTTCTTAGCAGCGTGATTCACAATAGTCAAACGTGGAAACAACCCAGATGTCCACTGATGAATGAACGGCTAAACAAAATGTGGTCTATCCACACAATGGAATGTTATTCAGTGGTAAAAAAAAAAAAAAAAGAGAGAGAGAGAAAGAAATTCTGACACAGGCTACAATATAGATGAACCTAGAAGACCTTATGCTGAACGAAAGAAGCTAGATATAAAAGTACAGATTCCCCCATGAGCCCACTTCTATGCGGTCTCTAGATTCATGGAAACAGAATGTAGGATGGTGGGTGCCAAGGGCTTGGATAGGAGGGGGTGGGGAGCTGTAGTTTAATGCGGAGAGGGCTTCAGTTTGGGAAGATGAAAGTTGAGGAGATGGATTGTGGGGATGTTTGCACAGCAATGTGAATGTACTTGATGCCACTGAACTGTAAATTAAAAAATGGATAAAATGGTAAATTTTGATATTTAACCACAATAAAAAATATAAGCAATATCCACATTTTATAGCTCTTTAACCAGAGACTGATAAGCCTTAGCATCCTCAGATGATCTACTGAGATGCAGTTAGAATATTACAGCTCAAATTGGCACAACAGTCCCTAGGGCTGCTTCTAGGATCTTCACAACATTTTAGGAAGCAAGCCTGGCTAGGCCCAGGAAGACAGCAAGAAGAACCCTGGCTCCTACACACTTAGAAAAGGCCACGACATGCTCCTGACAGCACTCGCTCCAGCTTTCCCCTTACCTGAACCCCAGCCTCTTTGCAAGTTTCAATGACATTCTTGGTGCCAATGTAATTCACTCTATAAAAGAGTTCCTTGTTGTTACTGGACGGTGGGGGTGATGCACAGTGGAAAACTGTGCTTACACCTTTCAGAGCTGGGTACAGATCCTAGAAAAGCAAACAGACAAAAAAAATCATTCCTGCTTTAGACAAGTAAACAGCCTCCTCACATTCCCACCCTCCAATCTGTGGCATGTAGGTGTCTTGCCCTTTCATAATTCTATAATTAACATGGAAATACATCTCATTGTAAAAGATTCAAACAATACACAAGTACATAGGATAGAAACCATATTGTCCTTTCAATTGCCCCTCCCCATTGATTGGTCCCCAGTAAAAACTGGTTTAGGGCATGAGAAAGAAGCCTGTGGGGTCCAAACAAAGGCAGTATCTGTGCCTCTGTGCACCATGGGGGGTGTGTGTATGTGTATGTGTGACAACCCAGCACACCTGAGGGTAAAACTCCTGGGAAAATGATCTTAGAGATACAAATTATGAATCATATGAAAAAGTCCTACACCATGAAAGACAGTGCAAATAGCCAATACACAGGAGTATTCCCTTCTGTGAAAATAGATCTAGAACAGCAAGCTGAAAGGAAATAAAAACGGGTATGCTTAATTTACTGTTAAAAGGAACCAGAGCTCCTGAGAGCAATGGCTGATTGCAGATCTGAGGCAGGAAATAGACAAGATGAGCCTGGAACACCTTGTCGAACTAGAAAGTAAGGAAGCTAGTCAAGACTCCTGAGGTCCTGTTAAAAGGATTCAAGAGTCAACTTGAAGAGGCTCTCACTGGCCAAAGAAGGGACAATTTGATCACCAGTAAGAATAATAATTCCTTCTATAAACTAATAAAGGGAAACAAACATTTCATCTGCATAAGGTACAATGAATTGAATTAAGAAACAAAGAGAGAATAATAGCATGTTGCCATTTTACAAGACCTTCATTAAGTAATAAGATCTAGGAATGATAATTAACAGACAAACATCACCAAAACAAAGACAATCATGAGTTATGTGCCTAGATCCACTGTTTATTAATATTTTGCCATAATTTTCTTTGTGTAGATACACAGATATACAATCGTTTTTTTTCTTAAACCATCTGAGAGTAAGTTGTAGACATTGTGCCACTTTGCCTCTAAACTCTTCACTAGGTATCTTCTAAGAATAAAAACATCCTCTTAAATACCACTAAATAATGATCACACACAAGATATGTAACAGGATAGGACACTCTTATTAGTCCTATAAGATAATTAGTCTATATCCAAATTTCTCCCATTGTCCCAGTAATGTCCTTTAAAGGCATTTTTATATTTGGATCCAGGATCCAATCATGGATTGTATTGTATTTAATCCTCGTATCTCTTCTGTCTCTTTGAATCTGAAACATTCAGTGATGATTCTTGCCTGGAACACTTATTAACACATTATTGTAAAATGGCAAAAATCCTAATTCCAGCGTTTGTTTTACTTTTATTAGTTGGCATTCCTCTGTAATGTAGATGTTCTTCCGCTACACTTTCTTTTTTTTTAAAGTTTATTTATTTATTTTGAGAGAAGTGAGTGGGGTAGGGACAGAAAGAAAGAGGGAAAGAGAATCCCAAGCAGGCTCCATGCTGTCAGCATAGAGCCAGACACAGGGCTCGAACCCACAAAGTGTGAGATCATGATTTGAAATCAAGAGTTGGAAGCTGAACTGACTGAGCCACCCAGGTGCCTGCTAATTTTTCACGGCCACCTGGATTCTTATTTTATTCAATGCATTACAATCTACTACTATTACATTTTGTGAGGTTAAAATGTCCCAAACTTGGCCAGTGGAAGCTCTTTAAGTTGATTCGTGTTCCTTTTTTTTTTGTATTTTTTTAGTTTACTTATTTATTGAAAGAGAGAGAGAGAGAGAGAGAGAGAGCACATGGGATAAGCAAAGAGAGGGAGAGAGAGACAATCCTGAGCAGGCTCCACACTGCCAGAGCAGAACCTGGTATAGGGCTCAAACTCACAAACTGTGAGATCATGACCTGAGCCAAAGTCAAGAGTCGGACACTTCACTGACTGAACCACCTAGGCACCTCAGGTTCCTGTGTCCTTTTGACACGTTCTTATTAGTTTTTGAGCACTTGCTTAATTTTGTCCTAAGAAAATGTCTCAGGCTTACTGTACTACCCCTGCTCGGAGTCCTGAATAGGCTATTTATTTTCCCAAGGAGCCCTGGTTCCTTTTATGGGCAATGGCATACAGAAATCAAAATCTGAGCACTTAGGTGTGGTTATTGCTATTAGTGCCCCAGAGAAAAAAACTGAACCAGAATCAGATGCAGCTTTAAGTCCACTAGAAATATAAGGCACAGATTTGACTTTAAAGTTTGTAGTACTCTCATCATAAAAGTAAGAACAAACAGATGAAAATCATTATAATGTATTTTATTTAATATAATGTTGAAAAATACTATCATTTCAACATGTAATCAAGATAAAAATTATTAATGAATTATGTATATTCCCTTTTTCTGTACTACATATGCTTTACTGGATAGTACATTCCCAGACCTACCAGCTTCCAGGAAACCCTAGAGGACAGAGGGACATGTCAAACAAAACCATGGGGTTGCAATCTGCAAAATTCAGTCCATGGGAAATGCTACAGGACGATAAATATAGTTCTAAATAAATATCAGTTATTCAACAAACGAAATGTGAAGGGGAACTTATATAAAAGAGACTTAACTAGTTCAATCAACTTCAATATCTTAACCTTTTTGGTTCCTTATCTGGAAAGAAATCTATGTAAAACCACTTATGAGACATTCAAGGATATCTGAACACAGGCTGGAACTTAAGGAACTGTCACTATGTTTTAGGTGTAGTCATGGAACTGTGTTTTTAAAAAGGCTCCTTATCTTTTAGAGACAAATACTGAAATATTTATAGGGGAAAAATGATAACGGTGTTTAGGATTGGCTTCAAAACAATCTGAGGGTGGGGTGGGAATATAGGTGAAACAAGACTGTGAGTGCATATGATACAGAGGAAATCTATGAAATATTACAAAGACAGAAAATGAAAGAAACCACGAAGAAGAAACTAATAGACATGTAGAATATAATTTTTCCAGAAATGAGGACAGGATTTCATCCTCAGATTCCAAAGGCCCACTAGGTGTTGAGTAGGATTTAAACACAAAATGAAAACTCAGACCTAGACCTGTTCTCTACAGAGCATACAAGATAAAAAAGAAAATCCTAAAAGGCATGAGAGGAAAACCCAGCTGACTCCAAAGGAATGATCAGATTGAGTATTGGAAGGAATAATTATGAACCTATACTTCCACCCCCAGCAAATAAGCACTTATGAGAAAGGGTGATATAACAACATTTTCAGGCATACAGGGGCCCAGAAAGTTTACTGCCCAAATATTCACTGAGGGATGCCAAAATAAACGCTTCAGGAAGATGAGGACGGAAACTGGAAGAAAGAAATGGGAAACAAGAAGTACTGTTGAACGAATTCAAGAATATAACACAAAACCTAAGTAATGACTTTCAAACCCGTTTCAAACCCCCTCACTCTCTTCACATTTCTTACATTTCTGTAAGAAATTCTGCCTCCGGACTGCAGCATCAGCTCCCGCCTGAGTTTCCAGCCGGCTGGTCTGCCCTGCAGATTTCAATCTTGCCAACCCCACAATCCCGTGAGCCAATTTCTGTAATTAAATCTTATTCTATCCCTTTCTCCATCTCTCTCTCCCTCTTCCTCTCTATCTACATACACATACACACGTTAATGGTTGTTTCTCTGGAGAACCCTGACTGATACAGAGAAGAAAGAGGCAAGGGGGATAAGTGTTATGCAAGACAGTAAGTCAGTCATAGACTCGAAGGCAGTGAGGACACGAATTGGGTGAAGGACAGTGGAAAAGAGCCAGAAATCTGGGTGTGGTTTAAGAATTGGTAGGTGAAGATATTAGAGGGCATGAACTAGAAAGACAGGATAGGAGGTGGTGCTCAGAGTGAAGGGCCTGTAAGTGAGTTCATGGTGAGGACACATTTATTGATGACAACAGGCCTGTAGGCAAACAGGGGTGAGTGACAGAAGGCCAAGGAGAGGTGAGGTGACGGTATTGGCGCGGTCATCTGTGTGACTACTGAGCTTATCCACAGTTATGACGAGGCTGACCTCGGCCAGGCACTAAAATCACTAAGAAATGAGATGGAGCCCCCTGGGAAAGGGAGCAGGTGGCTGTGGATGACTGTTCCAAGGACGGGCACCGGGGTATGTATAGTCTGCCGGCATCATCTGCACAGCCAGAGGGATCTTGGGGCAGTGAGGAAGTGGCAATGACAAACAAGGAAGACTTCTACCCCATCTCCAGGCTCAGAGGTGTGGGCAGCGTGGGAGAGAAGACAGCCTGCAGGGAAAGTTGTGTCCTCAAAATTCAAAGTAAAACAACTATGGCAAATGATGCCAAAGCCAAGAATAAGAGCCCACGGCCAGGTTGAGGTAAGCTGTCTGTGACACAGCATTCCAAATCGATAAGAGAAACAAGGTAAGCCAAAGACAAATGGACAAAAGTTGCTGAGAGGCACTTCACAGAGGACCAACAAAGAGCACAGAGTCTGGCCTCCTGAATAGGGAGGGCACGTGACTCTAAGCCTTCCCAAGCTACCATTCCACACCCTTCAGAATGGCGATACCGAAAAGTCTAAGTACGCTGAGTGTTGACAAAGACATAGAACGATGTGGATCCTACCTATCCCATTGCTGGTGTGAATAGAAAATTGATATAGCAGCCTTGTCGAGCAATTTGGCAACATCTAATAAGACTCAAAATATTAATACCCTTATGACGCAGGTAAAGCCTGCAAACATGCTCAGTGAAAGAAGCCAGTCATAAAAGGACATACATTATTGCATGATTCCACTTATATAAAATGCCCAGAGTGGGCACATCTACAGAGACAGGAGATGAGGTTTCCAAGGGCTGGGAGGGGAGGAGAGCAAAAGGGGAACAACTGCTCATGGGCCTAGGATTTTCTGCTGGGATGATGAAAATGTTCTGGAATGAGACCAAGGTGATGGTCACACAACTTTGTGACTATGCAAACAACCACTGAATTGTACATTTTAAAAGTATGAAGTTTATGGAATGTGAAGCATATCTCAATTTAAAAAACCCCCGAAGCCCAGCGACTGCACTTTTGGGTACACAGGTGACCCTTGAACAACACGGGTTTGAACTGCACGGGCCCAAGTGCACCTGCAGTTTTGAGGTAAATACAGTACAGGACCATGAATGTATTTTTTCTTCCTCATAGTTTTATTTTTTTTAATTTTTTAAATGTTTATTTATTTTTTGAGAGAGCACAAGCAGGGCAGGGGCAGAGAGAGGGGGACAAAGGATCCAAAGTGAGCTCTGCGCTGACAGCAGCAAGCCCCAAATGGGGCTCAAACTTGCGAACTATGAGATCATGACCTGAGCAGACGTCAGATGCTCAACTGATTGAGCCACCCAGGTGCCCCACTACTTATAGTTTCCTTAACAACATCTCCTTTTTTGTATCTTACTTTATTGTAAGAATATTGTATATAATACATACAACATACAAAATGTGTGTTAGTGACTATATTATTGGTAAGGCTTTCAGCCAACAGTAGGCTACTAGTAGTTAAGCTTTTGGGGAGTCAAAAGTTGTACACGATTTTCAGCTGCATGAGGGTCGGCGTCCCTGATCCATGTTGTTCCAAGATCAACTGAATACTCTGGAACAGTAATCAGCACAATGTAGCCTGTGGACAACTTTATAAATAAAGTTTTATCGGGGCATCCGGGTGGCTCAGTCAGTGAAGCATCCAACTTCGGCTCAGGTCATGATCTCGGGGTTTGTGTGTTCGAGCCCCACATTGGGCTCTGTGCTGACAGCTCAGGGCCTGGAGTCTCCTTCAGATTCTGTGTCTCCCCCTCTCTCTGCCCCTCCCATGCTCATGCTCTGTCTCTTCTGTCTCTCGATAATAAAAACATCAAAAAAATTTAATAAAGTTTTATTGGTACACAGCCACACCCATTCATGTATGTACTGACTATGGCTGCTTTTGGACTACCATGGTAGAGTGCAGTTGTACTGACAAAATGTGGGTGTGTGTTGAATTTTTTCCTGTAACTTTAAATTTCTTCAAAAAAAATTTTTTTGAAACAATTTGGCTGACCTCTGAGCAGGGTAAGCCTGGTAGTTTCCCTTTGAGGGTCTGTGGAAAACTGGCAAGGTTGGGTGGTCCATTACCTGTCGGTTGCAGAGGTCACCCAGAAAGAAGTGCACCCGGGAATTGTCAAATCCTTGCCGCATATCAAATACATTGACGGTGTAGCCTCTTGCCAGCAACTGCTCCACCATGTGCTGCCCCAGGAATCCAGAGCCTCCGATCACTGTGCACTTATTGGCCTACAGAAAGAGAGGGATGGGCAGGGGGTATATGAGAATTGGAAGCTATAAAGAGCTTCAACTCACATGTTCATGAGCAAGTCCATCTGTTTGTTTGAAATTTTTCTTGAGTCAAGTTGGAAGTTTTATATAATTCTGGTGTTCTATCACTAGTGGCACCCTACTCTCCTGGAATCAGTAAGGAGGAAAGAGAGATAGGAAATGATACCGAGATAGACTTTGGCTGGACTGGTTGATCTGATATAGGCATGCAGTATGTTTAACGAGAGTACCAGGAAGCACCTCGGAAAAAAATGAAACTATGTGTGATCAACACTGGACAATACAAAAAACCCGAAGGTAATACCTTCTTGCTCCTAATAATGGAGACCTGGCTACTTCTAAGGCAGAACAGACGGAAACAAAATAAAACACAACACAATATGCCGCCCACTCAACTCACAATGTGGACTTAAAATATCAGCAAGAAGAAAGCAAAGTCTCTATACTCACAGGAGAAAGTCAGCCCCTTTTCCTCGCTGACCATTATAGGGCTATGCTGTATGCCTTTGGACTTGTTACCTAATCCCTTCCCACCTTAGTATATCCAAGACTGTTGCTGTCTGATAGGATCTCCTGGAGGGGTTGCAGGAAGGATCAGTAAACTGTTAATCAGCCAGGCCTAGGGCTTTGCTTTCCCTTCTCTGAGCTCTGAGCAAACTGACGAATCAGGGAAGAGCTATGGTGTTTACATTTCACCTTTTGCAACATGTGCACTTTCTGGGCTAAATTCCAATTCTGGTGACTGGAGACAATGGAATGACAGAGCACCAGATGCAGGCAACTTAATATTCTGATGCCAGGGAGTCAATGCAAAACTGTCTGTTGCATACTGATTAAGCTGGCAACAAGAGTCTCTAAAGGAGGACCAGTGATATCCCTCCTCCCTGGGGTCTTTCTAAAACTATATCTGGGCTTCCTGAAAATTACAAATACCCATTTTCCCTAAGCTTATGTACAGTAAATCAAAGTTGGGAGTGCAGAAACTATAGATATTAAAGAAATTCTGCTCCTGATTAGAAAACAAACAAACAACCCCTCTATTTATCCCTTAAGTATCTATGCAATTAAGTAATGCAGGAGACTGCAGAGGTGCCAGGGCCCCTACTACAGATGCCCCTCCCAACCTGGTATCCCATGGACTGACATTTTTACTGGAGTCCACTGGACCATCCAGAGATGGCTCTGGAGCTTTAGCATCATTTGCTCAGGCATGTGTAACCTACTGATGTAATCAGCTTCACTATTCCATCACCCACCCCCTCCCCCGCCGCTGCCAACTGAATGATCTCTTCAACTCATTTGTGTCTAGGTTTATGTTTGATTACTCCCATATACATTTAATCACATCATGCTAAATAATTTGCACCTTGACTGAAACTTCTAAGTTATTCCCAGGACATAGGCAAATTAAAACACAAATCCCATTTGATCCTCATTTTGGCTATGCCTTCTCCTTCCCTCAAGTCAACTGTACAGAAAAATGTAATTTTTTTAGAATAACTCCAAGCCTCCCTGCTCCCCAAACTGATTTTTCTTGGTTTGCTAAAAGTTTGCCTTAGTCCAAAGAGGTTCAAACTAGACATGTTTTGATAGTATCCCAAAGGATTTCGGATTCTCTTGTTTATCTGGCATCTTTAGTTACAGTTGTTTCATAGTTCGATAGTCTAATTTCTTTAAAAAATAAAATAACCTTTCTATTATGTCCAGTGTAATTCCTTTCATGATTTTATTTATTTTTTTTAAGTTTATTTATATTGAGAGAGCGAGAGAGCAAGAGCATGAGCAGGACAAGGGCAGAGAGAGGGAGATAGCGAATCCCAAGTAGGCTCCGCACTGTCAGTGCAGGGCCCAGTGTGAGGCTTGAACCCATGAACCACAAGATCATGACCTAAGCCAAAATCAAGACTGAGTCACCCATGCGCCTCTGGGTTTTTTTTTTTTTTAATTATTATTATTATATTGAAACGTGGCAACGATATTGCTTGGAACAAGTGGGCCAATGGTTATTGCACAGAGAGTTCTGTAGTGATGAGAACTGAACCGGCATTTACCCCAGAGAAGTCAGGTGTGTGATGGGCCAATGTCTTTAATCACACCTGTAACACCACATGGTTAGAGATCATGTGAAATAACCACTTACCTTTTAAAAGGCAAATTGAAAGATGAAGCAAAGAAAGTGGGCACAGTGGACAAGAAGGACCATGTACTAACAAGAATAAAACTCCAGACTGAAAACAGGTAGTGAGACTCAAAAATGGGTTACTAACAGAAATTATAAAATCAACATTTTGGAGAGAATTTTAAGACTAGAAAAGAAAGCTATCTAAATGATTTTAATTGCAATATGATCTTGAGGTAGGAGAATGATCTACGCCCCTGGGTTTCTTTTAAAGTGTTCTATTCTCCTTTCTCCCTAGCAGTGGGCCTCTTTTCAGAGAAGTCTTAACACAGAACATATAAACAAGGTAAGATGAAAGTGTTTTTATTTTAGTAGTTTAAATTTATAACTTGTACTTCTTATAAAGGCAACCAGTGAGAAAGAACACCATGACAAAACCACTGGAATCTACATTTTTTTGGTTGCTGAGTATCAGTACAATCCTAATTTACATTAAACAAGGAACTAGATGGCAAGGGACTCTGCTGGTTCATCTGAACATTAGAATCTCACATTAACCTTCTATTACAGAGGCACAGAGGAGGCTTTATTCTGAGCTACATACCAAGACAAGTGTGATCTGGTGGCCCAGGGAAACCCCTGGGCATCTTTAATTTATTAACATTTGATATAAACACACTTTACCTTTGTGTGATTTCATTTCATTTCACTTCTGAAATGTTAGCATTCATTAAAAATGAATCAAACCAAACCATTGCTGACCTACATGAAGAACCTCCAGGAGGTCTGACAATTCCTTAAAGTCCTTTATGATACTTCAATGCTAGATCTTAGGAGTCCTTGCTACCGCCATTGTGGTTACTGGGGAAGCCTTCTGACATTCCACCCAAAAGCCTAGTCTAGCCTGCTGGAGGCCACATGAAGGCAAACCAAGGCACTCAGCCGACGCCTGCAGTTACTGCCAGGGATGTGAGTGAGAACACCTGGAACTCACACCTCAGGGGGTCCCCATGACTGCAGGTGGGTGGGTGAACCTGTAGGAAACCAGCCAAGGACCCCCAAGCTGGGCCCAGCCTGAATCACAGAACCAAGAACAAAAAAATGGGTACTGTTTTAAACCACTATGTTCTAACACTGTTACGCAATAATAAGTAACTGTTACCTTAAATATATGTGTGTGTGTGTGTGTGTGTATCTTATATTAAAAAAACTCAACATTGATTTATTTAATAAATGTACCAAATGCAATTTTTAACCCACAGGTATTATCAGTGGCTTCCTGGTGTATATGTGCTCAACTTTCTCTTATCCGGTTTTGGTTAACCTTTTTTTTTGTGTCAGTACTCACAGTTGGAATGTCTTCTGTCAAATGTGTCCGTATGACCTGGTCTCTCATTGGCTCACCAAATGCTTGTTCCATTTCAGCTCCAAATATCGTTATGTTTGAGATGAAGTTTTCTCTTCATAAAGACATATTTAGAGACAGACATTTATATAATATAAACTGAAACATATTTTAGGCATTAGTGTTTTTGTGTGGATGTCAATCCCCTGTCAAGTTTTCCACAAAGAGCTGAACCACAGCAGTAGCTGTTAAGTGAAGCCCTCCACTTAACATTCCTGACAGGCTTCTTTCTAAGGAAAGGGTGTAACTGGGCCCATAACTCACTGTATTCTTGGATTAGAGGCAGAATGGGAAGCCAGTTAAATGACGTCTCTTGTTATATACAACAAAAGGAACATCTTTGGCATCGTAGCGTTTTCCATGGCACGCACATGCTTCAATTATTCTCAGTTTTCCTTGTGTTGATCATGACTTTGTGGGAATGCAGTGGGAAAATGCACAGACCTAGGGAGTGCTAGGTTCTGGTACCAGCGCTACCACGAACTAGGTAAATCTTCTCAAGTCCCATCTCTCTGCTACAGCTGAGTCTCCCCATGAACAAAAGGGATTGTGTGCTCATCCCCATGATGCTAGGGCAGGGGGTGCTGGGGGTGGAACAGTGTAATGGAAGACAGAGCTCTTCTTGGTGAAATTAAAGCCACCCTATGTATGGAAGAACTCAGTGTCTGGGGCCATCAGAAGCCTTCAGGAAGTAGTCACAGTATAGTGGGGACTGAGCACTTCACAACAAAGACACAATGAAGCATATCAGCTGACAAAGCCCCAAAACACAAAACAGAGGAGTAGTTTATAAGAGAAGCTTTTGTGGCAGTCCTTAGGATATGCTCGTCTCTTCATTCACCCATAATACTGACTTGCAAACAAAGAGAAGCATTCAATTTTGGGTTACATGTATTTGGTCTTACATCTGTTTTCTTGGTAGTGGTCAATTTACTTAAGTCATGGATCTCCTAACATCTGGAGGTGGTGAAATCTGTGACAAAGAAAACAGTCCAACTGCCTTCAAAAAAGCTAGATTCACAGAACACTCATCAGTGAGAAGGTGGCTGCCAGGCAGCCAACACCGGGGTCTCAAACACCATGACTGCTCCAATCCAATTCCACACCTCTAGTCTCCCTCTCCCTCTCCCTCTCCCTCTCCCTCTCCTCTCTCTCACACACACACACACACACACGTACTTGTAGGAAATGATTTTGTGGATGGATGAAATGGCCTTGAAATGGATGTTATGAACCTCTGTGTCTGATGGGGCCATTTTAGGGAAACATGTTTCTGAAATCATACTGGAAGTAATCGGGAAAATATATTTCAAAACTTCACTTTTCATGGACCTTTTCAGAAAGATGCAAATAATGTCTAAACAAAGTTATTGGTACTTCTATGCCTATCCCATCCCTCCATGTCATAAGTTCTCTTTACATTGGCAAGGAGCCCTGTCTCTTGCTCATTCTAAATAGATGTGACTGGTGAGCTTTAACTCATTTGACTCATCATCAGATGGGGAATGCAGATTTAGGTACTTGCACTATGCCCTAGCAAACAGTTCTTGGAGTTCTGTCTTGCTCACCACTGTATTTTGGCATGAAGCACAGGCCTGGTACAAAGTGGGTACTCACATATCCACTGGATTTGAGTACAAGATGTGTGTACACACTCATGCAGACCACCTTCTGCTCTCTACCAGATACACACGAACACCCAACTAAGATGCAGGAGCTTCACTGGGGGCAGATGGGTTCATTATATTTTGGCAGTGCTACACTCATGAACAACCACTGCTGGCTTCATACTCTATTTCCCAGATACTCAAAGAACCATGAGGAAATGAGAGGGCAGGTGGCATGAGCCAATGAACACCTGGTGTCATCAGAAGCTGAAAGAGGCAAGGAAGGTTCCTCTCTTAGTGCCTTTGGAGGGAGCATGGCCCTAACGGACACCTTGATTTCAGACTTCTGGCCTCCAGAAGTGGGAGAGGAGAAATTTATGCTGTTTTAAGCCACCAATTTTGTGGTTATTTGTTGCAGCAGCCACAGGAAATCAAAACAGGTATTATTTGCAGTTCTGAAATCCCAATAGCAGAGTAGCCAACTCCATAGCCACACTATACTACTAGAAAAGCAAGAAGACTTTAAGCCTGTTCCCCAACTTGATCTCTAAGGGAAGATCTGGTAGGTGAAAGAAGAAACCCATTTTGCTGTCATGGAGTCCTACCATTCAAACAGTGCTCACTCAATCCTCAGCAAACCAGCCTCCTGTAGAAACAAAAACAAAATCAAATACTTTGTCTCAAATTATATACAAATTATTTTGATTATTTATTATACTATGATCCACATAAGAATTTTGGTGTTACTTCAGTTGTCTCTAGGGGCTAGGGTACCCAAAACTAGCTCAGGGAATGAGTCAGATCCCACTGGTAACTCCCTAACCTAAATCCCCCATGTGCTATACACTCAGATTAAAATGAACACCAAGAACAGCTCTGATTGAACAGATATTTCTTCAAAAAAAGATATACGTTACAGATAGCCAATGAGCAGACAAAAAGGTGCTCCAAATCACTAACCATTAGGGAAATGCAAATCTAAACCACAATGACATACCACCTCATAACCATTAGGATGTCTATTATGAAAAAAAAACCCAGAAAACAGAAAACAGCAAGTGTTGATGAAGATGTGGAGAAACTGGAACTCCTATAAAATGGTGCAGCAGCCGTGGGAAACAGCATGTGGTTTCTCACAAAAATTAAATGTAGAATTACCATAGGATCAAAGAATTCCATGTCTGGCTATATATCTTTAAAAAAATGAAAGCAGGAATTTGAAGAGATAGCTGTACACCCCTGTTCATTGGTACCACTATTCATAATAGCCAAAAGGTAGAAGTAATCCAAGTGTCCATCAATGGATGAACAGATAAAACACAATGGAGTATCATTCTGCCTTAAAAAGGAAGGAAATTCTGGCAACTACGGGATGGGACATAATATTTGCAAACCATATTTTCTCATAACAGTTTAAAAAATGGGCTAAGGACTTGAACAGACATCTCTCCAAGGAAGACATATTAATGGCCAACATAGTAATACAAAAAATGTTCAACGTCACTAATCATTAGGGAAATACAAATCAAAACCACAAAGAGAGATCACCTCACTCCTGTCAGGATGGCTGTTATCAAAAAGTCAAAAGATAAGTGTGGGTGAGGATGTGGAAAAACTGGAAGCCTTGCACACTGTTGGATGGAATGCAAAATGGTACAGCTCCTATGGAAAACAGTATAAAAGATCCTCAAAAACTTAAAAAACAGGACTACCATATGATATAGTAATTCCACTTCTGGGTATACATCCAAAAGAACTGAAACTAGGATCTAAAAGAGACATATATTAGCCCTTCTATGCTCATTACAGCACTATTCACAACAGCCAGGATGAAAGCAACCTATATATTCACTGACAGATGAATGGAGAAAGAAAATGTGGTCTATACATACAGTGGAATACTATTCAGCCTTAAAAAAGAAGGAAATTCTATAATACACAACGACATGGATGAACTTTGAAGACATTATGCTAAGTAAAATAAGGCAGTCACAGAAAGACAAATACTCCATACTCCACTTATACAGGGTCCCTATAATAGTCGAATTCATAGAATCAAAGAGGAGAATGGTAGATGCCAGGGGCCGGGGAAGGGGGAATATGGGGAGTTACTGATCAATGGGCATAAAGTTTCAGTTTACCAAGATGAGTAAGATCTGCTGTAAAACACTGTACCAATAGTCAACAATAATCTATTGTACACTTAAATATTTGTTAAGAGTGTATACCTCTTGCAGTGCTCTTACCACAATAAAATAAAATAAAAATTTAAAAAGGCTGGAAATTCCAACATATTCTACAACATGGATGAACCTTGAAGACATTATGCTAAATGAAATCAGCCAGGCACTAAAGGACAAATACCGTATGATCCTATTTATATGAAGTATGTATAGTAGTCAAATTCATACACACAGCAAGAATGGTGGGTGCCAGAGGCTGGGAGAAGGGGGAATTGGGGACTTGGTGTTTAC
Organism: Paguma larvata; assembly: GCA_030068075.1. Classification (NCBI taxonomy): domain Eukaryota; kingdom Metazoa; phylum Chordata; class Mammalia; order Carnivora; family Viverridae; genus Paguma; species Paguma larvata. Next base: position 120,267,658 of record CM057830.1, on the reverse strand, counting down.
TAGGAAGAGTTTCAGTTCTACAAGACAAAGACTTCTGGCGATGGATGGTGGGGATGTTTGCACAACAATGTGAAATGTACTTAATGCCACCGACCATATTCTTGAAAATGAGCTCAGAATAGCTCTGAATGGGAAGATAAGACCCCAAAGAGCAACACTCAGGGAGCTGGGATTGTTAAGGTTCACACATCAGAAGCCTCAAGTCTTTCTCCTGTAAAATGTTAGCTCTTTGAATCCATTAAAAACCAATATGTTCATACTGGGACAAAGCTTTGAACTAAAAAATCAATATGGGAAGAAATCCACCTTCTACTGGTGAAATCCAAGTACTTTGCTCAACTTCCAGGCAAGGGGAGAAAGCCTGCTGACAGGATTAGATGAGAAGACAAGCAAGTGAGCCTAATCTCCTCCTTCTTGTTGGGGAAAGTCCCCAACAACTAAGTCCTGGAGGCAAAAGGAAATCTGTCCACCTCAAACCAGAGAGAAAGAAAAGTGTTTCCTCCTTTGAAAACAGGGAAGAGCAGCTTCTTTGTAAAGGGGTGATGCAGAGCAATCCAGAGGGGTGTGTTAGGGTGTGTGGGGGTACTCAGGGCCCTGCCTGCTGTCTTCCATGGAGTCAGTGCAGGAGGGTAAGATGTGACTACCACAAACCCACCAGTCTAGTCTGTGGACAGACAACGCCTGGGTGTGCAAGAAAACTGCAAACAGGGGTCAAGGCAAAATACACTTCCCCAAAGGACTCAATCAGCTAAATCTTATCCTTTCATAGGCCTGAGGCATCTGGTTGTTTCTGTTAGTCATTCGTCTCTCTGCTTGTCTGTTTATTTTTAGGACACAGAAAGACCCTGGCTTTGGATTTATAGTGGCCCCTGTGAAACCCATCGGCATGCCTGTGAGATTTACCTTATGCTATTCCCTCCACCTAGAATATCTTCCCTCTCCTTGGTGAGTTCCTCCCCATCCTTCAAGGCCTAGCTCAACTGTCACTGCTGTGAACCATCTCTCCCTCCCTGGGGACAGTCAGCTCCTTCCTTGGCACCCGTGTCTATTCTCGTTCTAACATTCAGCATGCTAAATTATACTTTTTTCCCCCTACTTGGCTGTGAGCCCCCAGAGGGCCAGCAAAGAGCCTGGAACAGAGCAGGGGTTGTATTGTGCTCCTGCGGCTGCTCCCAGAAGCCTCTTCTGTAGAGCAGCGATCCTTCCTGCTGACATCAGAGGTGCTATGGGGCTCGAACAAGCCTCAGGGATAAAAGGAGAGCTGCAACTTAGAAAAGAGAACTGGGTTTTGGCTCACTCACCCAATGCTGGCCACTGCCAATCAGAACCCGTGTAAGACACAGCACCAACCTCCAGGGAGCCCACCATCTATCGTGGGAGATGGACTTAGTGGGCAATTGTGGAGTGCTTCTGAGTTCTCATGAAGGTAAGCCCAGAGCGGGGAGGCTGGCCCAAGAAAGCGACCCCTGAGCCAAGTTCTCAAGGCTGTGGAAGAGTGAGTCAAACAGGGGTGGGTGTCCTGAAAGACATTCCATGGCCAGGGGTGGAAAGGACAGGTGATGGCACAGAGCCATCATGTCCTGGCAACTGTGACAAGTTGTGTCATAGTGAGTATGAAGCAAGATTGGGAGCAAAGTTGAGAATATGAGGGGACCATGTGTCAGGTTAAGGCTACCCTGGAGGAGACGGAGAAGCCCTGGGAAGTTGTAAGCAGGGTGAGTGTTAAGATCCGAAGGATCACTCTGGCTGCAGTGTGGAGAAGGGATTTTACCGAAGTCTAAAGTTTTGGGCATGCGGGGTAGAGGAGATGACTAGAGTAAATCAGAGAAAAGAAATAATATTGCTTGAAAACCTGCTAAATGCCAGGTCTTTTTACATCTAAGTATATTACACCATTAAGATCCTGAAAGCACCCAGTTAGGTCTCATTCAACAAAGGAGAAAGTCAGGCACAGGGGAGGTCGAGTGACTTGCCGAAAGCCACACAGATGTTATATGGCCAAGGCAAAACTTTGTTGTTCTTTCTACTCTGCCAGGCTGACACTCTGCAGACTGGGAAGTAGGGTGTGGAGAGACATGACATATAATGACCAGCAGAGGCAAAACTGGGCAGGAGGCGTGGATGCCAGGTTGAGTCTGGACTTTACTCCGTAGTCATGGGAAGCCTGTTTAAGAGCAGGAGGGATGACCTGAGCAGAGTGTTCACCAGGAAGATAAATCTGGCAGAGCAGGCAGACTAGACAGGTGAGAAGCAGGCACAGGGAAATTATTCACCAGTCATTCAAACAAGCTTCATTGAGCACCTAATCCATGCCCCTCACTGTTCCATGTACTGGAGTACCAGCAGTGAACAAAACAAAGATGTCTGCCATCATAGAGCTTACCTTCTACCGGGTGGGCAATAAAGAACAAAATAAATAAGTACCATGGGAGAACAGGAGAGCAAGATACGGGGCTCAAGCATGCTGGCGGCTGCAGTGCTAAATAAATAGGGTGCTTAGGATGGCTCACTGAGAAAGAACGTGATAGTGGAGCAAAGACCTGGAGGAGGGAAAGAAGTGGAGCAAGCAGGCAGAAGGGCCGACTGGAGCAAAAGTTCTGAGGAATGTGCCCGTGTGTTTGAGGCCCAGCAAGGAACCTAGTGTCCCAGCTGGAATGAGTCTGGGGAAAGGAAAGGACATGTCATGCCAGGCCCTGCAGACCACGGTGAGAATTCTGGCTTGTAGGAGTTGCGAGGCTGCTGCCAAAGGTCTGAATTGGAAGAGGAGCAGCAGAGGTGGAAAAGAGAAAAGGAACAGCATTTAACTGGGAGAATGAATAGAACTTGGAGGCTGGTTAGTGGGGAGGGGACACGAAAAGAGTGAAATATGACTGAATGGTTTTGGACCTAGTTCATGCTGAAAGAGGAAAGGAAAAAAGGGTAGAAGGTCAGCAAATACTTTCATTTAATGGATGCTAATATATCTCATGTCTTTCTCAGCCTGAGAAGCTTATGCTCTGTGCCCTGCCTCCCTAATTATTGCCCCAGTGCCCAGAGGGGAAGCAGGTAAGGGGTGAGAGCCCTCTTACACTGGGCTAGCTGCGGAGGACAGATCCTGGACCTCCATCTCCACTGCTTCAGCCCATACCCTTGCACACGCCCCCTTGTAATTCTCCAAGCATGCATGAAACTAGGAGCTGATTCTTTGGAAAGATCAACGAAATTGGTAAGCCTCTAGCAAGAATCATCAAAAAAGAGAGAGAGAACTCCAATAAACAAAATAACTAATGAAAGAGGATAAATAACAACCAACACCAGAGAAATACAAAAAATTGTAACAGAATATTATGAAAGCTTATATGCCAACAAATCGAACAACTTAGAACAAATGGATAAATTCCTAGAAACCTAAAACCTGCCAAAACTAAAGCAGGAAGAAAAAGAAAATTGGAACAGACGAATTACCACCAAAGAAATTGAAGCAGTAATCAAAAAACTCCCCAAAAACAAAACTCCAGCACCAGACAGCTTCACGAATTCTACTAAACATTTAAAGAAGAGTTAATACCTATTCTTCTCAAACTATTCCAAAAAATACAAGAGAAAAGAAAACTCCCAAATTCATTCTATGATGTCAGTATCACCCTGATACCAAACCAGATAAAGACACCACAAAAAAGAGAACCACAGGCCAGTATCTCTCATGAACACAGATACAAATATCCTCGTCATATTAGCAAACCAAATCTAACAATACATGAAAAAAATCATTCACCACAATCAAGTGGGATTTATTCCTGGGATGCAAGGCTGGTTCCATATTCACAAATCAATTGACGTGATATATCACATCAACAAGAGAAAAGATAAGAACCTTATGATCCTGTCAATAGATGCAGAAAAAGCATTTCACAAAATACAACATCCATTCATGATAAAAATCCTCAACAAAGTACGTCTAGAGGGAACATACCTCAACAAAGTAAAGGCCTTATATGGAAAACCCACAGCCAACATCATACTCAATGGTGAAAAACTGAGAGCTTTTCCGCTAAGATCAGGAACAAGACAATGTTGTCTGTTCTCACCACTTTATTCAACATAGTATTGGAAGTCCTAGCCACAGCAATCAGACAACGTAAAGAAATAAAAGCCATCCACGCTGGTAAGGAAGAAGTAAAACTCTACTTGTAAATGACATAATACTATACAGAGAAAACCCTAAAGACTCCACCAAAAAACTACAAGAAACTACTGATAAATGAATTCAGAAAAGTTGCAAAATACAACATCAATGTACAGAAATCTGTTACATTGCTATACACTAATAATAAAGCAGCAGAAAGTGAAATTAAGGAAACAATTCCATTTACAACTGCACCAAAAACGACAGAATATTTAGGAATATACTTAACCAAAGAGATGAACGACCTGTACTCTAAAAACTATAGAACGCTGATGAAAGAAATCCAAGATAAAGCAAAGAAATGGAAAAGCATCCCATGCTCATGGGAGGGAAGAACAAATATTGTTAAAATGTCCATACTACACAAAGCAATCTACAGATTTACTGCAATTCCTATGAAAAGTGCCAGCAGTATTTTTCACAGGACTAGAACAAACAATTCTAAAATATTTATGGAATCACAAAAGACCTCGATTCGCCAAAGCAATCTTGAAAAAGAAAAACAAAACTGGAGGGATCACAATTCCAGATTTCAAGTTTTATTACAAAGCGGTAGTAATTAAAACAGTATGATACTGGTATAAAAATAGACACATTGATCAATAGAACAGAATAGAAAAGCTAGAAATAAACCCATAACTATCTGGTCATTTAATCTTTGACAAGGCAGGAAAGAACATGCAATGGGAAAAAGAAAGTCTCTTCAAAAAATGATGTTGGGAAAGCTGGACAGCCACATGTAAAAGAATGAAACTTGACCATTTTCTTACACTATACAAAAAATAAACTCCAAATTCAGATTAAAGACCTAAATGTGAGACCTGAACTCCTAAAAATCCTTGAAGAGAGCACAGGCAGTAATCTCTCTGACGCTGGCTGAAACAAGTTTTTTCTGGATGTGTGTCTTGAAGCAAGGGAAACAAAACCAAAAATAAACTATTGGGACTATATCAAAATAAAAAGCTTCTGCCCAGCAAAGGAAACAATCAATAAAACTGAAAGGCAACCTATTGGATGGGAGAATATATTTCCATATGACATATCTGAAAAGAGGGGGGATTATCCAAATTTATAAAGAACTGATACAACTCAACACCCCAAAAACAAACAATCTAATTAAAAAATGGGCAGAAGACCTAAACAGGCATTTCTCCTAAGAAGATATCCAGATGGACATGAACAACATCATCTCATCATCAGGGAAATACAAATCAATACTACAATGAGGTATCACCTCACACCTGTCAGGATGGCTAACATTAACAACTCAGGAAACAACAGATGTTGGTGAGGATGCGGAGAAAGGGGAACCCTCTTGCACTGTTGGTGGGAATGGAAACTGGTGCAGCCACTCTGGAAAACACTATGGAGGTTCCTCAAAAAATTAAAAATGATCCAGTAATTTCACTAATGGGTATTACTCAAAGGATACAAAAATACTAATTCAAAGGGGTCCATGTACACCAATGTTTATAGCAGCATTATTTACAATAGCCAAGATATGGGAGTAGCCCATATTTTGATGGATGGATGAGCTGAGAAAGAAGATGTTGGTATATAAATACAATGGAATGTTACTTAGCCATAAAAAAAATGAAATCTTGTCATTTGCAATCACTTGGATGGAGCTACAGAGTTATAATGCTAAGTGAAAGAAGTCAGTCAGAAAATGATAAATACTATATGATTTCACTCATAGGTGGAATTTAAGAAACAAAACAAATGAGCAAAGGGAAAACTAGAGGCAAACCAAGAAACAGACTCCTAACTATACAGAACAAACTGATCTTTACCTGAGGGGAAGTAGGTGGGAGGATGAGTTGCACAGGGGACGGGGATTGAAGACTACACTTACCATGCTGAAAACAAAATAAATAAAAAAAATAAATTCTAAAACCACACTCTCCAAGCACCCCTCACACTTCCAAACTCCTCCGTGACTTTGCTCATGGCAGTGTCTAGGCCTGGAATGCTCCCCCTATCCGCCTGAGTGTTTGGGTATCAAAGAGTATATTTTGATGACCTCTCCCCTCATGCTCGCTCATATCTTCTTCGCTTCCTTCAAAAGTCCGTTCCCAGGCCCCCACCTCACCTTCCTTGGTTGCTTTTAGCCAGTAGAGAACCAAAGTGAGATCCTCTCTTAAAATCTGTTGGGCGGGGGGGGGGGGGGGGGGCGGTGCTCTAAAATGGACACTCAAAGAAATAGCCTCTGCGGGATATGGTTTCTAAGTCTCAGCCGTCCAAACCTCTGCAACATTTCCCTTCCCTTCTCTGGGTCTCAGTTGCCCCTTATGTACAGTCTCCGCTCTAACACGCGAGGTCACGGTCTTCTCCGTCCCCTCTGACCCTCATTCTGTCTTAGGCCGACCAGAAACCTCCCGACCAGACCGCCTCACCCAGCCCCTTGCCCTCCCGTCCAAAGCCGATAGAAGGCAGCCTCCGAGGGCGAGGTCGGGACCCTTACCGTCCGTAGGCGATCCCCTGGCCAGCCTCACTGCTCCCTCAGCTTGCACCCAAAGATCTGCAGCCGCCAGCGCCACCCTTTACTCCACGCCCGCGTGAGGCGACGATCTGCCGAGACTCCTCCACCAACGTGATTGGCTTAGTTCGGCGCTGGCTCAGCCAATCGGCGCTCAAGACGTGATCCTGTCCTATGAGGCCAGGCCTCGGCTGTGAGTGCACAGCCCCCCGGCCCTGGGCCTGGACTTTGTCCGATTAGCCCCACCCACCACAGCCCTGCGCCAATAGGGGGCGGCGGCGGCGGCTAGTGAACCGCCAATGGGGAGCGGGGCCGCGCGCGCGGGGAGGTGGGAAAGGCGCCGAGTCAGTGTATACGTGGGTTGCCTTAACAACGGGCTGCGGAGTTGGTCGGCAATGGTGAGTGCAGGCCGCCCTTTGGTGCCCCGCGCCCAGAGGCTGAGCCCTTCCAGGGTTCCGTCTGGCCCTGCTAGCTCTCCTGCGCCGTTCTCGGTTTTGGCGTGCCCCTCCTTTCTCTGAGCTCTTTCCCGGAAGGGTAGGGTAGAGACGCCTGCCGCCTAGCTGGGCCTGTGATTCCCTGCTGCTCCCCTTCACCCACAGTCTGCGCTGCGCCCACCCACACCTCGGGCTTCCGTAACCTTCCCCAGCCGGCCCTCTCGGTGACCGCCCCTTGGGCAAAGAAAACTGAGGTTACCCGCAGACCCTGACCTCTCAGATCCTGACCTCTCAGATCCTCCTGTCCACCTCGCTCTACCAAAGTTTACCCACAGAACTGGAGAGGAGGTTTATTATGTTTGATTGTTAACATGCAATCTAAAATTTAAGTACAGGGACATCCTGGAGCTGTTTTGAGCTTCTTGCATGAGGCACAGATGTGCCGAGTGGATTGAGTTTTATTATTCAATATTGGGAGAGTATACATTTTAGCAAAATATTTGACCAAATCTGGAAGCGTGATTACTTCTTAAAGTCGGACTACATAGAGGGAAGCGGAGTACCGCAAGTGGGTATTGTAAGGACATTTCTAGATAATTATTAGGATCCCCAAATTCAAGGACAGCTGACCATGTGTACAGTTATGCAGTCAGCTCCTTGACTAGATCTCTTTTAGGATGATTTTCAATCAGAGATGTCCAAACGAACAAGGGGTCTGCTTGCTTCTAGAAACAGTAGTAAATAAAGAAGAGGGAGGGATAGAGGTGCATGGAAGGATTCATTGTTCTTTACAGTAAACCCTGCTATCTCTCCTGTTAAGCAAAGCTTCAGAATTGGTTGGCGTAAACAATTTTAAAATAGTTTGTTGTCTGTAACTATTTTAGGTAAAATATGGATTATACTAAATAATATTGTGCTTCTGTGTTTGTAAAACGTCTAAAGGCCTCTAACTTTAAGAAGGCAAGCATGGCATCATCTGCCCAGCGAAAAAGGATGAGTCCTAAGCCAGAGCTTACTGAGGAGCAGAAACAGGAAATCCGGGAAGCTTTTGATCTCTTTGATGCTGATGGAACTGGAACCATAGATGTTAAGGAACTTAAGGCAAGCCCTTTACTTTCCAACTCTGCTGCCTTGCCTTTCCTCTACTTCCTTTTGTTTCCCTGTCCCCACTCTACCTCTTTTGCCCTCTTCTCCCTGCAAGAAGTCACAGGGGAGGATGCACTGTGCTCTGTTTTCCTGTCTTTATTTACCTCAAGTGTTATTAAATAAAATGGAGCGCAAATATCAATCTTCATAATGTTCTAGTGTTTCCCAATCAGTAAAATTTTTTGAATGTTTATTTAATTTTGAGAGAAAGAGCACTAGCGGGGGAGGGGCAGAGAGAGAGAGAGACACACACACACACACAGAATCCAAAGCAGCCTCCAGGCTCTGAGCTGTCAGCACAGAGCCCAACACAGGGCTCAAACTCAGGAACCAAGATTATGAAACTGAGCCAAAGTCGGAAGCTTAACCTGACTGAGCCACCCAGGTGCCCCTCCCAGTCATTTCAATGTGATTGTGTCACATGCTAGCTTAATGCTCTCAGTGTTGTCGTTTTTGTTCCTGCTAGGTTTAGATGTGCATATTGAGATGATCCTGTCTTCATTGTAGGTGGCAATGAGGGCACTGGGCTTTGAACCCAAGAAAGAAGAGATCAAGAAAATGATAAGCGAAATTGATAAGGAAGGGACAGGAAAAATGAACTTTAGTGACTTTTTGACTGTGATGACACAGAAAATGGTAAGTTAGCTAAGATAATCAGCATATTTTCCACCCATAATGGTGAAAAAATTTGAATCTAGATATGAAAATGTCTTCACTGAAGACAAGTTAATACAAACTGGAGGGATCAGCTGATAAAGGATGGTATTTATGACGGAAAATTAGGATGCTTAGGTTCTTTTTGGCTTTCTTCAAGGTAACAAAAATCACAAGAAAAGTCAGTTTACCCTCTGTAAAATCGTAAAAGTACTACTGCTGTCACTCTTTTGTGATTATTTTTCTCCAACTGATTTGTCAATGCGATAACCACAAGCAGTAAAACCTGTAAATACCAGCAATATTACAGTGCCTGACAAGAGAAATGCCTATAGTTTAAAGATGAAAATTCTTTTCTCTCTCATTTGTTATTCTGGGCAGCCTTAGCCCAAGGGCGGGTTATGTCAACAGCTATGCTTTTCACTGCTCTGGAAATTTGGTCTTTCAGCAGTTTCAAGGTTGAATTCACCCATTCTCTAGTCCCTCAGGTGTCACCATTTTAAAGGGTCCAGAGAGTCAAGAAAGACTAAGTCACCTGACCAATCCACCTCACTCCCCTGAGTGTCAGCCCACACAGGATGTATGTTGATGTTCCCATTGGGCCATTGCTTGTTCATTGGCCTTCTGGCTCCTCTTTTGTGTGGCTTATCTACGCTTTACTAGCCTGTGGAAGAGAAACTCCATGTGTATCTCAGGTCACAGGTCTGTTCCTACTCTAATAATTCTGTTGCTTTGAAATCATCTCATCATACCTATATTTTTCTATGTATACTGATTTCAGTGATCAGGAAGCTTAACGTTCTGTAACCACCTAGTAAATCTGCCCACCTTACAGGTCTGTTCCCAAATTGCTCTTATTAGAGGCGTTCTCTCTAACTTTAGCTACCTTTCAGGAATTTCTGGAGTTTGAGTTGTTGGAGATTTTCCTCTCTTCCTCTTTTGGAGTACTTGGGATCCCAGTAACTCTCTGTGATCTCATAACAAGTTAAATAGCCCTCTCTTTCCTCCCTGCATCCCCCTACCCACACTGAGAGGACCCCTCTTCCACCAGCTCAAGCACTATGTTTCCTCTAGCTTTAACTCTACCCTCTGTTCCTGTTTCTCTCTGATTTGTATAGAAATAATAGTTTAAGTCCGCTCTTTATATTTCCTTTTTAGACTCTATGTTTATAATAATGTCATTGAGTTTGTCCTCTTCTATCCTCGATGATATTTGATCTCCTGTGAGCTGAAACCTATGTCGTGAAGGCCATCACCAAGGCCACGTAGAGGGATTAGGTGCCGGTGGGGCTGCTGCATGAGTAACTGCTTCTGTGTTTTCTATTTTACTTGCCAAGTCCGAGAAAGATACCAAAGAAGAAATTCTGAAAGCTTTCAAGCTCTTCGATGATGATGAAACTGGGAAGATATCATTCAAAAATCTAAAGCGCGTGGCCAAGGAGTTGGGTGAGAACCTCACTGATGAGGAGCTGCAGGTTTGTAAGACATCAGACTGGAGCTCAGCTCCTGCTTGGAGCCCCTGTGTGACTTTTCTCAATAATATTTTCTCTGATGTGAGCCCCACTTTGAAGGTAAACTAGTGTTCTCTTGTCCCTCTCTTGACCACTTAATTTCTTCTTTGATAGTGTGACAAACCTATGGGCCTTGCTCTCAGAAAAATGCACACATAAAATTTTACCTCCTATTTTAGGTTTTAAGAATCCTCCTAGTCAGGATGATCTTCAGGCTCTCTTCTAGATGATATGTATGACAAAGTATTGCTTGATTTTCAAATAACTTTTTGAGAACCAAGCTATTCTAAAAAGGGGCACATTTGCACTGGGTAGACCACAACTGTCTATTCATGTAACTTTGTGAAAGCCATTGCTCAGTCATTTTAGTTCATTTATGAGTGAATCTAAGCTGAATCCTTATTGTTCTACAGGAGATGATTGATGAGGCTGATCGAGATGGAGATGGAGAAGTCAATGAGCAGGAGTTCCTGCGTATCATGAAAAAGACCAGTCTTTACTAAGATCAGTGTCTTCTTTTCATATTGTGTGAAACCCGGGTTTTGAGAACACAAACAATTTCCCCCCACTGACCTTCCTATATAACTTTAGTAACAGCCTTGAATCTCTTTTAGGTATTTGAAAGTGTTCTTAGACATTAAAGTTCTTTGTAAGGTGATCTGCTGGTTACTTTAATCCCCCAAAACAAAATGAGAGCATATTAGAGTGGAGAAAAGGGTCTTAAAGCTTTCACCCACCTGCAGTTCTGCCTCGTATCACCTCTTGTCATGCATTTCCACATTGATGCCACCACAGAATGACTTCTTAGACAAGCACATGTTGTACCCATGTCACCGAAAGTAGGGGACCTCTCCTTGATGTTTCCAGTTATAACTGACACCTGAGTGCAGCTTTCTCTTTTATAAAACCCAGTGAACTTACTCACTTGCATTTGGATGCGTGTTTGTGCTATTTGTTTTGTCTTAAAAATAAAGCCTTTTTTATTTTGAGCTTTTGTTCTCTAAGGATGAGTTCTTTAGCCTTGACTATGAGTCCATCTTCTAAACCACTATGTTGAAGACAGCCTGGTAGATCCCTAACTCCTTCCCAGCCCATGGACAGAAAATGAAATAATGCTTTACTACTGACTTGAATTGTTCCTTTACTTGGGAATCCATCAGTGTGTAAAACTAGTGGAATTTCCATTTCACCTAAGCCTAAATGATGCTTTAAAAATAGTTTGGGCACAGTGTAAGTCTGAGAGTCTTATCGGTAATTTGTGCTTGGACAAATTGGGGAAAGGCAAGTTTTTATAACAGTAGGTTGAATTCAGCCGACCTCTGGTCAGTTTATTTGCTGGATGGTGTCTCAGAATCTTGGTGTCAGATTGGGCTGAGTGACCTTGTCCAGCCCCCTCTTGACCCTGCATGGGATGACCTATAATACAATCCCTGGTAGATAAAATTAAAGTCTCTGCCTCAGGCCAAAGGTAGGGAACAAGAAAGGCCAAAGGGAAATGGAAAATGAACAGCAACGATGGAATGCTCATTCACCCACATGGGGAGAGGAAGAGAACGGGTTTCAAACTTCTGGGGGCATCCTAATCCCAGGATAGGATTGCCTGATTTAGCTAATAAAGAGAACACCTAGGTCAATTTGAATTTCAGACACATTTTTTTAGTACAAATATATCCCATTTGGACTCTGTGTTGTTTATTCACTGTTGACCTGAAATTTAACTTTACTTGGGTTTCCTGTGTTTCAAGTGGTAACCCTACATGGGGAGCATGTAAAAAGGCATGACCCTGGCTGGGCCTCATCCCTGGACACTGGCATCCTGAATGACTTGGTGATCCACTCCCAGACAAGTCTGCAGGGACATGAGAGACTGAGACATACTGGGATGTGATGAGTGAGACCAGAGTAGCCTCATGGGCTCTACCAGTTTCTGGCTGGGTAATTTGGTACAAGCTCCTTCTCCAAGTGCCCCGGGTTCCTTGTCTGTGTGGTGGGGAGAAGAGTTGCGCTTAAGTCAGAGTCTCTGAGGGCACAATGCAGACTCACACAAAAGGCAGACAAGGCATTTCAGAAGTGTTTGTTCTCAATGTCATTTCCATGGTGTGATTGTTACATAACTTTGTTAGATGTGGGTTCATGAAGTTTTTAATGTTTACTGTCCTCCAAAGTCAAGTCGACAGCATTTACTGGGAGGATTTGACCTCTGTCATATTTCTGTTTTCGAATAAGAGGCATTTGATCTGATAAAAGACATACGATATTAGAAAGGAGTGAGAGGACTGGGCCTTACTTCCCGTTTTACTGTTAACTGTCACCCTGGAAACATTCTTATCTCCTCCTTATTAATGTTCTCATAAATGGAATATAGTCAGGAATCTTGGGGGAAGGGACAGTGGTAAGTAACATGTTATCCTTAAGGATAAAAACAAGCATGAGGTGCTCATCATATTGGTGCCTGTCAGCCATTTTAAAATAGGTTTGTGGAGGGGGTGGGGACAGAGGGAGCAGCATGAATCAGTGGGTGTGAGACTGGAACACAGAGTCACATGAGGGTAGGAATATGAGGACAGAGAGGCAGCTGGGGCCACTTCATGCGAAGGCAGAAAAGAGGACTGCAAGGGGGTGGGGGAATGTGGATGGAGAGAACACTGGTCAGTTTATGTAGGGCTAGACCAGGTAGTTGAAGGGAATGGATAGGACACAGAAGTAATTGTAGGAGAGGTCAGTGCAGGTGCAGATGATGCAGAGTTGTAGAGTGGGTGGAGACTGATGGTAGGGGAGTGGGGGCAGAGTCAGCTTAAGTGGGGCTGGACCAAGAGATGTAGGGGAGATGGCAGGGGGTGGGGATAGAGAAGTAGAAGTTCCAGTTTTTGTGAAGCTGGACCGGGGAAATGTAGGAGGAGTGGTTATGTAACACGTGGGAGGTGTATGGTAGATAGGGAGAAGCAGCATAGGTCAGTTCACAGGAAGGGTCTACAGAGCTGGGGGGCGGGTGGAATGGAGGAGGATGGAAGGGGAGAGAAAAGGAACAGGAACCAATGAGGGAGATGTATGGAGAGTAGGGTAGGGTGGAGTAGGAGAGACAGGAGAGGTCAGTTCAACTGGGAATGAATTAGAAAGATCCTGGGGAGTGACAGGTGGCTGGGAAGTAGAGGGCCCAAAGTCAGTCCATGAGGGCAAGAAAGGGTGATTCAGGTGAAAGGAGAGAAAGGGAGGAAGAATTAGTTTCTATGTAGATGGCCCAGCACTGTAGGGCCTTGGTGGTGATGGGGAGAGCAGAGAGTTCACCTAGGGCTGGACCAGGGAGTTGTAGGGGAGTAGGGGTGGGGTTTGACATAGCACAGAGATTTGTTCATGAGAGTTGGGGGGAAGGGGAGGTGGGGAGTTAGATTCTTTCATGTGGAGCTGAGGGAATGAGAGCAGAGGTTAGTTCATGTTAGGGAGAGTAAAGAAATGTAGGGGTGTGGCAGGATGGAGAGCAAGAGAGGGCATTTTATGTTGAGCCGGGTATTGGGAAGGAGAGGGAGCTGAAGTTGGTTGATGTAAAATGGATCAGAGAAAGTCATAGGGAGGTGGCAGGCATGTAGATAAAGAGGAAGCAGAATTACCTTCATATGGAGCTGGAGTAGAGAGGTGGAGGGAGGTGGAGAGGTGGAGATGGAGAGGGAGCTGGGGTCACTTCCTACGAGGATGCAGCAGAGAGATCCAGGGAGATGGTGGGAATGGGGGCCTTAGGGGAGGGAAGGTGGGTGGGATAAAAAAGAAGCTAGTTCCTGTTGGACCTTGTGGGCCTCCCTACTAACTGAGAGATATACTAGATTTCCTTGAACGAACTCTCCAGCAGAATAGTGTTTTCTTTGCTCCAAAATATTCCAACTGCTAAGAACAGCTGTTTTAATCAATAGCCATACTCAGGCTTGATATAAGTAAAATATATCTTAGAAAGTTGTTTAAAGAAAGGAGGTAGCTCAATCCCCACCTTTCAGACATGGGAGAGCTGCTGGACCCAGGATGTTAATGGGACATTAAAGGGCAGAAATGTCCATTGTCTGCCTGGGGGCATCTCCTGGGGTCTGTTCACCTCCTATCAGATTTTAAATGCTTGTTTTTGTCACACCTTCAAATACTGCCTTTTGGCAGCACACTTGAAGGGAATAATACACTCAAAGCAGCACTTTGTCAACAATTACAACTCTGTCACACCTCCACAGCCATCTCACTATGCCTTGAAATGTCACTTTGACTAGAACTGCTTGCTCCCTGATGATGCTCCCTCACGAAGCCAAGTTCCCCCACGGTCCAGGTGCTATGTGTTTTTGAGCCCTCCGTGGCCATTGTGATCAGTGTCTTGTAGCAAGTGGCTCCCTCCTCCACTCCATGTCTCAGAACCTGCTCAGCTCAACATTCTATATTCTAGACGTCGCTGAACTATTGTACATCTTCACCTGTAGCAAAAGTAATCACTCTGCATTGATCACAGCTGTGAAGCAGTGACATCATTCTAGTGTGCCATGCTGTGACATATTGGACACATTTAATGACCCAAATCTCCATCAGTGGCCCCTAAGACTCTCACAGAGGCTCCAAACCCATTTCTAAAACATCACTGTCAGAACTTGTCTTCTCTAGCTTTACCTGCTGACTGCTAGTCATCTCTTCTAAGCCTCCTAGTAACCACTGCCTTTCTCTTTTTGATTTCTGATTGCTAGCTACCATTTAGATGCTCGTAATTTTCATTTCTTTTCTCCTCTTTGTCCTGAAAGTCTATTATGTCACCAAGATTTCCCTACAGTAGTCACTGTGATCCACTCGTTTCTTTTTCATTTCTGAAGCTACCACCTCAACCCAAATTTGGATTGCTATAATGTCCTTTCTTCCTTGCCACTATGGGATCTGGGATCTCTACAATGCTGTATCTGCCCCTGTCTAGACTTCCTGGTAACTAGTTACTCCTTGGAGCCCCTGAGATCCAGCAACCTCACCACTCACCTGGACTTCCTGCTATCTTCCCTCTCTTCCCTTCAGCCTTTTTAGCTTGAAAACTCAATCCTCTTGAAGGAATATGCCAACAAAAGAGGATTTATTTTCTTTCAAAAAGTTGCTCTTTTTCTTACTTGAACTAAAAGGCTGTTTACCTATCTGTCTTCAGCAGTTTTTGAAAGCTTCAATCCATTTTCAGCTTTAGCCTCCCTGAATTTTTTTTCTTTGGGATCCATATCATTGCTTTAAAAAAAATCCATTATTAGATATGTTCTCTCCTTCTATCTTTTGCTTTCATTCATTCATTCATTCATTCAGCAAATACTTAATGAGCACTCAGGCCTTGACCCAGGCTCTCAAGTGAAAGAAACACACAGTCACTAGGATCATGGAATTTATACTCTAGTGAAGGATTGAAGGGGTGCTATTTTAGACAGGGTGGTGAGGGACCTTGTACAGGTGACATTATAGCAAAGACCTGATGCCATGTGGAGATCTGGCAAACAGTACCCAGGCGGAGGAAACACCAGGTGCAAAGTCCCTGAGGCAACAGTGAGCTTGGTGTGAGTGAGGAACAATGAGGAGGCTCATGTAGCTGCAGCAAAGTAAGCAAAGTGAAAAATGGCAAGTTGCAGAAGGAGGCGGGAGTTGGGTAAGTTAAGGCCTTGTAAATTCCCAAAGTGAGAGTTATGTTCTGTGGGTGATGCGGATTGTGGTCAGCACCGGGATCTGAGCAGGAAAGGAACATGCCTTATACTGGAGTCTCATTCTGGCAGCTATGTTGAGAATTGCCTATGAGAGTATATATTTTTTCAAAGTATGAGCTCATTTAAAGGTTTCCCTGCGCTGGAGTTTGCCTCCTCAGGTCCTCTAGTCTAAGCTTATGGCTAATGTCTACCCAAACTGGTTTATTATTATTATGAACTTCAAAATGTCATTATTATTTTCTCCCAAGTTCTGGTTATTTTCTCAGCCATAGTCAGTTCTCTCTTGCTGGTCAGGTTTAATAAATCATTCTAGGAACTGTGGCTTATAACTCCCAGGCCTAGGATTTCCCAAACTCTTTGCTATAGAAAGGACTTGATCCTTGCATTATCAGTGTTGGGCAGGGATAATTATTACCCTATTTTACAAATAAAGCAACTGAGGCTCAGGAAGTTTAAGCATGAAAGCCAAGACTTAAGCTCAGAATTTCTGACTCTAAAGCTCATACTCTTTCTATCACTCTGTTCTTTAAGTAAAACAATTTGCTCCTTATTTCAGGAGTTTAAATACTTTCAGTGGAAGCTGGATGGTTTATCTCTTTATCTATGGTTTGGGGCTTACATGATTTCTATCTTAATTTCTCACTTAGAAATCTGATTGCCTACAACACCCATCAGGGCAATTACTTAAATGCATTACAGCTTCCTTCTATGGGTTTAGGCCCCCAAAGACATTTACATGGCCAGTGCAGTGATTAAGTTTATGTAACAACTTGACTGGGGTATGGAGTGTCAAACATTATTTTGAATGTTTCTGTGATGGTGTTTTTGAATGAGATTAACATTTAAATCTATAGATTGAGAAAAACTGATTGCTCTTCCTAATGTGGGTGGGCCTCATCCAATCAGTAGAAGGCATGAATTTAACAAAAAGGCAGACCCTTCCCCTAGTAACAGAGAAAGAATTCCTCCTTTGAACTGGGACATTGGATTTTTCCTGCCTTCTGACTCAAACTGAAATATCAGCTCTTCTTGGGTCTTGAGCCTGCCAGCCTTCAGATTGGAACTGCACCATTGGCTCTGCTGGTTCTTAGACCTTCACACTCAGAAACTTACACCACTGGCTCTCTTGGATCTTCAGTTTGCTGATTTACTCTGAAGATCTTGAGACTTGTCAGTCTCCATAATCATGTGAGCCAATTCCTTATAATCCATCCATCCATCAATCTCTCTCTGTCTCTCTCTGTTTTTGTGTAGATAGATAGATAGATGGATGGATATAATATAATTATGTGTATATGTATAATCTGCTGGTTCTGTTTCTCTGGAGAAATCCAACTAATATAGCCAGCAGAGGGCAATCTCCCATCAAACACTGCATGTTTCCCCCTTGGAATGCTTAGACAATTGTTTTCTTTAAAAAGGAGAAAATCTTTCTTTTTTTTTTTTCCTCTCAGAGGAAAGAAAAGTAACTTCGGAGGGAGAAAGGAGCATAAAGAGTTGTTGGCATATGTTGGCAAATGGTCCTCCCCGGAACAGACCTTTTCCAGTGACAATGACATCATGATTTGTCTGTATGAGATAGACACCAAAGTTCTGCTGGAAATCAAAGACCATGTTATAATCAGTGGGATAAGCTATAGGGACAGACTTCACAGGTAGAACTTCTCTAACAGAAAGAAAAAGGGAATTAGTGGAAAGAAGAATGGAAAATGATATTACTGACATAGTTTATGGTATACATTATGTATAAACTTACATTCATACCTACGTAAGAATATAAATGCAGACAGTGAGGTCTAGAAAGACACACACCAAACATTTAATAGTGGCTTTCTCTGGAGAGAGGAAGGTGCTTGGTAGACTATAGTGAAATGGATTTCTTCCTCTTATTCTGTTCTTGGTTTGAATTTCTTAAAACAAGATCGTATCAATGTATGACTTTTATTTTTAAAATGTTATTAAATAACACTTCACACATATTAGGATGGCTATAATTTTTAAAAATCCAGAAAATAATAAGTGTTGGTGAGGATGTAGAGACAGGGGAACCATGATACATTGTTGGTGGAAATGTAAAATGGTGCAGCCACTTTGCGAAGCCACCAGTTGGTGGCTTTGGTGAAGCCAACAGTTTGGTGGTTCCTCAGGTTAAACATTGAACTACCATATGACCCAACGATTTCACTCTTAAAAAAATCTTTTTAATGTTTGTTTATATTTGAGAGAGAAAGAAAGAGAGACAAAGCATGAGCAGGGGAGGGAAAGAGAGAGACGGAAGCAGAATCTGAAGTAGGCTCCGGGCTATGAGCTGTCAGCACCGAGCCTGACATCAGGGCTCAAACCCACGAACCGTGAGATCACGACCTAAGCTGAAGTTGGACACTTAACCAACTGAGTCAGTAAGGTATCACGCTTAAAAAATTCTTTTTTTTAATTTAAATACATTGAAGTGATCAATCTTTGTCATTATGATTTCTGGATTGTGTGCCCTATGAAAACCTTAACTGACTGAGCCACCCAGGTGCCTCCTAGCATTTTCACTCTTAAGTATATTACCAAAAGAATTAAAATAAGGAACTTGAAAAAATATTTGCACATCCATGTTCATAACAACATTATTCGCAATGGTCAAAAGGTGGAAACCCAACTGTCCATCCACAGATGAATTGATAAGCATAATGTGGTATACATACACAATGGAATATTATTTAGCTATAAAAATAATTAAATTTTTATATATGCTGCAGCATGGCTGGATCCTGAAAACATTATGCTTAGTGAAAAAAGGTCAGACACAGAAGGACAAATATTTTATTTTATTTTTTAATGTTTATTTTTGAGAAAGAGAGAGAGAGAGGGTGAGCAGGGGAAGGGCAGAGAGAGGGGGAGACACAGAAGTGAAGCAGGCTCCGGGCTCTGAGCTGCCAGCACAGAGCCTGACGCAGGGCTTGAACCCACGAACTGTGAGATCATGACCTGAGTCGAAGTCCGGCGCTTAACCGACTGAGCCACCCAGGCACCCCAGAAGGACAAATATTATACAGTTCCATTTACATGATATGCCTAGAATAGGCCAATATATAGAGACGGAAAGTAAAGTAGAGGTTACCAGGGGCTGGGGGAAGAGGGAAGGAGGAACTGTTATTTAGTAAGTACAGAGTTTTTCTGGGGATGATGAAAAGTTTTGAGTGTAAGTAGTGGTAATGGCTATACAACAGTGTGAATATATTTAATGTCACTAAGTTGTACACTTCTGAATGGTTAAAATAATAAGTATTATATATATATATATATATATATATATATATATTATCACAGTAAAAAAACCTGAACAATTCTTAAACAAATAAACAAACAAACAAAACAAGTGTCACGCTATTTAGATACACAAGGGATCTCCTTTCACAAAGGAGAAAATAGTGGCTTCTCAGGACTACAGAGGGGAGGCCTCAGTTTTATGGATGATGTATTTGGGTGAAGCAGCAAGTGCTGCGCAAGTTTCTGACAGTTGGAATATAATAAGGAGATGTGGGAATTCACTGTCAGCCACTTCATGCTAAACTCCATGAGAGTGGGGACTAACTTTGCTCTTCATTGCAACATTAGAACCTAGCACAATGTTTGGTGCACAGTAAGCACTCAGTAAATATGCATTGAAGAAATGAATGAATATCTGTGACTTGCTAATAATCTACTTCGAGAAACATTTTCGGGGCTCCTGGGTGGCTCAGTCGGTTAAGCATCCAACTTTGGCTCAGGTCATGATCTCATGGCTCATTAGTTTGAGCCCCATGCTGACAGCTCAGAGCCTGGAGCCTGCTTCTGAGTCTGTGTCTCCCTCTCTCTCTGCCCCTCCCCTGCTCACGCTGTCTCTATTTCAAAAATAAATAAACATTTAATAATTTAAAAAAACCACAACATTTTCTATCCTATCATTTTGGGCACCATTGTCAATTATTTGGTGTACAAAGAGAATTAGAAACCTGAAATTCACATACTTGGTTATAATTAGCATAGAGATAGTGTATTAGTTGGGGCAGGCTAGCAGCTGTATCAAAGAATCTCATATCTCAGTGAGCTGACTCAATAAACTATAATTTTTCACTCACGTTGTAGTTCAAAATCAGTGGCGGTGCGTTGGAGTGGGGGTTGGGTTCTACTCCACATAGGCTATTAGGGACCCAGCTTCCTTCTGACCAGTAGCTCCAGAGACCCTAGGCATCCAAGGCCTCCCATGGCTTCTTTGCATCTGGCTGGCAGATGAGTGAAGCGAGGGATCTTGGAGAACCATGTGTGAGGTTTGAGTGGCCAGACTTGCAAATGTCATACATCTCTTTTTCCTATACTCATTGGTCGGAACTCAGTCACATAATTACACTGAATCACAAGGATTCTGGGAAATGTGGTCTAAGTGAAAGTAAAGGAGGAAAAGGTAATGGTGTTTGACGAACATGTAGCATCACCAATGTCATAAATAATATAGATGTGGGGAGCACTCCTAAGGCAACTGTGTATCATGTGTGCTAAGGGAAAGTTGCCCAGGACCAAAGTCCCAGGAGCTTCAGTTTTAAGGAACGGGAAGAGAAGGCGAGGCAAAGCAAAGACACTGAAAATAAGGAAAGTGACAGCAAGAATGTCACAGAAGTAAGGGGAAAGTGTGAGAAGAGACAGATCTTAGAGCAATGTCTGTGGAAATCAGAATGGTGGCTTACAAATGGAATGTGGGTGAGAAAGTAGAATACTATAAAAGGGAGAAGAAGGGTAACATGCAGAAGTGGCATGGGGAGAATTGCTTTGCTTTGTTTTGATTTTTAATGGGAGAAAGTTGAGAATGTTTGAATGTTTAAAGGGAAGGAACCACAGTAAATACAGTGTGGTATAGGGTGAGGAGCAAATAAATGATTATTGGAATAGAATAAATGGTCTCAAATCAGACTTCACTGTATATGACGATTTGGTTTATGTCAGGAAAGGTGTTAAATGACAGACTTCTCTGATGCACCTATGTATATGGTCATCTATGTGTATACCTTTCTCTTTTCAAGAAAGGACTTATGCAGCTTGAAAATATACATTCTGGCAACAAAATAAAACAAATGTTAAAAGAGGAAAAAATGACATTTTAGGACAATGACATGAAACATGCATTTAGGTTTTCTAACTTTAAGCATTTCTTTAATACTGACTGCTTTAAATATCAGTGCTAAGCTGATTTGAGATGCCTTGATCAATTTGTGCTGTGATCCATTAGATAATTCCATTTATGTAACTTGCTCTGCAAAGTCACTTTTCAGGCAGAGACTCAAATTTATTCTGGATGTTGCTAAGAGAATCACGCAGTCCCTGCTCTTTGCCCTGTATATTGTGCAATCGCCTTTGACCACAAGTAATAAAACCTGACATGAGCATTAGACAGGCACTGAGTGTTCTAGCCTCAGAAACAGCTTCTAAATCAGACAAGAGGCTCAGTTTCATTTCTCTATAATCATATCTTGTTCCTGATCCTGGTGGCACCCTCTGAGCCATCCCATTTAGTCTGAAGTCTTTCTCCTGAGCTGTTTGATATCCCTAAGGCTTCACACATCCTTTTGTCTACAATGCCCTCTTATATCTCCTCTCCCCCCAGCAGATTCACTCTTAGCCTACAAGATCCAACTTTCCTGTCACATGCTTTAGGGGAGTTTTTGTGACTGGCCCCAGGCTGGATCTATACTCCTTTTTATGCTCCCCCAGCCCATGTCCTCTCCATCATAGATCTGGTCCTGCTAGATTAGCAAGATCATCTGTTCCACTGACCTTGTGCTTCACCTCTGCATCCTTGGGGCCCAATACCTACCATGGCCAGAGTTGACATACTATGTATGGAGACTTTGTAGCAGACAGGTGGGGATTTTATTTAAAACCGCAACTACCATTTTCACCTTGGTGATGATTACATGGAAGTGTACTCTTGTCAAATTTCTTATCGAACTTTACACTTACAATCTGTGCAGCTTATTGGATGTATATTATACCTTGAAAAAACACTGTTAACGTAGAATTTCTTACTTTAGAGAGAGAGAACTGCC
The DNA here is from genome assembly GCA_030068075.1 of Paguma larvata. Classification (NCBI taxonomy): domain Eukaryota; kingdom Metazoa; phylum Chordata; class Mammalia; order Carnivora; family Viverridae; genus Paguma; species Paguma larvata. The sequence continues at coordinate 120,245,517 of CM057830.1, read as the reverse complement.
CCCAGGACAGAGGGGCAGAACAGAGAGAGACAGAGAGAGAGAGAATCTTTTTTTTTAATAGTTTATTTTCAAATTGGTTTACATATAACACCCAGTGTTCATCCCAACACGTGCCCTCTTTAATGCCCGCCACCCACTCTCCCCTCTCCCCCTCAGTTTGTTCTTAGTCTTTGAGAGTCTCTTATGTTTTATCTCCCTCCCTCTCTGTGTCTTTTTTTCCTTTCCCCTCTTCCCCTCCCCCATTGTTTTTGCTAAGTGAGAGAGAGAATCTTAAGCAGGTTCCACACTCAGCATGGAGCCTGATGTGGGGTTCAATCCCATTACTCTGCGATCTTGACCTGAGCTGAAATCAAGAGTTGGATGCTAAACCAACTGAGCCACACAGGTACCTCTAGAAAAAATTTTTTAAATAAAAAAGAAGAAAAATCTCTTTAACTACCTGAGGTTGCTTTTGCTTTCCAGGGTAGTGACACAATTTTGTATTGGGGATGAGAGAAGAAAGTCAAAGAGAAAGCTTAATTGCTCCCCCATACGAAGGCAGCAGAATCTGGGATTTCCTGATGCAGACACTTTAACACTAAAGAAAGATGCCCCCCTAGTACTGAAGGACTTAGGGACTTATGCAGCTGCCACTTTGCTTTGTAACACCTATCAAAGGCCTTGCATATTCACTCTATTTATTGTTTGGTCTTCAGGACCAATGTCAATATGGCCTCAGAGTCTTTCTGTGAAAGGAATCAGCCACAGTCATCATCTCAGCCTGGGGCATGGGTGCCAACCACCAGGAAGCTTTGAGACACTGGAACCCTAGGCAGAAATCTGCTGGTCATGGGCAACAGGGCAAGATAACTGTGTCAGAAGTCCCTGAGCCCACAGGACAGCAGAGGGACAGACATGCCCTGGAAAGTGCTCCAGATGTTTAGAATTGGATGAGCTGGGGTGCAGTAAATCTAGGCCTGCTGAGTTGTAAACACATGTTTGGGGGCAAACTAAGCTGAGTCCAAGTCTTGGCATGGCAGCCTGGTAGCTTGGGTGACGCTGAGCAAGATACTTAACCCCTGAGTTTTGGGTACCTTCTCTGTGAGATAGTCATAATCCTTGCCTCACAGGAGTGAAAGCACTGAAGGATATTGTATTTGCTTGGGCTGCCATAACCAAGTACCACAGACTGAGGGCTTAACAGAAACATATTGTCTCCCAGGTTTTGGAGGCTGGAAATCTGAGATCCAAGTGTGAGCAGAGTGTCTAAGTGTCAGTCTTCTTCTGAGGCCTTTCTCCTTGGCTCACAGATGGTCCTCTTCTCTCTATGTCCTCACATGATCTTTCCTTTGGGTGTGTCTGTGTCTTAATGTCTTCTTTTAAGGACACCAATGAGATTGGATTAGGGACCACCCACAGGACCTCATTTAACTTTAATTACCTCTTTAAAGACCCTTTATCTAAATATAGTCACATTCTGGCCCTCCTGGGTGCCACAGGGGGTTAAGCACCCGACTTCTTTGGCTCAGGTCATGATCTCATGGTACATGGGCCCGAGTCCTGGTTGGGCTCTGTGCTGATGGCTCAGAACCTGGAACCTGCTTCAGATTCTGTGTCTCCCTCTCTCTCTGCCTCTCTCTCTTACTCTGTCTCAAAAATAAACTTTAAAATAAATATAGGTACATTCTGAGGTACTGTTGTTGAGACTTCAGATTTGAATTTTGGGGAGACACAATTCAGCTGAGAACAGATATAATCCCAGAAACTGGCATGAAGGAAGTCTCACTAAATATGTATATAATTTTGCATGGCTATTTTCCCACTGCCATATAATTAGTGCCTACAGGACGAAGAGATGGGAAAAGTCCATTTTCTCAGGACTCTCAGACAGTAAGAAGCAGACATACTCTTTAGGGCTTTCTAAGACATGAGCAGAACCAGTACTGCTACAATGCCCTCACTCACCCCTGCCAATAGACTTGCCACCACCACAGCCCTTATTCCAATTGTTTCTCTTGTACTAGACTGGAGCTCCCTGAAACTCTACTTTCTCCAGTTCTCTGTTCAATCCCCAGAACAACTGAGGGGACCATGACACCGGTCATTCTTATCTTCTTGCCATGGGGATCCCAGGAAAGCCTCCCCATGCTGAAGGCCTGTTTGGGTTAAGCCCCTCCAGTTGCTAGTGTCTGAAAGCAGCTAAGGGCAAATACAGTCACTGCTAAGGTGTGCTTCCTGACACATGAACTCGGGCTAATTATATCTGCTCCATAATGATCAGTTTTCTCCTTTGTAAAATGAGGGTTATAATTATGACTGGATACATAATTTGTGGATCACAGCACAAAATAAAAATCCAAGGCTTCTTGTTCAAAAATTGAATTCCAAGATGACAACAGAGCATTATACCAGCCATTCAGAGCCCTTTGAAGCAGGGGCTCTGTGGGACTGCCTAGGTTACATACTCATGAGGGAGGCTGGCATTACTTCTAACCTTGGACTTTCTCTTGAAACCAAACAGGTGTGTGCTGCATGACAATCTTAGGGAAAGTGCTTTACAGACAGTCAAATGTTGGACTTGAAGTCTAAAAAGCTTCCCAAAGTCCACTATCTTCTACCTCCCGGTATCTATTGAGCTAATTTTGACTTTTCTAATTAGTTCGATTATTGTACAGCACTCCCTCCTGATCCCCCTCTCAAGACCTCTCACCGAGTGTACATCCCCCTTTTCACTTGGCTATGGTCCAGGATGACCTAAAATGATCAGAATCAAAAGAGACCATCTATTTCCTAGGATTCAGACCCACAGCTGTGCTCACACCTCTGCCCTCGGACTAGAAAAGGTCTTGCTCAAGGGGCAACCTGGGAAATCCCAGCGTTCCCTAGCAACAAGGCCGAAAGAGAGCCGTTGCTAGGGAAACCCTGGGATTTCCATAGCTACCAAGAGCGCAGCGAGCATCTCAGCTTCCACAGCTGAATATATCTGGTGTCAGCAGAAGAGGGGGAAGGGCAGCTGATGTTCTGCTGCCAAAGGAGGCAAGGCTGGTTCCTCTGAATTTCATTACCTGTGCAAAGGAGGGGCAAACAGGTCACCAAGGGCAGGACCTCCGCAAGACTAACAAGTGGACGGTGTCTCCTAATACAAATAGACCTCTGAGAAATGGCTGGTCAGCTTTTGTGTAGAGTTGTATAGTCTGCTGGGCTTCCACAATGCCTGGTGCCCTTGGCACAGAAATCGCCATACTATATTGTATCTACACATGTGTGCCCTCCCAATCCCAGCATCTGAGATCTTTCCAAGGCTGTGTCATGGGCTGCTGTGTTCCCAGTGGCCAGCATAGGGTAGGATTTCCTAACCTTCTTGCTCATGTGGGGGAAGCCTGTGGGGCTTTTCTCAGAATGTTTTTGAACGCATGAAACAAAATAGGTAGTATTACAAAGGAGAGCAATTTTATTGAAATACAGTTATCAAATATTTTTAAAATCACAGTCATGATATTATAAAATATATGTGCATCTTCCCTGATGCATTAAATAATGAGATCGAATGGCAAGTCTAATAATTACTGTAATTTGAAAGTAGTGACAAGTGTAAAGTATATTTGAAGAGACATGCTGCCATAGTAACATGATATGAAAATATCAGGGATTTATCTTGGTGACAAAGTCAGAGGTATTGCTAATCTTCCTGTGGTTGGTTGCCTGCATTCATTATCCATATGATAAATTTCAGTGAGAGGTTAGTGAAAATAAAGAATATATCTCTCTTCTAAGTTTTTTTTAAAAGTATTTTATTTTTTTAATGTTTTTATTTATTTTTGAGAGACATAGAGACAGAGTGTGAACAGGGGAAGGGCAGAGAGAGAGGGAGACACAGAATCCGAAGCAGGCTCCAGGCTCTGAGCCGTCAGCACAGAACCCGACGCGGGACTCAAACTCACAGACCGTGAGATCATGACCTGAGTTGAAGTCGGCTGCTTAACCAACTGAGCCACCCAGGCGCCCCTCTCTCTTCTAAGTTCTATGTAGGTTGTGGGCCTTGTGTTTGGACTATAGGAATGAATAGGACATAAATGAATTAATAAATGATGAAAGAGTAGGAGCTGAATAACTTGCTCAGGTTCCTTGAACAAGTTAGTGTCTTAAGTAAGAGGAAAGGCCTTGTTCAGTCACCCTATTCCTTGTCAACTCTTTCCTTAACTGCAGAGGAAGTTCAACAAGTGGTCTTGTAACAGGCAAAAGAATTAAATTGGACCCTCATCTTATGCCATATACAAAAATTAACTCAAAATGGATAGAAGACCTAAAAATATATACTTAAAGCATAAAACTTTTTGAAGAAAACATAGGGAAGAAACTTCATGATACTGGATGTGAGAACGATTTCTTGGATATGACACCAAAAGCACAGGCAACAAAAGGGCAAGTAGATAAATTGGACTACATCAAAGTTAAAAGCTTCTATGAATCACAGGAAACAAGCAACAGAGTGCAAAGGCAACCCATGGAATGGGACAGAAAATATTTGCAAATCATATATGTGATTAGGGCAGAATAAGTAAAGAACTTCTACAGCCAAACAACAACAAAACAAACAACCTTATTAAAAAAATGCTCAAAGGACTTGGATAGACATTTTTCCAAAGCAGGTATAGAAATGGCCAATAAATAAACACATGGAAAGATGCTCAACATCGCTGATGGTTAGGGAAATCCAAATCACAACAACAATGAGATATCACCTCACACCCATTAGGATGGCTTCTTTAAAAAGAAAAAAAATAAAATAACAAGCCTTGGAAATAATGTGAAGTATCATATTTATCCAGCAATTACACTTCTAAGTATATACCCCAAAGAACTGAAATCATGGTCTTGAAGAGATATGCACACCCATGTTCTTAGTAGCACTATTCACAATAGCCGAGAGGTGAAAACAAACCAAATGTCCATTGATGGATGAATGGATAGGCAAAATGTGATATATACAAGCAGTGTAACATTATTCAGTCCTAAAAAAGAAGGGAATTCTGACACTTGCTACAACATGAACCTTGAGGACATTATGTTAAGCGAAATAAGACAGTCATATAAAGACAAACACTGTATGATTCCACTTATATGAGATCCTTAGCAGAGCCAAATTTATTGAGACACAAAATAAAATGGTGGTTTCCAGGATCTGGAGTGGAAAGGGAAATGGAAAATTATTGTTTAATGGGAATAGAATTTTAGTTTTGCAAGATGAAAAGAGTTCTGGAGATCAATGGTGGTGATGAATGCACAGCAATGTGAATGTACTTAATGCCACTTAACCGTACACTTAAAAATGATTAAGATGGCAAATTTTATGTTATGTGTATTTTACCACAATTAAAAAGATCTGAGGGAAGAGAGGAGGTGGCTCCTTGGCTTTAAAGTGCCTTGGTGCCTGGGTGGCTCAGTTGGATAAGCGTCAGACTTCAGCTCAGGTCATGATCTCGCGGTTCATGAGTTTGAGTTCCAAGTCGGGCTCTGTGCTGACAGCTCAGAGCCTGGAGCCTGCTGCAGATTCTGTGTCTCCCTCTCTTTGCCCCTCCCCTGCGCTCTCTCTCTCTCTCTTTCTTAAAAATAAATTGGTATTTATTTATTTATTTATTTATTTATTTATTTATTTATTTTTAATGTTTATTTTTAATTTTTTTAAATTTTTTAATGTTTATTTATTTTTGAGACAGAGAGGTACAGAGCACGAGTGGGGGAGGGGCAGAGAGAGAGGGAGACACAGAATCGGAAACAGGCTCCAGGCTCTGAGCTGTCAGCACAGAGCCCGATGTGGGGCTCGAACTCACAGACCGCGAGATCATGACCTGAGCTGAAGTCGGACGCTCAACGGACTGAGCCACCCAGGTGCCCCTAATGTTTATTTTTAAGAGAGAGAGAGAGATACAGAGTGTGAGCAGGGTAGGGGCAGAGAGAGAGGGAGACACAGAATCTGAGGCAGGCTCTAGGCTCTGAGCTGTCAGCACAGAGCCTGACATGGTGCTTGAACCCATGAACCATGAGATCATGACCTGAGCTGAAGTCGGAGGCTTATCCAACTGAGCCACTCAGGTGCCCCTTAAAGATAAATGGATATTTAAAAAATTTTAAATGCCTTGTCAGGGAAAAAGCTGTCCATGAATCCTGGCAGGGGACTAGCAGGGAATCAATGAACTTCCTGCATGGTCCTGCAAGTGTAGAATGAGTGAGCTAGTATTTGGGATGGATGACCTGCACATCCCAACTGCTTTGTGGAATATTGGAGAAGGATGCCTGTTACAAGGAATTCTGACACAAGGAACTCTTTGGTGGGTCCTGAGGGGGTTACCAACTGAGAGCTCTCCACTCTCAGGCCTTCCAGCCTTCTTACTTTTGCAGTTTCTTGTATCCTGCAGGAAGGGCTGAGACCCATGAAGCCATAGTGGCTTTTTAGCCAAGCACCTGGAGAAGCAAAGCCAGAGGAGGTGTTACTCTACAATACCATTACTGAATTATCAGAAGGGTGGGGGCCTGGTAAGCCTGAACTCTGCACAGGGTGACCCTCATAGGTCTTAGAAGCTCAAGCTCATAAAGGTAGTGTGCATTGGGGCCCCCAGCATGGCAGATAGGAACTCAATTTGAGGAGTGTGAAGATACTGGGCTTCGGATTGCAGCTAAGTTGGAGAGAGTGGCAAGAAGAAATGCTGGATAGGGGGTCAACATCCTTGTTGTACAGGACTCTGTGGGCTATGGAAAAGCGTTTGGATGTTATTCTGAGAGAAGTAGGGAACCACTGGAAAGTTTAAGCAGGGGATAAGTATGATCTAATTTATATTTTTAGTTAATATCTTTCTTATAATGTGCTGGCCAGCACACAGTGATGCATGCTTTAGGTATTGGGGTCCCAGAGAGTCCTCCCCACTAGTGGCAGCTAAAAGAGCCAAGGCCCCAGCCCAGTGGCCTTTCCCTTGAAACTGCTGAGCCACAGTGGTCAGAGGCCGGGGCCTGCTGTCTCCTTCATATGTTGGATTGTGCTCCTGGATTTGCAAGTCAAGATTTTGGGTCCAGGCACCAGTTTCAAACTAGCAACGTTTTGTTTTGTTTTGTTTTGTTTTGTTTTTAGTTTATATCCAAGTTAGTTGACATATACTGTAATAATGACTTCAGGAATAGAATTTAGTGATTCATCACTTACATATAACACCCAGTACTTATCATAACAAGTGCCCTTCTTAATGCCTATCACTCATTTAGCCCATCCCCCCACCCACAACCCCTTGAGCATACTCAGTTTGTTCACTGTATTTAAGAATCTCTTATGGTTTACCTCCCTCTCTGTTTTTATATTAAATTTGCTTCCCTTCACTTATGTTCATCTGTTTTGTATCTTAAATTCCTCATACGAGTGTAGTCATATGATATTTGTCTTTCTCTGACTGACTTATTTCGCTTAGCATGATACACTCTAGTTCCATCTACATTGCGACAAATGGCAAGATTCCATTCTTTTTGATTGCTGAGTAATATTCCATTGTATATATATACCATATCTTCTTTATCCATTCATCAGTCACTGGAAATTTGGGCTCTTTCCATACTTTGGCTATCGTTGATAGTGCTGCTATAAACATTGGGGTGCATGTGCCCCTTCAAAACAGCACTCCTGTATCTTTAGGATAAATACCTAGTAGTGAAAATTGCTGGGTTGCAGGGTAGTTCAATTTTTAATTTTTTGAGGAACCTCCATACTATTCTCCCGAGTGGCTGCACCAGTTTGCATTCCCACCAGCAGTGTAAAAGAGATCATCTTTCTCCACATCCTCACCAGCATCTGTTGTTGCCTGAGTTGTTAATGTTTGCCATTCTGACAGGTGTGAGGTTACCATGAGTGTCCATCAACTGACGAATAGATAAAGAAAATGTGGTTTATATATACAATGAAATACTACATGGCAATGAGAAAGAATGAAATCTGGCCATGTGTAGCAACATGGATGGATCTGTAGGCTATTATGCTGAGTGAAATAAGTCAGTCAGAGAAAGACAGATACCATATGTTTCCACGCATAGGTGGATTTTGAGAGACTTAGCAGATCATGGGGAAGGGGAAGAGGTAAAAAAAAAAGTCACAGAGGGAGGGAGGCAAAACATAAGAGACTCTTAAATACTGAGAACAAACTGAGGGTTGATGGGGGGTGTGGGAGAGGGGAGAGTGGGTGACGGGCATTGGGGAGGGCACTTGTTGGGATGAGCACTGAGTGTTGTATGCAAACCAATCCGACAATAAATTATATTAAAAAAAAGGATGCTGTATTTTGTCAAATGCTTTCTCTGTATCTGTTGAGAGGATCATGTGGTTCTTATTTCTTTTGTTAATGTTATGTATCACATTGATTAATTTGCAGATATTGAACTAGATCTGTATCCTAGGAATAAATCCCACTTGGTTGCAGTGGATAATTCTTTTAATATATTATTGGATCCAGTTGACTAGTATCTTGTTGAGAATTTTTGCCTCCATGTTCATCAGGGAAATTAGCCTGTAGTTCTCCTTTTTAGGCAGGACTTTGGTTTTGGAATCAAGGTAATGATGGCCAATGTAGAATGAGTTTGGAAGTTTTCCTTCCATTTCTATTTTTTGAAACAGCTTCAAAAGAATAGGTGTTAACTCTTCTTTAAGTGTTTGGTTCAATTCCTCTGAAAAGCCATCTGACCCTGGACTCCCGTTTGTTGGGAGATTTTTGATTACTGATTCAATTTCTTTACTGTTTATGGGTCTGCTAAAATCTTCTATTTCTTCCTGTTTAAGTTTGGTAGTTCGTATGTTTCTAGGAATGCCCAATTTGTTGACATATAATTGCTCATAGTATTCTCTTATTATTGTTTGTATTTCTGCTGTGTTGGTTGTGATCTCTCCTCTTTCATTTATGATTTTATTTATTTGGGGCCTTTCCTTTTTCTTTTTGATAAAGCTGGCTAGGAATTTATCAATTTTGTTAATTCTTTCAAGGAACCAGCTCCTCGTTTCATTGATCTGTTCTATTGTGTGGGATTTTTTTATGTCGATATCATTGATTTCTGCTCTAATGTTTATTATTTCACTTCTTCTACTGGTTTGGGGTTTTATTTGCTATTCCTTTTCCAGCTCTTTTAGGTGTAAGGTTAGGTTGGGTATTTTTTCCTTCTTTTTAAAAAAAAATTTAAATGTTTACTTTTGAGAGAGAGAGAGAGACAGAGCATGAGCGGGGGAGGGGCAGAGAGAGGGAGATACAGAATCCAAAGCAGGCTCTAGGCTCTGAGCTGTCAGCAAGAGCTTGACATAGGGCTCGAACCCACAGACTGTGAGATCATGACCTGAGCCAAAGTCGGACACTCAACCGACTGGGCCACCCAGGTGTCCCATGAGAACTTTCTTCCTTCTTTAGGAAGGCCTTGATTGCTATATATTTCCCACTTATGACTGCCTTTGCTGCACTTCAGAGGTTTTGGGCTGTCTTGTATTCATTTTCATTGGCTTGTATGTACTTTTTAATTTCCTTTTTAATTTCTTGGTTAACCCATTCATTCTTTAGTAGGATGTTCTTTAATCTCCAAGTGTTCATGGTCTTTCCAAATTTTTTCTTGTGGTTGAGTTTCATAGCATTTTGTTCTGAATATATGCAAGGTATGCAAGGTATGATATCGATCTTTTTGTATTTGTTGAGGGTTGATTTGTATCAGTATGTGATCTATTCTGAGAAATGTTCCATGTGCACTCAAAAGAATGTGTTTTCTGATGTTTTAGGATGAAATGTTCTGAATATATGTTAAGTCCACCTGGTCCAGTGTGTCGTTAAAAGCCATTGCTATTGATTTTCTGCTTAGATAATCTGTCCACTTCTGTAAGTGGGGTGTTGATGTCCCCTACTATTATGGTATTATTATCAATGCGTTTCTTTAGGTTTGTGATTAATTAATTGGTATAATTGGGGGCCTCAAGTTGAGGGCATAAATGTTTACAATTGTTAGATCTTCTTGGTGGATAGGCTCCTTAAATATGATATAATGCCCTTCTTCTTTTGTAACAGTCTTTATTTTTAAATCTAGGGTGCCTGATATAAGTATGGCTACTCGCTTTCTTTTGGCGACCATTAGGATTATAGGTGTTTTTCCATACTATACTTTCAATTTGCAGGTGTCTTTAGGTCTAAAATGGGTCTCTTGTAAGCAGCATATAGATGTGTCTTGTTTTCTTTTCCATTCTGATACCCTATGTCTTTTGATTGGAGTGTTTAGTCCATTGACATTTAGAGTGAATATTGAAAAATATAAATTTATTGCCATTGTGTTGCCTGTAGAGTTGGTTTCTGGTGATGTTCTCTGGTCCTTTCTAGTCTTTGTTACTTTTGGCCTTTTTCAATTTGTTTTGTCTTTTCTCCATTCAAAGAGCCCTTACAATTTCTTGTAGGGCTGGTAGTGGTCATGAACTTCTTTAGTTTTTGTTTGTCTGGGAAACTCTATTTCTCCTTCTATTTTGAATGACAGCCTTGCTAGATAAAGAATTCTTGGCTGCATATTTTTCTGATTCAGCACATTGAGTATATCCTACCACTCCTTTCTGGCCTGCCACAATTCTGTGGATAGGTCTGCTGCGAACCTGTCTTCCCTTATAGGTTAAGGACTTTTTCCCCTTGCTGATTTCATAATTCTTTCCTTTCCTGTCTGTGTTTTGTGAATTTATGATGTGCCTTGGTGATGGTTGGTTTTTGTTGAATCTAATGGGAGTTCTCTGTGCTTCTTGGATTTTGATGTCTGTATCCTTCCCCAGATTAGGAAAGTTTTCCACTATAATTTGCTCACATAAACCTTCTGCCCCTTTTTCTCTCTCTTCATCTTCTGGGACTCCTATTATTTGGATGTTATTCCTTTTTAATAAGTCACTGAGATCTCTAAGTCTTGTATCATGTTCTTTTGCCTTAGTTTCCCTCTTTTTTTTCTGCTTCATTATTTTCCCATAATTTTGTCTTCTATATTGCTGATTCACTGCTCTGCTTCATCCATTTTTGCCACTGTGGCATCTATTCCAGATTGCATCTCGGTTATAGCATTTTTAATTTCGTCCTAATTAGATTTTACTTTCTTTATCACCACAGGAAGGGATTCTATGCTTTTTTCAACCCCACCTAGTATTCTTATTATCGTGGTTCTAAATTCTAGTTTAGACGTTTTGCTAACATCTATGTTGATTAAGCCTCTGGCTGTCATTTCTTCCTGTTCTTTCTTTTGGGGTGAATGCCTTCATTTTGTCATTTTGGAGGAAGAAAAAAATTAATAAAATAAAAAATTAAAATTAAAAATGAAGCAAAAAATCAAATAAAGGAAGCTAAATCCTAGGTGCGTTTTGGTCTTCTTGTTGAAAGAAACTTGATAAAATTGAGAAAAAAGGGAAAGAAAAGAAAAAAGAAAGGTAGGAAAAAATTTAAAAAATTAAAAAAATATAATAAAATAGAATAAGATGAAATAAAAATAAAATAGAAGAAAAAGTTTACAAAAAACAGTAAAATAATTAAAAATATTAAAATTTTTTTAAATAAAATAAAAATAAAATTTCTCTTTCAGTATCCAAGAAAAAGAAAAGAAAGAAAAAACAATTTAAACAACAGAAGCAACAAAAAACTAACTAATAAATGAAGCAGCAAACAGAATGAAATCCGAATGAAGTTACATTCAGTTTCCTCTAGAAATCAAACCATGAAGCCTTCTATAGTCCGTACACTAAGAAGGCCGTACACTGGGAAGGCTTCTTAGTGTACTGACTATAGAAGGCTGAGAGACTTGTCCTGATCTTTTAAGGGATGTTCTTGGAGGATGCAGTTGGGCAGGATTTTGTGTGATGGCTCCCTACTCCACTAGGTGGCACTGCTTAGCTTACTGGGGTGGATGGTTGTGGTGCCCATGCCTGTGCATGTGCAGGAGAGGTGGAAATGGCTTCACTTAGCTCCTTAGTCTCTGGCACAGGAATTTCACCCTCTCACCAAACCGCGATCAAATACTTCTCCTTTGTCTCAGGCCTCCATCCTCTACCCGCCTCTACCCCATCCCTGTCCGAGCTGTCCACCTGCCAGGAAGCACCTCCCTCCAGAGTTTTATCTTAGGTGGGGTTGTGTTTCAAAACCCCACACTTCAGAGACCCCTGCGGCTTGGCCCCTCTCTGACTCTCTGGGGGAGGGTCTTGCTGAGCAATGGCTGGGTGCTGGCTTGCCCCAGAAAATGATCAAGCGATCGTGCAGTGACAGAGGTTCAGAGATTATGGCAAACCACAACACACAGTCGGCACCAGATTTCACTGCCCTATGATGTCTTTGTCCCAATATCAGCAAACATGACTTCTCTGGGGTCCACTGGGAACTTTGCCTGTGGGATGCCATATGACTTCTAACAAATGAACTTCGAGCAGGGGAACTGCTTCTCTACGTGTGGCACATGGACTCCTCAGACCCCTCTGCCTGCTCCTGGGGATTTGTGCTACTGCCTCACCGGAGTACTACCAGGCACTGAGCTCCAGAACTTCAGACTCTGTGCTCCACTGTTTATAGAATCCTGGTGGTATTGAAGCCTTCCCCTTTCTCCTCATCAATCGTGTTGGGGAACAGATTTCTTGTTCAGTTCCCTGTGCATATTTTCACTCTTTCTCTCTCTTTCTCTCCAGCTACTTTCAGGGGAGTGCTTTTCTTGAATGATCCTGATGTGCTGCACTCTCCCCCTTTCTCTGTCCTCTCTCTGCAAAAACAGCTCCCTACCCTCCATGGCTTTTCTGTCCCCTAGTTCACCTCTCTGCACCATGTACTTGCTGAGTTCTGTGGCTCAAGTTATGCAGATTTTTTGTTAATCCTCAGATCAGTTTCCTAGTTGTCCAAAATTGTTTGGTGCTGATCTAGCTTCATTTCAGGGATGAGACAAGCTGAGCAGGTGTCCATGCTGCTCCTCCATCTTCCCCAAACTGCAAACTAGCAAAGTTAGTGAAGGCAAGAGACCCCCAGTGGGCATGGAGGAAGCTGGAGGGTTGGTTGGGAAAACAATCAGCAGGGGCTGATCTTTCAGATTCACACCTTGGCCTGACTGTTGTAAGGATGGCAGCATGCCCTTGTGGCTCTCTGCAGAGAGGCAATCAGGCCTTTAAAAGTGTAGAAATGCCAGGGGTAGATACTTCTCTCTGCTAAACTGGCTTTACTCTTAGGTAAAGGCTCCTTCTCCCCAGGACCTTTGTCTCATGTGTCTTCCCAGAATCCACTGCCACAAACTCTGCCCTCTACCTCCAGCACTGCAGGCTCAAACCATGGTGCAAATTGTGCATTCTAGGGACACCATCTGCCAAGCTTAGTGATTTTGCTTTCTGACCATCAACATTGTCTCATTCTGCAGAGTTATCCGATGAGGAAAAGACTACAAACTATCCACTGTATTTAGCAACACAGAGACAGTGGAGACGGAGGTTACATTCACTCATTTATTCAACTAGATGTATTGAACATCTGTTATGTTATAGGTACTGTGTTAAAGAAAACAGAAAATAAAGAACAAAAAGAACTGGAAATGATCTAGGTTTGGAAAAAAAAAGATAAAGTCCAGGATCAAACCTGTGTCCCTTCTGCCTTCTCAATTCCTAAAAGAGGCTCTGGTGGCCATGAACTCTACCAATGGGCTCATACGGCTCAAATTTACCCACCTTCTCATAGGTAGGCCTGGCCAGGTAGAAGGACCCTAGGAGACCATGGCTGAGCCCAGAGCTGGGTGGAGGAATGTTCTCCAACCTCCACTTGCTGGCTATATTGTGGGTAAGATTTGAGGCCGCTTCAGGGATCAGGCCCCATAGCCTGGCCTTTCCATCAGATATCTGTAGAGCATATAGCAATGTCCAGTGACCTTGATATGGGACTTACAGTACTAAAAGATGATAGACCAGGACTAGGGTGGCATGGGCTTTGCCCAGGTAGAACCCACTCTCTCTGGTTTCTTTCTGCTTCCATTTATTGTAATTATTGTTATATTTGGATTTATTTCTACTATCTTATTTTGTGATTTCTGTTTCTGTGCTTCTTTTTGTCCTTTCCTGCCGTGAAATACATTAATCAAATTTTTTTTAAGTTTAAGTCTTTTCCTTTCTACTGTTTTGGAAGTTATATATTCTTTTTTTTTGTTTTTGGTGTTTTTAACTTGAGTATTCTACATACGCAATTGACTGAATGAGTCTAAAAATAACTATGTCTACGGTCCTCTCAAACTGCACAAGAATCTTAGAACATTTTAATTTTTGCTGCCTTTTTCCATCCTATATGTTATTATTGCCATTGTTTTTCCTTGTTTTTATTCTCCTCAAATTAAGCATTTTCTTCAACATCATCATTGTCATTGTCTTCACTGTCCCTATTGTTTTATATATATTATAAAATAAATTATATTATATATAATATTTTATTTAATCTATAGAAGTATTATTTATGTAAGCTTATAGATATAATTTATAATATATTATAACTATAATTTATATAAATATACATTTATAAATATATAAACACCTTTGGTGAACCCACCATCACTGCTGTGTAAAGAACTGCAGGCAATGACAGTAGTGAAAAGCTGCCCTCACCTGGCTTCCCTGGACATAGAAGTGCACAGTGGTGGCAGGTATGGTAAAGGAAGAACATACTTTGTGTTCTAGGCTAAATATAGGTGACAGACTTGCTTGTGAGCTTCTGTGCTACCACACTCTGGAAATTTCAGAGATCTCTGGGTGAAGTTTTGATATTACTGACAGGTTCGTACTGCCCGTTGGAGACCAATTAGGGGTATGGACTCTATGTAACATATCTCTGTGGTCAGATTCTGTAAGTCTTGAAATATTTACCGAAATCGTATGTTAAAACCCCAAAATGTATAACCCAAGTCCATCACCTCACAAAATAAAAATAGGCCATGAAATGGACAGTGGCCTGACCAGAGTTAGAGTGGAAAGTCAAGACTATAACCCAGTTTTGCTGCCTTCTACCTCCATGCTCTTTTCACCTACAACATGCCATTCTCCTCCAGTCATTTGTAGCTTCCCATTCTGCTCTGCCCCCAATGTTATGTATCTCTGTTATTGACATCACCAACTACTGAATGGCCCAAATCAGAAATATTGGGGTCATTCATGACACATACCTCTCCTTTAGTACCCACACTCCCCTCTATCTCCAGATCTTAGAACTTCATCAAATCAGTTCACTTCTCTCTACTTCTACTACCTTCACCCCAGTCAATTAAGAAATATTTATTGAGGACCTACAATTCTGAGGCACCACTATAGATATTAGGACACAACAAATAAACAAGACAAAGTCCCTGTCCTCAAGGATCTTACATTCTGGGGTGTGTGTATGTGTGTGTGAAAAAGAGAGGGAGAGAGAGACAGGGAGGGAGACAAAGGAGTGATGGATAACTAACAGGTAAATAAACATATGACTAAAAACATTGAATTGCACAGGTTAAACGAATTATATGATATATGAACTATATCTTAATAAAGCAGTTTTTAAAATGTCTATGGACCATATGTGAAATTTGTTTTCTGTGAATTTTGTTTATTTTGCCCATTTTTATAGTGCATTATCTTTTGCTTGTTAGTTTATAGGCGCTCCTTGTATATTCTGGATATCATTCCTTTGTTAAATATATTTGTTTTTATTTTTAGACATGTGAAAGATACATATAGAAAACTGCATATACATACAGTTCAGCAGTGATTATGAAGCTAATATCCATGTAGCCATCGTACAAGTCAAGATATAGACTATTACCAGCAATGCAGAAGTCCTCCCATGTGAATCATAACCAATTTCCTTCACACTGAAGAGGGGGTTATGATAATCATTTCCTTTTTTCTTTCAGTTTTGTCAACTTTGAATACATTTATTATTTTTTTTATTTTTTTAAAACGTTTATTTATTTCTGAGAGACATAGAGACAGAGTGTGAGCAGGGGAAGGGCAGGGAGAGAGGGAGGCACAGAATCAGAAGCAGGCTCCAGGCTCTGATGAGTCATCAGCACAGAGCCCGACGTGGGGCTCGAACCCACAGACTGTGAGATCTGACCTGAGCTGAAGTCGGCCACTTAACCGACTGAGCCACCCAGGTGCCCCTGAACACATTTATTAACAATATTTAGTTTCAAATGAATTTTAAACATTTTATTCACTTTTAATTTCAAAAATAAATTGCATAGGTTTTAAGTTCATAGTTATATGCGTTTTGGCAAGAGTAGATGCTCATGTGTCCACTAAAAAAAAAAAAAGACATAGAATTTTCCATGATGTCAGAAATTTCCTCCATTCCATTTCCCATTCAATCTTCCCTCATCCGAGGCAATTGTTATTCTGATTTTCATCACTATAGATTACTTTTGCATGTTCTCAAACTTTGTATAATTGGTATCATATAGTACATACTCCTGTGTCAGAGTTCTTTCCCTCAACATAACTTTTTTAAGGCTCACTCATTGTGTTGCGTGTATCAGTACTGTATTCATTTTTGTTGCTAAATTCCATTGTAAGGATATACCAAAATTTGTTTAACCATTTACCTGGTAAAAGACATTTGAATTGTTCCCATTTGGAACTATTATGACTCTATTATGAACATTCTTACATAAATATTCTTATATACATATTTCTAGAGACATATGGCTTCATTTATTTTGGACAAAACTCCCAGCAATAGAATTTCTGGGGCATAGACTTGGTGTATGTTTAACTATTTAAAAACTGCCTGTCTTGGTCAGAGTCCCAAGAGATTTGTATACAGGAAGATTATTGGAAATACTTTCAGGGACAAATTCTGGGAGGGAGTGAAGAAAGTAAAGAGGGAGAAGTACTAGAGGAAGAGTTGAATTGTGACTCAATCACAATTCAGACTATCCAATCTCTTGAGAAACTCTGGAGCTGTTATAGACCTTCAAAGTTCTCCTAAACTGAGGCAAAAAACCTGTCTTTTTATACCTCCACTGACCAGTCATTGGGTGTAGTTTTATTTTGGGGAGACTACACAGCATTTGGTTAGTGTAAATCTTCCAATTATAAAGCAAAGATTGTTATATTGCATTAAAAAGCATGATACAATTATGTTTTCTTTATAAAATTCTACTTTAAATATGAAGAGACATAAACTGAAAATAAAAGAATAGTAAACGATATACCATGGATTAGCTGTACTACTCAGATAAAGTAGGTATCAGATCAAAGAATATTATTACAGATGAAAAAATAGATATTTCATAATGACAAAGAGGTCAATCTACCAGGAACACACACTAATCTTAAATCTTAAATAACAGAATTTCAAAATAAATGAAGCAGAAACTTACAGGAGAAATAGACAAATCCACAATTATACTTGAAGATTTCAGTACCTCTCTTTCAATAATTGATAAAATTAATACATGAAAATCAGTAAAGATATGGAAGACTTGAACAGCATTATTGACCAACATGACATAATTGTCATTTACAGAATACTCCACCCAACATCAATATACACATTCTTTTCAGAAAACATATTTTTTAGGTGCACATGGAACATGTGCCAAAATAGAATGTATGCTGAGCCATAAAACAAATCTGAAAAAAATTTAAAAGATCGAAGTATAAATGTATGTTCTTGTACAACAATAGAATTAAATTGGAAATCAATAAGGAAATCTGGAAAATCCTAAAATATTTGGAAATTTGAAATTAAACTTCTAAATAACCCATAGATCAAATATGAAATCCCAGGGAAAGTTAGAAACTTTTTGCAATTGTATTAACTTGAAATACATCAAAATTTTTGGGATTCAACTAAAGCAGTACTTAGAAAGAAATATAATGTTTATGTTAGAAAATAATAAAGGTTTTCTTTTTCCAACTTTATGTAGGAATAGTTGGCCATTAAAAATTGTATTTATTTAAGGTGCACAATTTGATATTTTAATACATACATACATTATAAAATATTTATCAAGCTAATTGATATATCAAAGGCCCTACACAATTACCATTTTTCTTTCTGTGGTAAGAACCTTTAAGATCTAGCCTTTTAACAAATTCGAACTATACAATACTGTTAATGATATAGTCACATTGCTGTACATTAGATCTCCAGAACTTATTAATCTTGCATAATTGAAATAAACTAAGATTCTACTTTATGGAATGAGAAAAAGAAAAGCAAATTAAAACCAATGTAAGCTGGAAAACAGAAAAAAAGTATAAAAAAGTAATAACACTAAAAGCTGGGTCTTTAAAAACATCAACAAACTATCCAAAATGCTCAGAACAAAATGGGAGAAGACACACATTGTCTATATTGGCAGTGAGATAGGGAATGTAATCACAGGCCCTATAGCCATTAAAAAGATAAGAGAATATTATGAATAAGCTTATGCCAATAAATTAAACAACTTACAAGAAATGGTCAAACTTCTTATAAGACAAACTACCAAGAAGGTAGTAAATAATATGAACAGCTCTATATGTATTAAGGAAATTGAATTAGTGGTTAAAAACTCCCCATCAGTAAAGTTCTAGACTTAGATGGGTTCACAGGTGAATCCTAACAAAATTTAAAGAAAAGAATAATACAATTCTACACAAACATTCCCAGAAAATGGAAGATGAGCAAATACATCTCAACTTATTTTATGAGACCCTTATTACTATGATACTGAAGATAACCACAGATAATACTACAACAAAATACTACAGACCCATATCCCTCATTAACTTAGATGCACAATTACTTAATAAAATATTAGTAAACCAAACCCGGAAACAGATAAAAAGAATGATACACCATGACCAAGTGAGATTTATTCCAGGCATGCAAGGCTGGTTCAACACTTGAAAATCAGTCACTGTGACCCACTATATAAATAGGCTAAAGAAAAATCATATAATTATAGCACTTTGAGGCAGAAAAAGCATTTTACAACACCCAACACCCATTTATGATAAAAACTTTCAGCAAATTAGCAACAGAAGGAAATTACTGTAACTTGATAAAGAGCATGCACAAAACCCCTGCAGATAGCATCATACTTAAAGGTGAAAGACTAAATGCTTTTCCCCTAAGATTAAGAACAAGGTGAAGATGTTTGTTCCCACTACTGTAACTCAACATAGTACTAGGAGCTTTAGTCACTGCAAAGAGGCAAAGGGAACCCACAGATGGCAAATAAGCATGTAAAAAGATGTTCAACATCATCGACCATTAGGGAAATGCAAATTAAAGCCACAATGATATATTTCTATACACTTATCATAACAGTTCAAATAAATAGTGATGACACCTGGGGCACCCGAGTGACTAGTTAAGCATCTGACTCTTGATTTTGGCTCAGGTCATGATCAAATGGCTTGTGAATTCCAGCCCTGCATTGGGCTCTGTGCTGACAGCGCAGAGCCTGTTTAGGATTCTCTCTCTCTCTCTCTCTCTCTCTCTCTGCCCCTCCCTCTGTCTCAAAATAAATAAATAAACATTAAAAAAATAGTGACAACACCAAATACTGGTGAGGATGTGGAAAAACTGTATCACTCATATACTACTGGTGGGAATATAAAATGTTAGTCAGTCTGAAAGACAGTTTGGCGGTTTCTAATAAAAGTGAATGTGCAATTTACTTCTCAGAAATTGTGCTATTGGGCATTTATCAGAGAGAAATAAGAACTTAAGGAGATTTAGCTTTAGTATTCAGTCTTTATCCAGTCCTTGTACCCAATGTCTGGCTAACTGCAGACCTAACAGTCTGGCCCCACCTTCCTCCCTTCTCACATACTGCCTCTTCCCTTCTCCCCTCCCCACCATCTAAAACTCACAGAGACACACACCTTCTCACACCACTTTGATTTTATTTTAGTTATTACTGTTGGTGTACCCTATTGGTGTAAATTTGGATGTCTATACAGTTTGCCATTTCTCAGCAGCCAGATCTCAGAGATGCCATAGATAGTTCTGAGGCCTCGGTCATCATTCGAAAGTTACTGGATGCCCAGGTTGTCACTTGAAGTAGTGGGATTCTCCATGTTCTCTTTGTCCTGGAATGGCTCATTTTGATTCAGCCTATGATAGTGGCCTAGTAGGGTTGACGCTCTAGGTTTCTTAGATTTTATGGAAGGGGTGGGAATTTTTGGAGAGGGTTTTTTTCCCCCTAAAACTCCTTTAAAGGGGTCTTTTTACCCCCATGGTTGTCTTAGCCACCTGGAAGGAAAATAGGATGAGCATAGAAAGGCTCTGGTTTGGGTGAACAGGGTGAGGGGTGGATGAAAATAACAGCTTCAGGAGAAGGGGTGCACTCTTCTTGTGAGGAGCGGATGTGTGCCAGGCAAAGACAGTAGAGTGGTCTTGTTGAGGGTGTTAATGGAGAAGAGGAGGAAGAGCTTAGATGTGGTTACTTTACCTTAACACTGCATCTGGACATAGGTTGACAGGGCATCTTCCTCTTCTTCATCCCTTTGGTGCCTTGAGTAGGTTGTTTCATAAATGTGCTAGGAGTTTGAGGTTTCTTGGTCACTTTCGCCATGTCACTATCCCCCAGTGGTCTACCTCAGATTTCTTCAACTCCCTATATATATATATACCGCAGACAATGAAAGGCTATACCTTTCAGCTCTGATTGGTCAGCAAGGCACTCCCTCAGCCAATGGTAGCCCTTAGAGCAGCTTAGCTATCACAAAGCACCCTCTTAACATTCCCCTAGCAGGAGAGGAGATGCTGGGGAAGCCAAGATGCAGTTTACACATCTCACAATGCATCACCCTGACACCTCCATGGCCAGGGGAGGGAAGTTGGAGAGCCTAAATATTCTGGTTGGAGAAAGGGAGTATTTCTTGGCACTCCTAAAGAGCCCTTCAAACTGACCTTCCACGCCTTATCACCTTCCCATGTTTAATTCTGGTGAGTCACACGGCAGGGAGAAGGAAATACTTTTTCCCATGGTCACCCTATTCAGTGGTTCACTGTGTTCTCTCCCACTCATCATTACCTAGTGTTTGTGTGTTTTACCTAAAATTATTTCAAGGCATTGTGGATGTATTTAAGTCTATGTGGAGATGTGAATCATCCCACTTCCCACTTTCCAACTGCTCTTATGCACCATGAAAACCATCCACTTTTTGGCTACACCAGGGAATTTTTCTAACCATCTCCTTTTCCCCATGTCCATGTGTCACTCTCCTAATTTTCTGTTGTTCAGTCCAAAACAACTGATTTTGGCTGTCAAGACATCAGTGAATAAATTTTTTCCACTGAATATCTTGTTTCAAATTAAGTCTTGTTTCAAATCTGGCAATCATGTTCATCTCAGTAGGTGCAGTATCCAGTCTTGGGTTTTAACAGTGTAGGGGTTATAAAGGAAATATATTCATATGGATGCTGTGCAGGATGTTTTCATGTAGAAAACTAAAGCCTAAAACTATTGATATCACAGTGTGGGGGTTAGGGGGGATTGTTTAACATTGTACTTGTAGTTCTGTGTAGTACAAGGGGGAAAAAGGCCTCCTGATTGGAAGGAAAGAGTAAAACTGTCTTTATTTAAAGACCACAAGACACTTTGCAGAAAATTCTATCAATCTAAAAAAATGCTTTTAGAGCTAATAATTGGGTTTAGCAAAATTGCAGAATACAAGATCGATATAAAAATCAATTGTATTTTTTATATTATAGCAATGAATATTTGGAAATTGAAATAAACAACGGTGCAATTTAAAATATTTTTAGAAAATATGGGATATTTAGAAATAAATCTCAAAAACTCTGTAGAGGTCTGTATACTGAATACTATAAAACACTGCAGAGATAATTAATTAAAACCTAAATATATGGAGATAGATATCTCGTTCAAGGGCTTGAAGACTCAGTATTATTAAGATGTCAGTTCTTTCCAAGTTTATTGATAAGTTTAATGCAATCCCAACTAAAATCCAGAAAACTTTTTAGTAGAAATTAGCAGATTCTAACATTTATATGGACAGTGGGTAAGACCTATATAACTAAAACAACTGTAAATAGAGGAACAAAGACAGAGGGGTTACACTACTTGATTTTAAGGCATATTATAAAGTGGGAATAATCAGTACAGTATGATATTGGCATAATAGAAATATATCAATGGAACAGAATAGAGAGTGAGAAATAGACACAAATATATCCACATATAGAATTGATTTTATTTTTAATTATTTTTAAAAATATTTATTTTTGAGAGAGAGAGAGAGAGAGAGAGAGAGAGAGAGAGAGAGAGGGAGAGAGAAAAAGCTGGAGAGGGGCAGAGAGAGAGGGATACACAGACCTGAAGCAAGTTCTAGGCTCCGAGCTGTCAGCACAGAGCTGGACATGGGACTCAAACGCACCAACCATGAGATAATGACCTGAGCTGAAGTCGGACGCTAAAGCGGCTGAGCCTCCCAGGTAACCCATACAATTGATTTTAAATAATGATGTAAAGAAAGATTAGAGAAGGGAGAACTTGGCTTTTCTTTTGTGTATGTGTGTGTGTTTCCGCAAGGTTTGGTTTATTATTTTTTTTTAAAGTTTATTTATTCAGAGAGAGACAGAGAAAGAGAGTGGGGGAGGAACAGAGAGAGAGAGAGGGAGGGACAGAATCCCAAGCAGACTCCACACTGTCATCACAGAGCCCGATGCGGGGCTAGAATTCACGAATCGTGAGATCATGACCTACGCCAAAACCAGGAGTGGGACACTTAACTGATTGAGTCAACCATGGGCCCCTCCCTTTTAAATTTAGATTCAAGTTAGTTAACATATAGTGTAGTATTGATTTCAGGAGTAGAATTTAGTGATTCATCACTTACATATAATACCCAATGCTCATCACAACAATTGCCCTCCTTAATGCTTATCGCCCATCTAGCCCATCACCCACATACATCCCTCCATCAACTTTCAGTTTGTTCTTTATTGTTAAGAGTCTCTTGTGGTTTGTTTCCCTCTCTTCTCTTACCCTCCTTCCCATATGTTCATCTGTTTTATTTCTTAAATTCCACATATGAGTGAAGTCATATGATATTTGTTTTTCTAACTTATTTTGCTTAGCATAATACACTCTAGTTCCATCCACATTGTTGCAAATGGTAAGATTTAATTCTTTTTGATCTCTGAGTAATATATATACACACACACACACACACACACACCCCATTCCAGTGTGTGTGTGTGTGTGTGTGTGTGTGTGTGTGTGTGAGTGTACCACATCTCCTTTATCTATTCATCAGTCAATGGACATTTGGGCTCTTTCCGTAATTTGGCTATTGTTGATAGTGCTGCTATTAACATTGGGATGCATGTGCCCCTTCAAATAAGCATTTTTTAATCCTTTGGATAAATACCTAGTAGTGCAGTTGCTGGGCCATAGGAGTGGCTGCATTCCCACCAATAGTGCAACAGTGTTTCCCTTTCTCTGCATGTATGATTCCATTTATATGAATAGGCAAACTTATGGAAACAGAAAGTAGACTAGTTAAAGCAGTTATGGCTGGTGGTGTGGGATTGGGAGGAAATGGGAGTGAATACTAATAGATACAGGATTTCTTATTGCGTTGATGGAAATGTTCTAAAGTTGACTGTGGTGGTGGTGTGAACATACTAAAAACCAGTGAATTGTATACTTTAAATGGGTGAATTGTATGGTATGTGAATTATATCTCAATAAAGCTGTTTTTAAGAAAGCAAGTTGCAGTATAATGTGAGCAATATGATGAAATTTATGTAAATTAATGGATGGTTGGGAATATTGGAAACCTGTCATAAACAACTGACATTTGTACTTACTGAATCAATTACTAATTTGAGTAAATGTTATATATCCCCATTGACAGCCTAATTCTGTGTTATCTGGTCTGCTTTTCTTCCATGACAACAGAGGATGCAGGAACCGTGGTGGCAGCTCTAAGTCTCCACATACCCCCAGGGCACAGAAGAGACAGACTCAGAGAAGGGATTGCACTTGTAACTTAGTAAATCAGTGGCAGGCAGTGACTAGAATGTGAATTATCTAACAACCCTTGTCCAAGGCTTTTACCACTGGACAGTTTTTCATTAACCTTTTGCTTCCCCTTCTTTTCTGCTCACCAGAAACTCCCTCCAGATCAGCCCTTACAATTATTTGCTTCATGAATATATAAATAATTTATTTTCCTTTCCTCCTTCTCTCTTCCCTCCTTCCTCTCCTCCATTTGCTTCTTCCTCCCTACCTCCTTTTCTTCCTTCCTCCCTCCCTTTCCTTCCTGTTTTAGAAAACAGTTACTATTTTCTCAGGGAGCAATTTTAACGGGTTCTATACATTCTACTGTAATCAAGACCAGACTTTTCCTAGAATCCTCATCATTCTTCAAAGTCTCAAGTTCATCCCTCTGGGGTTTGCTTTACAAGCACCATGGGCAGTGAGGATTGAAGACTTGGCAAGGGCTGGGGGAAGGTCAGTCAAGAATGGGGGTGGGAGAGGGTTGGGGCAATCACCATTCCGCACAGGTCTGAGGCTATGCACCTTCTAACTGACTGTCTTGGTTTCTTAATTTCCTCCTCTTCTCAGTGCTGCTGAGTGTCTTTACATTCCAAATGGGGAGTATGAATTTAAATCATTCTGTCTGGCTCTTAGACCAAAGACTGCTATTTTTTCTCCTTAATAGTCTATCTTATATTTGCAGCCTTTGTTTCTGATTATTTAGAGGGCGACTCATGTCTAGCTGTTGGATGGAGGAAGAGAAGCCTTTATGAACATGATGTGGGTAGGGAGTGTGGAGAAACTCATCCATTAATGCCTGAAGTCTTACGACATTGCAGGTAGTCCTAAGAAGGCAAATGGGGCCTTAGGTAGGGGTGGGTGCTCTGCAGGTTGATATTGCCTCAACTATAGTGTTTTCTACAACTTGGGGGGTGGTGGTGTTCTTTTCAGAGAACCAGGCCTGAGCTGACTGCCCAGGTTTGGCTTTCCTGCTGTATTTCTGATTTTTCAGAGATCCTTACTTTGCCTTTCACAGCATCTTCAGAACACTATTAAATCAGATTTCTGTATTTGAAATATAATCATAGCAGGGACAATCAGCTCCCCTCTTACATACAATGGGTATGGACAGAAATGGCGGCACCTGGCAGTGTCTGCTCTCAACAAGACTAAGACAAGCCCCAAATTGTGTTTGATTCTTCTTGTCACCTTACTTCCTTAGGCCTGTTTTTACTACCTGGACCTCACGGTCCTACTTTTTGTCACCTGGGAAGCACCATGGTGGCAAGAAGACAAATGAAGGAGGAGTCAGAAGGTTGGCCACAGGCTGGGGTGGGTGGGAACAGCGTGGACTCTACATGAATTCAGACCAGGGGTCTAGTTTCTACCCTGTCACTTACAAGCCGTGTGATCCTGGGAAAACGGCCAAGCCCTGTGGGCCTCAGGTTCTTCATCTGTGAACGAAGTGGGTTTGATAAGCCCCGTCTTGCAGCACTGCAGGAATGTATGTGATGTACAGAAAGCACCCTGCAGACTGTGCTGGGCATATATCGGAACTTTGATGAACGGGAATTGTTTTGAGAGGAGGGCCAACATGGCGGAGGAGTAGGGGGCTCCAGTATTTCGCTTGCCCTTTAAACGGTGATGACTGAAGCCAAAGTCTCTCTCAACTCCAAGAATCGGGGGGAAAAGGTGCTGCAGCTTACAAGAAACGAAGGCAAAAACAGACACAGCCCAGCTAAACCTCTGTTTTCCTTTCCAGGGCAACTTCAAGAAACAATCCAAAACACATCTAGCCAAAATGACGAAATGGAAGAATTCTTCTCAAAAGAATCTACAAGAAGCAGTGACAGCTCAAGAATTAATGAAAACAGATATAAGCTATATAACAGAACATGAATATAGAATGATAACCATAAAACTAATCGCTGGGCTTGAAAAAAGCATAGATGAATGCAAGGGGTCCTGAGCAGCAGAGTTCAAGGACTTTAAAAACGGTCAGGAAGAATTAAAAAAGACCTTGGATGAAATACAAGGCAAACTGGAAGCAGCCACAGCACGGATTGAAGAGGTAGAGGAAAGGGTTAGTGTATTAGAAGATAAAATCATTGAAAAAGAGGAAGCAGATAAAAAGAGAGAGAAGCTGACCCAGGAACAGGAAAGGAGAATTCTACAGCTGAGCGATGCACTCAAAAGAAACAATATCCGTATCATAGGAGTTCCAGAGGAAGAAGAGAGAGAGAAAGGAGTCGAAGGGGTTCTTGAACAAATCATTGCTGAGAACTTCCCCAACATGAGGAAGGAAACGGGCATGGAAATCCAAGAGGCACAGAGAACTCCCCTCAGACGTAACTTGAATAGACCTTCTGCACGGCACATCATAGTGAAGCTGGCAAAATACAAAGACAGGGAGAGAATCCTGAAAGCAGCTAGGGACAAAAGAACCTTAACATACAAAGGCAGACATATAAGGGTAGTAGCAGACTTATCTACAAAAACTTGGCAAGCCAGAAAGGAATGGCAGGACATCTTCAATGTGATGAGCAAGAAGGACATGCAACCAAGAATCCTGTATGCGCCTAGCCTGTCACTCAGAATAGAAGGAGAGATCAAGGTTTTCCCCAACAAACAAAAACTGAAGGAATTCATCACAAATAAGCCAGCACCACAAGAGATCCTGTGGGCACTCTATGAAGGAAAGGTTGCAAAGAACACAAACTACCAGAGACAGCCTTACAAACATGAAACTTACAGATAATACAGTGACTGTAAGCCCATATTTTTCAATATTAACACTGAATGTAAATGGACTAAATGCACCTATCAAAAGACATAGGGTAACAGAATGGATTAAAAAACAAGACCCATCTATTTGCTGTCCTCAAGAAACCCATCTTAAACCTGAGGACACCTTCGGATTGAAAGTGAGGGGATGGAGAACTATCTACCATGCTACTGGAAGAAAGCCGGAGTAGCCACACTTATATCAGACAAATTAGACTTTAAAATGAACGATGTACTAAGAGAAGAAGAAGGACATTATATAATAGTCTCTGGGACCATCCAGCAGGAAGAGCTAATAATTATAAATATCTACGCGCCGAATTCGGGGGCACCCAAATTTGTAAAACAACTAATTACAAACATTAGCAACATCATCGATAAAAATGTTCTAATAGTAGGAGACCTTAACACTCCACTCTCAGCATTGGGGATAGATCCACAAAACAGAAAATCTCCGCAGAAACAATGGCCCTGAACGACACATTAGAACAGATGGGCCTAACTGACATCTTCAGGGTCCTTCATCCAGAAGCAAAGGAATTTACATTCTTCTCAACTGCACACGGTACATTTTCCAAGATAGACCACATTCTGGGCCACAGGGAAGCTCTGAATAAATATAAAAGAATTGAGATCATATCGTGCACACTGTCAGACCACAATGCTTTGAAACTTGAAATCAACCACAGGAGAAAGCCTGGAAAATATCCAAGAACATGGCGGCTAAGAAATAACCTACTAAAAGATGACTGGGTCAACCAAGCCATCAGAGAAGAAATTAAAAAATACATGGAAACAAATGAAAATGAAAATACAACAATCCAAACGGTCTGGGATGCGGCAAAGGCAGTCCTGAGAGGGAAATATATTGCAATTCAGGCCCACCTCAAGAAACAAGAAAAATCAATAACACAAACTCTAACAGCACGCCTAAGGGAACTAGAAGCAGAACAACTAAAACAACCCAAACTCAGCAGAAAGAGAGAAAGAACAAAGATCAGGGCACAAATTAATCATATGGAAACAGAAAAGGTAGTGGAACAGATCAATGAAACCAAAAGCTGGTTCTTTGAAAAAATAAACAAAATAGACAAACCTCTAGCCAGGCTTCTCAAAAAGAAAAAAGAGAGAACTCAAATAGATAAAATCATGAATGAAAAGGGAGTAATTACAACCAATCCCTCAGAGATACAAGCAATCATCAGAGAATACTATGAAAAATTATATCCCACCAAACTCGGCAACCTGGAAGAAATGGACAAATTTCTAAATAGCCACACGCTACCAAAACTCAAATGGGAAGAAATAGATAATTTGAACAGACCCATAACTAGTGAAGAAATAGAATCAGTTATCAAAAACCTCAATAAAAGCCCTGGGCCAGATGGCTTTCCTGCGGAATTTTACCAGACATTTAAAACAGAGTTAATTCCTATCCTCCTCAAGCTCTTCCAAAAAATTGAAACAGAAGGAAAACTCCCGGACTCATTCTATGAAGCCAGCATCACTTTGATTCCCAAACCAGACAGGGACCCAGCAAAGAAAGAGAATCACAGGCCAATATCCCTGATGAACATGGATGCAAAAATTTTCAACAAGATCCTAGCAAATCGAATCCAACAGCATAAAAAGAGAATTATCCACCATGATCAAGTAGGATTCATCCCTGGGTTGCAGGGCTGGTTCAATATTCGCAAATCAATCAACATGATAATTCACATTAACGGCAGTTGTTTCTAATGTTTTGATCCCAGACACTTCTACTCTCTCCTCTGGGATATTTTCTGTTTTCCAGGTCATAGGAGAGAATATGCAGCTCGACAGGACATGGAACAGCTAATAAGCCAAAGAGTGTGCTTCATAAATAAAACTCGGTCAATTTTCTTTTTTTAAAAAAACTTTAGGGGTGCCAGTCAGTTAAGCGTCTGACTTCGGCTCAGGTTGTGATCTTGCGGTTTGTGAGTTCAAGCCCGAGCCTGGAGCCTGCTTTGGATTCTGTGTCTTCCTCTCTCGGCTCCTCCCCAATTCGTGCCCTGTCTCTGACTTTAAAAATGTTTTCTTTATTTTTGAGAGAGAGGGACAGAGCACGAGCAGGTGAGGGGCAGAGAGGAAGGAGACACAGAAACTGAAGCAGGCTCCAGACTCTGAGCTGCAGCACAGAGCCCAACGTGTGGCTCATCTCATGAAGCGGGAAAGCATGACTTGAGTGGAAGTCAGACGCTTAACTGACTGAACCGCCCTGGGTCCCCACAGTCCATTTTCTAGATAAGAGGATATATGTGGGATATATGAGACTATGTGGGAAATGTGGATGTGGGGGAGTTGTCCCAGCTGGATACCAACACAAAGCTGCTAGAATTTGAATCAAAGATCAACTTTTTCCCTCCCTCGCACATGCTTTTCCATCCAAACCACTACTTACATTCATTTCTCCCAGACCAAAACCTAGACCTGGCTTACAGCGGCCCAGTGACACTCAAGAGAATCAAATTAAAATGTCTTTTTAATGCACTGGGTTCTGGTTTTTCCATGGCCAGGAACAGCATCAGTCTAGAGCCTTCTGGGCTCTACTTTAAAGGAATATCATTGTAGGGGTGCCTGGGTGGTTCCATCAGTTAAGCACTCGACTTGGGCTCAGGTCATGATCTTGCAGCTCTTGAGTTCAAGCCCTGCGACAGGCTCTGTACTGACCACTCAGAGCCTGAAGCCTGCTTCAGATTCTCTGTCTCCCTCTCTCTGCCCCTCCCCTGCTTGTGCACTCTCTCTCTATCGAAGAATAAAGAAACATTAAAAAAATTAAAAAAAAGGAATATCATTATATTTCTCTAGAAATCCTTGCACATGATGGGTAGTAAACACCTAGTCTGTGCACTGTGTTCAACTCCACGGGGACAAGAGTGGAGGACCCTGTAGCTTCCTGACCCAGGAGGGGATTTCTCTTTGCCTTGCCCATAATCCAAAGGGAATTTTTCAGAGCGATTTTCTATTTCAGATTTTGCTTCCACCCCTAAGGCACACCATCTGTGGGCCAGGCCACTGTCAATATCCAGCTTCGTTGTGATCAGCGGTGCAGAAGGCATCACACTGACCAGAGACCCCAGGTCAGCCTGGCTCAGGGAGTCTCCATTGCAGAGCTTGCCCCTGGAGCCGCCCTACCTCACCCTTCTTTCAGCTGTTCTGCTCCACTTAGGGACCCTTCCCCCACCTTCCCCCTGGGGCTGCGGCTAATAGACAGTCATCTATGGGTGAGACGTGTCCTGACTCTCTGTGTCCTCACTGCTAACACAGGACCCTTCAGAGAGGCCTCTGAAGAGAGAGCGAGCAGAGCTCAGCAAATGTCTGGCAACACATGTGTCCGTGAGCTGGGGACGTCTGTGCTCAGATCGAGTGGCTCCTGCTTTCTGGGAGACCCAAGCCAATGCAGGCACACACATTTGTTTCACTTGTACAGAATGACAGATGACAAGAGGTAAGAGGCAAGAACGGACATCTTTTATTCCTCCATGTCCTGACACCACCCGGCACTTTATTGTACCGCCAAAGTCTTCACGTTTCCAAACACTCCCGTGCCCAGCCCAGACACCGAGATTCCCTTCCGGATCCCAAACGAGGATGGAAGGGTTCCCAGCTCGTTGCACCAAATGGCAAAACTCGGACTCTTGAACCGGAGAAGAACAAAGAACTGCGGCGTGGATGCCACTCACGCGCTGAGCCTCCGAAGCTCCTGAAACTTTCTCAGACAAGGAACGACGTGGGAAAGCTTCGTCGAGGAAACGAAGATCGATTTCTGAGGCCGCACAGGCCGAGAACAAGAACCCGCGCAAAGGTGCTCTTCGCCCCACTTTCCCCCGAGCCGCCCTGGCCCCCCACTGCTCACAAGAGGCCGGTGCCCTCTCTGCTCACACACACACAGGGAAGAAGCGGCCTGGCTTCCTGCCCCACAGGGGAGGCTGCTGGACCCCAGGTGGGAAAGGGGCTGGCTGCCCCCCGGCTCAGGCTCCCTCTTCCTCATCGCTGCCAGCCTCTTCACACAGGGACGGGGACAGGGAGGCCCCGGGCTGCCTGCTATTGACCTTGAGGAAATGTTGCAGCACTTGCACGCCGCTCGTTTCCGCGCGGGCCCTGGGGCCCCACAGGAACTCGTAACGTGCGGGCTCGCTGCCGGGCACCTGCCGGTACTCCAGGTACCCTTCCCGCACCAAGACTTTGCTGAGCAGCTCCCTGGGCTCCCCATAGAAGACATGCTCCGTACCGGCATACACCCCCAAGACCCCCAGCGTTTTCCACACCTCCTCCTCAGGGGCACGGTCGCCCTCCAGGAGGATCACCGCCAGGACCACCACCAGGAGGCTGGTCGTGGGCATGCCCTGCTTACCGCTTAGCATCCCGTCACACGTCAGGCCGAGGATGGTGACCAAGACATAGGAGTGCTCGCCGGGGTCCACTTCCCGCACGTCAACTCCAAAGACCAGCTGCAGGTACTCGCAGGCTTGGCGGAAGATCACGGGGAAGCGGTCCTGGGCATCTTGGCCGACCGCCATCAGCATCTCCGCCTGTGTGGTCGGCTGCTGGGTGCGATACTTGAGGAGCAGAAACAGCACCAGGCCAGCCACCTTCTCGCGGAGCGCGTCTGGGAGCGGGGCCTGGGCCGCTGCCGGATTCCCCCAGGTGCTCGAGCCCTCCTCACTGGGGCTGCTGGAGCCCTGGTCGGACTGGCTCCCTGGAGCGCCTGCCATGGCATTGGGGGAGGGGCGGGCACTCGGAGGGCTCTGCGGAGGGCACCGGCGAGGACTCGGGGACCCAGCAACAGAGACGATCTCCAGAGGGATCAGGATCACGATTGAGCAGGAGGACGACAGGGAGGAAGAGGAGGATGGGGAGGGAGAGGAGGATGGGGAGGGAGAAGGTGCCCCGTTCTCCTCCTCCTCTCTCCTCATCATCCAACTCCTCTTCATCCACATTTTCCTCCTCCTCCTCATCCACATTTTCCTCCTCCTCCTCCTCTTCCTCCTCCTCCTCCTCCTCCTCGTACCCCTCGTCCTCCTCTTCCTCCTCTCCTCCTCCTCCTCCTCCTCCTCATACCCCTCGTCCTCCTCTTCCTCCTCCTCTTCCTCGTTCTCCTCCTCCTCCTGCTCTTCTTCCTCTTCCTCCTCCTCTTCCTCATTTTCCTCCTCCTCCTGCTCCTCTTCCTGTTCCTCCCCTTCCTCCTTCTTTTCCTCCTCCTCTGCCTTCTCCTCCTCCTCTTCCTCCTGGTCCTCCATATCTTCCTCCTCCTCCTCTACATATTCCTCCCCCCCCTCCCAGAGGGGTGCATCCTCCCAGAGGGATGGCGGCGGGGACTCGCTTGGTGTCTCCTCAAGCTTGCAGAGCTCACTCTTCTGATGCAGGGGCATGATGTTCGTGAGAACCTGAAGAAAGATGAGGGGTGGCTCCTCAGGGTGCAGCCCAGACCACAGAGCCCGAGGTCCCAGGCCTCAGAGCAGAGCCACATTGGGATTGGGGGGCGAGGGGGTCCCCTCTGGGGTGGGATGTGGGAGCCCCCGGCTCCACACCAGAGCATGCGCCTCACCTTGACAACTGGCTGGCACGAGTCTGCGCCTCCTCTGCTCCGTCACCTCGGGGCTCCTGCCTCAGACCGAGGCCTCAACTCCAGAGCTCTTGCAGCCCCTGGAAGAGGGAGGGAGGGAGGGAGGGAAGGGGCACCTCAGGGAGGCCACAGACTGCAAGCACCGCCCTGTCCCTCTCCCCAGTGCTGCCACGAGGTTCTGGGCCAGACTCTGCCGTCCCCCACAAGTCCAAGTTCCCCCAAGTTCCCCTTCATGGCCTCTCTGCTGGCAGCTATGAGCCCTGGAAGGGCCTAGGCCCCACCCCTCTGCCGGCCTGAGGCCAAAGTCTCAGGACCAGACCACACAGCCCTGACACTGGAACACAAGGAAGCCCGGGGGCTCACATCTGGACACGCCCGCCAAAGGTCCACGGCGTCTGTCCCGCAGCAGGAGGGATGGCCGCATCCCGGCTTCCACCCGTGCTGGGATGGCTGCGCCTCCCAGTCTTACCTGGACCCCCTGGGGGGGGCCTGAGAAGACTCCCTGTGTGGACCTCCGGCCACCCTTAAGCTAAGGCCTCGTCTCTAAAAGACCCCAGAAGAAAAAGTCGGGAGAAAGCAGTCCACCCACCCAGCCCGGGTCTCCCCATGGCTGACGTGAGCAGCAGGGCAGGCCTGGTCCCTTGGTAGGTGCCCCGGACTGGGAGGCATCTCCTCCTTTCTCACGTCCACCCCGGCCCGGGCCCGGGATCCTGCCTCGGCTCACCTGGGTCCAGACTCTCACACCTGGGCCTCCTCTGGCTGAGACCCCACATCTGGATGGGAGGAGGGGCTCAGCCTGCTGGTCCCCGCCCCGGGCTCCCAGGGCCCGCCGGGGGGAGGGGGTGGCTTTCAGATGGCTGCCCCCGTGCTGGACTCAAGGTGCCTCCCTCCGTCCTCCCAAAAGATCTCCTTTGGAGGCGGACCACCTCCGCCGGCCTCTGTCGGCAGTCCCCAGGCCCGCGACCTCCCACCGAAGCCCTCACGGCCCGAGAAGCACGGGCAAAGACCGTTGGCGTCTCGGGAGGCAACAAAGTCCGGGAGTCCCGGGGATGATGGCGGGGACTGACGTGGGTTTCCTGGGGTCCCTCAACCGTGTCCTCTCGTCCCCATCCGGACTCCCTGGACAGCCCGGGCCTCAGGCCCTGCCGGCTGAGGGCTGCTCCTCACGCACAAGCAGCTCTCGGTCTGGCGGGGGCCCACAATGGCAGTCCCCACAACGGCAGGCCTCCCGTCATGGTCATTGCTCCACCCTGCCGGCCTCCACCATTCGCCCCCCTCGCCCGCAGCCTGACTGACTCCCCTCTGGGTCTGGGGCCCTCAGTCCTCGCTCTGGTCCTCACCTTGAAGCCGAGAAGGCTCTGGGCTCTGCCAGCTACCCGCCAGACGTGAGGCGTTGCCACAGACGCCCAGAATCCCTCCCCTCCCCGCCCCGCCCCGCCCCGCCCCGCCAGTCCCTTGAGACCCGGATGTGGAAGTCCAGAACCCCGCGAGACCTCACTCCCACTAGGGGCTTCTCAAGGCTGCCACTAGGGGTCGCCTTCGGGGCCTGGGCCTCTGGTCTGACCTCCAGTCTCCCTGGAGTCCTACCTCTGGGTCCTCAGGGTCAAAGCCATTAACGCCTCACCCCCGACCCGACCCGACCCCTGTTCCCTCGCCACGCCCCAACCGCCGCTGTCAGGCTCTCAGCACCTCTGCCTGCCTTCCCCAGGCCCATTGCTTCCCACCGAAGCCCTCACGGCCCCGAGAAACACGGGCAGAGACTGTTGGCGTCGCGCGAGGCAACAAAGTCCGGGAGTCCCGGGGATGATGGCGGGGGGCTGACATGGCTTTCCTGGGGTCCCTCAGCCCTGGCCTCTCGTCCCCATCCGCACTCCCTGGACGGACGGCCTGGGCCTCGGGCTCTGCGGTTCGAGGGCTGCTCCTCACACAAGACAAGCTCTCAGTCTGGCTGGGGCCCACAATGGAAGTCCTCACAGGCCTCCCGTCATTGCCATTGCACCACCCTGCGGCCTCCCCCTTTCGCCTCCCTCCCCCATAGCCTGACTGACTCCCCTCTGGGTCTGGAGCCCTCAGTCCTCGCTCTGGTCCTCACCTTGAAGCCGAGAAGGCTCTGGTCCCTTCTATCTACGGGCCCGAGGCGAGGCGCTGCCTCAGATGCCCAGACCACCCCCCATGCCCCGCCCCGCCAGTCTCTTGAGACCCGGATGTGGAAGACCAGAATCCCGCGAGACCTCACTCCCACTAGGGGCTTCCCAAGGCTGCCACTAGGGGTCGCCTTCCGGGCCAGGGCCTCTGTTCTCGGGGCCAGAGGCTCTCCCTCAGTGTTCCCTTGGTGGCTACCTGGACTCTGGAGATAGCCTGTGCGGCGCCTGCTGCAGACGGAGCTCATGCCCCTCACCGGGGTCCCTAGGTCTCTGGGACGCACCGCCAGGCACAGTGACGGCCCTCTGTCTGCCGGGGATGCCTGCCACCTCTGGCCCCCCAATGCAGGGGCTCCCCGGGCCTGCGGCAGAGACGGACTTCCTCGCTCTGGGCTGCGGTCAGCCTCGTCTCTTGACAGCACCTGCTCCCTCCTCCCCTCTGCCCACCTGAGCCGCTGCTCCTGACAGCAGGTTCCTCATCCTCCCCAGCTCACCCATCTGACCCCCGAACCACCCCCGCTCCCGGGTACAGGCTATCTGAGACCCGGATGCCCAAGTCCAGCTTCACCTTGTGTCCCCATCCTACCCGAAGGCCTCCCCATACTGACTCCGTTGTGAGGTCCAGGCTCCTTCCGTCTTCCCTCTGTATCCTCACCAGCAATCGCCCCAGAACACGGGCCCAGGCTTCTGTGGACCTGAGGTGCCCCATCCCATCCCCCTCCGGTGTCTCCACGACCCAGCTGTGGAACTGTGGGCTGATTCGCTGCCGCGAGTGCCCATCCGCCCACAGCCTTTCCCAGAAGGTTGGGAGGGCTCGAACTCTGGGAGGGCCCCTCTGTGTGTCCTGGAGACCTGAGTCTCTCGGTCCTCCCTCCGACCCCCACCTGGACTTCCTGGCCCGGCCGGTCCCCCTGCCCTTTCCTGACCTGGGATCCTGCGCCTCACCCCAAGGTCCTCAGCTCCCTCAGACCCACGAGGCGCAGTTGAGTGGATGCAGTCTGTGGCTGCCCAGTCCAGCTACCCCAGGGCCGCGGCCGGGCCTGAGCGCCTCTCCCAGGGTCGGGGTGGGCCCCACGGTTGTCCCTCGGGTCCCGACACCCGCTCCAGTAAGAGCCTGGGCCCGACCCTCTGGGGCCCCGAGTCGACCGCCCTTAGCTCGGCTGGGAGAAGGCCTCCGCCTGATGACTCTGCCGGAGTCTGTCGGAGCTGCCGGCAGAGCTGACCTGGATTCTGGGGTTGGGAGGCCTGCCGTGCTCCCTCATGGGCCTCCGCGCATGCCTGGCTGCCTGGCCTGGGCCCCTTCTCTTGGTTGGCCCGGATCAGACCTCACGGACCGAGGCCCCCACCTCTGTCACCCCTGCCTGCCGAGCAGACGTCGGTGGACATCACATCCGGACCTCGTGGCCAGGGATCCCCCGGAGTCGACTGCATCGACTGGAGATGGGTTTGTAGTGCTGGGGGGGGGGGCGGGTCCTTTCTTCCTCCCTGGGATCTTCACCTTGACTCTGGCAGGCTCGGGTCAGAGCCTCACTTTTACTTTGGCACCGGTCGGGCCAGAGCCTCAGACTCAGGCTCTTACTCCTTATCTTTCCTGAGACATGAGGGAAGGTTTGTGAGGGTCGTTCCTGCTCAGCCATTTGCCCTGGACCAAAGTCTCTCACAGTTGCCAACAGGGGCACAGCTGGGCTAAATAGCCCCCAGTATTCTGAGTCTTGTGCCATCTTCAGTCCTTACCCAGGAGGCTCTCATCAACACTTGGGGACATATGCAGTTGCAGGACAGATGCCCGAAATGGAGCTGTAGGGCCCATAACCCTGGGCCAGGGTCAGAGAAGATGCATTCGTTCCCATGTGGTCCCTTTGCCAGCAGCCAGACTTCAGAAATATTATGTTCAAGATTTAATTTACTGAAGAGGCTGAGAGCTCCAAGGGTTTTGGGGCATGATCCTACAATTTTATGTTATCTAATATTGTAGGGTCCAGTGCAGTGAGTTTTCCTTTGTCATGCTCATCCATAGTAAGACATACATTGTCCAACTCTACCTAGTGTGTGTACTATATACATATACATATATATATATACACACACATATGTATACGCATGCCCCTTTGTGTTATATATTTATATAAGTGTGTATATATGTGTGTGTGTGTGTGTAGCCTATACTTACTTGATGAAGACTAACTTCTCTTACTACATATGATTTGCTTGGATACTCTCTATTCTAGTCTGTTCTTTATATTCAATTGACATAATAATTTTTGGAAAGGGCATTCCTCCCCACTAAGATGATTTCATATGATTATTAGCACAGACTCTGGACTCAAATGCCTCAATCATCCCATCTTTCCTTCTGTCTTGATATTACTCCAGGATTACTGGCATGTGTGCTGCAAGAACCTGCCTCAGATTTGTGCCAGAATGTAGGGGCAGTAGTTTAAAATAATTTCTCCTTTCTGTCCTGTCATTTGCATCTATGCAGCCTACAGCATCTCCACATATCCCTGCTGCTCTTCATACCCCAAGCCAAGACACAGGCACCAACTCATTACTCCCCATTCTCTGGAAGGACTTTCTCCTGTTTGTTGTTTAAATTTTGTTGTTGATTCCCCTTCTCCCCTACCTTCTACAGTCATGTAGGTTTGTTATGAGAAGTCAGCAGTCTGAGCTTGATTGTCATCTTGCCAGCTACACAGTAAGGCATTAAATCTATAAATCATTTAAGCAGAACTCTATGTTTGCAATATTCTGGAACAAGATATACTGGTTCATTTATTTGTGACTTCTTTTACCCGAATCTATCAATAAACCTGTATACTTGTATACTTAACTATATGTATATAGATATATAAAACTATGTGTCATATATATGTATAATTTATATGATTATATGTAGTTAACATAGTTTTTTTTTTTTTGAGAGAGAGAAGATGCAAGTGAGCAAGGGGAAGAGAGAGAGAGAGAGAGAGAGAGAGAGAAAGAGAGAGGAGCAGGGCTCACCCAAAGCAGGGCTCGAGCTCAGCTGAAGTAGGACTCAAATTCACGAACTGAGATCATGACTTGAGCCGAAGTCAGATGCTTAACCGACTGAGCCACTTGGGTGTCCTAGATATACAGTTTTATATAGTTAACATAGATCTTCTTGTTTTTGCTGGGCTTCTTTATAGGTAATTTTTGGATTTTGTTGCCATTGTGAATGGGGTATATTCTATTACATATTCTAATTTGTTAATAATTTTGTGTGGCAGAGCTATGTCGTATGCTATAAGGATCTTTTGTACACTATCTGAAGTCTCATCCCCTTGAATAT
Source organism: Paguma larvata (assembly GCA_030068075.1). Lineage (NCBI taxonomy): Eukaryota > Metazoa > Chordata > Mammalia > Carnivora > Viverridae > Paguma > Paguma larvata. Next base: position 120,207,710 of record CM057830.1, on the reverse strand, counting down.
CCCACGTGCCTATTCCTTTGACTTTTCAAAATAGGTGATGAGATTGTTATTAAACACTATCTCTTTATATTCTTTCTTTATTTTTTACGTTTAATTACTTTTTTTTTAAATAGTTTATTGTCAAATTGGTTTCTATACAACACGCCCAATCCAACGAGCGCCCTCCTCTGTGCCCACCACCCACTCTCCCCCCTCCCACACCCATCTCTCCCCTCGGTTCTTTCTTATTCTTTGAAAATCTCTCATGTCATGTCTTCCTTCCTCTCTGTGGCTTTTTGTTTTTTTTTCTCCCCCTTCCCCTCTTCCCCTCCCCCCTGGTTCTCTGCTAGGTCTTCCAAAGCCTACCTATGCGTGGGAACATATGGCATCTGTCTTTCTCTGCCTGACTTATTTCACTCAGCATAATATCCTCCAGTTCCATCCATGTTGCCACACATGGCCAGATTTCATTCTTTCTCATTGCTGCATAGTATTCCATTGTGTATATATACCACATTTTCTTTATCCATTCATCAGTTGATGGACACTTAGTCTCTTTCCATGATTTGGCTATTGTTGAAAGTGCTGCTATGAACATTGGGGTACACGTGCCCCTATGCATCCGCAGTTATGGTCTCTTGGGTAGATTCCTAACAGTGCTGTTGCTGGGTCATACGGTAAGTCTATCTTCATTTTTTTGAGGAACCTCCACACAGTTCTCCAGAGTGGTTGCACCAGTTTGCATTCTCACCAACAGTGCAAAAGGCTGCCTGTTTCTCCACATCCTCGCCAGCATCTATAGTTTCCTGATTTGTTCATTTTAGCCACTCTTGTGTGAGGTGGTATCTCAGTGTGGTTTTGATTTGTATTTCCCTGATGATGAGTGATCTTGAGCATCGTTTCATGTGTCTGTTTGCCATTTGAATGTCTTCTTTGGAGAAATGTCTATTCAAATCTTCCGCCATTTCTTCACTGAGTTATTCGTTTTTTGGGTGTGGAGTTTAGTAAGTTCTTTATAGATTTTAGAAACCAGTCCTTTATCCGATATGTCATTTGCAATTATCCTTTCCCAATCCGTTGGTTGCCTATCAGTTTTGTTTGTTGTTTCTTTTGCCGTGCAGAAGCTTTTAATCTTGATGAGATCCCAGTAGTTCATTTTTGCTTTTAATTCCCTTGCCTTTGGAGATGTGTCGAGTAGGAATTTGGTGCGTCTTAGGTCAAAGAGGCTTTTTCCTGCTTTCTCCTCTAGGATTTTGATGGTTTCCTGTCTCACATTCAGATCTTTTGTCCATTTAGAGTTTATTTTTGTGAGTGGTGTAAGGAAGTGGTCTAGTTTCATTCTTTTGCATGTTGCAGTCCAGTTCTCCCAGCACCATTTATTAAAGAGGCTATCTTTTTTCCATTGGGTACTCTTTCCTGCTTTGTCAAAGATTAGTTGGCCATATACTTGCGGGTCCATTTCTGAGTTTTCTATTCTATTCCATTGGTCTATGTGTCTGTTTTTGTGCCAATACCATACAGTCTTGATGACTACCGCTTTGTAGTAGAGGTTGAAGTCTGGGATCGTGATGCCTCCCGCCTTGTTTTTGTTCTTCAGTATTACTTGGCTATTCGGGGTCTTTTGTGGTTCCATACAAATTTGAGGATTATTTGCTCTAGCTTTGAGAAGAATGCTGGTGCAATTTTGATTGGGATTGCATTGAATGTGTAGATTGCTATGGGTAGTATTGCCATTTTGACGATATTTATTCTTCCAATCCATGAGCATGGGATGTTTTTCCATTTCCTTGTGTCTTCCTCAATTTCCTTCATAAGTTTTTTATAGTTTTCAGCGAAGAGGTCTTTTACGCCTTTGGTTAGGTTTATTCCTAGGTATTTGATGATTTTTGGTGCGATTGTGAAGGGCATTAGCCTCTTTATTTCTCTTTCTGCTGCTTCATTGATGGTGTATATGAATGCCACCGATTTCTGTACATTGATTTTGTACCCTGAAACTTTGCTGAATTCATGGATCAGTTCTAGCAGGCTTTTGGTGGATTGTGTCGGGTTTTCCATGTAAAGTATCATGTCATCTGCAAAGAGTGAGAGTTTGACTTCCTCCTTGCCAATCTTGATGCCTTTTATTCTGTTTTGTTGTCTGATTGCTGATGCTAGTACTTCCAACACTATGCTATGTTAAATAGCAGTGGCGAGAGTGGATACCCCTGCCGTGTTCCTGATCTCAGGGAGAAGGCTCTCAGTTTTTCCCCATTGAGGATGATATTAGCTGTGGGCTTTTCATAGATGGCTTTTATGATGTTTAAGTATGTTCCTTCTATCCCGACTTTCTCGAGGGTGTTTATTAGGAAAGGATGCTGTATTTTGTCAAATGCTTTTTCTGCATCAATTGACAGGATCATTTGGTTCTTATCTTTTCTTTTGTTAATGTGATGTATTACGTTGATTGATTTGCGAATATTGAACCAGCCTTGCATCCCTGGAATGAACCCTACTTGATCATGGTGAATAATTTTTTTTATATGCTGTTGGATTCGATTTGCTAGTATCTTGTTGAGAATTTTTGAATCCATATTCATCAGGGATATTGGCCTGTAATTTTCTTTCTTTGCTGGGTCTTTGTCTGGCTTGGGAATCAATGTGATGCTGGCTTCATAGAATGACTCTGGGAGTTTTCCTTCCGTTTCAGTTTTCTGGAACAGCTTGAGGAGGATAGGAATTAACTCTGTTTTAAATGTTTGTTAAAATTCCGCAGGGAAGCCATCTGGTCCAGGGCTTTTATTTGATGGGAGATTTTTGATAACTGATTCTATTTCTTACTAGTTATGGGTCTGTTCAGATTTTCTATTTCTTCCCGTTTGAGTTTCGGTAGCATGTGACTGTTTAGAAATTTGTCCATTTCTCCAGGTTGCCGAGTTTGGTGGCATATAATTCTTCATAGTATTCTCTGACGATTGCTTGCATTTCTGAGGGATTGGTTGTAATTTCTCCCTTTTCATTCATGATTTTATCTATTTGAGTTCTCTCTCTTTTCTTTTTGAGAAGCCTGGCTAGAGGTTTGTCTATTTTGTTTATTCTTTCAAAGAACCAGCTCTTGGTTTCATTGATCTGTTCCATTACTTTTCTGTTTCCATATGATTAATTTGTGCCCTGATTTTTGTTATTTCTCTCTTTCTGCTGGGCTTGGGTTGTTTTAGTTGTTCTGCTTCTAGTTCTTTTAGGCGTGCCGTTAGGATTTGTGTTATTGATTTTTCTTGTTTCTTGAGGTGGGCCTGGATTGCAATATATTTCCTTCTCAGGACTGTCTTTGCCGCATCCCAGAGTGTTTGGATTGTTGTATTTTCATTTTCATTCGTTTCCATATATTTTTTAATTTCTTCTTTGATTGCTTGGTTGACCCACTCGTCTTTTAGTAGGCTGTTGCTTAGCCTCCATGATTTTGGATATTTTCCCTGCTTTTTCCTTTGGTTAATTTCAAGTTTCAGAGCATTGTGGTCTGACAAAGTGCACGGTATGACCTCGATTCTATTATATTTATTCAGAGCTTCCCTGTGGCCCAGAATGTGGTCTATCTTGGAAAATGTACCGTGTGCAGTTGAGAAGAATGTAAATTCCTTTGCTTCTGGATGAAGCGCCCTGAAGATGTCTATTAGGCCCATCTGTTCTAAAGTGTCGTTCAGGGCCATTGTTTCTGTGGTGATTTTCTGTTTTGTGGATCTGTCCAGTGCTGAGAGTGGAGTGTTAAGGTCCCCTACTATTAGGACATTTTTATCGATAAGGTTGCTAGTGTTTGTAATTAGTTGTTTTACATATTTGGGTGCCCCCAAATTTGGCGCGTAGATATTTATAATTGTTAGCTCTTCCTGCTGGATGGTCCCTGTGATTATTATATAATGCCCTTCTTCATCTCTTATTACATCCTTTACTTTAAAGTCCAGTTTGTCTGATATAAGTGTGGCTACTCCAGCTTTCTTCTGAGTTCCAGTAGCCTGGTAGATAGTTCTCCATCCCCTCACTTTCAATCTGAAGGTGTCCTCAGGTCTAAAATGAGTCTCTTGAAGACAGCAAATAGATGGGTCTTGTTTTTTAATCCATTCTGTTACCCTGTGTCTTTTGATTGGTGCATTTAGTCCATTTACATTCAGTGTTAATAGTGAAAAATAGGGGCTTACAGTCCCTGTATTATCCGTAGGTTTCATGCTTGTAAGTCTGCCTCTGGTAGTTTGTGTTCTTTGCAACCTTTCCTTCATAGGGTGCCCCTCAGGATCTCTTGTAATGCTGGCTTGTTGGAGATGAATTCCTTCAGTTTTTGCTTGCTGGGGAAAACCTTAATCTCTCCTTCTGTTCTGAATACAGGCTAGCTGGGTACAGGATTCTTGGTTGCATATCCTTCCTGCTCATTGAAGATATCCTGCCATTCCTTTCTGGCTTGCCAGGTTTCTGTAGATGTCTGCTACTATCCTTATGTGTCTGCCCTTGTATGTTAAGTCCCTTTTATTTCTAGCTTCTTTCAGGATTCTCTCTCTGTCTTTATATTTGGCCAATTTCACAATGATGTGTCATGCAGAGGGTCTACTCAAGTTGCGTCTGAGGGGAGTTCTCTGTGCCTCTTGGATTTCCATGCCCGTTTCCTTCCTCATGTTGGGGAAGTTCTCAGCAATGATTTGTTCAAGAACCCCTTCGACTCCTTTCTCTCTCTCTTCTTCCTCTGGAACTCCTATAATACGGATATTGTTTCATTTGAGTGCATCGCTCAGCTCTCTAATTCTCCTTTCCTGTTCCTGGATCAGCTTCTCTCTCCTTTTATCTGCTTCCTCTTTTTCCATAAGTTTATCTTCTAATGCACTTACTCTTTCTTCTACCTCTTCAATCCATGCTGTAGCTGCTTCCAATTTGCCTTGTATTTCATCCAAGGCCTTTTTAAATTCTTGCTGACCATTTGCATTCATCTGCTTTTTTCTGCTGCGCAGAAAACCCCTTGCATTCTGCTGCGCGGGACCCCTTGCATTCATCTATGCTTTTTTCAAGCCCAGCGATTAGTTTTATGATTATCCGTTTATATTCGTGCTCTGTTATGTTGCTTATATCCGTTTTCATCAATTCTTGAGCTGTCACTACTTCTTGTAGATTCTTTTGAGGAGAATTCTTCCTTTTCATCATTTTGGCTAGGTGTGTATTGGATTGTTTCTTGGAATTGCCCTGGAAATGGAAACAGACTGACAGACAAACAGAAAACAGAAATACTCAAACGTACCAACAAATGATACAGACAGGCGGTTCACAACAGAAAAAAGAATAACAAATGACACTCTGAGGAAAATGTCCTGAAGTACCAGCTACACGGTAAGGGCAGGGTATGTAGTGTGCTGGTGGCAGAGCGTCTACAGAAAGAATAATGACAGTTGCAGGGGAAAGAAGGAAATGGTCTTTGCCCAGTTAGAGTGACTAAAGAGTTTAATCCAGACTGAGAGAAATCAGAATAAGGACGGTTGCAAGGAAAAAGGAATGAAGACAGAAATTGCTCGGATGAGATTATGTGGCCTGGTTATTCCAGAGAGAGAAATAGGGAAGTATGGAAGGAGATGAAAAACATGCCTTTAGAGAGTGGGTTAAGATTCTGTTTAAGTCAGCCAGGCCCCTGGATATTCAGCTCCGGAGTGGGATCAGTAAGAAGAATAACGGGGAGCATATATTTTAAAAAGAAATGACCTGGAGTTACTCCACGCAGCGGTCTGGACTTGGCCTCTGTAGCTCCCACTGAGAGGTGTCACTCCTGCGCGGATGGGCGTGGCTTAGTGTAGGTGGGTGTTCTCCACTGAGGCAGGGATGGCTCTGGGAGTGACTTCCTGGGGCTGGTGCTTGTGGGCCCGTAAGACAACAATGGCGTCCCTTCCGTCCTTTGTTCCCAGTCCCAGGGCTTCCACTCGCCCCCCTGTTTCTGTCCTTACTCCACTATGGGTACCGGTGCAGTGCGGTCCACTGGACGGTGGGCGCCTGCCTGCCTGCCACCCCCCAACCTTCTGCAAATGTGTCAGGGTTAGAGGTGCTCCGCAGGCGACTGGGGGCCCCCCCAGCAGCTGGTCGCGCTGAGGGCTCCCCGCTCGGCTGGCTGGGGCGACTTGCGCGCACTCCCCACTAGGGTGACTGTGGTGGCGGCAGGCCCAGCGATTGTTCGCACCCCACGGGGCCCTTGGCAGCGGAGGCGCCTGGCGTGCTTCCCCCGCTCAGGTGGGCAGCGGTAATGGTCCCAGGTTGCCGGCTCCACACGGGCCTGCGGCGCAACTAGCGCACACTCCCCGCTCCGGCCGGCAGCAGCCGTGGCGGTCCCAGCGGTTTTTTGCTCCCCACGGGGCGGCGGCGGGGACTAGAGGGCCCTCCCCGCTCCGGCCGGCAGCAGCGGCGGCGGTCCCGTGGTTGGTCGCTCCCCACGCTGCTGGCGGCTGAGTAACTCTTGGCCGGGCGGGCTGACTGTGTCTCCGTCTGCGGTCCCGCACAAGGAGAGTTCTGCTGAGTTCTGCTGTTAGACACACAGCTTCTCCTCCTAATCCCTGTCTTTAGGGGCTGGATGGTGGTGGTCTCCCCCTCTGGCCCTCTCCTTCGGATGTTGGGCGCTTTCCCCGCTGTCCCCCGCTCACCCTCCCCTCAGCTCAGTTTCCCGAGTTCGTTTTGTCCGCTCTCGATTAGACTCACGGTCCTAGGGCATTGTCTATGTTCCTTGTGTTCCTTGTAGGCTGCTACACCTTTTCTGCCAGGTTCTTGGAGTTGAGAATCTCTCTGTTTTGGTCCCTCTCAATTCAAAAAACAAGGGAAACTTTGGGCCTCCCTACTCCTCCGCCATCTTGGCCTGAGCCCCCTATCTCTTTATTTTCAATGTGCATACATATTATTTATGTGACACCCATAGCTCTGGCTATACTTCACAGGCATGAATGGTGGAGTTGAGAGTATCTACCTGAATGTAGTTCCTGTCTTTAATGGGAATGCTTCTAACATTTGACATTTAAGTATGTTTACTGTCTATTTTAGGAAATAGAAGTTCTTCTCATCTTGGTTTGCTAAAACATTTTACTATGAATTCACCTTGAATTTCTTTAAAATACTTTTTCTTTATGAACTGATACAATCAAATGCTTTTTATTTCCTCCAATTTGTCAATGTAGGGAATTTCAATTGAAATTAATTTTTAATGTTAAATCATATTTTCATCCCTCAGATATAGGCTGTTTGCTCATTTAATTCACTGCTGTATTGAATATGCTATTAATTTACTTAGATATTTGCTGCTGTATGAATGAACTTGGCACACGTATTCTTTTTGTGGTATGTCCACGTTTAGTTTTTGAATGAAGAATAGCTAGGGGCGCCTGGGTGGCTCAGTCGGTTGAGCATCCAACTCTTGATTTTGGCTCAGGTCATGATCCCAGGTTGTAGGATCAATCCCCACATCAGAGTCTGTGCTGAGTGTGGAGCCTGCTTAAGATTCTCTCTCTCTCTCTGTCTCTCCAACCCTCCCTCCTCTGTCCCTCTCAAAAAAAAAAAAAAAAAAAAGAATAGCTAGCTTGGGAGAATGAGTTGAACAGTTGCCCATTTTTGTATAGGTTTGGAAGAGTTGACATAAGATGGTGATTAGTTTTCCCTGATATTTTATAGAATTGGCCCCCAAAACTGCCTGTCCTAAAACTATTGAGGGTGACTTTAGTTTTGAATACGGTTTCAGTTTACATTGTTAAGGTTTTTTCTTTTTATTTCTGTATAGGCCAATTTGGTCATTTTTTCCCCTAAAAATGGCCAATTTCACTTAGGATTTCAAATTTAATAAAATGATAATTATAATGAAATGTTTTCTTGTAGAAAGTTAAAAATATATACAATAGTGGAGAGACTAGTATAATGAAACCAATATACCTGACCCTCATCATCAAAAACCTTAATTACATGGCCAATATGTTTGCAATTATTTCTCCACCTACTTTGTGTCTCAGCTGCCGGAATAATTATTGTATGTCTAAATATTTCAACATACATTTTGAAAGATAAGGACTTTAAAAAATAAACCATAAAGCCAATACAAATATCATTTCAAAAAAATTAAACGTCATTAATATCATGAAATATTAAATATCAAAAATATATTTATTTTTCATATTTAACTGCGGGCCTTATACTTTTTAAAAAATTTGAATTAGAAGGAGGGGCAACATGGCGGAGGAGTAGGGGGCTCCAGTATTTCGCTTACCCTTTAAAGGGGGACGACTGAAACCATTGTCTCTCTCAACTCCAAAAATCGGGGGGAAAAGGTGCTACAGCTGACAAGAAACTAGGCGAAAACAGACACGGCCCAACTAAACTGTAAGTTTAATCTGGGTCGGATAAAATGAACTCGAACTCGGGAAGTTGAGCTGAGGGGAGGGTGAGCGTCTTCGGAGATAGCTGGGAAAGTGCCGATCGAACAACATCTGAACGAGAGGGCCGGAGCGGGTGAGACCGCTACCATCCAGCCCCTAGATGCAGGGCTTTTGAAGAGAAGTTCAGTGGCAAACAGCAGCACTATCCCCGCGCTGCCGGGACTACGCCAACCCCATCCCGAGCCGAGGGGACGCAGGCGGCGCCACCAGCCGAGCTCCTCTAACCCCAGCACGATTATAACAAAATCGGGGGTGGCAGACGGCCGCCTCACCGCGCCACCCTCGCCCAGCGCCTCCGGGGCGCGCGCGCTGCCGGGACAGGCAGCGGGGACACAGGCGGCGGCTCCTGCGGAGCACCTCTATCCCCCGCACAGTTACAGCCAAAACAGGGGGTAGCAGACGGCCGCGCCACCGCGCCACCCTCGCCCAGCGCCTCCGGGCACGCACGCCGCAGGGACCCAGGCAGCCCCCCGGCGGCGGCTCCTGTGGGACACGGCCGGGTCACCATCCAGTAAACCACACTAGGCTGGCGTTAGTGGTGGAGAGAGAACAGGAATAAAGGGGCGAATAAAGCCTCCAGGACTGGTGGCGCGGGTCTGGAGAGATGCCATTGTTGTCTCACAAGCCAGGAAGTCACCCCAGAAGCCATCCCTGCAGCAGTGGAGGCCGGACCCGCCTACACTAAACCACGCCCCTCCCAAACTATCAGCAGGAGCCACTGATCCAAGTGGAGATTGCTGCCTGGAGTAACGCCAGTAATTTCTTCTTTTTAAATTTATCCCTCCCTTTCTCATTCCTACCAATCCCCATCCCTGAGCTGGTCATCCAGGGTACTGACTGGCTTAATCATTTTTTTGGTTTTTTGTTTTTTTGTTTTTCTTTTTAACCCACTCTTTGAGGACATGTCCTACAACCTCTTCTTTACTTCCCTAGCCCTTTTTCTGGAATAACCAGGCCGTATAAGTTCATCTAGACGACATCGATCTTTATTCCTTTTCCCTCGCACCTGTCCTTATTCTGATTTCTATCAGTCTGGATTAAACCCTTTAGTCGCTCTACCTGGGCAAAGTTCATTTCCTTCTTCTCCCTGCACCAGTCATTATTCTGTCTATATATGCTCTGCCACCAGCACACTACATACCCTGTCCTTAACGTGTAGCTGTTACTTCAGGACATTGCCCTCAGAGAGTCACTTGTTATTATTTTCTGTTGTGAACTGCTTGTCTGGACCATTTGTCGGTACGTTTGAGTATTTTTGTGTTCTGTGTGTCTGTCAGTTTTCCTTTCCAGGGCAACTTCAAGAAACAACCCATAACACATCCAGCCAAAATGACGAGACGGAAGAATTCTCCTCAAAAGAATCTACAAGAAGCAGTGACAGCTCAAGAATTAATGAAAACAGATATAAGCAACATAACAGAACTTGAATATAGAATGATAATCATAAAACTAATCGCTGGCCTTGAAAAAAGCTTAGATGAATGCAAGGGGTCCCGCGCAGCAGAGTTCAAGGACCTTAAAAACGGTCAGGAAGAATTAAAGAAGACATTGGAAGAAATACAGGGGAAACTGGAAGCAGCCACGGCACGGATTGAAGAGGTAGAGGAAAGGGTTAGCACATTAGAAGACAAAATCATTGAAAAAAGGAAGCAGATAAAAAGAGAGAGAAGCTGATCCAGGAACAGGAAAGGAGAATTCGAGAGCTGAGCGATGCACTCAAAAGAAACAATATCCGTATCATAGGAGTTCCAGAGGAAGAAGAGAGAGAGAAAGGAGTCGAAGGGGTTCTTGAACAAATCATTGCTGAGAACTTCCTCAACATGAGGAAGGAAACGGGCATGGAAATCCAAGAGGCACAGAGAACTCCCCTCAGACGTAACTTGAATAGACCTTCTGCACGACACATCATAGTGAAGCTGGCAAAATACAAGGATAGGGAGAAAATCCTGAAAGCAGCTAGGGACAAAAGAACCCTAACATACAAAGGGAGACCTACAAGGGTAGTAGCAGACTTATCTACAGAAACTTGGCAAGCCAGAAAGGAATGGCAGGATATCTTCAATGTGATGAGCAAGAAGGACATGCAACCAAGAATTCTGTATCCGGCTAGCCTGTCGTTCAGAATAGAAGGAGAGATCAAGGTTTTTCCCAACAAACAAAAACTGAAAGAATTTATCACAAATAAGCCAGCACTGCAAGAGATGCTGAGGGGCATTCTATGAAGACAAGGTTGCAAAGAACACAAACTGCCAGGGACAGCCTTACAAGCATGAAACTTACAGATAATACAGTGACTGTAAGCCCATATTTTTCAATATTAACACTGAATGTAAATGGACTAAATGCGCCAATCAAAAGACACAGGATAACAGAATGGATTAAAAAACAAGACCCATCTATTTGCTGTCTTCAAGAAACTCATCTTAAACCTGAAGATACCTTCAGATTGAAAGTGAGGGGATGGAGAACTATCTACCATGCTACTGGAAGTCAGAAGAAAGCCGGAGTAGCCACACTTATATCAGACAAATTAGACTTTAAAATGAACGATGTAATAAGAGATGAAGAAGGACATTATATAATAGTCTCAGGGACCATCCAGCAGGAAGAGCTAACAATTGTAAATATCTACGCACCGAATTTGGGGGCACCCAAATTTGTAAAACAACTAATTACAAACATTAGCAACCTCATCGATAAAAATGTCCTAATAGTAGGGGATCTCAACACTCCACTCTCAGCCTTGGATAGATCCACAAAACAGAAAATCTCCGCAGAAACAATAGCCCTGAATGACACATTAGGACAGATGGGCCTCACAGACATCTTTAGGGTCCTTCATCCAGAAGCAAAGGAATTTACGTTCTTCTCATCTGCACACGGTACATTTTCCAAGATAGACCATATTCTGGGGCACAGGGAAGCTCTGAATAAATATAAAAGAATTGAGATCATATTGTGCACACTGTCAGACCACAATGCTTTGAAACTTGAAATCAACCACAGGAGAAAGCCTGGAAAATATCCAAGAACATGGCGGCTAAAAAATAACCTACTAAAAGATGACTGGGTCAACCAAGCCATCAGGGAAGAAATTAAAAAATACATGGAAACAAATGAAAATGAAAATACAACAATCCAAACGCTCTGGGACGCAGCAAAAGCAGTCCTGAGAGGGAAATATATTGCAATCCAGGCCCATCTCAAGAAAGAAGAAAAATCAGTAACACAAATTCTAACAGCACGCCTAAAGGAACTAGAAGCAGATCAACTAAAACAACCCAAGCCCAGCAGAAAGAGAGAAATAACAAAGATCAGAGCACAAATTAACCATATGGAGACAGAAAAGGTAGTGGAACAGATCAATGAAACCAAAAGCTGGTTCTTTGAAAAAATAAACAAAATAGACAAACCTCTAGCCAGGCTTCTCAAAAAGAAAAAAGAGAGAACTCAAATAGATAAAATCGTGAATGAAAAGGGAGAAATTACAACCAATCCCTCAGAGATACAAGCAATCATCAGAGAATACTATGAAAAATTATATGCCACCAAACTTGGCAATCTGGAAGAAATGGACAGCTTCCTAAATAGCCACACGCTACCAAAACTCAAACGGGAAGAAATAGAAAATCTGAACAGACCCATAACTAGTGAAGAAATAGAATCAGTTATTAAAAACCTCCCAGCAAATAAAAGCCCTGGACCAGATGGCTTCCCTGCGGAATTTTACCAGACATTTAAAACAGAGTTAATTCCTATCCTCCTCAAGCTGTTCCAAAAAATTGAAACGGAAGGAAAACTCCCGGACTCATTCTATGAAGCCAGCATCACTTTGATTCCCAAACCAGATAGAGACCCAGCAAAGAAAGAAAATTACAGGCCAATATCCCTGATGAATATGGATGCAAAAATTCTCAACAAGATACTAGCAAATCGAATCCAACAGCATATAAAGAGAATTATCCACCATGATCAAGTAGGATTCATCCCTGGGTTGCAGGGCTGGTTCAATATTCACAAATCAATCAACGTGATACATCACATCAACAAAAGAAAAGATAAGAACCATATGATCCTGTCAATAGATGCAGAAAAAGCATTTGACAAAATACAGCATCTTTTCTTAATAAAAACTCTCGAGAAAGTCGGGATAGAAGGAACATACTTAAACATCATAAAAGCCATCTATGAAAAGCCCACAGCTAATATCATCCTCAATGGGGAAAAATTGAAAGCCTTCCCCCTGAGATCAGGAACACGACAGGGGTGTCCACTCTTGCCACTGCTATTTAACATAGTGCTGGAAGTCTTAGCATCGGCAATCAGACAACAAAACAAAATAAAATGCATCAAGATTGGCAAGGAGGAAGTCAAACTTTCACTTTTTGCAGATGACATGATACTTTACATGGAAAACCCGACGGAATCACCAAAAGCCTACTAGAACTGATTCATGATTTCAGCAAAGTTGCAGGGTACAAAATCAATGTACAGAAATCGGTGGCATTTCTATACACCAACAATGAAGCAGCAGAAAGAGAAATAAAGAAGCTAATCCCTTTCACAATTGCACCAAAAACCATAAAATACTTAGGAATAAACCTAACCAAAGATGTGAAAGACCTCTACACTGAAAACTATAAAAAACTTATGAAGGAAATTGAGGAAGACACAAGGAAATGGAAAAACATCCCATGCTCATGGATTGGAAGAATAAATATCGTTAAAATGGCAATACTACCCAAAGCAATCTACACATTCAATGCAATCCCAATCAAAATTGCACCAGCATTCTTCTCAAAGCTAGAGCAAACAATCCTAAAATTTGTATGGAACCACAAAAGACCTCGAATAGCCAAAATAATACTGAAGAATAAAACCAAGGCGGGAGGCATCGCAATCCCAGACTTTAACCTCTACTACAAAGCGGTGGTCATCAAGACTGTATGGTATTGGCACAAAAACCGACGCATAGACCAATGGAATAGAATAGAAAACTCAGAAATGGACCTGCAAGTATATGGCCAACTAATCTTTGACAAAGCGGGAAAATGTATCCAATGGAAAAAAGACAGCCTCTTTAACAAATGGTGCTGGGAGAATTGGACAGCAACATGCAAAAGAATGAAACTAGACCACTTTCTTACACCATTCACAAAAATAAATTCTAAATGGATAAAAGATCTGAATGTGAGACAGGAAACCGTCAAAATCCTAGAGGCGAAAGCAGGAAAAAGCCTCTTTGACCTAAGACGCACCCATTTCTTACTCGACACGTCTCCAAAGGCAAGGGAATTAAAAGCAAAGATGAACTATTGGGACCTCATCAAGACAAAAAGCTTCTGCACAGCAAACGAAACAACCAACAAAACGAATAGGCAACCAACGGAATGGGAAAAGATCATCGCAAATGACATATCGGATAAAGGACTAATATCTAAAATTTATAAAGAACTTACCAAACTCCAAACCCGAAAAACAAACAACCCAGTGAAGAAATGGGCAGATGATATGAATAGACACTTCTCCAAAGAGGACATTCAGATGGCCAACAGACACATGAAACAATGCTCAATGTCACTCATCATCAGGGAAATACAAATCAAAACCACACTGAGATACCACCTCACACCAGTCAGAGTGGCTAAAATGAACAAATCAGGAAACTATAGATGCTGGCGAGGATGTGGAGAAGTAGGCACCCTCCTACACTGTTGGTGGGAATGCAAACTGGTGCAGCCACTCTGGAAAACGGTGTGGAGGTTCCTCAAAAAAGTGAAAATAGAGCTACCCTATGATCCAGCAATAGCCCTGCTAGGAATCTACCCAAGAGACACAGAAATGCTGATGCATAGGAGCACGTGTACCCCAATGTTCATAGCAGCACTTTCGACAATAGCCAAATCATGGAAAGAGACCAAGTGCCCATCAACTGACGAATGAATAAAGAAGTTATGGTACTTATATACGATGGACTACTACGTGGCAATGAGAAAAAATGAAATCTGGCCATGTGTAGCCAGATGGATGGAACTGGAGGGTATTATGTTAAGTGAAATAAGTCAGTCAGAAAAAGACAGATACCATATGTTTCCACGAATAGGTGGACTTTGTGAGACTAAGCAAAATCCAGGGGGAGGGGAAGAGGGGAAAGGAAAAAAAGACACAGAGAGGGAGGGAGATAAAACATAAGAGACTCTCAAAGACTAAGAAAAAAACTGAGGGTAAGGGGGATGAGGGAGGGGGTAGAGGGGGTGATGGGCATTAAAAAGGGCACATGTTGGGATGAACACTGGGTGTTATATGTAAACCAATTTGAAAATAAACTATTATAATAAAAAAATAAAATAAAAAAAATATGGTAAAAAAAAATTTGAATTGGTGTCCACATATGGTTCACAGCTGTGATTATTCATTATGTTCCTTAAGTCTTTAAAAAATCTATAAATTCCCCTCACATCACATCTTTTTCCTTACAGTTTTTTTTTGTTGGAAAAAAGAAAACAAACCAAGTCTTCTATTGTAACCTGTTGCTTGTAGTGTAGATTTTACTCAATGTAACACCTTCGTGTCCTTTTAACGTGTTTTTTAGCCCCTTGTGTTTCTTTTAATTAGCGGTTAGAGGTGTAAGCTTGATCAGATTAATTTGCTTGTGTTTATTTTGTTTTATTTTCGTTATTGTTGTTGTTTTGTAAGACCACTCCATAGGTGATGCTATGTACTTCCATTAGGCATTACATATTGTCTGGTTGTCTCTCTTTGTGCTGATGCTGGCAGTCATTAATAATGATTACCTTTATCAGGGTGCCTGGGTAGCTCAGTCGATAAAACATTCACCTTTGGCTCAGGTCATGATCTCATAGTCTGTGGGTTTGAGCCCCACGTCGGGCTCTGTGCTGACAGCTCAGAGCCTGGAGCCTGCTTCAGATTCTTTATCTCCCTCGCTCTCTGCCCCTCACCTACTCACACTCTGTCTGTCTCTCTTTCTCAAAATAAATAAACATTAAAAAATAACGTAATTACCGCCTTTGTCTATTAATGCAGGATGGTAATTCCCTTATTCTCTCTTTCTTAGTTTATTGGCTGAAATACTTCTATATGTTATGTTAACCTTAAAAATAAAACAGTCAAGTATTTTACCAGCAAAATGTGTGTGTGTGTGTGTGTGTGTGTGTTTTTTTTTGTAATAAAAGAGAATTGCAATATTAGGACACACAAGCTATGGCAAAACCATAGACAATGCTGGAGAACAAATGAGGGGTTCTTTCTTTTATAGAGAAAAGGGGAAAGTTAGGAGGGCTCTTATGAACAAAAAAGCCTATGGGAGTAAACTGGGAGTTTGAAACATAGTGGCTTTTCATTGGCTGAATTGTGACCTTCTTT
The DNA here is from genome assembly GCA_030068075.1 of Paguma larvata. NCBI lineage: Eukaryota > Metazoa > Chordata > Mammalia > Carnivora > Viverridae > Paguma > Paguma larvata. The sequence goes on along the minus strand of CM057830.1, from coordinate 120,191,946 downwards.
CATTGGCTGGGCTGTTGCTAGGGTTGAGGAAACCTTACTACCTCTGCTGGGATAATAAAGTAGTAGCTAAAGTAGAATTTACTTGGAAGATGGGGCTCTTTCTGTTGGGGCTGCATTTGACAGAGTGGTAGGGTGTGAGAGCTCCCCCTACTGGACTTCTGACTCCATTTTAACCAAATTTCCTTAGTTTTCACAGAAATCTTTCCTTGTCCACATCTCCCATTAGTTACACTGAGGGATATGTGTAACGTGTGTGTAGTGTTCTTTTATAATATTTAAATCTCCTGTGCATCTACATTTTGTACAATTTTATTTAACTTAATTTGTTTATTTGTGCTTTTTTTCAGTAATTGATCATATTTGCAAAAAGTATTTCAAAGAACTGGCTTTTTTTAAAAAAAATTTTAATGTTTATTTATTTTTGAGAGAGAGAGAGACAGAGTGCAGGAGGGGTAGGGGCAGAGAGAGAGGGAGGCACAGAACCCAAAGCAGGCTCTGGGCTCCAAGCTGTCAGCACAGAGCCCGATGCGGGGCTCAAACTCACAAACTGCGAGATCGTGACCTGAGCCAAAGTCTGAAGCTTAACCGACTGAGCCACCCAGGTGCCCCTCTAGTGTTTTTTAAATTTCGGTTATTGTATTATTCACTCTGATGCATTCTTCTCTATATTTTCTACCTCTTTAAAAAAATTTTAATGTTTATTTATTTTTTTGAGAGAGAAAGACACAGAGTGCTAATGGGGGAGGGGTAGAGAAAGAAGGAGACAATGCAAAGCAGGCTCCAGGCTCTGAGCTGTCAGCACAGAGCCCAACACCAGAGTTGAATTCACGAACCATGAGATCATGACCTGAGCCGAAGTTGGACACTTAACCAACTGAGCCACCCAGGAACCCCTCTGTCTCTTTATTGAAGTTCTAACTCATTTTTTCCACTCTTCTCTCCAACCTGGCGGGTATCTTTATGATCATTACTTTCTTTATCAGGCATATTATTTATCTATTTACCTTAGTTCTTTTTCTGAGATTTTTTCTTGTTCTCTGTTTTGGAACATATTCCGAATATTCTTGTATATCATCATCCCCTATGTTAACTCTGTGTGCTTGTAAATTTTCTGGCTGGGTGGAGCTGTGGCTGGCATGGGCTAAGGGTCCTGGGGCTTTCCACATAGCAGGTGACCTGTCAGGACAGTTAAAACTGAAGCGGATGCAGGCCAGGGTATCCTGGAGTTTCTATGTGCTGAGGGAAGCTTAGCAGGACTATGAAAGCTGAGATGGGTGCAAGATGGAGTGTCTCATGGTGCTCTGTGCAAAGGGTGCATTGGCAGGGTGGCTGGAGCTGATGTGATATATGGGCCGTAGTAAGTTCTCTATCCTGAGGGTGCCCTAGTAAGATCACTGAAACTATAGTGGGTGAAAGCGGGGGGACCCAAGGCTCTACAGACAGAGGGCAACTTGGCAGGAATAACTGGAGCAGATGTGGATGTAATCAGGGGTGTTTCTGGACTCTCTGCATAGAAACTGTCCTGAAAGGGCAACTGGAGCCAAGGTGAGGTACAAACTGGGAGGTCTTGGGGCACTCCATGCAGGAGGCATCCTGGCAGGACAGATAAAGCTAAAATGGGCACAGGCTGATGTGGTCCCTGGGCTCTTCACACAAAATGTGCCCTAGCAGGTCAGCTGAGCTTGAATTGTGTGCAAGCCATGGTGTCCTAAGGTGTTTAGCACAGTGGGTGCCCTGGTTGAGATACTGAAGCCAAGCCCATTGCAAGTGGGCATGTTCCAGGGTACTTCATATAGAGGGTGCCCTGGTGGGTTAGCTGAAACTGATGCAGGCACAAACCTGGGGTTCCTGCGGTGCTGCTCTTAGGGGACACCCTGGCAGGGTGACTGGATTTAAAACAGACATCAGCTGAGGTGTTCTAGAGAGCTCTGCACCTGAGGTGCCCTAGAAAGCCATCTGAAGCCAAAGTGGTGTGGGCCTGGAGTGTTCTAGGGTGCTTTGTGCCTGTGTCACGTTGGCACAAAGGTTGGAGCCATTTTGAGCGCTAACTGGTGGTGTCCCTGTGTTCATTGCCCTTTGGCCACTTTGGTGTGTCATCTGGGGCTGGTGTGGGCTAGGGGCTTGTGGCTCACTGAGGCAGTAGGCCGGTTAGGGTGCCCAGACTATGCACTGGTCTGTGATTCAAGGTGGAGGTGGGAGTAGACTGTATCTGTTAGCTCCTCCCACCTGGAGAGTGTTCCATCAACTCCCCTCACTGGTGGAGCTCTAGGGCTCACTCTTTTATATCCTAGTTGGTCTTTTAAACTATGGCTTTTTAAATAAATAAAATAATAATAATATAAAATAATTTTTAAAATAAAAGAAAAAAGAAAAAGCAACAAAGAAAAGAAAAAACTAAAGCAAAAAGAACAAAAACAAAACAAGACCAAAAAACCACGAAACAAAACAAAAACAAAAACCCAAAAAAACACAAATAACAGCAACAAACCCCATGGCTTATTGTCTGTGCCCCAGTGCTACTGGGGCTGGTGTGGGCTTGCAGACCCTGGGCTCACTGTAGTCTCAAGCTTACTGTGATGACCAGACCTGCCAGTTTGGACCCTGCTCTCTTTTGGATATTTTAGCTGGAGTGGGAATGTAAATTGTGTTGTTCTCCAGTCTTTCTGACCTGGAGAGTGTTCCCGCAGCTCCTCCACCTTTTGGCAGAGTTCTAGTGGTTGTCTCTTTTACATGCTATTTGCTCTTTTAAACTGTGGCTTTCTTTCTGTGCCCCAGGACAGATGAATCAGTTCCTGGTTCCTCAGTACTATCCCTCCCCACTGCTGTTTACAGCATCAGGGGTAGGGCTTCCCTTTGTTACTGTGTCTCCATCTCTCTTGCTGTTCTCTTTCCTAGTCCTATTTTTGATTGTGCAGAAATTGTTCACTCAGTCCTCTGTTTTTCTTTAGGAGGAGTTGTTCAATTAATAGGTGTAATCTGGTGTGTTCTGTGGAGGAGATGAGTTCAAGGTCTTCCTGCATCGCCATCTTGGACCCAACAGTTAGTTTAAAAGTACTCATTTTAACTTGTATATCTTTTTTGGTAAGGTGTCTGCTAAGGTCTTTGGCCCATTTTAAAATCAAGATGTTTTCTTAGTTTTGAGTTTTAGGTGTGCATTTTATATTTTGGATGACGGTCCTTTTATCAGATGTGTATTTTGGAAATATTTTCTCCAAGCCTGTGATTTCTCATCTCATTCTCTTTACATTCTTTTTCATGGAACAGACATTTTCAATTTTATTGAAGTCCAGTTTAATCAATTATTTCTTTCATAGATTGTGTGTTGCATCTAAAAGGTTATTGCCGTATCTCAGGGCATCTAGGATTTCTCCCATGTTATTTTCTAGGAGTTTCATAATTTTGCATTTCACACTTAGGTTTGTGATCCATTTTGAGTTAATTTTGGTGAGGGTGTAAAGTCTGTGCATAAATTAATTTTTTTTGCATGTGGATATTTAGTTGTCCAACACTATTTGTTTGAAAGGACTATCTTTTCCCCATTGTATTGTCTTTGCTCCTTTGTCGAAGATCAGTTGACTATATTTATATTGTCTATTTCTGGGATCTCTATTGTATTCTGTTGTTCTGTTCATCTATTCTTTCACCAATACCACACTTTCTTGATTACTATAGTTTTATAGTAAGTCTTGAGGTTGGGTAGTGTCAGTCTTCTAACTTTATTTTTCTCTTTCAATATTGTTTTTGGTCTCTCACATTTCTTTCTGATTCTTTCTTATTTTTTTTTTGTCTTTCTATGTACCTTGCCTAGCCAATCTTGCATGCTGTCTATCTTATGCATCAAGTCCATTAGCATATTAATCATAGTTGTTTTAAATTTCTAGTCCAATAATTCCAACAGCCCTGCACATCTCATTCTGATGCTTGCCTTTTCTCTTTAAATTGTGTTTTTGCCTTTTGGTGTGCCTTGTAATTTTTTCTTGGTAGCTGGACATGATGTACTGGGTAGAAAGAACTACTGTAAATACGACTTTAACATAGTGGTAAGGTGTAAGGGGAAGGGAAGTTTTCTATAGTCTTATGTTAGATCCCACTCTTTTAGTGAGCTTGTGCCTCTGCACTGTGGACTTCACAAGTGCTTCTGTTTTTTTCCCTCCTCCCTTAGGGGAAAGAGGATAACTACAGTGGGCTGGAGTTGAGCATTTCCCTTTTTTCACGTGGAAGGCTAGAGCTGACTGGAGTTAGGTATTTCCCTTCCCCTGGTCAGTTATGCTCTGATAATACCCTAGCAGGTTAGGCTTTGGTTAACTAGGTTCTCCTGAGGGCAGACCTTTTTACAAAGAAGAGAGTGCTCTGGCATATTTCAAAATGGTTCATTTGTACCTCCCCCTACCAGAATCATGGGGGGATTTTTCTCTGATATTTACTCTGGGAACTCGGTTGAGCACCTGGAGTAAATCTCACAGTAATGTGCCCCCGCCAATGACTCCCCCACTGGAGTTTTTAACTCTCAAAGTTGTCTACACTGAGCCTCTAGCGATTAATCACTTACAGTACAGGTAACCCCAGAACTGGTTCCCACAATGGTTTCCATTATGAGCTTCTGCTCTGCTAAGTTCTCAACTTCCTGTATTTACCTGCCTGTCTCAACAATCTTGAGGCCTATGGTTGTCCTGTGTTCTCACTTCTCCTATGGATCCAAGGAAAATTGTTGATTTTTAGTCTGTTCAGGTTTTTATTCATTTTTTTAAGGAAGGAGCAGCAACTTCCAAGTTCCTTACATTGTGGAACTGAAAACTGGAATTCTAAAAATTGTTTTTGAGAAGGATGTGAAGAGGATGAGAGAAGTAAAATGTCATTTAGAGGAGATTTCAGGGTCCAGAGTGTTTTGTTTTGTTTTGTTTTGTTTTCGTTGTTAGTTATAAAGAGAAACATATTTGATTGCTGGCAACAGAGTTGGTTTATCCCAGGAACACAAAGAAATTTAACACTAGAAAATCAATCAATGCAATTGGCCTCATGTAACAGGGATTGCCCAGAAAAATAGAAACATCTCTAAATATTTAACACAGTGAAAATTTAATGCAGAGGACTGATTACACAAGTTATGGAGGAGCCACATGAAGGAAAGTTGGGAAACCCAATAATTAGCAACATGAGGAAGTCAGTCTGATCTCCAGACTGGTAGGACAAAGAGAAGTGATAGTGTTACTGTAATCTAAGTATTGGATTCTAGGATCTGGAGGCATGGTGGGCCAATGTGATGGTGGTGGGACCCATAGGGCATATGTAGTCATTGAAGGAGAAGCTACCTGATGCAGAGGAAGAATGAGAAAAAAAGTCTGACTGTCTATCCTCCTGGGTTCTAATCTCCTGCTGGTGCTTCCAGTTGGCTGTACTAAAATGGTAGTCAAATATTGGTGAGCCTAAGGCTTGTAGTCTTCAGGTATTAGCTCCTGTATGATTGCGGGCAGGAGAAGAATGCAGGATGGATCTAGGGACAAATAGGCCCAAGACTGCTTTACCATATTAACAGATTGAGTGAGGAACATATTAAGTTGATAAATAAAAATATTTAATAAATATCTGTAACTGGTTGTAATCAAAAGAAATGTTAGTCCCAGAGTATAAAGTGTATATTCATGGGTTCATACTGATGTAAAAAAATGACTAGATAAATAAATAAATGGGAGACTATAGATACATCTCCCGTGTGGGAGAATTACAAATCATTTTTATAGATACTCCCCATTCAAGGTGGGGAAGCATAACTCCTAACTCTTTAAGTGTGTGATGTGCATAGTGACTTCCTTCCACAGAAAGTACAATGTGAAAAGCATGTGAGAGAGATTAATTTTATAGTAGAGAATCCTGAAAAATAGGACCTTAGCCAACTGATCAAGATTAACATCAACTCTCATGGCATGCTGATAGTATATACCCTTGATATGATGTCATGAGAATACCACTTTACCTTTGTGCTATTCCTCCCCAAAGCCCATTACCCCAGTATTTTTATGACAAAATCATCAGAAGGATGCCAAGAATGGAATCCCATGATATACCTGGATCAGTATTCCTCAAAACTATCAAAGTCATCAAAAATAAGGAATGCTTGAGAAACTGTCATAGTCAAGAATAGTGTAAGGAGGCATGATGACTAAATGTATTGTGGGATCCTGGATGGGATTCTGAAACAGAAAAAGGACATTAGATAAAAACCGAGGAAATCTGGATAAAGTATGAATTTGTGCTAATAACATTATAACACTATTGGCTCATTAGTTGTGACAAATGTACCATGTGAATATAAGATGTTAATACTATAGGAAATCAAATATTGAGCATATGGGAATTCTTTGTGCTATCCTTGCAAAATTTTTCAAACCTAAAACTATTCTAAAATAAAAAGTTTGTTAACAAATGAATAAAAGGGAGAATTTAGCCAACTAGATAAAGGATAAGTATGAAAAACCTACAGCAAACATCATATTTGTATGAGGAAAAATTGAAAACTTTTAGTTAGAAACTGAGAACTTGACAAGGATACCTACTATCACCATTTCTAGTCAATATTTCGATAGAAATATTAGCCAGCGCAATAATGAAAAACAGAAAAATAAAAGAGATAGAAATCATAAAAACAAGAAACAAAGCTTCCATGATTCACAGATGATTAGACTGCATGTGAAGAAGATTCAAAAGTACTAAAGTTACTATTCAATCAATAAAAGTGAGTATAAAGTTTTCTGGGTTTAATATCAATATATAAAATGTAAACTTTATTTCAACAGCAACAAACAGTATGACAATGAAAGTGAGAGGGGCGCCTGGGTGGCTCAGTAGGTTAAGCATCTGACTTTGACTCAGGTCATGAACTCTCAGTTCCTGAGTTCAAGCCCTGCAACTGGGCTCTGTGCTGATAGCTGAGCCTTGAGCCTGCTTTGGATTCTGTGTCTCCCTCTCTCTCTGTTCCTCCTCCACTTGCACTCTGTTTCCGTCTCTGTCTCTCTCTATCTCTCTCTCAAAAATAAATAAAGATTAAAAAAATTAAAAACAAAGAAAATGAATTGAGAAAAATGTAATTTAACCTATCATGGCAAAATATCAGGTACCAAGAATAATTCTAGCCAAAGAACGCCTAAGAACTTCATAGAAAAAATATTAAAATGCTATTTAGATGAATTAATGAATAACTACATAAATATAAAATATAATATGATCATGGATGTGAAAATTCAACATTGTGAACAAGTTAATTCTCCCTAAAATTAATCTAAAGATTGACTGTAATTTCAATGAAAAGCCCAAAATCTTTGTGGGTGAATGTGTATATTTATGTGCAAGTGTGTATGAAACATGACACAATGATTCTAAAATTTAAATCGAGATGCAGTAGGGCCAAAAATAGCCAAGACTCTCTTGAGATAATAGAAGATGAGGAGTTATACTACTAGGTATAAGAGAATTATTAAAACACAATAGTAATTAAGTGTGTGGTTGGATGCAGGGGTTAACAAATAGACTAATAGAACTGAATAGAGTCTTGAAACAGATGCTTATATACGGGCCCTTGATTTATGAAAATGGTATAATTTCAGAACAGTGGTGAAAGGACAGTCTTTCAAATAAATGACATAAAAAAATTGGATATCTATATAGAAAACAAAAAGCAGCTGGAACCATCCTGTTGCAGAGCAATTAAAAACCTACTTTTATGTTGTTATTATAGGGGTACCTGGGTGGCTCAGTCAGGTAAGCGTTCGAGTCTTGATTTTGGCTCAGGTCAGTATCTCGCAGTTTGTGAGTCCAAGCCCCGCCATCAGTGTGGAGCCTGCTTGGAATTCTCTCTCTCTCTCTCTCTCTCTCTCTCTCTCTCTCTCTCTCTCTGTCTCTCTCTCTCTCTCCCTTCCATGCTTTCATGCCTTCTCTCTCTCCCTCTCAAAATAAATAAAGAAACTTAAAAAATAAAATTGTTATTATAAAAATATTCAACCATACATGTAAGTATGCACAATAGTAAAATGATCCTTCATATAGTCTATCATCTGGAGAGCCAGCAGTCCCAGTCAAGTAGACATGATAATGCTGGAGGGAAAAGGACTAAAAGAGGCTGGGGATATCGATTAAATCAATAACAAAAAGGGTTGAGATTATATGAATTAGGGAGGAGGAATGGAAATGGTAACTCCTTCTGCCCCCTTATTGCTAACGTTGATGGCTTTGCCACCTTCATGGGCCTCTGCTTTCAAAGAGCAGGACCTGGTACTTAGCAGTGGCTTGAGAGAAAGCTACTGGGCCAATAGTCTATTTATTCTGTTTCCTACTGGGCCAATCTTTCTACTCACCTCTGGACCTCTGGGGAGTGTATCTTTGACATAGTCATACATGTATGACTTGATAGTATAATTCCAGAGAGTCATGACAATGAGACACCCTGAACATGCCCAGTAGTCCTTTACTGACTTTGGAGTCAGTGCCAGGTTGTTGACATGTGATGGGAGCAGAGTTCTACCTCCCTCTCTACCTGGATGAGAGCTCTTGCTAGGGGGAAGGACTTGGAGGCCATGGCCTCACTCCTTTTTTACTCTGGTGAAGGTGACCTGCAGATCCTGTTGTCTTGCAGAAAACCCTTTCTGCAGACCACCACTACTGGGGCTTGGGGTACTTAACGGAGCAATGGAAGGGTCTCTCTTCTCCCTGAGGTCAAGGGTACTCTAAGTGGGGAGAATATAGGAATAATGGAATAATTCCACAGTGGTCAGGGAGCTTCCAGAAATGCCAGTGAGAGCACCTCCTCCTCTAGCACATGAACTACCACCAGTCTGGGCAGGATTTCATGGAAGTGTCTAATAAAGTCCCTTCAACATAAAAATAGGATTTGAAGATCCTAATTAGAAAGGCTTCAGGCTGGCAGTCTCATTCTCTGAGTAATAATGGTTTCACCCATAAGTAGGGCCATAAGGTTATTAGCTGAGGAGACCCCAAAGGAATAAGGAGTCAATTTGGGTCATCTGATCCACCCATGGGGAGTTGCTAGCTCAGAAGCAGGCCCACCCCATATCTGCTCCACACACTTTTTCTCCAGCTGCTCTCAGTCTTGACAGGACTCTCAGAAGAATTCAGAAATCCTGAGGTCCCAAAAGAAGTTTACCTATAGTTTTGTCAAAGATTTCAATGGAGGCTTGAATTATCTCCAGGTCCACTTTGCTCAGGACCAAGTCAGCCTAGAGTGGGTGGAATGACAAATTGGACTCCTATCCATAGGGAGGGTGCAATTTCATCCAGAGGCCAGAAATCCCTCCTTTAAGAATGGTAAACATTCTCACTGATGATTGGCAGCATTTTGGAATTTTAATGTATGTTGCTGGCTCATGTGTCAAAGATGAGAAGACTACTACAAAGGAGGACATAGATACCTCTGAGTGGGAAGAGGAACAAATAATATTCCTGCAAAGATCAAGGGAAGCTTCCAATGGTTGTCCTTAGTACTTCTCAGTGATATGTGGTTCACATGTCCTAGGTACATAGCAAAGTAAATGTCCTGGCTCTTCATAGTTGGGTTGGGCTATAATTTCTAGTTAATGAGTTGTGAGTGTGAGTGATGTGTATCCTTTCTGAATATAGCATTTAATCACTAATGTGAGACACCTCCCCCCACCTGCAACTTTCCCTGATGACCTGCATTAGACACACAATGTGAGATGGAAATAAACATGCTTTGAGGTTAAGTTACTGAGAATTTGGGATTGTCATCTCAAGCAGCACTCATGTAACCTTTCCTCACCGATTATCCTATAACAAATTGGCTATCGCATGGTTAGCCATTGTCTGGTAGCGTGATGGGGCATTATATACAATACATTTTTAACATCTGTCCCCCATGTGATATTAAAGGGAGACTGTCTAAGAAGCTGATTTGTAAATTGAAATTGAGGAATCTAGAATCGAGAATGCTGGACTGCATTCTGTTGCAGCAAGTCTTAGCCTGGCCATGGGAAGAGTTCATGTTCAAATTCTGGCACTTCCACATTGGGTGCAGTCTCTGAACTGCTTCCAGACCATTGGACAGAAACTCATTTGAGTCTCATGATGAATAGTTCCTTATCCCCTATTACTTTTAAACATATCAGTATAAAATGCACTTATGGTTATTAAAAAATAAAACAAATCTGTCTCAGTCTTGTATTATTCTATTGGGATTCTGATCAGGAGGAGAGCTTATGAGAGACCTGGACTGGGTAGGCAGTACCAAGGGGCCCCTGGGAGGCCTTGCCAGGGTTTAGAGGAAGCTAGGCCAACATGGGAGGCTGGGAAGAGAATCCTTGCTGAAAGCCTGAAGAGGTTGTGGCAAGGGCACTTTCACCCTAAGGGAGGCTGTAAAGGGAGAGGGAGGTCACATTCCCTTTCTTCCCTTTCTTCTGACCTATTCCTTAGGGTAGTTGTATAATCAGTGGGCAGCAAGTGACAGTAGGATCATTCCAGGGCAGCAAGCTCCATCTGGGGTCACTGGCCACCCTCAAAACCTGACTTTTAAAAAATAAATACAAAACCTGACTTGTGGCAAGAACGTAGACAGAAAAGAACTCAGTAGCTAACAGCTAGCCCCAGGTGTACTGTGCAAACTCCTTACCTCCAACTGTATTTTCTCCTTCTGTGTGTACCTGTAAGGATACCAGGCCCCTCCTACCATGGGCAGACCAGCAAAGCTCACTGTGAATGCATAGCTCTGCAGGCCCATTTTGGGCAAAAAAGGGACCACAGAGGAGGAGCCACCAGATTAGGGTTCTTGTTGCAACTCCAAGGTTTTCATCAAAAGGTGCTTGGAGGTGGGTGCACTCACAAATGTGGGCCACAACAAGGACCTTCTGGGACAGTGGAAGGATGCTTTAATGTGACTTTACTAAGTTTTTTATTTTTATAAATTCTATTATTATTTTATTTTTTTATTCTCGTAGGAAGAATCACTATCAAACTCCAGATTGGGCCAGAGACCTTTGTGGTGTTAGTAAAACACTTGCCCCTCATGTAGCACACTATCTACCCTTGTGAGTTCATTGGCCAGCTAGAGGCCTCAACTCCAAGCTCTAACACTGTGCAGGACTCTACAAAGTTTTTAAAACCTGAGCATGCTTGCTTTCCACCCCCATAGGGCTTTCTATTCTGCACATCCATATTGGCAAAAGAGATAAAAATTTTTTAATGTTTATTTTTGAGAGAGAGAGAGACAGAGTGAGAGTGGGGGAGTGGCAGAAAGAGACTGAGACAAAGAATCTGAAGCAGGGTCCAGGCTCTGAGCTGTCAGCACAGAGCCCGATGCGGGCTTGAACCCACCAACCGTGAGAACATGACCTGACCTGAAGTCGGACACACTTAACTGACTGAGCCACCCAGGTGCCACAAAAGATATATATATATATCTTTTAATGTTCTTAATATATATATATATATATTTTAATGTTCTTAATAAAGATCCCCCTGCCAATGGAAATAAATGTCCACATTGTATTCTGGCACCACAATGGCTTGACATGTTTTATAATTTTTTTCATATGATTAAAATGGCTTGTGTGAAAGTGTAAACTAATTTCAACTGTACATTAATATTTCCAGTCAGCTTGAAAACCATGGATTCAAGTATCTTAGGGTATGAGGAGGTAAATGTGCAAAGCTCTGGGAAGGCAAAGGTGAGCAATGAAAGCCAGAGGCTTCTTGGGCCCAGAAGGAGCTCCCTTCCAATCCAAGAGGGGAAACACAACAACCCATAAGTGTAATTGCCATTACATATATTGATTTTATTTTTCCCTTTTGGCTATTTACAAACCTTTATTTCAGCATATTTTTCAGAAGCATAATTTTATGTTTCTTCATATTTTCCTTCTTTGAAGTCCGGACTGGTCAAAGTCTTTTTCATGCAAAAATGTACATTTAATGAAGACAAAGAGGGAACCGGGTCATCTGGGGGGGGGGTCTCTGCCATTCTGCATCTTTATGTAGCTCAGGACAGCAAGACACGTGGTTTTCTTTCTTGGTCCTTTCTTGGTTTTCTTGAAGACCTCCATGTTTGTTGTTTTACTGTATTTGATCTGCCTCAGAATGGCACTGCCTTGCCTGCCCTCTGAAGAATTCTCTTGCACTGCCTGAAGTCAGGCCCCACAGCCAGTTTCACTACACTTGGGCACCTTCAGTTCTGCTGATGACTATTGACCCCAGGGATGCAGTCCAGCAAGATAGTGGGTGTAAAGTCTCACACATGTTAACAGAGGTGGCCCTGAGCAACTGGGACTATTTCATAATTGGAATATATCAGAGAGACATTGTAACACCCTCCCCCCTCCCTACCCTGAAAACCCAACACTGACAATAGAGATTTCATATTGATCACAGGACACTACACAACAAACACAAACACACTGCACTTTCAACAGGACAAGTCAAGATTTCCTTTGATGCTCATCACCAAAGCAAGGGACCATGCAGGTGGATAGTTTAGCAAATGCATTCATTAGTTAATAGCTCAAAGAGTTAGTTCTTTTATGTACAGAATAAAGAAACCTCATTAGGAATGGCCATGGTCTCAGCAAAATTCAGTTCTAAATATGCAAAGACATCACAGCCTTGCTATTAACAAGATGACACAGATTGTAAGAATACATTTTATAAGCTCCAATAAGACCCAATAGATCATCTGTTATCTCTGCAAAGGCACCCCACAGAGGCAGATGGAATGGGAAAAAATGTGATAGGAAACATGTTACACATCCTTACAACAAAATGATACTCTGAAGAGACAGAGGATGCCCTTCCTGTGGTAGTGGTAGAGAAGGAATTCTAGGGGGAAAGTTAAAGGGATAGCCCATGTGAGGAAAAGGAAGGAGAGTTGGGCAGAAAAGTGAATTAAGGGTTGCTCCATCCCAGACTCAACAAGACCCTTCCTTCTGCCCAAGCTGTGAATTATCTTACCACAAGCACTGATTGGCTAAGGCTGAGAAAGCCTCTGTGGGCTGAACCCCAGTAGGCCCTGCTAGATGCTCTGCACTTCCAGAGTTACTTGGTGTGGGGTGAGGAGTGGGAGGGGATGTAGGCAGCTGCTGAGGATAGGGCTCAACAATGACACTGACTAGAGAACACACACAGAACACAATAAGGGGAGATCTGGCAATTTTCAGGCTAAAATGATCAAGTCCATGACAAACTCAGAAGGTTCAAGTATCTGCAAAAGTGTCATTGCCAAACCTCCACCTCACCTTAACACTTAACCTCACAAAGTGTGAGTTGCAGTAGAGTTTAACTGCTCTCATTGCAGCACATTAGGGCAAGATGTTCTTTTTAAGGTATAAATATTTTATCTAGCTACATGTATCTACAGAGATATTTACAACTGGCCTCTCTGCCCTTCCTCTGTGCCCTGAAGCCTTCCTATATATTGCTGCCGGACCAATCTTCAAACCCACTTCCTGGTCCCCACTACTCCAGTCTTTCTGTATGACATTATCCCAAATAAGCCACTCACTTCCCACGGGGCTCAAAGGTCCTCTAGGGTCCTGGAAACCCAAATCCAAATCAACCAACCAATGTTTAGGCTCCAGGAAGCAAGCCTTTCAATAACCATGATGGGACCTTCAGATTTGGGGTCATTGCTCTCCTCCCAACCTGTATCTTTCTGTGAGGGGTGTCCAAAAGGAAAGAGGCAATCTTAGATATTCCACTGGCAACGTTTTTGTTTTTAGCTGTTTTATCAGTTTGTGTGTGTGTGTGTGTGTGCGCGCGTGCACGCGTGCATGTGCGTGCACACGAATATGAGGGTAATTGTGTGTGATTGTGCATGTGAATATATATGTAGCTGTAGTATGTGAGTGTGCATGTCTCTGTGTATAAATCCATTTAGTGTTGAGGGTGAGTATCCATGTATGCATGACTGTCTAGGTCTCTGTGGGTGTGTATGTGTGGGAGGGTATATTTGTGTGCTGCATGTATAGAAAAGAGAGACGGCATGATGGACCGATCTAGACAGTCAGTCCCTGGAGCTCCTTTGTACCTCTCTCCTTGGCCAATCCTCTCACCCCTCTGACAATCTCTTTCCCTGGAGTGGGTAGGAGGATGGAATTCTGGACTCCAAATCCAAGGCTGTCTGAAGATGCAGGATGAGTTATTACAGTGCCCCTGAAAGAGCCCACTCCCACTGCGATGCCTGCAGGCCTTTTCCAAGCACCTTTAATTCATCCAGTGCTGCAGCTGATCCCCCGGGCTCTTTCCTCCCATCACCCACCTGCTTTTGGCTGCTTCGGCCCCCAACATGTTGGGCTTACAATGTGATTGCAATAAGGGGATGAGTTATAAAGGCTATATACAACTCCCTCTCCAGTTCTTTAGCTCTCCCCACCCACTGTCCACATCATATTTCTGTTCTTAATGCATCTTCAAGGCACCCCCCTCAATCCCTGTCTTTGTTACTCAAACATGTCATTTCAGGACAAAGCAAAATGCTCTGCACTCCCAGCTTATCTCACATTCGAGCACTTCCTACCTCAAGGCACTAAACTGTCACTTCCTAGGACTACATTCACTTCTCCTGTGTCTTCTGTCCAGGAGACAGCACAGGTGGGTGGAGGGAGGAGGAGAAGAATGGATGGGGGCCGGGAGACACTGCTCCCTGGAACAGGGAATTGGAAAGAAACAGTCAGTTAACCAGCCCGGCCAAATAAGGCCGCCCACTTATGTGGAACAGGCCAAAGGAATTCTGGTGGTTCCACAAGAGCCACCAACAGGAAATACATATGCTTTCAGGTGTATTTCCTTTCACACCCATGCAAATCAGATAAATAAACATAGGTATGCACACATGCTCTCATATACACACAGCATATACCCATGTATGTACACACAAGCACACGCACTCTTTCGTAGGGGTGTTCACACACATACATGCATCCGCATGTTGTTATATACACTCTTATACACATCAATATAGATTTACACTGATATACATAGAGCTGTACAGCTTCTCAAATGGTTGTATGTGCACACAAAATTATTTTCATGCACACATGCACTCAGCTATACACAGAAACACAAACATAGAAACACAGTTAAAAGGGTAGGTGGCTGAGGGGCTGCAGGAGAGGCTGCCTAGGGAGGAAGGAGAAACATAGGCTGAGTGCTTGGCAAATCTTGTTCCCCATAGCCTCCATTAATGAGGTAGAGCTGCTAAGAAAGTTGGAGTGCAGGCTACTTTCTATTTCCCTTAGGAGCCACACTGGATGGGCAGTGCTCATGTTCCATGTGCTCAGTTCACACTCATTGGTTGGTCCCTGGCTACTTCCAGCAGAGATGTTCCAGGTGCTATCAAATGAGGTCTGGTGCCTGGCAGATAAGCAGATTCTGATGGAGCATCCCCATTTGTAAAGGGGGAAAGAGAAAGGGGAACACTTCAGTTGAGAGAGTTAAGAGGAAAAGAAGAAGGAAGAGCAAGTGGAGTGGATCTACCACTCACTGGCTGCATGTCCTCAAGCATGATACATACATGATCCAATGTTCCCCTTGGCACATTGAGGACAATGTGCTTTGCCTTCATGCCTCACTGGACTCCTGTGAGGGTCTGACACTGTGATGGGTCAAGTGAGCTGTTAACACTTGCTATGCACTAGACAAATAAGATTACTATATAGAGATTCACAACAATTGTTCATCTGTTGTTCTAGACCAGATGATGAAATAGCAAGTCAGAAATGTCCTGATCCTAGTCTTCATTTATCGAGTGCTTGCTCTGTAACTAGTGATCACGTCAGCATCTGACCTAGACAGATGTGCTCAGGCTGTACTGTCAAGCACTATGAAGCAGAATATAGACAAGAGAAGTTCTAATCCCTCCAAAGATGCCAGATCCATCTGGGTAATCTCCAGCTTGACCTCATCACTCCCTGCAAGCTCCTGCTGGAAACATGATCTCTCACTCTGACATCTCACTCAGTACCCCTACCCACTCACATTCTACTCCCAACCACACGCCACAATGCCACACTCAAAATACAACAGAAAAAATAATGGGGAAGAGGCACTTTCAAATTTCCCCAAGTTCCCTAGTGCCATCCCCCTGCATTTTAAAGCCATGGCTAGCCCTTTCCCTGTGTACTCCGGCTCAACCCAGCTTGACTTTGTCCTGTAAAACCTTAATCAGGGGGTGAGCAAGACCATAATCCCTAGGAGGGAAAAAAAAAGAAGGAAAAAAGTAATGAAAAAGAAAATTCAACACCTCAGGAGGACAGAAAAACCTCTAGAAATGTTTATGCACAGGGCTTGGATGCTTCCTCTATCTCCCCCAACCTGGCTCTGTCCTCCAAACATTTATAGGGGCTTTTCTGTGCTTAAATGGTAGAAGTCTTTGGAAAGGTGACAGTCTTCTAGCAGAAAAGGGAAGACGGTGTGCTATTTACCTCTAACTCCTCCTCAATACCTTTCCTTCCAGCCAGAACACATCCTTTCCAACCACTCCCCACCTCGTGTTTATAAAGAGAAAGGTAGAACTGATTCAACTGCCCAAATAACCACAAAATAAAATGAACAAAGAAAAGAAGGCAGAGTAGAATTAAGAGGAACCATGAAAAGAGCACTATGGGACTAATTGATATGATACGCCCAGTAAACAATGTTGAACACCACAAAGGCAAGAGGGAAGAGGATCCGGGACCACTTGTCAACCTTAGGGACATAGTCAGGGTGAAAGAGCTTGGAGGACAACCCCGCACTGAAGGAGCACCCAGGACTCGGGGGGCAACTCTCATCAGCCTCTGAGTCACTATCCTTGTCTTGGTCAAAGCCCATGAAATCATCAACATTAAGGCTCCAGATGCTGTCAAGATCATGGTCGAGTTGCTTAACAAGGTTAAGATAGCCACTCTCAACTTTGATATCATCAGGCAAGCTACGGATCTCATCAAGGTTGCTACGGATCTCATTAAGGTTGCTACGGATCTCATCAAGACTACGGCTTGCTTCTTGTACACACCTGTGGCTGTGGAGGAGCAGATGCCTCCCACTAGGGCCATAGCCATGACTCTCATCTGAGCTCGAGTTCTCTTCAGGGTCTTCTGGGTCACAGGCCTCAGCATGGCCATTAACCTCAGCACAGTTGCGGATTTCAGTAGGAATAATACTGTCATCAATCTCAAAACCATTAAAGCGAGTGCCATAGCTGTGCAAGGCCTGCTCTGAGGTGGAGGGGAGATCGCTTAGGCTTTCTCTAGAGGCCATCCAGGCCTGCTCTGAGAGAGAAGATAGTGAGCTGAGGCTTTCGGAGGTGGCCAGTGGGGCCTGCTCTGGGATGGAAGTCAAAGAGCTGAGGCTTTCGAAGCTTGCCAGACAGGCATGCACTGGTGTGGAGATAGGAGAGCCACTTTCATCTTCTATGCTAACCTGGTCATCCTTTAAGGAGATAGTAGGTAGACTTATGATGTTAGGAGGTTCACATCCTACATGAATAAGCACTGGTGGTGGGGAGGGAGGAGGGAGAGGGCTTTCCTCATCAGCAATTGCAATGCGATTGTTGATCTCTTCCACTGACAGAATCATCTCTTCCTGGGATCTCCGGCGTGCAAGGGGCTGAGGAACACGACCAAAAGGCTGTTAGCATGTAAGGGAAATCCATGGTGGCTGCCAAGCCTGTGTTTCCCTGGGGCAGCTGCTCCCTCTGGAGCGCTGTGTGGTGGATGGAGGCAAGGGCTGCTCAGGCAATGTGGCTGGGTTCCCTGTGAAGGAGGGGGTACTGCTGGACATTAATGTACTGCCAGCAACTAGTCTCAGCATGGCTTTGGGAACTGAAAGAGCAAGGAAAGGAAGGGTAGGCCAATCCCCCTATCTTTTCCTTTCAGCCTCCCTGTGTTCCTCTTCCTTCTGGTTCCATTGCCTGCCCTTGGAAAGTATGCTAAGTGGACTGGATTTGAAGTCAAAAGGTCTGGGAAAATCTAGTTCTGCCACTTACTGCCTTGTGCCTTTAGGAAAATGATTTGACTTATAAAGGAGTGAAGATAAATTTTTCTATATGTTTGGTGTGTGTGTGTGTCTGTGTGCACGTGTGTGGGTGTGCATGCACATGTACTGTGTGAGGCTAAAAGGAGCTAAGAAATGTGAAAGGGTCAAGTGCTAAGCTTAGGCTTAATAGATACCCAATCCCTAATCAGGGAAAGCTGATTATCAGTCAAAAAAGCCAAACCTGAAGCATCGGTTCATCATAGTTGTAGCGGGCCATGACTCTTCGGGCTCTCCTGCGTCGCCTGAGACTGCGCCGGGATCTACCTCGGCTGTAGAATAGATAGTTGATGTAGACATATTCCAGCAAGGACAGGAACACGAAGAAAAAACATACGACCATATAGATGTCAATGGCCTTAATACAGGAAACTTGGGGGAGTTTATCCCGTAGATGTGAGTTGATGGCATTCAGGATGAGCATTGAAGTCAGACCTGTAAAGAACATGGTAGTGTTAAGATCCTCAGGTGGCTGAAGTTCTAGAGGAGGAAATGACTCAGGTCTTGGGAAGGAAGCAACGATCATCTCTGGGATGGGGAGGGCTCTCAGCAAAATGCCTTCAACTCCCTAGACCTGGGGAGTTTGCTCAAGTGCTCTCTTTGCTCCTCTTCCCCAGCTTTACACCCAGCCCATACTTTGATGATTCAGTGACATCTCATTGTTTTTAGGGTCAAGTCCAAAATCTCCAGTCATGATTTCACAGTGACTTACATCTCCAACCTCTTTTGCCTTCCAACACATAGGCCTTCCTTTAGATTACATCCCTCAGAAAGGTTTGTGAGCCCTTAAAATATTACACAAATGTTAAAAGGCTTAATCAGACATGTGCTCCTAAAGAAGGAGACTGAGGAGTCTGCCTCAAAGATGGTGATGGAAAAACCAGACCTGGATGTGGGGCACACTGGGACCAGATAAACTTGGGAGCTGACCTTTTAAGCCCCTCCTTCGTACTGCTCAAAACCCTCTGGTTTTCCTCATTGCTTGGACATGAATTTCTAACTGCTAAAATTGGAATTTCAAGGTCTTTTCAATTCAGCCCTCCTGTCTTTCTGCTACTTTCCCTATTTCCCTAGCTCCTGCCCCAGGCACCCTGTGATTTAGTCCCCTATTAGGGCCCCTGCGCCTTTTTTAAAAATGTTTATTTATTATGGAGAGAGAGACAGTGTGCGAGTGGGGCAGGGGCAGAGAGAGAGGGAGATGCAGAATCTGAAGCAGCCTCCAGGCTCCGATCTATCAGCACAGAGCCCAATGTGGGGCTTGAACCCATGAACCGTGAGATCATGACCTGAGCCAAAGTCGAACGCTTAACCGACTGAGCCACCCAGGCGCCCCCCTTCCCCCCGCCCCGTGCCTTTTAACAGCAATTTCCTTTTTAGTGAATGACAAGTCTTATGCCTCTGCCTCCCACAAGTCTTGAAAACACAGTTTGAGCACCATTTTTCTTGGTGTAGTTTTAGACAAGACCTGAGTCATTTCCTCCTCTAGAATCTCCTAGCATCTATCTTAGCATTCTACTAGACACTCATTGAGGGGAAGCTTCTCTGGAAATCCTCTGCTGCCTAGTAGGGCATTTTGATATGTTACTCAATCTATGTTTGTTGTATTCCATTTCTAAACATTTTTAAATTTTTTTTAATGTTTATTTTTGAGAGAGAGAGAGAGAGACAGAGTACAAGACACACACAGAATCTGAAGCAGGCTCCGGGTCCTGAGCTGTCAGCACAGAGCCTGACATGGGGCTCGAACTCACAGACCATGAGATCATGACCTGAGCCGAAGTTGGATGCTTAACTGACTGAGCCACCCAGGCACCCCTGTTGTATTACATTTCTGATCTAAATTTATGACCTGTTTATTTATGTATCTAGCAAATAATTCTTTTTTTTTCTTTGGAGGATATATATATATATATATATATATATATATATTTTTTTTTTTTTTTTTTTTTTTTTCCTTTGGAGGATATTTTTTTTTCCTTTGGGCAAATAATGAATTCTAATACTTTGGGCCCAACATATCAAGATCCTAGCCCTGATGTTTTTTTTCACACTTGTCTCCAACATTACTGTCTCTGCTAGGGTTTGGCTGAGCACCTGTATAAATGTCTGTTGGGCAGGCACCATATTGCTTCCTTGCCTGTGCAGGCACATTCCACTCCAGGTATTCCTCTCTTATTGTCAACTTTTTTTCTGAGTAAGATGATCCAAGTTCCTCCCCGGGATGAGGACAGGACCTACCAACTGTCACCCTCGCTGCAGAGGATTCATAGTTCATCCAAAATGATATCCAAGAGACAACGGTGGTGAGAACAGTAGGCCAATAGATCTGCACAAGGTAGCTGGTGACTTCCCTCTGGACCAGGAACCTCAGTATCAGACGCACATAGGAACCTAGCAAGGAGACATACTGGTGTTAGGGTGGCAGGGCTGAGGGGATTTTCAGGGTGAAGTGCAGGATGGAGAAGGGGAAGCTGATGGGCAGTTCAGCCTCTAATATTCCAGCCTGGGCAGTCTATAGATCTGACCCTATTTGCTGCCTTAAGGCCAGTGACAATGGCATATGAGTAGGCCCATATGGCATACTGAGTCTGTTCTCTCCTCCTTCCTTCCTTCTTCACTTGCTTCATGTCAACTAGAGTTTTGAAATGGGAGATACAGGATATTTCAAAGCTGCAAACAGATGGAAGGGGAGAGACTGGCTCTGAGAGGAGGCCCGTTTTTATCAGCAAGAGCATGAACCTTTTACACTTGTAGAGTGTCAAACCTGGCCAAGTGGTTTTCCTCATTTTGAAGGGGGTTTTGGAAGGTGTCCAGAGCCAAAAGGAAATAGTAGAGGAGGCAGCACAGAGTGTAGAGGTCAAAGGCAGAGAGATATCCAGGAGTTTACCAGGGTACAAAAGAGAGAAGAAATAGGAGAGACTATCAGACCCACCTGTGTATAAAAACACCTCTTTGCTAGTCATTGTTTTCCCCAGGAAGCTGAACTGAGGAATGTGCAGCTTATCAGTCCCCTGGATGGCATTCCCATTGCCTTCCCAGTATAATAAAATGTCTTCAACAGTGTAGCCATCTGGGAGAGGGAAAGAAGCAGGCCGGTCTGAGAAAGCAGGCATAGGTGAATTTTACACCAGAGCAGTCTGTGGAACCCAAAGGATGGTTGGAATCTGCATATTTGGGCACTTTTATGGTTTCCTGAGTCTGAGCACAGAAGAGGGGGGCACTTGGAAAGAGAATTCTCACTTTGGAGTTTCTTAGCCAGGAAAGAAAGCAAACAGATGTGCTCCTGCCCACTAGCTTGTATGCAACTTCCCAAAAGCAAGTTAAGATTTCCCCATGGAACTATTTACACATTAAAGGCCACCTTCTCCCGGATGGTCTGTATATACCTCTGTCTGTCTATCTATTGAGGAGAAGGAGAATGGGAAGGGAGGGAATAGGGAAGATATGCTATCCCTCTCACTGTCGACTCTGCTTTTGGTTTCTGGATGACCATAATCCGAGATAGAAAAGAAGGGGCCTTGGAAGACATACGTACAGCTCTCTACTTCCAGCTTGCAGGTCTGCTTGTCCAGGGGGAATTTTTGCAGATTTAGGGAACAAGCTGCTGTGGTGGTAAGTCTGCAAAGGAAAGGCAAAAGGAAGGGAAAAGCGAGTCAAGTTTAGGCAAACGACCGTTCCTGAGAAGGCTGCAGGGTTGTGGAGGAGAAGTACTCCAAGTACTGACCCCACCTAACACCTTCCCATACCGCCTACACTAGAACTGGGTCCTGTTTCTCTCCCATTCAGTGTTTCTTTCCTTCTTTTTCCTCTTCCTTTCCTTCCTTCCTCCCTAGAGGAAAGCTAGGTTGCACTTGTGTAGGGAGGAGAGAGGGAATACGTATGTGACAGAGAAGCCAAAAAGTGTGGCAGGGCTGAAAGAACAGGTGTGTGGCATGTCAGGAAGTCTCAGGGCATCGGAATGGGAAGGGTTCTTGACGAAACTGGGTGAAGATACGGAAAGTGGACTTTCTTGCAGACGAAGAAGCAAGGCTACATTGGAGCAGCTGAGGTGCTAGATCCCATGTGGAGTGCCTGTATATGGGGTGCAGGCACGGATGTGAGCTGTAGCCCAGGCCCACCTTTGGCTAGGGGAGGTGCTCCCACAGCACGCTAATCTCCGCTTATCTGCCTAAGCACATGGGCCACTGGAGCCGAGCGAAACGCCAGTAGTAGGTATAAATGGGTAGGAAGTATTAACATATCTAAGGTGGGCCATGGAGTGTTGCGCAAGGGTTTCGAGTTGCCATGCGGTGTGTCTGTGGAAGAAATCTGAGGAAGGATCTTGGAGGAGCTAGGGAAGTGGGAGGAATAGCCTGTGGGAAAGAGGATAATTATAAAAGTTCTCTGCAGCCTCAGCTGGGAGGCTCTCCCTTATGCGTTATCCTGCCCTTCCCAGCTGCTAATCCTAGCCTAGTCCCTTTCAACCCTTGAAGCAATTTCCATTTTGTACACTGGGTAGGGATGTGTGTGTGTGTGTGTGTGTGTGTGTGTGTGTGTCCTTTCTATGAATCCTCCATAC
The DNA here is from genome assembly GCA_030068075.1 of Paguma larvata. Classification (NCBI taxonomy): domain Eukaryota; kingdom Metazoa; phylum Chordata; class Mammalia; order Carnivora; family Viverridae; genus Paguma; species Paguma larvata. The sequence goes on along the minus strand of CM057830.1, from coordinate 120,169,367 downwards.
AGCGTTTATCAGCTGAGGCCCCCTTCAAATGAAACGAGCATGACCAGTGACCTGTTCCTTGCAAACTTTGTTGTTCTTTAACTCTAGCACCTTGGACCATGGAGAAAGAAGAGAGAAACAGAGGAATAGAGTAGAAGCACCCAAGAGAAAGAAAGACTCAGAGACAAGAGCTGAACCCTGGCGCAAATACCTTTTGGGGGAATTTTCTGAGCTACATTTATCTCTTATGCTTGTCTTAAGTGATAGTTTATAAGAGATGATGCTGCGGGGAGAGCCATGGTGACCATATACTGTTATAAATAAGCCGTTGAGGATTTCCAGCGTGTGTACATCCTATGTGTACAGAGCCATAGACAACAGATATATATTGCACACGCTGGGCCATCTGCATGATGCAAATATGACCAATGGCAGAGATTGGTCCCCCTCCCTCATTGCATATGGGCTTCAGCATTCAATTGTCTCCCTCCCTCTCTGCATGGAAGAGAAGAGAAACAAAGATAATTAACAGAATGTATAGAATGCTAAGGTGGAAGGAGAGCTTTTCGATATGAGATAATCAAGGAGGATTTGTTTTTTTTTTGTTGTTTGTTTGTTTTTGGCATTTATTTATTTTGAGAGAGAGAGAGAGAGAGAGAGAGACAGAGCATGAGCAGGGGAAGGGCAGAGACAGAGGGAGACACAGACTCTGAAGCAGGCTCCAGGCTCTGAGCTGTCAGCACAGAGCCTGAGGCAGGGCCTGAACCCGCGAGCGAGATCATGACCTGAGCCGAAGTCGGACGCTCAATCAACTGAGCCACCCAGGCGCCCCAAAGATTTGTTGACAAAGAGGGCATTTAAGTTAGGGATTGAAAGATGGGCAAGATGTGGGGACAGGACAGTCAAAGATGGCTGTGCAAAGCTCTGAAGGTTTCACTTTGACTACTGCGTAGGATGAGTGAGGCGGCAGCACAAGACAGATGTGGAAAGCAGTGGGCTCCTCTGTGTGTCTCTTACAGTGTGTTCATGGGATACTCATTAAGAAGAAGGAGTCCTGCCAGGATAGTTCTCAAGCGTCTGGGGAAACTCACCGGATACCATACCGCACTGTTCCATCTGGGTGAAGCTGAAACACACGATTTTCCACAGTCACGTCATGCACAAAAGCATCCTTGCTATTTAGAAAATAGCAGTCAGGGACCCATAACTTCTCTAGCATATGATAGTCCAGGGTCAAGTTCAGGTTGGTCTCATAGTATGCTAAACGTGGATCTTTCCAGGTCTGATGAAAAAACATTGTGATCGTATAGTCCTGGGGAGAGAAAGGTGAATCCCAGCTGTAAGTGAGGTTGTCCTGCTCTCCATCCTCAGAGTGTGTGTGTGTGCATGAAGGTGTATGAAATACATCACAAATATAGACGAGTACTAAAATATGTAAGAATGTTAAATGTTAAATACGACTTCAAAATAAAGACAATAAACTGAACTTCAGGTAATTAAAATCCAGGTTAAGAAATGAAACATTACCAATAACTTTAAGTTTCAACATGTTCCTTCTAGAACATATTCCCCACACCTACCTCCCAGCAGCATCCATTATCTTAGGTCTTACTGATGATAATAGCTCTGTTGCTGTTTGTTAGAGTTTTGTTGTCTATGCATGTATTTCTAGGAAACATTGTTTGGGCCCATTTAAATTTTTTTTCCAAATAGAATTACACTGTATGTACTATATTTGTGGGATTCATTCAAGTTGATGTCTGTAATTAAAATTGTTCATATGAATATACTATATATACACCACTGTGTGAGCACACCATATACACCCAAATCAATAGGAAATAAGAATTATGAAGTGAAAGTTTAAGTTTACATCCCCACTGAGGGCAGATGAGATTTCTCAATGCTTTTGCCTCGCTAACACTGGTATGGTCTGACTTTTGACTTTTGCCAATCTGGTAGGTATGTAATGGTTGCTCTGGTCTTAGTCTGCATTCCACTGAGTAAAAATAAAGTCAAGTATATTTTCTCATGTTTGCTAGTTGGTTTCTTCACAAATTTTCTATTCATTTTTTCTTTTTTTAAATTTTTATTTATGTTCGAGACAGAGGAGAGAGAGAAAGAGCATGCATGCAAGTGGGGGAGAGACAGAGAGAGATGGAGACAGAGAGGGGGAGAGATGTGTGGCTCAAACTCATGAACCATGAGATCATGACCTGAGCTGAAGTTAGGTGCTTAACTGACTGAGCCATCCAGGTGCCTCTCTAATCATTTTTCTATTGTTTTAAAAAATATTCTTATTAATTCGTTGGAACTATGTATACTTTTAATATCAGTTCTTTGTGTTGCAGATATCTCAGTCCACTCTGACTTATCATTTTACACTTGTTATACTGATTTTGTTTGTCTGTTTTGCAAAACAGAAGTTGCAGAAGTTTTGGCTAGATAGAATTTAAAATAGTTGATATTACCAGTATTTATTTTTATGGTTTTATGGTTTCTGCTTTCTGTATCTTTTTATTTTTTATTTTTTAAAAGAGCTGTGTAACTTTTTAAAATTTTTTTTAACGTTTTAATTTATTTTTGACACAGAAAGACAGAGCATGAGCAGGGGAGGAGCAGAGAGACAGGGAGACATAGGATCCAAAGCGGGCTTCAGGCTCCGAGCTGTCAGCACAGAGCAACGTGGGGCTGTGAGATTATGACCTGAGCTGAAGTCAGCCGCTTAATCAACTGAGGCACCCAGGTGCCCCAGGGCTATGTAACTTTTTTAAAAAAATGTTTATTTTTGAGAAAGAGAGCATGTGTGAGCAGGGGAGGGGCAGAGATAGAGGGAGACAGAGAATCCCAAGCACTGTGCTATAAGCACAGAGCCAGATGTGGGGCTCAAACTCAGAAACTGCAAAATCATGACCTGAGCTGACATCAAGAGCCAGGCACCCAACTGACTGAGCCACCCAAGGGCCCCTCTACGTCTTTTTAAAGAAGTCCTACCACAAAGACACAAAGACAGTATTCTATATTATCTTTTAAAAGCTTCATAAGCCTTTTGCTTTTAGGTCTATAATCCATTTGGATTTATTTATTTATTTATTTTTGTTTCAGGTGGGTATGGTTTACAACACCTACCATGTTCATTAATGTGGGCTCTGTTGTGAGTCAGAACAATTGGAGTTGGGTTATGATCCTGCTCATTGCCACACATCCCCTCTCCCCAGGCCCATGGCTGAAGGCGACACACTTACCATAGTCATTTCTGAGATCTGTTCAATACTGGAGACATAGATAGATACTCCCACAGGCACAGGGGCACCTACAAATGGGAAGACACTATTATATGCAGGGTGTGATAAAGCATGCACTCAGGAGGCAGACTGCCTGGATTTGGACCCCATTTTGGCACTTATTAGCTATGTGACCTTGAATAAGTTTCCTAACCACCATACTGTTTTCCAGAGTGGCTGACATTCCTCAAAAAGTTACAAATAGAACTGCTCTATGATCCAGCAACTGCACTACTAGGTATTTACGCAAAGAATACAAAAATACTAATTTGAATAGCAGCATTATCTATAGTAGCCAAACAACTGAAACAGCCCAAGTGTCTATTGACTGATAAATGGATAAAGAAGATACGGTATACATAGACACCCAAATGTATATATAGGTGCTAAGCCACCTTCTCAAGGCACTGATAGGTTTTTGTATTTTAACATATTTGTCAGAGTTCTTCACTGATGACCTACTTCTTACAGAGGCAAGCATGATGCCAGAATAAATCTCATATATATAAGAATTGCCATATTAAATGAGATTGTTTACAAAACAAAACAACACACAGACAGACAGACGGATGGACGGACAGACAGACAGACACACACACACACACACACACACACACACACACACACACACACACAGTGGAATATTACTCAGCCATAAAAAAGAATGAAATCTTGCCATCTGCAATGACATGGATGGAGCTAGAGAGTATTATGCTAAGCAAACTAAGTCAGTCAGAGAAAGACAAATACCATATGATTTCACTTATATGTGGAATTTAAGAAACAAATGAACATAGGGAAAAAAGAGGGATTGAGGCAAACCAAGAAACAGACTCTTAACTCTAGAGAACACACTGATGATTACCAGAGAGGAGGGGGGAAAATAGGTGATGGGGATTAAGGAGTGCACTTGTTGAGATGAGCACTGGGTGATGTATGGAAGTGTTGAATCACTAGATTGTACACCAGAAACTAATATTACACTGTATGTTAACTATACTTGAATTTAAATAAAAATTACCAAAAAAATGTTACCTAATCTCTCTGAGCATAAGTTTCCTCATGGGTAAAATAGGGATAGTGATAGCACTGATCTCATAATTAATGCTAGCTAAGCACTTAGAGCAGGGCCTGGCCCATGATCTGACGAAGGGAAGGGGTCACGGTAAGAAAAAGAGAAAATAAGGGATGAAGCACTCTTTTTCTAAATGGTTTTCTGATAAAAACTCGAGAGCAATGAACCCTAAAACAAGAGCTAAGATTTGCGGTGTGTATGAACACATTTGTTGTGAGTGCATGTGAATGTGTACATATATGAGTTAATATGTGTCTTTGTGTAAATGAATTTTTGAGTTGTGCACATGAGTGTATGTGAGCATATTCACATGCATGAGTAAACCTGTGATCGTGTTCACGTGCAGGTGACTGTGTCAGTGTATACACATGTGAGTATTGAGCATGTCTGCCTGTGAGCTATTCGTGTGCTTAAGTGTGTTGTGTGTTAGTAAATGTGTGTTCATACACAAATGAATTTGTATTCATGTGTATGAGTGTGCAACTATGAGTGAGTAAATGTGCGACTGTGAGTGTCTGTGAGCTTGTTAATGTGCAAGGGAATGTGTGAGCATGGGTGTATTTGTGAATTTACTTGTGTGTGTAAATGTGTGAGTCTGTATGTGACCATGTCCATGCATATACGTGAATTGAATTTGTGTTTGTGTGTGAGTAAATGCATGAGCATATTTGTATGCTTATAAATACTGCATGTGAGTAAGTGTGTAAGCACATGAAAGCATGTAGGCAGGTTGGTGTGTGGAAGTGAGTGTATGAATGTGCTCATGTGCAAGTGAATACGTGAGCATGTATATATTTGTGAGTCTGTGTGTGTGAGTAAATTTATATGTTCATATATATGAGCATGGTAATGTATGAGTACATCCGTGTGTGTGAGTGAATTGGTGTTTGCATGTATGTGAGCATGTTTGTGTGTGAGTAAATGTGTGAACATGTACATGAGTGGATGTGACCATGTCTGCATGTATAAATATTGAAATATTCAAGTGTTTTGTTGGAGTAAATGCGTGAGCGTGTGTATAAATATTAGTGTATTCATATGGAAGTGTGGGTGAATGTGTGAGTGTATGTACGTGTGTTTGTGAGGTAACCAATGTGTGAACGTGTATGTACTTCAGTGTATTGTATGGGAATAAATATGTGGGTTGTCTATGTGAGCCTGTTCACATGTGAACGTATTTGTAAGTATGTCCACGTGTGAGTAAAATCATGCTCATGTTTGTATGTTAAAGTTGTGTTTATACGAGTGTATGTGAATATGTTTGTGTGTTGAATGTACGTGTCTATTCATATGTGTATGAATATGTTCATGTGTCAGTCTGTGTGTGGGCACGTTAAGTGGATGTGTGAGGGAATGTGTAAGTGAATGTGCTTGTGTGAGCAAAAGTTTGGAAAGGCAAGTGAACTTCTGAGTGTGTGACAGTATGGGTCTGTGTCATTGTGAATGAGCATGCTCGTTGTGTAATATGTGAGTGTGTTTGCATGTGACCTTATTTGTATGCAAGTTATAAGTGTGACTAATGATCACACTTATATACTCACACTCATCACACTTTTACATGCAAACATATGAGTCTACGTAAGCACATTTATGTGCTTGAGTGGATGTGTGAGCATGTTTGAGTGTGACTGAATATGAGCGTGCATGAGTGTGCTGGTGTAAAATTGAATGTGTGACCATGGTGATGTGCAAATGAATCCATGAACATACTCACATATGTTAATGTGTCATTATGCAGGTATAAGTGAATGTGTGAGTGTGTCTGTGCATGTGCATGTGGACGTGTGTTAATGTCTGAGCCTGTTTGTGTGAATTGGTAAATATGTGAGTATGTTTATGTGAGCATGTTCATATGTATCAGCAAGCTCACGAGTGGGCAAATGCATGAGCCTGTTTGCATGTAATCATGTTAATGTGCATGTGTAAGCACGTGCACATCAATGTATGTGCAAGCATTTTTTGTATGTGGATGAGTATGAGTTATTTATGTGTATGGACGAATATCTGAGCATGTTAGTGTGTGAGTATTCCATGTGTGTGAATATCCAAGCATGTGTGTGTGCATGTTTCTATGTGTGTGAGTGAATTTGGCAGCGTGTTTGTACACGGGAGCATGTTTATGTGCAAGTATAAGTGAATGTGGGAGCAGAGGTATATGAATTTGTGTGTGTGAATACATTTTTGAGTGTGTTTGTGAGAATATGTTCATGTGTGTATGTGAACGTGTGTGTTTTGTATGTACACAGATGTGTGGGCATGTGTAAATATGTGAGTGTAGGTAAGTGTGAATACTGAACTCATGAGTGAATGAACTCATGAGTTTATTCCTGGGAGTGCATGTGTGAGGGTGTCTGTGTATGTTAATATGTGAGTGTGCTTGAATGTGTGTCCGTATGAGTGTATTTCTGCCTCCTGGCTTTCTTTTTTGGGCCTAGGTGTTAGCACTGCCCACTCAAATGTGATAATGGATGTGAAAATATGTGGTAAACTATAAGGTGCTGTGGAAAAACACTTTTTTGCTGTTTTCTATTGGCTCAAAGCTGTCTTCACCTGGCTCCACAGCTAAGCCATTATTCTATATGTATTACACCACACTGCTGCTATCGGAACACGTGTGACACTTGCAATTTAACCTGCCGGCTTCACTGTAGACTGATGGTCCAGAAGCTGAGCTGCAAAGAGGGAAAAGGGTTATTCCTATCCCAATGCTTTAAACAGTGACATGGAATTGGGCATCAGTGTATGAATGACAGCTGAGAAGTAAATGGGCCTCTCTGTGAGGCCATCGCACAGACTCCAGCATTTAGGGCTATTGTGAATGATCCCCAGCACTGTATGTGATGAAAGAGGTTTCTACAAATGTAGTTCTTTATTATAGCTTTCAGGCTCCCTAAATACCTTGAAGAGGGTGGAAAGTATTAAGCAGGCAATAAGTCTTGGGGGGGGGGTCAGGCATCCATCCCCCACGCCTCGCTCTTGGGTTAGCCTTCTCATCTTAGACCATTTTGTGCCACTCAGACAGCCCTAGCCCTCACAGTGGAATTCTGGGGGACCTGAATCCTAAAAGGCCAGGACATAGCCCTGTGCAAGGGCTCCCAGTTGAAGGGGCAAGTGGGAGTTGAAATGCAGTTTGTGAGTCCTGGCCTGGGGATATAGCCTGGAGGAAGGAAACCTGGAACTGTTTTCTAATTTACTCACCTAGAGGGACACCTTATGAGAGATTAGCCAAGGTATCCCATGAAGGGGAACAAGAAGTTTCCAGATGAGGTGTCTAAATGCTATCTTTGGGGTGATGGCCTCAGCCTCATATTCCCTCCTGATGGGCTCAGGAAGGCAGAGAGGGGTTAACCACTTTCTCCCTCTTGGAAATCTTGCTACCCCAAGTCCTTGTCATCCCTAGCAGCCATCAGAGTACCAGAGGAAAATCAGATAAATGAAGAAATGATGAAGATGTCCCACTCATTCCTTCACTCTGTGCCTACATTGTGCCAGGTGCTGAACTAGGCAAAGTCCTCAAGGACCTGCCTTTTGCAACACTGTGGAATCCCACTTCTCTTGCCCAGAGAGAAGCAGCTTTGTTAACTTACCCTGGCCCTTCCTCTTCCTCCCACTTCTGACCCACTCAACCTGACCACAGTTAGGTGAGGCCTCTGCATGTGAGGTGTTGTGTATGCGTGTGTGTCTGTCCTTGAATCTCTATATCACTTCAGATGCAGAAGGGAATTTGATTCTGTGTCTAGCAGGAAGCATTACAGGGAGTCCTGGGTTACCCCAAATGTGAAATCCCTGACCCAATGTCTCATTGATTGGCAATCCCCTCCCTGCCCTGTATAACAGCCTCAGATCGAGCCTGTAGTGCCTCCTTCTCTCTAAATGCTAGAAGGTCCTGCATTCTCCTTGCTTTCCCATCTTCATCTACCATTTGACCGACCAAATCAAGGACCCATCTTTCCTCATACACCCCAGGCCTACATGCCCATAAAACTTAGTGTAAGTCAGGAGGTTAGGCATAAGGTGTAAACAAATCTGAGTTAGCTCAAAAGACACTTGTGAGGTGCCTTGGAGAGACTGGACCAGCCACACCTGATAATCTCCAGAGGCTGATCCTTGCCCCTGCTCCCTCCTCCTGATGCTGGATGCCTGCACAGATGGCAGTCTGAAACAGTGGGAAGGGTGTGCTTGGTGTATGTGAATGGCTGTTGGGCAGCCTTTGCTGAGAAACATGAAGATAAGGAAAGGAGAAAGTGTCGTATCTACTCCCTTAACAGCCACCAGCACTTGGTGCAGCTGTTCAAAAACCAGTGTCACTCAACAGAGTGCTGGCTGTGCCCTAGCATCTGAATCCCCACATTGAAAGAGCCTGACTTCTGCCCTCTCCACTCCAGCTTTCTAATGCCCAGTGCGCATTCACCTTAGATCCAGGACTGCACCTTCTGTCCTCACACTTGGAGGGAGCAACACAGCAAAAGCAACAGCAGTTAAGTGTCCCACTTCCAAAGCTTGGGGCCTTGGTTTTCCAGGTGGCTTTCCTGGCAAATCACAGCAGCCCCAGTAGACATCCTAGCCCAGGGCCCTTTAGGGTGGAGGCATTGTGTATTTGGAAGACCTCTATTCATATGTATGAATGTGTATCATTAGCATTCATTAACCCTTTAGAGTAAGTGTCTAGATCTATCACTTGCAGGAAGTGGAGTCTTTCTCCCACTCAGTCACTCTGATTTTTAGCTCTTTCTGTTTCCTTTGAGCTGAAATGTGACTAACTTCTATTTAGTGCACCCTATCTTTTGTCTGTCCTCGGTCTAGGTTTCCTGGGTGGCCCCTGGAGAATGCTACTCTTGTTCTGTGGGGTTAGACTAGATTGCCTGTCTCTTAAAGCTGTGTGATTGAGCTCAGTCACCCTTTCCAAGGGTGGGGGCTACGCAGGAATTAGAGGAGAAACTTATATATCGGCTTCCTGTAGGTTTGTGTTTCAGTTTCCTTGTCATTTCTCATTTCTGTGCTTTGAGGTCTGAGTGCTGGGCTAAGGAATTTGGATTATATTTGGCAGTTAAATAAAGCCATCAAAACTCTGAGAGGTGATAAGACTGGATTTATAAAGATCACACTGGCTGTAATGTGTTGAATGAAATGAACTTGGTGGAAGGTGAAGGCTTTGGAAGGGGTGGCAGAGGTGGAAGTGCCTGGGACCCACATGGGTAACGTAAACTAGACACAGAAGACCATGCCTTTAGTTTTGAACCAGCTGAACGGGGCAAGTGTCCAAGGTGCAAAGAATTTGTGCTCAAGTAGAAGAATGTGTGCCCTCTCCACAAATGTAGCAGAAAAGTCTAGCCTGTGAAGCACAGCAATTTTGTCTTACACACCCATTTCTTGGTTACTGCTTCTCCAGTCACACCAGGGAGTGCACTTCAGGCTGTTTTAAGGGAAGGGGCAGAAAAGCCCCTTGCATAAGAAGGCATAGAAATGGAAGCAATTCCCAGGGTAGAGCAGAAGGCCTGGGGGTTGGGGCCTTGAAAGTGCTTGGATGCAGGTTTCCCACAGAGTCAGGAATGTGGGGTCTGGAGAGGCAAAAATGTTGAGCCTGGGGTGTGCCAGTGGGCAGTAGTACTGAGTGGGGCTGTCTTGTTGCATCTGTGTCAGCTCTATTCCACCTCACGCGAAGGCTTCTAGTATCTGGATGTGTCTTACCTCCAAAATTTGGCCTCAGACGGACATCATATCTCGACAGCACCCTGTCCAAAATCTTGTGAACCACAGCTTCATTTGCACAATTTTTGCTGAAATAGAGAAATCATTCAGTAAATGCTGGTTATCAGTAAACGCCACATTGCTTCTCAGAGGACAAACGACAAAGAGCACCCCAGGTGTCAATTTGCCAGGGCCTCCTTTTCTCCCACACACATGCAGACATGTGTAGTCATACATGTACACGTCTCTCCCTGCTCCTCTCCCTCCCTAGAGTGAGTCAGCCAGAAGCGCAGCAGTGACGCAGACTCCTCTTTTCCCCCTCCCTCCTCTTCAGCTTTTATCCAGAGAACGGGGCACAAAGACTGGATGCTTGTTACCAGGCAGGATTGGGGAGGAGTGGGGCATGAGGAGAGGAGACAGTAGGGGAAGTAGAGAAGGGAGGGAATGGGCAGGTTCCAGCCCTGAGATAAATGCATTACTTCAACCCCTTAAGAAGCCCCACCTTGTCATCAGCCTGGATGCAGCTTTCCAGGTTGGTGGGAGTCTTTCCAAGGGTACCTGATTGCCTCTGGAAAGGTCATATTCCACCCTCAGTGACCCCCCTGGGCTTCAGTGACATTTCCCCTACCTGGGCTAGGACCAGGCATTTTGTGGTCACGTCTATGTAAATCTTGTGTTTATACGACTCTGTTTTTAAGACTTGATACATGGCACATGACGCAGAGAGAGAGAGCCCTGCTCATGTAGCAGAGATTTAAGACCCTCACCCAATCAAACCATTTAGATTTTGGGGGCTCAAGGGTTGTCCTCAAAAAGACATATATTCAGAAAGCAGACATCTCTCTGGCTAAGCATATGCTTCCAGCCTAGACGTGTTTTGAGTGAGCCCATGTAAGTGGATCCGGCTCAGCCCTGAAGACAACTGACCTTTCTAGAAATTTCTGACGTTCATGCAATTCACCTAGACCTTCAGTGGGGCTCTTTCCCCAAAAGGAGTTTGTGAATGAGAATAGGCCCTGGGCTTCAGTATAATTTTTAGGATCTCTAACACATCCACCAGGGAACATCAGCCCCTGCAAATCTCAGTGCGTGTGTGTGTGCGTGTGTGTGTTGTGTGTGCGTGTGTGTGAGAGAGAGAGAGAGTTCTCTAGCGCAGTCTGGTATGTCGGGTTGAGGACACTGCAGGGCTGTCTGCTGGAACCTTGCCCAACTATTCCCCCCACCTTTTTTTTCTCTGGATACATGTTCATTTCTGGTTTGTCATTTAAAAAATTATTTCTAATCATCTTTAATTACAGAATTTCATTTTGCATCACTCCAAAGTGTACACATACATTATTCCCGAATTAAAGCAATGCATTCCCGCCTGTTTAGTACCACACATCACCCATATGCCAGAGCTCAGGATCCATGGCCACTGCAAACACACATTTCTGTGTGATCTACATGTAAAGACTGACTGTTTAATATCTCTTCAGATATTTGCAGACCCAAACAAACTTGAAATCAAACAGAAAAAAAAAACCCTGAATCTTCAAATGTTTTCACAGGACTAAGTACAAAAGCACACCCATCTCAGACCACATTGGCTATACGGTTATGCAGCTACTGATCGCACTGTCTAGGCTCCGATGAGGTTGAGTCAATAATTTCTATCTGCGGCATTGGAAAAGGTCCCTCACCGGATCAACACACATACAAACACACGCACACGCCTCAGGGAATAGACTAAAATCCGGACTCAAACAGGTGTCTCTACTATGTTTTATGAGTTTGTCCATCACCCTGTACTGCTCCCCCTCCCAGTTCCACAGGTGCCAGTGGAAATGATTGGGAAAACCTGCCCAGAGCCCTAGTCCCGAGGGTGGATGGCAGACCCTGGGTTGAGGGCATGGTCCCCCCCCCCCCCAAAGCTGCAGTTAGGGCACACGCGGGGCTCTATCAGGCGCCGCAGTAACAGGTGGGCTGAAGCACAGAGCTCTATCTCCACCGGTCGCCCCCACTGCTCTCCACCCCGCTTCAGGGACCGGACGGGCAGGACTCGCGCGCCATGACTCGGCGAGCGGGGTTCACGGTACCCCAGCCCACTCCGTCCAAGGGCCCGAGGTCTCCCGCCGGTCCCTGTCACCGCCATGCACAGGCTGGCGGCACCCGCTTACCAGTTGAAGAGGTTCGAGATGACTTCGGGCACAGTGGGGGAGAGATTGAAGTGGAATTTTGGGGTGGGACTGGGGTCGTTGCCCTCTGCAAGCCAGGTCCTAATGAGTAGCAGGAGCACGGCGACTCGCAGCATCGCTCTGATACCCATGACCACGCAGCTCCGGGCTGGAAGGCACGAGAGACGGCAGTTCGCAGCTGGGGAAAGGGACGGGGTGAAGGCAGTGCGGGGCAAGAGGGAGCTGGGGGTCGCTAGGAGCCTCTAAGGAGACAGTAGCGAGTGTATGGGAAGCAAGGAGCGCGGGGGCTGAGAGGGAGCCCAGAGCCCAGGAGGAGCAGCCCCAGCAGCTCTGCTCGACGCTGCAGCCCTAGGGAGTACCCTTCAGCTGCGAAGTGCGCTCCGTCTGCGACCGCTCCTGGTTGCGACTGGACTCGGAGCCTGGATCCCGGCTGGCTCCGCCCACTCCGACGGCAACACTGACTGAACCAATCCAATGGGGGCCTGGAGCCGCACAAAAAGGCGCGCGCTGATGCCTCCGCCCGCTGCCTGCGCGCCGCCCGGGCCCCCCGCCCCTTCAGGCCTCTGCAGTCGTCCCCCGGTCAGCTCAGATACAGACAGGGGCGGTGCCAGGCCGGGAGAGGAGGATGGGATCGGGCTGCTGGGGACGGGACACAGATCCTTGGCTTTGGGCACCCAGTGGGTCCTGCTCTTCCAATCTGCAAAAATGCGTAGTGTATGTTTCTCTTGGAATAGCGTGTGCTCAAGAGTTTGTTTGGTGGTGGTGTTGGTGGTGTTGTTTGTGGTGACTGGAGTGAGGTGATTTGAATGCCCTGGCTGAATCTGCATTCTGAAAGAACTGGACACATTTGGACATCAGAAAATATCTGCTGCTCATTCCCAAACCCTTGACCCATAAGTAATCCTCTGTGCTTTGCTTCTTAGTGGAGTGGAGGGGAATCACCAGTGGATTTTATGATAGACCTCAAGCCGTGCAGGAGTGGAAATTGGATTCTGTCAGGCTGGAAATTGGATTCCAGGAGCCCAAGACTTTTTTAAAGACTTGAGTTTCTCAGAGTGCTCTTGGTCCGAAGTTCAGATCCCTGGGACAAAGCTCACAGAACGGGAAGAGTTCACCAACCTGGATCACTCTGAGATGTGACTCTGTCCCATAGCCAGGGCATACAGAGTTGAAGTGAGGGTCCAGGGCCCACACCTTGGAAGGGAAAAGAAGGCAAAGGCCAGTATTTCATATGTTCAAAGGAGTTAGCCTTTGAAGAGCAGTTCACTTCAATGCTTTTGCATTCTGACCCCATCACATGGAAAAGCCTGGAATTTTGACTAGAGGGCTCTTATTCTTCCTATTACCTCAAACACCCGTCCTATGAAACACAAGAATGTCAGAGGATAAGGAAATTCCTCCATTTAATCCCCTCTGTCTTTCCTATCTTTGACACATGACAAAACAAGTTGAGAAAGACATCCGTCAAGCTGATGGCCCAGATGAGCAATTGAGGAATAGACCTCAGTCACCTTCACAAACACCAAACTGCCTAAGGCATGCCATTGAGAGGGGTTGCAATAAAAATGAAATTCAAGGTTACTCTCGGTTAGCTAGAATTTTCACACAAAAACACAGCCCTCTTCCACTTTCCCTCAGTATTTGGTGAAGTGGGTTGGAATTGCTAGTGCCCAGCAAAACTTCATTGGCTGAGTGTTTCACACAGCTAAGGGTAATTTAAATCTTTATCCCTGTTTTCTTAATCATTTTAGAATCAAACTTTTAAATAATGTGTCTCATAGTTCCCTGCCTTCTTTCAAGAGCAGAGCACCCTCACACCATTTCCCCTCTTTTCCTTGCCATTGCAGCAAATGCTCTCCTTTCCACTTGGGTTGTAAATAAAAAAGGATGGTGGGATCCATAGTCACTATCAGATACAGAAGTGAGTCAATTGCACCCACTCCTATTGCTATTAGTTATGCCCCCGTCAACCCTAGTCACCCAGACATCCTTCTAGAGACAATCCTTGCTTGATAAAAGTGGAAGGGCCATTTCAGTTCATTTTGTTCAACCATCCGGATTGTAATATAGGGAAACTGAGGCCCAGAAAAGGAAAAGGGATGGCCTGAGGTCACATAACAGTAGAGGCCCAAACTAGAATCCCTGTTTCCAGGCTTGCCTACTTCCTGGTACGTTGTTTTTGTTTTTGTTTTTGTTTTTTTTTTTTCTTGCGATTCAGCTTTGACTGGATGTTCAGGCAATCACCAGCAGATGGGAGTAGATTTATTTAGATGCAGGATGTTTCCAGCACTCTGGAATCAAATTCCATAGGCAATCAGTCCCTCATTTTTCATGGAGAACAAGGCCAAAGCTTGAACTTTTATTCCTAGGTGCCCCCGTGACTGTGAAGATTGAAAAAAAGGTGATGATGATGATGATGAATTCACTTGCAGACCTTACAGCCCAGAATGCCTTCCCCCACTTCTGCTCTCCCTAGAGGTAATGCCTGGTTTAAATTTCTAACTCACAAGACAAATAGCCCAAAAAGCAACAAGAAATACAAAAATGCAACTATAGTTTGTACTTGTTGAGTTTTGTTTAGTTAATTTATTACAATATCCGTAAATATACACATTGAACAGACTGAAACCTGAATGTGGGATCATGGTGTAGGGGAAAGAGCACTGACCGGGAAGTTAGGCCATCTCTGTTGTTCTGGACACAGGTCTGCCACATGACAGTGAATGTTCCAGTTCGACTGGAGTGGAGGGTAAGTTTGGAGTAAGAGAAAAGGTAAGAGAGGTAAAAGGCAAGAGATTAGGCAGAACCTACTATAGTGAGCACTACACACTCAGTGTACAGTAAATAAATGAAGCAAGAAAGAGAGATTTGGGTTTAATTGTATAAACTAAGGAATTTGATTTTTATTTTAGAATCAACATTAAGCTTTTGAAGGGTTTGTGCAAGGGAATGACTCAATGACATTGGTACCTTGGAATAATCTCTGGTTACTTTGTGAAGGAGGAACTGGAGGGTAATTAGAGCAGTTAGGAGGGTATTATATACCACTGCTTTTGTTAATGTCAGCCTAGGTAATTTGGACTATCCCAGTGAAGACAAGTAAATAAACTGGATAAAATATAGGAAGAAAAAGCTAGAAATAATGAGCCGTATCTTATCAAAATTCCAATGGCATTTTTCATAGAAATAGAAAAAAAATCCTGAAATTCATATAGAAACACAAAAGACCCCAAATAGCTAAAGTAATCCTGAGAAAGAAGAACAAATGTGGAGGCATCATAATTCCTGATTTTTAAACTTTAGTACAAAACTATAGTAATCGAAACAACATTATTGGCATTAAAAATAGATACATAGACCAATGGAACAGAATTGAGAGCCCAGAGAAAAGCTCTTGCGTATATGGTCAACTAATATTTGACAAGAAAGTCAGGAAGACTTAATGGAAAAACTGGATAACCACATGCAGAAAAATGAAATTGTACCCCATTTTACACCACTGATAACTCGAAATGAATGAAAGACTTTAATGTAATATCTGAAACCGTAAAACTACTAGAAGAAAACACAGAGAAAAAGCTCTTTAGGGGATTCCAGTGTGGCTCAGTTAGTTAAACGTCCAACTCTTATATTGGCTCCAGTTGTGGTCTCATGGTTATGAGATTGAGCCCTGTGTTGGGCTCCATGCTGAGCATGGAGATTGCTTGGGATTCTCTCTCTCTCTCTCGCTCTCTCTCTCTCTCTCTCAAAATAAATAAATAAACTTTAAAAATAGCTCTTTGGGACTCTCAAAGACTAAGAAAAAAACTGAGGGTAAGGGGGATGAGGGAGGGGGGAGAGGGGGTGATGGGCATTAAAAAGGGCACATATTGGGATGAACACTGGGTGTTATATGTAAACCAATTTGAAAATAAACTATTATAAAATTAAAAAAAAATAAAAAAAAATAGCTCTTTGGTATTTGTCTTGGCAGCTATTTTTCGGGTATGACACCAAAATTATAAGCACCAAGAGCAAAAATCAACATGTGGGACTATATCAAACTAAGAAGTTTCTTCATAGCAAAAGAAATAATAAGCAAGATAAAAAGGCAACCTAAAGAATAGGAAAAAGTATTTGCAAACCGCACATCTGATAAGGGGTTAATATCCAAAATAAAGAACTCATACAACTCAGTAGCAAAACAAAACAAAACCCAAACCCGAACCCAAACCAAACCAAACAAACAAACAAACAAACCACAAATAATCCAATTAGAAAATGGGCAGAGGAACTAAATAAATATTTTCCCAAGAAGACATACAAGTAGCTAAATGGTACATGAAAAGGTGTTCAATATTACTCTTCATCAGGTAGATGAAAATCAAAACCACAATGAGATATCACCTAATACCTGTTAGAATGTCTAGTATCAAAAAGACAAGAGATAAGAAATGTTGGTGACTTGTTGGGATGAGCACTGGGTATTGTATGGAAACCAATTTGACATTAAATTTAAAAAAAAGAAATGTTGGTGAGGCTGTAGAGAAAAGATAACCCTTGTGCGCTGCTGGTGGGAATATACATTGGTGCAGGCACTATGGAAAACAGTATTGAGGTTCCTAAAGAAATTAAAAATAGAACTACCATATAATCCGGTAAGGCTGATTCTGGATATATATTTGAAGGAATTTTAATTCAGGATTTTAAAGAGATATCAGTATTTCTGTGTTCATTGCAACATTATTTATAATAGCCAAGACATAGAAAAAATATGTGTTCATTAATAGATGGATGGATAAAGAAGAGGTGATATATCTCCACACAATGGAATATTATTCAACCATGAAAAGAGGGAAATTTTGTCATTTGCCATAACATGGATGGACCTTGAGAGCAGTATTCTACGTGAAATAAGTCAGAGAAAAACAAATGTTGTGTATTCTCACATGTGGAATCTAAAAAAGCCGGACTTAAAGAAATAGAGAGCAGAATAGTTGTTGCCAGGGACTGGGGTTGGGGGAAACGGGGAGAGTTTGGTCAAAGGATACAAACTTCCAGCCATGAGATGAATATGCTTTGGGGATGTAATGTACAGCATGGTGACTGTAATTAACAATAATATATACTTGAAAGATCTTATAAATTATCAATACACAAAGAAAGGTATTTATGTGAGGAGACAGAGATGTTAACTAATCTTATTGTGGTAATCATTTCATAGTACATATGTATATCAAATCATCATGCTGTACACTTTTTTTTTGAGAGACAGAGAGAGACAAAGTGCAAATGGGAGAGGGGCAGAGAAAGAGGGAGACATGGAATCTGAAGCAAGTTCCAGGCTCTGAGGTGTCAGCACAGAGCCCCATGTGGGACTCAAATGCACCAACTATGAGATCATGACCTGAGCTGAAGTCGAATGCTTAACTGGCTAAGCTGTCCAGAGGCCCTTATACACTTTAAATTACATATGTTACATGTCGGTAACATCTCAGTAAAGCTGGGAAAAAAAAAACCATGAAGCAATGAGGCTAAAATGAAAAAGATAAGAACCCAGAGAGGTAAGTCAATCAGTGGAAGCAAGTTTTGCCCTGAGGGCATTTGATTAATCAGGAGAGTTATGAAACTTAGCTCTGGTTTTGGTGGCCTCATGAGCAAAAGGGACAAAAGTTGAAGCCCATGGCCCAAACAAGTGGGAGATTTGATATGCCTCCAATATAATGGTGAACCAGAAGTAACCAGCCCTTGCAAATACTTGCAGTCTAGATACCCCTCACTTAGGTGGTCCCAGGAATTTCAAGCCCTGAACTTAAATTAAAGTAGCCTTGGACAGGTAGTGTCCCTGTGAAACAAAACTGAAGAGAGAGTTATCGAATAGGAAGATAGGTCACAAGATATTGTCCACGTTTCTGCTTGGGGAAACCCATTATATGAAAAAAAGACAAAGATAAGAGACACAAAGAATAAAGTGAGGAGAAATGGGGAAGAAAATGATGACCCAAAATTTGAACCCACTAGTTTAAGAAACCCAGTGGAGCCTTCATAGGATAAATAAAAATAATTTCAGTCTTAGAGACATCATAACGAAAGTGCAGAAAATCAGACAAATGAAATTAGTTAGATAATGAGGTTCTAATCAGGGTATAAGCAAAAGACATTGAGACAGGGGGATGGGACTTAGCCCTGGCCTTTAGAATGCCTTTTACTCAAATTTTCCATGAAAGACAATTGAATAAAGATGTTATCCATTTCATTGTCGACCAATAAAGTGCATTTGTTAAAATTGGATTACTTAGAACAAGCTGACTTGTGGGAGCTCTTCCCATTTGTCATACTTGGAGGAACACCTTCCTATGTCTTCCTCATCTCATGGACCATGAAAAAGGCAAATGTTCTCTGTGGGTCTCAAATGTTAGCTGCAGCTGATTTCTGAGGCTGGAAAAATGTACTTATATAAGGCTTTCTAAGAGTAAGCATAATAAAATGAATCTTTGTAGAAAGGCTTCATTTTGCTTACCCTCTCCCAAATTTTCACTGTAAGGAAAGGTTTATACAATACATAATTTTGTGCTTTTCACGGTGTCTTACTATACCCTCCAGATTTGATCATGTGTGATCACTCTCTGGGCTATCTAATGCTGGACTGCAGTTAAATTCTGGCAGGACTTTAAACTTGTAATAAACAGAACTAAAATGCAATGGACTGTATTTCTAGAGAGTGAACTCCTGATTTGTTACTAGAGCTTTTCATACAGATACTGAATGGTTGCCTTTCATGGATGGCCATATAGGGACATCAGAGTTTCTGTGGTCTCCTGTACTTTTGAAATTCCCTGATGGCTACTTAAGTTGAAAACATCTGTCTATATAATAGTTTCTAAGAGGAATTTCAAGTGTTTTTGCTCAAATTCCTTCATGCATTTCTTCTACTTGAAGGACATTTTTATATGCCCTCTGGATCCCCCCCTTGATAGAAAGCCGTTTCTCCAAGAGAAGATATTTGGAGGGCAGGAAAGTTTCTTCTACTGTCTAATCCCAAGCCAATCAGAAAGTTGTCCAGTAGCAAAGATATAAATCTACCTTCATTTGTGGCATGCAATATGTCAACACCAATTTTGACCAAGTGTCATTAAGAAAGGATTTTCTGGGGGCACCTGGGTGGCTCGGTTGGTTAAGTGTCTGACTCTTGATTTCGGCTCAGGTCATGATCTCACGGTTTGTGAGACTGAGCACCGCGTTAGGCTTTGTGTGCTTAGGATTTGTTCTCTCCCTTTATCTCTCTCCACCACCTCAAAATAAATAAATAAACTTTAAGAAAGAGAGGAGTTTCTGGAACTTTGATTCTGAGTTTTCAAGATTTCTCTTCACTTTTGCTGGGCATTCACAATTTGTGTACATGACAGCTTTCCCCCCAAAGTATGCAGAAACAGCTTTTTAATATAGCATCTTAGCATTGAAAGGCAGGAATAGGGAAAATGCTCCACTAACTCTAAGTTTTTTTCCTCAGGAACTGGTTGTAGCATAGTGTGCTCAAAGGGCATTTGCCTACAAATTTGAAGATCTAGATTGGAGCTACATCACCAGCTACCTAAGTATGTGCCACTACCTCTGAATTTCAGTTCGCTCATCTGAAATATGGGGTAATAACAATGCCTACTTGTTAATGGAATGATCTAGACAGAGGGGAATCCCAGTCCATCCCAACTTCCTAACTCTAGGACTTCACCTCACTTCTTCAACTCCATCAGGTTTCTCATCATCTCCATCTGGAAAGACTGATGTAATGACCACTTCTAGCCACCAGGGGTCCTTAGCTCTTAGTCTAATTGTGAACTAACCTTTCTATTTATCTAATCGTTTCCCTGAACCCAGGCAAGCTCCGCTGACATTGACTAAAAGAACTTCGCCAGAAGCTCAGTGAAACAGAGTTGGATAAGCACAGGAGGCAGAGATTCTTCTGAAGGAAGAAGTTTTAGTGCACAAATAGGTGGACCTCTACTTCTACAGTGGAGTTCTAGCTGCCACTAGCTACTCTGTCCCTCAAAGGGACTACTGATGGTCCTTGGGCACCCCTGCTCCTGTTCCCAGGGGATGATAAGCAAGGATCCTGTGCAAATGGTCATTGGGTAGCTCCTGGAGTTGTGCAGGGTGCAGCCTGCATGGCCTTTTGAGTTGCTTCTATTGAGAAGGGCTTCTCTCTTAAATGTGACTCCCAGAGCCCTCCTGGGTGTCAGAGGGCCTGCACTAGTCCTGCACCAGTCCACAATTCGTTTACAGTTCCACTGTTCCAATCCTTCACCTTTTTCTCCTAATTATGTGCATGCTTGTGTCCTTACCATGTTCTTTCTGCTCCTCCCTCAGGTTGCATCATACCAGAGCAGGGGATTTTCTTTTAGATAGTCTTATGATCTCAAAATGATCTACATTTGTGGTAACAGCACTAATGCATAATAGGACATTCAATCTGTCAGCAACTTTTATAATTCTCCAAATTGCTCAAAAAATCCCTTTTCTCCATGATCTCTGAGACAGTTGGTAGTGTTCTAGATGCTGCCTGAACTCCCCAGCCCCCTTTCAGTTGGTTGGGGTTGTGTGACTAGTTCTAGATAATAAAGTGCAAATATTTAAGAGCCAGTGTATGGATCCATAAGCTCTCTCTTCCCTTGACCTAACCATGTTAAAAGCCAGATGTTGAAATGGTGATGTCGAAGATGGAGGCAACTGAGACCCTGAATCCTCAGGTGGAAGAGAGACTCGATGACTTGGATTTGATCTTGTGTGAGCTGGAAATCAAGCTTTGTTATGCTAAGCTGCTGAAATTTTGGAACTTTATTATTTCAGTAAAGCCTAGCCTATCTTTTTTTTTTAATTTTATAATAGTTTATTTTCAAATTGGTTTACATATAACACCCAGTGTTCATCCCAACATGTGCCCTTTTTAATGCCTAGCCTATCTTTATGAGTACACTCTTTGTCCTGCACCCCTCCCAATACCTATACCATTATTATAAAGGCCCATCGACAATTCTTTCTGTATGTTTCATAGGTTCCTTGAATCCAAAATATTCCAAGATCATTCTAGCCCCCTGAAAATATGATCCTTTTTGAGTATTCTTAATCTCTGGAAATTGATATTCAGTTGTGACCTAATGGTGACCTAGAAGTCATCTATGCCATTTCCTTCTATCTCTTTATCTCAATATTCATTTATTCATTTATCAGTTATTTATTGAGTACCCATTATATGCCAGTACCTTTCTGAGAAATGGGACATAATACTAGATAAAACAAAAAACAGTAAAATATCCTTGCAATCATGTAACTTACGTTATAGGAGAGTAAGGCAGATAACACACAAGTGAAATGAATAAAATATTTTGTCTCTTAGATAATGATAAGACCAAAAGAGAAAAATAAATCAGAGAAAGGAAGTAGAGACTGCTGAGTGAATAGGATGGTGGTGGTTGGAGGATGAAGATGTCATTTAAAATAATTTGATCAGGGAAGGACTCATTTTTAAGGAGGCACTTGAACAAAAAGACCTGAAAGAGCAAAGTTTGGGGAAAGAGGATTCCAGGAGAGAGAACAGCAAGGGGAAAGGCATCAAGATGGAATCATGCTTTGTGTATTCCAAGAAGAACAAGGAGGCCAGGGAGGCTGGAAGAGAATGAGTGAGGGAGAGAGGAATAGGAAATGATGTCAGAGTAGAAACAGGGAGGACAGATCATGCAAGGTCTTGTAAACCATTACAAGAACTTTGACTTCATGGAGTGTGCTGGAAAGCTAATGGTGGATTTTGCGCGTAGAAGTGACATGATCATACTTATGTTTTGGAGGGATCCCTCTAACCCCTGTGTAGTGAATGTTCTGTGGGGGGCAAGGACAGAAGCAAGGAGGTCAGTTGGGAACCTTTTGCAATAACCCAGGTAGCAGGTGATGGGCTCAGACCAGGGTAGTAGCAGTGGAAGTGGTGAGATTCTGGATATCTTTCTGAGGTAGAATCAAAATGATTCCCTCATAGATTGGATGTAAAATGTGAAAGAAAGAGGGAGTCAAAAAAAAGACTCTAAGGGTTTTGTACTGACCAGTTGGGATAATGGACTTATTATTTACAGAGCTCTGTAAGACTCTGGGAAGAAGTTAAGGTACGTGGGAAGCCAAGGATTTGATTTTGAACATTTCAAGTTTTCTTTGACTATTAAATGCCTAAGTGATGATATTGATTTGAATATATGATATCCCTCTTTTCTGCACAGTGCCTTCCTACTCATCCTTCAGCCCAGATGTTATGAAGCTTTTCTCAAGTAGTCAAGCAGAGACAGTGACTCCTTCCTTCATGCTCCAAGGGCAACTTCAATAGTCCTCTAGAATAGCACTTTGTTCCTATATTGTCATTATTGCCTCTCATCTTTCTTCCATGATGGACTTGGAAGTCTTGCAGTCTGGGAATGCTTCTTATTCATCTCGAGGCTGTCTAGAACCCAGTCCAGAGTCTGCCTTATAGTCAGTGCTCAAGAGATGTCTGTTGAATGAAGCATCCTAGAAATGAAGATAGGAAAAAATTTCCCAAAGTTGGAGCTCATGGAGGATGAAGGCTTGAAAGGGGCCATAATATTTATTGGTTAGAAGGCTCAAAACTGACACCTGGGATTGCAGAAGCTTAAGTGCCACATGTTGAGGAGTCAGGCTTTGAAATGTGGCCTTGTTTGGGTTTCATTTTGATGAAAGGGATCCAGAAGATTTGTGTCTCTAACTGTACCTCAAATAGGACATCCTCTTTCCAAGAAAGGATGTTATAATTCTGTCAGTGGCTAAGATTTACAGCCAGACAGATTTTTGGCTTAGGCTTAATTCTAATGGAGGGAGTGTCAGAGTTAAATAAATTTAGGGGCTCAAATCCCAGCTGTGCCACTCACCATCTGCATGACTTTGGACAATTCATTTTCTCTATCTGATCCTCATTTTCTTCATCTATAAAATTTGAGGATGAAGTGGGAATTAAGTGAGATCAAGATGGTAAAGCACCTAGAGTAGTTACTGACACAGTAATTGTCAGGGGAGGGTAAATGAAAGAGAAACAATATTCAGGACAAGCAAAAGATGAAATTAATTACCTATTACTGGAGATGCTCAAGGACAGACTACTTGATCACTTTGTAGGAATATTATGGAGAGAATACTAATGGTTGGATGAGCTAAGAATTGAGGTCCTTTCGTCTTGAGTTTTATAATTCTAAGAATCCCAAACAATGGAAATGCAGGCATGAAGGTAGTTACTGAGAACACTTTGCTAATTATAGGGCGCTAATGCCCATATGGGGTCTTTTTGGAGCAATTGGTCTAAGGGTGGAGATCCATGGCATTCAAAGGCTCTTGTATATGCAGCAGTGTTCAGGGGGGTACTGGTACAACATCACATTTGAAAGTACATTGCCAGCTGTGCTGCTTGCTGCTGCACACCTGGCATATTGCCTTAGTATTTCATTTTCTTTCAGTAATCAAATAAGCCCCTAAAGTGACTGCATGTTCATTTTCCTCCTTGACTCAAGTCAACTGGGGCTTTCCATACTAATCTTTTACTTACTCTTTTGCAGTTTTGTTATAATTGACTCCTGTTTTCTGAGAAGATTTTAGGAGCTAGTACAGGGAGATTGTTTCTTTATTATCTTGCCTTTTCTGTGTGGCTCACCATATGTTTTTCAATTTGACCTCTGAGGCTATCTCCATGATGCTTGTCCCCACTGTGTCCTCCTCACACCACTGCTCTCACCCCCATCCCCATTTCTGACCGTTATGCTTGACTTGGACTTTTGCAGTAGTCATCTAATTGTTTTTTCCCTTTGGTGTTAGTTTTCTCTTTAATCCATTCTGCACTCAAACCATTTACCATTTGATTCCTACCTACCCTTCTAGATCCCTCCTGTTCCTTCTTGTCGTGCATACCTAGCTTTCATCCAAAGGGGCTACTGGTCTTTTCCTGAACAACCTCCTTTTGCTGGATATTCCGTTTGCTACCTTCATATGTCCAAATCCAATCTGCCTTTTAAATCCAAGATTATATACCTTTTCTCCCAAAGCCATCTTTGAGGGCTCTGAATGCATGCCCTGATCATATAGTATCTTTCATTAGAGCTCTGTGTGTTCATGGCTTATTTCCATTTAAAAGTCTGTAACCGTCTCATTTCTCTCATCATTAGCTACATTCCCTCCATATCTCTTCTCATTTTAAAAACAGATTCTTTTTGCCCACCATGATTTCTCCCTTGAATTCTTACCTCATTTAACAAATAAACTCAATCATAATTTGTGTGGGTGTACTGAAAAGTAATTTTAGCACCTGACATCCTAAAAGCACAAATTACATAAGTCATTTTAGGTACTAATCAACAATGTAGAAGTCTAAGTGAAAAAAAAAAAACAGCAACAACTCAGTCTATAAATGATGGATTCCACTGAATTGTGCCTAAGCATCCCTAATTAATCAACAAGGAGCCACGTTTACTCCCCCAGCAGCCCTTTCTCTCTTTTAGAAGTACCAAATCCAAGAGAAAGTTTGCTTAAACTATTTATTTGATTTATTGCTCAGCTTCTGAGCTTGACTGCTGTAAGCCTTTGGTTTGTTCTTGAGGATTATGGGGTTTTTAAGAATTGAGCCATTCTCTAGTTTGCTCTTCAGAATGTGGACATATTGCATTCATTTAACTCATTGAATTTACAGAACATATAAACAAGAGGTGAGTTTAGCATTTATTTGGGTGGCATGAATTTCTATAAAACAAGATGATAGGAATGCACTTTAGTTCTTCTGACAGCTCTCATGTTCCTGATGTTGTTTATGGGAACATTGCCCATTATAGTGAATTGATTCCTGTAGACTTGTTTCTCCCACATGGAGCCTATTAAGTTGAGATGAAGCATGAAGGGCCAACATGCCTTAGTGAATGAACAGCCACCAAGGATATGCTTGCTAACATCAACACCACTAGAGTGGGACAAAAGGCTTTTAGAACAGGGTGTGCACATATTCAAGTGCATAACCCTATTCCACAAGTTATTAGGTCTGTGAAAGCTTTTCTGTGAATCTGTAGATGCTACTTAGGAGTCAGTTTTGGAAACGAAGTCAAAGTGACCCTTCTTGTGTTCCATTAAATGTAAATATGTTAAGAGAGCTTCTTTCCAATGAAATGCATTATTATGGAGCTATGTTTATGCAGAACTTCACTTTATGTTCACTTAGGTTTATTAAAATAAATGGAGATGCTTGTTCTAAACTATGTCTGGAACTTAATTTGCTAAATGTACTCCCAGTCCCAGCCCACTTGAAAGAAAATGGCCACCCTACTCCAAAGGACTAATGATAATAATTTAGTCCTTACAACAGCCCTGAAAGCCAGGTACTGTTTTTCAGCCGGGAGTGGAAAGGATGATGGAGGTCAGATCTTGGGCTCTGAAGCCAGACTGCCTGGCTTTGAATCCTAGCTCTGACACTCACTAGCTCTGTGATCTTAATCAAGTTACTTAACTTCTCCATGCCTCAGTTTCCTCATCTCTAAATTGTGGTAATAGAATTTCTTCATAGGGTAAAATAAATTAATATGTGGAAAATATCTAAAACAATTGCTGAGCACATGTTCAATGCACGAGCGATGTAAGATCTGGAGTTAGCTAGCTGTTTGCTAGCCAACCAGTAGAACAAGTGAGATGAAAGGAAGGAAAAAATGTAGGTCTTTGGGAGCAGTCTGATTTTATCCATAGTTCTCAAGATTATCTATGTGGCTTTGATAAGGAGCAGAAGCAGATATATAGAAGAGTTGCAGAATGCAGGTCAGGGGGAGCCAGCTCCCGTGAGGTGTCCCAAATGTGTCTGCCCCAGCTTAAAGTTCTTGGAGTTCAGGAGATAATAAAAGGCCTTTTTTAACATAGACCAGACTCCAGGGAAGAATTTAGAATCTCAAGTAATAAACTGCTAAGCTTAAGGTATCACACTTAACTTTTAAACTACTAATTTACCTTCTTAATTTAGATGTAGCAATTTATGAAGCAACTGACCACTCATGATAGGCTTTCTTTTGGGCACCTGGAACATAGTTGCTTGTGTATCCAGTAGGGATGTCAAAAACCTGAGTCACATGAGAATCATCATCTTACACTGGAATCTAATGATTTCACTTGGTGTTTTCTTGTTCATTGTACAGTTTAGATGTTTCAAATATTATTTTGTTCAAAGTTCTCAGTTCATGTTGGACTAATTGATGCCTCCCCTTTACTTTCTAGAAGCACCTTCAGGGCAGTTTCTATAGCAGCAGTTTTGGCATTTATATATTGCTGTCAACAACTTCATCTCAGATATCAATGTGGACATGATTCTGTTTCACAATAATGCACAAGGCCAATATACAGAATTTCTTCATGATTTTGCTTTGTTATCATGAGGTATAGAGAATTTAAAAAGACCAAACATCCCCCTGGAGAGAAAAGGGGAAATTCAGCCCAACATAATGTTTTTGGATTGAGTAGGCCTGATCCCATGTTTGTTACTTGGAGTTAAATTCCAGTTTGTGCCTACCCAAAGGATTTTACAATGCATGCTGAAAGAAATAGCCCCATTCAGCAATACCAGCAATGAATGAGAAGTCGTATGGCCCCTTAATAGACAAAGATTCACCAGGCCACTGAATGGGTAGATTCAAGGTAATATGGTATTCCTTCATCTATTCTTTTCGTTTTTCTTTTTTTAATTTTTTTGAATAATTTATTGTCAATTTGGTTTCTATACAACACCCCATGATAATCCCAACAAGTGTCCTCCTCTGTGCCCATCACCCACTCTCCCCCCTCCCACACCCCCTTCTCCCCTCAGTTTGTTCTTAGTCTTTGAGAGTCTCCCATGTTATGTCTTCCTTCCTATCTGTGGCTTTTTTTTCCCTTCCTTCCCCTCTTTCCATCCCCCCTGGTTTTCTGTTAGGTCTCACAAAGCCTACCTATGCGTGGGAACATATGGCTTCTGTCTTTCTCTGCCTGACTTATTTCACTCAGCATAATACCCTCCAGTTCCATCCATGTTGCCACACATGGCCAGATTTCATTCTTTCTCGTTGCTACAGAGTATTCCATTGTATATATATGCCACTTCCTCTTTATCCATTCATCAGTTGATGGACACTTAGTCTCTTTCCATGATTTGGCTATTGTTGAAAGTGCTGCTATGAACATCGGGGTACACGTGCCCCTATGCATCAGCAGTCCTGTATCTCTTAGGTAGATTCCTAACAGTGCTATTGCTGGGTCATAGGGTAAATCAATTTTCATTTTTTTGATGAACCTCCACACAGTTCTCCAGAGTGGCTGCACCAGTTTGCATTCCCACCAACAGTGCAAGAAGGTGCCTGTTTCTCCACATCCTCGCCAGCATCTATAGTTTCATGATGTGTTCATTTTAGCCACTCTGACTGGGGTGAGGTGGTATCTCAGTGTGGTTTTGATTTGTATTTCCCTCATGATGAGTGACATTGAGCATTTTTCATGTGTCTGTTTGCCATTTGGATGTCTTCTTTGGAGAAGTGTCTATTCATATCTTCCACCCATTTCTTCACTGGATTATTTGTTTTTTGGGTGTGGAGTTTGGTATGTTCTTTATGGATTTTAGATACTAATCCTTTATCCAATATGTCATTTGCGATTATCTTTTCCCATTCCGTTGGTTGCCTATTCGTTTTGTTGCTTGTTTCTTTTGCAGTGCAGAAGCTTTTTATCTTGATGAGTTCCCAGTGGTTCATCTTTGCTTTTAATTCCCTTGCCTTTGGAGAGGTGCCGAGTAAGAAATTGGTGCGTCTTAGGTCAAAGAGGCTATTTCCTTCTTTCTCCTCTAGGATTTTGAGGGTTTCCTGTCTCACATTCAGATCTTTTATCCATTTAGAGTTTATTTTTGTGAGTGGCGTAAGAAAGTGGTCTAGTTTCATTCTTTTGCATGTTGCTGTCCAGTTCTCCCAGCACCATTTATTAAAGAGGCTGTCTTTTTTCCATTGGATACATTTTCCCGCTTCGTCAAAGATTAGTTGGCCATATACTTGCTGGTCCATTTCTGAGTTTTCTATTCTATTCCATTGGTCTATGTGTCTGTTTTTGTGTCAATACCATACAGTCTTGATGACTACCGCTTTGTAGTAGACGTTAAAGTCTGGGATTGTGATGCCTCCCGCCTTGGTTTTATTCTTCAGTATTACTTTGGCTATTCGGGGTCTTTTGTGGTTCCATACAAATTTTAGGATTGTTTGCTCTAGCTTTGAGAAGAATGCTGGTGCAATTTTGATTGGGATTGCATTGAATGTGTAGATTGCTTTGGGTAGTATTACCATTTTAACGATATTTATTCTTCCAATCCATGAGCATGGGATATTTTTCCATTTCCTTGTGTCTTCCTCAATTTCCTTCATAAGTTTTTTATAGTTTTCAGTGTAGAGGTCTTTCACATCTTTGGTTAGGTTTATTCCTAAGTATTTTATGGTTTCTGGTGCAATTGTGAAAAGGATTAGCTTCTTTATTTCTCTTTCTGCTGCTTCATTGTTGGTGTATAGAAATGCCACCGATTTCTGTACATTGATTTTGTACCCTGCAACTTTGCTGAATCCATGGATCAGTTCTAGTAGGCTTTGGGTGGATTCTGTCAGGTTTTCCATGTAAAGTATCATGTCATCTGCAAAAAGTGAAAGTTTGACTTCCTCCTTGCCAATCTTGATGCCTTTGATTTTGTTTTGCTGTCTGATTGCTGATGCTAAGACTTTAACACTATGTTAAATAGGAGTGGCGAGAGTGGACACCCCTGTCATGTTCCTGATCTTAGGGGGAAGGCTTTCAGTTTTCCCCATTGAGGATGATATTAGCTGTGGGCTTTTCATAGATGGCTTTTATGATGTTTAAGTATGTTCCTTCTATCCCGACTTTCTCAAGGGTTTTTATTAGGAAAGGGTGCTGTATTTTGTCAAATGCTTTTTCTGCATCTATTGGCAAGATCATATGGTTATTATCTTTTCTTTTGTTAATGTGATTTATCACATTGATTGATTTGCGAATATTGAACCAGCCCTGCAACCCAGGGATGAATCCTACTTGATCGTGGTGAATAATTCTTTTTATATGCTCTTGAATTCGATTTGCTAGTATCTTGTTGAGAATTTTTGCATCCATTTTTATCAGAGATATTGGCTTGTGATTCTCTTTCTTTGCTGGGTCTTTATCTGGTTTGGGAATCAAAGTGATGCTGGCTTCATAGAATGAGTCCGGGAGTTTTCCTTCCGTTTCAATATTTTGGAAGAGCTCGAGGAGGATAGAAATTAACTCTATTGTAAATGTCTGGTAAAATTCCGCAGGGAAGCCATCTGTTCCAAGGCTTTTATTTAATGGGAGGTTTTTGATAACTGATTTTTTAAATTTTTTTTTAAATTTTATAATAGCTTATTTTCAAATTGGTTTACATATAACACCCAGTGTTCGTCCCAACATGTGCCCTTTTTAATGCCCATCACCCCCTCTCCCCCCTCCCTCATCCCCCTCACCCTCAGTTTTTTCTTAGTCTTTGAGAGTCTCTTATGTTTTATCTCCCTCCCTCTCTGTGTCTTTTTTTCCTTTCCCCTCTTCCCCTCCCCCTGGTTTTTGCTTAGTCTCACAAAGTCCACCTATTCGTAGCAACATGGATGGAACTGGAGGGTATTATGTTAAGTGAAATAAGTCAGTCAGAAAAAGACAGATACCATAATATAATTTATTAAATACTATATTAAAAGTGAAAAATAGAATGGTTGTGTGGGTACAGAATGGCTTTAAGTGTATCAGTTGTTTACCCTCACAATTGTGTGGTTGATGGGAAGGTTTAACTCACTGCTGCTGCCCAGCATCACAAATATCATAACACATACCACTAGCCTGGGAAAGGATCAAAATTCAAAATTTGAAGTATAGTTTCTACTGAAAGCATATTTCTTTCACACTGTAATAAAGTAAAAAAATCATAAGTTGAAACATTGTAAATGGGGGACTGCCTGTAGTCTAAAAATATAAGAGGAAAAATTGGTATAATTATTAGGAGAAATAAGCAATCATAGTTGAATATTTTAACACACCTCTCTATAATTTATAGAAAGGCAGAACAAAATAAATAAGTATATAGACAATTTGAAAAAAATTTAATAAACTTGACCTAATGGAGACACATATATCTATATGCATCTATAACCATATATCTATTTCTATACCTACACATATATCTATAGCTAAATCTATATCTATGCCTATATCTACCAAGCAACTAGAAAGTGTAATTTTTCCTAGCACGTATAACATTTACAAAAATTAACTATATTATATTCAGAAAGCAAATATCAACAAATTTCAAAGAACTGAAACCATACAGAGTGTTCTCTGATCACAGTGGAATTAAGCTAGACATCAGTAACAAATGCCAGTTAGAAAATAGAGCTACCCTATGACCCAGCAATAGCACTGCTAGGAATCTACCCAAGAGACACAGGAATGCTGATGCATAGGAGCACGTGCACCCCAATGTTCATAGCAGCACCTACGACAATAGCCAAATCATGGAAAGAGACCAAGTGCCCATCAACTGACGAATGGATAAAGAAGTTGTGGCACCATATATACAATGGACTACTACGTGGCAATGAGAAAAAATGAAATCTGGCCATGTGTAGCCATATGGATGGAACTGGAGGGTATTATGTTAAGTGAAATAAGTCAGTCAGAAAAAGACAGATACCATATGTTTCCACGAAGAGGTGGACTTTGTGGGACTAAGCAAAAACCAGGGGGAGGGGAAGAGGGGAAAGGAAAAGAAGACAGAGAGGGAGGGAGATAAAACATAAGAGACTCTCAAAGACTAAGAAAAAACTGAGGGTGAGGGGGATGGGGGAGGGGGGAGAGGGGGTGATGGGCATTGAAGGGGGCACATGTTGGGATGAACACTGGGTGTTATATGTAAACCAATTTGAAAATAAACTATTATAAATTTTAAAAAAAAAGAAAAATCACTACATGTTTGAAAGTAGTCAATTAAAATAACTTATAGATAAAAGAAGAATCATAATAGGAATTTGAAAATAATTTGAACTAAAAAACAATGAAAATACCAAATAGCAAAAATTTGGGGATGTAGTTAAACTAGTAATAAAGTGAAAGAGAAGAAAGTTGGAAAATTCATGAGTTAAGTATTTCTATCAAGAAGTTAGAGAAAGGACAGCAATATTGATTTAAGAAAATAGTCAGAAAATTAAATTAAAATTTCGATTTTGATTTTAAAAATATGAAGTACTCAGGAAGAACTCTAATATAAAATGTGTAAGACCTTCACAGAGAAAATGATGGACAATGAGACACATTAAAAAGCCTGAAGTAAATACAGATACCATACTCATAGACTGAAAGATTCAATATAAACATGTCAATATTCACCTAATTTATTGATAATTCAATGCAACTGCAGTAAAAAAAAATCTAATAGATTCTATTCGTGGAATTTATCAACCTAACTTTAAATTTTGCATAGAAAAGCAAAGGTACAAGAGTAATCAATATTCTTCTAAAGAAGATGGTAGGAGAATTTGCTCTTCATAATATCATTCTAAAGCTATAATAATTAAGACACTGAAGTCCTAGCAGAAGGATCGATAAATAAATCGGTGGAAAAGAATAAGGAACCCAGGACATCTTCACTCCAACATCTTCTCTGAATGATCTCTTCATCTTCAAGCCTTAACTACAGCCCATTTATTTGCTGAAGATATAGCTTACCCTGAAGTCATAGCTTACCTTGAAGTCCTCTCCAGTGGAGGCTTTCTTTTCTCAAACACCATGTACCTTAGAACTGGAAGAGAGATGGGTCTTCCTTACTCCCATGTTGCTTCTAGGCCAAATAATATCTGCCTTTTTGAGGTTTATGCCATTTTGCTCTATCATCTATGCTTCTTCATGCTATCACCCATTGACCTCCTAGTTATTCTATCTTATTGAGGACTTGGGATTCTGGATCATGATCTTCCTCCCTGCACCATCCTATCATCTCCCAGATTACTTAAACATCCACATTGACCACCCAGCAAGTTGAACTTCTCATTTCTGGTGAACTTCTCTAGTTCATACTAGACACACTCTCCCACAGACACTGTCTGGGTTTATCTTCATCAAAAACTACTCTTCTTGTGAATGCATACATTAAAATATCGCACATCACAATCTCCTAGCCAGTTTGCTCTCTCATTCTTCTTCTACATCTCTTTTCTGGTCTTACTAAGGTCTTTGTAGCTTTACCTCTCTATTTCCTGTCCATCTGTTCTCTCCCTCTTCTGTCTCATCTCCTCATTGATTTGGTTTGGTGAAATTCTCTCTACTACTTTCTTTTTCTGTTTACATGTGGACTTACTAAGTTGTCAATATATCCACTATCACTTATCTCCCTATATTAGCAGCATCTCCTCCATCCCCACATCCATTTATGGCCCACATGCAACCAATTGTTGATTCTAAATCCTATGTATTTCTCATTGTGTCTTTTATTACTAATTTCAGCATTTCTCACATAAATTTCGCTGTACTCTGTAATACATTGTTGCCCTTCTTTGATCATTTCTTCACGTTGCTTCCAGAGTGATACTTCTAAAACACAAATCACTTCCCTAATTGAAGACTTCTGATGGCTTCGTGTAGCCTTAAGGATAAAACCAGATTACGACTCTGACATCTAAAGCTCCTTCCAGCCTCTTTATCCTTGCCTCCCACCATTCCACCTCTCAAAATCCTTTGGTGCACTCACACCACAACACATTGGCAGTACTCCGAATGTGTAATAATCTTTCATGACTCTTATTTTCTTTGAACGTGTTGTTCCCTCTGCTTGGAGATCCCTTTTTCCTTTACCACTTCTCTAAGTACCTCCTCATAGTTCAAAACTTAGTTTTCCTCACACTCCTGTGTGCTCACTTTGCACTATTATGGCATTTATCCAACTGAACTATGGTCATTTACTCTGCTAGTTGAGAGACTTTACCACTAGACTTTGAGCAACTCTGAGGTCAGAAATCATCTTGTGTCTCTGTTCCTAGTTGTGAGATCAAGGCCAGATATATAGTAGTCTCTCTCTCTCTCTCTCTCTCTCTCTCTCCCCCTATCTCTCTGTCTAATAGCAGTAGCTCACACTTGCATTTAAAAAAATTAATGTTTATTTTTGAGAGAGACAGAGCATGAGCAGGGGAGGGACAGAAGGAGAGGAAGACACAGAATCCGAAGCAGGCTCTAGGCTCTGAGCTGTCAGGACAGAGTTCGACACAGGGCTCAAGCCCAGGAACAGTGAGATCATGAACTGAACCAAAGTCGGGCGGTTAAATGACTGAGCCACCCAGGTGCCCTGAGGTAGCTCACACTTACTGAGTTTACTTTGAACTAGGTGCTGTGCTCAATCCACTGACTCCTTACAATTCTGAAGGATAATAATTATTATTATCTCAATTTTACAGATGAGGTGCCTGAGTTCTAGAGAAGTGAAAAAAAATGCACAAGGTCACATCTCTAGTGGAAGAAGCTAGAAATTGAACCCAAAAAGTTTCACTCAAGAGCTAAGGTCTTAAAGCACTATGGAGCTTTCTACGGTTGCAAAGAACTTAACCATGCATTAAAGGAACAAGCATCATTTTAGGTAAACTGAAGTTATTTCTCCTAACAAACATTGGAGTTACCATCTCAGGAGGGCAACAGTTAACAGCCAATTGCCTGGAGACTTTTGAACAGGCCTAAAAGTTGATATCCTGGTGTCAGTAGATTCTCTTTTAATAAATTTTTGTTGGTTGAATGAAGAAATGAACTAGTATGGTCCTAATGAAGCCTTGGAAAAAGTAACATAATATTTTCCCCAAGTTTTAAAGAATTTGTTTCTCACAAGACAGAGTTTAGTCAGAGTAAAACTTCTTATTTTGTACCTCAAATTAAATGTGAGTCAACCAGATTGTTGTAAAGGTTGTCCAGAGACCTGTCATCTAGATTCAGCTTGGCAAAAGAGCACCTTAAAAGAAAGCCTTGAGTTTATCAGTAAGTCTTAATATAACAAGAAACAAATTTGAATTCTTGGAAGTCTGAGTAATTGGAATACATGATAGAGATTCATGTAAAGGTGACCTGTGCAGTTTTGGGCCTCAGCAGACCAACTCCTCTGTGGTTTAAGGTATACCGGGTAATGCATAGATAGAGTGGCATCAATATTATTGACTTTCCTCAGCCACACACTGAGGAACCCCAAAGCCCAACCTCATTGACACTTGCAAGGTAGTCTCTTAAGCTAAAGAGTCAGGGAAAAAAGGGTTTTAAAGAAATGCAGTCATGACTGGTCATTACCCAGAGCATAGAGTAGGGAAAGAATAGGGTGGCAGTTGGCGACCTTTACACAGGGCCTGCTTTCCAGATTTTCTTTCACTCCTTGTAAAGACAGCACTGTTTTTTCCACGTGGGGTAGGCAAAGGAACATTTGAAAGAAGATACAGCAATGAGAAGCCTCTTTTTGCCTTCTTCTCTCAGTTCAGAACCTACTCAGGCTGAAGGCTCCCTAATTAGGGCCCCAATACCACCCTCACCACAGCTCTATTGGGCCCAGGATCCAATCCATGACACATGGAGTACATGGCTCTTGTCCTGCTCCCTCACCGTTGCCTCCTTCACCTCCTTCAGCTTTTCTAAAGAAAGGCAAGTGAATGATAACAGAATTCAACATAGTGGTTACCTCTGGGAGGAAATAAGGATATAATTCAGGGAAAGCACATGTGGGTTTCAGAGGCATTATGTTCTAGTTCTCAAGCTTGGTGATAGTTATATAGGTTTTCACTTTATTATGATGCATATTGTTGCGAAATCAGATATTGAAAACCTGCTGCCCCTCTTTGAGATTGCCCAATTAGTGCCCTGAGCCTGGAACATTCTTCTGTGTGAAATATAGCTGTCTTTTGTCCCTGAATTCTTATTTCTTTTTGTAAAAAAGTTTATGTATTTATTTTGAGGGGCTCCTGAGTGACTCAGTTGGTTGGGTATCCAACTCTTGATTCCGGCTCAGGTCATGATCTCGAGATTTTTGGGATTTAGCTCTATGGTGGGCTCTGCACTGAGAGCACAGAGCCTGCTTGGGATTCTCTCTCTCCATCTCTCTGCCCTTCCCCAGCTTGTGTGTGTGCTCTCTACTTTGAGAGAGAGAGAGAGAACACATGTGAGCAGGGGAGGGGCAGAGAGAGAGGGAGAAAGAGTCCCAAACAGGCTCCATGCTCAACACAGAGCCCCACGTGGGGTTCCATCCCATGACTTGAGCCATACCAAGAGTAGGAGGCTTAACTGACTGAGCCATCCAGGTGTCCCTGAATTCTTTCTTATTAGAAGAAGATTTTTCTCTGTTCTGGGTAGGAAGTGAATATCCCTGTACTGCTTAAGTGTGAATGTAATAAGGCACCTGGTCAGCTCCACCAGTATATCTGCCCCACTGTGGGAAATGAACAGGGTTTTCACCTGCAAAATAGAGGGGGTGCATGTAGTCCTTCGTCCTGTGTTAGAGGAACCCGTTGCCCATGGGAAACCAACGCACGATACTGACATTGACCTTCTTGTGTCTCTTCTCCTGTGTGTAAGGAAAGCCTTGTTCAAACCAGTCCCTTGTGGGTTGAGCCCTCTTTGGTGATTCAAAACCCTTAGAAGGCACAGTGGGCCAAGGTCTGTGGGCTCCTCTTGAGCTATACCTAAGGAAACATCAAAACATCTTTAATTTTCCTGTGTGTGGGAGAGAGAAAACTGGATTTTTCTTAGAAGAGGCACAAAGTTTTCAAGGTTGAAGGACTGAAGGACTTGCTGAGAACATATTTTACCCATGTGAAAATAGAAAAACCCACAAATATGCAGATAAACAGGAACCACAGGAAATGGCTCTGACCTGATATGGGGATGAGCACTCAGAGACTCAGAGAAGCCTGATACATTAGGGCTGTATCAAACTGCACAGGAAAGCAAGTCTAACTTCTGTGTGTGGATGTAGGAGGGGGCATGGGCCTAGAGGGAAAGCTTCTCAGCCATCCAGGGGCAGTGCTGAGGTTCCAACCAGATCTCCTACTCCAAGCTCAATGCCTTTGCTCTTCCAGAGGTTAAGTTTCCCATCAAAAGCCATAGATATTGCTATTCTGAATGTTAAAGCAGGAAGTAACCTTAGTTTTTATAGATTCGGTAAAATTTTCTCTTTATACTTGTGAGAAAACTGAGACCCAGGGAAAAGAAGTGATTGGTAAAACTTACATATCCACAGGGTAGGCAATGGGGAAAGGAAGATGAATGTAAGGTGGGAGGGAGTAAGGACAGGCTGGGAGCCACAAGCACAGGATGGAACCCATGAGATGGACTAAAACCCATGTCTGTCCTTTTTGCCTTTGCCTTTAATGATGTACCCTTGCCTTTTGCCCTGCAGACCTTGGGTATTTTGCCCTTTGTCACTGAGGTAAACATACACCTAGTCCAGAGGTCAGGGAATTTGAAATAGAGTCCAGAGGATGGTGAAGCATTTGCAGGCCTGGCTACTCTCTTATGCCAACAAGGTAAGTCAGCAGATAAGGGGCAATGTGTGTGGGCTAAAAAATGGTGACTTCTTTGTTCCACCATCCAAATTTCCACAAGAAGCTCTCTTGTGGCCCATTGTAACCTACAGGAAAGGTAATTCTGTGAAATGTAGTTTAGTTTATCCAAGTTAACACATTATAATGCCAAATGCTATGTGGAGACATAGGTGAGGAGTACTGCCTCATTGGAAGGGGGAGAAGATATCAGGTTGATGGGCATAGATGGGAAGGTGTGGAATGTGTTTGGGAACTAGCAAGTAGTCTAGTTTGTCGGATGCTCAGGTTATATGTAGGAAATATGCAAATATTAACCTGAAAAGGAGGGGTTGGACAATATTAAGTGGCTCATGAATACCAGATTGATGAAACTAATGCCATAATAAACAGAGAAATTATTGAAGGTTGCTGAGCAGGTGAATGGCATTTTTGGAAACTTAATCTGTCAGTGAGTACAGGATGGATCAAAGGGGAGACTGGCATGAGAAAATCTTGGTGCAAACAGAAGACTTTAGCTCATTTCTTCTTTATTCCAGCCTTCAAGCACTGGAGAGACTTAAGAAGGAATAGGTATTGCTCAACTTCTCCATGGAACTCAGTTTTCAGCTCTACTTTTCTTTCTGATCCTGCAGATTCTCAAATGCTCTCATCCCTCAAATATTCTTCTACCTATTAAGAGGTTTTGAAACTATTGGTGGTTATTCTGAAAGTGAAAGAGGCAGGGTTTTCCTAAGAGGATGGGTACCTAAGAAGATAACAAAAGGGGTTGTTAAAAGCTGGTTGCATACCCAGACCAATTAAACTCTGCTCTGGGAGGTACAGATGGACACGTTTGCACATTAGGGGGAAAGAAGATGAAAGGAAAAGCTCCCTATTGGCTTTAGACTTTGCAATAATTCTTCAGCTCTCACTTTAGTAGGTAGTGGAGAGCAAGTACCTCACACTTAGTATGTGATTGGAAAGTCCAATCTAGATCAGTACCCCAGCCCCAGCTCTGAAACTTGGAGTTGGAGCACCAGTTCCAAACTGGAACTAACCTTTATAAATGTGGGGTCCTGCACAACCACTCTTCCTCTCAAAACCTCATTTTCTTCATGTGTGGAGTTGGAGTCATAACAATCCTTGCATTACCTACCTCAGAGCTGCAGTAAAAGTCTTGTGAGAAGGAAACTGTGAAAGTACTTGGTTACCTGTAAAGAGCTGAGTCATTATTGTGGTTATTATAAAAGAGGATCTTTACTGGGATGAGCAATTCTGTGTATCCAGTAGTGCTTAATAAAGAATTCCTGGTGGTGCTGCTGCAAGTGAGCATTTGACTTATGAGAAAAAAATTACATTTAGAAACAGAAACTGGGTAACGTTCATTGTGAAGTAAATGTAACACAGTAGCCATCAGTGAGGGTACCTGGGAGAAGAGGTCCCTCATGCTGACTCCTTACCCCTTCATTACTTCTTTTGGATGTCTCTCTTTTCAGCTTTTGCACCTTTTTTCATCAACTGAATTCATCTCACAGCCCACCTCCTGAACCTCTCTCCATTTCTCCTTTCTCTAAATTCATTCTCTCTCTGTCTCTCTCACACACACTTTTCTTTGTTTATTAAGCTCTCCGCTTTGCTCGTCTGTCTGTCTGTCTTTAAACTTCACTGTCTCTTTCTGTCCTTTTCTCTTGTTGTGTCCCCTGTTCCTCCTGTTTCTGTCTCTATCTGCCTGTCTCTCTGTCTCTTCCTCTCTCTCTCTCACGCACACATATACACACACACTTTTAAAACCAATTCTCTCTGCTGAGAGGCTCAAGAAGAGCCTCCCAGCTAGTGTTGCTAGGCAACCCAGTATCGCATGGCCAACCCATTATTTGTCTGCTTCTTCAGTACTCTATTCCTCAGACTCTATACTATTTAGCTCACATTGAGCATATCTGAATAAAGAAAGGGCTCAGTTGGTTCACTTACAGTTGGCCAAAGGTGTCAGTTTTGCTGCGGGATATCTAAGTTGCTGTAAATATAATAGAGGGGAGATGCTAAAGAAATAAGAGCTGCAACAAGGTGCCATGCATTCTTACAAACAACTCTCAGGAGCAGGGGGCTTGTACCCATGGACCTTCTATGTATGCTATGGAGAGGTCACAGGCACTGTAATATCCCTAGAAATATCATGCAAAATCAAATATTTATACTTAATTGAATTTTTTGTTGTTGTGAAGGTTTATAGCTTTCATAAAATTATCAAAAGGAGAAAGGCTTTCCAGGAAGTTCTTACATGTATTTTCAACTCTTATCAAGTTGTCTGTGCTGAATGTTTTCCAATGCCCACCCCCATACCCAAGCTTCCTATTTCTACATATTGCTTTGATTTTCATGGGCTGCTTCAATGGGTCCCCTTGTGCTGTGGCTTCCAGGTGGGTCCAGTCAACGAGAGGCACTAACAGAAGATCAAAGACAGGGGTTGGAGAAGAGTTAGAACAGAGCATTTATTCCCCTGGCCTCCTCCCTGTCAGCTTGCTAAAAGTTTGCTATACGCCTCTACTGAAGATCACAGATCTGTCTTGAAGCCTTCTCCATATATCTACCATCTTCCTCTGGGGTCTGATAACTGCTATGTCCTCTTGCCCCTTCAGGCCCAAGGACAGTAAGGGCTCCAGCAGTTAACACTCCCAGGGAACCTGGTTGATGCCCTTAAATTATTTACACTTCAGTAAATAGTCTCTTTATTAAACTCTCTTCAAATTATCCAGCTTGAAAGAGTTGTACATTTCCTGTAGGACCCTACTAATAAATTGAGTCATAAAAAATTAAAAGATGTAGGCAAGAGATAAGGATTTAGAAGTTATCTGCAAATAGGAAGTATTTTTAGTAGGTGTGGACATTTTCAAAATCCAGCTTTAATGGCCATATCATTCTCTCTCAGATGCCTTCATGTTGTTCTACCAAAATTCATTGCCAGGAAAGGAAGGAGCATGACTATTTGATGGTTCCTAACTCTGACATAATTCCAGTGGATCAACTGATGGTACTTGCCTCCACAACAATGGCAATGTGAGATTAAGAGGGAACCTGATAGCAATGGGTGTTTCGACACCCTTGATTCCATGGGATATCTCGAGATGATTTTCTCATGCTATCTTGCTCAGTTGTTCAGGAGTTTACGAGGGTCCAGGGCTGCTGAACAGTTATATACAGGTAGAGATCCTGCTTGACAATTGATCAATTGAGAAATGGGCTCCTTTGCACATGGCTTTCTGATGCTGGCCATGGATGAAGTTTTCTTCTGTGATGCCTCTGACTCTCCCTCTCTACCTGTAGTCTCTCTCTCTGACTCTACCCATTTCCCTGTACTCCCTCCCTTCTTTGCTCCCCAGTATGTGGAATCTGGGGCATGAGAAAAAAAGTAGGTTAAAAATGCTTCCAAATCTTCTCTGTCTTACACCTGAACCTCTCCAGCCAAGATTTAGACACCTTTTTTCCCCCCTCTGGTTACATTGTGACAACTTCCTTAAAGCCATGGGTGACTCATGTCTGGCATCTTGGCTGGGAGAGAGAGGGTCTTAGATAAAATTTAATGAAGCACAGAAAAGGAAAATGCACAGGTTAATTTTTCAATACCTTATCTTGTCATGGTCACTTTATGTTGGCTATAGATGTCTTGAGAATTCAGGGTCATTTAGACTTAGAAGTTTCTCTCTTTTTCTGAACTGACAGACTTTTTTGAATAAGATTGTGGGGGATGAACAATATGAAGGGGCAAAAGCAGGGAGGACAAAGAATTTCTGGGCTTTTCACATATGTAGGAGGGTTTCATTTGAAATTCAGGACACCATTTGGGAAGTTCTCACTAATTCATCGGACAAGATGATTTGATCCAGAGATCCCACTTTTCTGAGTCAATTTCACATTTTCACATTTTTATGTTCCTGGTTTCACATATAACTGGTCATTCTAGAGATATTGCAGTAGAGCTTATAGCTGGCTAGTCATGTTCACCTAATGTAATAGAAAAGGCCAAGATATTGCCCTGACAATGATGAGCTCATTCATTAAGTCCCTTGGGATTTTGCTGAGAAAAGATGGAGAATTACACAGCAAAAACAAAATAGTGCTGTATGCACAGAGTCTGTGTCTCAGGAAGAATGCTGTGTTCCATTTATTGCCTTTGTGCACCCAGACCTGATTATAGACTCCCTGGAGGTTTTACTTTGTGAACCATCTGGCCTATCGAAATGCTTGAATAATTCAGGGATAAGAGGAAACATTTGCCCATTTCTTACAGTAAATTGTCTGAGTATAGTAATCAATATGGAAGAATTTTTTGTTTTTTATTATTTTTCTTTGTGTAATACCCTGGCTAATGATGTATGAAATTGTGTAGAGGGGTGAGGATATGGATATATATTCAATAAATACATCAATTTCTTGTGAAATTGCTTATATTAAAAGTAGATGTTTGAGTTGCTTGAGTTTTCTAGGAAGCGAATGCTGAATTGGAGATGTGCAAGAGGGGAACATCTGTGAAAAAGAAAAAGGGTATGAAGCATGAGTGGGCTGGAAGACCTTAGATTTCAATTCACATCTATCATAGTCTCAGCCAATCTAACAGAGAGCTCTGGATCAAGGATTTCTCATTAGAGGAATTATTTGTTGGGCAGAAATGGCCAGAGTCTTGTTAATCATTGGCTAGGACTTACCCAGGAACTGTGTGGTCTCCTTTCAGAAAGCGAGATGGATCATGGATGTACTAATAGCTGGAGTCTGTCAGATAACTGCACTCTTTTCAGCTGAACTGCAAGTTCTTGCCTGAAGGGAAACTTTAACAGTGCACCTCCATAGCTGTCACAACGTTCTGCTGAGTTTGGTAGAGGAAGTGTTTTGGTTATTTTATTCTGTCACTCATCTAACTTCACAAACATTTGACCCTGTGGCCATTGAATGGCATGAATAACATATATAGAAGCCTGAGCCTTCAGATAAGTTGTGTGTTCTTTATGCAAACTTAGCATGAAAGTGAGTCATTTGGAAGTGGAGAAAATGCATATAGAGTAGGATTATGCTCTAAAGAATGACAGTGTCCAAGAGTCCTAAGAACCAAGAGAATGTAGGATTCAGAATATCCTTGGAAATATCACTCCAAATTTTGGCATCGTGGCAGATCCAGAGGTGAAGACCTTTAAACAATCTTACCCATAGCCACCAAAAATACTTGTGCCATAAAATGGTGTCTGTCCTATAAACCTGCTGTTTATAGAACTGGCTGGAGCCTTAGGGACACTCAAGGCCAATACAGATAATTTCTCAAGTATTTAAACTCATAGTGGATATAAGTATTTTCATGGAGGCTTTCATCTTACCTATCTAACCCATGACACACTAAGGATCTCTGCTCAGAAAAAAAATCTTCACAATAACCTGGTTCCTTGGAAGACCGTTTCTCAATTTCTGAGAGGCTTTGCTTCTACTAATATGATTTCAGATATTACTAACCTCTATGGTTACCAACAAAGACCCTTCTAGGGAAACTCTCCCTATGCCCATCTCCTACCCCTAACTTAACTAGTGTCAGGTAAGCTCCTCTAATTCTAGAGTATGGTAATTTGTGCAGGCTCATTCCTCATAGTCTAATTGACTCATCCTGGCATAGAAAAATTTGGTCAATTCATTCCATTTTGGTGTATGAAGAATAGGAGTAATGCTAGGCTAATATTTTTGAGCACTTATTATTTTCCAAGTACTATATATATATATGTATATATACATATAGCATAGAAATTATTTTCTAAGTACTATATATATATATAGTATATACATTATTTTCCAAGTACTATATATATAGTATATATATAGTATATACATTATTTTCCAAGTACTATATATATAGTATATACAGTATATATATATATATATATATATATATATATATATATATATAGTATATACGTTATTTTCCAAGTACTATATATATATATGGTATATATATAGTATATACATTATTTTCCAAGTACTATGTATATATACATATATATAGTATATACAATGATTATCCTTGTTTTACATATGAGAAACTGGAGAGCTGAGATATGAAGTAATGCCTTAATTCATCTCAGCTTGTGAAAAGTGGAGCTGAGATGCAAACCCAGGCTCTTAATCACTACACTGACACAGAGTCTGTAGGTCATCTCAGCCATAAGGAGTAAATCTCCCTCTCAGAAGATTCAGGAAGTATTAAAAAACAAGGAGTAAATAATTTAGATGGGAGTCATTAGACTTAAAACTCAATTCTTTTGGAGAAGAAAGATTTTTGGACAGCCAAAGAAATGAAGATGGCAGTTACAGCCAGGCAAACTAGTCAGAGAA
Organism: Paguma larvata; assembly: GCA_030068075.1. Classification (NCBI taxonomy): domain Eukaryota; kingdom Metazoa; phylum Chordata; class Mammalia; order Carnivora; family Viverridae; genus Paguma; species Paguma larvata. The sequence continues at coordinate 120,126,211 of CM057830.1, read as the reverse complement.
TGGCATGGTAAAGGAGAACTGCTCATGAAGATGTGTGTCTTAACCCATAAGGGCATTCACTACAGGACATGTTCTGATAGTCAGTTATTTTACTTTCTACCTTGGCCTAGAGAGTGTCATGCCAAAGTATAGTCAGCATGCAACAGGGGTACCTGGAAGGTCCTAGTATTAGGAACCTCACTATGGCAAAAACTATAGCAGAAACCCAGTTCTAGCCAAGCCACAAATCAAGCCCCAAGGAGTTAAAAAAGATAAGGAGGAGCAAGCATATGCTACAAATTCAAGACAGTTAGCAAGTAAGATCCAGAAACCAGAAAGTCAGAGCTTACAAGCAAACAAAATTAACAAATAGGTTGGATGTAAAGATAGAAGTTTTCTGACCTCTGCTATTTCCATCCTGCCTTTTGAATCAGACATCCTGAAGCCAACTGGCTGGATTGTAGAAAACTAGAAACCTGTTGGTGATTTCCATTCTTGAGTACAGAGAGTTACTCTCATGCTTTGTGAAATTTCATTGTGACTTGTAGTTTATTCATGTTTTACATATGTATACTGTGATTTTCGTCATGTTATATATAGACAAAGAAGCAAATACAATACTTCTAAATTTTACATTAGAAAGAAATTCAGCGATTACACCAATGTTAAAATGGGTCTTGATTTTCAGTGAATTAAATCTTCACAAGAAGGATAAAAAATGCAACTTTGAATTTACCAAAATTGAATTAACAGGATAAAGAATTTGAGTAATAGAGCTAGAAAGAAATATAAATTTTTGTGAGAAATAAATTTTATTTCAAAATATAATTTGAATGTAAATAGAACCAGACAGAGTATCAGAGTTGGGGGCCATTGCAAGAGTTTTGAGAAAGTGCAGGTTAGGCACTATTAAACTTGGAGTAAGTAGTTAGACTCAAGTGAAAGAACAACCTCCTTCAAACTATACTCTCCCCAGAAAATGAAAGTGAATTTAGCCTGCCTACTTGTTCTTTCACTTGGACTTGACCATCACAACTATCGGAAAGTACAAAAATCAGACCAAAAGCATGAACTTTGTCTTTTGGGAACCAAATGATGCTAAATAACAGATTCTGATGACTTTTTTACTGAATATCTTTCATTCTCTCTTTCTTTTCTTTCTCCCTAATCTCTTTATCTCCAGCATTCTCTACTTCAACCCTTGATTCTTGGTAATGAATCCCAGAGTAGTTAATACACTCTATTCGAAACTGCTTTTGGCTTCCTGGTAGTGATTGCTTTTAGCAGACATTTTTCTTTCCAAATATGTGTCATCAATAAATATTTTTAGAAGAAGAGTGGATTAAAGGTTGAAAAAAACCTCAGTCCAACAGTGTTCTATTCTCCCTTTGCTCCATTTAAGAATTATTAGTACTTATTAAGTGTTGTTTCTTCTCTTACCAAATCTAGGCTTGTCCTTGCCAGAGTCACATTCTTTATCTTATTTCCTACTGGACCATAAATTTTTTTGAGGGCAAAATCTGTACCTTATTCATCTTTACCTTTCCAGACCCTATAGAAGCAGTAAATGCTTAGCAAAGTATTGTTGAATGAATACTATCTTATTTTGCTTCACCGCAGTTTTTAAAATTATTTATTTATTTAATTTTTTACTTAAAGTCCAGTTCATTAACATAAAATATAATATTTGTTTCAGGTGTACAATTTACTGATTCCACACACTGTTCTCATCACAACAAGTGCATTTCTTAATCTCCAGCACCTATTTAACCCATCCTTCCATCCACCTCCCCTCTGCTAACCATCAGTGTGTTCTCTATAGTTAAGAGTCTGTTTCTTAGTTTGCCTCTCTCTCTCTTTTTTCCCTTGTGATCATTTGTTTTGTGTCTTAAACTCTGCATACTGAAATTATATTGTGTTTGTCTTTCTCTGACTGACTTATTTTGCTTAGCATTATATTCTCTAGGTCCATCCATGTTGTTGCAAATAGCAAGATTTCATTATTGTTTATGGTTGAGTAATATTACATTATAAATATATATATATGTGCACACGTGTGTGTTTGTGTGTGTGTACCACATCTTCCTTTATCCATTCATTAGTTGATGGACATTTAGGCTCTTTCCATAATTTGATTATGTTGATAATGCTGCTATAAATATTGGGGTGCATGTATCCCTTATCCCTTAGGATTAGTATTTTTGGATTCTTTGGGCAAATATCTAATAGTGCAATTACTGGATCATACGGTATTTCTATTTGTAACTTTTTGAGGAACCTCCATACTATTTTCCAGAGTGGTTGCACCAGTTTGCATTCTTACCAACAGTGTAAGAAGGTTCCCCCTTTGCCACATCCTCACCAATCCTTTTGTTTCTTGTGTTGTTAATTATAGCCATTCTGAAAAGTGTGAGGTGATATCTCATTGTAGTTTTGATTTATATTTCCCTGATGATGAATGATGTTGAGCATGTTTTCATGTATCTGTTGGCCATCTGTATGTCTTCTTCCCAAAAATGTATATTCATGTCTTCTTCTCACTTTTTAACTGGATTATTTGTTTTTTTGGGTATTTAGTTTCATAAGTTCTTTATATATTTTGGACACTAACCCTTTATCAATAAGTCGTAGGATACAAAATCAATGTACAGAAATCTGTTGCATTTCCATACCCCAATAATGAAGCAACAGAAAGAGAAATCAAGGAATGAATCCTATTTACAATTGCACCAAAAACCAAAAGATACCTAAGAATAAATCTAACCAAAGAGATAAAAGACCTGTACTGTGAAAACTATAAAACACAAATAAAAGAAATTGAAGATGACACAAGAAATGAAAAAGCACTCCATGATCATGGATTGGAAAAACAAATATTGTTAAAATTGCTATACTACTCAAAGCAATCTACACATTTAATACATATTAATCCCTATCAAAAAACCATGAGCATTTTTCAGAGAGTTAGAACAAACCATGCTAAAATTTGTATGGAGCCACAAAAGACCCTGAATAACCGAAGTAATCCTGAAAAATAAAAACAAAGCTGGATGCATCATAATTCTGGACTTGAAGTTATATTATAAAGACACAGAGAGGGAGGGAGACAAAACATAAGAGACTCTTTTCTTAAAATTTTTTTAACGTTTATTCATTTTTGAGACAGAGACAGAGCATGAGGGGGGGAGGGGTAGAGAGAGAGGGAGACACAGAATCTGAAGCAGGCTCCAGGCTCTGAGTTGTCAGCACAGAGTCCAACGTGGGGCTTGAACTCACGGACCGCAAGATCATGACCTGAGCCGAAGTCGGATGCTCATCCGACTGAGCCACCCATGTGCCCCTAAGAGACCTTTATTTATTTTTTTTTATTATAATAGTTTATTTTCAAATTGGTTTACATATAACACCCAGTGTTCATCCCAACATGTGCCCTTTTTAATGCCCATCACCCCCTCTCCCCCCTCCCTCATCCCCCTCACCCTCAGTTTTTTCTTAGTCTTTGAGAGTCTCCTAAGAGACCTTTAAATACTAAGAACAAACTGAGGGTTGAGGGGTGTATGGGACTGGGGAGAGTGGGTGACAGGCACTGAGGAGGGCACTGGTTGGGATAAGCACTGGGTGTTGTATGGAAACAAATTTGACAATAAAAAGTAAAAAAAAAAAAAAAAGCCGTAGTGATGAAGACAGCATGGTACTGGTACAAAAATAGACACATAGATCAATGGGACAGTATAGAAAACCCAGAAATGGACCCACAACTATACGGTCAGCTAATCTTTGACAAAGCAGGAAAGAATATCCAATAGAAAAAGACAGACTCTTCAAGAAATGGTACTGGGAAAAATGGACAGCGACATGCAGAAGAATGAAACTGAACCACTTTCTTACAACATACACAAAAATATATTTGAGATGGATGAAAGACTTAAATGTGAGACTAGAAAGCATAAAAATCCTAGAGGAGAACACAGTAACCTTTCTGACATCAGGGGCAGCAACTTCTTACTAGATAGATCTCCTGAGGCAAGGGAAACAAAAGCAAAAATAAACTATTGAGACTTCATCAAAATAAAAAGCTTCTGCACAGTGAAGGAAACAATCAACAAAACTAAAAGGCAACCTACAGAATGGGAGAAGATATGTGCGCCACAGTATTTCTATTTTTAAAATGCTCAAGTAGCTAACTCTCAATTATTAATTAATTAACTAGTTAATTAATTAGGATGTTTAGTTTTTAATTTCTCCTGTGATAGGGACTGTGCTCTAACAGAATACACAGGCAAGAATAGAAGTAAATAGGGAATCTACAGCATGGTAAGATAATTGTTGGAAGTATCTAGGAACAGAATCTAACTAGTAAACAGTGTCAGGGATGTTTTTTGAAGGTAATACTTGATATGAGTCCTGAAAAATGTATAGAATTTAGTTAGTTAAGTGAAATAAGAGAGAGGTGAGTAGGGAGAGCACCATGTGTAAAAGCACAAAAGCAGGACAGAATATAAAGAGTTTAGGAAATGGCATGACATTCAAGACCAGAGAGTAGAGTATGGAATGGAAAGATGAAGGTTGAAAGGTAGGGAGATCAAAGATAACTCACCACATTATACAAAGGCTTTAGGGGATTACACTTTATTATATGTGCAATGGAGAGTGACATCAATTTGTAAATTATGACTCTGATGATGCTATGGAAGATAGACTAAAGAGAGTGAGACTGGCTGCACAGAGCTGGGTAGGAGGCTATTGCAGTAGTTCAGGTGAAAAATTGTGACTTGAACAAAGGTAGTGGCAATGAATATGTAAATGAAGAATTTGGCTCAAGAGATATTTAGAATGTTGAACTAACAATAATCATGTATAGAAGGGCAAGGGATGTAAAAAGTCATGGATGACTCAAAAATTATGGTGTCAATAACTGAGATGTAAGCAGGAACAGATACAGGCAGAGATCCTCTCAATAGATGCAGAATGCAAACTGGTGTGGCCACTCCAGAAAACATTATGCAGGTTCCTCAAAAAATTAAAAATAGAACTACCCTACGACACAGCAATTGCATTACTAGGTATTTATCCAAAGGATACAAAAATGCTGATTCGAAGGGGCACATAATCCCAATGTTTATAGTAGCACTATAAACAATAGTTAGAGGGGCCAACATGGCGGAGGAGTAGAGGGACCCGGTGCTTTCCCATGTCTTTCAAATTAAGAAGGACTGAAACAGAGATACTCTCAATCTCAGAGATCTGCAGGAAGAGGAGTTGGAGGCTACGGGGAAGAGAACGAAAAATCCAGAATATCCTGGGAAATGGAGGAAACCTAGGAAATACACCAATACACACCTAGCCAAAATGACGAAACAAAACTCCCCTCAAAAGAATGTACAGGAAATAGTGGCAGTGCAAGAACCGATGAAAGCAGACATAAGCAACTTAACAGAACAAGAATATACAATGATAAACATAAAAATACTCACTGGGCTTGAAAAAAGCATAGAAGAAAGCAGGAAGACCCTTGAAGCAGAGATCAAGGTCCTAAAAAACGGCCAGGAGGAATTAAAAAATGCTTTAAATTAAGTGCAAAACAAATAGGAGGCGGCCACAGCAGGGATTGAAGAGGCAGAAGAGAGAATAGGGGAAGTAGAAGATAAAATTATGGAAAAGGAGGAAGCAGAGACAAAGAGAGAGAAACTGATTCAGGAACAGGAAAGGAGAATTCGAAAGCTGAGCGATGCAATCAAAAGGATTATATCCATATTATAGGAATTCCAGCGGAAGAAGAGAGAGAGAAAGGAGTCGAAGGGGGTACTTGAACAAATAATTGCTGACAACTTCCCCAACTTGAAGAAGGAAATAGGCATTGAAATCCAGAGAACTCCCCTCAGACATACCCTGAATAGACCCTCAGCAGGACAAATCATAGTGAAGCTGGGAAAATACAAAGACAAAGAGAGAATCCTGAAAGCAGCTAGGGATAAATGGGCCTTGACGTACAAAGGCTGACACATTAGGATAGTAGCAGAGTTATCTACAGAAAGTTGGCAAGCCAGAAAGGAATGACAGGAAATCTTCAATGTGATGAACAGGAAGGATATGCAGCCAAGAATCCTTCACCTGGCGAGCCTGTCATTCAGAATGGAAGGAGAGATAAAGGTCTTCCCAAACAAACAAAAACTGAAGGAATACATCACAAATAAACCAATCTTACAAGATATCCTGAGGGGGACTCTATTAAGGAAAGGTCGCAAGGAACACAGAACACTAGAGACATCCTTCTAAGCATGAAACTTTCAGACAACACCTTGACTCTAAACCCATATTTTTCAATATTAATGCTGAATGTAAACGGACTAAATGCTCCAATTAAAAGACACAGGGTAACAGAATGGATTCAAAAACAAGACCTGTCTATATGCTGTCTTAACAGACCTATTTTAGACTTGAGGACACCTTCAGATTGAAAGTGAGGGGATGGACAACTATCTGCCATACTACGGGAACTCAGAAGAGTAGCCACACTTATATCGGACAAACTAGACTTTAAAATAAAGTATGTAATAAGAGATGAAGAAGGGCATTATACAATAATCACAGGGACGATCCAGCAGAAGGAGTTAACAATTATAAATATCTATGCACCGAATTCTGAGGCACCCAAATTTGTAAAGTAACTAATTACAAACGTAAGCAATCTTATCGATAAAAATGTGCTAATTGCAGGGGGCCTTAATACCCCACTCACAGCACTGGATAGATCCACTAAACAGAGAATCAACATAGAAACAATGGACCTGAATGACACGTTGGAACAGATGGGCCTGACAGACATCTTCAGGGTCCTTCATCCAGAAGCGAAGGAATTTACATTCTTCTCAAAGGCACATGGTACATTTTCCAAGATAGACCATATTTTGCGGCACAAGGAAGCGCTAAATAAGTATAAAAAAATTGAGATCATACCATGCACCATTTCAGACCACAATGCTTTGAAATTTGACATCAACCACAGGAAAAAGTCTGGGAAACCCCAAAAACATGGAGGCTAAAGAACAACCTACTAAAAGACGAATGGGTCAACAAAGCAAAGGCAATCCTGAGAGGGAAATATATTGCAATCCAGGACCACCTCAAAAAACAGAAAAATCAATAACACAAATTCTAACAGCAAGCCTAAAAGAACTAGAAGCAGAACAGCTAAGACAACCCAAACCCAGCAGAAAGAGAGAACGAACAAAGATCAGGGCAGAAATTAATCATATGGAAACAGAAAAAGTAGTGGAAGATATCAATGAAACCAAGAGCTGATTCTTTGTAAAATAAACAAAATTGATAAACCTCTAGCCAGGCTACTCAAAAAGAAAAGAGAGAGAGAACCCAAATAGATAAAATCCCTCAGAAATACAAGCAATTGTCAGAGAATACTATGAAAAATTATATGCAACCAAACTCGGCAACCTGGAAGAAATGGACAAATTCCTAAACAGCCACATGCTACCAAAACTCAAACGGGAAGATATAGAAAACTTGAACAGACCCATAACTAGTGAGGAAATCGAATCAGTTATCAAAAATCTCCCAACAAATAAAAGTCCAGGACCAGATGGCTTCCCTGGGGATTTTTACCAGACATTGACAACAGAGTTAATACCTATTCTCCTCAAGCTGTTCCAAAACATTGAGACGGAAGGAAAACTCCTGGACTCATTCTATGAAACCAGCATCACTTTGATTCCCAAACCAGATAGAGACCCTGCAAAAAAAGAGAATTACAGGCCAATATCCCTGATGAATATGCATGCAAAAATTCTTAACAAGATACTAGCAAATCGAATTCAACAGTTTATAAAAAGAATTATTCACCATGATCATTTGGGATTCATCCCTGTGTTGCAGGACTGGTTCAATATTCGCAAATCAATCAACGTGATACATTACATTAACAAAAGAAAAGAGAAGAACCATATGATCCTGTCAATAGATGCAGAGAAAGCATTTGACAAAATACAGCATCCTTTCCTAATAAAAACTCTCGAGAAAGTCAGGATAGAAGTTATAATTAGGCGTCATAAAAGCCATTTATGAAAAGCCCACAGCTAATATCATCCTTAATGGGGACAAACTGAGAGCCTTCCCCCTGAGATCAGAAACACGACAGGGATGTTCACTCTCACCACTCCTATTTAACATAGTGTTGGAGGTCCTAGCATCAGCAATCCGACAACAAAGCAAAATAAAAAGCATCAGGATAGGCAAGGATGAAGTCAAAGTTTCACTTTTTGCAGACAACATGATACTTTACATGGAAAACCCCACAGAATCCACCAAAAGTCTACTAGAACAGATCCATGAATTCAGCAAAGTTGCAGGATACAAAATCAATGTACAGAAATCGGTTGCATTCCTTTACACCAACAACGAAGCAATAGAAACAAAGAAGTGAATCCCATTCACAATTGAATAAAATTATAAATTACCTAGGAATAAACCTAACTAAAGATGTAAAAGATCTCTAAGCTGAAAACTATAAAAATCTTATGAAGGAATTTGAGGAAGACACAAGGAAATGGAAAATCATCCCATGCTCATGGATTAGAAGAATAAATATTAAAATGTCAATACTACCCAAAGCAATCTACATATTCAATGCAATCCCAATCAAAATTGTACCAGCATTCTTCTCAAAGCTAGAGCAAACGATCCTACATTTGGTATGGAACCACAAAAGACCCCGAATACCAAGGTAATACTGAAGAATAAAACCAAATCGGGAGGCATCACAATCCCAGACTTCAGCCTTTACTACAAAGCGGTAATCATGAAGACAGTATAATATTGGCACAAAAAAAGACACATAGACCAATGGAATAGAATAGAAAACTCAGAAATGGACCCGCAAGCATATGGCCAACTAATCTTTGACAAAGCGCGAAAGAGTATCCAATGGAAAAAAGACAGCCTCTTTAACAAATGGTGTTGGGGGAACTGGACAGCAACATGCAAAAGAATGAAACTAGACCACTTTCTTTCACCACTCACAAAAATAAACTCAAAATGGATGAAGGACCTGAATGTGAGACAGGAAACCATCAAAATCCTAGAGGAGAAAGCAGGAAAAAACCTTTTTGACCTGAGCCGCAGCAATTTCCTACGTGACACATCTCCAAAGGCGAGGGAATTAAAAGCAAAAATGAACTATTGGGACCTCTCAAGACAAAAAGCTTCTGCATGGCAAGGGAAACAACCAACGAAACTAATAGACAACTGACAGAATGGGAAAGGATAATTGCAAATGACATATCAGATAAAGGACTAGTATCTAAAATCTATAAAGAACTTACTAAACTCCACACCTGAAAAAAAAAAAAACTGAATTTCTGTATACGAGGAATGAATAATTGGAAATTGAAAAAATAATTTCCAATTACATCATAAAAATATGAAATACTCGAGAATGAATCTAATAAAAAGTATGGATGACCTGTGCAATGAAATCTAAAAAACATTGTTGAGAAAAATTAAAGACCTTAAAAAAGGAGAGATGTATTGTGTTCATAGGATAAAAGACTCGATATTATTAAATGTCACTTATCCCCAAACTGATCTATAAGTGTAATGTAATTGCAATTATAATCCTAGAAGGCATTTGTGTGGAAATTGACAAGCTGATTTTAAAGTTCCGGTGAAAGTCCATATTACCCAGAATAGCCAAAACAATTTTGAAAGCAACAAAGTTGAAGGGTTTACTCTAGTTGATTTCAAGAGATAGATTATAAAGCCATAGTAATCAAAGCAGTGCGATACTAGCATAGAGATAGACAAGTGGAACAGAACACATAGTACAGAAAGAGATCCACATATGTATGGCCAATTGATTTTTAAGAAAGATGTGAAGGCAATTGGGTTGAGAAAGTATGGTCTTTCCAACAACAAATAGTGTTGGGGCAGTTGTATAATCACATGCAAAAAAAAAAATACTGTGATACATACCTTATGCCATATAAAAAATTAAGTCAAAATGAATCATAGGCCTGAAAAAATAGAGGATAAAATTGTTGAGATTTTGGGTTAGTTAAGCAAAAAATTATTCCAAAGGCTACAAAAAAGCATGTCCCAGAAAAGAAAATTTGGATGAATTGAACTTTATCAAAATTAAACACTTTGCTTCATTGAAAGACACTATTAAGAGAAGGAAAGACAAGCCATAGCATTGGAGAAAATATTTGCAAATCATATATCTAAGAATGGACTTGTATAGAGAATGTACAAAGTACATTTATTTTTTTAATGCTTTATTTTATTTCTTGAGAGACAGAGAGAGACAGAATGCGAGTAAGGGCAGGGCAGAAAGAGAGGGAGACACAGAATCAGTACCAGGCTCCAGGCTCAAAGCTGTTAGCACAGAACCTGACGTGGGGCTTGAACCCACGAACACGAGATCATGATCTGAGCCAAAATCCACGCTTAACCGATTGGGCCACCCAGGCACCTGTAAGGTACTCTTATAATCCAATGATAAGAAGACAAACAACCCAATGAAAAAAATGAGCAAAAGATTTGAACAACACATCCCAAAAGAAGATATATTGATGGCAAATAAGAACATGAAAAAATGCTAAATGTAATTAGTCATTAATTAAATGCAAATTAGAACCCCAATAAGATGCAATGGCTAATCAGAATGGCTAAGATTCACAGATCCATTATAACAAGTGTTGGCAAGGATGTGGAATAAATGGGATACTCATACATTATTTTTGGGAATATAAAACGGTACAACCACTTTGGAAAATATTTTAGCAGTTTCTTTGAAAGTTAAACAAACATAGATCTGCCATATGACCTAGGCATATACTACTATGTATTTACCCAAGTAACTAACGCATATGTTGACTAAAGACTTGTAACAAATGTTAATAGTAACTTTATTTGTACTAAAAAACTGAAAATGGAGAATCCAAATGTTCATCCACAAGTGAATGAATGAACAAATGAGGTATGTACATAAAATGGAATACTACTTAACAATAAAAATGAACTATTGATATAAGCTACAGGATGAATGAATCTCAAGAAAATTATGCTGAGTGAAAAAGCTAGACAAAAAGAGTAGAAGCTGTATGATTCTAATCATATAAAATGCAAACTACTCAATAGTGACAGAAAGATCAATGTTTGTCTGGGGATTGGGGTATAGGGAGGGATGGAAAGGAAGGGTTACAAGGGAATGAGGGAACTTTTGAGGCTAATGGATATGTTCACTATCTTCATTGTGGTGATGATTTCATAGTACATATGTGAAAGCTTAAATCAAATATTTAAATATGTGGATTTAATAGCATGTCAATTATTCCTCAATAAAGCTATTAAAACACTTGATTAAAAAAGGCACATATTTAAAAAATAGAGTCCCACAGTCTGGCGACTTGGAATGCTTTGTATTAATCCTCACTTTGTCTTACCTTTCCAAACTCAGGCAAACTTCTATAAATCCACTACTCAGCCTTACAGATGGATACTCTCACCCCAGCAATTCTGCCTCTGTGAAAAGTCCTTACATATTTATTCTTTTATCTGTCCCTATGAATCTAGACTTATTAAAGAAGTTTTTAGTAGTGCTTTTTAATATAACTATAAAACAATATCAGAAAAAAGCCAAGTGGAGTACTGTACTGAATGAATGCGGGCATAAGCTATAGCATCTTATATTTTGATATGATAATATCAGAAATCTAAGTGAAAACTGGTTTAAATGTTGTAGATAAAATGACTAGAGATGCATAAATTGGATGACTTCTTTTTATGAACACAATCTTAAAATATGATACCTTCATACTCTTAGAAGCTCATTCCCATTTGGTCTATATTAATCCCCCCAATATTAAGGCTGACATCATAACCACTCTGCTCTGAGTATATAATGGCTTTTGGCTAAAAGCAATACAATCTTGATGTGATCAGAATATCAGGAAATTGTTCTAATAAAGAATATGGTCAAACAACAAAGCTGTCAGGGGGCTCATTGATAGAGTACCTTCCTGTCCCAATTTTTAAGGATGCTTTTTTTAAATTTATTTTTTTTTATTTTTTATTCTTTATTCTTTTAATAGTTTATTTTCAAATTGGTTTACATATAACACCCAGTGTTCATCCCAACACGTGCCCTCTTTAATGCTCGTCATCCCCTCTCCCCCCTTCCATATCCCCCTTACCCTCAGTTTGTTCTTAGTCTTTGAGAGTCTCTTATGTTTTATCTCCCTCCCTCTCTGTGTCTTTTTTTTCCTTTCCCCTCTTCCCCTCCCCCATGGTTTTTGCTAAGTCTCTCAAAATCCACCTATGCATGGAAATATATGGTATCTGTCTTTTTCTGACTGACTTATTTCACTTAACATAACACCATCCAGTTCTATCCATGTTGCTACACATGGCCAGATCATTGCCACGTAGTAGTCCATTGTATATATGTACCACATCTTCTTTATCCATTCGTCAGTTGATGGACCCTTGGTCTCTTTCCATGATTTGACTATTGTCGAAAGTGCTGCTATGAACATTGGGGTACACGTGCCCCTATGCATCAGCATTCCTGTGTCTCTTGGGTAGATTCCTAGCAGTGCTATTGCTAGGTCATAGGGTAGCTCTATTTTCATTTTTTTGAGGAACCTTCCACACCGTTTTCCAGAGCGGCTGCACTAGTCTGTGTTCCCACCAACAGTGTAGGAGGGTGCCTGCTTCTCCACATCCCCTCCAGCATCTATAGTTTCCTGACTTATTCATTTTAGCCACTCTAACCGGTGTAACGTGGTATCTCAGGGTGATTTTGATTTGTGTTTCCCTGATGATGAGTGACTTTGACCATCGTTTCATGTGTCTGTTGGCCATCTGAATGTCCTCTTTGGAGAAGTGTCTATTCATATCTTCCGCCCATTTCTTCACTGGATTATTCGTTTTTTGGGTGTGGAGTTTGGTAAGTTCTTTAGAGATTTTAGATACTAGTCCTTTATCTGATATGTCATTTGCAATTATCCTTTCTCATTCCGTTGGTTGTCTATTAGTTTTGTTGGTTGTTTCCCTTGCCGTACAGAAGCTTTTTATCTTGATGAGGTCCCAGTCATTCACCTTTGGCTTAAATCCCCTCGCCTTTGGAGATGTGTCACATAGGAAATTGCTGCGGCACAGGTCAAAGAGGCTTTTTCCTGCTTTCTCCTCTAGGATTTTGATGGTTTCCTGTCTCACATTCAGGTCCTTCATCCATTTAGAGTTTATTTTTGTGAGTGATGTAAGGAAGTGGTCTAGTTTCATTTCTGCATGTTGCTGTCCAGTTCTCCCAGCACCATTTGTTAAAGAGGCTGTCTTTTTTCCATTGGATACTCTCTCCTGCTTTGTCAAACATTAGTTTGCCGTATTCTTGCGGGTCCATTTCTGGGTTCTCTATTCTATTCCAATGGTCTATGTGTCTGTTCTTGTGCCAATACCATGCTGTCTTGATGACTACCGCTTGTAGTAGAGGTTAAAATCTGGGATTGTGATGCCTCCCGATTTGGTTTTATTCTTCAGTATTACTTTGGTTATTTGGGGTCTTTTGTGGTTCCATACCAATTTTAGGATGGTTTGCTCTAGCTTTGAGAAGAATGCTGGTGCACTTTTGATTGGGATTGCATTGAATGTGTAGATTGCTTTGGGTAGTATTGCCATTTTAACAATATTTATTCTTCCAATCCATGAGCATGGGATGTTTTTCCATTTCCTTGTGTTTTCTTCAATTTCCTTCATAAGTTTTTTATAGTTTTCAGTGTAAAGGTCCGTTACATCTTTGGTTAGGTTTATTCCTAGGCATTTGATGGTTTTTAGTGCAATTGTGAATGGGATTCGCTTCTTTATTTCTCTTTCTATTGCTTCATTGTTGGTGTAAAGGAATGCCACCAATTTCTGTACATTGATTTTGTATCCTGCAACTTTGCTGAATTCATGGATCAGTTCTAGTAGACTTTTGGTGGATTCTGTGGGGTTTTCCATGTAAAGTATCATGTTGTCTGCAAAAAGTGAAACTTTGACTTCATCCTTGCCTATCCTGATGCCTTTTATTTTGCTTTGTTGTCGGATTGCTGATGCTAGGACCTCCAACACTATGTTAAATAGGAGTGGTGAGAGTGAACATCCCTGTCATGTTCCTTATCTCAGGGGGAAGGCTCTCAGTTTTTCCCCATTGAGGATGAGATTAGCTGTGGGCTTTTCATAAATAGCTTTTATGATGCCTAAGTATGTTCCTTCTATCCTGACTTTCTCGAGAGCTTTTATTAAGTAGGGATTCTGTATTTTGTAAAATGCTTTTTCTGCATCTATTGACAGGATCATATGGTTCTTCTCTTTTCTTTTGTTAATGTGATTTATCACGTTGATTGATTTAAGAATGTTGAACCATCCCTGCAACTGAGGGATGAATCCTACTTGATCGGGGTGGATAATTCTTTTTATATGCTGTTGGATTCGATTTGCTAGTATCTTGTTAAGAATTTTTGCATGCATATTCATCAAGGGTATCGGTCTGTAGTTCTCTTTTTTTGCAGGGTCTCTATCTGGTTTGGGAATCAAAGTGATGCTGGTTTCATAGAATGAGTCTGGGAGTTTTCCTTCCGTCTCAATTTTTTGCAACAGCTTGAGGAGGACAGGTATTAACTTTGTTGTCAATGTCTGGTAAAATTCTGCAAGGAAGCCATCTGACCCTGGACTTTTATTTGTTGGGAAATTTTTGATAACTGATTCAATTTCCTCACTAGTTATGGGTCTGTTCAATTTTTCTATATCTTCCCGTTTGAGTTTTGGTAGCATGTGGCTGTTTAGGAATTTGTCCATTTCTTCCAGGTTGTTCAATTTGACAGCATATAGATTTTCATAATATTCTCTGATGATTGCTTGTATTTCTGAGGGATTGGTTGTAATCACTCCATTTTTGTTCGTGATTTTATTGATTTGCGTTCTCTCTCTTTTCTTTTCGAGGAGCCTGGCTAGAACTTTATTGATTTTGTCTATTTTTTCAAAGACCAGCTCTTGGTTTCATTGATCTCTTCCACTACTTTTTCTGTTTCCATGTGATTAATTTCTGCCCTAATCTTTGTTATTTCTCTCTTTCTGCTGGGTTTGGGCTGTCTTAGCTGTTCTGCTTCTAGTTCCTTTAGGCGTGCTGTTAGAATTTGTGTTAGGAATTTTTCTTGTTTCTTGAGATGGGCCTGGATTGCAATATATTTCCCTCTCAAGACTGCCTTTGCCGCATCCCAAAGCGTTTGGATTGTTGTATGTTCGTTTTCATTTGTTTCCATGTATTTTCTAATTTCTTCTCTGATTGCTTTGTTGACCCATTCGTCTTTTAGTAGGTTGTTCTTTAGCCTCCATGTTTTTGGGGGTTTCCCAGACTTTTTCTTGTGGTTGATGTCAAGTTTCAAAGCATTGTGGTCTGAAATGATGCATGGTATGATCTCAATTTTTTTATACTTATTAAGCGCTTCCTTGTGCCCCCAAATATGGTCTATCTTCGAAAACGTACCATGTACATTTGAGAAGAATGTAAATTCCTTTGCTTCTGGATGAAGGACCCTGAAGATATCTGTCAGGCCCATCTGTTCCAATGTGTTGTTCAGGTCCATTGTTTCTATGCTGATTCTCTGTTTAGTTGATCTATCCAGCGCCATGAATGGGGTATTAAGGTCTTCTGCAACTAGCACATTTTTAGCAATAAGATTGCTTACGTTTGTAATTAGTTGCTTTACAAATTTGGGTGCCCCAAAATTTGGTGCATATTTATTTATATATATGTTATACCTTCTTGCTGGATAGTCCCTGTGATTATTATATAATGCCCTTCTTCATCTCTTATTACATCTTTTACTTTAATGTCCAGTTTGTCCGATATAAGTGTGGCTACTCCAGCTTTCTTCTGAGTTCCTGTAGCGTGGTAAATTATTCTCCATCCTCTCACTTTCAGTCTGAAGCTGTCCTCAGGTTTAAAATGTGTCTCTTGAAGACAGCAGATAGATGGGTCTTGTTTTTTAATCCATTCTGTTACCCTGTGTCTTTTAATTGGAGTGTTTAGTGCATTTACATTCAGCGTTAATATTGAAAAATATGGGTTTAGAGTCAAGGTGTTGTCTGTAGGTTTCATGTTTGTAAGGATGTCTCTGGTGCTCTGTGTTCCTTGCAACCTTTCCTTCATAGGGTCCGCCTCAGGATCTCTTGTAAGATTGGTTTATTTGTGATGTATTCTTTCAGTGTTTGTTTGTTTGGGAAGACCTTTTTCACTCCATCCATTTTGAATGACAGGCTGGACGGGTAAAGGAGTCTTGGCTGCATGTCCTTCCTGTTCATCACATTGAAGATTTCCTGCCATTCCTTTCTGGCTTGCCAAGTTTCTGTACATAAGTCTGCTACTACTCTAATATGTCAGCCTTTGTAAGTCAAGGCCCGTTTATCCTTAGCTGCTTTCGGGATTCTCTCTCTCTCTCTCTCTTTTTTTTTTTTTTTTTATTTTCCCAGCTTCACTATGATGTGTCTTGCTGAGGGTCTATTTGGGTTTTGTCTGAGGGGAGTTCTCTGTGCTTCTTGGACTTCAGTGACCATTTCCTTCTTCATGCTGGGGAAGTTCTCATTGATGATTTGTTCACGTACCCCTTCGACTCCTTTCTCTCTGTCTTCTTCCTCTGGAATTCCTATAATACAAATGTTATTCCATTTGATTGCATTGCTCAGCTCTCGAATTCTCCTTTCCTGTTGCTGAATCAGTTTCTCTCTCTTTTTCTCTGCTTCCTCCTTTTCTGTAATTTTATCTTCTACTTCCCCATTCTCTCTTCTGCCTCTTCAATCCATGCTGTGGACGCCTCCAATTTGTTTTGCCCCTCATTTAAAGCATTTTTTAATTCCTCTAGATCATTTTTAGGACCCTGATCTCTGCCTCTAGGGCCCCCCTGCTTTCTTCTATGTTTTTTTTCAAGCCCTGCGAGTATTTTTATGTTTATCATTATATATTCTTGTCTGTTAAGTTGCTTATGTCTGCTTTCATCATTTCTTGTGCTGTCACTATTTCCTGTACAGTCTTTTGAGGGGAGTTCTTCCGTTTGGTCATTTTGGCTATGTGTGTATTTGTTTATTTCCTATTTCTCCCTGGAAAGGAAAAGGGTCAGACCGACAAACAGGAAACACAAACTCACAAACTCACTGACCAATACTGCAAACGAATCACAACATAAAAAATATTAACAAACGACACTCTGGAGGCATGCAACCTGACGTACCAGCTACACGATAATGATGGGATGTACGCTCTGCTGATGGCAGAGCATACATAGAGCAGTGACAGTTGTGGGGAGATGAAGAAATTGAACACTGACCAGGTAGAGAGATTAGAAGACTTGATCCAGCAAGAGAGAAATCAGAATAAGGAAGGGTGCGAGGAAAGAGAAATGAAGTTAGATGTTGCCCAGATGCACTATGTGGTCTGACTGTTCCATAGAGAGAGAGAGGAAATTAAAGACGGAGGTGTAGAACACTCATTGAGAGAGTGGGTTAAATGTCTGTTTAAGTAAGCCAAAACCCCCAGGTGACTGGTTTAGAGGCAGGGAGAGATAGGAAGAAGAGGGAGACTATATCTAAAACCAAAGAATTGACCTAGAATTAATCCAGGCAATGCTGCAGTATTTGTGTCTCCTCAGCTACCACTCTTGCAGAAGGGCATCTCCCATATAAGGAGGGGCGTTGCCGGGTGTAGGCTGATCCCACCTCCACCACTGGGGTGTGGAGTCCTAGGGTTTGGCTTTGTGGGAATGTGCGACCACAATGGTGCTCTCCCAGCCCGGACAGTCTCAGATCACTCCTCAGTTTCCGTCCTCAACTCTATCCAGGTTACCAACACGGTTCAAAAGCTGGGCGATCATGCCCCCAAGCTCATCTGATTTGCTTTAACTCGCTCTGACCGCCACGCCTTATGCAAATTGAGTCTCTGACTCAGCACCGGTGCGACCACAATGGCGTCCCCCTAGCCTCTTTTCACGGACCTGGAGTCTCTGAACCCTCCTCTGTGTCCATCCTCGACTTGGTCAGGGTGCAGGGGCAGCACGACCTGCTGGGTGGTCCCGAGACCCCACACGCTTAGCCTTCCCCACCCAAATTATGCCTCTGACTCAGCACCCATCCAGCGATGGCGCAGCGCCTCTCCGTGTCAGGGGCTGGGACAGCGTCGCTGGCTCCGAAGTGAAGAAAGCTCTGCCAGCTCCGCCGTGAGCAACGGACCCTCTCTCCAAAAAGCCTCGCGGATAGGGACTGGATGATAAGCTCCCTGTCCGCCGGATTCGAGGTACTTTCCCCGCTGCTCTTTCTCTTCCCCTTGCCTTTCGGAGGAAGGGGCCCACTCCCCGCAGGCCGCACCTCCGCGGCTCTCTTTCTTTCTCCCAGATTGCACTCACTCAGTCTCCCAGGATTTTCTGGATTCGCGTTCTCTTCCCTGTAGCCTCCAACTCCTCTTCCTGCAGATCTCTGTGATTGAGAGTTCCTTGGTCTCAGTCCGTCTCAGATTGAGTCGCTGGAGAGCAGCGGGTATTCCTCGTTCTCCGCCATGTTGGCCCCCCAATTTTTGAAGATTCTATGACTTCTTATACTACATGGGATATTAACATGGAATCTGATCACCACTTGAAAATGCAGGCAAATTTTTGAAATTTCTGGAGAAACGTTCAAACTTTTCATCACTTTGCTCCCTTTCTGTGTAAGCTATGCTCGTAATATTCTCTATTCCAAATCTAAATTATTTATGGATTTGTCCTTTTATGAATATAAGGAGAGGACGTGAATGAGAGAAAGAGAGTGAGAGAACGAGAGTGCAAGAGGGAGAGAGAGAGAGAGAAAAGAGTCGTGTGGGCTTCCTATTTGAAGACAAGGCATTTGAAGTCAACAGGCCTGGGTATTGTTTTGATTCTGTCATGTACTGTATGTGTGACTTTAGTCAGGTGCCCTTCTCCATTCTTGACCTGTTTTGTTATCCTTTCAAATTAAGAGATTGAATTAGATGGTTGCTCTTAGCCTTCCCTTCCAGTTCCAAGTTTTTGGTTCCTATGTTCTAAGGTAGGATAACCTTGATTTTATTTCCAGTTCCCCAGGTCTTTGGTGTTTTCCTCTTCTCCACCAAGGATCTGCATCAGAGTGATATATTTGTCAAGTTATATCAGCATCTAGCCTTAGTTAGTACCCGTGCTCTGTATGACAAAAACAAGGCTTTAACAATGACAAGGACTGCTGCCTTTCCCACTGAGGCTATCTGAGGCCACCATCTATCCATCACATTCTCTGACCGAGGGTAAAACTTGGATCCCTTCATGGCTTGCCCCACAGCCATATCCCAACTCCCTGTACTTGGTCAATTCACCATTTAGCAAGTTGTAGTCACTCTTGTCATAAGACATCAAGTCCATAAGAGCCCTTAGAAATCACCTAGTCCATCACTCTTTCCACAATAACCTCACTGATTTTTAGATATGTGTAAGGATAAGGAGAGGGAACTTGCACAAAACCACACATAGAATTTACAGGTTCTGACTCCATGTTCAGTGCTATTTGCACAGCACTTTGTTGTCAGTCATATTGCCAGGCATAATAACTTATTTTATCTGGTTCTTCATTCATTATTTTATTAAAAATAATCATGAGAGGGTGCCTGGGTGGCTCAGTCAGTTAGGTGTCCAACTCTTGATTTCGGCTCAGGTCATGATCTCATGGTTCACGAGTTTGAGCCCCTCGTTGGGCTCTGTGCTGACAGCATAGAGCCTGCTTGGGTTTCCCTCTCTCTCCCTCTTTATCTGTTCTTCCTCCGCTTGTGCTCTCTCAAAAATAAATAAATAAACTTAAAAAATATTTTAAAAAATCATGAGCCACTATTATGTGCCAAACACTGTGCTTCCTGCTGAGGAAGATGCTGACAGGAGCAAGCCGTCTTTGTCCTAAGGTGCTCCCAAGCTGTGGACTAAGGTTGTTTCTGGTAGTACTAACTTGGGCTTAGTGCAACAGAACAAGTTGATTATCATCATTTCTATTATCTTCACCACCAAGCACCCGCCCACCTGCACTTAGCTAACAACAGTCTAAAATGCTTTGAAACACAAGCAACACATAGCATTTAACACTACTTTGTTGATTCACTTGAATACACAAGCATTCACTGAGCATCTGCTGATTCAATCCTAACATGGATGGAATTAATCATCAAAAGAGAAAGTTCAGGTTCTCATAGTGTTTGCTATGAAAAGTAGATCTATATTAACCATGAACATCTTTTGTAATTGGCATTTTCATATTGTATTTGATTTTTACAAGTGTGTAAAATGGGAGTTTGAAAATTATTATCCCCAATTTACAGAGACTCAAAGTGTCTAGGATGTGCTAGAGCTGAAGCTTCTGATTTCTACTCCCTTATAATTCTATTTTTTAATGAAATTACCACGTAGAGCAGTTTGTTTTCATTTAGGAAATATGAAAACCAATGCAATTAGCTAAGAAATACGGTTTTCTACTTTGGCAAAAGAAATCTTCCTGAAGAGCAACTTTATTTTAGGGAGTTTATTCCAAGAGAATGACACACAAAGGAACGGGTACAAATAACAAGGACCAAGTTCAGGAAGTAAAGGAAGTAGAAGAGACCTGGAAAAGTTCCCAGTCTGTGGTGCACATCAGGGCAAGGCCTAGTGGAAATAAAAGTGGTGGCAAGCAGGTGCTGGAGAGTCAGGGAGTATGTAAGTTCTAAAAAGGAAGTAAAAGTGGGAAGAAGAAGGTAAGTGTCATGAGCTAGTATCCTCTCTGGCAAGGGGGAAAAAGGAGGGAGAAGCAAGCAAGTCAGCAATAGTTGGACAGAGGAGTCATCGTCTTCCAGGATTTTAACTTACACAATTCAAATATGCTTGACAGCAAAAGACTTGGGACAGGAGTGGGAGGAGCATGATTGATGCTGCCTGTCAATCAATTTACAGCCTAGGGTGCATGTGATGAAGAGATATAATCCTGATGCAGTCTCAATGGGCCTCACTCCTGAGAGCTTCTAATCTTGGGAAAAACTCTCTGAGCGTGATTTCAGTAGTTAAAGAGAGGCATTTTGCAACCAGTATGCCTGTGGCTCCTGAATGCAAGCCAAAGACATCATCTAGTGCTCAACTGGACACAGTGATCTCTTTCTGTGCTGAGGGGAAGCTGATAGTGATGGACATACTGACACGTGGTACACTTGTACACTCTACTTGACGGTAGCAGTTGAAGTGAGCCTTTTAAAACCAAGTCCCATTAGAAAGAGCTCTCTGCAGTGGCTAAGTGAGTGGACTTTGGGGCCAGTCCACCTGGCTTTGCAGCCTGGTTCTTCCACATACTAGCTGTATAGCCTTGGGCAACTTGCTAGCCTTGCCTGCCTCACTTTCCTTGTTTGAATAATGTGGATGGTAACTACTTATCTTTCAGAGGAATGCTGTGGGGAATAAATACGTTGGAATCTGTAAAGTCTATACATAAGTTTGCTATCATTGTCGTGTCACTTGTTCACTGAAAACTCTGCAATGGTTTTGTAGTTTTGTCTGTGAAAGTAAAAGTCAAAATTCTTACAATAGCCTTGTAAAGCCCTACACAATCTGGTTTCCATCACCTTTCTACCCTTACCTTTTACTACTCTTTCCTTGGCTCACTCAGCTCCAGTTATGTTGGCCTTCTTTCTGTTCCTCCGACATGCCAGGCATACACCTGCCTCAAGTCCTTGTCACTGGCTGGTCACTCTACCTGAATCTTCAGTGCAAGCTCTGTCACCTCCTTCGAGTTCCTATTCCAGTGTCAGATGCTCAATGAGGCTTATCTTAACCATCTGGTTCAAAGTTGCAGTCCCACCCCAATACTCCCGATCTTCTTAATTTTGTTTTCTGTTCTTGTTTTAAATAGCACTTATTATCTTCTAAAATTCTAAGTAGTTTAACTATTATATTTATCATTTATTGTCTGTTTCCTGCTGGAAAGGAAACTTTATAAGGCAGGAAACATTGTCTGTTTTGTTCATTGTTGCATCTCAAGCATCCAGAACAGTGCTTAGCACACAGCAGATGCTCAATAAATATTTGTTGATTAAATGAATGAATTGTGGTTTAAAGATTTTCAAGGGTAGGTTGACTACACTTGATTTGCAGTCTTTGTGTGGTCTTTTCTCCATTTAGATCTTTGAATGCACAGAACAAAATTGATCATACTTTGGTAGTTTAAGGCACACCAATGTCATCAAATGGTGTGTGATCCGTTTTGTTGTATTTTTCTTTTATTGTTTTCCATTTCATTTCCCATCCCCTTTCCAGTTTCTCTTCTTAGCTCCCTCTTTTGTGTTTAGTGTCTATCCTTCTAGTCCAATTTCCATGTGTTTAAATTTTTATCTTCAAAAAAAATTAGAGTACTGTTGTATTTAATTTAAAAAAAATAGTATTGTATTTTAAATATTCACTTATTTCTTGCCCCTTTCTTGCTTTTTTTCATGCAACATTATGTTTTGAAGTCTACCCTTTGGCTGCATGCAAACATAATTCCTTATTTGTAACTATTGTTTTCTACTCCACCTACCTAATATGGACATTGAGGATACTCCTGTCCGTGCTCTCCAAAACACCGCTTCAGGAAACACTTATTTACATGTCTTCTTTTGAATCTTAGTGAGAGTTTCTCTTGGTGTATAATCTCATGTACAGGGTTGCCTATCATACCCTTTGCTCATTTTCCTAGCGGAATTCCTATTTTATATTTACTCCTTGGAAAATGTTTCTTGTCCATCCTAGATACTATTCCTTTGTTTTTAGACATGACAGATATCTTTCTCACTCCATTTAACTTTGTCTATGGTGTCCACTGTTGAAAATAAATCTTTAATTTTGTTATAGTCAAATCCATTGCTTTTTGTATCTTGCTGTTTGTGCTTTTGGAGGTTTATTTAAGAACTCCCCTGTGGTGAAGTATCAAAGATATCCTTAGTTCGCTGTATCCTCTTTATAGTTTTACTTTTTATTTTTAGTTCTTTAATCTGAAGTTTATTTTTGTATGGTGTAAAAATGATACAAATTCCTATTTCTCCATGCAGTGAGCTAATTTTTTTCAATAATGTTTTCTAGATGATCTATCTTCCCTACAATAATCTGCGATATTGGCTCTATAATATACTAAGAACCAATACACACATGGATGTTTCTAGACAATTTTGTTCCATTGGATTGATTTCTAGTTCCTGAACCATCGCACACTATTTTTTTTTTATTACTAGGGCTTTTCAATAATTGTTAATGTATGTGAGATGCATAAAGATGATTTTTTCTGATTATTTTTGTTTATTTAATTTTTTTGAATAACTTATTGTCAAATTGGTTTCCATACAACATCTAGTGCTCATCCTAGCAAGTGCCCTCCTCTGTGCCCATCACCCACTCTCCCCCCTCCCACACCCCCCTCTCCCCTCAGTTTGTTCTTAGTCCTTGAGAGTCTCTTATGTTATGTCTTCTTTCCTCTCTGTGGCTTTTTTTTTTCCTTCCTTCCCTTCTTCCCCTCCCCCATGGTTTTCTGTTAGGTCTCACAAAGCCTACCTATGCGTGGGAACATATGGCATCCGTCTTTCTCTGCCTGACTTATTTCACTCAGCATAATATCCTCCAGTTTCATCCATGTTGCCACACATGGCCAGATTTCATTCTTTCTCATTGCTGCATAGTATTCCATTGTATATATATATCAGAGCTTCTTTATCCATTCATCAGTTGATGGACACTGATGACCAACTTGGCTATTGTTGAAAGTGCTGCTATGAACATTGGGGTACACGTGCCCCTATGCATCAGCACTCCTGTGTCTCTTGGGTAGATTCCTAGCAGTGCTATTGCTGGGTCATAGGGTAGTTCTATTTTCATTTTTTTGAGGAACCTCCACACAGTTCTCCAGAGTGGCTGCACCAGTTTGCATTCCCACCAACAGTGCAAGAGGGTACCTGTTTCTCCACATCCTCGCCAGCATCTATAGTTTCCTGATTTGTTCATTTTAGCCACTGACTGGTGTGAGGTGGTATCTCAGGGTGGTTTTGATTTGTATTTCCCTGATGATGAGTGACATTGAGCATCGTTTCATATGTCTGTTAGCCATTTGGATGTCTTCTTTGGAGAAATGTCTATTCATATCTTCCACCCATTTCTTCACTGGATTATTCGTTTTTCAGTTGTGGAGTTTGGCAAGTTCTTTATAGATTTTAGATACTAGTCCTTTATCCAATATGTCATTTGCGATGATCTTTTCCCATTCCGTTGGTTGCCTATGGTTTTGTTGGTTGTTTCTTTTGCCGTGCAGAAGCTTTTTATCTTGATGAGGTCCCAGTAGTTCATGTTTGCTTTTAATTCCCTTGCCTTTGGAAATGTGTCGAGTAAGAAATTGGTGCGTCTTAGGTCAAAGAGGCTTTTTCCTACTTTCTCCTCTAGGATTTTGATGGTTTCCTGTCTCACATTCAGATCCTTTATCCATTTAGAGTTTATTTTTGTGAGTGGTGTAAGAAAGTGGTCTAGTTTCATTCTTTTGCATGTTGCCGTCCAATTCTCCCAGCACCATTTGTTAAAGAGGCTGTCTATTTTCCATCGGATACTCTTTCCTGCTTTGTCAAAGATTAGTTGGCCACATACTTGCGGGTCCATTTCTGAGTTTTCTATTCTATTCCATTGGTCTATGCATCTGTTTTTGTGTCAATACTATACTGTCTTGATGACTACTGCTTTGTAGTAGAAGTTAAAGTCTGGGATTGTGATGCCTCCCGCCTTGGTTTTCTTCTTCAATATTACTTTGGCTATTCGGGGTCTTTTGTGGTTCCATACATGCCGGGGTCCTTGTTCCGGCGAATCTAGGGGTCCACGAAGGACGGACGGTCAGGTGAAATGAAGTGAGAGAGCCACGAGTGAGATGGAATCTGATGACCAAGCAGGCAGCCCTGGCAATTCTGGCATCTCCGCTTTGCTGGTCTCAGTGTCTTTATTTTTAAAGGTAGTGAGTGACATTACATCAGTGACAAGGCATTCTTTACAACATACATTGTTGTCACAAGACCCATGTAGTCAACTATAGGTTTATGGTATAAGGGAGCGTGGGGATGAGAATTACAAAAGGATTTGCGAAATGTTAAGCTCAGGGAGATGCTCAATATTTGCTGCTGATAAACAGTGCTTCTGACTTTTGGGCGAGGCTAACCTTGGGGAAGGTCCTAAGTCTCTTTACAATCTTTCCCATCAGTGTGTTGATTCTGAGAGAAGCTTTACGGAGAAGTGCCTTGAGGTTTTATGGTGGGGCTGAGAGGAGCGATACCTGCAGGGAAAATCTAGTTTGGTTCAAGGAGTCTTGGGGCCTAAGCCTCAATTTGTGTAATCTATCCCCAAGAGGCAACCTTGAGGTTACTTCTGGCCAGGTTACTCTCACACAAATTTTATCCATCAAGACATCACACTCCAGGTCCCCTTTTCCATGTGCCATAAAACCAAAGCGCATTATATCCCTTAGGTCAACATGAGCAATTCAAGAAATCCAGGCCTGAAAGGTTATTTAGAAGGAGGTAAAACTAGGCGCCAGTTTGGCTGGTGGGAGCTTTTGCTTCAACCTTTCCCACGCAGGGAGGGGTCTCAACCTGTGAGCCCAAAACGGCTCCCAACACATACAAATTTTAGGATAGTTTTCTCTAGCTTTGAGAAGAATGCTGGTACAATTTTGATTGGGATTGCATTGAATGTGTAGATTGCTTTGGGTAGTATTGCCATTTTAACAATATTTATTCTTCCAATCCATGAGCATGGGATGATTTTCCATTGCCTTGTGTCTTCCTCAATTTCCTTCATAAGTTTTTTAATTTTTTTTTTAATTTTTTTTAAATGTTTATTTATCTTTGAGAGACATAGAGACAAAGTATGAGCAGGGGAAGGGCAGAGAGAGAGGGAGATACAGAATCTGAAGCAGGCTCCAGGCTCTGAGCCATCAGCACAGAGCCCGACGCGGGGCTCGAACTCACAGACTGTGAGATCATGACCTGAGCCGAAGTCGGCCGCTTAACCAACTGAGCCACCCAGGCGCCCCCATAAGTTTTTTATAGTTTTCAGTGTAGAGGTCTTTTACATCCTTGGTTAGGTTTATTCCTAAGTATTTTATGGTTTGGGGTGCAATTGTGAAGGGGATTAGCTTTTTTATTTCTCTTTCTGCTACTTCATTGTTGGTGTATAGAAATATCATTGATTTCTGTACATTGATTTTTGTACCCTGCAACTTTGCCAAATTCATGTATCAGTTTTAGTAGGCTTTTTGTGGATTCTGTTGGGTTTTCCATGTAAAGTATCATGTCATCTGTAAAAAGTGAAAGTTTGACTTCCTCCTTGCCAATCATGATGCCTTTGATTTTGTTTTGTTGCCTGACTGCTGATGCTAGGACTTCCAATGCTATGTTAAATAGCAGTGGTGAGGGTGGACATCCCTGTCATGTTTCTGATCTTAGGGCGAAGACTCTCAGTTTGTCCCCATTGAGGATGAGATTAGCTGTGGGCTTTTCATATATGGCTTTTATGATGTTTAAGAATGTTCCTTCTATCCCGACTTTCTCGAGAGTTTTTATTAAGAAAGGGAGCTGTATTTTATCAAATGCTTTTTCTGCATCTATTGACAGGATCATATGGTTCTTATCTTTTCTCTTGTTAATATGATTTATCACATTGATTGATTTGCGAATATTGAACCAGCCCTGCAACACAGGGATGAATCCCAATTGATCATGTTGAATAATTCTTTTTATAGGCTGTTGGATTCGATTCACTAGTGTCTTGTTGACAATTTTTGCATTCATAGTCATCAGGGATATTGGCCTGTAGTTCTCTTTCTTTGTTGGGTCTCTATCTGGTTTGGGAATCAAAGTGATGCTGGCTTCATAGAATGAGTCCGGGAGTTTTCCTTCCATCTCAATTTTTTGCAACAGCTTGAGGAAGATAGGTATTAACTCTGTTTTAAATGTCTGGTAAAATTCCCTAGGGAAGCCATCTGGTCCAGGGCTTTTATTTGTTGGGAGATTTTTGATAACTGATTCAATTTCTTCACCAGTTATTGGTCTGTTCAAATTTTCTAATTCTTCCCATTTGAGTTTTGGTAGCATGTGGCTGTTTAGGAATTTGTCCATTTCTCCCAGGTTGTCCAACTTGACGGCATATAGTTTTTCATAATTTTCTCTGATTATTACTTGTATTTCTGAGGGATTGGGTGCAATCATTCCATTTCCATTCGTGATTTTATTAATTTGGTTTCTCTCTCTCTCTCTCTCTCATTTTTTTTTTTTGAGAAGCCTGGCTAGAGGTTTGTCTATTTGTTTTATTTTCAAAGAACCAGCTCTTGGTTTCATTGATATCTTCCACTACTTTTTCTGTTTCCATATGATTAATTTGTGCCCTGATCTTTGTTCTTTCTCTCTTTCTGCTGGGCTTGGGTTGTCTTAGCTGTTCTGCTTCTAGTTCTTTTAGGCTTGCTGTTAGAATTTGTGTTATTGATTTTTCTTGTCTCTTGAGGTGGGCCTGGATTGCAATATATTTCCCTCACAGGACTGCCTTTTTCACATCCCAGAGCATTTGAATTGTTGTATTTTCATTTTCATTTGTTTCCATGTATTTTTTAATTTCTTCTCTGATTTCTTGGTTGACCCACTCGTCTTTTAGTAGGTTGTTTCTTAGACTCCATGTTTTTGGGTATCTTCCAGGCTTTTTCCTGTGGTTGATGTCAAGTTTCAAAGCATTGTGGTCTGACAGTGTGCACGGTATGATCTCAATTCTTTTATATTTATTCAGAGCTTCCCTGCGCCCCAGAATGTGGTCTATCTTGGAAAATGTACCGTGTGCAGTTGAGAAGAATGTAAATTCCTTTGCCCCTGGGTGAAGGACCCTGAAGATGTTAGTTAGTCCCATCTGTTCCAATGTGTCTTTCAGGGCCATTGTTTCTGTGGCGATTCTCTGTTTTGTGGATCTATCCAATGCTGAGAGTGGAGTGTTAAGTTCCCCTACTACTAGGACATTTTTATCGATAAGGTTGCTAGTTTTTGTAATTAGTTGTTTTACAAATTTGGGTGCCCCCGAATTCGGCACATAGATATTTATAATTGTTAGCTCTTCCTGCTGGATGGTCTCTGTGATTATTATGTAGTGTTCTTCTTCATCTCTTATTTACATCATTCATTTTAAAGTCTTTTTTTGTCTGATATAAGTGTGGCTACTTCAGTTTTCTTCTGAGTTCCCGTAGCATGGTAGATAGTTCTCCATCCCCTCACTTTCAATCTGAAGGTGTCCTCAGGTTTAAGATGAGTCTCTAGAAGACAGCAAATAGATGGGTCTTTTTTTTTTAATCCATTCTGTTACCCTGTGTGTTTTGATTGGTGCATTTAGTCTATTTACATTCAGTGTTTTTGTTTTTTGTTTTTTTTGAAAAATATGGGCTTATAGTCACTGTATTATCTGTAGGTTTCATGCTTGTAAGGCTGTCTCTGATAGTGTGTGTTCTTTGCAACCTTTCCTTCATAGAGTGCCCCTCTGGATCTCTTGTAATGCTGTCTTATTTGTGATGAATTCCTTCAGTTTTTGTTTGTTGGGGAAAACCTTGATCTCTCCTTCTATTCTGAATGACAGGCTAGCCGGATACAGGATTCTTGGTTGCATATCCTCCTGCTTATCCCATTGAAGATATTCTGCCATTCCTTTCTGGCTTGCCAAGTTTCTGTAGATAAGTCTGCTACAACCCTTATGTGTCTACCTTTGTATGTGAAGGCACTTTTTTCCCTAACCGCTTTCAGAATTCTGTCTCTGTCTTTATATTTTGCCAGTTTCACTGTGATGTGTTGTGCAGGTCTATTTAAGTTACATCTGAGGGGAGTTCTCTGTGCCTCTTGGATTTCCATGCCCGTTTCCTTCCTCATGTTGGGGAAGTTCTCAGCAATGATTTGTTCAAGTACCCCTTAGACTCCTTTCTCTCTTTCTTCTTCCTCTGGAATTCCTTTGATATGGATATTGTTTCGTTTGAGTGCATCGCTTAGCTCTCAAATTCTCCTTTCCTGTTCCTGGATCAGCTTCTCTCTCTTTTTCTCTGCTTCCTCTTTTTCCATAAATTTATCTTCTAATTCACTTATTCTCTCTTCTGCCTCTTCAATCCGCACTGTGGCTGCTTCCAATTTGCTTTGTACTTCATTAAAGCCCTTTTTTAATTCTTCCTGACTGTTTTTAAGGTTCTTGAACTCTGCTGCACAGGACCCCTTGCATTCGTCTATGCTTTTTTCAAGCCCAGCGATTAGTTTTATGATTATCATTCTATATTTATGTTCTATTATGTCGCTTATATCTGTTTTTATCAATTCTTGAGCTGTCACTACTTCCTGCAGATTCTTTTGATGAGAATTCTTCCGTTTCATTATTTTGGCTAGGTGTGTTTTGGATTGTTTCTTGAAGTTGCCCTGGAAAGGAAAACAGATGGT
The DNA here is from genome assembly GCA_030068075.1 of Paguma larvata. NCBI lineage: Eukaryota > Metazoa > Chordata > Mammalia > Carnivora > Viverridae > Paguma > Paguma larvata. The sequence continues at coordinate 120,096,702 of CM057830.1, read as the reverse complement.
CTTTGTGAGCATTTAATGAGTCAGTTACTGTCCCTGAGCGCAGTGTCCCTGTCTCTGAACCTCATTGTCTTTCACAGAATGGTAGTATTTATAGGCAGCTCACTGCAGTTCAAAAAATGGTGGCTGGTAGTTAGTGATATAATACCATCATTTACTCTTGTCTCTTCACAACGTTTTAACTTTCTAATTAGAAACCATATCCAATTAATCTCAACCGAAGACATCCATATCAAGAGACACCATTTGATGTTGGAAACAATGCAGAAGCTCTAATTATTTAAAAAAAAAGTCTAAAGATTGTTGCATATACACAGTTTACCAATATTTTTGCTACCATTTACTGCTACACACAATCACTTGAAAGAAATTTTGTCATTTAATCTCAGATCTACAAATGTGGCAATGAGTCAACACAATTGACTTTCAAAAACAGAGTGTCTCTGAGTATCCATCTCCATCTGAGGTTTCACTAATGCCTACTATTTTCAGCATCTTCCCTGGGATACAGTATTGTGAGTGACTTTATAGCAGTCATGTGTAAAAAAATATCGAATCTCAAGTCATGTCAGTTTGGAGAGTTTTTTCAGCAGATTCCAGCAAACAAAATATTTTCTCTGCAAGCAACCAGTAGTTGTCACCAAGTCCTGCTTTGTTAGTACTGTTATCTCCAAAATACAGTATTAAGGGTTTTTTCTTTTCAGTAAGCACCCTTTTAACATGTAACAGCTTCTGTTCCATCTTGTTTAAAAAGTTCCACAAGTAACACAATGAAGCATTCCATGACATGTAAGTATCTTTCTCTTGAAGGCCTGGAGTTTCAGTGTGTTACCGTTTTCTCACCATAACTGTAAACTTTGTGACTTTGGCAGTTTTTGCCCCCTTTAAATCTGTTTAGGCCATGAGTCTTTCAAGGAAATGTTTTATTTGAGAATTCTTCATATGTAGTACAGATTGTAAATATAATGAAAAGCAGATTGTACATTTAAATAACTAGTATACCTTAAATCACTCAAGATTACTATTATACCTCAATTACTATTGTTTTTTTGTGTCATTATGTGTAGGATGTAAGCAACAATGGAAGCCTCAGGGGCAAACGGTTTTAGAAAAGCAAAAGAGTTTACTTGTTAAAAAGTTCTGCAGGAAGTTGAGACTCTAAAAGAAGTATGAAAGTGTTTAAAGGGGGGAGGAGTAAAAACAAACAAAAAAGCCACACAGATTAACAAGGTGGTTACTGAGTTTATATTTAGTTTATTGTGGAAGATGATAATTTCTCACATGATTATAATTTTTGAAAGGATTATAGCATATCTGCAGGCATTAGTATCATAAAAGGAAGGAGAGAATTGGTTTCATTAGTCAGTAGCTGAGAGGAAAGGCTTACAGATTGATTTATTTTTGGGAGGTGGGTTAATATTAGAAAGGGTGTTAGTTTTTGTTCGTTCTTTGGTTTGTTTATCTCAGAGTTTAAAGCATTTTCTACCCCTTTCAACTATGGGATATGAGATCTATGATTATTAGTAATGACTTCAGAGTAAGGTAGCATTTCTGCATCCACATGATTAATATGAGAATTTCAGAAATTCCAGAAAGGAAGAGCAGAAAAAAAATAGATGGGAGGAAATTACCAAAATAATAATACGAGTAAGTTTCCTTGAACTGAAGAAAAATATCAACCTCAAGCTTGAAAGAGCCTAGAAAGCACCCAGTATAGTAAATAGAAAAGTTTTAAAAATATGAAAGCAGATTAACATGAGATTCCCAAACACCAATCATAAAGTGTAGATCCTAAATATATCCAAAAAGGGTGAAAATCGGTTACATTCAAAAGAACAAAATCTCCCAAATCTCAGGGAAAATTAATTTTGACCTAGAATTCTAAGCCTTGAAAATTATTGATCAAATGTGAGAGTAGAATAAAGACATTTAGAAAATTAAATTTAGACAATTGAATCTCCATGCACCTTTTCTTAGTATGTTCCTTCAGTGTGTGTGTAAAAATGAGGTATAAACCAAGTCAATTCCACCGCTTAGCTCAATGAAAGGAAATCTTGGGATGACAACTGAGCAATAAGTCTAAAGAATAATTTTTCCCAATGGAAGTAAGAAGACATTCAGAAGGGAGCATCTGGCAATAAAGGAGATTCCAAAAATTTATTAGGATCCTTAAGAATATGGATCATACTAAGAAGGTAATAAAGGTAAACAAATAAAGGGAACAAGATATGCAAATAGAGCCTCATAAAAGCAAAAAGATTATACTAGGAAAAGAAAATAATACATTACTGAGTTGTGCAGTAAGCAATATTTAATAGTCATAATATAGAAATGTTGCATATTGATTTTCAACTTTTAAAGCCAACTATAGACAAAGCACTTGTAGACTTATACAACAGAATGTAAATGTCATCAATCTTGATAACAGAAAAATATAAGTTCAGAAGCAGTAATGGGTACATAGCAAGGAGGAAGAATAAAGGAAGGAAAGATTAAGAGTGTTCTACAGTCATTTGACATAGGAGTGAAGAAAGTTTATGATAGCTCTAGAAACAAAAAATGAAAGCGTGAGTACAGGAATATCTTCTTATCTAAATCTAATTCATTCTTGAGAATATTTTGGAAAGAAAATATTCAGATAGCAGCCGAGTTTTTCCATTATTTAAATAGAAAAGAACACTTTATTCATAGCCCATTCAAAAACCCTAACCCATTTCTGTAAATATTACTAAACACTCTGACACCTCTATATTACCACCTACAAAGATTTCCACATAACAGAAAGCATTTTAAGCTCCAATTATCAAATTATTTAACAGTTAAAGACCTCATTAGATGTCATGTTTGTGAATAATACAATACATGGGCAGGGGAGCTACTGAAACTGTCTCTGGTCTGAGGGGCTGGTGAGCACCAAAATTTATGTTCCTTCTTCACCTTGATAACACAATTAGGAGCTGGGTCTGAATGCCATATCTGGCCTGCTGCCTCAGCAAGCCCTAGGCCTCTAGTCTACACCAGTCCCAGATACCTTGGACCATAGAAAAAAAAAAAAGCTGTGGTTTAAAATAGCAACTAGAATACAGAGGAACTTGTATGGAACTGCCAAATGGCATGGGGACTGCTGGAACTCTCTCCAGGTTGGAGGGGCTGGTGAGTGCCATAGTTTACATTCCCTATCCTAGTGTGGACAGGAGCAGGATTCTGGTACCCCAGCTGGCCTTTCACCTCAGTGAGCCACAGGCTCCTAGACCGCACCAGCCGCAGCCACCCGACCAAGGCAACCTCAGCATACACACACTAGTTAATGTTTACAAGCCATTGTACCAAGGTGACACAGGTGCAAACCACCTTGTAACACTCCAGACCCATTCCACTTTGGCTCCCAATGGCTTGCTAGGGTATCCTTGGCACAAAACGCTCCAGGACCTCCTGACTCACACCTGCTTCAGCTGCAGCTGCCCCACCAGGGTGCCCCCAGTGCAGAGTGCTACAGGAACCCTCAGCCCTTGCCTGCCTTAGTTTTAACTACCCCTCTAGGGTACCCTTTGAATGGAATGCCCTGGGACCCCCTGGCTTACATCATGTATTGGCTCCAGCTGCCCGACCAGGGTGCTACCTGTGTGGAGTGACCCAGGTAGTCTTCGCTCTAGTTGCCCTGCCAGAGCACCCTCTTCACTAAGCACCCATTAGTAATCAGTTGATTTTTCAGCAGAAACTTTGCAGGCCAGAAGGTAGTGGCCTGATATATTCAAAGTGTTTAAAGGAAAAAAAACAAAAAACAAAAAACAACTACAATGAAGAATACCCTACCTAGCAAGATTATCATTCAGAATGGAAGAAGAGAGTTTCCCAGACAAACAAAAATTAGAGTTCATCCCTACTAAACCAGTCTTACAAGAAATGTTAAAGGGACTTCTTAAATGGAAAAAAGGCTATAATTTAAAGTAAGAAAATTATAAACAAGAAGATGTGAAATATGACAATATACATAAAACATAGAAGGGAGAATAAAAAGGAAGTTCTTTTAGAATGTGTTCTGACTTAAGTGACCATCAACTTAATTTAGACTGCTATATACTTAAGATGCTATATGTCAACTTCAGGATAACCTCAAATCGGAACCCTAGAAGAGGTGCGCGCGCGCGCGCGCACACACACACACACACACACACACACACACACACACGAAAGAAAGCCAAGCATACCACTACAGAAAGTCACCAATCATAAGTAAACAGAGTAAGAGAAGAAAGGAAGAGAGAATAACTACAAAAACAGTCAGAAAACAATTAACAAAATGTCAGTAAATATATATACCTATCGATAATTACTTTACATGTAAGTGGTCTAAGTGCTTCAGTCAAAAGTTGTAGGGTGTCAGAATGGATAAAAGAACAAGACCTATCCATATGCTGCCTATAAGAGACTCCCTTCAGAATAAAGACACATATATACTGAAAGTGAAAAGATGAAAAAAGATATTTCATGCAAATGTAAATGAAAAAAAAAACAGGATAGCAATACTTATATAGACAGGATAGCAATACTTAGAAAGACAAAATGGACTCTAAAACAAAGACTATAGGGGCGTCTGAGTGGCTCAATCGGTTTAGCGTCCAACTTCGGCTCAGGTCATGATCTTGCAGTTTTAGGTTTGAGCTCCACGTTGGGCTCTGTGTTGACAGCTCAGAGCCTGGAGTCTCCTTCAGATTCTGTGTCTCCCCCTCTCTCTGCCCTTCTCATGCTCATGCTCTATCTCTCTCTGTCTCTCGATAATAAATGAAAACGTTAATAAAATAAAATAAAACAAAGACTATAACAAGAGACAACTAAGGGCAATGGATAATGATAAAGGGAGCAATCCAACATGATATAAAAATTATAAACATTTATGCACCCTAAGTTGCAGCACCTAAATACATAAAGCAAATATTAACAAAGGGAAAAATTGTCAGTAATATACTAATAGTAGGGGACTTTAACACCCCACTTACATCAAAGGATAGATTATCTGGGCAGAAAATCAATAGTGTCTTTGAAAAACAGATTAGACTACATGAACTAGACTACATGAACTTAACAGTTATACACAGAATATTCCATCCAAAACAGCAGAATATACATTCTTTTTAAGTGCACATGGAATATTCTCCAGGATAGATCACATATTAGTCCACAAAACAAATCTCAATAAACTGAACAAGATTGAAATAATATCATGCATCTTTTCCAACCACGAATAGAAATCAATTGAAAGAAGAAAAACTGGAAAAAACACGAACACGTGGAGGCCAAACAACAAGCTACAAAACAGCAAATGAGCCAAGAAGTCAAAGAGGAGATTAAAAAACACATAGAGACAATAAAATGAAAACACAACAGTCCAAAACCTTTGGGATGCAGTGAAAGCAGTGCAGCCTACCTCAAGAAACAAGAAAGATATCAAATAAAGAGTCTAACTTTATACTGAAAGGAACTAGGAAAAGCATAGTAAACAAAATTCAAGATTAGTAAAGGGAAGAAAAATAATAAAGATCAGAACAGAAATAAATGAAGTAGAAACAAAAAAGGATCAATGAAACCAAGAGCTGTTTTTTGAAAAGATAAACAAAACTAACAAACCCTTAGCCAGACACATCAAGAAAAAAAAAGGAGAAAGGACCTAAATTAAAAAAAACAAAACAAACAAACAAAAAAAAAAACAAATGAAAGAGAAGTAACAACCGAGCCCACAGAAATACAATTATAAAAGAATACTACAAAAATTATATGTCAACAAATTGGATAGCCTAGAAGAAATGGATATAAGTACCATAACTTCTTTATCCATTCGTCAGTTGATGGGCACTTGGTCTCTTTCCATGATTTGGCTATTGTCGAAAGTGCTGCTATGAACATTGGGGTACACGTGCTCCTATGGAACTGGAGGGTATTATGTTAAGTGAAATAAGTCAGTCAGAAAAAGACAGATACCAATGTTTCCACGAATAGGTGGACTTTGTGAGACTAAGCAAAAACCAGGGGGAGGGGAAGAGGGGAAAGGAAAAAAAGACACAGAGAGGGAGGGAGATAAAACATAAGAGACTCTCAAAGACTAAGAAAAAACTGAGGGTGAGGGGGATGAGGGAGGGGGGAGAGGGGGTGATGGGCATTAAAAAGGGCACATGTTTGGATGAACACTGGGTGTTATATGTAAACCAATTTGAAAATAAACTATTATAAAATTAAAAAGAAAAAGAAAGAAATGGATAAATTCCTAGAAACATACAGTCTTCCAAAACTGAACCAGGAAGAAATAGGAAATCTGAATAGGCCAATTACTGGTAATGAAATTGAATTGGTAATAATAACAATAAACTCTCTAAGAACAAAAGTCCAGGACCAGATGGTTTCACAGGTGAATTCTATCAAAATTTAAAGAACAGTTAATATCTATTCCCCTCGAACTATTCCAAAACATACAAGGAGAAGGAAAGCTTCTAAATATATTTGAAAAGGACAGTATTACCCTGATACCAAAGCTAAAGACACTACAAAAAAAGAAAACTACAAGCCAATATGCCTGGTGAACATAAATACACGAATCCTTCACAAAACATTATCAAATCACATTCAACAATACATTAAAAGAATCGTTCACCACAATCAAGTGGGGCTTATTCTGGGGATACAAGGATTTTTTTTAAATTTTAATATTTATTTTTAAGAGACAGATAGAGACAGAGCATGACCAGGGGAGGGACAGAGAGAGAGGGAGACACAGAATCTGAAGCAGGCTCCAGACTTTGAACCTCAGCCCAGAGCCCGATACAGGGCTCAAACCCACGAACCGTGAGATCATGACCTGAGCTGAAGTTGGACACTTAACGGACTGAGCCACTCAGGCCCCTCCGAGAATGGTTTAATATCCACAAATAAATCAATAGGATACCCTGCATCAACAAACTAAAGTACAAAAATTATACAATCGTCTCAATAGATGCAGAAAAAGCATCTGACAAAATTCAACATACGCTCATGATAAAAACTTTCGTTTAAAGGAAACATACCTCAGCATAATAAAGGCCATATATGAAAAACCTACAGCTGACAACATATTAAACAATGAAAAACTGAGAGCTTTTCCTCTAAAGTCAGGGATAAGACAAGGATGTCCATTCTCATCACTTTTATCCAGCATAGTACTGAAAGTCCTAGCAATTAGACAAGAAAAATATATAAAAGGCATCCAAATTGGTAAGGAAGAAGTAAAACTTTCACTATCTGCAGGTGACATAATACTATCCATAGAAAACCATAAAGAATCCAACAAAAACACTGTAAGTAATAAATGAGTTCAGTAAACTTGCAGGATATAAAATTAATACCCAGAAATTGGTAGCATTTCTATACACTAATAAGGAAATAACAAAGAAAAATTAAGAGAGCACTTTCATTTACAACTGCACCAAAAAGAATAAAATACTCAGGAATAAACTTAATCAAGGAAGTGAAAGAGCTGTACTCTGAAAACTATAAAAGATTGCTGAAAGACACTGAAGTCGATGCAAACAAATGAAAAGATATTTCATGCTCATGGATTGGAAGAATTAATATTGTTAAAATGCCCATACTACCCAAAGCTATCTACAGATTCAATGCAATCTCTATCAAACAGCACTAGCCTTTTTCACAGAACGAAAACAAAGAATCCTAAAATTTGTATGAAACCGCAAAAGACCCTGAATAACCAAAGCAATCTTGAGGAGGATGAACAGGGATGGAGATATCACAATCCCGGATTTCAAGATATACTACAAAGCTGTAGTAATCAAAACGGTATGGGACTGGCACAAAAATAGACATATAAATCAGTGGAAAAGGGCAGAGAGCCCAGAAATAAACCTATGCTTATATGGTCAATTAATCTATGACGAAGGAGGCAAGAATATACAGTGAAGAAAAGACAGTTTCCTCAATAAACAGTGTTGGGAAAACTGGACAGCTACATGGAAAGGAATGAAACTGGACCACTTTCTTACATCATACAAAAATATAAACTTAAAAGGGATAAAGGACCTAAATGTGAGACCTGAAACCCTAAAGCTTCTAAAAGAAAATATAGGCAGTAATTTCTTTGGCATTGGCCTTAGCAACATTTTTCTAGACACGTCTCCTCAGGCAAAGGAAACAAAAGCAAAAATAAACTATTGAGACTACATCAAAATACAAAACTTTTGCACAGCGAAGAAAACCACCAACAAAACAAAGACAACCTACTAAGTGGGAAAAGATATTTGCAAATGATATATGCAATAAGGGGCTAATATTCAAAATATATAAAGAACTTATACAACCCACAACAAAAAAGAAATAATCTGATTTAAAAAATGATCAGAGAACCTTAATAGACATATTTTCAAAGAAGACATACAGATGGCCAAAAGACACACAAAAAAGATGTTCAGCATCACTAACCATCAGGGAAGTGAAAATCGAAACTACAATGAGATATCATCTTACACCTGTCGAAATGGCTAGGATCAAAAAGACAAGAAATAACAAAGATGTGAAGAAAAAGGAACCCTTGTGTACTCCTGGTGGGAATGTAAATTGGTATAACCACTGTGGAAAACAGTATGAAGCTTCCTCAAAAAATTATAAATAGAAACACCTTATGATCCAATACTTCCACTACTGGGTATTTACCTAAAGCAAATGAAAACACTAATTTGAAAAGATATATGGACCCCTGTGTTTATTGCAGCATTATTTACAATAGCCAAGATATGGATGCAACCCAAGTATCCATCGATAGATGAATGGATACAGATGTGGTATAGATATATAATGACATATTACTCAGCCACACTAAAAATGAGATCTTGCCATTTGTGATAACATGGATGTACCTAGTGAGTATTATGCTAGGTGGAATAAGTCAGACAGAGGAAGACAAATGCTGTATGGTTTCACTCATATCTGGAATCTAAACACCAAAACAAATGAATGAACAAATAAAACACATAACCAGACCTACAAATACAGAGAACAAACTGATGTTTGCCAAAGGGGAGGAGAGTGGGGAATTGGGGAAAATGGGGAAAAGGGAAGTGGCAGATCCAGGATTCCAGTTACGGAATGAATGTCACAGGAATAAAAGTCACAGCATAAAGAGTATAGTCAATGATATTGTAATAGTGTTGTGCGGTGACAGATGGCACATTTGTGGTGAGTCTAGCATAATGTATAAACTTGTTGAATCACTATGTTGTACACTTGAAACTAATGTAACATTGTGTGTCAACTATACTTCAATGGAAAAAAAAAAACAGTAAGACACACAGTGGCAGTAAAAGCAGTCAATTTAGAGATATGATGCAAGTCTTCTGGTGACAAAATAACAATTAGATAGAAATGTTCAAAAGGTTCCTTTGGGGGAGCAGGACTGGACATGTAGATTACTGCTTTGCATTATTAAATCTGTATATTGTTTGATTTTTAAAAGCCCAGGGCACATATTTTTGCTACGAGTAAAGTTGAAAATTTGTTTTAAAAATTTTTTAAAGTTTATTTATTTTTGAGAGAGAGAGAGAGAGAGAGAGAGAGAGAGAGAGAGAGAGAGAGAGAGAATGAGCCGGGGAGGGGCAGAGAGAAAGGGAGACAAAGAATCCGAAGCAGGATCCAGGTTCCCACAGAGCCTGATGAGATCATGCAAGGTGAAGTCAGATGCTTAACTGATTGAGCCACCCAGGGTCCCCATGAAAATTTGTTTTTCAAGAATGAAAATCTCACCAAGTCACAGCATAGCTATAATAGTCTTCAAAGTTGCCTCCATCCTCCCTCATTCATTTCTTTTTGTTTGCCTTTGATTTTTGGACATAGCACTCTTATGACCATTTTTATTACACTTATTTATAAATACCTCTCTACATTCATTACAGAATGACTATCACAGCCATTGCCTTAAATAAAACATTCTCAATGTAGGAAGTGGGTATCACTTTTATGAAAATATCTATTACATGTGTTTTTATTTTTATTTTAAAGTATTAGTTTCTTTTAAGTTGAAATATAACTGGCATATAACATTGTGTGAGTATAAGGTGTAACATGTTGATTTGATGGATTTCTATATTGCAATATGATTACCACAATAACTTTAGTTAACACCTCTATCACATGACATAATTATCATGTCTTTTTTTGTGGCGGGAACATTTAAGGTTTAATCTCATAGCATCTTTAATGTTTATAATACAGTATTATTGACTATCATCAGTATGTTGTGCATTAGATCTCTAGAACTTATTATTTTAGTTTCAAGTTTGCACCCTTTAACAACACTTCCCCAATTTCCTCATGACCTAACCCTTGGCAACTACCATTCCCCTCTCTGTTTCTACAAGGTTGGTTTTTTAGCTTCTACATGTAAGTGATATCATATAATATTTGTCTTTGGCTGGCTGATCTCACTAAGCATAATCCCCTCAAGGATCATCCATGTTGTTGCAAATGCAAGATTTCCTTTTTTTCTCATGGCTGAATAATATTTCACTATGTATATACATACCACATCTTCTTTATTCTTTCATTAATTGTTTCTATCTTGGCTATTGAGAGTAATACTGCAACAAACATGGTAGTGCAGAAAAAGATCCTGTTTTCATTTTACTTTTATAAATACCCAGAAATGCGATTGCTGGATCCTATGGTAATTCTATTTTTAATTTTTTGAAAAACCTCCATACTGTTTTCCATAATGGTTATACTGATTTACATTCTCACCAACAGAGCAAAAGTGTTCCCTTTTCTCTATATCCTTGCCAACACTTGTTATCTTTTGTCTTTTTGATAATAGCCATTCTAACAGATATGAAGTGATATCTCACTGTGGTTTTGATTTGCATATCCCAGATGATTAGTGATGTTGAACACTTTCTTATATACCTGTTAGCTATTTGTGTGACTTATTTTGAGAAATGTCTATTCAGGTCTTTTGCCCATTTTTAAATCAACTTATTTGTTTTCTTGGAGTTGTGTGAATTCTTTATATATTTTGGATACTAACCCCTTATATGATTTGCAAATATTTCCACCATTTTGTAGGCTGTCTCTTCACTCTGTTGATTATAATAAATTGCAATAAACCATGTGTGATTTACCTGAAATCGATAGTGATGATCATAATGGCTTGCACCTGGTATGACAAATAGGCAAGGAGAAAAGAATAACAAAAAAATGGCACCTTGAGTCTCCAAAGCTTAGTTGGTGTGGTATTATAGGCAGAATCAGTCAGCAACTGCTATGCTTTCTACCCTCAAGTTGGCAAGCATTCACAGGACAGGGTTGGCAGACATACCCTAAGATGAGTGTCAATGAGTCATACCCTGTGTAACCCTTGTATAACCCTTTCCCTAGAGGGTGAATAATACCTGAAACTTTCTTTTGAACACCAATATAAAAAAGAAAATGGGATGTTACTTTCATGACTATGTTATGTTATTTAAGACTCTATCCTATCAGACTAAATTCTAATGCTGGCCTTGAAGAAGCAAACAGCCATATTGTGACAGCCTTAGCCTCTGGGACCTGAGGGAAACCTACAGTTAAGAGACAGTAAAAATCAGGGCTCTCAGTTATATAGCACAAGGAAATAAATTTTGGCAGCCACTTTTGGAACTTGGAAAGGGACTCTAAACTCCCAATGAGAAGGCAGCCTTGTTACAAACCTTTATTGCAGCCTTTTAAGGTCCTGAGTAGAGGACCCAACTAAGCCATACCTAGACCCTTGACCCATGGAAAATGAGCTAAGAGATGTGTGTTGTTCACAGCTGCTAAATTTGTACTACTTGTTACATAGCAATATAAAACTAATACAGGGTGAGAGAGGGTAGGAGGAGGATAGAGGATAAATATAGCCAGTTGGTGTCCAACGAATAGGCTGGTAACTTTGCTATGAGTGATTATTTTGTTTCCAGGCCTGAGGCAAGCATGTGCTTCTGAGGAGGACTCAGATTGGAAGAAGCTCGAGAACATCAGTCTGGGCCCGAAGCGGAGGCTGATGTAAATACTTATTTTGCACAGAATTAATTGGCAACTTTGAGCTTTCTAACTTTAGCAGTGCCATCTCAGCATCTCACCACATTTGACATTCAGTGACTCAGGAACCCAGGAGCCAGCTTGCATGCATGTGACAGGACTAAAAACTAGTGGGTTGAGGTAAAGGAACTATTATCTATGGGATACTAATTAAGTTGCATTCATGCCTAAATTGCAGTTATTCCTGCTACTTAAGAAATGCTCTCAACTGAAACTCTTGTGCTCATAATGATAAGGCATGGATTTGTTTACCCAGGTTTGTCCACTCACTATTTTCTTATGAAATCTAGTACTCAGAGTCAGGACTTACAATTTGAATCTTACAAACCTAGTGAAAGGCAAATCATAGGAAAGCCTGCAATAAGTCAATTTCGAAAGTGGAAGGGTAGGGGAGCAGAGCAGGCAGCAGCAGCATTTTCTTAGCTATTAAAGAGGTCCATTGACATACACCTGCTCAGCCACCACTGAGGTGATTCTGAAGGTTTTCACCAGACTTCCCAGGGGTCCTAATGAAATTTTGTTCTAGGTTTAGAACTCTTCCCCTTAAGAACCTCTGTATTCATTTGCTTGGGCTGCCATAACAAAATACTAGACTAGGTGACTTAAACAACAAATATTTATTATCTCACAGTTTTGAAGGTCACAGTTGTGAAGTCTGAGATCAAGGTGTCAGCAGGTTGGCTCCTTCCTGTCTCCTTGGCATGTAGATGAGCATCTTCTCCCTGTGTCTTTACGTGGTCTTCCCTCTGTATGTCTGTGACCTAATCCTTCTGTGTGTGTCTGTGTCCAATCTCTTTGTAAGGATACCAGTCATATTGCATGAGGATCTGCTCAAATGACCTCTGTAAAGATCCTATCTTCAAATATAGTCACAGGTTGAGGTCCTGTGGGTTAGGACTTCAACATATGAATTTTTGGGAGAAAAACTTCAGCCCATAACAAGTTATAAATAGGTATTTCAAATACAGCTTTTAGCTCAGTCAGAGACTGTGCTTATCATAAGGGTGATTATCATAAGGTGATTAAAAGACACTGTCTAGGGGTGCCTGGGTGGCTCAGTCAGTTAAGCATCCAGCTCAGGTCATGATCTCACAGTTTGTGGGATTGAGCCCCTGCATTAGGCTTTGTGCAGCACAGAGTATGCTTGGGATTCTGTCTCTCCCTCTCTCTGCCACTTCCTCCCACCTCTTTCTCGATTTCTCTCTCTCAAAATAAATAAACTTAAAAAAGGATATTGTCTAATACATAAAATATAAAGTTTCATTAGGTCAACAGCAAGGATGTAACCATATGAAGCTGGCTGCACAGGACTCATCAGCCCTCTCCCCATCAGAAGAATCGTATTTGGACTTTCAAGTCTCCGTGAAAGTAGCTCCTTCCCAATGATACCATCTGTTTTGGGTTTAATTGCATCTCTCCCAAATCCATATATTGAAGTTCTAACCACCAGTATCTCAAAAGTGAAATTATTTGGAAACAGGGTCACTGAACGTGTAATTACTTAAGATGAGGCCAATTAGTGTAGGGTGGGTCCTTAATTCAATATAATTGGCATCCTTATAAACAGAAATTTGGACACAGACATGTACACAGGAAGATCTATGTAAAGAACAAGGCAGAGATTGAGGTGACACATCTACAAGCCAAGGAAACACCTAGTACAAATACCTTCCCTCATAGACCCCAGAAAGAACCAACTCTGCCAATGCCTCAATCTTGGATTTCTAGCTCCAGGACTGTGAGATAATACATTTCTGTTGTTTAAGCCACACAATTAGTGATAGTTTATTAGAGCATCCCTAATAGACATTTGATGGGGTAAGTTCCCACCAAATTCTTTGACAAATTCAATCTGGGTCCTACTCAGGTAAGTAGGGATTCTGTATTAGTCAAGGAAATTAATGCTAGCCGTGGTATAAAGAACCCCCAATCTCAGTGGTTTAACACAGTACAAGTGTATTTCTTGCACATAACATAGTCTGAGGAGATTTTGATGGATCTTTTGCATAGTTCATTAAGTGATGATTCAGAGATCAAGGCTCTACTATAACTAGGGCCTTTGGGCCCTACTGAATCCTCTCCATCTGACAGGCTGATAAACAGAGTATGGAGAAGGAATATCAGCTTTTAATTTCCTTGGGATTGTCAGATCCTGGGGAATGAAGATGAGTATCCCTTGGGTAAGATTTACTTATAGTCTTGCTGCCTCCTGTCTAACAAATGAGGGCTCAGGTACTTGGGTGGCTCAGTCAGTTAAGCACCTGACTTTGGCATAGGTCATGATCTTATCATTCGTGAGTTCAAGCCCTGAGTCAGGTGAGCTCGAGTTCTTCATCAGATGAGCTCAAGCCCTACTTCAGGTGAGTCCCGCTTCTCTCTCTCTCTCTCTCTCTCTTTCTCTCTCTCTCTCTCTTTCTCAAAAAAAAATAAATAAGAGCAGTTTGGAATGATCAGAATGGTATATACAACTTGTTCACTAATACACTGGTTCCTCTCTTTCTTGGATACATAGCTACACTTCCCAGACCCCTGCAATTAAATGGGCCGTAAAAATATGTCATTACAAATGGAGTAGTCTCTAGGTCTGCCTGAAGTTCCTATCCCACAGGAACCTGAACCCCATTCCTAGCTCATATGCTCACTGATGGCTGCGTGACCTTAGACAAGACTGTCTTATTTTTTCTTTGAGACTTTCTTTTCCTATATGTCCAATGACAAATATGGACCAGATGACTAACTTAAGAGGAATAAGTTCTTGGTCTAAGCAGAGGTGAGACCAAGATAGTGTTAAGTCATCTGAGTGAATTTGATCAGAAAGGTTGATGAGGATGAGGGCTGACTCTTGACAGAGTGTCTAGAGGAAAGATGATGGGGAAATTTTCATGGTAGACATTATCCACTGTCTACACAGTGAGCCTTACCCTCCCATCAGTATTACATTTTTTACTATAGTTTTAAAGAGAAAAATAAGTAAAAAATGCCTACTATTGTAATCTCCTACCCCATTTCCCATGTCTACCATATTTTCTTTCTTTCAGATTGCATTTGATTTTCTACATGTGAAATGTATTCCTGGCTGGAATATCATTGATTTAAAGCTGAACCCTGTTGCTTTCTAGGGAATTAGACAAGTTGATGAAAAGAAATCTTATGTTGAGGTCCCTTCTGAGCTCTGTCTCTCTGTCTCTGTTTCTATATCTCTGTTTCTGTCTCTCTCTCCTTTGCTCTGTTCTTCTCTTATCTGGGAATTCAGAAATGTCAGTTCCCACACCGAACTTCCAATTTCAGTAGAGATCTCTAGTATTTTGAACAAGGTTGCAATACTTTCTTGATCTTTATTCTCTAGAAATCAAAGTGACAAAAACAAGAAAGTAAAAATATCCTGGATAATTCATTTAATCATTTGGAATCCATTGTTATGTTTCTCTTGCTTATCTTTTACAAAGTCATATCATCCCTGTAGTGTTGCAATGAATGAATAATGTTTCAAGCCATCAAATATTGCTGGCGAAAGGAAAATATAATGAAATTTTAATTTGAATTATCTTAATCACCATTCATTATCAGCAGTGCTCAGAAGCTCAGAGATTAATGAAAGCTACCTATGGAGCACAGGAGTTCATGCATCCCTCAGGAACTCACTTTGAGTCTTTCTCTTCTACAGTGTAGAGAAGCTGGAGGGCTGATGAATGCAGGTATTCATTTGTAAGCTTATGTTAGATAATCAAGGAGACTCCAGCATGCCTAAGGGTTCAATTCATGTGTATGTTGGTGTTGAGTAGCTAGACAAGTACTAGAGGTCAAATCTGTTGATTCCCAGTCCATTCCTCTCTTCGAAGTTGTAGCGTACCACTCCCAGTTCAGTTTTCCTTTTAGAATCCCATTTAGAATAGTGTTATTTTTCCACTTTTCATTAGTGTTATACCCTTCCCTTTCAGTGATTTTGTGCAGTCAGTGTATCCATAAAATTTTCTCAGATTCTTAATTTGATACATGTACCAATTTAGGTTCCATGGGAAACATACATTGGGATGGAGTTATGAGTGCAAAAAGTTGTTTGTGGAACAACACCTGTGAAAAGAAAAGGCGGGAAATAGAACTGGGCAGAGAGAGGAGTCATATTCCAATATAGACATGTCAAAGTCTCTGCTAGACAAAAGGAGAGATAAAAGCAAAGACTGCCTCTTACAGGAATATTACTAAGATGTCTTGCTAAGTGCCACTGGATAGAAATAGCTAGGTCCTCGTACTATTTTTCTCAGTCATTAGTTGAGGCTATCTTGTTAAGAGCATGACTGGTTCAATGCTGAGGTGGGCTCTTAAGGAGTTCACAATTGAAAGATATCTACTTGCATCTGGGCAGCAAGTTCTTTCTTGAAGGCTGTTCTAAATGGTACATCCCCATATCTACCAAAACATTCTTAATGTTTAGCATCAATTTTATAAGAACAAAAATACTTTTTCCTTTTAATTTTTAAGGTTTGAACTTATGCTTCTGGAAGTATGATCAAATAAATGTTCTTCAAAAGCCCTTAGAATACCTACAGAAGGTACGATCCCCTCAGAAATGTTGTATAAAATATAATAAACCTCTTATCTTTGTTCAGGAGAAAGTAATAAGCTAGTATCAAGTATCCTGAGTGGAGATGAGAATGCAGAATATACACTTGGCTTTTCTCACAGATCCCTTCAGGCCTAGCACTCAATAGTCTTCCTGCCCCACTGCCAGTAACACAGAGGTTATTCTAAGACCAGCACATTCATACTAGGGACCAGTCCCAGGAAATGATACTGGAGCTCTGTTTCCTATAAATCTGGATTTAGTGTAGTTTTGTGATGTTTATAAGCCCCTTAAGACTTTCAGAAAATGTCCTTACATTTTTAGCTCCTGGGATTGGGTCAGAAAATTGGAGGCGAGAATGAGAGGCAGTCCATCGATGGACCTCCAATTAGGGCTTAATTTGTAGTTGAAAGAAAATTCTAAGTCATGGTGCTCAAACCTCAATAAGCAATTTGATTATAAGCATTTCTTGTTAAATTGGAGTATTTATATACTTTACGTAAAAGTTAGAGTTTTAGGGGCTCTTGGGTGGCTCAGTTGGTTAAGCGGCCGACTTCAGCTCAGGTCATGATCTCGCCATCTGTGAGTTCAAGTCCCGCGTTGGGCTCTGTGCTGACAGCTCAGAGCCTGGAGCCTGCTTCAGATTCCGTGTCTCCCTCTCTCTCTGCCCTTCCCCTGCTCATGCTCTATCTCTATGTTTCTCAAAAATAAATAAACGGTAAATAAATTTAAAGAAGTTAGATTTTTAAATTATTTGTAAAGCTACTGGATTTCCTTTTCCTGAATATCAGTCCAGCAAAGGTTGCCTTTCCAGTTCCTTCTCGAATATCACCAACAGTTTAGTTCCTCAGGAAAGAGATTTCAATACTGAATAAAATAAAATTATTCAACTATACCACTGATTCTCCTGATTCTCAATAGGGTATGTATAGATAAGAAAGAAGAACTTGGGAAAATTTGTTCAAATTACACAACCCTCCACTTTCTCCCTTTCTTCTGGTCCCCTGTTCATACCCTCCAAATGAAAACCACTAATCTATGCAATCCTTATCCCCTTTCTTCCTGTCAGTAATTCTACAGGTTTGGTGGCCCTCATACCAAGTTTCGATGTTCTCTCAGTGGACACATTCACATAATCTTGAACTTGGGGCAGACTTCAGGAATAGTGGATACGGTCATTGGAGATAAACTTTAGGGTCCACTGCATACTCAAGAGGTATATTAAGTCATATCTGTAGGTAGTTCTAGAGTTGAAACTTACTATTCCATGGGGAGCACTAGCCTTTCAGATGTGCAGTGAGACTAACTATACTGGCTTGTTAATTTTGTTAGCTGAGAATGTACCGTAGGGAGGGAAATTGCTAACTGGAGAACTTTCCTTGAATTTTAGCTGGGGCTTCATACCTGCTAGTGTATCTCACTGATGCTGAAAGATTGTTTCCTTAGAATATAAGCATTGTCTTTCTCTAAGTTTCCTATCATTATACTTGAGCCACCTGTTGGGATACTCGATACTTACCTAGGCTTGAACTCTTGTCACCCCACTTCTTTAAGCTATAGCTGCCACTATATGGCACCTTTACTTCCAGACCAAATTGTCTTGAGAATATATAGAAGGGCCTATCATTCATGTACTTGTTTTGTTTCATTAATCCAGCATATTTTCAGGTCTTGGTCCCATCTAGCTTGTTTTGTCCTGCAGTAAACCAGGACATACTTAGCCCTATTCTTAACTAGAATAGAAGTGTCCATAAACATGGGAAGTTCAGATGCATTTACAATTGGGTTATATTTATTTGCTCATGGATCTGTCTTTCACACTAGATAATGAAATCTGTGAAGAGAGTTACTCTGTGTCTGCAGGATCTTGGCACAGAGTAGGCCCTCTATGAATGTGGGTTGAAATAAAAATGAAAAGTGTAACTGTCCACATGCCTTCTCAGTGACTTGAGAGTCTCCTCAGAAAATCTCTAGTGGTGCTGCCACTGACCTGGGAGGAGCATGAAACTCCTTGGGAGGGATGAAAGGTCCTCTGAGAGTAGATGAGGAGTGGATGGAAACTTGCATCTATGGGATGCTTCCTCCAAATTCTTCTCTCCTATTGGATATAAACTCCTCTCCATGATTTTTGAGAAATTGTGTTGAGAGGAAGTGACAACTGGGGAAAAGATAATTTTATTTTAAAAAACAAGACAATAGTCATTTTTAGAAAATACTAAACAGTGAATTTTAAGTTCCAACGATTTGGTTGAGGAGAAATACATGTTTTGTGGGTACTTGTGGAGTGAGGTAACCATCAGCAGATAACATGGTGATAGGGAGTATAGATCACTCCAAGCAACCTAATTTTTCTCTTTGTTTTTAAGTTTCCAATCAGTTTTCTTACTATCCTTGTAGATCAATGAAATGTTGAGTGCAGTGGGTCTGGATTTCAGCAAGGCATCTGACAAAGTCCTTCATGATATTTTCATGGACAAGGCAGAGAGAAATGAGAAATGAGAAAATGATGAAACGATTAGGCCAATTTCTTTAAAAGTTTTTTTTTTTAACATTTTATTTTATTTTTTTGAGAGGCAGAGAGAGACACAGCGCAAGTAGGGGAGGGGCAGAGAGAGGACGACACAGAATCCAAAGCAGGCTCTAGGCTCTGGACTGTCAGCACAGAGCCCAGTGTGGGGCTTGATCCTGTGAGCCATGAGATCATGACCTGAGTCTATGTCAGATGCTCAACAGAGTGAGCCACCTAATTGAGAAATTAGGTCAATTTCTAATTGGTTGAGTGGCTATACCCCCAAATTAATTGCTTAAATTAACAATATTATAACCATTTACAGATGAAGAAATAAATTAAGAGAAGTAAAGTGAAATATATGATCACGTAACTAGCATTGGGCTGTTTTCAAAGCACTTTGTATTAATCCAAGGGATTATTACTGACATAGGTTTTTCCTTATAGGACATGACACAAAGTCATCAAAAATTTGACTCTTTTACTTACTTTTGCCTCCTGGTGAAATCTGTGACCTCAGGGACTGCCTAGCCATGAAGATCAATTTGAAAGAGAAACTAAAATAAGGAAAACTGAGAGGTTCTTATATAAATGGATTACAAAAAGTTTCTAAATGTTAACACTGGGTTATGAAGAACATGAAACTAAGTGGCTGGATAACTGCCTATCGACAGATGCTTTAAGATGATTTAGTTCTGCTTCAATTCACATTAAAATAGAAACAGAACATGTGAAATTGGTGGAGTATCTCATTGGGTAAAATAATCCTTGGATGAGCAAGTTAACAACACGACCTAGATTGCAAGATTTTCCTTCCCAAGGACCATGTCACCCCTGTATTATGTGACATGCTAGTTGTAAAAAAGAGAGTGAGGACTTCTCTGTGGTGTGTGTGTGTGTGTGTGTGTGTGTGTGTGCGCGCGCGCACGCACGCGCGTATGTTTGTGTGTGTGTGACAGAGAAGCATGTGTGTATTTGTGTTTATATATTTAATCATATATGTGGGCCCAGGACTGTACTGTATGCATTTAAAGTATTACCAGTATGTGTCCTTATGCAACATAACACAAAATAATCTAGTAATCATATTCCTTTCATTTATTTTTGCCTTCCGAAGAGGAGCCCAGGGCATGTTTGCCTGAAGATCAGTTTGAAGTAGAAACTGAAAAAAAAAATAAAGAAAATCAGAGGCTATTAGATGAATGCATTACAGAAATATTCTAGATGATAATACTGGGCTATAAAGAATGTGAAACTAAGTGACATGTGAGGGAAAAACAAAATAATTGTCATTTTTGTTCTGGCTTTGTTGGTACCTATCTAAGTCTTCCATCACTAACCTCTTAGGTTTGGCTCTTGATGGTTTGCAAAATATTTTTACACATGTCATCTTGTGGGATTTACAATTCTCATTAGGTAAAAATTAGGGATTAAAAAAAAACTCCCATTTTACAAAAGAGCAAACTGAGAAGCAAAGAGTAGTAGAGTTTTGCCAAAATCACACATGCTGGGAGGCTTTTTCATTTCCTTATCCTCCAACTCCTCCATTGGGCATTTGTCTTGCTTACATCTTATTTCCCACCTGATTAAGAAAACTCCAGGGTAGATTCCTAGCAATGCTGAGGCATAGGAGCACGTGTACCCCAATGTTCATAGCAGCACTTTCGACAATAGCCAAATCATGGAAAGAGACCAAGTGCCTATCAACTGACGAGTGGATAAAGAAGATGTGGTACATATATACAATGGACTACTACGTGGCAATGAGAAAAAATGAAATCTGGCCATGTGTAGCAACATGGATGGAACTGGAGGGTATTATGTTAAGTGAAATAAGTCTGTCAGAAAAAGACAGATACCATATGTTTCCACGAATAGGTGGACTTGGTGAGACTAAGCAAAAACCAGGGGGAGGGGAAGAGGGGAAAGAAAAAAAAGACACAGAGAGGGAGGGAGATAAAACATAAGAGACTCTCAAAGACTAAGAACAAACTGAGGGGGAGGGGGATGAGGGAGGGGGGAGAGGGGGTGATGGGCATTAAAAAGGGCACATGTTTGGATGAACACTGAGTGTTATATGTAAACCAATTTGAAAATAAACTATTATAAATTAAAAAAAATAATAAAAAATGAAATTAAAAAAAAAAAGAAAACTCCAAAGCAAAAAATAGATATGTGAGCTGATATGGGAAAACCATTTACATTTCCAACCTTTAATACTGGGTGGAGAAGAATAGGGATATATGACTAACATGAGTGTAAGGAATGGAGAATGCAAGAGGTGAAGTTCAGGCAAAGGTTGAGATCAGTAAGATCTGTCAGGACAAGAATAAAACTTCAATCTTGACCATAGATCCCAAAATGAAGTTTCATAATAGAACATCAGCTCTACTAATCTCTCTTAAAAAACACTTTATGGAGGTATAATTGGCATACAAAAATTTGTATATATTTGATATAAACAGCTTAATGAGTTTGGAGATAACTACGCCCTTAACGCCATCACCACAATCGATGCTATAAACATATCTATCACCTTCAAATGTTTCTTCTGACTCTTATTATCATTATTATTATTTTGTGCGTGTGTGTGACCAATATCTCCTGTTTCACTCTTCACCCAGTCCCTGGAAACCACAATTCTACCTTCTGCTTCTATGAGTTTTACTATTTTAGATTCCTCATTATAAGTAGTATCGTGTTGTATTTGTCTTTCTGTGTGGCTTGTTTCAGTTAACCTAATGTTCTCCAGGTACACTTATGTTGTCACAATGGAAGGATTTCCTTTTTAAAGGCTGAATAATATGCCACTGTATATATATGCTGCATTTTCTTTATCTATTTATCCACTGATGGACATTTAGGTTGCTTCCATGTCTTGGCTATTATTAATAATGCAGCAATGAACATGCAAGTGCAGCTTTCTCTTCAAGGTCCTAATTATAATTCCTTTGGATATATACCCAGAAATGAGATTTCTGGATGATATATCTACAAATATCTTCTCTGCTTTCTAAAACATATAGATATCTGCTCTCAATCAGTAGCGCAAACCATCACACTAACAATGACCTTAAGTGTTCTGATCTAAAGCTCAGGTAAAATAAATGGTTCTGTAAATTTCTTCATTTCAGATTTCAATAGATCATACTGAATCTACAGAATGGATTTACTATCCCCAAACTCTTACAGTACAACTTGTAGCCATTTTCATGTTTGGCAGAAAACATCTCCCTGGAAGGAAGCATACCTTCACACTGTGCAGAGAAACCTGGTGCCAGCATACCTCCAAATAGCTTTTGTAATGTAAACTCAAGTCTGGGAAGAAGACAGATGAAAAACAGTTGGGATTTCCAGACTGGAAGAGGTGGGCATTTTGGCTCTCTGAAATGCCACTGCCTACGCAACAACAAAAAATAGAAAACGAGGACCAAGGAAGGAAGAAATATGCTACCAAAGGGATTGATATTGTTGCTGTGATTTAAATTCATATTTGGTTTTGAGTTTCCTGACAGCCATGACAAAAATGAAAAATGACCTGAACCACTTCTCCTGTCCCTGATAATCTGACTAGTACTGGAGTTACACAGTTATTATATTACTTCTTTGAAACATTAAAAAATATCAAAGATCTTTCTTTTGCTGCTTATTATATCCACATGTGATATATCTAATCTCCTGTCATTTTTTGTAAATTTATTTTTCTCATGAAAAATAGGTAACTGAGATTTT
Organism: Paguma larvata; assembly: GCA_030068075.1. NCBI lineage: Eukaryota > Metazoa > Chordata > Mammalia > Carnivora > Viverridae > Paguma > Paguma larvata. Next base: position 120,073,819 of record CM057830.1, on the reverse strand, counting down.
GATGGACCAAAGACTTTTAAAAAGCACATCGATGTGACTAATTTAACTCAGGTATCCCTGTCCTTCATTAGTGTGGAATTTACTTATAGAAGTGGTAAGATGAGATTGTTTTTGTATCAGTGATTTACTTGTGTAAATATGAAAAAGTAACATGCATGTTACTTGCAGAGTGATTCTACCATAAAGGACTAATTGTTGTAAAGCTTGTTAGTTTGATGATGTTCCTCCATGTTGGCAACTCTTTAATACCTATGCTATTTGCAATCTCTATATATACCCTTTGCTATGTAAGGCTAACACTCAAGAGACTGTTTATTTCACCCTGTTCTTTCTGCAATTTGAATAAGCTGCCAACGAGTGGAAGGTGTGTTTTGGTTATAGTATCATGTCATGAATAGCTTGGCATGAGAAACAGAATTAAAGAGAATTATCATGATTTTCTACTAATTTACATTTTTTCCGGAGAGAAAGAACACTTTACTAAATCAACTATGCATAAATAGTAACTAGTATTGGCATAAATATTAAATATAAACAGGATACAATTTAAAGCAAGATTTAGAGAACTACAAACACCTGGGCACAATTAGACAGACTCATCTTTGTTAGAAATTTTAATGGTTTTACTTCTTTTGCATCAGGTTTTAGTGAGAAAAATATTTAACTCTCTTTTACCTATCTGCAGCATGTGAAAGGGCTCTGGCCTTTTATTCAGCATTCTGACTGTTGGAGTGAAAGTTAGAGCATCCTTCTGAGGTCAGAGATGCCCCCCTGTAATTGAGTGGAAAATTAAAATAATTCTCCTTGATTCTGTGAATATATCATAGCCCATTCTTGAGTTAATTCCTCCAAGTTTTCCTCTTTACAGGGATCTTCCTTTTAAGCTCCTTTGCAAAAATTAGAATAGAAATATCATAGTCATTATGGAGTTCCCTATAGCTCAGGCCACTGACTACACTTTAATCCTATATGATTTTATCTAGTGCTATGGATTTTAATATTACCTCTGTGTTTGCATGCAATTTATAACTCTATTCCAACTGCTAACCTATTTTTTCCACTTGAATATCTCATAGATATCTCAAACCTTATTTCCCAAACTAATCTCTTGATTACTCTACCACCATCTCATTCCTTCCCAGTAGGGGGTACCACCATCAACCCAATTGTTGAAACCCCAAACCTAGGAATCATCCTTGATTCCTGCCTTTTCCTCATTCTCCACAGAAAATATGTCTTAATCTATCTCTAAAATGTATCTTTAGTTCATTTACTTCTCTTCATATCCAGGGCTGCCACCCTGGTCCCAGCCATCATACTGTGTTACTTGGACCATTGAGCTCGCTGCCTTTTCCATTGCTCCCTTAAATTCCATTCTTCATAGACAGAATTATCCTTAAAAAATTAACCAGTCGAATAGGTGGACTTTGTGAAACTAAGAAAAAACCAGGGGGAGGGGAGGAGGGGAAAGAAAAAAAAGACACAGAGAGGGAGGGAGATAAAACATAAGAGACTCTCAAAGACTAAGAAAAAACTGAGGGTAAGGGGGATGAGGGAGGGGGGAGAGGGGGTGATGGGCATTAAAAAGGGCACATGTTGGGATGAACACTGGGTGTTATATGTAAACCAATTTGAAAATAAACTATTATAAAAAAAAAATTAACCAGTCCTCTTCTATCCTTTTATGAAACCGTTTAAGGTTTCCCACAGCATTTGGAATAAATTCAAATTTCTCTCCACAACCTATAAGGCTCTAGCTGATCTATTTCCTCCCTGACTTGCCAACCATCTCCTTCATGGAACTGCAGTCTTTGTTGCTTGTTACACAAAGTTCATTCCAGTTTAAAGATTACATTGCAATTGCTATTCTCTTTGCCTGAAACATTTTACCGGACCCTTTGAGTGCCTGCCTCCTTGCTATGCTTCAGATTTTGGCTCAAATATCCTTTCCTAGGGTAGTCTTCCTTGATGGTTCTAAAATAGCCTCACGCTCCCCTTCACTCTATCACATCCTCCAGTTTTATTCCTTTCATATCACTTATCACAAATTTTATTTACTTGTCTTATCACAAATTTTATTTACTTGTTTCTGGTATGTCCACCCCTTACTAGAATGTAATCTCCTGAGGGACAAGAACCTTGTCTGTATTGACAGGTCTGTATTCTAGAATCTTGAGCTCTACCAAGAACTCATGCACATTTAATAAGTATTTATCAAACTCCAAATGAAGGAATACAAAATGTCTATCACCAGTAGTATGAATACAAGATTCTTTTTTTTTTAAACCAATATGAGAGTATTGTGACCTTTCAAAAGAGTAAAATTTCTTTATCCCTTTAAGTATTTCTTTGGGGGTATATATAATTAAAGTATGCTGAATAAGACTTTTTGTCTTATATCTGTGGCTAAAGGACCAACTCTGCCAATAACCAATTCTGAGTAACCCTATGATCTATATAAGGCCACATTGCCCTATCTTCGCACACATTCCATAGGACAAAGAAACCATTTGCATATATAAGTAGAAAGGGAAACACAGAGGAGGGAGAGGTAGTTGTTAGAGGGCAACCTCTTCCTTACTTCAAGTTCTACTGGGAGAGGCCTGGCTAGCATTTGCTTAGGAGAGGAGGTTCTGAGATTAAAATTTGCAATTGACTAAATTAGCCTGCAATGGAATTGTTCCTGCTGCAAATTCTATGAGGCCTGCCTGAAATGTCATTAGAAAACAAGGACATACTTGAAGGCAGTGATGAAGCTAGGATGGGATGGTGGTGGTAGTATGGACTTCATATTTATAACTCACTACTTTCTGACTTGTCAATAAAGAGATTATGATTATAAAGCTCACATTACCTTGATCAGAACTAAAATGATAAAGCCTACATGACTTTTACTACTTGGTTTCTTAAAAAATATCCATGTTCATCCCCCATCCACTTTCCTTCTGGTAGCCATCAGTTTGTTAAACAGGTGATGAGAATTAAGAAGTGCACTTGTGATGAGCACCAAGTGATGCATGGAAGTGTTGAACCACTATATTGTACACCTGAAACTAATATAACACTGTATGTTAACTAACTGTAATTCAAATAAAAACTTTTAAAAAATCCATGTCCTTTATATATTTTGGATACTAACCCTTAATCAGATATGTCATTTGCAAATATCTTCTCCCTTTCCATAGCTTGCCTTTTAGTTTTGTTGATTGTTCCTTTTGCTATGCAAAAGCCCTTTATTTTGATGAAGTCCCAATAGTTTATTTTTGCTTTTGTTTCCCTTTCTTCAGGAGCCCTATCTAGTAAGAAATTACTGTGGTAGATGTCAAAGAGGTTTTTGCCTGTTTTCTCTTCTAGGATTTTGATGGTTTCCTGTGTCACATTTAGGTCTTTCATCCATTTTGAAATTATTTTTGTGAATGGTATAAAAATGTGGTCCCGTTTTTTTCTGCATGTTGCTGTCCAGTTTTCCCAACACCATTTGTTGAAGAGGTTGTCTTTTTTTCCATTGGATATTCTTTCCTGATTTCTTGAACATTAGCTGAGCATAGAGTTGTGGGTCCATTTCTGGGTTTTCTATTCCGTTCCATTGATCTATGTGTCTATTTTTGTTCCAGTACCATATTGTTTTGATGGCTACAGCTTTGTAATATAGCTTAAAGTCCAGAATTGTGATGCCTCCAGTTTTTCTTTTCTTTTTCAGGGTTGCTTTGGCTATTTGGGGTCTTTTATGGTTCCATATAAATTTTAGGATTGTTTGTTCTAATTCTGTGAAAAATGTTGGTGGTATTTTGTTCGATAGGGATTGCATTGAATGTATAGATTGCTTTGGGTAGTATCGACATTTTAATAATATTTGTCCCTCCAATCCATGAGCATGGAATGTTTTACCTATTTCTTTTGTCTTCTTCAATTTCTTTCATTGGTGTTTTTTTGAGTTTCATATTTTCATATTTATATTTTCATATTAAGATAGAATGCCATTTTGTTCTCTTGCACACAACAGTAATTTTTCTTTTTTTTTCCAAATTAAAAAAATAATTCTAGTTAACATACACTGAAATATTGGTTTCAGGAGTAGAATTCATTGATTCAACACTTATATAAAACACCCAGTGTTCATCATAACAAGTGCCCTCCTTAATACCCATCACCCATTTAGCCTATCCCCCCATCCATCTGGTCCAGTGTGTCATTCAAAGACTTTGTTAGCTTGTTGATTTTCTGCTTAGGTGATCTGTCCATTGCTGTAGGTGGGTGTTAAAGTCCCCTACTAGTATTGTATTATCATCAATGAATTTCTTTATATTTGTGATTAATTGATTTACATACTTGGGTGTCTCCAAGCTGGGGCATAAATATTTAAAATCATTAGATCTTCTTGATGGATAGACCCCTTAATTATGATATATTGCCCTTCTTCATCTCTTGTTACAGGCTTTGTTTTATAATCTAGTTTGTCTGATAGAATTATGGCTACTCTGGCTTTTTTTGATGTCAATTAGCATGGTAAATGGTTCTTTATCCTCTCACTTTCAATCTTCAGGTATCTTTAGATCTAAAACGAGTCTTTTGTAGGTAGCTTATAGATGGGTATTGTTTTTTTTTTTTTTTATCCATCCCAATACTTTATGTCTTTTGATTGGGGCATTTAGTCCATTTATATTCAGAGTGATTATTGAATGATATTAATTTAGTGCCATTGTGTTACCTATTCAGTTGGTATTTCTGTTTTCTCTTACTTTCTAGTCTTTGTTGCTTTTGGTCTTTTTTTACCCACTCAAAGAGTCCCCTTTAATATTTCTTGCAGGGCTGGTTTAGTGTTTACCATCTCCTTTAATTTTGTTTGTCTGGGAAATTCTTCATTTTTTCCTCTATTCTGAATGACAGCCTTGTTGGATAATGTATTCTTGGCTGTATATTTTTTCATTCAACACGTTGAATATATCTTGCTACTCCTTTCTGGCCTGCCTGATCTGTCTTCTCTTGTAGGTTAAGGACTTTTTCTGCCTTGTTGCTTTCAGGATTCTTTCCTTGTCTGTGTATTTTGTTAACTTGACTGTGATATATCTTGGTGATGGCCAACTTTTGTTGAATTTAATGGGAGTTCTCTGCGCTTCTTGGATTTTGATACCAGTTCCCTTCCCCGGGATAGGTAAGTTTTCAGCTCTAATTTGCTCAAATAAAACTTCTGCCCCTTTCTCTCTCTCTTCATCTTCTGGGACTCCTATGGTATGAATGCTATGCCTTATGGAATTGCTGAGTTCCCTAAGTCTACATTTTGATCCAATACCTTTCTTCCCCTCTTCTATTCAGGTTCATCATTTTTCATAATTTTATATTCTATATCACTGATTTGTTCCTCTGTATTATCCATCTTCATTGTCATACCATTCATTTGGGTTTGCATTTCTGTTATGGCATTTTAAATTTCAGCTTGACTAGATATTAGTTCTTCTTTTATCTCTGCAATAAGGAATTCTCAAGTGTCTTCTATGCTTTTCTGAAGCCCTGCTAGAATCCTTTAATTGTTATAATTATAGTTCAGACATCTTATTATCCATGTTTTGATTAAATCTCTGACCATGACTTCTTCCTGTTCTTTCTTTTGAGGTGAATTCCTCTGTCTTGTTATTTTGTCCAGGAAAAAAAGGAAAGTAGATCCTATGTGTGTTTTGGTCTGCTTGTTAAAAGAAGCTACATCCAGGGTGCATGGGTGGCTCAGTTGGTTAAGCATCTGACTCTTGATCTCAGCCCAGGTCTTGATCTCAGGAGTCATGAGTTCAAGCCCTGAGTTGGGCTCTACACTGGGTGTGGAGCTTACTTAAAAAAAAGAAAAAAAAAGAACAACAAAAAAAGCTAGATTCAAAAAAATAAATTTATATATATATATATATATATATATATATATATATATATATATATATATGGCTAGATCCTAGGTGTGTTTTGGTCTGTTTGTTAAAAGAAGATAGATGCAAAAAATAAAAATAAAAAATAAAAATACGCATGGCCAGATTTCATTCTTCTTCATTGCTGCATAGTATTCCATTGTGTGTGTGTGTGTGTGTGTGTGTGTGTGTGTGTGTGTGTGTGTGTGTGTATGCTGGGGTCCTTGTTCCGGCGAATCTAGGGGTCCATGACGGATGAACGGTCAGGCGAAAGGAAATGAGAGAGCCATGAGAGAGATGTAGTTTGATGACCAAGCAGGCAGCCCTGGGAATTCTGGCATCTCTGCCCTGCTGGTCTCAGTGTCTTTATTTAAAAGTCGTGAGTTACATTACAGCAATGAGCGACAGCCCATCAGTAAGCATAGTTTGAACAATAATGTGTTTTATCAGTAAAGCTGTGATTTCCTCAATATTGCAAGTTGTTTTCAAGTTAGTTAGCATATAAATTTAAGGCTGGGGGAGAGAGCAGGAAGTTATCTAGGCCTGCCTATGTTAATTATCTATAAACAGGCCAGGAGTCATTCCACCTATTCTTCCAATTACAGTGGGGGAGGTACAACCTGTCTGGCAAGGACAGAATTCCCAATGCTTGTCCTTTGCCCATGAATGAGTGAATTTACATAATAGGAGCCCAACATTTACACAAATCACACCAATATTCAGCCAGCTCACAACTGCTTCGACCACCTTTTCCACACAAGGAGGGGTCTCAACCTGTGAGCCCAAAATGGCTCCCAACATATCTCACAACTTCTTTATCCATTCATCCGTTGATGGACACTTAGTCTCTTTCGTGATTTGGGTATTGTCAAAAGTGCTGCTGAGCATTGGGGTACATGGATGGAACTGGAGGGTATTATGCTAAGTGAAATAAGTCAGTCAGAGAAAGACAGACACCATATGTTTCCATGCATAGGTGGATTTTGAGAGACTTAGCAGAAAACTATGGGGGAGGGGAAGAGGGGAAAGAAAAAAAGACACAGAGAGGGAGGGAGACAAAACATAAGAGACTCTTAAAGACCAAGAACAAACTGAGGGGTGAGGGGGTTGTGGAAGGGGGGAGAGTGGGTGATGGGCACAGAGGAGGGCACTTGGGATGAGTGCTGGGTGTTGTATGGAAACCAATTTGACAATAAATTATTTAAAAAAATAAAATAAATAAAAATAAATTTAAAAAAATAAAAGAAAAAGAAAAAGAAAGCTTGATCTTATTTACCCTAGAGTTGAAGACTTGCAGCACTCTATGATCCATAGACTTGGTGTATGCCAGGGGTTCGTGCCTGTCTTCTGGGAGTGGGGCCTGCTGTGCAGTTTCTAAGGTGGACTTGCCTTAGTGGAGATGCACCTACAGGGTGCAGATGGGCAGGGCTTGGTGTAAGTGGCTCCGGCCTCCACTTGGTGGTGCTAATTTGTTCCCTGAAGTTGGTCAGTGCTGATGGATGGGGTGAAAATGGCATCCGCCCAGTCTTCTCAACCTGGAGTGAGGAGCTCGTGCCCGCCGCCCTTCAGCGGGCCCTCACAGAAGAGCAAACAATCACCTCTCATGTGTCCCCAGCCTTCTTCAGGTCCTGGCCTTCACTGTGACTATATCTGTGCTGTCCACTTGCCAGGTGGCACAGCATCTTGTGCTTTATCTGAGGCACGTGGCTGGTTTCCAAAACTCCAAATTTTAGAGATCTGTTGGGCAAGTTCCTGAATCAACCACCTGGGGGAGGGTCTTACTGCGCTGCGGCTGCCTGCCAGTTCATCCCAGAAATCGGCCACATGACCAAGCAGGGGCTTGGAGTTTATGGCAAAGTGTAGCAGAAAGCCAGCACCAAGGCTCGCTGCCCTTAGCCAGCATCCCCTTTCTTAGGTTAGTGAGCAGGGTAACTCAATGGCGCCTGCTGGGTCCCTCGCCCCTGGAGAGGTTGCACAGCTTCTTCCAAATGCACTCCAGGCAGGGGAACTGCCTCTTCCTGTGTGACCCAGGGGATTCTTGGACCAAGCTGCTCACTCCCAGGTCTCTGCCCTTCTTTACCAGACCACTGCTAAGCATCACCCTGGCAATGTTTCAGACCTCCAAAACTTTAGATAACTCTGCCTTCACCTGTTTATAAAAAGTTGCTGTAGTCTTCCCTTCTCCTTTTACCAGTCGGTATGGAGAAGAGTTTTTCGCTTGCAATTCCCCACACACATTTCTGCTCTTCCTCTCTCTCTCATTTTCTCTCGCTCCTCTCTCAGAGATCAGGGCTCCCTCCCCTTTGCAGCACCTGCAACTCTTCTCCCCCAAATCAACTCTCTGCAGCTCTTATCTTCCATGATGTGGCTTTTTTCCCCCAGCTCTGGTTGTGCATTTTTATACTCTCAGTCCTCAGATAGATTTATTGGGTGTTCAAAATGATTTCATATTTATCTAGCTGTGTTTGAGGTAAGTCTGGAGTTCTCCTACTCCTCCACCATCTCAACCCCTCCCTCCTCTTTCATCAGCATTTTATAGTTCTCAGAGTACAGGTCTTTTACCTCTTCAGTTAGATTTATTCTATGCATCTCATGTTTTTATTGTTGTTGTTGTTTTGTTTTGTTTTTATGCAACCGTAAATGTGATTGATTCCTTGATTTCTCTTTCTGCTGCTTCATTATTGGTGTATGGAAATGCAAAAGATTCTTGTATGCTGATTTTGTATCCTGCAACTTTATGGAGAAATGGTTGGTGTTCAAAATATATAAAGAACTTATAAAACTCCATACCCAAGAAACAAATAATCCAGGTAAAAATGGGTAGAAGACATGAATAGACATTTTTCCAAAGAAGACCTACAAATGACCAACAGACACATGAAAAGATGCTCAACATTGCTCATCATCAGGGAAATACAAATCAAAACTACAATGAGCTATCACCTCACACCTGTCAGAAAGTTTAAATTATCAACACAAGAAACAACAGATGTTGGTGAGGATGTGGCAAAAGGAGAACTCTCTTACACAGTTGGAATGCAAATTGGTACAGCCACTCTGGAAAATAATATAGAGATTTCCCAAAAATTTAAAAATAGAACTACCTTATGATCCAGCAGTTGCACTACTAGGTATTTACCTAAAGAATACAAAGATGCTAATTCAAAGGGATACACGCACCCTGATGTTTATAGCAGCATTATCATCAATAGCCAAATTATGGAAAGAGTCCAAATGTCCATCAACTGATGAATGGATAAGGACACACACACATACACACACACAAAAGAATATTACTTGGCCATATAAAGAATGAAATCTTGCCATTTGCAATGGCATGAGTGGAGCTAGGGAGTATACCGCTAAATGAAATAAGTCAGAGAAAGATGAGCACCATATGATTTCACTCATATTTGGGGTTTAAGAAACAAAACAAATGAACAAAGGAGAAAAAATAGAGAGGTAAACCAAGAACAGACTCTTAACTATAGAGAACAAACTGATGGTTACCAGAGGGGAGGTTGGTGGGGGGATGAGTTAACTAGGTGCTGAGTATTAAGGATGAGCAACAGATGTTGTATGGAAGTGTTGAATCACTATGTTGTACACCTGAAACTAATATTAGACTATGTATTAACTAGCTGGAATTTAAATAAAAGCCTGAGAGAAAAAAAAGATGTTAAAAAAAATCTAAATGCAGTTACAGAATGAATTTAAGAATATAACGAAAATGAATATAGAATATAACTAGATAAAAGGTGTAGGTTAGATCAAAATGTTCTTTTTTATCTCAAAGTCCTTAAAACACTAGAAAAATATCTCAGTGGCTAGAAAAAGTTAAGGTTTACTTCTTTAAAAAAATTTTTTTTTATTGTCAAATTGATTTCCATACAACACCCAGTGCTCATCCCAACTCGTGCCCTGCTCATTGCCTGTCACACACTCTCACCCCTCTCATACCCCCCTCAACTCTCGGTTTGTTCTTAGTATTTAAGAGTCTCTTATGTTTTGTCTCCTTCCCTCTCTGTGTCTTTTTTCCTTCCCTTCTTCCTCTCCCCCCTAGTTTTCTGTTAAGTCTTGCAAAGTCCACCTATGCGTGGAAACATATGGTATCTGTCTTTCTCTGACTGACTTATTCAGCATAATACCCTCCAGTTCCATCCATGTTGCCACACATGGCCAGATTTCATTCTTTCTCATTGCAAAGTAGTATTCCATTGTATACATATACCACTTCTTCTTTATCCATTCATCAGTTGATGGACACTTAGTCTCTTTCCATGATTTGACTATTGTCGAAACTGCTGCTATAAACATCAGGGTACACGCGCCCCTATGCATCAGCACTCCTGTGTCTCTTGGGTAGATTCCTACCAGTGCTATTGCTGGGTCATAGGGTAGTTCTATTTTCATTTTTTTTTCTGAGAGGGAGGGAGAGAGAGAGAGGGGGGCAGAGAGGGAGACACAGAACTTGAAGCAGGCTCCAGGCTCTGTGCTGTTAGCCCAGAGCGCCACATGGGGCTTGAACCCATGAACCGTGAGATCATGATCTAAGGCGAAGTCGGACATTCAACTGACTGAGCCACCCAGGCGCCCCTATTTTCATTTTTTTAAAGAACAAATCAGGAAACTATAGATGCTGGCGAGGTTGTGGAGAAACAGGCACCCTTTTGCACTGTTTGTGGGAATGTAAACTAGTGCAGCCGCTCTGGAGAACTGTGTGGAGGTTCCTAAAAAAATGAAAATAAGGTTTACTTCTGACATAGAGTCTGTTATAGGTTGGGTACTGCTCATATGTCTTGTTCTACCTGTAACATGTGGCAGAGGAAGAGAAAGCTTTAAACCAAGTATCTCAGCCCAAAAGCCACACAAGTTGCTTTTTTACCAGAAAAGTAGACTTGAGCCATGAAATCCAAAGTTGTTTTCCTAAAAATCAAATAAAATGAAATTGGTCAGGTGTGATTTTAAAAGCAAGAAAATCACAAATGATATTGAACATGATAAATAAAGCATAACCACACACCCAGAAGATGCTTTATTAAATAATACCATATTCAACATCTGCTAGGAATTTCATAAATTTAAGAAGGGACAGAAAGCCTAAGTAGAAATAATTCCTGCCTTTCTGATGAATCTGAATAATTCCTGTTTAGGAATAGCTAATAACTATATAATAAATTGAAAACATAGCCAAAAATTTATACATAAAAATAATAGATCTAAGTAATTAAGTAATTTTATAGGTAAACTCTATCAAATTTTCAAGAAACATAATCTCTATGTTATATAAGGGTTTCTAGAGGATAGAGAAATACAGAATTCCATCCAACTCATATTACAAAGCTGTCACAATAATAATACAAAAACTGATCAAGGATAACACAAAAAAGGAACTGTAGGCTAATTTTATGTATTAATAATACCATAAACTTATTGAGTACATACTATCATGCCAGACTCAGTTCAACATCTTTTAGGCACTATGCTCTCTCCCCTAATAATGAAGTTCCACTTCTAGTAATGATGGACTAAGTTGTTTTATACCAACCCTCCCACTAAGAACAGCTTGAGAAGCTGGAGAAAATATTTTAAAACATTTCTTTGAATTCATTGGGAAGCTAATAAGACAGGAAAGATTTACAGGGCCAGATCCTGTAAATGGAAGCTCAAGAAGGGGAGTCTGTCATTTGGTGGGGCTTTACTTTTGTAAGAAATACCTGATTCTGAAAACCTGTTGATAACAGGCTAAGAAGTTGGGCTGAGCTTTTGGCAGACTCATGGAAATCAATAAATTAAGAGTTTAATAGATAGGTTTAAGAACTGATTAAATATAGTTGAAGAGAAAACTAGTGAACAGGAAGATCATTCTAAAGAAAATTTTTGAGACTGAAGAACTAAGAGACAAAATGATAGAAAATACAGAAATGAAGGTAAGAAAGTACGGCATAGGGTGAAAAATATCTAATATATCTGGAACTGGAATTTCCGAAGCAGGGGAAAGAGAAGCAATGTGTGAGGAGATAATGGCTGAGATTTTATAAAATTGATGAAACATGTTGAGCCAAAGATTTAGAAAGTCCTATAGAACTCAAGGAGAATTTCTCCCTACACACATTATAGTTAAACTTCTGAAATCCGAAGACAAAGCAAAACTCTTAAGAGCAGCCAGAAGAAAAAAATGATACATCCTCTTCAAAGGAGAAACTATAAGATTGATAATGACTTCTCAAAACAATAACAGAAGACAGAAGCAAACAAAATGATATATTAAAAGTAATGAAATAAAATAACTGCCAATTTGGAACCCTGTATTCATGAGGTTATCTTTTGCAAGTGAAGGCAAAACAAAGACATTTTCAAATAAAAAAATAATTGAGAGAATTCATCACCAAGAGGCTTGTACTAAAGAAAAACATTAAAGAGGAACATTAACCCAAGAGGAAGTTAGTAGATGTAAAAAAGAATACAGAGCATTGAAAAAGTAACTATTACCATATAGAAAATCTATATAAATATTGATTATGTTAAACAGAAACAATGTCATATAAATATAAATATTATACATATGCCTGACCATAAATAGCACAAGTGGCAGGAGAGAGTTAATTAAAGTGTTTTAAGGCCCCACATGTTACACTCTAAAAATTTAGTCATACATTTTGCACTCCCTGAACTATTAAAAGAATAAACAGATAAAAAATCAGTAAGTATATAGAGTAAGTAAATATGGTTAACATGCTTGACCAATTGACATTTAACAATGGTGGAATGTACTTTTTTTCAAGTGCATACAAAATATCTGCCAAAATTGAACATATATTGGGCCAAAACCCAAGTTTCAAAGGATTCAAAACATACAAATTTTCTGATCATAGAAGAATTAAACTAGAAATCAGTAACAAAAAGATAACCAGAAAATCCCCACATGTTTGGGAATTAAGCAACATATTCCTAAATAACCAATGGATCAAAAATGGGATCATAGTGGAAATTAATAAATACTTAGAACTGAAAGATAAGGAAAATGAAATATAAAAACATAATGCAAAGGAAAAAAACAATGGTCATCATATGCATTTCTAATTATAAAATCCAAGAAAATTAACTCGAAAACTATTGGAACTAATAAGCACTCAAACAAAGGACTGATTACCACATAAAAATCAATAGCTTATTCATATACTACCAAAAGCTAATTAGAAAATATCATGGGAAAAATATTCCACAGGACAATAGCAAGAAATACTACCAATACCTAGAAAGAAACTTAACAAGAAACTTTATACCTTACCAATTATGGATAGAATGATAAGAATAAATAAAGCATACCTGGAACCTGAATGGGATGTAGTGTAGTGTTGAGAACACGGACTCTGGCTCCAGAATTTGGAGCTTAGACTGCCCAAGTTCAAATCCTGGATATATGACTTCCTAGCAGTGGGGCCTTGGCCAAGTTACTTAACCTCTTTATATCTCAGTTTCTTTTACCTGTAGAGTGGTAATAATCATGATAGTCTGTACCTTATAGAGGCAGGACTAAATTAGTTACTGTCTGATGACTAATGTTTATATGGCTATGACCTGTACGCTCTCCTGACCTTCACATCTTACTCTCCTCACTTTTTTCTATAGCATTTACTATCCTTTAATATGCTATACCATTTATTTATTTCTTATGTTTATTGCTTGACTACTTTTGCTAAAATATATGCTCATTGAGGGCAAGAATCTTTTTTTTCAATTTTTGTAAATATATCCCAGATGCTTAGGAAATTACCTGGCACAGAATAAACACTCTTATTAAAGTGTCGATTCTCCAGAAATTATAAATGTAATTCAATCCCAATAGATACCCCAGTGAGATATTTTCTAGAACTTGAGAAACTGATTCTAAAATTCCTTACAAAGAGAAATCAAGTAACAACAGCCAAGAAAAAGTTTATAAAGAACATGGGGGAAGGGCTTGTCTCATTAATAATTAGCATGATGAGTTTTTGGCCCAGGAATAGACAAATAGATCAGTGAGATTCTCTCCCGCTCTCTGTGTGTGAGTGTGTGTGTGTGTGTGAAGATGGAATTTCATATAGGTGGGGGAAGAATAAACTGTTCCATACACAGTGTGGGGGTAATTGGCTATTGGTTATTTATCTATCAGATCACTCCCACACACTGCAAACTTAAAAGCAATCCCCAATGGTTTAAATAGCCTTTGTATTTGGTCATCTACTATCATGTTTTTTAAAATCAATATTTTCCCATTATTGCTTGCAACGATTTAAAGGTAGTTATATATGAGCTCTGTATATGTAGTAAGCTGGACCCCAAATCAAAAGAGCCCTGTTTTCAACTCTTACAGCTGCTACTAATTTTCTTTCTGTCCTTGAGCAAATCACTTCCCTTTTCAGTGCTCAGTTCCATTGTCTACTAAGTCAGAACATTTTTAGTAGATTAATTGATTACAATCCAGATGGGTTCAGCTATAATCTCTTGAGTTCCTGCAACTCTTTGGTGATTTTAATTAATCCTTACAACTCAATCTCTCTCCATTTAGTTGAGGAAACTGAGACTCAAAAGAAACAATAGTTTGCTCAAGATCCCGCAGTCAGAAGCTGCTTATTCCAGTTTGAGTTTGGTTTGCCAGTTAATAAAGAGGCCTAATGAGACAGAAGTTTATTTTTTCCCAACAAAGTGTTAGGCAGTCCAGGATCAGCATGGCAGCTTCTCAGCCTTTGGAGGTTGTCAGAGATCCTGGTTTCTTATCTGTATGCTTTGTCGTCTTGAGTGCTATCTTCCATCTTCAGTGGTGCCTCAGAGGCTCAAGAGGGTTACTGTAATTCCGGTCGTGACATAATGGGGGGCACAGAGATAAATGGAACCTGTCTTCAAGCCAAGTCGATTCACTCTGAAGAGATTTCTGAGAAATGCCAGCTAGAATTTCCATCTTATTGGCCACTCTCAGCAGCAAGGGAGGTTAGTTTATTGAGTTGAGGATATTGATGCCTCGAGTTAGTTTTTTTTTTGTTTATTTATTTTTGAGACAGAGAGAGACAGAGCATGAGTGGGGGAGGGGCAGGGAGCGAGGGAGACACAGAGTCCAAAGCAGGCTCCAGGCTCTGAGCTGTCAGCACAGAGCCCGACGCGGGGCTCAAACTCACAGACCACGAGATCATGACCTGAGCCGAAGTCGGACACTCAACCAACTGAGCCACCCAGGCACCCCCCGTTAGTTTTTAAGGAAGAAGAAGAGAATCAAAATCAACTTAATAACTAGGATTTCTACTATGGAGGTAAAGCATCATGTCCAGATCTACTGTCACAAGTGTGATAATATTTTCATGAAATCTATAGGCCTGACCCTTATATTTTAAGTGACTCCTTGGAGAAAGGATCAGGATAAATTTAATGGAGGAAATGGCATTTGGATTGTGCCTCCGTTGTTGATGAGAAGGTAAATGGTGGAGCCAGGATTTAGTGAATGCACTATAGTGGCGGGAACACAATGGTCACAGACTGGGAGGTGAGGGGGTAGATGAGTGTCACGGTGCTGCTCAGATTGGCTAGGGCCCAGAATGGGGAATGAAAGGCTAATGGAAGCCCAGGCTACTAGTAGGTGGTTTGTAAAGTGTATTTTCTTATACCTTCTGTCTTAAATACGTTATATGCCTGGGCAAACTTTGCACTGATCCCAGCCCCACATACACAAATTCTGAAACAGAATTTTAAGAGACAAGAGGATGGAGGAGATAGTACTTCATATGAAGAATTGGCTCAGCTCAAAAAGTTAGCTCCTGCTTGCCTGTCCAGGTTTCTTAATGTCTTTTCTTTGGGTTCAGGTAGTGGTTCTCAAACTTTGTTGTACATTGGAATCACCTGTAATTATCTTTAACAAATATTTCCCACTCACTCCTGACCCCAGAATTCTCCTGATTTGATTGATATGGGGTGCCACTTGGGCATTGGTGGTGGTGGGGGTTGGCAAAGTTCTCCGGTGATACGAACATTTAGCCAATTTTTGGACCTACTGGGTTAAGGCATTGAAGAAAAAATATTAATGAACGAATTACATTTGACACCATTATATTGTTATTACATATAACATTATTTATAATATTATATATTATTATTATCAATACAATTTCCCATCAGCTTCCCTATGGGTAGGTGGGCAGTCTGAGAGGTTGTGTTATAGCCACAATGCCTGCAGAGAACCAAGTAACCCAGAGGTTACCACACAGTAAAAAGGTTGCCTTCTTCCTTGTTAGAAGGTACCGTATTTGGAAGCATCTAATTCAGAGGTGCTGCATCCTCCATTAGCACTTTCACAAGATGCTTTAGCACACATCTGAGACTTTCTGTGTTGAACAGCCAACACAAACAGTTGCAAACATGGATCTTCTGGGATTAAAAAAAAATTACTGATAGGGACGCCTGGGTGGTCCAGTTGGTTGAGTGTCCAACTCTTGATTTTGTTTGGCTCAGGTCATGAACCCAGGGTTGTAGGATGGCGCCCAGCCCTGAGATTGGAGCCTGCTTAAGATTGTTTCTCTCTCTCTCCTTATTCCCCTCTCCCCTGCTTGCGCGCACTCTCTCTCTCAAATAAATAAATAAATAAATAAACAAAATAAATCTATTCTCCATCCCCCAACTAATGGTTCAGGTGGCCTTGTTTTAGTTCTTGTGCAGGATCTGAACTGCACAGGGGTTAAATTCCAGTTGCCAGGGTCAGTGCACAAGGCTGGATCAGCTCTGGAGCTAGTGGGGATGCCAAGCCCTGACTGGAGTCCCAGGCCAGAGTGGGGCTCAGGAGCCAGACCCACGGCAGATCTGGAACCCACCCCTCCTCATACTCCTTTTCCAGAGGAGAAGCATCCACCATCTGTGTAAATTAACTCGTTACCAGTAAAATTTGCATCACCTGGTGTAAATTTTCATGGGTTCAAAGTTGTCACAGAAAAGGATACAATTAGGGTGAGAGCCCACCTACTGGCAGCTGGGTAAGGGAAGAGTGTGAACAAGGGGTTTGCAGAGGCCAGGCAGGCTCAGATTGCAAATATGGGGGGAGGGAGGCTGAGAGTGGTTTTTAGCTGAAATTGCTGCTGCTGACAATAGGGATTAGCAATTTAACGAGTTAAAAGTGCCTTGTCTGTTGATTGAATTTATTTATAAGCCATATAATTTTGAACATGAGTAGAGGCAGCTTACCAAAAAGACAGGGCATGAGGCATAAACTATTTTGTTTAGTTTAGCAAAAATTGAAGTAAATAACATTTGTTATTTTAGTATCTCCTCATCAAATTCTCACCAGAACAATACTTCTGGAGTGCATCCAGAGTGGGATGAGGCCAGTCCAATTGCTAACCTACTGCAACTAAGGCTGAGCAAGAGGGATTTGCTGCAACAAGGATAAGGTGCTGAAAAGGAGAAAGGACAATTGTTGGTCTGTAGCTGGAGGTATTCATTAGTCCAATGAGGTCCAGATTTGCTGAAGAAAGACATATCTATAAAGGTTTTGATCTAAACGAAAAGGTTTTGTTGTGAGACGGCTACAACAAAAGTTTTATTAAGGATACTTTCATCAAAAGATGGATACATTATGGAAAGTGAGAAAAAGAAAGACAGTTGGAGAAGGACATGAATGACTTTCAAAAAGGGATTTTGGATGATTTAAAACAAGCTTGCAGGTTAAGTAAAGAGATAAAGTAATAATGGTTTAATATTTGCCTAGTTCTAACTACATGCCAGACATTGTTCCAAATGTTGTACATGTATTAACTCATATTTATTCTCATACCAAGTTTGTGAGGAGGTACTGGTATTATTCACACTTTATAGTTGAAGAAACTATAGAAAAGAAAGGTTAAATAGCTTATTCAAGACCAAAATGCTAGTAAGTGGTGGAACCAAAATTTGATTCTAGGAAGTCTGGTTCCAGACTGCATTCTCTAAACCAGTAGCATTCAGTGCTGGACCCACAGCATCAGCAGCACCTGGGAACTCATTTAAAATGCAAACTCTGAAGCCTCCCCTGAGACCAGTTGACTCAGTGACTCTGGGGAGACCAGCAATTTGATCTAATTTAATTTCTCTCTTTCTCCCTGCATTTGTGTCTTGTAAAAATTTCAACACTGTGTGAATATAAAAACTAGAAGTCTTTATCCTTCCATTCCCTTCTCCAGTACCATTTGCCAGAGATTATGTATTAGTTTTTTATTGTTGCTGTAACAAATTACCGCAAATTCAGTGGCTTAAAACAGGATACATTTATTATCTTACAATTCCAAATGTCAGAACTCTGCTACAGGTGTATCTAGGTTTAAGTCAGGTTATTGTCAGGCTGCATTCCCTTCTGGAGGCTCTAGGGGAAAATCTGCTTGCAAGCTCATCCAGGTGTTGACAGAATTCAGTGACCTTGCAGTACTGAGGTCTTCCTTGCATCACTGTCTTTCAGGGGCTGTGCTTAGCTCCTAGCAGCCTCTTTCTGGTCCTTTCCATTGGCCTTTTACCTCTCAGAACCAGCAAAGGGATGTCAAGTACTTCTCATATTGCCATCTCTTTTGTTCAGTGGGGGAAATTTTTCCACTTTCAAGGACTCATGTGCTTGGATTGGGTTTACCCAGATAAACCAGAATGATCTGCCTATTTTAAGGGCCACAGCCTTAGTCACATCTGCAAAGCCATTTTTGCCATGTAAGTTAACATATTTACATATACCAGGAATAGGATGTAAATATTTTGGGGACACCATTATTCTATCTACCATAGCTTACTGGTTTGTTCCATGTACTCCTAATTTTTCTCTGCTTCTATAAATAGATGTGAATGTGCATGCATATGCGTGTGTGAATGCTCTATGTATTTTCTTCTTTTTTGTTTCTAAGTAAACAAAAGATTTTTACCAGACGTTTGTTTTGCAGTTGTTTTTTTGTTCACCTAACAGTATGTCATATGCATCTTTCAAAATAATTACATATGGTTCTGCCTGTCTTTTGAATTATTTCCTAGTCAGAAGATCCAGGAGATGGTTGCACCATCATTTCTTTAACCTATTCTCATTAATGGATATATGAACTATTTCTATTTTGTATTCTTTTAAATGCAGAGTCAGTGATCATCATAGTATATTTATATATGTTTGTTCTCTTACAGTCTGTTCTCCACAGAGCAACCAGGTTATGATTATGATGCAAAATAAGCCTAATTAACACTTCGATATTTTCCCATCTCACTTAGCTAGAATCTAACTTCTTTATCATGGTCTATCAGGGCCTTCAGGATATGGCTACCTGTCACTTTCATGATCATCGTTTTTCTTATTTCTCACTCCACTCCAGCCACAATGGCCTTTCCTTAAACATACCAAGCAGCTTTCTGCTTTAGATACTTTGGATTTTCTGTGTGGCTCATCCCCTAACTTGCTTCAGGTCTCTGTGACATGTCACCTTATCGGAGAAGTGTTTCCTGGCTTTCCACCCAATAAACAAAGACATCTCTCCAGTCCCTTTATCATGCTTTTTCTTTCAAAAATTTTAAGTTTATTTATTTATTTATTTTTATAGAGACAGAGCATGAGTTGTGGAGGGGCAGAGAAAGAAGGAGAGAGAGAATTCGAAGCAGGCTCCATACTAACAGTGTGGGGCTTGAACTCACAAAACTGTGAGATCTTGACCTGAGCCAAAATCAAGAGTTGAATGCTTAACTGGCTAAGCCACGTAGGTGCCCCTTTTTTTCATTTGTTATATATTATTTGATACATATGAAATGCACACAAAATAATGCATGCCATGTATATTTAAGTTATGAATGATTATGAACAAGGCAATCAAATGAACACCATATTTTCCTTCAGAGCACTGATCTCCATCTGACATAGTTTTTGTAGTCTTACTCCCTACAGGAATGTAAGAATCCTATGAGGCTGTAACTCTGAGTTGTTTACTGCTATCTCTTCATTGTCCAGCTCAGTGGCTGGCACATAGTAGGTGTTTTTTGTTGGACAAATAAATTTGTGAAGATGAATTACTAGAAGTTTAATTTCTGGGTCAAAGGAATATCAAATTACCTTTTATTTGTTTAAAAGAATTTTAATGTTTATTTTTTTGAGGGAGAGAGAGACAGAGCATGAGAGGGGGAGGGACAGAGAGAGAAGGAGACACAGAATCCAAAGCAGGCTCCAGGCTCTGAGCCATCAGCAGAGCCTGACGTGGAGCTCAAACCCATGAACTGTGAGATCATGACCCAAATTGAAGTCGTATGCTCAACGAACTGAGCTACCCAGGCATCCCTCAAATTACCTTTTAAAAGGTCACACTACTATGCATTCCCACCAATAGTATATTGTTTCCATTTTAATAACTTTTTATGTGAGATACTGTTTTTGAAATATCTAGATTGTTAGTTATAAATAAAAATGAATCACTGGGGTGCCTGGGTGGCTCAGTCAGTTAAGCATCTGACTATTGATCTTGGCTCAGGTTATGATCTCATAGTTCATGGGACTGAGCCCTGCACCAGACAGGGCTCTGTCTGCTTGGGATTCTCTCTCTCCCTCTCTCTGCCCCATATCCTGCTTGCTCTCTCTCACTCTCTCTCTTTCTCTCTCTCAAAATAAATAAATAAACATTGAAAATGAATCACAGTCACTCTGGCAGTAAAGAATCGCTTATTTTTCTTACAGAGGATATGCTGAAAGGTTAACAATGGAGGAATTTATCTTCAGCTTGCTTTCCACAATTTGGAAGTAGGTCTATTCTCTTACAATATTTTTCAGCTAGAAGAAAATGTAGAGAGCAAGGAAAGAGGAGAGAGTAAACTTGTCTGCGCAATAAAGAGATTAGAGATGAAACGCAGTCAGATAAAATTTTTTCTTCTCATAAAAGCCTTCTCAGACTAGTCTATGTAATATCATAACCCCCATCCCATTATTTTTTTGTTTATCAGTTGTATTAAGGCTTTATTTACATAAAATAAAATTCATATATACTAAGTGTTTTAAATGGTGTGTGCTCTGAGGTACTTCTCTGGATAATTAGAGGATTGTTTCTTACTGGGAGGACACCCTGGATTTGGTCTTTAACAGTTTGCACATTAATGTGAAGAGCTTGATATAGGCAAGACAACTGGACCAGGAGATAGAAGACCTGGTCTAGTTGCCACTAGCTCCTGAATTCACAGACTACTTAGATATTTAAGATATATTACATATAACTGTGAGACAAAGCAAAAAATGGAAAATTTTCTAGAATGTTCTTAGGAATGTTCAGATGAGGGAGATATTAATTCCAGCTGCTGGGATCAAGAGAAAGTCTATGGAAGTGGTGGCATCTGAACTGGCACTTGTGATTCTTGCAATTTAAACATCTGGAAATAGAAAAACAAGCAATCTAGGCAAAAACACAGAGGCAAGAAAGTATGGGTTATGCATAGGGAGCCCTGGGTAATTGTTTTCTGAAAAGTGGATTATATTGGATGAGGAATGTGAGATGAATATGGATAGGTAAGTCATGGATAGATAACTAAGTAAGATTATGGAATGGATAATGTTCCCCTTTAAAACTCTAACCTCATATGATTCCATTCTTCCCTTCTTTTGGCCTCTCATGCTTAGTTGAATCAAGTTGATCTCTTCAAAACTAACTTGGCTAAATACTCAGTGAAGCCAGTAAAGAAACTGTCAAAATCCAAATAGGCACATGAAAAAATGTTCAACATCATAAGCCATTAGCAAAACGCAAATTGAATACACAATGAAATGTCACTACACATGGCATGGCTAAAACAAAAAATAGTGACAACACCAAATGTTGGTGAGGATGCAAAGAAACTGTGGAATGTAAAATGGTACAACTACAATCCAGCTCAGCAATCGCATCTCTGGGCATTTATCCCAGAGCAATAAAAACTTATGTTCATACAAAAATCTACACAAGAGGGGTGCCTGAGTGTCTCAGTCAGTTAAGCACCTGACATCAGCTCAGGTCATGATCTCACAGCCTGTGAGTCCGTGCCCCACATCGGGCTCTGTGCTGATAGCTTAGAGCCTGGAGTCAGCTTCGGATTCTGTGTCTCCCTCTCTCTCTGCCCCACCCCCGCTCATGCTCTGTCTATGTCTCTCTCCCTCCTCTCTCTCTCAAAAACAAATAAAACATTAAAAAAAATCTACACAAGAATGCTCATAGTCAAATATTTGGGGGAAAAACCACTCATATGTCCTTCAATGGGTAAATGGCTAAACAATCTGTGGCACATCTATATCATGAAATAAATTAAGCAATAAAAAGTAATACACTTTCGATACATGCAGAAACTTGGATTGATCTCAAGGGTGTTATCCTGAGTGAAAAAAAAAAAGAATCTCAAATGGTTACACAATGGATTATTCCATATAAATAGCATTTTCAAAATGAGAAAATTTGAGAGATGAACAGATTGTTGTTTTCCAGAGGATATGGATGGGGATAGAAAGGTAGGAGGAAAGTAAGCAAAGTTATAAAAGGACAACATGAGGGATCCTTGTGGTGATAGAATTATTCAGTATTGTGACTATCATTGTGACACACACACACACATGCACACACACACATCCACAAATGAGTACAGATAAAACAGGAAATCTGAATAAGATCAGTGGATTGTATCAATGTCAATATCCTGGTTGTGATATTATACTATAGTTTTGCAAAATGTTACTGTTGGAGGAAACTAGATAAACTGTACTTGGGAAATCTCTGTATTATTTCTTGTAACTGCATTAGAACCTATAATTATCTCAATAAAATTTTCAGTTAAAAAAATACCAATGGCACATGGTTCTCAAACCCAAGCTTTTGAACTGCAGTAACATTAAGCCTTTAAAAGCATACATCTTTGTAGTTCCTTTGCCTGGCCCCACCCCCTAATTAATCTTCATTTGGCCACTCATCTTATTTTATACTTCTCAGAAATGGGTCAATGTGTTCTCTTTTTGAATATGTACAAAAGTTTAGATTCTGACACTGTCATCTACCTAGGACTCTCTCATTCAGCTCTGTTTTCTAATTCAAAGGACCTGCCTCACTCAGAGATGATTGAAACAATGAATGGCTATAACTTCCAGGTGAGATTTGAGCTCCAGGTGCGGCAACCATGGAGATGCATTGCTTGGATCTCCCTTTAAGAAATAACTTGTTGTTCATCTGCAAGGAGTGCAGTGAGGTGTGTTGAGGGACATCATCAAAAAGGCTTGACCTCCAGTTGATCTGTAAGCTGGACTGTGGCACTCAGATGCTCCTCACCTCCTCCCCTGTCCTTGGAATTTGGATTTCACTTGTGTTTTCCACTCTGCTCCCAGAAGCTGACCCAAAGACATAGTCTCGAGATAGTGATGTGACGTTGTGAACACCTGCATGACATACATGACTGCTCCCAGTTAAGGCCTCCTTTATAAGCTTGTAAGGTTTGGCAGGTAGCATGGATCCATTCATCTTGCTGTTGCCCAAGAAAAGCCTTATGTATAAGTTCCCCTGGATTATTAATACTGCTACCTATTAACCTGGCCTATCTCTTTTTTCAGTCTTTTTATGCCCTCTGAGCACAAGGGTCAGTTTCGGATTATACCAGGGAAGCTTCTGGGAGATTTTGAACTAACAAGCTGACACCCTCCAGGTGCAGCAGCTTTATGATCTGCCTCAGTGTTTGAGGGAGGCCATGCTCTTCCCAGGTGGCCTCTAGGCAATGACTGAGTGCTGTGTAGTTACTAGTGCCTGGCCCTTTCTGTCTGGTGAGGGATGCTTCTAATGGACAATTCTTGTTCCAGATATCTCCCCACTGGGTCTGCCAAGAGTTTATCAGACCTGCACTTTGAGCTGAAGCCCTTCTCGCCAAATCTTTCTTCCTCCCCATTTTCCTTTCAAAGATCACAGATCTGCACCAGTCTGAAGGCTTTTCCTGCTCATCCTGTTTCTTTCATTTTTTTCTTTCACAGGCATTATTCCTCAATAAACCTTTTACACTCCTAAACTCAAGACATACAATGATAGTAGCTTTAAAAAGCATTCCAGTTATAGCCTCAACATATAGCAATTCTTTTTAATTTATTTAAATTTATTTAAAACTTTTTAAATTTATTTATTTAAGTTCAAGTTAGTTAACATACAGTGTAGTATTGGTTTTGGGAGTAGACTCCCAGTGCTCATCTCAACAAGTGCCCCCCTTAATGCCCATCAGCAGCAGAGGGGATATAGCTCAGGGATAGAGCATTTGACTGCAGATCATATAGCGATTCTTTAGCTGAACAGTAGCCATGACAACCATACTCCAAGAATTATGAAAATTAAATAACAGGATGATTGTTTTCTCATGTTAGTGGGTATAGTCAGTATTGTCAAATGTTTTATAGTAAACTTGACTTACAGTGTTGGGTGGCTGGAGTGAAATGCAGATAAAGCAAGGAGTTCAGTGAAATTAACGAGTGAGAAGGGATAGCATAGCTAGGGCATTCATTGGGACATCATTATGGATGTCAAAGTTCCAATGTCAAAAGTAGAAGACAGGTGGGGAAGAAGAATCTCAGCAGTTATATTAGACACCTACTTATTGGATTGGTTATGATTTATATTTCTTAAAAATTAAGTGATGACCTTATTAAGGTCAAAATTCAAAATCAATACCAAGATCCTCCTCACTGCTTTAGAGAGAGGTTTTGACTTAAGCTAGTAGCCTCATGGCTGTTATAAAATTCATGGTAACCTAAAATTATTGCAAGACTATTACGGGCTCTTGAGTTTTAAAAAATCCAGGAAACATAGGGGTTCCTGGGCAGCATATATATATTTAATCAGAAAGTCATTTCATATTTTGAAAACAACACCCTCCTCACATATTTCCCCTGCCCTATTAGGAAAAGGCTCCATTTCTGTTACTCCTTTTGATATGTCAGATTTTCTGTCATGTCATTGTGACCCTACTTATCACAATTAGAATTCATTCTGGCAGATTCTCTGGGTATAGTCTGTCAGCTAGAGAAAGAAAACTGTATTTAGTTAAGATGTTTTCTTTTTTATTTTTTTCATCTATTAAAAACTCCACTGTTCTGCGGACTTGCAGTAGCTTGCTTTAGAATAAGCTTCTTTTTGGTGGTAAAGTACCTGTCTGTTTTATTATTTTTTTTTTAGTTTATTTATTTTGAGAGGGAGAAAGGGAGCTGATATAGGGAAGGGCAGAGAGATAGAAAGAGAGAGAATCCCAAGCAGGCTCTGCCCTGTCAGCGCAGAGTCCCATGCAGGCTTCAGACTCACAAACTGTGAGATTATGACCTGAGATGAAATCAAGAATGGTGGCTTAACCAACTGCGCCACCGAGGAACCCTGGCCCCCTCCCCAGAAGTGTTATTTTTAAGGTTAATGTTATTTAGTGATCAGAGTGACATTCAGAGAAGACCCCCCAGAAACAACTCTGAGGCTAGTGAGCAACAGGTGCGGGCACCCATGGAACCAACGGAGCTTCTGCTTTCTCAGAGACCCTGGAGTCTGAGGAGTATCCAGCTACCAAGTTTCCACCATCCTGCCACCTTCCCCCTAGCTTCTGCGGGTGGCGGGCACAGAGGAGAGCACTTGTTGGGATGAGCACTGGGTATTGTATAGAAAACCATTTGACAATAAATTATTAAAAATATATAAAATCCATTACTGGATGTCAAGATGCAAACCAAAAAAAAAAAAAGGAAAAAAAATCGACAATAAATTATTTTAAAAAAAGATGTTTTCTTTTTTATTCTCTGCAAATTAGGACTGTATGAGTTAGTTTATTTTGTGTAGTTCAAATTCTTTTAACTTTGTCTTATCTTTTGCTGTTCATTGGGATTTTGAATTCGTGGTATTTAAATCATTCAAGGTTTATTTTGAGTAAACTAATGTGGGCTTCAATTTCATTTTCCAAATTAAATATCTCCAGAAGGATCCAGAAATCGAAAGGCTGAGTAACTTGTGTATTATTAGCAACATATCTGGCTATATACTTCTATTTTAATTATGATTTGAAAAGTGTCAAGAATATTTAGATTTCAGATGATTCAATCTGACTTTTTTAAAGTTTATTTCTTTATTTTGAGAGAGAGAAACAGAGCACATGAATGGGAGCGGGGCAGAGAGAGAATCCCAAGCAGGCGTTGCATGGTCAGCATAGAGCCCCATGTAGGGCTCGAATGAATGTACCTTGAGATCGTGACCTGAGGCAAAGTGAAGAGCGGAAGGCTTAACTGTCTGAGCCACCCAGATGCCCCTCAACCTGACATTTAACTCTAGATCTAAATCATTCATCAATTTGTTTATTCTTTCAGCAACGTTTTGTGTACTTTCTGCATGCCAGGCATTATTCTAGGTCTTGGAGTTTGCCGCAGTGAGTAAGACAACGTTCCTGTCTTAATTTAAGCTAATAGATTAGTGGTAGAGTTAGATAATTAGATTTATAATGTTGGATATTGATAAATGTGATGAAGAAAAATGGAGCAAGGGAAAAGACTAGAGAGATTTAAGGATTCTGTTTTAGAAAAGCTAGTCAGAAGTTTTTTCCAAGGAGGTACCATTTGGACATAGATCTGAATGAAGTGAGACCAAGCCATGAAGATTTCTAGGGGAGGAGTGATCTGGTCAGAGAAACAGCAAAGGCGCAAAAACACCAAGGTAGGAGTTGCTTGGTATGTGTGAAGTATAATAAGAAGACTGCCATGTTCAGAGTATAATGAGGTAGAAACAGTCAGCAGGAGCAAGACACTGTAGGACTCTAGGCTATGGTAAAGGTAAGAATTGCTTCTAAGCATGACACCTCCATTATTTTTATCACCTTAATCAGTCAGTCATCAAATTTATCAGCATTGTCAATTAATGTCTGATCCCCTCACGCTAAATTGCCTTAGGATTATTTAACATTCATTTACTAGGCACCTATTTTGAGGTAAGCACTGTGCTCATTGTGTTTAGCTGTAGACCTAAAAAGAGAAGAAATACCTAGTCTCTGCCCACTGACAGCTTACAGTCCAATGAAGGAATGCAGACACATGCAATATCACTATTTGCCTCTTGTTATCATACCTCGAGAAAAGAATGAGGCACTGTGGGAATGATTTCTGCTAATTTATCTGTTTTAAGGGAGGAACCGCATGATTAATACCCCACAAAAATAACTTCTTACATTTTTATAGCATTTACTGTTAACAAGGCATTTTATATTATGTTCATAGTCTATACTGAAATGAGACAATTTTTATTTATTTTATTTATTTTTTTAATTCCTGCACAGACTCAGAGGTAAACATATGTACAATTGTGAAAGGAATATACAAGATATTGAGGCCTTCCAGTCCAGCGACTTGGAGGACATGGACGTGCATGGCTGACATATACAGAATCCTCAGAAAAAAAGGGAAAAGTTTATAATATACATACTCTCATTAAATTTTTTACTTTCATTAATTTTTAATGGTTAATTTGTCCCATTACATGAAAGATTTTGAAAAAGTAAAGAGGAGGCATATTAAAACACATTATTTTACCATTGGATACTCCTTCCTGCTTCGTCAAAGATTAGTTGGCCATACGTTTGTGGGTTCATTTCTGGGTTCTCTATTCTATTCCATTGGTCTATGTGTCTGTTTTTGTGCCAATACCATACTGTCTTGATGATTCCCGCTTTGTAGTAGAGACTAAAGTCTGGGGTTGTGATGCCTCCCATTTTGGTTTTCTTCTTCAATATTACTTTGGCTATTCAGGGTCTCTTGTGGTTCCATACAAATTTTAGGATTGTTCTAGCTCTCTGAAAAATGCAGGTGGTATTTTGACTGGTATTGCATTGAACGTGTAGATTTCTTTGGGTAGTATTGACATTTTAACAATATTTGTTCTTCCTATCCATGAGCATGGAATATTTTTCCATTTATTTGTGTTCTTTTTAATTTCTTTCATAATTGTTCTATAGTCTTCAGGGTATAGATCTTTTACCTCTTTAGTTAGTTTATTCCCAGGTATTTTATTATTTTTGTGCAATTGAAAATGGGATTGATTTCTTGATTTCTTTTTCTGCTGCTTCTTTATTGGTGTATAGAAATCCAGTATATTTCTGCACATTATTTTATATCCTGCAACTTTGCTGAATTTATGTATTACTTCTAGCAATTTTTTGATGGAGTCTTTTGGGTTTTCTACATAGAGCATCATGTTGTCTGCAAATAGTGAAAGTCTGGCTTCTCCCTTGCCGATTTGGATGCCCTTTCTTTTCGTTGCCTGATTGCCGAGGCTAAGATTTCCAGTACCACGTTCAATTGTAATGGTGGGAGTGGATATCCTTGTAATGTTACTAACTGTAGGGAATGGCTCTCAGTTTTTCCCAGTCGAGGATGATATTAGCTGTAGGTCTTTTGTATATGGCCTTTATGATATTGAGGTACATTCCATCTCTCCCTACATTGTTGAGGGTTTTTTTTTTTTATCAAGAATAGGATGTTTTGATGCCCCGCTCCGCTCTCTCACAGTTTCTTTCCTACAGGGAAGCAGTTGCAGAAGACTCAGTTTCAGTAGATGGTGAAGCTTGAGCTGGATTAGCATGGAATTATAATCTAACGGAGATCATCCGTTCATGTTTTCCTTTCCAGGGCAACTTCAAGAAACAACCCATAACACATCCAGCCAAAATGACGAGACGGAAGAATTCTCCTCAAAAGAGTCTACGAGAAGCAGTGACAGCTCAAGAATTAATGAAAACAGATATAAGCAACATAACAGAACTTGAATATAGAATGTTAATCATAAAACTAATTGCTGGCCTTGAAAGAAGCTTAGATGAATGCAAGGGGTCCCACGAGGCAAAGTTCAAAGACCTTAAAAACGGTCAGGAAGAATTAAAGAAGACATTGGAAGAAATACAGGGGAAACTGGAAGCAGCCACAGCACGGATTGAAGAGGTAGAGGAAAGAGTTAGTGCATTAGAAGACAAAATCATTGAAAAAGAGGAAGCAGATAAAAAGAGAGAGAAGCTGATCCAGGAACAGGAAAGGAGAATTCGAGAGCTGAGCGATGCAGTCAAAAGAAACAATATCCGTATCATAGGAGTTCCAGAGGAAGAAGAGAGAGAGAAAGGAGTCGAAGGGGTTCTGGAACAAATCATTGCTGAGAACTTCCTCAACATGAGAAAGGAAACGGGCATGGAAATCCAAGAGGCACAGAGAACTCCCCTCAGACGTAACGTGAATAGACCTTCTGCACGGCACATCATAGTGAAGCTGGCAAAATACAAAGATAGGGAGAGAATCCTGAAAGCAGCTAGGGACAAAAGAACCCTAACATACAAAGGGAGACATATAAGGGTAGTAGCAGACTTATCTACAGAAACTTGGCAAGCCAGAAAGGAATGGCAGGATATCTTCAATGTGATGAGCAAGAAGGACATGCAACCAAGAATTCTGTATCCGGCTAGCCTGTCGTTCAGAATAGAAGGAGAGATCAAGGTTTTTCCCAACAAACAAAAACTGAAAGAATTTATCACAAATAAGCCAGCACTGCAAGAGATCCTGAGGGGCATTCTATGAAAACAAGGAGGCAAAGAACACAAACTACCAGAGACAGCCTTACAAACATGAAACTTACAGATAATACAGTGACTGTAAGCCCATATTTTTCAATATTAACACTGAATGTAAATGGACTAAATGCGCCAATCAAAAGACACAGGATAACAGAATGGATTAAAAAACAAGACCCATCTATTTGCTGTCTTCAAGAAACTCATCTTAAACCTGAAGACACCTTCAGATTGAAAGTGAGGGGATGGAGAACTATCTACCATGCTACTGGAAGTCAGAAGAAAGCCGGAGTAGCCACACTTATATCAGACAAATTAGACTTTAAAATGAACGATGTAATAAGAGATGAGGAAGGACATTATATAATAGTCTCAGGGACCATCCAGCAGGAAGAGCTAACAATTGTAAATATCTACGCACCGAATTCAGGGGCACCCAAATTTGTAAAACAACTAATTACAAACATTAGCAACCTCATCGATAAAAATGTCCTAATAGTAGGGGATCTCAACACTCCACTCTCAGCATTGGATAGATCAACAAAACAGAAAATCTCCGCAGAAACAATAGCCCTGAATGACACATTAGGACAGATGGGCCTCACAGACATCTTTAGGGTCCTTCATCCAGAAGCAAAGGAATTTACGTTCTTCTCATCTGCACACGGTACATTTTCCAAGATAGACCACATTCTGGGGCACAGGGAAACTCTGAATAAATATAAAAGAATTGAGATCATACCGTGTACAGTGTCAGACCACAATGCTTTGAAACTTGAAATCAACCACAGGAGAAAGCCTGGAAAATATCCAAGAACATGGCGGCTAAGAAATAACCTACTAAAAGATGACTGGGTCAACCAAGCCATCAGAGAAGAAATTAAAAAATACATGGAAACAAATGAAAATGAAAATACAACAATCCAAACGCTCTGGGATGCAGCAAAGGCAGTCCTGAGAGGGAAATATATTGCAATCCAGGCCCATCTCAAGAAACAAGAAAAATCAATAACACAAATTCTAACAGCACGCCTAAAGGAACTAGAAGCAGATCAACTAAAACAACCCAAGCCCAGCAGAAAGAGAGAAATAACAAAGATCAGAGCTCAAATTAACCATATGGAGACAGAAAAGGTAGTGGAACAGATCAATGAAACCAAAAGCTGGTTCTTTGAAAAAATAAACAAAATAGACAAACCTCTAGCCAGGCTTCTCAAAAAGAAAAGAGAGAGAACTCAAATAAATAAAATCGTGAATGAAAAGGGAGAAATTACAACCAATCCCTCAGAGATACAAGCAATCATCAGAGAATACTATGAAAAATTATATGCCACCAAACTTGGCAATCTGGAAGAAATGGACAGCTTCCTAAATAGCCACACGCTACCAAAACTCAAACGGGAAGAAATAGAAAATTTGAACAGACCCATAACTAGTGAAGAAATAGAATCCGTTATTAAAAACCTCCCAGCAAATAAAAGCCCTGGACCAGATGGCTTTCCTGCGGAATTTTACCAGACATTTAAAACAGAGTTAATTCCTATCCTCCTCAAGCTGTTCCAAAAAATTGAAACGGAAGGAAAACTCCCGGACTCATTCTATGAAGCCAGCATCACTTTGATTCCCAAACCAGATAGAGACCCAGCAAAGAAAGAAAATTACAGGCCAATATCCCTGATGAATATGCATGCAAAAATTCTCAACAAGATACTAGCAAATCGAATCCAACAGCATATAAAGAGAATTATCCACCATGACCAAGTAGGATTCATCCCTGGGTTGCAGGGCTGGTTTAATATTCGCAAATCAATCAACGTGATACATCACATCAACAAAAGAAAAGATAAGAACCATATGATCCTGTCAATAGATGCAGAAAAAGCATTTGACAAAATACAGCATCCTTTCTTAATAAAAACTCTCGAGAAAGTCGGGATAGAAGGAACATACTTAAACATCATAAAAGCCATCTATGAAAAGCCCACAGCTAATATCATCCTCAATGGGGAAAAATTGAAAGCCTTCCCCCTGAGATCAGGAACACGACAGGGGTGTCCACTCTCACCACTGCTATTTAACATAGTGCTGGAAGTCTTAGCATCAGCAATCAGACAACAAAACAAAATAAAAGGCATCAAGATTGGCAAGGAGGAAGTCAAACTTTCACTTTTTGCAGATGACATGATACTTTACATGGAAAACCCGACAGAATCCACCAAAAGCCTACTAGAACTGATTCATGATTTCAGCAAAGTTGCAGGATACAAAATCAATGTACAGAAATCGGTGGCATTTCTATACACCAACAATGAAGCAGCAGAAAGAGAAATAAAGAAGCTAATCCCTTTCACAATTGCACCAAAAACCATAAAATACTTAGGAATAAACCTAACCAAAGATGTGAAAGACCTCTACACTGAAAACTATAAAAAACTTATGAAGGAAATTGAGGAAGACACAAGGAAATGGAAAAACATCCCATGTTCATGGATTGGAAGAATAAATATCGTCAAAATGGCAATACTACCCAAAGCAATCTACACATTCAATGCAATCCCAATCAAAATTGCACCAGCATTCTTCTCAAAGCTAGAGCAAACAATCCTAAAATTTGTATGGAACCACAAAAGACCCCGAATAGCCAAAATAATACTGAAGAATAAAACCAAGGCGGGAGGCATCACAATCCCAGACTTTAACCTCTACTACAAAGCGGTGGTCATCAAGACTGTATGGTATTGGCACAAAAACCGACGCATAGACCAATGGAATAGAATAGAAAACTCAGAAATGGACCCGCAAGTATATGGCCAACTAATCTTTGACAAAGCGGGAAAATGTATCCAATGGAAAAAAGAGAGCCTTTTTAACAAATGATGCTGGGAGAATTGGACAGCAACATGCAAAAGAATGAAACTAGACCACTTTCTTACACCACTCACAAAAATAAATTCTAAATGGATAAAAGATCTGAATGTGAGACAGGAAACCGTCAAAATCCTAGAGGAGAAAACAGGAAAAAGCCTCTTTGACCTAAGATGCACAAATTTCTTACTCGACACGTCTCCAAAGGCAAGAGAATTAAAAGCAAAGATGAACTACTGGGACCTCATCAAGATAAAAAGCTTCTGCACGGCAAAAGAAACAACCAACAAAACGAATAGGCAACCAACGGAATGGGAAAAGATCATCGCAAATGACATATCGGATAAAGGACTAATATCTAAAATTTATAAAGAACTCACCAAACTCCAAACCCGAAAAACAAACAACCCAGTGAAGAAATGGGCGGAAGATATGAATAGACACTTCTCCAAAGGGGACATTCAGATGGCCAACAGACACATGAAACGATGCTCAATGTCACTCATCATCAGGGAAATACAAATCAAAACTACACTGAGATACCACCTCACACCAGTCAGAGTGGGTAAAATGAACAAATCAGGAAACTATAGATGCTGGCGAGGATGTGGAGAAGTAGGCACCCTCCTACACTGTTGGTGGGAATGGAAACTGGTGCAGCCACTCTGGAAAACGGTGTGGAGGTTCCTCAAAAAAATGAAAATAGAGCTACCCTATGACCCAGCAATACCCCTGCTAGGAATCTACCCAAGAGACAGAGGAATGCTGATGCATAGGAGCACGTGTACCCCAATGTTCATAGCAGCACTTTCGACAATAGCCAAATCATGGAAAGAGACCAAGTGCCCATCAACTGACGAATGGATAAAGAAGTTATGGTACTTATATACAATGGACTACTACGTGGCAATGAGAAAAAATGAAATCTGGCCATGTGTAGCAACATGGATGGAACTGGAGGGTATTATGTTAAGTGAAATAAGTCAGTCAGAAAAAGACAGATACCATATGTTTCCACGAATAGGTGGACTTTGTGAAACTAAGCAAAAACCAGGGGGAGGGGAGGAGGGGAAAGAAAAAAAAGACACAGAGAGGGAGGGAGATAAAACATAAGAGACTCTCAAAGACTAAGAAAAAACTGAGGGTAAGGGGGATGAGGGAGGGGGGAGAGGGGGTGATGGGCATTAAAAAGGGCACATGTTGGGATGAACACTGGGTGTTATAT
Organism: Paguma larvata; assembly: GCA_030068075.1. NCBI lineage: Eukaryota > Metazoa > Chordata > Mammalia > Carnivora > Viverridae > Paguma > Paguma larvata. Next base: position 120,040,297 of record CM057830.1, on the reverse strand, counting down.
GTAAACCAATTTGAAAATAAACTATTATAACAAAAAAAAAAAGAAAAAAAAAAGAAAAAAAAAAAAGAATAGGATGTTTTATTTTGTCAAGTGCCCTTTCTGCATCTATTTAGAGGACCGTATGGTTATTATCCTTTCTTTTATTAATGTATCACACTGATGGATTGGTGAATATCAAACTATCCCTGCAGTTTAGTAATAAATCTCCCTTGATCATGGTGAATAATTATTTTAATGTAGTGTTGAATTTGATTTGTAATATCTTGTTGAGGATTTTTGCATCCATGTTCATCAGGGATAATGGCCTGTAACTATCCTTTTTAGTGGGATCTTTGTCTGGATTTGGAATCAAGGTAATCCTGGCTTCATAGAATAAGTTTAGAAGTTTTCCTTCTTATTTATGTTTTTTAGAACAGTTTGAGAAGAAAAGGCATTAACTCTTCTTTAAATGTCTGGTAGAATTCCCCTGGGAAGGCATCTGGTCCAGGACTCTTAATTGTTGGGAGATTTTTGATTACTGATTCAATTTCTTTGCTGCTTATGAATCTGTTCAAATTTTCTATTTTTTCCTGTTTCAGGGTTGGTAGTTTGTGAGTTTCTAGGAATTTATCCATTTCTTCAAGATTTCCCGATTTGTTGGCATATAATTTTTCATAGTATTCTCATAACTGTTTTTATATCTGTGGTTTTGTTTGTAATCTCTCCTCTTTCACTTACGCTTTTATCTATTTGGGTCCTTTATCTTTTCTCTTTGATAAATCTGGGTAGGGCATTACCAATTTTGCTAATTCTTTCAAAGAACTGGCTCTTAGTTTCATTGATCTGTTCTACCTTTGTTTGTTTGTTTTTGTTTCTATATATCATTTATTTCTGTCTTAATCTTTATTATTTCCCTTCTTCTTCTGGTTTAGGCTTTATTTGCTATTCCTTTTGTAGCTCCTTTAGGTGTAAGGTTAGGTTGTGTATTTGGGGCCTTTATTGCTTCTTGAGATAGGCCTGAACTGCAATATACTTCTCTCTTAGGACTGCCTTTCCTGCATCCCAAAGGTTTTTGTCTTTTCTTTCTTTTTTTTTTTTTTTAATTCTCAAGTTAGATAATATACAGTGTAGTCGTGGCTTCAGGAGCAGATTCCCGTGAATCATCACTTACGTACAAAACCGAGGGCTCATCCCAACCGGTGCCCCCCTCAATGTCCATCACCCATTTTCCCTACCTTCCAACCCCTCATCCTCACAAACCCTCAGTTTGTTCTCTGTATTTAAAAGTCTCTTATGGTTTGCCTCCCTCTCTGTTTTTGTCTTATTTTCCTTCCCTTCCCCTATGGTCATCTCTTAAATTTCTCAAATTCCACATATTAGTGAAATCATATGATATCTGTCTTTCTCTGACTGACTTATTTCGCTTAGCATAATACCCTCCAGTTCCATCCACATTGTAGCAAATGGCAAGATTTCATTCTTTTTCATCGTCGAGTAGTATTCCATTGTGTGTGTGTGTGTATGTGTGTGTGTGTGTATATATATATATATATATATATATATATATATATATATATACACACACACACACCAGATCTTTATCCATTCATATGTTGATGGACATTTGGGCTCTCTCCATAGTTTAGCTACTGATAGTGTTGCTATAAGCATTGGGATGTGTGTGTCCCTTTGAATCAGCATTCCTATATCCTTTGGATAAATTCCTAGTAGTGCAATTGTTGTGTCGTAGGGTAGTTATATTTTTAACTTCTTGAGAAAACTCCTTACTGCTTTACAGAGTGGCTGCACCAGTTTGCATTCCCACCAAGAGTGCAAGAGGGTCCCCTTTCTCCATGTCCTTGCCAACAACTGTTGTTTCCTTAGTTGTTAATTTTATCCACTCTGACTGGTGTGAGGTGGTACCTCAATGAGGTTTCGATTTGTATTTCACTAATGATGAGCAATGTTGAGTGATGTCTGTTTGCCATCTGGATATCTTTGGAAAAGTGTCTATTCATGTATTTTGCCCATTTCTTCATTGGATTACTTGCTTTTTCGGTATTGAGTTTGATTACTATTTTACATTTTTAAAAAAATGTTTATTTATTTTTGAGAGAGAGAGAGAGTACGAGTGGGGGAAGGCAGAGAGAGAGGGAGACACAGAATCTGAAACAGGCTCCAGGTTCTGAGCTGTCAGCACAGAGTCCGATGCTGGGCTGGAACCCACGAACTGCGAGATCATCACCATGACCTGAGCGGAAGTCGGACGCTTAGCCGACTAAGCCACCCAGGCGCCCCTGATAACTTTTTTATAGTTTGGATACTAATTCTTTATCTGATATGTCATTTGCAAATATCTTCTCCCATTCTGTTAGTCGCCTTTTAGTTTTGCTAATTGTTTCCTTCACCTTGCAGAAGATTTTTATCTTGATGAAGTCTCAATAGTTCATTTTTGCTTTTGTTTCCTTTGCCTCTGGAGACATGTTGAGTAAGAAGTTGCTGTGGCTGAGATCAAAGAGACCTTTGCCTGCTTTCTCCTCTAGGGTTTTGATGGCTTCCTGTCTTACGTTTAGGGCTTTCATCAATTTTGAGTTTATTTTGTGTATGTTGTAAGTGGTCCAGGTTCATTCTTATGCATGTCGCTGTCCAGTTTTCCCAGCATCATTTGCTGCAGAGACTGTCATTATTCCATTGGATATTCTTTCATCCTTCACCAAAGATTAGTTAGCCACAGGTTTGAGGGTCCATTTCTGGGTTCTCTATTCCATTCCATTGATCTGTGTGTCTGTTTTTGTGCCAATACCATACTGTATTGATGATTATAGCTTTGTAATACATCTTAAAGTCTGGAATTATGATGCCTCTAGCTTTGGTTTTCTTTTTCAGGATTGCTTTGACTATTCGGGGACTTTCTGGTTTCACACAAATTTTAGAATTGTTTGTTCTAGCTCTGTGAAGAATGTTGGTTTTGTTTTGATAGCGATTGCATTGAATGTGTAGATTGCTTCGGGTAATATTGAATTTTTAACAATATTTGTTCTTTCGATTCATGAGCAGGGAATGCTTTTCCATTTTTTGTGTGTGTCTTATTCAATTTATATCATAAGCTTTCTAGTTTCCAGTGTACAAATTTTTTACCTCTTTGGTTTTATGGTTTTGGGTTCAATTGTAAATGGGATCGATTTCTTGATTTCTCTTTCTGTTTCTTCATTATTGGTATATAGAAATACAACCAATTTCTGTATATTGATTTTCAATCATGCAACTTTGTTGAATACATGTATCCGTTCTAGAACTTTTTTGGTGGAATCTTTTGGGCTTTCTGGATACAGTATCATGTCGTCTGAGAAGAGTGAACATTTGAATTCCTCCTTACTGATTTGGATAACTTTTATTTCTTTGTGTTGTCTTATTGCTGATTCTAGGACTTCTAGCACTATGTTGAATAACAGCGATGAGAGTGGACATCCTTGTGCTCCTGACCTTAGAGGGAAAGCTCTCCATTTTTCCCCATTGAGGGTGATATTAGCCTGGGTGTTTTGTATATGGCTTTTATAATCTTGAGGTATGATCCTTCTATCCCTACTTTCTTGAGGATTTTTATCAAGAATGGAAGCTGTATTTTGTCAAATGCTTTCTCTGCATCTATTGAGAGGATCATGTAGTTCTTATTCTTTTTTTTTATTAATGCGATGTATCACATTGATTGATTTGTGGATATTGAACCAGCCCTGCATCCCAGGAATAAATCCCACTTGATCGTGATGAATAATTCTTTTAATGTATTGTTGGATCCGATTCACTAGTATCTTGTTGAGAATTTTTGCATCCATGTTAATCATGGAAATTGGTGTGTCGTTCTTCTTTTTAGTGGGTTTTGTCTGGTTTTGGAATCAAAATAATGCTGGCCTCGTAGAAAAGATGGAAGTTTTTCTTCCATATCTATTTTTTGGAACAGCTTCAAAAGAATAGGTGTTAAGGGTGTTGTATGGAAACCAATTTGACAATAAAGTATTAAAAAAAAAAGAATAAGTGTTAAATCTTCTTTAAGTGCTTGTTAGAATTTCTCTGGAAAGCCATCTGGCCCTGGACTCTTGGATTTTGGGAAATTTTTGATTACAAATTCAATTTCATTACTGGTTATAGGTTTATTCAAATTTTAACTTTCTTCCTGTTTCAGTTTTGGTAGTTTATGTTTCTAGGAATTTTTCCATTTCTTCCAGATTGCCCAATTTGTTGGCATATAATTGCTCATAATATTCGCTTATTATTGTTTGTATTTCTGCAATGTTGGTTGTGATCTCTCCTCTTTCTTTCTTGGTCTTATTTATTAGGGTCCTCTCCTTCTTCTTTATGATCAATTTGACTCAGGATTAATCAATTTTGTTAATTCTTTCAAAGAACCAGCTTCTGGCTTCATCAATATGTTCCACTTTTTTTTAAGTTCAATATCATTGATTTTGGATATAACCTTTATTATTTCCCATCTTCTGCTGGTTTGGGGCTTTATTCGCTGTTCTTTCTCCAGTTCTTTAATGTCGAAAGTTAGGTTGTGTATCTGAGACCTTTCTTCCTTCCTTAGGAAGGATATAGACTGCTATATCCTTCCCTCTTATGACCACCTTTGCTGCATCCCAGAAGTTTTGGGCTGTTTTTATTTTATTTTATTTTTTCATTTTAATTGGCTTCCAAGTACTTTTTTTTAGTGGTTTTTAATTTTTTTATTTTTTTAATAATAACTTATTGTCAAATTGGTTTCCAAGTACTTTTAAGAAATATTTCATTTAATTTTAAAAAAAAAATTTATTGTCAAATTGGTTTCCATACAACACCCAGTGCTCATCCCAACCTGTGCCCTGCTCATTGCCCATCACACACTCTCCACTCTTCCATACTCCCCTTAATCCTCGGTTTGTTCTTAGTATTTAAAAGTCTCTTATGTTTTGTCTCCTTCCCTCTTTGTGGATTTTTTCTTTCCCCTCTTCCCCTCCTCCCTAGTTTTCTGTTAAGTCTTGCAAAGTCTGCCTATGCGTGGAAACGTGTGGTATCTGTCTCTGACTGACTTATTTCACTCAGCATAATACCCTCTGGTTCCATCCATGTTGCCACACATGGCCAGATTTCATTCTTTCTCATTGACGCGTAGTATTCCATTGTATATATATATACCACTTCTTCTTTATCCATTCATCAGTTGATGGACACTTAGTCTTTTTCCAGGATTTGGCTATTGTCGAAAGTGGTGCTATGAACATCGGGGTAAATGTGCCCCTATGCATCAGCACTCCTGTGTCTCTTGGGTAGATTCCTAGCAGTGCTGTTGCTGAGTCATAGGGTAGTTCTATTTTCATTTTTTTGAGGAACCTCCACACCGTTCTCCAGAGCGGCTGCACTAGTTTGCATTCCCACCAACAGTGCAAGAGAGTGCCTGTTTCTCCACATCCTCGCCAGCATTTATAATTTCTTGATGTGTTCGTTTTAGCCACTCTGACTGGGATGAGGTGGCATCTCAGTGTGGTTTTGATTTGTATTTCCCTGATGATGAGTGACATTGAGCATCGTTTCGTATGTCTGTTAGCCATTTGGATGTCTTCTTTGGAGAAGTGTCTATTCATATCTTCTGCCCATTTCTTCACTGGATTATTCGTTTTTCGGGTGTAGAGTTTGGTGTTTATTATTTTAACCTCTAGAATTCAAAATAATAAGGAACACACACACATTGCTGTACACTTTACAAAGCACCATATACACAGTCTCTTACTTGATCTTTGCAGCAAACCTTTGAGGGATAGTCTTCATTTTCACCCTGAATAAAGAGAGATTCAACATAATCAGAGGCTTAGGTCAAGGGTATATAACTTGTAAGTAGGTGAGGTAAAATGCCTAGAGTCTGGCATTTTAGACCCTCCAGTGCAGTGCACTATTCCTATATTAACCTTTCCCCCACCCCCAGCACAATACTTACTCCAGAAAATTGACAGGCTAAACTATCAACAATGTGTAAAGGTCTGTTTCTGTTTTGGAGATGTTCATAGCTGAACAATTCATGACCTCTTTAGTGGATCTTTTCAGTGTTACTGGTGGTCAAAAAGTCCTCCCTTATGTCTAACCAAAATGAAGACTGTCTCAGTGAAAGCTCATTTTCTCTTATTTGATTTTTCATGAACAAAGGGACTATCTTGGTCAGTATCCTCCTTCTAATATCCCACTCGTTGCAGGGAAAATGGAGCATAGATGCTCTCAAGTAAACAACTTCTTTTGTTATCTCATTGACTATTTTTTTAAACTCACTTTCTGAGCGCTCTTGCCACTTGTTATCTTTATCTAGGTTTGGGATTTGATATGTCCTTTCTTGGAGCAAATTTTGCACATGAATCAGTCACTACATATTTCCAAAACATCGACGCTATGGTTAACACTTCACATTCCTAAAAGCAGCAATTTACTTATTGGTAAGTGGCAGTATGTTTTAGATTTATGATAACAGATAATGTATGTGCCACTACACACCCTAGATCAATTCCAGGTGATCTGAGTAAGTGAAAGTGTCTTATCAAATTGGAGACCCTAAGTTAGACAAAATTGGATCATAGGTGTTACATAAATGGAGCAGCAAATCATGCTAGATGGTTTTCCTACTGTAAAATCAAGGATCCAGTCACTTCTACTTATAAACAAGTACTTTTATTTATTTATTTTTTTTTACAAAGTTCAGTAATATTTCTTCTTGCAGAAGAATTGGTTACTTTTCCCTCCTCCATCCACCCTAGTTTATTTTGTTAGTTTCCAAAAGACAATCCTCAGACCATCTTTTTTCCCCATCCTTTTTCCCATCTGCTTCTCTCCCTCCCTCCTTATTATATCCCTCCCTCTCTCCCTCCTTCCTTTGGTTCATTCAGTCATCACACACTCATTAGGCACTATGTCCGAGGTACTAGGGGCACAGAGGTGGATCAGACAGGGTACCTACCCTTAATTTGCTTTCAGTCTACAGGATCGACAAAAAACTAGACAGTGACAATATGTTATGGTAATGCTGTGATTGGGAAAGCAGAAGAAGCTGGTGGAGAGAGGAGGAAGGGTCAAGGAGAGATGGAGATATGGGTCTCCACAGGTCAGGATAGGCAGTCCATTGACTCCTCTGAGGAAGAGCAAGCACTACAGCCATCAATCACACTTTCCCCACTTCAACAAGCATTGATTAGTGCCTCCCTCTGTCCACCACATAAAGGGAATAGCAATAGATTCTGTGGGAGCTGCTAAGGTGAATAAAGAATAAGGAAGAGTTCTTCCCTTTTGGGGGTCATAATCTATTAAGGGAGACCACCAGGGCCACAAGTAACTGGGGTCCGTGGAAAGTAGTGAGAAGTGCCATTAACAGGGACACAAATGAACGATGTACTGTGGGAATTCAGGGAAAGCAGAGGTTCGTTCCTACTGGGAGAATACAGGAGGTTGTAGCCCGTAAGATATTCAAGCTTTCTCTTTGGATATTGAAATGCACTTCTTTTTTCCAAAATTAATCAAAGATTTGAGGAAATGAAAAAATGTACTTTATCTGAGAAAACTTCTATTGGTCACGTTACTGCAACTCTATTTTTCACTTTACCTCCTGCTGACACTTACACATAGGAGGCAGACAAACTGTGAGCATTGAGGAAGACTGAGAGCCACTTCTCCACAGTGGTCCATGTGTGGGGGCTGGGGAGACTGGAGGTGAATCTCAGGGTGGTTGAAATCTTGTTATCGGGAGAATCTTGAGAATGGGAATTCTCTCTGTATTACTCATCTGTCAAGTAGCATTTCTTGTTTTCTTGTCATTGTCTTCTCTCGGAGATGGACTTCACTGACAGATGCCTGTCTAGATTAGATACAAAATAATGTAATTAGCATGGCAACTGGGAACTAGCATAGTGAGAAGCAGCATGTTGCAAGCTGTCAAGAAACAAAATTATTTTTTAAAAATTTCTAATGTTTATTTTTGAGAGAGAGAGAGAGAGAGAGCGAGGGAGGAGAAGAGAGAGAGGGAGACACAGAAGCCGAAGTAGACTCTAGACTCTGAGTGGTCAGCACAGAGCCCAAAATGGCATTCAAACTTACAAATTGTGATATTATGACCTGAGCCAAAGTCAGTGCTTAACCGACTGAGCCACCCAGGTGCCCCATTTTTTGTTAAGAGATCAGACTTCTGGGTCCCACAGACCTGAGCTCACCTCCCAGCTTCATCTCTAGCTTGTGGTGTGACCTTGTTGGATATGTTGCTTGATCTGTATGTGCCTCAGTTTCCTCATCCATCAAATGGGGATGTTAGTATCTACCCTAGACCATGGTCAGAAAATTCGACCCTAGACCATGGTCAGAAAATTCAACGACATACACATGAAAATCCTTAGCAGAGTGCCCGATACATATTATACTCGTGTATACACAAGTTAGTGTTGTCATTAGTAATCATTCAAGATCTGGGATGCAGCTGCCTGAGTTTCTACTAACTCAATTATCATGCCATTCAGAGCTAATCAACAGACTTTTTCTGCACTGTGAAAACAAGTGTTATATGACATGTACTTCTCTTCTTGATCTCCCTGAGCAATATCTTTTACTTACTCTCATGATTTCAACTACCATTTACATGCTGCTGATTCTCAGATCTTTAATTTCAGGGCAGACCTCTTTTGAGAATCCAGATCAATACCCTTAACTCATATGCCCCTTAAGCACCTCAAGCTCATGTACTCAAGATGAGCCCTACTGAAGGAGTTTTCAGTCACTAGGGGAAACCTTTCACTTAAACGTTTTTACTAAGACAATTAAGAGAGACTTCAAAGAGGAAGTGGCTTATGAGTTGAACCTTCAAATAAGGGCATGATTTAATTTAGGCTCAGTAAGAGGAGAGGGAAAACATTCAAGTGAGAGACAAGTACACAGAAGCAAGAAAACTTCACAGTGTACAGTGAGGAGCCAGGTTTGGTTATGCAGAGGTGCGTAGTCACCTGTGGATCGCTTCTAACCCAGGGACACAATTTACAGTGAAAGCGGGTGTAGCAGGCAAAGAGTGTCAAAAACGCAGATAAATGTGGGGTACATGACCACCCAACAAACCGCACTCTACCGGGATCTTGGGCAGCGAGGACAGAAAGAAAGGGGTGATTTGAGACTCTGGGACTGGGAAGAAGGGACTGGGGGGACACCATTGTGTCTCCCAAACCCACAAAAACCAGCCCCAGGAATCCAACCACAAGGCAGTGGAGGTGGGACCCACCTACACCAAACCACACCCCTCCTCATAGGAGAGACAGCCATTCCACAGGAGTGATAGACGCAGAGATCAGACTGCTGCCTGGAGTGATTCCAGGTCAATTCTTCTGTTTAAATATATGTTCCCTTTCTCCTTCGTACAAATCCCCACCCCTGAGCTGGATCCCCACCCCAGGGTATTGGCTGGCTTAAATAGACATTTAACCCACTCTCCCAATGCATGTTCTACACCTCCTTCTGTACTTTCCTATCACTCTCTCTGGAATAACCAGGCCACATGGTTCATCTGGGCAACATCTATCTTCATTTCTTTTTCCTCGCATCCATCCTTATTCTGATATCTCTCTTTCTGGATTAAGCCCTTCAGTTTCTCTACCTGGTCAAAGTTCATTTTCTTCTTCCCCACACCTGTCATTGCTCTCTCTGTATATGGTCTGCCATCAGCACAGTGCACACTTTTTTTTTTTTTAACATGTAGCTGGTACTTCAAGTCACTTGCAATCAGAGTGTCGTTTGTTAATCCTTTTGCTGTGGTGACTTGCTTGTCTGTATCATTTGTCGGTACATTTGTTTTTATTTTTTTGTTTGTCTGTTTGTCAGATTTCCTTTCCAGGGCGACATCAAGAAACAAATCAAATACACCCAGCCAAAATGACGAGATGGAAGAAGTCTCCTCAAAAGAAATTACAGGAAGTAGTGACAGCACAAGAATTGATGAAACCAGATATAAGCAACATAAAAGAACATGAATATAGAATGATACACATAAAACTAATCGCTGGGCTTGAAAAAAGCATAGAAGAATGCAGGGGGTCCCGCACTACAGAGACAAAGGACCTTAAAAATGGTCAGGAGGAATTAAAACATGCTTTAAATGAGATGCAAACAAATTGGAGGTGGCCAAAGCGCGGTTTGAAGAGGAAAAAGAGATAATAGCTGAATTAAAACATAAAATTATGGAAAAAGTGGAAGCAGAGGAAAAGAGAGAGAAGCTGATTCAGGAACAGGAAAAGAGAATTTGAGAGCTGAGCGATGCATTCAAATGGAACAATATCCGTATCCTAGGAATTCCAGAGGAAGAAGAGAGAGAGAAAGGAGTCGAAGGGGTACTTGAACAAATCATTGCTGAGAACTTCCTCAACATGAGAAAGGAAACGGACATGGAAATCGAAGAGGCACAGAGAACTCACCTCAGGCATAACTTGAATAGACATTCTGCACGACACGTCATAGTAAAACTGGCAAAATACAAGGACAGAAAGAGAATTCTGAAAGCAACTAGGGAAAAACGAACCTTAACATACAAAGGTAGACACATAAGTGTTGTAGCAGACTTATCTACGGAAGCTTGGTAAGCCAGAAAGGAATGGCAGCATATCTTCAATGTGTTGATCAGGAAGGATATGCAACCTAGAATCATTTATCTGGCCAGCCTGTCATTCAGAATGAAAGGAGAATAAAGGTTTTCCCAAAAAAACAAAAACTGAAGGAATACATCACAAATAAACCAGAATTACAAGAGATCCTGAAGGGCACTCTATGAAGGAAAGATTGGAAAGAACACAAACTACCAGAGACATCCTTACAAGCATGAATCCTACAGATAACATAGTGACTCTAAAACCATATTTTTCAATATTAACAGTGTATGTAAATGGACTAAATGCTCCAATCAAAAGACATAGGGGAACAGAATGGATAAAAAAACAAGACTCATCTATTTGCTGTCTTCAAGAAACACATTTTAGACCTGAGGACACCTTCAGATTGAAAGTGAAGGGATGGAGAACTATCTACCATGCTACGGGAAGTAAGAAGAAAGCTGGAGTAGCCACACTTATATTGAACAAACTAGACTTTAAAGTGAAAGATGTAATAAGAGATGAAGAAGGGATTTTATAATAATCACAGGGACTATCCAACAGGAAGAACTAACAATTATAAATATCTATGTGCCGATTTTGGGGGGCACCCAAATTTGCAAAACAATTAACTACAAACATAAGCAACCTTATTGAAAAAAATGTCCTAATTGTAGGAGACCTTAACACTCCACTCTCAGCATTGGATAGTTCCACTAACAGAGAATCACCACAGAAACAGTGGCCCTGAACGACACATTGGAACAGATGGGCCTCACTGACATCTTCAGGGTCCTTCATCCAGAAGCAAAGGAATTTACATTCTTCTCAACTGCACACGGTACATTTTCCAAGATAGACCACATTCTGGGGCATAAGGAAAATCTTAATAAATATAAACTAATTGAGATCATACCGTGCACACTTTCAGACCACAATGCTTTGAAACTTGAAATCAACTACAGGAAAAATTCTGGAAAATCCCCAAAATCATGGAGGCTAAGGAACAACCTACTAAAAGAAAACTGGGTCCACCAAGCAATCAGAGAAGAAATTGAAAAATACAAGGAAACAAATGAAAATGAAAATACAACAATCCAAACACTTTGGGATGCGGCAAACGCAGTCCTGAGAGGGAAATATATTGCAATCCAGGCCCATCTCAAGAAACAAGAAAAATCACTAACACAAATTCTAACAGCACGCCTAAAGGAACAAGAAGTAGAACAGTTAAGACAACCCAAACATAGCAGAAAGAGAGAAAGAACAATGATCAGGGAAGAAATTAATCATATGGAAACAGAAAAATAGTGGAACAGATCAACAGAACCAAGAGCTGGTTCTTTGAAAAAATAAACCAAATAGACAAACCTCTACCAAGGCTTCTCAAAGAGAGAGAGAGGGAGAGAGAGAGAGAGAGAGAACCCCAATTGATAAAATCACAAACGGACATGGAATGATTACACCCAATCCCTCAGAAATACAAGTAATAATCAGAGAATATTATGAAAAAATATATGCCGTCAAGTTGGACAGCCTAGAAGAAATGGACAAATTCCTAAACAGCCACATTCTACGAAAACTCAAATGGGAAGAAATAGAAAATTTGAACAGACCAATAACTGGTGAAGAAATTGAATCAGTTATCAAAAATCTCCCAACAAATAAAAGCCCTGGACCAGATGGCTTCCCTAGGGAATTTTACCAGACATTTAAAACAGAGTTAATACCTATCCTCCTCAAGCTGTTCAAAATATTGAAACGGAAGGAAAACTCTTGGATTCATTCTATGAAGCCAGCATCACTTTGATTCCCAAACCAGATAGAGACCCAACAAAGAAAGAGAACTACAGGCCAATATCCCTGATGAATATGGATGCAAAAATTCTCAACAAGATACTAGGAAATCAAATCCAACAGCCTATAAAAAGAATTATTCACCATGATCAAGTGGGATTCATCCCTGTGTTGCAGGGCTGGTTCAATATTTGCAAATCAATCAACGTGATAAATAATATTAACAAGAGAAAAGATAAGAACCATATGATCCTGTCAATAGATTCAGAAAAAGCATTTGACAAAATACAGCACCCTTTCCTAATAAAAACCCTCGAGAACGTCGGGATAGAAGCAACATACTTAAACATCATAAAAGCCAGAAAAGCCCACAGCTAATATCATCCTTAATGGGGAAAATTGAGAGCCTTCCCCCTGAGATCAGAAACACGACAGGGATGTCCACTCTCACCACTGCTATTTAACATAGTGTTGGAGGTCCTAGCATCAGCAATCCGACGACAAAGCAAAATAAAACGCATCAGAATAGGCAAGGATGAAGTGAAAATTTCACTTTTTGCAGATGACATGATAATTTACACGAAAAACCCCACAGAATCCACCAAAATCCTACTAGAACTGATGCATGAATTCAGCAAAGTTGCAAGATACAAAATCAATGTACAGAAATCGGCGGCATTTCTATACACCAACAATGAAGCAACAGAAAGTGAAATAAAGAAGCTAATCCCATTCACAATTGTACCCCAAACCATAAAATACATAGGAATAAACCTAACCAAATATGTAAAAGAACTCTAGGCTGAAAACTATAAAAAAAACTTATGAAGGAAATTGAGGAAGACACAAAGAAATGGAAAAACATTCCATGCTCATGATTGGAAGAATAAATGTTGTTAAAATGGCAATACTACCCAAAGCAATCTACACATTCAATGCAATCCCAATCAAAATTGCACCAGCATTCTTCTCAAAACTAGAGGAAACAATTCTAAAATTTGTATGGAACCACAAAAGACCCCAAATAGCCAAAGTAATACTGAAGAATAAAACCAAGGCGGGAGGCTTCACGGTCCCAGACTTTAATCTCTACTACAAAGCGGTAATCATCAAGACTGTAAGGTATTGGCACAAAAACAGACACATAGACCAATGGAATAGAATAGAAAACTCAGAAAAGACCCGCAAGTATGTGGCCAAGTAATCTTTGACAAAGCAGGAAAGAATATCCATTGGAAACAAGACAGCCCCTTTAATAAATGGTGCTGGAAGAACTGGACAGCATCATGCAGAAGAATGAAACTAGACCACTTCCTCACACCATTCACAAAAATAAACTCTAAATGGATAAAGGATCTGAATGTGAGACAGGAATCCATCAAAATCCTAGAGGAGAAAGCAGGAAAAAACCACTTTGACCTAAGCCGCACCAATTTCTTACTCGACACATCTCCAAAGGCAAGGGAATTAAAAGCAAAAATGAACTACTGGGACTTCATCAAGATAAAAAGCTTCTGCGCTGCAAAGGAAGCAACCAACAAAACTAACAGGCAACCAATGTAATGGGAAAAGATAATCACAAATGGCATATCAGATAAAGGACTAGTGTCTTAAATCTATAAAGAACTTGCCAAATTCCACAATTGAAAAGTGAATAATCCAGTGAAGAAATGGGCAGAAGATATGAATAGACACTTCTCCAAAGAAGACATCCAAATGGCTAACAGACATATGAAACGATGCTCAATGTCACTCATCATCAGGGAAATACAAATCAAAACCACACTGAGATACCACCTCACCCCAGTCAGAGTGGCTAAAATGAACACATCAGGAAACTATAGATGCTGGCGAGGATGTGGAGAAACAGGCACCCTCTTGCACTGTTGGTGGGAATGCAAACTGGTGCAGCCACTCTGGAGAACGGTGTGGAGGTTCCTCAAAAAAATGAAAATAGAACTACCCTATGACCCAACAATAGCACTGCTAGGAATCTACCCAAGAGACACGGGAGTGCTGATGCATAGGGGCACATTTACCCCGATGTTCATAGCAGCACTTTCAACAATAGCCAAATCATGGAAAGAGACTAAGTGTCCATCAACTGATGAATGGATAAGGAAGAAGTGGTATATATAGACAATGGAATACTACGTGGCAATGAGAAAGAATGAAATCCGGCCATGTGTGGCAACATGGAAGGAACTGGAGTTTACTATGCTGAGTGAAATAAGTAAGTCAGAGAAAGACAGATACCATATGTTTCCACACATAGGTGGACTTTGCAAGACTTAACAGAAAACCAGGGGGGAGGGGAAGAGAGGATGGAATAAAAGACACAAAGAGGGAGGGAGACAAAATATAAGAGACTTTTAAATACTAAAAACAAACCGAGGGTTGAGGGGGGTATGGAAGGAGGTATGAGGTATGAGGGAGGAGAGTGTGTGATAGACACTGATTAGGGCACGGATAGGGATGAACACTGGGTGTTTGTGTACGGAAACCAATTTGACCATAAAAGATATATATATATCTTAAAAGATATATATACATCATAAAATTGGTTTTTGTGTACAGAAACCAATTTGACCATAAAAGATATATATATAAAGATGTGATATATATACACAATGGAACATTATTCAAGCAAAAATGAATGAAATCTTGCCATTTAAAATTACATGTATAGAGCTAGGAGTTATTGGTAAGCAAAATACTTCAGTCAGAGAAAGACAAATACTATATGATTTCACTCATACGTGGAATTTAAGAAACAAAACAAGTGAACATAAGGTGGAAAAGAGAGAGACCGACAAAGAAACAGCCTCTAAATACAGGAGAATACTGATGGTTACCAGAGTGGAGGTGGGTAGGGGTTTGGGTGAAATAGGTGATGGGGATTTGTAGTGCATTTGTTGTGATGAGAGGTCGATGTATGGAAGTGTTGAATCACTATATTACACACCTGAAACTGATATTACACTGTATGTCAACTAACTGGAATTTAAATAAAATATTTTAAAATTCCATAATGACAAGAAAAATTAATCCACAGAAAAAGAACTACAAATGACACAGATGATAGAATTAGTAGACAAAAATGATAAAACAGAAATTATAAATAATATGCTATACATGCAAGTAGATAGAGGAAATATGAACATAATTATGAAAGAAATAAAAGATGTAAGATCCTAATTAAAAGTCTAGGGAAAAATATAATACCTGGAATGAAAAATCACTGGATGATATTAACAAGAGATTAGGGCTTGCAGAATAAAACCCTGCTAAACCTTCAAGCATAGCAATAGAAATATCCAAAATGAAACAGAGAGAAAGAATCTTTTCTCTTGTCAATTTTTTAATGACTTCAGGATAGGATTTAGTAATTCGTCACTTACATACGACACCAAGTGACTATCCCAAGTGTCCTCCTTAATGCCCATCACCCATTTAGCCCATCCCCCCACTCAACACTCCACCAGCAACCCTGTTTGTTCTTTGTATTTAAGTCTCTTATCGTTTGCCTCCCTCTCTGTTTTTATCTAATTTTTGCTTCCCTTCCCGTATGTTCATCTGTTGTATTTCTCAAACTCCACATATGAATGAAATCATATGATATTTGTCTTTCTCTAACTTATTTCACTTAGCATAATACATTCTAGTTCCATCCATGTTGTTGCAAATGTCAAGATTTCATTCTTTTTTATTGGCAAGTGATATTCCATTGGATATATATACCACATCTTCTTTATCCATTCATCAGTCAATGGACATTTGGGCTTGAGAGAAAGAATATTTTTAAAAGTGGTTAGAGTGTTAGTGAGCTATTGAACATCAAGTGGTTTAACATATGTGCAAGTGGTAACTGAGAAGTGAGTGAAATTATTTGAGGAAATAATTGCTAAAATTTACAAATTTGATGAAAACTATAATTCATGCCCAATATTAAAAGTACTTCTGCAAAATGGAAAACTTCGTTTGTGAATTCTGAATTTGAAGAGCGATTTTTCTTTCTTAGACACTTCATTCTATTCTGATACTAATTTATAAGATTGTTTTTGAGCTCAGATAACACTACAATTCACAAGTTATGATTCTTGGTAGTTGGATGTCTGTTAGATGCTACTAAAAAATAGAGATGAGCTTCCTTTCTGAAAGATTTTGATGTTGTGTTAGAATACTATGCTGTAGATACAACCAGCTGCTTTGTTACCTTTAAACTACGCATTTGTAAATATTAAAATTTAAGAAGATCGCAGGTGATGTCCCTTCAAATCTTCACCTATTCAGATTGGATTTAACTATCATAGTTTTTCCTTTTTCTTTAAAAAAGAGACAGTTTTGCTCAATAATGTCTTTTTATATTTCTAATTTTCTGCCAATAATGTATATAAATTTAGCATGCTGTATGAGCTGTGTCAGTCGCTGAACAGTTTGTGTAGTGCTACCTTGCCGAATGAATTTAAAAGTAAAAGAAGGGAAAATATAATTGTTTAAATAAAAAATAATGACAAGATAATGAGTGTGGGGATGTAAACATATGTAGAAATAAAATGTGCAACAAAAAATAGCACAAAAGTTTGGGTAAAGAAACGGAAGTATACTGTTGGGTTGTTCAGCAAACAATCTTCACTATATGAAGAGTGGTATAATATTTTAAGGTAAGAATTCTGTTCAAAACTGTACTGGAGGTGCTATCCACTGCAAGAAGAAAAGATACAGGGAAAACGAGCATAGAGCTTGAAAGGAAAAGATTAAAAATTATATTTATTAGCAGAAGACATGATCATCTGTTTAGAAAATTTTAGAGAATCTACAAATAAGCTACAGGAACTAATATGTGAATTATGAAAAAATTTAGAGAGTGTATAAGGTCAGTATACAAACTTAATTGCATTTCTATGTACTAGCTATGAACACTTAGAAATCAAGATACAAATTTAAAATTACTATTTAGAATAACGCCCCCAAAATTAGAAATCAAATACTCCTAAATAGCATCCAGAAAATGTTTAAATGAATAGGAAAAAATTGACAATAGATATGCAAGATATGAAAACAGAATTTTCAAAACATTGTTGGGAGAAATCAAAGAAGACCAAAATAAAAGTAGAGATATACTGTTTTCACAGATCAGAAGTTTATTATTGTTAATATTGATCTATAGATGCAATGCAATACCAATCAAAACCTCAGCAAACTATATGATAGAAGCTGACAAACTAATTCTAACATTCATTTGGAAATGCAGGGAATGTAAAATAACCAAAACAATTTTTAAAAAGAAAATAATTATAGTTATTTAAAGAATTACTATAAAACTACAGTAATCAAGACAGTATATTATTGGTATAAATATAAATATACATATCACTAAAACAGAGTGAAATGTGTAGAATAGACTCACACACATATGGCTAATTGACATACAGACAAAATTAAAAGGCAATTAATTGAAGAAAGAATAATCATTTTAACAAATGGTACTGTTAATGGAACAGTTAAATATTTATATGCAAAAGAAGAACCTTAACCATTACATCTTACCATATAAAAACATTAACTTGAAATCAATCATAGACTTAAGTGAAGAGTTAAAACTATAAATGTTCTAGAAGAAAACTTAAGAAAACATTTGAGTAACTTTGGAACAGGAAAATTTTTTTTAATTTTACTTTTATTTTATTTTTTATTATTTATTGTCAACTTGGTTTCCATACAACACCCAGTGCTTGGAAAATATTTTTTCAATAGGACACAACCACCACAAAATCTAAAAGAAAAAGCTATTAACTGGACTTCACAAAAATTAAAGTTTTTTTCTATTCCAAAGATGATATTAAGAAAATGAAAAGGTAAACCACAGATTAAGAGAATTTTTTACAAAAAAGTGTGGGGAAAAAGTATATATATCTGGCAAAGGAATTGTATAGAGACTACATCAAAGTCCTACACTTCAAGAACAAAGAGGTAAGCAGCCTAATTAAGTGGGCAAAATATTTGAACTCTCACCTTACCAAATATGCACGAATCTCTAAATTTCACATTGAGAGAAAGAATCAAGAACCAATACAATAAAATATATACACTGTGATTACATTTATATAAGGTTCGAAAAACAGACACAACTATATAATATTGTGTAGGGATGCATACATGCGTGTTAAAACTATAAAGAAAACAAAAACATCCTAAACAGAAATTTCAGATTATCAGTTTCTTCTATGAAGGAATTAGAGGGAAATGATTTACAAGGGACATGCAGTGAGTTTTCAGGGTGCTGGTAATATTCTATCTCTGAGCTGAATCACGATTACATACGTGTTAGCCTTATAAACATACGTATTTGCTCTGTATAGAAGTGATGAAAAAAAATTTTAAGTAACAATGAGTAGAATAAAAATAAAAAGGGAAAATTAACCAGCCAATAGTGAATAAAAAAGATTAAGGAAAACTTAATAAGTTTATCAAAATAAACATAGTGTTATCACAGAAACACTGTGTTTCTGTGGGAAACATAGGGAATTCCATGGCCCCTTATCGACAAAAGCAACAGATAAATTTGCTAAAACCTCATAATTAACTTTGCAAGACTCTATAGACAAAAACTTACAACTAGAGGAAAAATATTAAAAAATATGTTTGATTCCCATTTCCCTTATGATTAGTTATGTCGAGTATCTTTTTACATGTCTCTTGGCCATCTGTATGTCTTCTTTGGAAAGATGTCTACTCAAGTCCTCTGCTCTAAATAATTATATGAAAGAGAAGTCAAAAGTGACTATAGATTTTATATCTGAACAACTAGAAAGTTGGACTTGCCATATACTAACAAGGGAAGATTGTGTAAGAAATGTTTGTGAGTAAGGACAGAAATTCAGTATGCAATGCATTAATTCCAGCTATAACATGACATATGTGTTCCCCAAAATAACTGCTGTGCAAAATTACTCAGCAAAAAGCCAGAGCTTATAGGAAAAAATGGTGTTATGGACACGAAACTGAAAAATTTCATCAATGATACATAAAAAAGTAGGAACCCATTTTAAAATGTAGCATAGTGTTACAGATATCAAATGGTTAAGAAGTATACACACACACACACAGATACACACACACACACACACACACACACACACACTGCATAACAAACATGGCTCTACCTTGAGAAAGACAGGAAAATTGCTGGTGGAAGTGGATATCAAAAGGGTTGCAGTTTGTGACTTACTTTGAAGAGATGGAAAGGTGGTTATCTAAAATTGGAGGGAAAGTTCTAAGGTCAGATGTGGATCAGTGTGGCTCCTAACACATTGAGGTAGCTAGTAGCTATTTGAAGTGTGTGCAGATGTGTACTTTGTGCAATCCTACACATCTTAATTCATCTAGAATTTTCTGTGTTCGTCAAATGCTTTTCTTGGACAAAATCACACATAAGTGAAATCCACATTACACTTAAGTTGTCCCCAAATTTATCAACCACTTCAGAGCAAATTCGTGTCTTCAAAGCAAGTGTTACAGCATAAGTGACTACATGTTAGACATCAAAATGGGCATGCTAAGTAGGCAGTTGGATTGGCAAGTCTAGAATTTATGGTAAAAGTATCAGTTAAATCTAATTTGGAATTCATCAACATATATATGCTATTATGACTGGATCAGACTAGGGAGTGAATATAAGAAATGAGCCCCAGGAAATCCCAACATTTAGAAGATAAGAAGATGATAAGAAATAAGGAAAGGATTCTGAAAAGGAGCAAAGATGTTGAAGGAAGATCAGGGGAGTAGACTCCCCTATAAGCCAAGTGAAGTTCTCAAGGAGTAGGGAACAATCATCTATGTCAAATAAAGCAGATAGGCCAAGTTCAAAGAGGACTGGGAATTGTTCTTAGAATCTGGTTAACTGAAGGTGACTGGTAATTTTGATAAGAACATTTGAGTGGAGTGGTGAGAAACAAAGCCTGTTTGGAAGCAGATGAGGAGGAAATGGAGAAAGAGGGAATGAAGACACTAGTTACTATAGGGAACTCTTGAGGGGAAGATGAATAAGGAAAAGGGCAGTATGAGACATCAGCATTTTTTTTAAGGTTGGAGAAATTACAGCCTTTTTGTATGCTGATCAGAATGATTTAGAAAACAGAAAAAAATGATCATTTAGGAGGCAGGGGAAAATTTTTGGATCTGCCATTGTACTAAGAAGCTAGAGGAAATGTAATCTAGTGCTGAGATGCTAGGAGTATGAACCGTTCATCCACAGTAACGAAAGTGAAGACAGAGTTCCTGTGCACAAATGTAGGTAGGTGGTGGAGATGCTGGTAGTATGTGGAGATTATCTTCTGTTTTCCTGTTTTCTCTGTGAAGCAGGAAATAAGATCATCAGCTGATACTGAGATAAGGGAGCAGGTGTGAGACATTCCAGGGGAGAAAAATCAAATTGTTCAGGAGAGCTTGAGGATGAAAGGAGTAGGGTAACATGAGAGCACATTTGTACAAAAAATTTCCTGCACATAGAACTGTTATTTGGAACAAAGAGTACACACAATTTTCACTTTGTTAAATACTGTCTAATAGCCCTCTGAGGTTGTATTAGTTCATGTTCCCACATGTAATAAGCCTGCTTCCCCAAACTTTTGCCAACAGAGTATGCTATCAAACATTTTCACCCTTCGCAATCCAACAGTTAAAAATAATATCCATGTGTAGCAACATGGATGGAACTGGAGGGTATTATGTTAAGTGAAATAAGTCAGTCAGAAAAAGACAGATACCATATGTTTCCACGAATAGGTGGACTTTGTGAAACTAAGCAAAAACCAGGGGGAGGGGAAGAGGGGAAAGAAAAAAAAGACACAGAGAGGGAGGGAGATAAAACATAAGAGACTCTCAAAGACTAAGAAAAAACTGAGGGTAAGGGGGATGAGGGAGGGGGGAGAGGGGGTGATGGGCATTAAAAAGGGCACATGTTGGGATGAACACTGGGTGTTATATGTAAACCAATTTGAAAATAAACTATTATAACAAAAAAATAATAATATCATTGCATTTTAATTTCCATTTATTTATTTTTTTAAGTTTACCTATTTATTTTGAGACAGAAAGAGAGCTGGGGAGGGACAGAGAGAGGGAGATAGAGAGAGTCTCAAGCAGGCCCCATGCTGTCAGTGCAGAGTCCAATGTGGGGCTCGAACCCACAAATCATGAGATCATGATCCAATCCAAAGTCAAGTGTCAGATGCTTAAACAACTGAGCTACCCAGGAGCCCCCATGTTTCTTATTTAAGTGAACTTGAGCATCTTTTCTTATGATTAATGATCACGGACCACAGATAGAACTGGATCATTCCAGAGAGCTGTGATTTGGTAGATTAGACAAGAAATTTCTTTTTGTTTTAGGTCCCTACTCACTCAACCAGTATTTATTGGGTGCCTACTATGGATCATACACTGTTATATTGACTAAGGGATATATCAGTAATCAAACAAACAATGTCAGAACCTAAACTGCCCTCTGTAGCCCAGAATTCAGAAACTCCAAGGGAGAAGAGGTCTCAGATAATCTCTTCTTTATTTTTTTTGAATAATTTTTTGTCAATTTCGTTTCCATACAGCACCCCGTGATACTCCCATCAAGTGCCCTCCTCCGTGCCCATCACCCACTCTCCCCCCTCCTACAACCCCCTCTCACCTCAGTTTGTTCTTAGTCTTTGAGAGTCTCCCATGTTATGTCTTCCTTCCTATCTGTGGCTTTTTTCTTTCCCTTCCTTCCTTTCTTCCCCTACCCCCGGTTTTCTGTTAGGTCTCCCAAAGCCTACCTATGCGTGGGAACATATGGCATCCGTCTTTCTCTGCCTGACTTATTTCACTCAGCATAATACCCTCCAAGTTCCATCCATGTTGCCACGCATGACCAGATTTCATTCTTTCTCATTGCTGCATAGTATTCCATTGTGTGTGTGTGTGTGTGTATATATATATATATATATATCTCAGATATATATATCAGAGCTTCTTTAGCCATTCATCAGTTGATGGACACTTAGTCTCTTTCCATGATTTGGCTATTGTTGAAAGTGCTGCTATGAACATCGGGGTGCACGTGCCCCTATGCATCAGCACTCCTGTGTCTCTTGGGTAGATTCCTAGCAGTGCTATTGCTGGGTCATAGGGTAGTTCTATTTTCATTTTTTTGAGGAACCTCCACACAGTTCTCCAGAGCGGCTGCACCAGTTTGCATTCCCACCAACAGTGCAAGAAGGTGCCTGTTTCTCCACATCCTCGCCAGCATCTATAGTTTCCTGATGTGTTCATTTTAGCCACTCTGACTGGGGTGAGGTGGTATCTCAGTGTGGTTTTGATTTATATTTCCCTGATGATGAGTGACATTGAGCATCTTTCATGTGTCTGTTTGCCATTTGGAGGTCTTCTGTGGAGAAGTGTCTATTCATATCTTCCGCCCATTTCTTCACTGGATTAATCATTTTTCGGGTGTGGAGTTTGGTAAGTTCTTTATAGATTTTAGATATTAGTCCTTTATCCGATATGTCATTTGTGATGATCTTTTCCCATTCCATTGGTTGCCTATCCGTTTTGTTGGTTGTTTCTTTTGCCGTGCAGAAGCTTTTTATCTTGATGAGGTCCCAGTAGTTCATTTTTGCTTTTAATTCTCTTGCCTTTGGAGACGTGTCAAGTAAGAAATTGGTGCATCTTCGGTCAAAGAGGCTTTTTCCTGCTGTCTCCTCTAGGATTTTGATGGTTTCCTGTCTCACATTCAGATCCTTTATCCATTTAGAGTTTATTTTTGTGAGTGGTGTAAGAAAGTAGTCTAGTTTCATTCTTTTGCATGTTGCTGTCCAGTTCTCCCAGCACCATTTATTAAAGAGGCTGTCTTTTTTTTCCGTTAGGTACCCTTTCCCGCTTCGTCAAAGATTAGTTGGCCATATACTTGCGGGCCCATTTCTGAGTTTTCTATTCTATTCCACTGGTCTATGTGTCTGTTTTTTGTGCCAATATCATACAGTCTTGATGACTACCGCTTTGTAGTAGAAGTTAAAGTCTGCGATTGTGATGCCTCCCGCCTTGGTTTTATTCTTCAGTATTACCTTTGCTATTCGGGGTCTTTTGTGGTTCCATACAAATTTTAGGATTGTTTGCTCTAGCTTTGAGAAGAATGCTGGTGCAATTTTGATTGGGATTGCATTGAATGTGTAGATTGCTTTGGGTGGTATTGCCATTTTAACGATATTTATTCTTCCAATCCATGAGCATGGGATGTTTTTCCATTTCCTTGTGTCTTCCTCAATTTCCTTCATAAGGTTTTTATAGTTTTCAGTGTAGGGTCTTCAACATCTTTGGTTAGGTTTATTCCTAAGTATTTTATGGTTTTTGGTGCAATTGTGAAAGGGATTAGCTTTTTTATTTCTCTTTCTGCTGCTTCATTGTTGGTGTATAGAAATGCCACTGATTTCTATACATTGATTTTGTACCCTGCAACTTCGCTGAAATCATGGATCAGTTCTAGCAGGCTTTTGGTGGATTCTGTAGGGTTTTCCATATAAAGTTCATGTCTTCTGCACAATGTGAAAGTTTGACTTCCTCCTTGCCAATCTTGATGCCTTTGATTTTGTTTTGTTGTCTGATTGCTGATGCTAAGACTTCCAACACTATGTTAAATAGGAGTGGCGAGACTGGACACCCATATTGTGTTCCTGAACTCAGGGGGAAGGCTCTCAATTTTTCCCCATTGAGGATGATATTAGCTGTGGGCTTTTCATATATGGCTTTTATGATGTTTAGGTATATTCCTTCTATCCCGACTTTTTCGAGGGTTTTTATTAGGAAAGGGTGCTGTATTTTGTCAAATGCTTTTTCTTCATCTATTGACAGGATAATATTGT
This sequence comes from Paguma larvata, assembly GCA_030068075.1. NCBI lineage: Eukaryota > Metazoa > Chordata > Mammalia > Carnivora > Viverridae > Paguma > Paguma larvata. The sequence goes on along the minus strand of CM057830.1, from coordinate 120,016,008 downwards.
TCTTATCTTTTCTCTTATATGTGATTTATCACGTTGATTGATTTGCAAATATTGAACCAGCCCTGCAACCCAGGGATGAATCGTACTTGATCGTGGTGACTAATTCTTTTTATAGGCTGTTGGATTCGATTTACTAGTATCTTGTTGAGAATTTTTGCATCCATTTTTATCAGGGATATTGGCCTGTAATTCTCTTTCTTTGCTGGGTCTTTATCTGGTTTGGGAATCAAAGTGAAACTGGCTTCATAGAATGAGTCCAGGAGTTTTCCTTCCGTTTCAATTTTTTGGAACAGCTTGAGGAGGATAGGAATTAACTCTGTTGTAAATGTCTGGTAAAATTCTGAAGGGAAGCCATCTGATCCAGGGCTTTTATTTGCTGGGAGATATTTGATAACTGATTCTATTTCTTCACTAGTTATGGGTCTGTTCAAATTTTCTGTTTCTTCCTGTTTGAGTTTTGGTAGCGTTGTGGCTATTTAGAAATTTGTTCATTTCTTCCAGGTTGCCGAGTTTGGTGGCATATAATTTTTCATAGTATTCTCTGTCGATTGCTTTTATTTCTGAGGGATTGGTTGTAATTACTCCCTTTTCATTCACGATTTTATCTATTTGAGTTCTCTCTCTTTTCTTTTTGAGAAGCCTGGCTAGAGGTTTGTCTATTTTGTTTATTTTTCAAAGAACCAGCTCTTGGTTTCATTGATCTGTTCCACTACTTTTTCTGTTTCCATATGATTAATTTGTGCCCTGATCTTTGTTCTTTCTCTCTTTCTGCTGGGCTTGGGTTGTTTTAGTTGTTCTGCTTCTAGTTCTTTTAGGCGTTCTGTTAGAATTTGTGTTATTGATTTTTCTTGTTTCTTGAGGTGGGCCTGGATTGCAATATATTTCCCTCTCAGGACTGCCTTTGCCGCATCCCAGAGCGTTTGGATTGTTGTATTTTCATTTTCATTTGTTTCCATGTATTTTTTAATTTCTTCTCTGATTGCTTGGTTGGCCCACTCATCTTTAGTAAGTTGTTCTTTAGCTTCAATGTTTTTGGGGATTTTCCAGACTTTTTCCTGTGGTTGACTTCAAGTTTCAAAGCATTGTGGTCTGAAAGTGTGCACGGTATGATCTCCATTCTTTTATATTTATTCAGAGCTTCCCTGTGCCCCAGAATGTGGTCTATCTTGGAAAATGTACCGTGTGCAGTTGAGAAGAATGTAAATTCTTTTGCTTCTGGGTGAAGGAACCTGAAGATGTCTGTTAGGCCCATCTGTTCTAATGTGTCGTTCAGGGCCATTGTTTCTGTGGTGATCCTCTGTTTTGTGGATCTATCCAATGCTGAGAGTGGAGTGTTAAGGTCCCCTACTATTAGGACATTTTTATCGATAAGGTTGCTAGTGTTTGTAATTAGTTGTTTTACAAATTTGGGTGCCCCCGAATTCGGCGTGTAGATATTTATAATTATTAGCTTTTCCTGCTGGATGGTCCCTGAGACTATTATGTAATGTCCTTCTTCATCTCTTATTACATCGTTCATTTTAAAGTCCAGTTTGTCTGATATAAGTGTGGCTACTCCAGTTTTCTTCTGAGTTCCTGTAGCATGGTAGATAGTTCTCCATCCCCTCACTTTCAATCTGAAGGTGTCCTCAGGTTTAAGATGAGTTTCTTGAAGACAGCAAATAGATGGGTCTTGTTTTTTAATCCACTCTGTTACCCTGTGTCTTTTGATTGGCCCATTTAGTCCATTTACATTCAGTGTTAATATTTAAAAATATGGGCTTACAGTCACTGTATTATCTGTAGGTTTCATGTTTGTAAGACTATCTCTGGTAGTTTGTGTTCTTTTCAACCTTTCCTTCATAGCGTGCCCCTCTGGATCTCTTGTAATGCTGGCCTATTTGTGATGAATTCCTTCAGTTTTTGTTTGCTGGGGAAAACCTTAATCTCTCCTTCTGTTCTGAATGACAGGCTAGCCAGATACAGAATTCTTGGTTGCATGTCCTTCCTGCTCATCATATTGAAGATATCGTGCCATTCCTTTCTGGCTTGCCAAGTTTCTGTAGATAAGTCTACTACTACCCTTATATGTCTGTCTTTGTATGTTAAGGTTCTTTTGTCCCTAGCTGCTTTCAGGATTCTCTCCCTATCTTTGTATTTTCCCAGCTTCACAATGATGTGCCGTGCAGAAGGTCTACTCAAGTTCTGTCTGAGGGGAGTTCTCTGTGCCTCTTGGATTTCCATGCCCGTTTCCTTCCTCATGTTGGGGAAGTTCTCAGGGATGATTTGTTCAAGTCCCCTTCGACTCCTTTCTCTCTCTCTTCTTCCTCTGGAACTCCTATAATACGGATATTGTTTCTTTTGAGTGCATCGCTCAGCTATAGAATTCTCCTTTCCTGTTTCTGGATCAGTTTCTCTCTCTTTTTATCTGCTTCCTCTTTTTCAATGATTTTATCTTCTAATGCACTAACTCTTTCTTCAGTCTCTTCAATCCGTGCTGTGGCTGCTCCCAGTTTGCCTTGTATTTCATCCAAGGTCTTAAGGTCCTTGAACTCTGCTGCACGGGACCCCTTGCATTCATCTATGCTTTTATGATTATCATTCTATATTCATGTTCTGTTATGTTACTTATATCTGTTTTCATCAATTCTTGAGCTGTCACTGCTCTTGTAGATTCTTTTGAGGAGAATTGTTTCATTTCGTCATTTTGGCTAGATGTGTTTTGGATTGTTTCTTGAAGTTGCCCTGGAAAGGAAAACAAACTGACAGACAAACAGAAAACAAAAATACTCAAACGTACTGACAAATGATACAGACAAGCGGTTCACAACAGAAAAAACAATAACAAATGACTCTCTGAGGGCAATGTCCTGAAGTACCAGCTACACGTTAAGGACAGGGTATGTAGTGTGCTGGTGGTAGAGTATATATAGAAAGAATAATGACAGGTGTGGGGAGAAGAAGGTAATGGACTTTGCCCAGGTAGAGTGTCTAAAGGGCTTAATCCAGACTGAGAGAAATCAGAATAAGGACAGGTGCAAAGAAAAAGGAATGAAGATCGATGTTGTCTAGATGAATTTATGAGGCCTGGTTATTCCAGAAAGAGGGATAGGGAAATACAGAAGGAGGTGTAGAACATGCCTTGAGAGAGTGGGTTAAAAAAATCTTTAAGCCAGTCAGTACCCTGGATAACCAGCTCAGGGGTGGGGATTGGTAGGAATGAGAAAGGGAGGGATAAATTTAAAAAAGAAAAAATTACCTCGGGTTACTCAAGGCAGCAGTCTGCCCTTGGCATCCGTTGGTCCTGCTGATAGGTGGGGAGGGGCGTGGTTTGGTGTAGGCGGGTCCCACCTCCACTGCAGCAAGGATGGCTTTTGGGGTGACTTTCCAGCTTGTGAGACAACAATGGCGTCTCTCCAGTCCCTCGACACCCGTCCTGGAAACTTTTTTCGCCTCTATATTTCTGTCTTCTCTCTACCACGGGCGCCGGCATAGTGCGGTTCACTGGGCCGTGACGCGGCCGTCTGCTACCCCTGATTTCGCTGTAATTGTGCCGGAGTTGGAGGTGCTACACAGGCGGCGCCGCCTCGGGCTGACTGGGTCCCCGCTGCCAGTCCTGGCGGTGCGCGTGTCCCAGCGGAGTGGGACGAGCGTGGCGCGGTCCTGGCAGCGTGAGGGGAGTGCTGCTGTTTGCCACTGAACTTCTCTTCAAAAGCCCTGCATCTAGGGGCTGGTTGGTAGCGGTCTCACCCGCTCTGGCTCTCTCCTTCAGATGTTATTTGATCGGCACTTTCCCAGCTATCTCTGAATCTCCCAGCTATTTCCCAGCTACCCTCCCCTCGGCTCAACTTCCCGTGTTCGTTTTATCAGTCCTGGATTAAATTCACGTTTTATCTGGGCGTTTCTGTTTTCGCCTTCGTTCCTTGTAGGCTGAAGCACCTTTTCTCCCTGATTCTTGGAGTTGAGAGAGACTTTGGTTTCAATCATCCCCGTTTAAAGGACAAGCGAAATACTGGAGCCCCCTACTCCGCCGCCATGTTGGCCCTCCTCCGGGAAGCAATCTCAGATAATCTCTAATCCAAGATCACAAGCAAAGGTTATGACTTGTAAGCAAAACAGAGATCAAACTTTCTATTAGGTGCTGCAGAGAAAGATATAAAATATTTTTAAGTAGGAAAGTGGCATAAATCAGACCTATGCTTTAGGATGATGCATCAACACATGTGTTTGTGATCGAGGAGGAAAGAGAAGCAGTAGCTAGTCATAGCAAGCACTTAGTAAATGTGAAAGGAACAAAAGAAGAGGAAGGGCCATCCAAGAGGGAAAAGTTGCCTCAGATACAAAAGTAGCCTTCTTCTTCACAGAACTCTGAATCAAATGATCTTGTAGGGTTCCCCGAGAGAAATGGAATACAGAGAAAACAACTGTGAAAAGTTGTGCTCAGCTACTCTCCAAGGTCCCCAGACTGTAATTTTCCAGACATTTTATGCAGTGGGAAGCTCTAGAGCAGAGCTGGAGGTGTAATGTCTATTTAAAGATAGATTTGCAGTCTTAAATAAATTCCTCCTGGCAATGTTCTTGGCTCTCGCCCCTGGGGCTGGTGCAAATTTCCATTCAAGTATCAAATGACCAAATATGCTGAACTATTTAACTCAAATTTGTTTGAACCAAGTTCCTCAGTGATAATCTTACATACAAACCAAAAGAACAATGCTATTTGAGAGATTTTGTTACTTTCTGCCTCCGTTGGCAGTTCCCACATGTTTACAATTCCAGTCAACCAGGTAAATTGGCAAACTGTCCAATCAAAATAGAAATCATCCAGGGGAGATGAACAAGATGGTGGGACACCAAAGGCTCCTGAACTTCCCTCCTCTCACAGACACACCAAATGTACAGCTATACATGGAGCAATTCCCTCTGAAAGAAATCCAGAAAGTATCTCAGCAACTTCTACACATAAGGTGAATGAGAAAATACCCATATCAGAATAGGTAGAAAAGACTGACACGCTGTAGCATAAACCCTACCCAAGCAAAATACTGTACAATTGGGAGGGAAGCCCCAACCCACAGCTTCTCACTGAGAAGAAAAGTATTTTGATTGTACATCTAGTACCCCAACTTTTAAGACTTCCACCCTCAAATGGGCCCCCCAAAACACCTACCTCTGAAAACCAACAGGGCTTTTGTCCATAAGACCTAGACGACAATGGCAAAGAAAGAGGCAAATCTTAATGGGTGATGGGAGGGCTTACATTGCATAGGTCCACGAGGTCTCAGCATAGAGAGAACAGACCAAAATACCCATCTCCCAGTCTTTCCTTGAAAGGGGTCTAGTTGTATATTTTATAAGTTGCTGCTTAAAGGTCTGGATCCTAACTTTAACCTACATTTAGAAACTGGCTGCAATCCTCTCCAGAGACAGGGAAGCTAAGGGGAACATCCCCTACCTCCTTCATGCTGGCTTAAATGATAAAAACAAGTCACCAGTATCTCCCTGGAAGGAGCTTATACACAAATCTGGCCCCCCCACCTTTTTCAGCTGCCACCCAGGATGGGACCCCAAATCACTTAGCTCTCACAGACAACAGGGCTTGCATTCATGAGTCCTACAGGGTATATATAACAAAGAAATTTTTAAATAGGTGCAGAAGGACCCCCTTCATGGCTATTGCTCCAGGGCTCACCACCGAGCCCATCTCCCAGTTTCTCCTTGGAAGAACGTTAACAGGTACTGCTCGAGAACCTAGTTTCTAATCACCCTGCATCTAGGTGCTGATTTCAATCCTCCCCTCTGGGACGCTGATGGGACTTGGCACATCTTCAACTACTGGGAGCCACTAAGAACAAAGAAAGTTACTTGGACAGTCACACAAGTTTGAGAGACAAATAGCATCTCAGGTGAGGCTGATTGAGGAAGTTCATCTACTACACAAGACTACTTGAAGGGAAGAGTTAGATGATGGAGTAGTAAGGGAACCCTGGGCTTATCTCATCCCTCAAACACAGCTAGATCAAAATCAAACCATTTTGAAGACCTAGGAAATCAATCTGGGGATTAACAGAACAAGCTGCATAATTTGAGGAGAGAACATGGGAGGTACATGGTGTGGAGAGGTGAGTTGGGGGACAGAAGAGCAACTGTGCCACACAGGGGAGGAAGCCATTTTCACAGAGAGGAAAAAGACAGAGGAGGAGATAGAGCAGCACAGCCAGTTTTCTCAAGAAAGTACTGCCTCTGAAAGCAGCTAGAGAGAGAGTGAAAACTCTCACAGGGCACTGCACAAGAAAACTCTTCCCCAAAACCAATGATGGAGGGGGGGAGGGTTTCAATACTGCCAGTATTTTATAAACAGTGGAACATGGAATCTGAAGATTCAGAAGTCAGACCCTGGTGGTGCTCTAGCGAGGAAGCAGGGCAGAGACTCAGGAGCAGGCAGTACATCTCTGAGGATCCTCTGAGTCTCAGGGGGAGAAGTAGTTCCCCTGCTTGGAGTGCATTTGGTAGAGGTAATACACCCTCTCTGGGATAGTAGACCCAGTGGGCATTAAGCCACCACATTCATCTCTATAGGAACAAAGATGCTGGCTGAAGATAGCAAACCATGATGCTGGCTGTGTATCACAATTTACCATAAACTCTGAGCTGCTGTCCCTGCGTGGTGGCTTGACTGTTTCCTGAAGCAAGCCAGCCCTGGCCACAGCACAGTGAAACCCTCTCCCAAAAGATCACTGCAGGTCCGAATCACAGAGGTCCCTGAAGTTTGGGGTTTTGTAACACGGCTATGCCAGAGATAAAACTCTGGAGAGAGGTGCTGCTTGGTAGGTGGACAGCTCGGACACAGATGGGGAAGGCGGGAAGCTTATGGAAGCAGAGGACACAGATTGGTGAAGCCATTTTCACCAATAGCCCACCAACACTGATAGCCCACCAACACTGATTGACCCCAGTGAGCTAAACTTCACCACCAAATGGAGAATGGAGCCAATATACCAACTGCGCCCCTCTGTGCCCTACAGACACATATCCAGGAGAGTAAGTCAGCCTGAGAATCAGACAGCAGGTCCTTCTCTCAGAAGACCAGCACAAATTCCTTCCATGCTCTTAGTTTACTTATCATATAGTGTTGCAAAGTGTCAAATTTAGGGGCAACTGGATCTAGCTTCATTTGGGTTTTTCTGTTTGTTCATTTGTTTATTGTTGTTGTTGCTTCTGTTTTTGTTTATTGTAGTTATTTTTCTTTCCTTTTGTTTTTTAGATACAGAAAGAACAAAATTTTTTTGTTGTTTTATTATTTTATTTATTTATTTTTCATTTTTTCTCCTTTTCACTTTTCACTTTCTATCAATCTTCCCTTAATGAGCAGACCAAAACACACCAAAGATCTACCTTCCTTTATTGGATCTTTAAAATTTTTTTAAATTTTTTTTTTAAATTTTTTTTTAACATTTATTTATTTTTGAGAGACATAGAGACAGAGTGTGAGCAAGGGAAGGGCAGAGAGAGAGGGAGACACAGAATCCGAAGCAGGCTCCAGGCTCCGAGCCATTAGCACAGAGCCCGATGTGGGGCTCGAACTCACAGACTGTGAGATCATGGCCTGAGCCGAAGTCGGCCGCTTAACCGACTGAGCCACCCAGGCGCCCCAATTTTTTTAAATTTTTATTTCATTCTATCATTATTATTATTTTTTCTTTCTCTAAAATGACAAGACAGAGAAATTCACCTCAAAAGAAAGAACAGAAAGAAATGATGGCCAGGGATTTAGTCAATGCAGATATAAGTAAGATGTCTGAACTAGACTTTAAAACAATGATTATAAGGATACTAGCTGAGCATGAAAAAAGCATAGAAGACACCAGAGAATCCCTTTATGCAGAGATAAACAAAAAACTAAAATCTAGGGGAACCTAGGTGATTCAGTTGGTTAAGTGTCCAACTCTTGATTTTGACTCAGGTCATGATCTCACAGTTTCATGAGATCAAGACCTATGCTGGGCTCTGCATTGTCAGTGCAAAGCCTGCTTGGGATTCTCTCTCCCCCTCTCTCTGCCCCTCCCCTGATCATGCACGTGCTCTCTCTCTCTCTCTCTCTCTCTCTCTCTCAAAATAAACTGAAAAAAAATGAATCTAGTCAGGCCAAAATTAAAAATGCTATTACCCAGATACAAAGCCAAAATGAAGGTCATACAAATGAAGATGGATGAGGCAGAGGAGCAAATTGCTGATATAGAAGATAAAAATATGGAAAATAATGAAGCTAAAAAGAAGAGGGAAACAAAGGTCAGTGATCACAAAGGCAGATTTAGGGAACACAGCTCTTTATTAAAAAGTAGTAACATTTGTATCATTGGAATCTCAGAAGATGAAGAGATTTAAAAAAGAGGCAGAAGGTTTACGTGAGCAAATTATAGCTGAAAATTTCCTTAATCTGGGGAAGGACACAAAACATCAAAATCCAAGAGGAACAGAGAACTCCAATTAAATTCAGCAAAAGCCGGCCATCACCAAGACATATCATAGTCAAGTTCACAAAATATACAGACAAGGAAAGAATCCTGAAAGCTGCAAGAAAAAGAAAGCCCTTAACCGATAAAGGAAGACAGATCAGATTCACAGCAGATCTGCCCACAGAAACTTGGCAGGCCAGAAAGGAGCATCAAGATATATTCAACATGCTGAATGGAAAAAATATGCAACCAAAAAACTCTATTCAGCAAGTCTGTCATTCAAAATAGGAGAGATAAAGAGTTTCCAGAAAAAGAAAAACTAAAGGAGTATGTGACCACTAAACCAGCAATAAAAGAAATTTTAAGAGGACACCTTGAGTGGAGAAAAAAGAAAAAGAACAAAAGCAACAAAGACTAGAGAGGATCAGAGAACATCACCAGAAACACCACTCTACATGTAACAAATGGCACTCCATTCATATCATTCAGTAATCACTCTGAAGGTAAATGGACTAAACATTACAATAAAAAGACAGAGTATCAGAATGGATAAAGAACAAGATCCATCTCTATGCTCCCTACAAGAGACTCATTATAGACCTAAAGTTATCTGTAGATTGATAGTAAGGGGTTGGAGAAACATCATGCTAATGGCTGTCAAAAAAAAAAAAAAAGCCAGAGTACCCATACTTATATGAAACAAACTGGACTTTTTAAAACTGGACTTTTTAAAAATGACTGTAAGAAGAGATGAAGAAGGGTATTATATCATAATTAAGGGTTCTATACATCAATAAAATTTAACAATTGTAAATATTTATGCCCCCAACTTGGAATACCCAAATATTTAAATCAATCACAAACATAAAGAAACTCATTGATAATAGTACTATAATAGTAGGGGACTTCAACACTCCTTTCACAGCAATGGATGGATCATGTAAGCAGAAAATCAACAATTTAACGATTGTTTTGAATGATACACTGGACTGGATGGACTTAACAGATATATTCAGAACATTTCATCCTAAAGTGGCAGAACACACATTCTTCTTAAGCGTACATGGAACATTCTTCAGAATGGATCACATATTGGGACACGAATCAGCCTTAAGTACAAAGAGATGGAGATCATAGCAGTGTACTTTGGTATAAAACTGCCAGGCAAGTCAGAGATTGTCATTATTTGTTACTATTGTCAAAGTAAGGAAGTCTTCATTTTGGGGCAGAATACTTTAGTGTATTTAACTCCTGTGCAGAGCTGTATTTCCCCATAGCCCCCCCTCCATTTTTTGGTTGTCATTTGAAGATATCACTTTAGTCCCAATACACATGATTGAGGTCCATCATTGAATATACTCCATGTTTTCAAAACTTATAATTGAGGTTAGGGTCAAAATACTGTATCCAGGTACTCTTTCTTTATATATAACTTGGTATTTGTATTGGTGTTGGAAGATGTAGAAAATTGTTTCAGCTGTTCTCCAATATTTTGTCACCATGATGATTATTCTATGACCTGCTTATGCTTCATGCTTTTGCTTCCCCAAAGCTTGTAATTTCTTTAAAGCGCCATCGTTAAACGTGCCTCTTATCTCTACCATAGTTGTCTCCCTACTCTTCCTATTTTTACATTGTATAGTCTGCTCTGGTGTTGCCATAAATATTACACTTGCTTTCTATCTTGTAAAAAGTCTTCAGAATTTTTGTCAAATGATGGTTACTCTATTTGTATTTTTTATTGTAATGTATTATTTTCTTTATATTTTTCTTTTTCTTAAATTTATACTCAAGTTAGTTAACATACAAGGTAGTCTTGGTTTCAGGAGTAGTACCCAGTGATTCATCTCTTACTTATGACACCCAGTGCTCATCCCTAAGGGTATTTAGATCTTCAAGCAATTGAGCAATTAAGCAATTGTCAACCCGAAGGATCCATTATAAAATAAAAACCTCTAATATATGTTACAACTTACAACTTTTGATGAGCACCATAAAATAAGCACCATGACAAACACATGAACAAGTACTATAGAAACATAATTGAGCTAATTTCACAATCTCAAGATAGAAATCCACATTCTGTCTCTAATATTGGGATCCTTTGCATCCTTTCTCAACTGGACCTTTCTTCCTGCTTTTCCTGAGTTACAAGGAGGTAGTAGATATTTCCCGTGTGTGTGTGTGTGTGTGTGTGTGTGTGTGTGTATTTCTTTTGCTTTATAAAATAATTCTCACCTAGTTTCAAAATGTTGAACTAATTTAATTTACTTCCGTTTTTATAGATAATCTTCTACAACCATGGTGGTTGGGAGAACTTCTATTATTTATCAAAGATTTTTTCCTGATAAATCAGAGTTATTAGATTAAAGCCTTCAGTAAAGATATTTAATATGGACTGTAGATAAATAGATGTCACACATAGACTTGACCAAGGGGAATAGGTTAGACTTTTCCAATAATATTGTGTCAGAGCAAAATGGGTCTTTAAAGACCATTTGGTCTAACTCCTTCATACATACGTGGGATAAACTGAGTTAAATGAATTGCTCAAGTTCACACAAATAGCTAGAGGTAGAATCAATAGTGAATCTTAGACATCTTGTGGCTTACACTATAACATGTGCTTCTTACCATAAAATAATGATGACAGTAAGCTCTGTTCTTTAATGTTATCAGAGTGGTTTAAAGTCCAAATTTATTTCCTGGCTCAATATTCTAGTCATGTGAGTACTCTATCTACCTTTTATCACCTTATCTGCTACATCTATTTACTTATCCAGAAAACTGAACTGTTACTTGCAAACTTGTCTCTCTGTATATTTTCTCCTTTTGTGAATATCTTTTTCCCTTTTATCATGGATTGTTTAATTTGTATTTATTATGCAGGGATACCTTTCCCATGAAGACTTCTCAACATTTCCCAGTCATCAGCAATAGTTACTATATTTATGTTTCTGTAGTACTTGTTCATGTGTTCGTTATGGTGCTTATTTTATGGTTCTCATCAAAAGTTGTGAGTTGTAACATATATTAGAGGTTTTTATTTTATAATGGCTCCTTTGGGTTGACAATTGCTCTTTCACAAGGTATCTTGTGCCAAGAAGTGTGAAGAAGTCATATTACCTTATCATGATGTGATGGAAGGAGAGATACAATGTCAGTTTTAGAACTGGAGTCAATATTCTTCTCATAAAGGATAGGAAGTTGGGAGAGAGAAGGCACTAGAACAGGCTCGGTCCCAGAGATAACAGAAATGGACCTGAGAAATTCCCCCGTGGATATGAAAAATTCTCTGGTGAAGCCTTAACACCCTAATTATGAGCAGACACTAACTGGGTAAAGTTGTTCAGAGTAGACATGAGTAGACCATCAAAGAGAAAACACAAACTTATCTGAGCCTGATAATGATGACCAGTTTGTTCCTGCAGGGAGATTCGTGATTGGTTCTGTCCGGTAATGAGACTATGCCTATGATGACATGGGAATCGAATGCACCAACAGTGAGAGAAATCCCATGAAGAAGTCTTACTTTCAGAGGCTATAAGTTATGTTGGGTACTACTCACCAGGAACTTGGAAGAACTAAGTATATGCAAATAATTTTGAGAGACCAATGAGCATTGGTGGGACTTTGAGAGACTGGGAGAAATTTGGTCTTTATTTGTTGACGCTATTTTCTTTTGAGTCATATCTCTTTCTACAGTGCTTGGATATCCAGGGGTGAATGTTTGATACTCTAGGTGGAGGTTCAGCCAAACAAAGAGTGATAAATCTAGTGTATAAGTTACATCTTTCATCCTAAATGAGTTGTTCTTATATTTGTGTTATTTTCTCTGCTAGAATACAAGCACAGATGGAACTCATACATTAGGGAGCAGATTGCATTTGTCTCCATGTTGCTTTCCTAGCCTTTCTTTTCTATTTTCAAATCCTTGGCTTGGCACAGAACCTGGTTCAGAGAGATGTTGCTGACTGGTGTTAATGCATGTTGGAAATTTTATTTTGTAAGACATAGTGCTGGAGACATGGCCATGATGAGAGCAAGGTTGCTTTCCGAATATTTTCCTAAAGTCTTAGTGATTTTTTAAACACTTTCCTCTTTCTGTTGAAAACCATGTCAGACCATTCATCTCCGTCCCATTAAATGATGGAGAGAAGTTTATTTTTTACAGCAGTGTCTTATGAGGCATCTCTAGTTATCAATTACCTTTCTTAAAGCTGCAGATGGGCCAATTATTGGAAAGTTTGTATTTTAATTAAAGTTTAACTTTTTGTTGAATAGTTTTTATCATGCTCATACAACTTCATCTATTTACCTCTCATTATCTGTGCTCATATAACCTTACTTACTCCTATTTCTTTGAACCGTATGCATTTCTAATGTTTATCCCTCCACTTGTACAGCACTCCAGTAAGTCTCACTTCTCTCTTGCATCACCGACCTTTCCTTTTCTACTGAATTATTTGTGTCTGTTGACAAATATGCTATAAATACTTTCTATCTTAGTACTAAAAACAACTCCTTGGACCTCACATTCTCCTTCTGATTCCTTAAGTGTGTTTCTACTTCTCATTACAACAAATTTCTCAGAAGAATTTTCTACACTTGCTGTTTCCCCTCTCCCTTTCCATTCTCTCATAAATCCATTGCAGTCATGTTTTTCAATTTCATCACTGCACTGAAACTTCTCTTGTTAAATTTGCCAAAGAACTTACTTTATCAAATCCAATGGTCAAATCTCATTACTCATTGTACCCAATTTTTCAGAAGCATCTGAAACTTCGTTTTCCTTTTCTTCTTGATTTTCTATCTTCCCTTGGCTTCTGTTACCCCATTCTCTATTAATTATTCTCCTGCCTCATTGTCCACTCTCAGTGTTTGTCATTCATTTCCTTTCCTGCCTTCCAAATATTGGGGTGCCCCTGTGCTCAGTCCTAAGACCTCTTATCTTGATCTGTTCTCTTTCTAGGTGATCTTCTCAGTTACTTTAGATATGATCTCTATGGTGACAACTCATATCTCCAGTCTTAACACCTTTCCTAACAGGTATATTTCCAACTACTTAGCATCTCCACTGAGATTAATGTCCCAAATCAAACTCCTGATTCTCTCTCTCTCCTAAAACAGAAAACAAAAACCCAACAGAAATAAGCCATCATTATACACACACTTCATTTTCCCTACCTAAATTATCCCTGAGGTTACCTTTATCTGCTGCACAATTTGGAACAGCTGGTGTAAAGTTAAATGATTTCAGACAGAAAGCAGAACTACTCACCTTTCATTTTGTGCCCATGTTTTGCAATAAGGGAGTAGAATCATCAAACTGGAAATGATAGATTGATTCTCAACCAGGAGAGGTACTATTCCACTAGCGAATGTCTGCTTTGTATGTGTGGTTACACAATAACTGAAGGAGGGGAGCATGCTGCTGGCATTTATTAGGCAGGACCCAGATGTGCTAAAAAGTCCTTAAGGTTACAGGATGGTATATGATAGAGAATTGTTCCACTTCAGATGCCACCGATGCCCTCATTGCAAAAAAAAAAAAAAAAAAAAAAAAAAACAAAACAAAACAAAAAAAAACTAGAATATATATGTATAATTTTTTAGAAAATTATACCACAAGAGAGAATATACAATAAATAAATTTAGTTCATAGCACAGGTGAATTTCATCTTAGAATACTGAAAGAACTTTATGATATTCATTCGAGGCTTTATCAATCTCCCTTGAAGAATTATTGTAATCAGCAGATGGGAGAAGATCCAGTTTAGTATCCAAACAATAAAATAGTCTTAAAGTGTTATAGTCCCATCTCATTCTTTATCAAAGTAGTATTCCTAAGGCTGATATCCCACTGTAATTCACTTTAGTTTAAATAAATGAATATTTATTGGGCATCTATTGCTTCTTAGTCAATGGTTAATCCTCTCCTTGTCTTAATCTTTGAAGTTCTTTCCAATTCTGGAATGTGAAGATTCTGAAATTTTGGTTCTAAGAGACAAAAGCAAATAAGAATTACATGAAGATTCTTCCAAGAATAGCCCCTTATTAGGCATCAGCAACTTGGAGTATGTCTGTTTGTATTGGGTGGAGCTATGACTTGCTGTTGTGAAAGTAGTTATTTGAATTATGAAGTTTCATATCCCTTGGGAAGCTGGGTTAGCAGCATGGGATGATGTAGCATATGTATGTCCTGCTTTAGTTCTGTAGAGAAGAACAGGCACTGCCTTCCCTGGCCAATGTCCTCTCCAGGGCCCTTTCTACATGATGTACCGGCAGTCTCTGCCATTAGGAAGAAGTGTAGAAGTACTGCTTCTATTATGAACCATTCTCCAACTCCCTCTTACCTAAATGAGGAGGAAGAAAAAGTAGTTATAATTTCGTTTTGTTTGCGATGTACTTTCTCCTTTCCCCACCTATCCACTGTGTGGGTGCTAGCTTATATGTCATTTCTATGAAGCATTCCTAAGATTCTACTATAAGTAGTTTAGTGATGCCTAGAGCACCGAACTCTGCTGCTGCTTTTAGTAACAAACCTGTTCTAGTTCCAGAGAATCTGACAAGTCTTAGGATTGTGTTATTTTTCACAAAGACCAGTGACTGTGAGATAAATTGGTACTAGAGCCTCTCCCAAGTGTCACATATTTTGATTGTCTCAGTTCTGAAATTTCCCCAGGTAGTTTTACATTTCCTTGAATTTTGATTCTATGTTCCAGCTGACTGATTTTTAAGGACTTAGTAGGTTAATATCTTACCTTCCAACCCTGATAAGTTACCTATGATTTGGCTGTGTTCTTCAATGTATAAACATAATGAAATAGTTCTAATGGTGGACACAGTAGCCATTGTAACAGACTCATGAGACAAAGTTCTTCCTGGGGCATAAAATTAGATTTAGAGCCCATTCCTCCAAATTTTCAGAGACCCTAAGATTTATATACTGATGGTGAGCAGCTCATCAGGGAGGATGGTTGTGGAGGAGCAGGAGGTCAGCTCTTTGGATATAATGGTTGCTGTTAAAGGAGATCTGAAGCTAATGTACACAATCGCAATTGAAATAATAAAATAATAATAATAGCTGCTATTTATATGGAGCTTACTACATGCTGAGTATTACTCTATGTACCTTACTCATATCAAATGCATTTAAACCTATCAGGAAGGTCTTGGTCTAATCCTCATTTTACAGTTTGGAAGCTGAGGTACAGAGGCATTCAATAACTTTCACAATGTCACAGAGCTAGTAAGTAATAGAACTGAGATCTTAACACAGCCAATTATGGCTCCAGAGTCTAGGCAATTAACTACTCCTCAATTTCCCTTTCTTCCTCCCACACTTCTGAGACTAGCACATTGCCCTTTAAACTCTGCCTCTAGAAACTGCCTCTAGTAGCTGTATAGCTTTGGAAAATCACTTTACTTTTATATGCTTCCATTTTCTTGAGAGTAAAATTAGACCTTTTTGACAGAGCTGGTATAGAGTTTATAGGAGTTCATGTATGTAAAAGCAGATTGCATATTTTAGGGCACATAATAGGTGTTTTCTTTAACACAATCTGAATTAAATAATCTAATTTTGCCTGATTATTTCTTTGAGGGAGTACTGAACTTTCAGTTACATCAGAATCACCTAGTCTGTTATAAAGATGCAGATTTCTGGGTTTCATCCCACCACTGATTCAGTAGTCTTTTGCAGCACACAGCAATTTTCATTTTGCAATAGATTCTGCTATACATACATATACATATACTTTGAGAAGCATTGTATATGGTGAAATGCTCTTTCCCCTCCATACCTGCCCTATTATTCTCTCTAAATATATTTAATTATAGGTGTATGGGTAATGCATTTGGGTAGTGTTATACCTGTATTTGGCATGGTAATGCAGCCTTTATGTAAGGGCAGAATATCATCTGTAAGGTCATTAACCAGGGACAGAGAAGAATATGATTCAGCTTAGAAACCAGAAAGCCAGATATGAGTGAAAGGATTTTAATAGGTAGTCAATATAGGGAGAATCAATTTCTTATCTGTCTCTGTCTGTCTGTCTGTCTCTCTGTCTTTCTCCATACTATGGATGTTTTTAGCTTATCTAGGGGGAATCTTTGGGTGGAACATTGATGAAAACAAGATAACACAGTAGTCATAAGGTAAAGAAGGAATCAAGGCAAGGTGCTGTGAAGTTGTGTCAGTTCTTTAGAGCAAGACAGCAGATGGGGTAAATGGGGTCTATATATACTGAACTGTATCTTTTTTGTATTTTGTATTACTTATGTTCATTTTTAAAAATTACATTATAATTTACAAAAACGGTTTCTTGCTTTGAAAAAATTCTGATATGTCTCAGTTATGCTAAGGGGAAACCAAGTGAAAGGGTTTGGGGGACACAAAGTGTTAAATTGCACCCTAAAGGAAAAATTGAGAGTCAGGGTGATGTAGAGTTAGTACTTATGATTAGGTGTCCTCAACTTAAGATTCAATTTCTAGTATCAAACTTTTGTCTGTGTTTTATTTTACCATAGAAGGTGCGTCAGTCAACTTAATCCTACTACAAAGATGACAGAAGCAGCATCCATTCTGAGGGCCAGAGCAGACGTGGATAGCATAGTTTAAGACTATGTAATATATGTAGACTGGTAATATGTGTAAGGCATGCCAGGTTCTTCCAGTAGACTTGAGTAGAAAGTTTTGGGTCCTACCTCTATGGCCAGATCATCCATCTTTATTATAAAAATTGTGAGGTCTTGACCAAATTTATCTTGAATGGACACATTTTAGTCCACCAAATCTTTGCCAAGAGCATTAAATATTTTTTTAATTATTTATTTTGAGAGAGAGAGAGAGAGAGCAAGTAGGGGAGGGGCAGAGAGTGAGGGAGAGTGACACAGAATCCCAAAAAGGCTCTGCACTGTCAGCACAGAGACTGATATGGGGCTTGAACTCATGAACCATGAGATCATGACCTGAGCCAAAACCAAGAACCGGACACTTAACAGACTGAGCCACCCAGGCACCCCAATGTTGTTTTGATGTAAGATATACTTTGATTAAAACGATTGAAAGATAGCACAGTCTTCTTGAATTAATCACTCCATCAGAGCATACATGTCCAAAACAGCACTGACTTGATTCCACTTTATATTTTATTAAGGTGACTAGCTTTCTGCTGCCCTGTTAGACTTTGAACTTCTTGAGAAAAGAAAATATGACTTTCAACCTGG
Source organism: Paguma larvata (assembly GCA_030068075.1). Lineage (NCBI taxonomy): Eukaryota > Metazoa > Chordata > Mammalia > Carnivora > Viverridae > Paguma > Paguma larvata. Next base: position 119,998,345 of record CM057830.1, on the reverse strand, counting down.
AGTCATTTCCCATAATTTATTCTCAGAAAATGATTAGTTCAAAAATACACAAGAAAATCAAAAATAGCTGTGTGCAAAAATTATCTGTAAAAAACTAGTTATAGTCCTAAAAGTCCTTCATTTGTAACAAGTTGAGATGAGACTGTGCTCTAAACCAACCTGAGCATCTGGTCTCAGGAGGAGAATGTTCTCAGGCCCCACATTACTCTTTCCATGATTATCAGCACAAGTAGATGTTCTGTACTTTTCCCTTAGAATAAATGACACCCAACTGGCTTTCTTTATCTATCTCTTCAGGCAGAAACTATTCTTATCTTACCTGGCAGTAGAGAAACTAAATGCAATCTGAGCCACTTGACAAAGGATTTGGAGATGGTTGTCAGTAAGAATGTGTTAGTCAGGTTTGGCTAGGCAATGCTGTGGTAACAGATATCTCCCTGTCCCCAACTTAATGTCTAAACACAACTAACATTTGTTTCCTTCAAGTACCTTTCCAGGGCTGGTCAGTGTGAAGAGCTCTACTCCAGTCCCTCAGGGACCCAGACTAATGGCATCTTATGGCTGTATTATTTGGCACATTGACCTTCACAATTCTCATGACAAAAGAAAGGAACTGGAGAACGATACAGGAGCTTTTCACCACCTCACCATAGAAGTGGCACATGCCCTTCCACACACATTGAGTTGGCCAGAACTAGTCATATGATGTTGCTTAACATGAGGGGGACTGGAAACTTTAGGAGAGCAAAAGGAATATTTGGTGAACACTGGAGTGTCTGAGTGGCTCAGTCGGTTAAGCATCTGACTTCGCCTCAGGTCATAGTCTCATGGTTTGTGAGTTCGAGCCCTGTGTCGGGTCAGGCTCTGTGCTGACAGCTCAGATTCCAATTCTGTGTCTCCCTCTCTCTCTGCCCCACCCCCACTCATGCTGTCTCTATCTCTCATAAATAAATAAACTTAAAAAATTTTTTTAAAAAAGAAGTATTTGGTGAACATTAATGTGTCTGTCAGAGAAGCCAAAAGCATATGAAAAGTTGAGTGGTAAATTCTTGCCTTAGAGGAGGAGCCTGATGATACGGCTGCTGGGTAGTGCCAGATATGAATGTTTGGCAGAAATATGGCTTTGAACTTTATGCCGATAGAAGCAGCATAACATCTTTTTCTTCTTTATAAAATATATTATTCAGAATCCTAGAAGCTTAGAGTTGGAAATACCTTAATGGTTACCTAATTCAACCTCCTTTTTGATGCATTAACCCCATGGAAAATAGCCCTGTTAAAAAGCTGTCTAGCCTCTCTTTTATCCCCTACATGTATTGGTAGAGAAACTATATAATATAGTCCCAGGCGCCCCTGGAACAATTCTTTAAAAAATTCTTTTTGGGGCAGCTGTGTGGCTCAGTTGGTTAAGCCTCTGACTTTGGCTCAGGTCATGATCCAGTGGTTCGTGGGTCCGAGCCCCGTGTTGGGCTCTGTGCTGACAGCTCAGAGCCTAGAGCCTGCTTTGGATTCTGTGTCTCCCTCTCTTTCTGCCCTCTCTCTCTGCCCATCTGCACTCACGCAACCTCTCCTTCTCCTTCAAAAATAAACAAACATTAAAAAATTAAAAAAAAATCTTTTCAAGGTAACATATACACATAGTTAAATCAAATAGCATAGCCAACCTCCAAACTTAGATAAATGCCTGATACTGAAGCAGTTGAACAGCTTTGGCAAAAATTACAAAATTAAAATGGGTAATTTGGTGGTTTGGTACCAGTAAAAAATCACTTTTTTCCTTCCATTCTCAGCTAAAACCTCAACACTAACTGTCATTCTATATTTTTGTCTTTTGGCTGGCAGAATCTGTTTTTCTTCTTCAAAAGTTATCAAACAAACCACAAGATAAGGCTAAGATCTAGACCCAGCCTATCTCAGAGAGACTTTCACATAGCCTTTTTTTTTCTACTAGCAATATCACACATATATATGGCTTTACAAGCCAGATAGTAATATTAAACTTCAAAAGAAAAAAATTGTCTCCTGCCCTAAATTTCTTCACATCTGATTCTGTCTACCCTGAGATAATCACTTGAAACTTTACACATTTTTTTCTGTTAATTTCATATTTCTAAATAACATCTATAAACTGTTATTTCTTTGTATTTTTGTATCTTTATATTATCTATTTGCTTTCTATATGCATGATAAGGACAACTTTCTCACAGACATTCATTACCATCAATGAATGCACACGCAGAGACATATACTCAGACACACATACATATCCCTTTTTCCTATCCTCTCAATAGAGTTTGGTAACATGGTATTATATGGTTACAGTTCTCTTATACAACCTGTTGCCTTCCCTGGAGTTCATGGTACCTTGTTTATATGTCTGTTTCCTTTTTTTCTTGATCAATTATTAAGCATAAATATTTCTTAGTATGTTAATAAATATTAGGTAAACTCTCAATTGCATATTTTGGTTGGAGACTTCAGTGTTGCTTCAATTTGGAATAGTTGCTCTTCTAGGTCTGTTACACAGCTGTTATCCTAGGAATATCCATTATTAGGACAATTTGGGAATTTATTTTTCTACTATTTTTGGGCTGGAATACCTGTTTTTTGTATCTTCTTTCTTTCTCTGAAAGAATGTGTTGATGGTAAAATATTTTAGTCCTCAGATTCTGTAAAAACATTTATTTTATTTTAACTTTATTATTATTTTTTAGTAATCTCTACACCCAGCATGAGGCTCGAACTTACAACACTGAGATGCATGCTCTTCCAACTGAGCCAGTCAGGTGCCCCTAAAAACACTTATTTTAGCTTCAAAATTGCTTACTACTTTGCTTGGTACAGAATTATAGATTGGAAATAATCATTTTCCAGAGCCTTAAAGGAATATCTCATTATTTTCTAACCTTCCATGTTGATCTGTAGAAGTATTGCTTTTTATTAAACATGTTGGAAATTTGGTGATTAAGTTGCCTGATTTTTCTGTGTCTTAGTTTCCTAATGTATTAAAATTTGAGATAATAATCGTAACTACCAATTAGTGTGACTTAGAATAGTAACTACTAATATTGTGGCTTTATATACAGCATCTTAAATTCAATAAAATTCGATTCAATTAAAATCCAATAAGGTGCGGTATGCAAAGTGCTTCGAACAATGACCCGGTGCATAGTTAGAACTATATAAGTGTTACCTATTTTAGCTTTTGAATTGTTCTTCTACCATGTAGTAGGCTGAATGATGTCCCTCAAAAGATGTCCATGCCCTAATACCAGGAATCTGTTAATATGCTACCTGACATAGCAAAAGGGACTCTGCAGATGTGATTAAGTTAGGGATCTTGAGGCGGGGAAATTCTTCATTATCTAGGTGGGCCCAACATAATCGCAAGAGTACTTACAACGAAAGGCAAGAAGTTTAGAATCAAAGACGAACATGTTGCATTGAAATCAAAGGAAGAAGAGAGAGAGAAAGAGGGGTAGAGAGAGAGATAGAGATTAAGAACTGAAGATACTCTGGCGCTGTTTTGAAGATGTAAGGAGGAGTTATGAGGCAATGATTAAAGGCAGACACTGGAAACTGGAAAAGGCAAATAATAGATTCTCCCCTATGGCCTCCAGTAGAAAGGTAGATCTGCCAACCAATTTTAGATTTCTGACTTGTAGAATTGTAAGGAATAAATTTGTGTTGCTTTAAGCCAGCACAAATAAGAAACTAATCCATTCCTGAATTGTATATCTCATCAGAATTCCTTTAAAAAACTAAGTAAACAAACCACTGATGTTTTCATTCTTTTTGCTATTGTTTATAGAATGCTTTACATGAGGGGAGAAGGAATTATAGGTAAAATGCTTCATTTGTTCATACATTCCTTTAGTAAATATTTATTAAAAACTTTGTTTGCTGGGAGATATCATATTTTCTGGGGACAAACTGTATTAAAAAATCATGCAAACTGTTTGCCCCTCATGATTATATTCTGGTGAGAGGATAGAAAATAAACTAATAGAGTTGGTCAGATTGATAAGTGCTATGGAGAATATAACACAGTAAAGGTGAAAGAGTATGTGGGTATAGGCGATTGTTAAGTTTTAATTTAGTAACGTAGTACAGTCCTCTCTACTGAAGTTAGTTAGAGCAGAGACCTGAAAGAAGGGAGGGAGCCATGCACTGGGAGAGAGTGTTCCAGGAAGAGGTGAGCTCATATTTGATGTATTTGAGAATAACAAAGAGTGAAGTGATGGAGGAGAGTAGTAGGAGATAAAGTTTAAAAAGTTACTTAGGGTTTCGTAGGCCATGATGAAGACTCTAGCTTTGACTCTGAGTGATGTGACAGATTGGAGAATTGTAAATAAATGAGTGACATAATATTATGCATGTTTTAAAAGGCTCACTCTGGTTGCAGACAGAACAGGCAGTAGGGGTTCAAAAGTAGAAGCAGGAATTTATGAGGTTATTACAATAGGCCAGGCTGAAGATGATGACGGCTAAGACTAGAGTGGTAGCAGTTTAAATGGATGTAGTGAGATGTGATTAGATTATGAATGTAGTTTGGGAGCAAAGTCAACAAGATTTGCTTATGGATTAGATGTAGGATATGAGAAAAAGAATGAAGTTAAGATCACTCTCAAGTTCTTAGTGATGTCTGTAATTGGAAGGTTGTAGTTGTTATTTAATGAGATTATGAATACCGTAGGAAGAACAAGTTTAGAGGTGGAGGTCTATTTTTGATTTTGGATATGTTAAGTTTGAGGTGCCCTTCAAGGAAGAGATACAGTCTAGAAATATAAATTCTGGAGTCATAAGCATATAAACCTATGGAAAATGAAGAGACTAGAGGAGATCACCTAAGGAATGAACACGAAAGAAAAGTTTTAAGCACTAAATCTTAGGGATTTCCAACATTACTGGCAGAGAAATGAAGAATAGCCAGCAAAGGAGACTAATGAACAGCCAGTGGGGTAGAAAGAAAATAAAGAGGGAAGAGTAATGGTATTCTGGAAGCCAAATAAAGAAAATGTTTCGAGAAAGAGTGAGTGGTTACTTAGGTTAAATGTTGATGAAAAGTTGTGTGCATTATCCATAGGACTTGGATTTGGCAAAAGATGAGGCAAAGGTGAATTAAGTAGTGTCCGATATAAAATTATCAGTGGAGTGGTGGTGGTGTTCTCTCTCTTGCACTCTCTCTCTTTATCTCTCTCTCTCTCTCAAGAGAAAACAGGAGAGAAATTTGGGATAGTGAGTTTAGACAACACTATAGTTTATAGTTTCACTATAAAGGAGAGCAAAGAAAAGAGGCTGTAGCTGCGAAGAGATGTGGGATTTGGAGAAAGTTTTTATTGATGGAATATATTGCATGGTACTGATGACAAACCAGACAATCCAGTCAAGTGGGAGAAAAGATGATGCACAAGGCAGAGGGTAGAAGTTCTATCCTTGAAGAAACATAGATTGCAACCAATGCACAAGTGGAAATGTAGGAGTAATGATAGTTTATTCACATACTAGAAAGAAGGCATAATATATAGGCATGGTGCTAGTGGGTGAGTAGATATTGTAAGCTGGTAAACATTTTTTTTTGATCCCTCGTCTTTTCTCAGTGAAACAGGAAACAATGTTACCAAGCAAGGGGGTAGGTGGAAGGAGGCACTGATATGTTTCAATAACGAGGAAGTGGGAAATAGTCTTCTAGGAGAGTGTGAGAATGAATGGAAAGGAAATGTGGTTGGATTGTTGAGTAGCACCAAGGACCTACTTGAGTTTAGACAGGCCAATTTGATTATGTAATTCTATTGGCAAGCCACAATCACAATATTTGTAAAAATATACAATGCATAGCAATCTGAATCTTACAAACAAAATATTGAGAAAAGAACATCAGCTCTGGGCATAAACCACATGCTCAGAAATAGCTTTTTGACCAGGAGAAAATTATTTAAACTCTCTAAGCTTCAGTTTACTCATTTGTAAAATGGGGATAAATAATAGCAATTACAGAATATGTTTACATAAGGATTATGACATGATGCATGTAAAGTAATTAAAACAACATCTGGAGCATAAAAAAACCCTCAATAATAGTTTTACCATATTGTTGTTTTTATTATTGTGACTAAGAAAATTGTGGTTGGGTGAATTTTTTCATGTTTTTTGGATTTGACACCGGAAGTAAAGATAGCAAAAGCAAAAAATAAACAAGTACATCAAGTTAAATCTTCTGAACTGCAAATTAAATCATCAACAAAATGAAAAGGCAACATATGGAATGGGAAAATATATTTGCAAATGATATATCAGATAAAGGGCTAGCGTCCAAAATCTATAAAGAACTCACCAAACTCCACACCCAAAAAACAAATAATCCAGTGAAGAAATGGGCAGAAGACATGAATAGACACTTTTCCAAAGAAGACATCCAGAGGGCCAACAGACACATGAAAAGATGCTCAGCATCACTCATCATCAAGGAAGTGCAAATCAAAACCACAATGAGATACCACCTCACACCTGTCAGAATGGCTAAAATCAACATCACAAGAAACCGTGTTCGGCGAGGATGCGGATAAAAAGGAACCCTCATGCACTGTTGCTGGGAATGCAAACTGATGCAGCTGCCATAGAAAACAGTATGGAAGTTCCTCAAAAAGTTAAAAATAGAACTAGCCTTCAACCCAGTAATCACACTACTGAGTATTTTCCCAAACAAAATAAAACCACTAATTTGGATAAATATTCAAAATATATAAAGAACTTTTACAACTTGATAGCAAATGAATAATCTAATTTAAAAATGGGCAAAGCACCTGAATAATTTTCCAAAGATACACAAATAGCTAACAAGTACATGGAAAGCTAGTTTTTATCTTTTTCACTTCCAAATAAATTTTAGAATCAATCTGTATAGTTCTACAAAATAAAACAGAACAAAAACCACTACTAATCTTTTTACTGTCTCATAGTTTTGCCTTTTCCAGTGTGTCATATATTTGGAATCATACAGTATGAAGTCTTTTCAGATTGCCTTCTTTCACTTAGTAATATACATTGAGGACTTCTCCATGTCTGTTCATGGCTTGATAACTCATTTTTTTTAAAGTTTTTATTTTAATTCCAGTTACTTAACATCTAGTATTATATTAATTTCAAGTGTACAATACAGTGATTCAGCACTTCCATACATCACCCTGTGCTTATCACAAGAGCACTCCTTGGTCATTTTAACACTGAATACGATTCTATCATCTGTATGTACCATAGTTTATTTACCTATTCACATACTAAGGGACATCTTGGTTGCTTCCAGGTTTTAGAAATTATGACTATAGCTGCTATAAACGCTTGTGTGTTTACATGTGGTTGTAAGTTTTCAACACTTTGGGTGAATTCCACGGAGCACGATTGATGGATTGTAGAGTAAAATTACATTTAATTTTGCAAGAAATCTCCAAACAGTCTTACCATTTTTTAATGTTTATTTATTTTTGAGAGAGAGAGACAGAGAGAGAGAGAGAGAGAGAGAGAGAGAGAATGAGCGGAGGAGGAGCAGAGAGAGAGGGAGACACAGAATCTGAAGCAGCCCACAGGCTCTGAGCTGTCAGCACAGAGCTTCATACAGGGCTCTAACCCACGCACCATGAGATCATGACCTGAACCAAAGTGGGACGCTTAAGCAACTGAGCCACCCAGGCACCCCTGTGTTACCATTTTTTATTCCCAATACTAATGAATTGAATTCCTGTGCTCCACACCCTCACCAGAATTTAGTATAGTCAGTATTCCAGATTTTGGCTATTCTAGGAATTTTTATTTTCATGTCATGCACCATGTATAAAAGAACCACAAACAAAAGCTCTTGATGAGATATTCTAAAGAAAGTTCTACCTTTCCCCTTTTAGGCAGATAGGATAAGGGGATGCTTGCCTCAATCCAATTAGATATTTAGCTGAATGAGGGCTAAACTGCAGGGTTTTTCTTATTTTTTAAAAAAATTTTAGTTAGTTAACATACAGTGCAATATTGGTTTCAGGAGAAGAATTCAATGATTCATCACTTACAAACAACACCCAGTGCTCATCACAACAGGTGCCCTCCTTAGTACCCATCATCCATCTAGCCCATCTCCCACCTGCCTCCCCTCCATCAACCCTCAGTTTGTTCTCTATCATTAAGAGTCTCTTGTGGTTTGTTTCCCTTTCTTCTCTTCCCCTCCCTTTGCCATGTGTTCATTTTTTCCCCCTTAAATTCCACATATGAGTGAAATTATATGGTATTTGTCCAAGAACTCATTCTTAATCCATCAAGACACAAGTTAAATTCTTCTGTTCTGTGCATTATCTCGATTTCTTTGGTCCATTTTTCTGTGTTCACCTCTTTCTCCAAACATTTGGTGATTCTTGGTATCCAGTCATATATATATACATATATATATGCATATATCCATTCATATATATATATGCATATATCCATTCATATATATATACATGTATCCATTCATATATATACATATACATATATATATTTAATCTCTTTTAAAATTAATTAAAAAAATTTACATCCAAGTTAGCATACAGTGCAACAATGATTTCAAGAGTAGGTTCTTTAATGCCCCTTACCCATTTAACTCATCCCCCCTCCCACAAGCCCTCTCGTAACCCTCTATTTGTTCTCTGTATTTAAGAGTCTCTTGTGTTTTTGTCCCACCTCCCTGTTTTTATATTATTTTTGCTGCCCTTCCCTTATGTTCATCTGCTTTGTGTCTTAAAGTCCTCATATGAGTGAAGTCATATGATATTTGTCTTTCTCTGACTGACTAATTTTGCTTAACATGATACCCTCTAGTTTCATCCATGTAGTTGCAAATGGCAAGATTTTGTTCTTTTTGATTGCCGAGTAATATTCCATTGTGTGTGTACACACCACATCTTCTTTATCCATTGATCCATCGATGGACATTTGGGCTCTTTCCATACTTTGGCTATTGCTGATAGTGCTGCTATAAACATTGGGGTGCATGAAACAGCATGCACCCTTTGAAACAGCATACCTGTATCCCTTGGATAAATACCTAGTATTGCAATTCCTGGATCGTAGGGTAGTTCTATTTTTAATTTTTTGAGGAAACTCCATACTGTTTTCCAGAGTGGCTGCACCAGTTTGCATTCCCACCAGCAGTGCAAAAGAGATCCTCTTTCTCCACATCCTTGCCAGCTTCTGTTGTTGCCTGAGTTATTAATGTTAGCCATTCTGACAGGTGTGAGGTGGTATCTCTTTGTGGTTTTGATTTGTATTTCTCTGATGATGAGTGATGTTGAGCATCATTTCATGTATCCGTTTGCCATCTGGATGTCTTCTTTGGAGAAGTGTCTTTTCATGTGTTTGGCCCATTTCTTCACTGGATTTTTTGTTTTTTGGGTGTTGAGTTTGATAAATTCTTTATACATTTTGGATACTAACCCTTTATCTGATATGTCGTTTGCAAATATCTTCTCCCATTCCGTTGGTTGCCTTTCAGTTTTGCTGATTGCTTCCTTTGCTGTGCAGAAGGTTTTTATTTTGATGAGGTCTCAGTAGTTTATTTTTGCTTTTGTATCCCTTGCCTCTGGAAATGTGTTGTGTAAGAAGTTTCTGCATCCGAGGTCAAAGAGGTTCTTGCCTGCTTTCTCCTCCAGAATTTTGATGGCTTCCTGTCTTACATGTAGGTCTTTCATCCATTTTGAGTTTCTTTTTGTGTATGGTGTAAGAAAGTGGTCCAGGTTCCTTTTTCTGCATGTCGCTATCCAGATTTCCCAGCAGCGCTTGCTGAAGAGACTGTCTTTATTCCATTGAATATTCTTTCCTGCTTTGTCAAAGACGAGTTGGCCATACATTTGGGGGTCTATTTCTGGGTTCTCTATTCTGTTCCACCGATCTGAGTGTCTGTTTTTGTGCCACCATTCATATTTAAAGTTGAGATGACAAGAACTTTTTTGTCCATGAGAGGGCTTTGTCTGCCAGTGAACTTCACAATTAAATAAACAAATGGCTAAATAACTTTTTCATTGAAAAGCCCCCAAATTCAATATGTGTGGATCTTCTCTAGGGAAGTTCAGTTTTAATAAATCTCAGTTTACTTCTGGTTTGTTCTTCTCTAGAATGTAAAACCTTGGTGGGACTTTGGTTTTTAAATTGTTGAAAGACTGCAGAAGATCCACATCTGCCATTCAAATTGGAGCACATCTGTTTCATAAAAACTGGGTAGTTGCTGGACATTTCACCTTACCTTTTAGAAATATTTGACCTATCTCCCTGTATTCTTGCGCAGTACCAAAAGTCAGCAAATGTCTGCCATGGGAAATCTGCTGAGCATTTAAGTATCATCAACTTTTCAATTTGTCAACTAGCCCTGTCAAACTGTTAAAAGCTTTTTTTGGTTATTCTTTCTCCCAGTAGAGGCTTTTTGTTTGGGTAAGCCTGATCCTCAACCTGTTCTTAGAGTTGGTACATTTTCCAGAGGAGGAAAATAGTTGGAGATTGTTAATTCACTTTGGAAAAATTTTGCCTTCCTTGTAATGTTAATTTATTTAATCCTTGTTGTTCCATCACTATCTGGTATGTTTAAAACTATTCTTGTCAATTATTTGTTTTTTTCTAACTATCGAGGATTGTTGGCTCTCATGACTTTTTATTCAGAGGTATATCTGAATAGATATATTTTTAAAGGATTAATGTAATTTAATTTTTTGTTTTAAGTTTTTATTTAAATTCTAGTTGGTTAACATATAGTATAATATTGGTTTCAGGAGTAGAAGTTAGTAGTGATTTATCACTGACATATAACACCCAGTGCTCAATACAACAAATGCCCTCCTTAGTGCCCATCACCCTTTTAACCCATTCCTCACCCATGTCCCACCATCAACACTCAGTTTGTTCTCCATTGTTAAGAATCTTTTGTGGTTTAATTCTCCCTCTTTTTTCCCCCTTCCCATATGTTCATCTGTTTTGTTTCTTAAATTCCACATATTAGTGAAATCATAAGGCATTTGTCTTTCTCTGACTGACTTATTTTGCTTAGCATAATAAACTCTAGTTCCATCCATGTTCTTGCAAATGGCAAGATTTCGTTCTTTCCGATGGTTGAGTAATATTCCATTTTATATAGATACCACACCTTCCTTATTCATTGATCAGTTGATGGACATTTGGGTTCTTTCCATAAGTTGACTACTGTTGATAGTGCTGCTATAAACAATGGTGTGCACATACCCTTTCAAATCAGTATTTTTGTATACTTTGTGTTAAGTACCTAGCAGCGCAATTGCTGGGTTGTAGGATAGTTCTAGTTTTAACTTTTTTAGAAAACTCCATACTGTTTTCCAAAGTGGCTGCACCAGTTTGCATTCTCACCAACAGTGTACAGGGTTCTACTTTCTCCACATCCTTGCCAACATCCGTTGTTTCCCATGTTGTAAATTTTAGCCATTCTGACAGGTGTGAGGTGGTATCTAATCATGTTTTGATTTCCACTTCCCTGATGTTGAGCGATGTTTAACACCTTTTCAGGTGTCTGTTAGCCATCTGTATGTTTTCTTTGGAAAAATGCCTCGAATAGATATTTTCGATGCTATTATTACTGGAATCTTGTAACAAAGATTTGTTTCTTGCTCATTTATAAAAAATTGATTTTTGCAAATTATTTTTGAATCCAGAAATTTAACTAAAGCTTCTTCTTAATGTAATAATTTATCCATAGATTCTTTTAGATTTTTGTATGTAATCAATAATAAAATATATGAATAATGATAATTTTGTATTACTTTTCCCATATTTATATTTTTTATCCTTTTTTTATTTTAGAGAAAGAGAGAGCATGAACAAGGGAGAAGAGAAGAGGGAAAGAGAGAGAGCATCTTAACCAGGCTCCATGCTCAGCGCAGAGCCTTATGTGAGACTTAATACAGGGCTCGATCCCAAGACCATGGGATCATGACCCGATCCAAAATCAAGAGTAGGATGCCCAAGTGACTGAGCCACGTAGGTGCCCCTCTTTTTTTAATTTTTAATGAACCGAAGTAAATAATACTTCCATAATAATGTTGAACAGTAGTCATGATACAGCCATCTTGTCATATTCCCAGTGTCAAAGAGAAGTATTTTAATATATTACAGCTAAGTGTGATGTTTTCAAGTAAGTATTTTTATAGATATATTTTATAATATTAAGGAAGTTCTCTTGTATTCTTTGTTTGCTATTTTTGGGGAAGAATGAACATCAAATTTTATTAAAAACTTTTTTTCTATGTGTCTTTGCATAATCAAAATATTGTCCTCTAAAATGTTAATACGATGAATTACATTTTAAAAATTTTAACTGGAATTGCATTTCTGAGAGAAACTCAACAAGGTCATGATATATTAGGCTGTTTATACATTGTTAAATATGATTTATGAACAGTTTTTAGGATTTGTTCATTCATGACTATGAATCAGAAAAGACTTAACAATTTTATTTGCTCATACAGTCCTGTCAGGTTTTAGTGTCCAGGTTATGCTGGCCACATAAAATTATTTTTGGAGTGTTGTATCTTTGTTTACTCTATGAAAGAGTTTTTGTTAGATTGCAATTACTTCTTTCTTAAATTCTCAGTGGAAATTGCAGTGAAGCCAATTTGGCCTAGAGTTTCTGTTTAAGAAAATTGTAGTTTTTTATTTCTTTAGCAATTATAATTATATTCAGATGATCCTTTCATTTTGTTTTCTAATAATACTTTATTGTTATGTAATATGAATACAGGGAAGATCACAAATCTTAAATAAACAAAAAGATGAATTTTGAGAAAAAGATACATTCATGTAAGCATTACCTAGATTGAGATAAAGAACATTTCATGATCCTAGAAAGTTCCATCTGTTCCTTCTGGTCACTCTCCACTCCCTTAAGTTATCACTGTTCTGACTTCTCTTATTGTATAGATTAGTATTGCCTGTTCCTGCTCTTTATATAAATGGAATGAATCATAGGGTGTGTTCTCCTCTTTTATCGCACTTCTTTTGCTTAGCATCATGTTTTTGACATGTCAATGCATGCTGTATTTATTAGTGATTTTTTTCATTTTAATATTGGCTACAACTCCAATGTCTGACTATGCTACAGTATGTTTATATATTCTATTACTATGGGCTTTGTTTTTCCTCCATTTTTTAGCTATTATAAATAGAATTGCTATGAGCTTCCTTGTACAAGTGTTTTTGTGAACATATAATTTCTTTTCTATTGGTTATATACCTATAAATAGTAATGCTGTACTATAGATATAGGCGTATGTTAAGATTTATGAGAAACTGCTAAAGAGTTTTTCAAAATGGTTGTACCATTTTATACTTCCACCCCTCATGTATGAGAGTTCAATTTGTTTGACATACTTAAAAACAGTGAATATAAGTTAGTCTTTATCCGTCCTAGTAAACGTGAAGTGATACCTCATTACAATGTTAATTTGGCTTACTATAATGAGTAATGATGCATCTGTACTTATTGGTCATTGTGTATCTTAACATATCTTCTTTTTGCAGTGTCTATAAAAGTATTTTTCCAACTTTTTGTTATTTATAAATCATCTTTAACTGTACTATATATGTCAAAAATATTAAAAATAAATATAACTACAATAATTTTTAATGGAAACACAATAAGAAAGATGTAAATTATGACATAAAATATAAAATGTGTTTGGGGGAAAAAAGGGTAGTTTTAATATGCTACTGAAGTTAAGTTGTTATTAGCTCAAAATAGGCTACATAATATGTTTTATGTAAGTCTGGTGGTAACCAAAAACTGAAAACTCATGGAAGTTATACAAAAGATAAAGAGAAAGGAATGAAAGTATACCACTACATAAATCATAAAATCATAAAGGAAAATAGGGAGAGATGAGAAAGGGAACAAAAAACCTATAAAATAGTCAGGAAACAATTAACAGGATGGTAACATTTAGTTACTATATATCAATAGTTACCGGAATTCTAAATGGATTAGATTCTCCAACCAAAAGACACAGAGTTGCTGAATAGAGGAAAAAAAAACGCTGAAGAAACAACACTCATCTATATGCTGCCTACCAGAGATTTACTTCAGCTTTAAGGACACTCATAGGCTCAAAGCGAAGGAATGGATATCAGGAGTGGCTATACCTACATCTGATAAACTAGTCTTTATACCCCACTTTTCAACATTGAAAAGATAATCCTGACCAAAAAAACCAATGAGGAAACAGCGGATTTGAACTTACGTTAGGCCAAAATAACCTAACAGACATATACTGAACATTCCATCCAATGGCAACTGAATACATGGAATTTCTCCAGCATAGATCAACATCTTAACAAATTTAAGATAATTGAAATCATATCAAATATTGTTTCTGACCACAGTTGTATAAAACTAGAAATCAATAACAGTAAGAAATGTGGAAAATTCACAAATGTTTGAAAAATAAGCAACACACTGCCGGAAAAAAATCCACGGGTCAAAGAAGAAATCAAAATGGAAATCAGAAAATATCTAGAGACAAACAAAAATGGAAACACAACATATGTAAACATATGGGATGCAGCAAAAGCAGATCTAAGAAGGAAGTTTATTCTTATACAATGAGAAAAAAAGATCCTAAATAAACACCTAATTTTATACCTCAAGGAACTAGAAAATGAATAACAAATTAAGCCCAAAGTTAGCATATGGAAGGATATAATAAAGATTTGAGCAGAAATAAATGGAACAAGACTAGAAAGAAAATAGAAAAAATCAAAACCAAGAGTTAGTTTTTTAAAAGATAAACAAAATTGACAAATCTACCTAGATTAACCAATAAAAAAAAGGAGAGTCAAACACAGTTATAAATGAAAGAGGAAACATTATGATTGATACCACAAAGTACAAAGGATCATAACATTAGTATAAACAATTATATACCAACAAATTGGGTAACAGGAAAAACAGATAAAATCCTAGAAATATACAACTTACTAAGACTGAATCATGAAGAAATAGACAATCTGAACAGAACAATAGGGAGGTTTAAGCAGTAATCAAAGACCTCCCAACAAAGAAAACCCCGGAAAAATAGTTTCACTAGTGAATTTTACCAAATATTTAAAGAAGAATTAAGGCTGATGCTTTTCAAATTCTTCCAAAAAATTGAAGAGGAAGGAACACTAGCAAAATCATTTATGAGGCCAGCAGTACCATGGTACCAGTGCCAGTTAAGGACACTACAAGAAGAAGGAAAGTACAGGCCAATATCCCTGAGGAATATAGATGCAAATATTATAACAAAACATTAGCAAACCGAATTCAGCAGCACATTAAAAAAAAATCATACAGCATGATCAAACTGGTTTTATCCTTAGGATGGAAGGAAGTTTCAACATACACAATCAGTAAATGTGATAACCATGTTAATGGAATGACAACTAAAAATCATATGATAATCTTCACAAATGCAGAAAAAGCATTTGAAATAATTCAACATATTTTTATGATAAAAAATGTCAACAAATTGGATATAGAAGGAATGTACCTCAACATAATAAAATCCATATATGAGAAAACCACAGCTAAAACAATACTTAATGGTAAAAGGCCTTACGTTTTTTCTCTAAGATCAGGAATAAGATAAAAGTGCCACTCTCACCACTCCTATTCAGCATAGTATTGGTACCTACCCAGAACAACTAAGCAAGAAAAATAAATAAAAGGTATTCAAATTACAATGATGAAGTTAAAAATTTCTGTTTCTGGATGACATGATCTTATATTTAGAAAACCCTAAAGTTTCCACAAAAAATTGTTTGAATTAATAAATGGATTCAGCAAAATTGAAGGATACAAAATTAGCACACAAAAATGAGTTATATTTGTATATCCTAAAAATGAATAACTGAAAAAATAATTTAGAAAACAATTCCATTCACAATATCATTTAAAAAATACTATTCTTAGGAATAAATTTAACTAAGGCAGTCATAGATCTAGACACTGAAACAATAAGACATTGGTGAAAAAATTGAAGGAAACTCAACTAAATGGAAAGATATCCTAAGTATATAGATCAGAAGAATTAATATTGTTAAAATGTCCAATTACCCATTTTTGTGCACTGTTGGTGGGCATGTAAATGGTACAGCCATCATGGTAAAGAGTATGGCCATCCCTCAACAAATTAAAACTACTGTATGATCCACAAATCTCACTTCTGGGGATATATCTTAAGGAAGGAAAATGGCATTAGTATCTCCAGGAGATATCTGCATCCTTAAGTTCAGTGCAGCATTATTTACAATAGGCAAGACATGGAAACAACTTAAGTGTCTATTGATGGATGAATGGATAAAAAATGTGATATACATGTGCAGTGGAATATTAGCCATAAACAGGAAGGAAATCCTGACATTTGTGACAACATGGATGGACCAGGAGGTCATTTATGCTCAGTGAAATAATCAGGCAGAGGAAGACAAATACTGTATGATTTCACTCAAGTGTGGAATCTAAAAAAGGTGAACTCATAGAAGCTAAGAGTAGATTGGTGATTGCTAGGGGTTGGGCAAAAAATTGAAAAGGAAGAAACACTCCCAAACTAATTTTGTGAGGCCAGCATTACCTTCATTAACCAGAGGACACCATAAGAACACTATAGATCAATATCCCTGATGAATATAGATGCAAAAATTCTCTACAAATATTAGCAAATTGAATTCAACAATACATGTAAAAAATTGCACACGATGACCAATTGGGATTTATCCCTGGGATGCAAGGATGGTTCAACATACAGAAATCAATAATTGTGATACACCACATCAATACAATGAAAGACAAAAATCATGTGATCATCTCAATAGATGCAGAAAAAGTATTTGAGAAAGTATAGCATCCTGTCATGGTAAAAAGCCCTTAAAAGTTGGATATAGGAAGAATGTACCTCAACATAATAAAGGTCATATATGACAAAACCATAACTAAAATCATACTCAACAGTAAAAGTTTGAAACGTTTTTCTCTAAGATTGGAAATAAGACAAAGGTTTCCACTCTCGCCACTCTTATTCAACATGGTACTAGAAGTTCTAGCTAAAGCAATTAAGCAAGATAAAGAAATAAAAAGAATCTAAAAAGAAACCTAGAAGAAAATCATTGTTATTTGCAGATAATATAATCTTATCTAGAGAAAGTCATAAAACAAAAAATGTGGGAAGTAATTAACAAATTCAATAAAGTTTCAGGGTTTAAGATTTGTATGAAATTAGTTGTATTTCCATACAGTAATGACAAAATATCTGAGAAAGAAATAAAGAAAATTATCTCATTCGAATAGAATAAAAAACAATAAAATAGTTGGGAATAAATATACCAAGGAAATGAAATACCTGTACAATGAAAATTATAAATTTTGATGAAATAAATTGAAGAAAACACAAAGAAATGAAAAGATAGTCTGGGTTCACGGATTGAAAGAATTGATATTGTTAAAATGCCTGTACTATCTAAAGCCACCCATACACACAACGCAATCCCTATCAAAATTATAAATTCATTTTTCATAAAATAGAAAAAAATCCTAAAATTGATACAGAATTACAAAAGACCCCAAATAGCCAAAGCAATCTTGAAAAAGAAGAACAAACCAGAGGAATCACACTTTCTGATTTCGAACTATATTATAGAGCTATAGTAATTAAAACATGATTTTTTAAATTTAAACCTGGTTGCTTTATTTTGCACTTTTAAAATTCACAAAAAGCTTCACAATATCTGCTTTCCCCCTGTCGATAATCAAGAACATGATTTTTTTCTTTAACTTTGATTTTCCATAGTTTGAAAATGATATGCCTAGTTGTAGTTTATTTGTTTATTTTTGTGGGGTGCATTTTTCTTGCATGGTGTTTTATGAGCTCCTGGTTTGGTAGTTTGGTATCTAACATGATTTTGGGAGAAGTTCTTAGTCATTATTGTTTCAAATATTTCTTTGGTTACTTTCTCTTTTTACTTCTCTATGGTATTCCCATTATGCATATGTCACAATTTTTGTAGTTGTCCCAAATCTTTGGATACTGTCTTCTATTTTTTTTTCAGTCTTTGTTCTCTTTGCTTTTCAGTTTTGGAGTTTTTATTGATATATCCCCCAGTGCAGAGTTCTTTTCTCAACTGGGTCTAGCCTACTAATAATCCCATAAAAGTTATTCTTCATTTCTGTTGCGGTGATTTTGATTTCTAGCCTTTCTTTTTGGTTCTTTCTTGGGATTTTCATCTTTGTTTACATTGCCCATTTATTCTTACATGTTGTCTACTTTATCTGTGAGAGCACTTAGTTTACTGATCATAGTTGTTTTAAATTCTTTAGCTAATAATTGCAACATCCTTGTCATGCCTGTTTCTGATGCTTGTTCTGTTTCTTCAAATTGTGGCTGTTTTTGTTTTGTTTTTGCCTTTTGGGATGACTTGTAATTTTTTCTTGGCAGTTGGACATGATATCCCAGTTATAAGAAACTGCTGTATATAGGCCTTTAGTAATGTGATGGTGAGGTGTGGGGGGAAGTGTTCTATTGTCCTATGGTTAGTTCCCAGTGTTCAGTAAGCCCGTGCCCCTGGAATGTGAACTTCACAAGTGCTTCTCAATTCTTTTCTCTCTTCCTAAGAGAGTATGACTAGAACGGACTAGAGTTGGGTATTTTTCTTCTCCCATGCAAAAGACTAGAGCTGATTGGAGTTCGTTATTTCCTTTCCCCCTGGTCAGTTATGATCTGATAATACCCTAGCAGATTAGGCTCTGGTTAACTAAATTCTCCTGAGGGCAGGCGTGTTAAGAACAGAGTGCTCTGGCATATTTCAAGATGGTTCCTTTTCCCCTCCCCCTGCCAGAATCCAAAGGATGTTTTCTCTGCTATTTATTGAGAATCTGGTCAAGCTCTCAGAGGTAAATGTCACAATATTGTGGAGGTATCCCGATTAATTGGTCCCCCCAGAGCTTTTAACTCTCATACTTGTCCATCCTGAGCCTCCAAGCAATCATCAGTTATAATTCAGGTTTTCCTACCCTGACATTGAGTTCTTCGGTAGTTTCAGTGAGTGAGTCTCTGCTGTGGTAAACTATTACTCCCTGAATTAACTTCTAGGTCTCTCCACTCTTGGAGACAGAAGTTTGCCCTGTGTCCTCACCTCTTATATGGATTCAAGACTTGTTGTTGTTGTTGTTGCTGTGGATTTAGTCTGTTCAGGGTTTATTTGTTGTTAGGATGAAACAGTGACTTTCAAGTTCCTCACTTTGGGAAGTGGAAATTGGAATTCCACTCTTAACTTTTCAAAGTCTGTCTGGAGTCAATACTGTACTTTCTCATGTAAAATGTAAGGACCTTGCCAGTATATACTTCTCTTATCCCCACCCCTCCTTTATGTTACAGTTATCAAGTGTATTATGTCTATCTGGATTATATACTTTACATTCCAATGTTGTAACTTTTTCTTTAAGTGCTCATGTATATAACCAATAAATTAAGAGAAATTATTTTATATTTTATATATTTTATATTTATCCATACATTACTACGCATTTTAATGTTCTTCATTCCTTCCTGCCTATCCAGATTTTCATCTGGTATTATTTCTCTTCAGACTTATGAATTTCCTTTAATGTTTCTAATACTATAAATATGCTGGTGACAGATTGTCCTAATGTTCATTTATCTCAAAATATTATTTTGCCTCTATTCATTAAGGATATTTTTGATGGATGTAAAATTCTGTATTGATAGATTTTTTTCTTCAGTTTCAGTACTTTAAAGATACCTTTTGTTCTTATGAGAGGTCAACAGTCAATTGTATTGTTGTTCCTCAATATGTTATTTTTTTTCTGGATTGTGTCAGGATTTTTTCTTTATATTTGATTTCGAGTAGCGTGACTGATTTACCTGGCTGTGGTGTCCTGCTTAGTGAGGGGCTTACTGAGTTCTTTGAATCTGTAAATTTAT
This sequence comes from Paguma larvata, assembly GCA_030068075.1. Classification (NCBI taxonomy): domain Eukaryota; kingdom Metazoa; phylum Chordata; class Mammalia; order Carnivora; family Viverridae; genus Paguma; species Paguma larvata. Next base: position 119,978,342 of record CM057830.1, on the reverse strand, counting down.
ATTTCATTATATTTAGAAATATCTTAGGCATCATTTTTCAAAATTTTCCCCCTCTTCTTTTGTTCTTTGTCTTCTGGGACTCCAATTACATGTATGTAAGAACCTTGATATTATCCAAGATATCACTGAAGCTCTGTTAATCTTTTTCAATCTTTTCTTTCTCTGTACTTCAGATTGAAAAATATTTATTAGTCCAAGTTAACTTACTCTTTATTCTCTCATTTCCAATCTGCTGTTAAGCCCATCCAGTGAATTTTATTTCAGATATTTTAATTTTCAATTATAGAATTTGCATCTGATACTTTTTAATTGTTTCTATATCTCTGATATGATTTTTTAAATGTTTATTTAATTTTTGAGAGACAGAGCATGACTGGGGGAGGAGCAGAGAGAGAGGGAGACAGAATCCGAAGCAGGCTTCAGGCTCTGAGCTGTCTGCACAGAGCCCAACGCAGGGCTCAAACCCACGAACCCTGAGATCATGACCTGAGCCGAAGTGGGGCGCTAAACCGACTGAGCCACCCAGGCGCCCCTGATATGATTTTCTATTGTTCATTTGTGAAAATGTGTTTTCTTTTATGTTCATTAGTGTAGTTATGGTAGATGACTTAAAATTCTTTTCTGCTAATTCCAAAATCTGGTCCCATTTTAGGACTATTGTCCACTGGTTGCCTTTTATCTTGAGTATTGGTGATATTTTCCTGTTTCCTTGTGGGGTTTTTTTTCCCAGTAATTTTGGAATGTACCCTGAACTTTGTGCATGATATATTGTAAGGATCTCTATATTCCTTTATTTCTCTGTAATGTTTTATTTTTTCCAGTATGCAGTTAACTGAACTGAAACTCTAAACTCTCCCTGTGGTGGACAGCATTGAAAACTGTTTAATTCTTTCAGCTTTTTTAGGCTCTTTGGAATCTGTCCCCACATGCATAATTTATGGTTCCACCAGAGATTTGGTTGGGAAGTTTATACACAGAATTGGGGTCTCCCACTGTGTTGTTCTCTCCATTCATGAATTTCTCTCATCACATTCCAGCTTCAGTGGTTTTCTTGAATTTTGTGTTCTGATTCTTCAAGCCACTAGGATGATGAGTAGCTGAATGGTAGCTGAATGGCACTGGTTTGTGAAAGCCAACTGTGCATATCTCTTCTCGACTTAATGTTGATGGAATTGGCCATGGTGGGAATATTTACACTATGGAGATTGGGAAATGCTATAAACCAGGCTTTTATTTTTTCCTGAAGAACTAGTTGTTAAATATTTAACAATTGCAACACTTGTAGTTTCTCTAAATTTTCGTTACTGTTTTGGCCTGGAGCCTGCCTCATGGAGCAAAAATTTCTTAGAAAATGGAAATTCACGTAGTATTGTACCTTTCTTCTGATTGTCAACCTTCCATCATCAACTCTCTTCCAATTTATGTCTACTTATGATCACTTTTGAATGTATTCAGATTTTTGTTTTGTTTGTTTTCGTCCAGAGTTTATTGTTGTTAATTTCTCAATAAAACTGCTCCATCACTACTAGAAGTGGCCCTAGTAAAATTTTTCGGTGGTTTGCAGTGAATGGAGAATATTTATGAAAATTCTATTAATTTTACACAAAGCTAAAATTGTATGATTTAAATAGTTTTTATTATGAGAATATCTTCATCTAGCTTACTTTTAATAAAATATATTTTCTTTAAAAATGACGATATCATAGATGGTTTATTTGTTTAGTATCTTTATTTCACAAAAAATAAAAGGTCTCTGTAGAGGAGTGAGTACCATGTCCCCCAAATTTGTGTCCACTCAGAGCCTAAGGATTTGATCTTATTTGGACATGTGATCTTTGCAGAAGTAATTGAAGATCTCAAGATGAAATCATTCTGGATTTAGGGTGGGCCTTAATCCAATAACAGGTGTATTTATAACAAAAGAAATGGGGAAATCTGGTCATACAGAGACACAGAGAAGAAGACATTTTGAAGACTGAGACAGAGATTAGAGTGATTCTTCTATAAGCCAAGGATTTCCAGGAGCTACCAGAAGCTGGAAAAAGCAAGGAAAAATTCTCCTCTAGAACCTTTGGGGGAAATGTGGCCCTGCCACCTCTTTGATGTCACACATCATGCCTCCAGAACTGTGAGACAAAAAAATTTTTGTTATTTTAAGCCAACAAATTTATTGTAATTTTTTATGGCAGACCTAGGAAATAATATAGCAGTCTTATGCCAATTCATAGCATTTCTTTTTGCCATTTTGTTAAATCATTAAATCCAACAGACACTTATGCAAACAAATACACTTACTTTATATGCAGCTTACATGTTGCTTTGGTGATCAAAATTACTGTATCTGGGAGCAGCAGACTGGGTGCTGGTCTTGATTTTGTCACTGATTCACTATGAGATAGTGTGAGCTAAATTTTTTTCTGCAGGCTAGTTTCTCTTTCTATATAATGAGGTGGTTATCTTTCTGGGTCCTTTTAACCCAGTGACTCTGAGCCTATGGATCCCTGTGTCTCTCTATATCCAATATATGGGTATATGCTTTAGAAGAAGCATACGGTTGAAGTGGAGCACATGCTCCTCACTGGACAACGTAGAGTATTGGAAATTTGGGGTGGAGGGATAAAAATAGACCACTGTGGGAAAAATTTTAAATGCCTACCACACCCCAGTCACTGTATGTACATTGGGTTAGTACTTTTATGCAAATTATTATATGTAGGATAGCAGCAGCTCTTGACACATATGCTCATTTTCATATTGCCCTTAAAACATTCAAAATGGAATGCCATGCCAGTGTGATTTGGGGTCCTATTTGGGGACCCATCTTTGGAGAACATTTGAAGTTTGGTAGAGTATTTTTCACTATTAACAGATGTCTCTTCATCACTTGGGATTTTTCCTGTCTTAAAGCCTACATTGTTAGGTGTCAAAGAGTCTTTCAAGATCATCTACATCTATCACCATTCATTTTGCCATTGAAGATGAGGGCCAGATTAAATAAGTGACTTCTCAAAGATACAGCGGAGCGATTTTGAAAGGCAGGACTCAAACCTAAGTTCATTTATTTATTCTTAGCCTAGGTCTCTTTCTACACACTGTTGCATTGTTATTGTACTTTGTCCAGTTTTCTCCCCACGGTGGGAATACAATTCTTTTATATTTTGAGTTACCTAATCTCTTTCTCTTCTCTGTCCTATTCCTCCCTGTACAAACTCAGATGTGGGCTCACACACTTACCTATACCTATATTCCCTTCTGAGGATTTTGAAAGGAAAACATTGTGGTTCTGTTGCTTATCTGTTCTGCCTGGAGGGAAGCTCCAACTTACAATTCTGAACTGGGTTCACACTTCTACTTGGTTGTGGGTGGAGGTGGCAGTTAGGTTATTAGGGGATCTATGTGGCCAAACCCTTTCTTTTTGGTGGAGGGGGCATGACAACCTCTTTGATGTAATTTTATTTAGCTCATTATTGTCCTCAGAGATGCAATGTGAACAGACAGGATTGTGAAATCTTTATTTGGAGCCTAAGCTAAGAAGGCACACCCATAGGGATATAAGGGAGACAGACCATTTATTTTCTGTCTTGGAGCAGCTAGCAAGCATTACACATCAGCACGGTAATCCATACTTCCTTTTTCCTCCTATTCACTGCTCTTACCATTTTGCTTTCTTTCTCTTCCCCTTGCTTCCTCTGCTCCTAGCCTTTCTTCTGAGCTTCCCTCTCTTTTTCTGCTGGAAACCTTAAATAATAAAATAGTAGTTTAGTCTTTCTTAAAACAACCACGGATCCAAAGCCTTGCAGCACTGTATTCGGAGCCCCAGCACGGCCGCGTGCTCAGCACTAGGCAATGGTGAATCTAAAGCCAGCAAAGGGGGAGGGGAGGAGGGAAGAGAGAAGAGATAGGGAGAGGCGGGAGAAAGAGAGAGAGAGAGGGAGAGGGGGAGGAGAGAGAGGGAGAGGGAGAGCGTGAGCGCGCGCAAGCTAGCGAGCAAACCAGAGAGACGAGAGAGGGACCAGGAGAAAGACCCAGAGAAAGAGAAGAGGAAGCCGAGCTCCGTGAGGACTCAACCTCCAACTTGTTTCAATTCATTCATCCTTCTCTTCTCTCTGCTTCGGGGAAGTGATTGTGGCGCTTGGTAAGGAACACAGATGTCCCTCCTTCCCCCTCCCCCAAGCTCAGGTCTCCTTTAGCGATAGCATCTCTCCCCCGTACTGAGAGTCTCCTTGGGTTGGCCGGGGAGGCTGAGACATGCTCTGCAGCTGTGATGCTATCCTGGGTTCCCCAGTGGGGTGGTGGAAGCCTAGAGTTGGCATCTGGGCAGGGAGGCACTGGGGTAAAACCTGATTTGGGGAGGGGGGTTGCGATGTGGTGTATGCGCGATTTGCTTCATTGTCAGTGAATTGTTTTGTTCCTTTTTGGAAACAGGTCAGCCTTGACCTTGCAAATTGCTTGGGGGGCCTGGCAGCTGCTGCAGAAAGCCACCCAGTGTCCCCTAGCCAGAGCAGACAGCACTGTCATGACCCCCCAGACAGCCCTAGGCACGGGGATGGGGTAATGGCTGGAGCTTCCTTCCTCCTTTAACTCTTTCTCTGCAGCTGTTTCTCATTGCTGGAATTGAGAAAGAGGGAGAATACCATGCAGCCCTTTTCTCCATCTCCCTATTACCTTTCACAGATGCAACTGAGTAGAAAGTTGTAAATAACTGCTTCCTTTGAAAGCAGCTTGAGACCTCCCCCCTTCCTTTAAGGGGTTCATTGTGGGGCTGGGCCTGAGTTCCTTAACAAACTTGGAGGCTTCTCTTGCTTCCCAGTGGGAAGCCCCATTGCCTGCCCTCTCTCCATCTTAGGTAGTAAAACAGACAGCCTAGACCAGGGATTTAGATACCCTACCCCATCCCACTGGCAGGCATGGTATTAAGTCCAGCTGTGTCCTTGAGAGGGAAGAAACACCTGATGGTTTGTCTGGAATTAGCTTCCCAGTTTGCTACTCCTCTAATTGTGGCTAAGGATGTCATAGGCAGAACTGGGGGATGGGTGGCTTTTGGATTTAGAGCAGGGTGAGGAGCCAGAATTCCTGGTGTGAAATGTATGGTTTATTGAGGATCAGCAGGTTTTGGATGTTTGGAACTATGCAAGGACTGGCTGAAGCTCTTGTAATATAGCCCCTCTGAACTGGTAGGAGAAGGGGTCTGGTTGCTAATGGGAGCTTTTTCAGTTAGCAACACTGCCATGCCCATGGTAGCAATTATTATACCAACAATGCTAATTGATAACATTGTTGAGTGCTTGGTATGTTTTGGATCTTAGGCTGAGGGTTTAATGTGTATTCTTATATCAATGCTATGAAGCCGATACTATTATTATCCTTGCTTTATTGATGAGGAAACTGAAGCACAGGTTGAGTAACGTGTCCGAGGTTGCAGAGTAATTAAATGTCCCAACTGGGAATTAAAACACAGGCAACCTGGTTCCAAAATGTATGGTCTTGACCATTAAGCCCTACTGCCTCCTTGGGGAAAATTTTGCACCTTTGTCTTTTAGGCAAATGTAGGTGTAGTTAGTAGGAAAGGTACTGCTTGGCCAAAAAAAAAATTTTTTTTTTTGGAAAGTAGTAGCCTAGCCTTTATGTAGAGTAACAGGAACTTAGAGTGGGGCATAGTGGCTGGCCAATGTGGAACTCTCACCTGGGTTTCCTGGAGGAGCTGCCTAAAAGGTTTTCCTTGGCCAACCTGTTTTCCTTTGAAAAGGATACCTGAAAAGACTTCACTTTTCAACTGTTGTAGCCTCGTCCATCTCACATCCAGCAAAAGACTGGGTTTTGTTTTTGTTTTTGTTTTTTTTCCAGGACCAGTTCTTGCTCTTATTTTCTGAGAGCTTAGAGTCACCTTGTTCTGAAATTTTTAGACTATTAAAACCTTGGAACTGGAAGATCATTAAGCTTTGCTTCTCTACCGAGTTCTTGAATTTTTCCTAAGCATTTAATTCATTGACTGATTTCTATTTGATCTCCCTGCAGTGATAGAAAGCTCATCAGATGGCTCTTTTTTGATATTTGAATAATTCTGATTGCCAAAAAGTAGCCTCCATTATAAACCAGGATCTGTTTCCCTATAACTTGTATTCATTGGTTCTTTGGGACTAGCTGCAACAAATTTGCTTCTTCTTAATAATAGCTCTTCAGATAGTTGAAGACAGCAATCATACCTCTCCCCTCAAGCCTCAGATCTGATAAGACCACAAGTAAAGATCATCATTTTGGAAGCTAGATTTTATTAATATGGCCCACTATCCCATTCTCTTGTTTGTCAGCCACAAACTGAGAACTCTGAGCTTTATAAAGCAGCCTTGATAGTGTATGTTCTCTTCCTTGGAAAAGCTTGCTATTTAGTATCAAGTGAACTCATGGGAATAAAGAATCTCTCCTTTTTTCCCTAAACACCAGAAATCAGTTTAGTGCTAGTCCTTCTGAAGCCCCAGAATGACCATATAGTAGCCAAACAATAGGCATATGGGAAGATTTGAGAAACAGGGATTAAGGGCAATTATCAAAAAGAAGACATTTGAAATAATGGAGATTCAAGGTCCACACAGTATATGGAAGGTAGAAGAATAAATTCTTGGGGCACCTTGGTGGCTCAGTTGGTTAGGGATCTGACTTCAGCTCAGGTCATGATCTCACGGTTTGTGGGTTCAAACCCCACGTCGGGCTCTGTGCTGACAGCACGGAGCCTGGAGCCTGCTTCAGATTCTGTGTCTCCTTATTTCTCTGCCCCTCCCCTGTTCATGCTCTGTCTCTCTCTCTCTCTCAAAAATAAATTTAAAAAAACATTAAAAATTTAAAAAAAGAAATTCTTGGATCAGAAAGTATTTCAGAAACAATAACATCACTGAGGGAATTCCACAGAGTGGATTGGGTGGAGTAGGAGTGAGCACCCAGTGTTCTAGAACTGATCTGGGTGTTAGGAAACTTGAATTCTATTCCTAGTTCTGCTAATTTGCCAATTACCTTGGACACATAAGTCCCTCTCCATGACCTCAGTTTTTCCATTTAAAAATGATGTTTTTTTAAATATATCACCAAGGGTCTTTTGGCTCTATGTTTCTTTATCTGAAGTAAATTATAAAATCTCACAGTTCTAAGAGCTTCAGTTTTTCAAACTTTTATGTGCAAAAGAATCTCTTGAGGATCTTGTTGCAATGCTAATTCTGACTCAGAGGGTCTGGGGTACAACCTGAGATTTTCCATTTTTAACAAACTACCAGGTAAGCCTGAATTTGCTCTTCCAGTGCTTTTGAAACTACCTTGTTCAAAGACCAGTTTTTAAAAATTTTCCAATCCATCACAGACTGTTACTTTAGTAAAATACATTATGGATTATTAGAAAATGAAAGAAAAGAGAAACAAAATATAAACTCACATTTTTATTACTAGCTTCAACAAACATAAAAATTATGTTTAAATTGCTATAATATTTTATAAGTGCTTATTCTCAATTTCTGCACCTAGATCATTGGTGTCTAGCAATAAAAGTTTGCAGACAGGCATTGATCTGCAGATCACACTTTGAACAGCACTACTACTGCTAATTTCAGAGGCCCAGATTTGGCCCAGTTATAATTTCTAGTTCATTTTTGCCAAATGATTTTTCACTCTCAGGTTAAATGTCTCCTTTGATGGAGAACTTAGTATCCTTACAAAGTAGCATTACTTAGATGTTGTGACTATCATAAAGGTTTTTTTTTAGAAGCTTCTATAAATGCCACTCTTAGATTATGTATTCCAAGCAAGTAGGGGGCTGTGTCATTTCAATTTATTGTACTATCAACCACTAGTCTAGTGTGTGGCATAGAGTAGATGTTTAATAAATGTTAAGTGAATGAGCAATGCACTTGGTGTTAGTTATGCCTTTTAGAGCTATACATTCATTAAAGAAAGGAAATTTTGATTTCCTTCCAGCATGGGGGAGACATTGTTTATCCTATTGTATAAATTTCTAATGGTGGCTATAAGGCCAGTTTACCTGGCATCCATATTTTACTTTAAAGGAATTATATCAAGTCAGGCAAAGATTTTGTGCACTCTAAGTCCCAAGTCTTTACCTTTAAATCAGTCGTTCATCAATTCAGTGGTTCAACAGTTATTTATTCAGTGATGTGGTTAAGCACCATGCAGATGATACAAGGGTGAGAAAACAAACAAGCCCCTTGCTTACTTGGAGCTTATACTTTGATGAGGAAGTGGCCATAAATCAGATACTCACACAATCGTTATTTCAGTTAGTAATAAATGCTATGAAGGAAAAGTATGAAGGTGGGGGACTATGAAGGTATATAGCAGAAAAAATTGATCTAACTTGGGGTTTAAGAAAAGCTTCCTTGATAAAGTGATATTAAGGGTGAGTAGAGATATGGGGGTGGGTTGAGCTTATGGGGGGTGGAACAGTTTTGTAGATGAAGAGAAGAACATGCATGAGGGCCCTGAGATGCATAGTGAATTTGAGAAATTGAACAAAAGTTGGCGTGGCTGAAGTGGGACATTGTAAGGATTTTAATTTTATTGCAGAAATGCAGGGACTGATTAAAGGCTTTTTAAGCAGGATGAGTGATAGCCTAAACTGAATCCATTCAGTATAAGGTTACTAAGTGCTGTGAACCAAAGGCAATGTGGGATACAGGCTGATTTAGGAATAGCCTTTGCCCTCCGAGATGACAGGGTCAAGTAAGAGAGAGAAGAAATAGACAAACAACTATAATACTAGGAGAATGAAATCCACACACATGAAAGAGAGGCAAAGGGCATGCCATCAAGGAGATCAAAGACAGCTTCCCAGAAGTGGTGTTTGAATTGCATTTTAAAGATTAGGCAAACTTTGGAGATGCAGAGTTTGGGGGATGGGAAAGGTGTTCTAAGAAGAGGCCAGAAAAGCAGAGAATATATATTAGGAACAGTGAGGAGCTCAGCTGTGTTGGAGTAAAACATATGGTAAAAGTATGTGAAAAGTATTTGGCAAGATCCGTAGAGAGCTTGGCTGTAAATGATATTAAATGCTAGCTTGGAGAATTAGAACATTCTCCTACATGCAGTAGAGAAGCAACTCCCTCATTTTATGGATGAGCTAAATGATCTCGAGATGGAGAGTGACTTGATTTGACTGAGGTCACACAGCCCAGCAAAAGGTACTGGGTACAGTTGGAAGAAAATTGGAATTGGAGCTCTTAAAAGAAGTCAACTGATTTTTTTTTAATTTAATGTTTATTTATTTTTGAGAGACTTAGAGACAGAGCGTGAGCAAGGGAAGGGCAGAGAGAGAGAGGGAGACACAGAATTCGAAGCAGGCTCCAGGCTCCGAGCCGGCAGCACAGAGCCCGACCTGGGCTCAAACTCACAGACGGCAAGATCATGACCTGAGCCGAAGTCGGCCGCCCAACCGACTGACCCACACAGGCACCCCAGAAGTCAACCGATTTGAGAGTCATTGATATAGAGGAAATACTTGAAGTAGAAAGAAGGGATCTAGAGATCTCTTCTTTGGGGAATGCTTATGCTTTAGGATATGGGAAAACAAAGATGAGCCCATGTGAAGGCTACAGAGGAGAGGATAGATATGTGGAAGGAACATGAGGAGAACATAGTATTATGAAAGAGCCAAGAGAGGACAGGCCTCATCCATTAGTTGGATAAATATTTATTGAATACATACCATTTACTGTACATGAAGAATATAATGATGAGCAAAATAAACGTGGTTGTTGCCACCTTGGGGCTCGTGGTTTAGAGAGTGAGATAGACCTTATTCTACAAACTACTTTTAATTATATAATTGTACATTGTGATTAGTGTATAGAAGAAAATATACTGCTTTAAGAAAGAATGTGTAGTTAGGGGGCACCTGGATGGCTTAGTTGGTTAAGCGTCTGAATTCAGCTCAGGTCATGATCTCGCAGTTCGTGAGTTCAAGCACTGCATCAGAGTTCTGCACTGACAGCTCAGAGCCTAGAGCCTGCTTTGGATTCTGTGTCTACCTCTTTCTCTGCCCCTCCCCTACTCATGCTCTGTCTCTGTCTCTCTCTCTCTCAAAAATAAATAAGACATTAAAAAAACAATAAAAAGAATGTGTGGCCAAGATTGTTAGACTTTTCAGTAGAATTGTGTACTGATAAATAACACCCAGATTCTAATAGTCCCCCAGTATGATGCTCATGGTGCTTACTAACCATTAAGACAGGATGATCATATCCGTTTTGCTGTTTGGCAGACGATAGTGCTGTTAGGGAAGATAAGATTCCCGCCAGTCTCAAGTCCACAAAAGCACAGGATTACTTGGAACCAGGTTATATGTTATATTGCTTAACCGAAATTCTTAATGAGTCAGCACTCTTTCCAGATCTTCTTTACACTCCCAATTCAACAGGTTAGAAAAAGAGATGCTTGATAAGAAAAAAAATATGAAGAATTGGATATTAAAAATATCTCTTAAAATGAGATTTCAGATAGCCTGGTCTAGATTCTAATCTTGGTTTGGATGCTGACAGTTTCTGTGACAAATCACTTATTTGAACCTCTTTGTCCATAACTGTAAAATGAGGAGGGCTGGACTACACCCAGATGATTTATAAAGACCCTACTAGCAGTAAGATACTATAGTTTATGCTCTGTTATTTACTACATTCTCATGGTCCTATGCTTGATATTTCAGGCTCATTTATTTAAGCAACACTAAGGATTTTATATGGAATTCTGAACGTTGCTAATTTTGGTGGAAGTATTCATAGGGCTTGGAAGAGATCACAGGAATGCCCTTTCCTTGTTCTATTCCTGAGATTGCTGAAATCATCACTACCCTGAAAGCTAAGAAAAGAACTGACTGTGTTCTAAAATCTGTAGTAACTCTGAGTACTGAGTGATATTTTCACCACTGCTGGTTTTAAAATGAATAAGGGCACTAAAGAGAAAATGGTGCAGGATACTGTGGAATAGAGGCAAGGTGATTATCTCATCTTCTGAACTGGAGTGGTCTTGGACAGTCTCTTCCTAGGGGGAAGATATATGACCAAAGGAAATATTGGTTGGTTATAGAAAAGTATTTTTTATACTTAAAACATGATATTGAAAGTATTGATATTGTACACAAGGTCTCCTCACTATACACAGAAGGTAAAATAAAAATCTCCAGGATATATATTTTGAAGGGTACTCTTTTCTGTTTAAAAATAATTTCCTAAAAGGAATCAAGTATTACATAGATTTTTTTGAGGGGAGGGGAAGGGGAGGTAGATGGGGGTGGAATTATGTAAGTGATCATAGCATAAAATAACTATTTTAAATAGCATAAGAAGAGTTCAGAAATAACAGGGTCCTTACCAATCATATAACAGCAATCTTATCAACCAGTACATATAGTCATATATTTTCAGTGTGAATAGTTCCAGGAAAGGTTGCTTAACACCACCTGATAATTGTGATTTTTAGCAAGTACTTCTTCATACTGACCTGAAATCTGTCTTTTGAAACCTACTGGTTGCTCCTTGGAGCAATAGTAATTCTGAGTAATTTCTATTTCCTTTCCCTGTAATTAACCATTCAAAAGCTTAAAGATAGTTTTTTCTTCTTTTTATCTTTTCTCTAGTCCCTATATTCCCAGATCTTGAGCTCATATGACATATATTTTTAGTATCTTCTATAGGAGATGCTTAAGTTTTCAGTATCACCCTTAATATATAATGTCCAAACCTGGACCCAGTACTCTAGGCATCATTGATTACCACAACAATTTAAAATTTTTGTACATTTATTCATCAACCTTAAGACTATAATATCTACTTCTAATTTCTTTCTATTCATAAAAAATGAAACAGCCTCATAATAGAAAATTTTAAAAATGTAGAGAAAACACATATCACCTCTAAATACCTAGTCTGAAGACAATTTGCTCTGCCTTCTTCCAGATGTGTCTCCATGTATTATTATGTATAATTAGGATCATACCGTAGATGTACTATTTTATATTTGGCTTCTCCATTGATTTTATACTGTGAGCATTTCACCGTGTCATTTACCAGCCTTCAAGCAATTTTTTTTAAATATTTTTTTAACGTTTATTTATTTTTGAGAGACATAGAGACAGAGAATGAGCAGGGGAAGGGCACAGAGAGAGGGAGACACAGAATCTAAAGCAGGCTCCAGGCTCTGAGCCGTCAGCACAGAGCCCGACACGGGGCTTGAACCCACAGACCGTGAGGTCATGACCCGTGCCGAAGTCGGCCGCTCAACCAAGTGAGCCACCCAGGTGCCCCAGACCCTCACTCTTTTAGGTCTTAATGCAAATGTTACCTTGGTAAGTTCTCCTATAACAACTATCCACAAAAATGTAAACCCTTCTCCTCTAACTCTCACTTTTTTCTTGCTTTATTTTTTCTCCTTGGTCTGCATCATAACCTAGTAGTCAAGATATTTTATTAATTTGTTGTCTGGATCCTTGTATTAAAATGTAAGCACCTTGAGCACAGAAATTTTTCTTTATTTTGTATTCACTATTGTATCTTCCAGTACCTAGAGCAATGTATGAAACATTGTAGATCCTTACTAGATATTTGTTGAATGAATCGTTTTCTTAAGGTGAGTTTTTATAAGAGTCATTATTGGACCTAAGGATTAAATTTTTAAAGGCTCTTAATATATATATGTGTGAAGTTATCTCACTATATAAGATGGACAATTTCGGCTCATACACCTATATCAGTACTGGCTATTGTCATTTTTAAAAAAATCTGCCACTATGATAGACGCAAAATGATATCTTTTCTGTTTTAATGTTTCTTTTATTATTCTGAGCATGAATACTTTCTCATGTTTCTCAGTCACTTTTGCCTCCTTCCTATGAACATATATTCATGACCTGTACACGTTTTTCTATTGAGAACCTGTATGTTTCTTATTCATTTGTATAGATAGTGTATACACTTAATAGACATTAGGCCTTTCTTCTGTGGCATATGTGGAAAATATTTTCCAAGTTTGTGTTTTAAATGAACTTTTATGCACAAATTAATGTTTATGTTATTACGTATATCTATTTGTATTTTTTTTCTGATAAACTCACATGTAAGAAGTTTTCCCCACGCAAATTATATAAGTGTTTAAGTGGATTTTTTCCACTTTTATTGCTTATGTTTAATTGTTTAATATTTCTGGAATTTGTTTTGGTGTGTGGTGTGAGGTAATTTTCTAAACTGCTTTCCCTTTCCATTTTTTCACAATAACAAATATTGAATAATTAGTTTATTTCCCATTGTTTTGTGATGCTACATTTAATATGCATAAATTGTTATATATATATTCTCTTTGAGATTTATTTATTTTCCATATCTTATAGACTGACTCTTTTTGTCCTAGTTACAAAGTTTAAATATTATCGTAGCTTTAAAATCATTTTTATTACCTCAGCTCTTGTACTTACTAGCTGGGTGGAATCTGAGCCTCTATATGTCTATCTGTATAGAGTGCATAATAGTAAAATTTATGTTATGCTTTTAATTTTGTGAAGGGGATTTTTCAATCATTATTTCTGCTAATTTATTATGAGTGGTATAAAGGGAAATTGCTATTTACAGTATTAATTTCTATTTCTTCATTTTGCTCAAATTTATTATAAATTTATCATTTACAAGTTTATTTTCTTATTTCTTTCTTATTTTTTAATTTAGAAGAATTTAAAATATTTAGAAACTCAGAGAAGAATCTAAAACAATGAGCAAATAACTGCATATATACTGCTCAGAACGAACGAGTTTTAGCATTTTGTCATTTCTGCTTCAGATAGATTTAAATGAAATAAATAAAACATTATAGATAAACTTTACTTTTCTATGTTTATCTCAGCTTCATTACTCTTCACATCCTTCCAAAACACAAACCCTATAGCCACTCACGCTTGCTTCTTTTTCTTTTTTTAATTGTTTTTAATTTAATTCTAGTATAGTTAACATACAGTGTTATATTAGTTTCAGGTGTACAGTCTAGCGATTCAACTATACATTACTCAGTGCTCATCATGCTAAATTTCTTCTTTAATTCCCATTGCCTATTTCATCCATACCTCGGCCCATGTCCCTTTTTGTAGCCATCAGTTTCTTCTCTATAATTAAGAGTCTGTTTCTTGATTTCTCTCTCTCTTTCCCTCCTTGCTTGTTATGTTTTATAAATTCCGCATATAAGTGAAATCATATGGTGTTTGTATTTCTCTAAATGACTTATTTCACTTAGTGTTATACTCTCTAGCTCTATCCATATTATTGAACATGAGAAGATTTCATTCTATTTTATGGCTGAATAATATTCCATTATATGTACACCACATCTTCTTTATCCGTTCATTAGTCGACGGACACCTGGGTTACTTCTATATCTTGGCTATTGTAAATAATGCTGCTATAAACATAGGGGTGTAGGTATCCATTTGAATGAGTGTTTTTGTGTTCTTTGGGTAAATATGCTGTGGTGTAATTGCTGGATCATAGGGTAGTTCTATTTTTAACTTTCTGAGGAAAGTCCATACTGTTTTCCACATTCGCTGCACAGTTTGCATTCCCACCAATAGTGCAAGAGTGTTCCTCTTTCTCCACATCCTTGCCAACACCTGTTGTTCCTTGTGTTGTTGATTTTAGCCATTCTGACAGGTATGGAGTGATACTACATTGTAGTTTTGATTTGCACTTCCCTAATAGTAAGTGATGATGATGATCTTTCCATGTATCTTGTTGGCCATCTGTATGTCTTATTTGGAGAAATGTCTGTTCATGTCTTATTTTGATTTTTTTTAAGATTTTTAAAGTTGAATTATTTGGGGAAGATGTTGAATTTTATAAGTTCTTTATATTTTTTGGATGCTAACCCTTTATCATATATGTAATTTGCAAATATCTTCTCCCATTCTGTAGGTTGCCTTTTAGTATTGTTGATTGTTTCTTTTGCTATGCAAAGCCTTTTATTTTGATGAAGTCCCAATAGTTTATTTTTGCTTTTGTTTCCCCTTCCTTAGAAGACATATTTAGAAAAAAGTTGCTAATAACAGAGAGGTTATTGCCTGTCCTCTCTTCTAGAATTTTTATGATTTCAGGTCTCACATTTCGGTCTTTAATCCATTTTGAATTTATTTTTGTGTATGGTGTAATAAAGTGGTACAGTCTCATTGCTTTGCATATTGTTGTCTAGTTTTCACAACACAATTTGTTGAAGAGACTGTCTTTTTTACATTAGATATTCTTTCCTGCTTTGTATAAAATTAATTGACCTTATAGTTGTGAGTTCATTTCTGGATTTCCTATTCTGTTCCATTGATGTATATGTTTATTTTTGTGCCATTAACATACCGTTTTGAATACTACAAAGTTGGCACTTGAGAGGCCTCCAGCTTTGCTTTTCTTTTTCAAGATTGCTTTGGCTATTCAGGGTCTTTTGTGCTTCTGTACAGATTTTGGGGTGTTTAGATATAGTTCTGTGAAAAATACTGTTGGTATTTTGATAAGGACTGCATTAAATCTGTAGATTGCTGTGGATACTATACACATTTTAACAGTATTTGTTCTTCCAATCCATAAACATAGAATGTCTTTTCATTCTTTTGTGCCATCTTCAGTTTCTTTCATCAGCATTTTATTGTTTTCAGAGTATATGTCTTTCACCTCTTTGGTTAGGTTTATTTCTAGATATCTTACTATTTTAGGTGCAATTATAAATGGGATTGTTTTATTAATTTCTTTTGTTGCTTTATTTTTAGTGTAGAAATTCAACAGATTTCTCTAGATTGATTTTGTATCCTGCAACTTTACTGAATTTTATAAATTCTAGCAATTTCTTGGTTGAATCTTTAGGGTTTTCTATATAGAGTATCATTTAACCTGCAAATAGTGAAGGTTTTACTTCTTCCTTATCAATTTGGATTTCTTTTATTTCTTTGTTGTCTGATTGCTGTGGCTAGGAATTCCAGTACTATATTGAATAAAAGTGGTGATAGTGAACATCCCTGTCTTGTTCCTGATCCTCGGGGAACAACTTTCAGTTTTTCCCCGTTAAGGATGATGTTAGCAGTGGGTTTTTCATAGATGGCCTTCATTATGTTGAGGTATGGGCCCTCTAGGCCTATTTTGTTGAGGTTTTTATCATGAATGAATGTTGTACTTTGTCAAATGCTCTTTTTGCATCTATTGTAATGATCATATGTTTCTTATCCTTTTTCTTATTAATCTGATATATCACATTGTTTTATGAATACTGAACCACCTTTGCAACCCAGGAATAAATTCTACTCAATCATTGTGAATGATTTTTTTAAACACATTGTTGAATTCAGTTTGCTAGTATTTTGTTGAGGATTTTTGCATCCATGCTTATCAGGGATATTGACCTGTAGTTCTCTTTTTTAGTGGTGTCTTTATCTCATTTTGGTGTTAGGGTAATGCTGGCCTCATAGAATGAATTTGGAAGTTTTCTTTCCTTTTCTATATTTTGGAATAGTTTATGAATAATAGGTATTAGATCTTCTTTAAATATCTGGTAGAATCTGCTTGTGAAACCATCAGGTCCTGTGCTTTTGTTTGTTGGGAGTTTTTTGATTATTGACTTAATTTCTTTGCTGGTTATCAGTCTGTTCTAATGTCCCTTTCCTCCTGTTTAAGTTTCAGTAATTGATTTGTTTCTAGGAATTTATCTCTTTCTTCTAGGTTGTCCAATTTGTTGGCATGTAGTTTTTCGTAATATTCTGTTATGATTGTTTATTTCTGTGGTATTTGTAGTGGTTTCTCCTCTATCATTCGTGACTTTGCTTGAGTCCTTTCTCTTTTTTTCTTGTTAACTCTGGCTAGAAGTTTATCAATTAGTTGACTTTTTCAAAGAACCATCTCCTGGTTTCTTTGATCTATTCTGTTTTTTGTTTGTTTCTAATCATTTATTTATAATTTAATCTTTATTCTTTCCTTCCTTCTGCTGGTTTTGGGTTCTGTTTGTTCTTTTTCTTTCTCATTTAGATGTAAGGTTAGATTATTTGAAATTTTCTTCTTGAGGTAGGCTTGTGTTGCTAAAAACTTCCCTCTAAGAACCACTTTTGCTGCATCCCAGAAGTTTTGGACCATTGTGTTTTCATGTAATTTTATTTCTTTGATTTCTTGGTCAACCCATTCATTGTTTAGTAGCATGTTATTTAACTTCCATGTATTTGTGGTCTTTCCAGATTTTTTCTTGTGGTTGATTTCCAGTTTCACAGCATTTTGGATCAGAAAAGATTCATGGTAAGGCTTTGATCTTAAATTTGTTGAGGTTTGTTTTGTGGGCTAATATGTGATCTATTCTGGAGCGTGTTCCATGTGCACTTGAAGAGGATGTGTATTCTGCTGTTTTAGGATACAATGCTCTGAATATATCTGTTAAATCTATCTATTCCAGTGTGTCATTCAAAACCATTGTTTCCTTGTTGATATTGTGTTTAGATGATCTGTCCATTGATGTAAGTGGGGTGTTCAAGTCCACTACTATTACTGTATAATTATCAATTAGTGCTTTTATTTTATTAACTGTTTTATGTATTTGGGTGTTTTCATGCTGGGTGCATAAATGTTTACAATTGTTATAACTTCTTGTTTGATTGTCCCCTTTATTATTACATAGTGTCCTTCTTTGTCTGTTTTTACAGTCTTTGTTTTAAAGTCTATATTGTCTGATATAAATATTGCTATCCAGGCTTTCTTTTGACATCCATTTGTGTGATAAATGTTTCTCTAATCCCCTCACTATCAATATGAAGATGTCTTTAGGTCTAAAATGAGTCTCTAGTAGGCAGCATATAGATGGTCTTTTTAAAAATTCATTCTGACTCCTTATGTATTTTATTTTATTTTTTTTAATTTTATAATAGTTTATTTTCAAATTGGTTTACATATAACACCCAGTGTTCATCCCAACATGTGCCCTTTTTAATGCCCATCACCCCCTCTCCCCCCTCCCTCATCCCCCTCACCCTCAGTTTTTTCTTAGTCTTTGAGAGTCCTTATGTATTTTAATTGGAGCATATAGTCCATTTACATTCAAAATAATTTTTGATACATATTTATTTTCATTTTATTATTTGTTTTGTGGTCATTTCTGAAGATATTTTTGGTCCTTTCTTAATCTTTCATGTATTCTAATTTTCTTTAGTGATCTATTTGGATTTCTTTCTCCTTATTCTTTGCATATTTATTAGTGGTTTTTGATATATGGTTGCCATTAGGTTTGTATATGATCTCCTCTGCATATAGCAGTCTATATTAAGCTGATGGTCGTTTAACTTTGAATTCATTATTTCCTTCCTCCCCATGTTTTAGGTGTAGGTTATTATGTTTTATATCATTTTTTTGGTGAGTTCCTTGACTGATTTTTTACTGAAAAATACCTCTTTTCTGCTCTTGTATTTCCTACCACCATACTGTCACTTTTGGCCTCTCCTTTCCACTCAGAGTCCCTTTTAATATTTCTTGCAGAGCTGGTTTAGTGGTCACAAACTCCTTTAGTTTTTGTTTGTTTGTTTGTTTGTTTTTGAAACTCTTTATCTCTACTTCTAGTCTGAATGATAGCCTGGCTGGATAAAGTATTCTTGACTGCAGCTTTTTTCCATTCAGCATTTTGAGTATATCATGCCACTCCCTTCTGGCTTGCAAAGTTTATGTTGAAAAATCTGCTAGCCTTATGGGTTTTCCCTTGTAAGTTAATGACTTTTTTGTCTTGCTGCTTTTAAATTTTTTCTTTATCGCAATATTTTGCAAATTTAATTACAATATGTCTTGGTATGGATCTGCTTTTGTTGAGTCTGTTGGGGGTTCTCTGTGCCTCCTAGAATAGGCTGTCTGTTTCTTTCCCCCGATTAAGGAAGTTTTCAACTATTATTTTTCAAGTAAATATCCTGCCTCCTTTCCTCTCTTCTGAGACTTCTATAATACAAATGTTATTATGCTAAGTGGAGACACTGAGTTCCCTAAGTCTCTTCTTGTTTCGCATAATTCTTTTCTCTCTCTTTTGTTCAGTTTGATTACTTTCTATTGTTCTGTGTTCTAAGTTACTAATTCATTCCTCTGCTTCTTCCACCCTCTTGTTGATTCTAGCAAGTATATTTCTTATTTCATTTTTTGTATCCATTATCTCTGCTATGTTATTCTTTACCTCTGTGTTAAGTGTCTCCCTCATGTCTTCCACTCTTGTCTCAAGTCCAGTGATTATTATAATAATCATTGCTTTAAATTCTCTATGAGCATGTTACTTCTATTGACTTCCCTTAGATCTATGGCTATGGTCTTGTCCTATTCTTTCATTTGGGATAAATTTCTCTTTCCCTTCATTTTGTCTTCCTCTCTGTGTCTGTTTCTATGTGTTAAGAAAGTCACCTGTATCTTCTGCTCTTGGAAGTAGTGATTTTATGAAGAAGAGATCCTGGAGTGCTCTGCAGTGCAGTGTCCCCTGTTCCCTGAAAACTGGGACTTCAGGAGAGTCTCCTATGTATGTTGCTTACACCATACTGTTGTGTCTGAATTACTTTACCTTTCAGTGCAGCTGTCTTCACTGACTCTCTGCCTGTTGTGGGCTGTGCTTGTTCTCTGTGGTGTTAAACTCAAGCAAGCCAGCTCTGAAGGGTATGACCACTGGGGAACTTGGGAGCAGGATGGCAGTGTTAGTAAAATGTGTGCTGAGCCACTAGTCCTATGCTGGATCCTCTGAGATACTGTGGCAACTGGGGGCTGCGTGCTGGGATAGCTAGGGGGGTGAGGCTGGGCATAGCACGCCACACTGTCTGAGGGCATGTGGCACATAAGTGCATGCAACTGAGTGATATGTGCAGAGGAGGGCTGGGCATGTGCTCCATGTCCCTGGGGGTGCATGACAGTAGCTGGGGGCTTGTGGCTTGGTACAGTGCCCTCAGTGGTTGGAGGTGCATGACTGGGCACAGCACAGTGGATGTGTGCAGTGCCTAATGGCAGCTGTGCACCCAATGGATGGGCAGGGTGCCTGCCTTTCTTTAACAAAATTTGCACTGAGCCCAGGGCTGAGTCCAGCAGGCTTGGAGTGGGTGAGTCCTCAGAACTCAGGGGTGTGGTGTACTGCTAGTAGATTAGGTAGCAAATGTCTGCATAGTCCCATCTCCTGCATGTGTCTCTGTGCTTATGCTGGGGGGTGAGGGAAGAAAATGGTGCCTGCCAGTTCCCTTGTTTTTGGAGAAGTCCCCTAACACACTCCAAAACCAGTATGAACAGATCTGTCTCCTGTTTGTCCCAGGCATTGTGTAAGCTGCCATTTTCATTTTGGCTCATCTCTGCAGGCTATTTTCTCTTTAAGGGCCACCATCCAGGGACGCCTGGGTGGCTCAGTCGGTTGAGCATTCGACTTCGGCTCAGGTCATGATCTTGCAGTCTGTGAGTTCGAGCCCCACGTGCTGACAGCTCAGAGCCTGGAGCCTGCTTCACATTCTGTGTCTCCCTCTCTCTCTGCCCCTCCCCCACTCATGCTCTGTCTCTCTCTGTCTCAAAAATAAATAAACATTAAAAAAAAATTTAAGGGTCACCATCCAGCTATCATTTGCCCTCCGTGCTTACCCAGTGCTGAGTCAGCTGGCTTTTAAAGCTCCAGGCTTCAAGTCCCACTGGTTATACAAACTCACAGAATTCAGACCTTCTGGTTTTTAGAGCCAAATGGAACTCCCGTGTGCAAGGGCCAATTTCTCTGCCCTCTCCATGACCAGCTCCTCCCCTCTTGTGAGCAGCCTCCCTCTGCCTTTCTGACCTTCCTAACCTTTCAGATGCAGCTTCTTCTCTATATTTAGTTGTGGAGTTTGTTCTGCCAGGCTTGGGATTGCTCTCCAGTTTATTGACTTGGATGTGGATGATATCTCATTGTAAACATGGTACAGGGGAAACTCAGGGTCCTCCTACTCTGCCATCTTCCCAAGCTCCTAGTAGGGTTGTGCGATTTTTCACTTTTTAAATTTCAATAGTTTATTGCTGGTATATATTATAGAAAAGTAATTGACTTTTGTGTATTAACCTTATATCTTGCCTTGTCTGTCTTTATTTTAGCCATTCTCGTGAGTGTGTAGTGGAAGCTCATTGTAATTTAATTTGAATATCTCTATGACTAATGATATTAAACATCTTTTCATGTGCTAATTGGCCATCTATACATTTTCTTTGGAGAAATGTCTGTTCAAATTGAACATTTTATTTTAATTTTTTAAATGTTTACTTATTTTTTAGAGAGAGAGAGTGGGGGAGGGGCAGAGAGAGAGAGTTAAACAGAGGATCTGAAGTGGGTTCTGTGCTGACAGCAGAGAGCCTGAATGTGGCGCTCCAACTCATGAACTGTGAGATCATGAACCAGAGCTAAAGTCGGATACTTAACCGACTGAGCTACCCATGCACCCCTCCCATTTTAAAATTGAGGTATTTTATTTTTGTTAGTAAGTTGTAAGATAAATATATATTACAATCCTTTAAAAGATAGGTGTTTAGAAAAATATTTTCTCTCATTCTGTGATTTGACTTTCCATTTTTCTATTATGACTTTTCCCTTTTGTATTCTGAAAAGTCTTTGCGTTAACTAAGTTCAAAATGATCTTCTCATTCGTTTTCTTTTAGAATTTTAGTTTCAGTTCTTTGACTAATATATTTGATGCATGTCTAGATGACTTTTGTCTTTGGGGCAAAGTAAAGTTCTGGCCTATATATTTTTTCCATATGGATGCTTAATTTTTCCAGCATTGTTTGTTGACAAGATTTATCCTTTGCTCATTGAATTACCTAGGCACCTTTGTTCAAAATCAGTTGACCAAATATATGTGGGTCTACTTCTGGACTCTCTTTTCTCTGTTTAATCTATATGTGCAACCTTGCAACATTACCACACTGTATCAAATATTGAGGTTCAGTGATTGTCAACTGGGACCATCCCCCTTCCTTGGAGGAAGAAACATTTGGCAATGTCTGCAAAACTCACTAATTCTAGTACCTTTTTTTTTAGATTGTTTCAATTTTCTATGTAGATGATTATGTTGTGTAAAAATAAACATTTTTATTTCCTATTTTCTAATTTGTATACTTTTACTTGTTTTGTTTTTGCTGTATTCGAACTGAATAGGACCACTAATAGAATGTTCAGTAGAAGTGGTTAGAGCAGATCTCCTCGCCTTGTCCCTGATCTTATTGGGGAAAGTATTCCATTATTCACCATTCAATATAAAATCAGCTTTAGATTTTTCATACTTGTATTTTACAGTTTGAGGGAGTTCCCTTCTAAATGTTTATTTATTTTTGAGAGATAGAGAGAGCATGCACAAGCAGCGGAGGGGAAGGGTAGAGAGAGAGAGAGAGACAGAGGATTCAAAGCAGTCTCTGTGCAGTCAGTGCAGAGCCTGATGCACGGGGCTCAAGTCCTGGAACCATAAATAAGATCATGACCTGAGCTGAAATCAAGAGTCTGATGCTTAACTGACTGAGCCACCCAGGTGCCCCTGAGGAAGTTCCCTTCTATCTATACTTTGCTGAGGGGTTTTATCACGAATGTATGTTGGATTTGTTAAAACGCTTTTTCTGTACCTATTGATTTTTTTTTAAGTTTGTTGATGTGCTGAATTACAGTAATCATTTTTCCAATGTTGAACCACCTTTGCAGTCTCAAGATAAAATTACTTGGTTATGATGTATTGTCCTTGTTATGCATTTCCGGATTCCAGTTGCTAATATTTTGTTAAAGCTTTTTGCGTCTATGTTCATTAAAAATATTGACCTTTAATTTTCTTTTCTTAAATTTATTTTATTTTGGTAAATGGTTATTCTGGTCTCATAAAATAACTTAGGAAGTGTTTATTTCTCTTCTGTTTTCTAGAAGATTTTATGTGGAATTGGTGCTGTTTCTTCCTTAAGCACTTAGTAGAAAACTCCCATCTAGGCTTTTGGGAGTTTTTGTGTTTGGAATTTTCTTTAATGATCAAAGTTTTAAAGTGTGAATTTAGTTGATTTAATAGATAAAGCCGTATTCAGATTATTTATTTCTTCTTGAGAATTGGTGATTTATGTCTTACAAGAAATTTGTTCATTCAATTTACATTGTCTCCATAAATTTGTTCATAATATTTCCTTGTTATCCTTTTAATGTTTATAAGATCTGTAATTACATACTTGTCTTCATTACTGATAATGATAATTTTAATCTTCCTTCTTTTTCTCTGTCAGTTTTTGTAGAAGTTTACTAACTTTATTGAACTTCTCAAAATACTACCATTTAGTTTCATGGATTTTTAAAAAATGTTTTCCTATTGGACCACCCGGGCGGTTCAGTTGGTTAAGCATCTGACTTCAGCTCAGGTCATGATCACACTGTTTGTAAGTTTGAGCCCTTCATCGGGCTCTGTGCTGAAAGCTCGGAGCCTGGAGCCTGCTTTGGATTCTGTCTCCCTCTCTCTCTGCTCCTCCTGTGCTTGCACTCTGTCTCTCTCTCTCTCTCTCTCTCAAAAATAAATAAACATTAAAAAATTAAAATTGTTTTTCTATTTTCTCTTTCATCAAATTCTATATTTATTGTTTGTTGTCTTCTGCTTCCTTTGTATTTAATTTGCTCTTCATTTTCAAGTTTCTTTTTTTAAAATTCCTTTATCTATTTCACCTACTCACCCCCCATCCACCTCTTCTCTGTCAACCATCAGTTTGTTCTCTGCATTTAAGAGTCTGTTGTTGTTTGTTTAGTTCTTTTTTTGTTCATTTGTTTTGTTTTTTAGATTTTACATATAAGCAAAATCATATGGTATTTGTTTTTATCAGTCTTATTTCACTTAGCATATTACCCTCTAGAGCTGTCTATGTTGTCACAAATGGGAACACCTCATTTTCTTTTATGTTGAGCAATAGTCCATTGTATATATATACACCACATCTTCCCTATTCATTCAACTATTGATGGACATGTGGGTTGCATCCATATCTTAGCTATTGTAAATAATGGGTTACATTTATTTTTTTCTCACTAGTGTTTTTGTTTTTAGGGGATAAATACCCAGTAGTGGAAGTATTGGATCATATATTTCTATTCTACAAATTATTTGTATCTTTATATATTTTGGATATTAACTCCTTAGTAGATACATCATTTGCAGATATCTTTTCCCATTCCCATTCAGTGAGTTGTTTTTTGTTTTGTTGATGGTTTTCTGCTCTGTGTGAAAGCTTTTTATTTTGTGGTAGTCCCAATAGTTTATTTTTGCTTTTGTTTCCCTTGTCTTAGGAGACATATTTAGAAAAATGTTTCTAAGACTGATGTCAAAGAAAGTACTGCATATGTAGTCTTCTAGGAATTTTATTGTTTCACGTTTCACATTTAGGTCTTTAATCCAATTTGAATTTATTTTTGTGTATGGTATAATAAAGTGGTCCAATTTAATTCTTTTGCATGTAGCTGTCCAGTTTTCCCAGAACCATTTACTAAAAAGCCTGTCTTTTCCCCATTGTATATTCTTTCCTCCTTTGTCATAGATTAGTTGATCATGTAAACATGTATTCATTTCTTCATTTTCAAGGTTATTAGATCTTAATTAGTTCTTAGAGAAGATGTTTTTTAGATCTTAGATTTCATAGGTAGAATCTTAGGTCATTGATTTGAGGTTTTTTCCCCTTGTCTAATGTAAGCATTTAACACTATAAATACTTTGATATGTACTTATTAAGCTGCATTTGATAATTTTAGATAAATGCCTTTTATTTTTTAGACCACTTCAATTAGGATCCTTTTTCTATTATATTTTTAATTGATATCTTGTAAGTTGGCCTTATATATAATAATTTTGAAGATTTTTATTCATTCTTATTTATTTTTTTTAATTTTTTATGGCTTTTCATATCTCCTGCATATATTAGCAATTTTTTATTCATTTTAAAATTCTTATACTGCTATATTATTTTTTTCTAATTATTTTGGCTGTGAAATACAAAAGAATATTGCTTAGTGATAGGGACGCAGCAGTTCTAGTTTTGTTCTTAAAATTTTTTTTTCTTTTAACGTTTATTTATTTTTGAGATACATAGAGACAGAGCATGAGCACGGGACGGGCAGAGAGAGAGGGAGACACAGAATCTGAAGCAGGCTCCAGGCTCTGAGCTGTCAGCACAGAGCCCGACGCGGGGCTCGAACTCACAGAGCGTGAGATCATGACCTGAGCTGAAGTCAGTCGCTTAACAAACTGAGCCACCCAGGCGCCCCTAGTTTTGTTCTTAATTTCAGTGAGATCGTTTCGAAAGTGTCTTCATTAAGTACAGCATTTGGTGTATATTTTGGTAGATACTGTTCATCAAATAAGGAAGTTTCCTTGTATCTCTAGTATGCTAAGATTTTTATCATGAATTAAAGGAGACTTTCACTGCATGCTTTTTTCTTTATTTATTGAGATGTTCATATACTTCTTTTGATATAATGTTAATATACATATTTTTAAGTTACTGTAGGTAATTAAACCCTTTTTGGATACTTCTCTCTTTTCAGAATTGTGAACTGCATTGATAGATTATTTAATATTGAACTGTACTTTGAATTCTTGGATAAATCTAGTCAATTAAATAATATATGCCTGTATTTATTTGTTTTCCCTTTAAACATTATCTGTGTTCATAAATCGATTTTATTATTTCTGTTGAAATCTGAAATCAACATTATACTAAACTCACAAAATGGGTTACATCGTTCTTCATCTTTTTTCATTTCTGGAACAGTTTGCAGAAGGTAAGATTAATTTTCATGATAGTTTAATAACACTGACTTGATTCTTGTGTGGTCCCATTTCCTCTTTACAACAGGGTATGGGGGTGTGTTTAACCCCCTGGTTCAATTTTCTATTTCTTCCAGTTTGCTATTTCTTCTATTATTTTCATAGGAATTTATTCATTTATTTTGCTTTTGTTTGTAATTCTTTTTTTTTAATTTTATAATTGTTTATTTTCAAATTGGTTTACATATAACACCCAGTGTTCACCCCAACATGTGCCCTTTTTAATGCCCGTCACCCCCTCTCCCCCTCCCTCACCCCCCTCACCCTCAGTTTGTTCTTAGTCTTTGAGAGTCCCTTATGTTTTATCTCCCTCCCTCTCTGTGTCTTTTTTTTCTTTCCCCTCTTCCCCTCCCCCTGGTTTTTGCAATGGACTACTACGTGGCAATGAGAAAAAATGAAATCTGGCCATGTGTAGCAACATGGATGGAACTGGAGGGTATTTTGCTTTTGAATGTAGTGGCCTAAAGCTATTCATAATATTGTGTCATAATTTTTTAAAATTTGTTTTGACCTTTATCAAAATTATATGAGGATTGAGTTTAAAGTCAAATATTTCTCCAAGATTTGTTAAATAGAACAGTATGGCACAAAAATAAACACTTAGATCAGAAATAAACCCAGAACCCAGAAATAAACCCACAATTATATGGTCAATTAATCTATGACAAAAAGTGATACCCGGAATCATAATAATTCTAGAAGAGAGCACAGGCAATAATTTCATGGACATTAGCTTTAACAACATTTTTGTAGATATATTTCCTAAGGCAAGCGAAACAAAAGCAAAAATAAGCTATTGACACTATATCAAAATAAAAAGCTTTTGCACAGCAAACGAAACCATCAACAAAACAAAAAGACAGCCCACTGAATGGGAGAAGATAAGATCCAAAATATATCAAGATTTTATGCTACTCAACGCCAAAAAACCAAAGATGGATGGATAAATAATAGAACAATAAACAAAAAATAGTAAATGAATGGATAAGGAAATTTGGTACACACACACACACACATGCATGCACATACAGACACACAATGAAATAGTATGAAGCCATAAAAAAGGATGAGATTATGCCATGTGAGACAACATGGATGGAGCTAGAGTGTGTTATGCTAAATGAAGTAAGTCAGGCTGAAAAAGATAAATACCATGTGAGTCTACTCATAAGTGGAATTAAAAAAAAAGCAGAATCAGAAATATAAATACACAGAACAAAATGATGGTTGCCAGAGGGTAGGGAGAAGAGGGGCTGGGTAAAATGACAGAAGAGGAGAGAGAGATATAAGCCTCCAGTTATGGAATGAATAAGTCACAAGAGTAAAGGCACAGCATAAGGAATACAGTCAATGATAATGTATTAGCGATATAATGTGACAGATGATAGCTATACTTGTGAAGATAGCATAATGTATAAACTTGTCAAATCAGTAAGTTTTACACCTGGAACTAGTGTAACATTGTGTGTCAACCATACTAAACAAAAACAAAACAAAACAAAAAGAATAGGGCAAGGTGCCCATTCCCAACACTTCTATTAAAAAAAAAAAAAAGAACAGCAGTAGTTCTATGCCCTCTTCCCAGAAGATACCCTTTCAGATATTTGGTATTTATAACCTATCCCTAAATAACATACTTATATTGATCCATCTTAATTTTAAATGTTTAGGTACTGTTTATTAATTTCCCCCTCTGGAAGAGTGTAAAGATTTTGGTACTTTGAAAACCCCAATTTGTACAACCTTTAAGACTCCGTTTAATTGCACCATAATATTGATTTGATTTTGTGTTACTGTGAATATGTTAATGCCATTCATAGCTGAGCCAGATAATATATTGTATTCATTTTCTGTTATTGCTGTAACAAATTGCCACAAATCTAGTTCCACAAAACAACACAAATTTATCTTATAGTTCTGGAGGTTTTTCCAGGGCTAAAATCAAGGTGTTGGCAAAGTTGTGTTCCTTTCTTGAGACTCTGGAGGAATATTCATTTCCTTGCCTTTTCCAGCATCTAGAGGCTACTCACATTCTTGGATCTTCTGTTTCTTGGTCGGTTGTTCATATTGAAGAGTGGAACATTAAAAACTGATTGGAAATGCTGAGTGAATAGATATATTATCTACTGAGGTTGTTTTTTTAAGAACTAGGATGTCAATGTTTGTAGGTTCTTTCTTTTGGACTAAGAAGGCTCAACAGAAATTAATATCCTAAGTATCTTCCATGGAGGATACAGATCTAATTCCTTGTATTCAGAGTGACAAATAAGGTTAGAAGAGTCTTGTAAAATTATTTTTTGGTTACATCTTCCTTTCTCTTTGTTGTTTTCTGATGTCAATTCTTTTACTGCCACTTTACTGGGGTTTCAGTACAAAGCAGAAACAAATGCTTATGCTCAATTGACTATCTTTAACCGGGAAGGACTCTTAAATTTTAAAAATTCTTATAGTTTATAATTTATTATATATTTTCTTATAGTTATTTCTTATAATTATTTTCTCTTTTGAGAGTTTGTAAGTGGTATACTGAGTCCTTTTCAGATTACTGTATTTCCCTAAGACTTTAACCTCACATTTTCTGAATTTATTGTTTTTTTAAGACTTTTTTGTAGGCTTGGAATTTTAACTTGCTGTAAGCCTATGTTAAATAAGAAAATTCAATTATGTTTCATTTGATCAGCTCCCCAGTTCAGAACAAGTGCTTATGTTGGCAGTTTGGGTCTTTTGTTCTATGATAATATGAAAGGTCCAGTTTTTGAGCTAATGGATACCATGGTCTCAGTTGCATAGCTATTACTACTGTTTCCTACCACTCTGATAGCACCTCAGTTGCCAATTTCAGCTTTGTGTACACATCATAGGATTTTTAACATCATAATGCATAGGCAGGAAATTCCTGTTTTCCTTTCTGGTTTTCTTCAATAACCTAACTTTGCTACCCTACCACAATTCCCACAAAAATTGGCTGCCTCCGTGTATTTCCTAATAGGTGAGTGACTTTAGATCGCTCTATTGCTAAGTTTCTTTTTTTGTTTGTTTCAGCTCCATGGACATATTTCTCTCTTTCTATTTTTAAAGCAATCCTTGGTTGTGTTTTTATTTTTAAAGTATGTTTCATGATTTAGCTATTATTTTTTAAGTTAATTTATTTATTTTTTTCTTTTTTTTAATTTTATAATAGTTTATTTTCAAATTGGTTTACATATAACACCCAGTGTTCATTATGTTAAGTGAAATAAGTCAGTCAGAAAAAGACAGATACCATATGTTTCCATGAATAGGTGGACTTTGTAAGTTAATTTATTTTAAGAGAGAGAGCGAGAGAGAGCCCATGTGCAAGTGGGGAGGGTCAGAGAGGGAGGTAAAACCCCAAGCAGGTTCTGTGTTGTCAACATGGAGCCTAATGCTGGAACCATGCGATCATGACCTGAGCTGAAATAAAAAATCTGAAGCTTAACCTACTGAGCCACCCAGGTGCCCCATAGTTTTAAGCAAAGGAGTAAAGTAATTTGATTTGCATTTTAATAAGTCCCTCTGGTTCATGTATGAAGAGTGAATTAATGCAGTTTAAAAGTAGCCGGGGTGAATATAAGGAGGTCAGCGCCACTTTGATAGGGTGGTGTCTGGAGAGAGGTAGAGGGAAGGAGAGAGAAGGAAGGTGAGTTTGAGAGATATACTTGACATAGACTGATAGGGGTACTAGTTGGAATCATTAGAAAACTCTAGTAAGTCCAAAATAGCTGAACTTGTTCCTTTTGTTTTAACATTTTTATTTAAATTCTAGTTAGATTTCATTCTTTTTCATCACTGAATAGTATTCCATTGTGTGTGTGTGTGGGGGGTGTACATCTCCTTATCCCATTCATCAGTTGATGGACATTTGGGCTCTTTCCATAATTTGGCTATTGTTGACAGGGCTGCTATAAACATTGGGGTGCATGTGCTGCTTTGAATCAGCACTACTGTATCCTTTGGATAAATTCCTAGTAGTGCAATGGCTGGGTAATAGGGTAATTCTAATCTATTTGCAACAATGTGGATGGAACTGAAGGGTATTATGCTAAACAAAATCAGTCAGTCAGAGAAAGAAAGATATCATATTATTTCACTCATATGTGGAATTTGGGAAACTTAGCCAGATGGTCATAGGTGAACGGAAGGAAAAATAAGATAAAAACAAGGGGGAAAACCATAAGTGACTTTTAAATACAGAGAACAAACAGGGTTGATGAGGTTGGGGAAAATAGGTGATAGGAATTGAGGAGGGCACTTATTGGGATGAGCACTGCGTGTTGTGTGTATGTGATGAATCATGGGAATTTACTCCTGAAGCCAAGACTACACTGTATGTTAGCTAATTTGAGAATAAATGAAAAAAATAAATAAAATCCAAATAAATAAAAAAATAAATTCTAGTTAGTTAACATATGGTGTAATATTGATTTCAGGAGTAGAATTTAGTAATTCATCACTTACTTTATAATACCCCTCATCCTCTTGACCCATTCTCCCACTCACTTCCCTCCATCAACCCTGTTTGTTCTCTCTACTTAAGCATATGTTTCCTAGTTTGCCTCTCTTTTTTCTTTCCCCCATGTTCATCTGTTTTGTTTCATAAACTCCACATATGAGTGAAATCATATATCATTTGTCTTTCTGAATTACTTAAAACTACACTTACCATCATTCTAGCTCTATTGATGTCCTTGCAAATGACAAGATTTCATTCTTTTTGATGGCTAAGTAATATTCCATTGTGTATATATATATACCATATCATCTTTATCCATTCATCAGTCTATGGACATTTCAACTCTTTTCATACTGGCTATTGATAATGCTACTGTAAATATTGGGATACATATTCTGCTTCAAATCAGAATTTTTGTACCCTTTGTTTAAGTACCTAGTAATGCAGTTGCTGGGTTGTAGGGTAGTTCTATTTTTAGTTTTTTGAAGAACCTCTATACTATTCTCCAGAATGGCTGCACCAGTTTGCATTCCCATCAACAGTGCAAGAGAGTTCACCTTTCTCCACATCCTCACCAACACCTGTTGTGTCTTGTGTTGTTAATTTTAGCCATTCTGACAGATGGAAGGTGGTATCCCATTGTGGGTTTGATTTGTATTTCCCTGATGATGAATGATGTTGAGCATCTTTTCATGTATCTATTGCCATATGGATGTCTTCTTTGGAAAAATGTCTATTCATGTCTTTTTCCCATTTCTTTTTTTTAAATAATTTATTGTCAAATTGGTTTCCATACAATAACCAGTGCTCATCCCAACAAGTGCCCTCCTCTGTGCCCATCACCCATTCTCCCCCCTCCCACACCCCCCTCACCCCACAGTTTGTTCTTAGTCTTTGAGAGTCTTTTATGTTTTGTCTTCTTCCCTCTCTGTGGCTTTTTTTCCTTTCCCCTCTTCCCCTCTCCCATGGTTTTCTGCTAAGTTTCTCAAAACCCAACTATGCGTGAAAACCTATGGTATCTGTCTTTCTCTGACTGACTTATTTCACTTAACATAATACCCTCCAGGTCCATCCATGTTGCCACATATGGCCAGATTTCATTCTTTCTCATTGCTGCATAGTATTCCATTGTACATATATACCACTTCTTCTTTATCCATTCATCAGTTGATGGCCACTTAGTCTTTTTCCATGATTTGGCTATTGTTGAAAGTGCTGCTATAAACATCGGGGTGCACGTGCCCCTATGCATCAGCACTCCTGTATCTCTGGGGTAGGTTCCTAGCAGTGCTATTGCTGGGTCATAGGGTAGTTCTGTTTGCATTTTTTTGAGGAACTTCCACACTGTTTTCAGGAGTGGCTGCACTAGTTTGCACTCTCACCAACAGTGTAGGAGGGTGCCTGTTTCTCCACATCCCCACAAGCATCTGTGGTTTCCTGATTTATTCATTTTAGCCACTCTAACCTGTGTGAGGTGATATCTCAGTGTGGTTTTGATTTGTATTTCCCTGATGATGAGTGACATTGAGCATTGTTTCATGTGTCTATTAGCCATCTGGATGTCATCTTTGGCGAAGTGTCTATTCATATCTTCTGTCCATTTCTTCACTGGATTACTCGTTTTGGGGTGTGGAGTTTGGTAAGTTCTTTAGAGATTTTAGATACTAGTCCTTTATCTGATATGTCATTTGCAATTATCCTTTCCCATTCTGTCGGTTGTCTATTAGTTTTGTTGGTTGTTTCCTTTGCCATGCATAAGCTTTTAATCTTGATAAGGTCTCAACAGTCCATTTTTGCTTTTATTTCCCTCGCCTTTGGAGATGTGTCGCATAGGAAATTGCTGCAGCTCAGGTCAAAAAGGTCTTTTCCTGCTTTCTCCTCTAGGATTTTGATGGTTTCCTGTCTCACATTCAGGTCCTTCATCCATTTTGAGTTTATTTTCATGATTGGTGAAAGAAAGTGGTAGAGTTTCATTCTTCTGCATGTTGCTGTCCAGTTCTCCCAGTACCATTTGTTATAGAGGCTGTCTTTTATCCATTGGATACTCTTTCCTGCTTTGTCAAAGATTAGTGGGCCATATGCTTGTGGGTCCATTTCTGGGTTCTCTATTCTTTTCTTTAAAAATTTTAATGCTTATTTATATTTCAGAGAGAGAGACAATGCAAACGGTGGAGGGGCAGAGAGAGAGAGACGAAATCCAAAGTAGGCTCCAGGCTCTGAGCTGTCATCACAGAGCCCGATGCAGGGACTGAAATTGCAAACTGTGAGATCATGACCGGACCTAATGTCAGACACTTAACCGAATGAGCTACCCAGGCGTCCCTGAGTTCTCTATTCTATTCCATTGGTCTATGTGTCTGTTTTTTTTGCCAATACCATACTGTCTTGATTATTACTGCTTTGTAGTAGAGTTTAAATTCTGGGATTGTGATGCCTCCCGCCTTGGTTTTCTTCTTCAATATTACTTTGGCTATTCGGGGTCTTTTGTGGTTCCATACAAATTTTAGGATTGTTTGCTCTAGCTTTGAGAAGAATGCTGGTGCAATTTTGATTGGGATTGCATTGAATGTGTAGATTGCTTTGGGTAGTATTGACATTTTAATGATATTTATTCTTCCAATCCATGAGCGTAGGATGTTTTTCCATTTACTTGTGTCTTCCTCAATTTCCTTCATAAGTTTTTTATAGTTTTCAGCATAGAGATCTTTTACATATTTGGTTAGGTTTATTCCTAGGTATTTGATGGCTTTTGGTGCACTTGTGAATAGGATTCGCTTCTTTATTTCTCTTTCTATTGCTTCATTGTTGGTGTAAAGGAATGCAACCGATTTCTGTTCATTGATTTTGTACCCTGCAACTTCGCTGAATTCATGGATCAGTTCTAGCAGGCTTTTGGTGGATTCTGTCGGGTTTTCCATGTAAAGTATCATGTCGTCTGCGAAGAGTGAAAGTTTGACTTCATACTTGACTATCCTGATGCCTTTTATATTGTTGTGTTGTCAGATTGCTGATGCTAGGACCTCCAACACTGTGTTAAACAGCAGTGGTTAGAGTGGACATCCCTGTCATGTTCCTGATCTAAGGGGGAAGGCTCTCAGTTTTTCCCCATTGAGGATGATATTAGCTGTGGGCTTTTCATAAATGGCTTTTATGATATTTAAGTATGTTCCTTCTATCCCAACTTTCTGGAGGGTTTTTATTAGGAAAGGATACTTTATTTTGTCAAATGCTTTTTCTTCATCTATTGACAGGATCATATGGTTCTTCTCTTTTCTTTTGTTAATATGATTTATCACGTTGATTGATTTGTGAATATTGAACCAGCCCTGCATCCCAGAGATGAATCCTACTTGATCATGGTGAATAATTCTTTTTATATGCTGTTGGATTCGATTTGCTAGTATCTTGTTGAGAATTTTTGCATCATGTTCATCAGGGATATTGGCCTGTAATTCTCTTTCTTTGCTGGGTCTCTATCTGTTTTGGGAATCAAAGTGATACTGGCTTCATAGAATGAGTTGGGGAGTTTTCCTTCCTTTTCAATTTTTTGCAACATCTTGAGGAGGATAGGTATTAACTCTGTTTTAAATGTCTGGTGAAATTCCCCAGGGAAGCCATCTGGTCCAGGGCTTTTATTTGTTGGGAGATTTTTGATAACTTATTCTATTTCTTCACCAGTTATTGGTCTGTTCAGATTTTCTATTTCTTCCCATTTGAGTTTTGGTAGCATGTGGCTGTTTAGGAATTTGTCCATTTCTTCCAGGTTGTCCAATTTGACGGCATATAGTTTTCCATAGTATTCTCTGATGATTGCTTGTGTTTCTGAAGGATTGGTTGTAATCCCTCCCTTTTTGTTCGTGATTATTTCCATTTGGGTTCTCTCTCTTTTCTTTTTGAGAAGCCTGGCTAGAAGTTTATCTATTTTGTTTATTTTTTCAAAGAACCAGTTCTCGGTTTCATTGATCTGTTCCACTACTTTTTCTGTTTCCATATGATTAATTTGTGCCCTCATCTTTGTTATTTCTCTCTTTATGCTGGGTTTGGGGTGTCTTAGCTGTTCTGCTTCCAGTTCCTTTAGGTGAGCTATTAGAATTTGTGTTAGTGATTTTTCTTGTTTCTTGAGATAAGCCTAGATTGCAATATATTTCCCTCTCAGGACTGCTTTGGCGCATCCCAAAGCATTTGGATTGTTGTATTGTCATTTCATTTGTTTCCAGGTATTTTAAAAATTTCTTCTCTGATTTCTTGGTTGACCCAGTTGTCTTTTAGGAGGTTTTTATTTTGCCTCCATGTTTTGGGGAGTTTTCCAGACTTTTTCCTGTGGTTGATTTCAAGTTTCAAAGCATTGTGGTCTGAAAGTGTGCATGGTATGATCTCAATTATTTTATATTTATTCAGTGCTTTCTTGTGCCCCAAAATATGGTCTAATTTGGAAAATGTACCGTGTGCATTTGAGAGGAATATGATTTCCTATGCTTCTGGATGAAGGGCCCTCAAGATGTCAGTCAGGCCCATCCGTTCCAATGTGTCATTCATGGACAATGTTTCTATGGTAATTCTCTGTTTAGTGGATCTATCCAGTGCTGTGAGTGGGGTGTTAAGGTCCCCTTTGATTAGCATATTTTTACTTATAAGATTGCTTACATTTGTAATTAGTTGCTTTACAAATTTGGGTGCCCCAGAATTCGGCGCATATATTTGTAACTGTTAGCTCTTCCTGCTGGATAGTCCCTGTGATTAGTATATAATGCCCTTCTTAATCTCTTATTATATCTTTTACTTTAAAGTCCAGTTTGTCTGATATAAGTGTGGCTACTCCAGCTTTCTTCTGACTTCCTGTAGCATGGTAGATAGTTCTTCATCCCCTCACTTTCAATCTGAACGTGTCCTCAAGTCTAAAATGAGTCTCTTGAAGACAGCAAATAGATGGGTTATTTTTTAATCCATTCTGTTACCCTGTGCCTTTTAATTGGAGCATGTAGTCCATTTTCATTCAGCGTTAATTTTGAAAAATATGGGTTTAGAATCACTGTGTCATCTGTAGGTTTCATGCTTGTAAGGATGTCTCTGGTACTCTGTGTTCCTTGTGACCTTTCCTTAATAGATTCCCCCTCAGGATCTCTTGTAAGACTGGTTTATTTGTGATGTATTCCTTCAGTTTTTGTTTGTTTGGGAAGACCTTTATCTCTACTTCCATTCTGAATGATAGCCTTGCCAGATAAAGGATTCTTGGCATATCCTTCTTGTTCATCACATTGAAGATTTCCTTCCATTCCTTTCTGACTTGCCAAGTTTCTGTAGATAAGTTTGCTACTACCCTAATGTGTCTGCATTTGTATGTCAAGGCCCGTTTATCCTTAGCTGCTTTCAGAATTCTCTCTTTGTCTTTGTATATTCCCAGCTTCACTATGATGTGTCATGCTGAGGTTCTATTCAGGTACGTTGAGGGGAGTTCTCTGTGCCTCTTGGATTTCCATGCCTGTTTCCTTCCTCACGTTGGGGAAGTTCTCAGGAATGATATGTTCAAGTACCCCTTCAACTCTTTTCTCTTTCTCTTCTTCCTCTGGAATTCTTTTGATACAGATATTGTTTCATTTGATTGCATCGCTCAGCTCTCGAATTCTTCTTTCCTTTTCCTGAATCTGCGTATCTCTCTTTTTCTCTGCTTCCTTTTTTCCCATAATTTTATCTTCTAATTCACCTATTCTCTCTTCTGCCTCTTCAATCTGCCCTGTGGCCGCCTCCAACTTGTTTTGCACCTCATTTAAAGCATTTTTTAATTCCTTCTGACCGGTTTTTAGGACCTTGAGGACCCTCTGCCTCGAGGGCCCTCCTGCTTTCTTCTATGCTGTTTTCAAGCCCAGCGAGTGGTTTTATGTTTATCATTCTATATTTTTCTTCTGTTATGTTCCTTATGTCTGCTTTCATCAGTTCTTATGCTGTCACTTTTTCCTGTACATTCTTTTGAGGGGAGTTCCTCTGTTTTATCATTTTGGCTATGTGTGTATTGGTTTATTTCCTAGTTCTCCCTGGAAAGGAAAAGGGACATACTGAAAAACAGAAACACACACTCACAACTGTACCACCCAATAATACAGGCAAACAAATCACAACATAGGAAAGAATCACGAACAACACTTGGAGGCATGCCACTTGTCATACCAGCTACACGCTAAAGATAGGGTGTGTGCATTGCTGATGGCAGAGCATACATAGAGTAGTGACAGGTGTAGGGAGAAGAAGAAATTGAACTTTGATCAGGTAGAGAGATTAGACAACTTGATCCAGAAAGAGAGAAATCAAAATAAGGAAGAATGTGGGGAAAGAGAAAGAAGTTAGATGTTACCCAGATGCACTATGTGACCTGACTGTACCAGAGAGCTACATAGGAAAGTAAAGAGGGAGGTGTAGAACATGTGTTGAGGGCATGGGTTAAATGTCTCTCTAAGCAAGTCAAAACCGCTGGGTAACTGGTTTATAGGTGGGGAGAGATAGGAAGGAAAAGAGGGAGAATATATCTAAAACAGAAGAATTGACCTGGAATTAATCCAGACAATGCTGAAATATTTGTGTCTCCTTGGCTTCACTCCTGCAGAAAGGCGTTTCTCTATGAGGAGAGGCGTGGCCTGGTGTAGGCGGGTCTGCTTCCCCTGCTGGTGGATGGAGTCCTAGGGTTTGGCTTTGTGGGTATGCCCCACCACAATAGTGTCCCCCCACTCCCTTATTTATCGACCTGGAATTTCAAATCACCCCTCTGTTTCTGTCCTCACTTCTGTCCGGTTGCAGGTGCAGTGCAATCTGCTGGGCCCTCGCGCACTCCACACTCATCTGAGTTCCTTTAAGTCGCTCCGACCGCTATGTCCGCTTTCCCTTATGTAAATTGTGTCTCTGACTCAGCACCAGCGCGACTACAGTGGCATCTTCTCCAGCTTCTTCTTCACAGACCCGGAGTCTCAAATCACCTCTCTGTTTCTGTCTTCACTCTGCCCTGGTTGCAGGCGTAGTGCGATTTGCTGGGCGGTTATGCTCCTCTTGCTTATCTGATTTTTCTTAGCTCGCTATGACTGCTATGCACAGTTTCCCCTATGTAAATTGTGGCACTGACTCAGTGCCGATCCAGTGATGGCTCCGTGCCTCTCCATGTTGTGGGCTGGGTCAGCGTCGCTGGCTCTGGAGTGAAGGGAGCCCCGCAAGCTCCGCTGTGAGTAATGGACCTTCACTCCAAAAGCCTCGTGGTTGGGGAATGATAAGCTCCCTCTCTGCCCCCGGTCAGAGGTAATTTCCCCGCTGCTCTTTCTCTTCCCGTTGCCCTTCCACAGAAGGCGCCCACTCCCTGCTGCTCTGCATCTCCATGGCTCGCTTTTTTCTCCCAGATTGCACTCACTTCATCCCCCAGGATTTTCTGGATTTCGCATTCTTTTCCCTGTAGCCTTCAACTCCTCAACTCCTCAACTCCTCTTCCTGCAGATCTCTGGGATTGAGAGTCCCTCAGTTTCAGGCCTTCTTAGTTTGAAAGACATGGGAGAGCACCGGGTCCCCCTACTTCCCCGCCATGTTGGCCCCCCCTTCTCATTTCTCATCTGCCCATTTCTTTTTTTTTTAATTTTATAATAGTTTATTTTCAAATTGGTTTACATATAACACCCAGTGTTCATCCCAACATGTGCCCTTTTTAATGCCCATCACCCCCTCTCCCCCCTCCCTCACCCCCCTAACCCTCAGTTTGTTCTTAGTCTTTGAGAGTCTCTTATGTTTTATCTCCCTCCCTCTCTGTGTCTTTTTTTTCTTTCCCCTCTTCCCCTCCCCCTGGTTTTTGCTTAGTCTCACAAAGTCCACCTATTCGTGGAAACATATGGCATCTGTCTTTTTCTGACTGACTTATTTCACTTAACATACTACCCTCCAGTTCCATCCATGTTGCTACGCATGGCCAGATTTCATTTTTTCTCATTGCCACGTAGTAGTCCATTGTATATATGTACCACATCTTCTTTATCCACTCGTCAGTTGATGGGCACTTGGTCTCTTTCCATGATTTGGCTATTGTCGAAAGTGCTGCTATGAACATTGGGGTACACGTGCTCCTATGCATCAGCATTCCTGTGTCTCTTGGGTAGATTCCTAGCAGTGCTATTGCTGGGTCAAAGGGTAGCTCTATTTTCATTTTTTTGAGGAACCTCCACACCGTTTTCCAGAGTGGCTGCACCAGTTTGCATTCCCACCAACAGTGTAGGAGGGTGCCTGCTTCTCCACATCCTCGCCAGCATCTATAGTTTCCTGATTTGTTCATTTTAGCCACTCTGACTGGTTTGAGGTGGTATCTCAGTGTGGTTTTGATTTGTGTTTCCTTGATGATGAGTGGCATTGAGCATTGTTTCATGTGTCTGTTGGCCATTTGAATGTCCTCTTTGGAGAAGTGTCTATTCATATCTTCTGCACATTTCTTCACTGGGTTATTTGTTTTTCGGGTGTGGAGTTTGGTAAATTCTTTATAGATTTTAGATATTAGTCCTTTATCTGATATGTCATTTGCAATGATCTTTTCCCATTCCGTTGGTTGCCTATTCGTCTTGTTGGTTGTTTCTTTTGCTGTGCAGAAGCTTTTTATCTTGATGAGGTCCCAGTAGTTCATCTTTGCTTTTAATTCCCTTGCCTTTGGAGACGTGTCGAGTAAGAAATTGGTGCGTCTTTGGTCAAAGAGGCTTTTTCCTGGGGCGCCTGGGTGGCTCAGTCGGTTAAGCAGCCGACTTCAGCTCAGGTCATGATCTCGCAGTCTGTGAGTTCGAGCCCCGCGTCGGGCTCTGTGCTGACGGCTCAGAGCCTGGAACCTGCTTCTTCGGATTCTGTGTCTCCCTCTCTCTCTGCCCTTCCCCTGCTCATACTCTGTCTCTATGTCTCTCAAAAATAAATAAATGTTTAAAAAAAAGAGACTTTTTCCTGCTTTCTCCTCTAGGATTTTGACGGTTTCCTGTCTCACATTCAGATCTTTTATCCATTTAGAATTTATTTTTGTGAGTGGTGTAAGAAAGTGGTCTAGTTTCATTCTTTTGCATGTTGCTGTCCAGTTCTCCCAGCACCATTTATTAAAGAGGCTATCTTTTTTCCATTGGATACATTTTCCCGCTTTGTCAAAGATTAGTTGGCCATATACTTGTGGGTCCATTTCTGAGTTTTCTATTCTATTCCATTGATCTATGTGTCTGTTTTTGTGCCAATACCATACAGTCTTGATGACTACCGCTTTGTAGTAGAGGTTAAAGTCTGGAATTGTGATGCCTCCCGCCTTGGTTTTATTCTTCAGTATTATTTTGGCTATTTGAGGTCTTTTGTGGTTCTATACAAATTTGAGGATTATTTGCTCTAGTTTTGAGAAGAATGCTAGTGCAATTTTGATTGGGATTGCATTGAATGTGTAGATTGCTTTGGATAGTATTGCCATTTTAACGATATTAATTCTTCCAATCCATGAGCATGGGATGTTTTTCCATTTCCTTGTGTTTTCCTCAATTTCCTTCATAAGTTGTTTATAGTTTTCAGTGTAGAGGTCTTTCACATCTTTGGTTAGGTTTATTCCTAAGTATTTTATGGTTTTTGGTGCAATTGTGAAAGGGATTAGCTTCTTTATTTCTCGTTCTGCTGCTTCATTGTGGGTGTATAGAAATGCCACCGATGTCTGTACATTGATTTTGTACCCTGCAACTTTACTGAAATCATGGATCAGTTCTAGTAGGCTTTTGGTGGATTCCGTCGGGTTTTCCATGTAAAGTATCATGTCATCTGCAAAAAGTGAAAGTTTGACTTCCTCCTTGCCAATCTTGATGCCTTTTATTTTGTTTTGTTGTCTGATTGCTGATGCTAAGACTTCCAACACTATGTTAAATAGCAGTGGTGAGAGTGGACACCCCTGTCGTGTTCCTGATCTCAGGGGGAAGGCTCTCAATTTTTCCCCATTGAGGATGATATTAGCTGTGGACTTTTCATAGATGGCTTTTATGATGTTTATGTATGTTCCTTCTATCCCGACTTTCTCGAGAGTTTTTATTAAGAAAGGGTGCTGTATTTTGTCAAATGCTTTTTCTGTATCTATTGACAGGATCATATGGTTCTTATCTTTTCTCTTGTTAATGTGATTTATCACGTTGATTGATTTGTGAATATTGAACCAGCCCTGCTTCCCAGGGATGAATCCCACTTGATCATGGTGGATAATTCTCTTTATATTCTGTTGGATTCGATTTGCTAGTATCTTGTTGAAAGTTTTTGCATGCATATTCATCAGGGATATTGGCCTGTAATTCTCTTTCTTTGCTGGATCTCTATCTGGTTTGGGAATCAAAGTGATGCTGGCTTCATAGAATGAGTCGGGAGTTTTCCTTCCATTTCAATTTTTTGGAACAGCTTGAGGAGGATAGGAATTAACTCTGTTTTAAATGTCTGGTAAAATTCTGCAGGAAAGCCATCTGGTCCAGGGCTTTTATTTGCTGGGAGGTTTTTGATAACTGATTCTATTTCTTCACTAGTTATTGGTCTGTTCAAATTTTTTATTTCTTCTCGTTTGAGTTTTGGTAGCGTGTGGCTATTTAGGAAGCTGTCCATTTCTTCCAGATTTCCAAGTTTGGTGGCATATAATTTTTCATAGTATTCTCTGATGATTACTTGTATATCTGAGGGATTGGTTGTAATTTCTCCCTTTTCATTCATGATTTTATCTATTTGAGTTCTCTCTCTTTTCTATTTGAGAAGCCTGGCTAGAGGTTTGGCTATTTTGTTTATTTTTTCAAAGAACCAGCTTTTGGTTTCATTGATCTGTTCCACTACCTTTTCTCTTTCCATATGATTAATTTATGCTCTGATCTTTGTTATTTCTCTCTTTCTGCTTGGCTTAGGTTGTTTTAGTTGTTCTGCTTCTAGTTCCTTTAGGCGTGCTGTTAGAATTTGTGTTATTGATTTTTCTTGTTTCTTGAGATGGGCCTGGACTGCAATATATTTCCCTCTCAGGACTGCCTTTGCCGCATCCCAGAGCGTTTGGATTGTTGTATTTTCATTTTCATTTGTTTCCATGTATTTTTTAATTTCTTCTCTGATTGCTTGGTTGACCCACTCATCTTTTAATAGGTTATTTCTTAGCCGCCATGTTTTTGGATATTTTCCAGGGTTTCTCCTGTGGTTGATTTCAAGTTTCAAAGCATTGTGGTCTGACAGTGTACACGGTATGATCTCAATTCTTTTATATTTATTCAGGGCTTCCCTATGCCCCAGAATGTGGTCTATCTTGGAAAATGTACCGTGTGCAGTTGAGAAGAATGTAAATTCCTTTGCTTCTGGGTGACGGACCCTAAAGATGTCTGTGAGGCCCATCTGTTTTAATGTGTCGTTCAGGGCTATTGTTTCTGCGGAGATTTTCTGTTTTGTGGATCTATCCAATGATGAGAGTGGAGTGTTAAGATCCCCTACTATTAGGACCTTTTTGTCGATGAGGTTGCTAATGTTTGTAATTAGTTGTTTCACAAATTTGGGTTCCCCCGAATTCGGTGCGTAGATATTTACAGTTGTTAGCTCTTCCTGCTGGATGGTCCCTGAGACTATTATATAATGTCCTTCTTCTTCTCTTATTACATCGTTCATTTTAAAGTTTAATTTGTCTGATATAAGTGTGGTTACTCCAGTTTTCTTCTGCGTTCCTGTAGCATGGTAGATAGTTCTCCATCCTCTCACTTTCAGTCTGAAGGTGTCTTCAGGTTTGAGATGAGTTTCTTGAAGACAGCAAATAAATGGGTCTTGTTTTTTAATCCATTCTGTTATCCTGTGTCTTTTGATTGGCTCATTTAGTCCATTTACATTCAGTGTTAGTATTGAAAAATATGGGCTTACGGTCACTGTATTATCTGTAAGTTTCATGTTTGTAAGGCTGTCTCTGGCAGTCTGCGTTCTTTGCAACCTTTCCTTCATAGAGTGCCCTTCAGGATCCCTTGTAGTGCTGGCTTATTTGTGATAAATTCTTTCAGTTTTTGTTTGTTGGGAAAAACCTTAATCTCTCCTTCTATTCTGAATGACAGGCTAGCCGGATACAGAATTCTTGGTTGCATGTCCTTCTTGCTCATCACATTGAAGATATCCTGCCATCCCTTTCTGGCTTGCCATGTTTCTATAGATAAGTCTGCTATTATCCTTATATGTCTGCCTTTGTATGTTAGGGTTCTTTTGTCCCTAGCTGCTTTCAGGATTCTCTCCCTGTCTTTGTATTTTGCCAGCTTCACTATGATGTGCCGTGCAGAAGGTCTATTCAAGTTACGTCTGAGGGGAGTTCTCTGTGCCTCTTGGATTTCCATGCCCGTTTCCTTCCTCATGTTGGGGAAGTTCTCAGCAATGATTTGTTCAAGAACCCCTTCGACTCCTTTCTCTCTCTCTTCTTCCTCTGGAACTCCTATGATATGGATATTGTTTCTTTTGAGTGCATCGCTCAGCTCTCGAATTCTCCTTTCCTGTTCCTGGATCAGCTTCTCTCTCTTTTTATCTGCTTCTTCTTTTTCAATGATTTTATCTTCTAATGCACTAACTCCTTCCTCTACCTCGTCAATCCGTGCTGTGGCTGCTTCCAATTTCCCTTGTATTTCTTCCAATGTCTTCTTTAATTCTTCCTGACCGTTTTTAAAGTCCTTGAACTCTGCCGCGCGGGACCCCTTGCATTCATCTAAGTTTTTTTCAAGCCCAGCGATTAGTTTTATGATTATCATTCTATATTCATGTTCTGTTATGTTGCTTATATCTGTTTTCATTAATTCTTGAGCTGTCACTGCTTCTTGTAGATTCTTCTGAGGAGAATTCTTCCGTGTCATCATTTTGGCTGGATGTGTTTTGGATTCTTTCTTGAAGTTGCCCTGGAAAGGAAAACAGACTGACAGACAAACAGAAAACAGAAATAAACGTACTGACAAATGGTCCAGACAAGCAGTTCACAACAGAAAAAAGAATAACAAGTGACTCTCTAAGGGCAGTGTCCTGAAGTAACAGCTACACGTTAAGGATACTGTATGTAGTGTGCTGGTGGCAGAGCATATATAGACAGAATAATGACTGGTGCAGGGAGAAGAAGGAAATGGACTCTGCCCAGGTAGAGCGATTAAAGGGTTTAATCCAGACTGAGAGAAATCAGAATAAGGACAGGTGCGAGGGAAAAGGAATAAAGATCGATGTCATCTAGATGAACTTATGCAGCCTGGTTATTCCAGACAAAGGGATAGGGAAGTACAGAAGAAGTTGTAGAACATGTCCTCAAAGAGTGGGTTAAAAATAAATAAATAAATAAATAAAAATGTTTAAGCCAGTCAGTACCCTGGATAACCAGCTCAGGGATGGGGATCGGTAGGAATGAGAAAGGGAGGGATAAATTTAAAAAAGAAAAAATGACCTGGAGTTACTCCAGGCAGCAGTCTCCACTTGGCATCAGTCGCTCCTGCTGATATGTTGGGAGGGCGTGGTTTGGTGTAGGCGGTCCCGCCTCCACTGCTGCAGGGATGGCTTTTGGGGTGACTTCCTGGCTTGTGAAACAACAATTGCATCTCTCCAGACCCTCGCCACCACTCCTGGAGGCTTTATTCGCCCCTTTATTTCTGTTCTCTCTCCACCGCCAAGGCTGGCTTAGTGCAGTTCACTGGACGGTTACGCGGCCGTCTCCGACCCCCGATTTCACTGTAATTTTTGCCGGGGTTAGAGGTACTCCGCAGGCGCAGCCGCCTGGGTCCCCGCTGCCAGTCCCGGTGGCGCGCGTGCGTCCCAGCGGCTCAGGACGGGGTTGGCGCAGTCCCGGCGGCGCGCGGGTAGTGCTGCTGTTTGCCACTGAACTTCTCCTCAAAAGCCCTGCATCTAGGGGCTGGATAGTAGCGGTCTCACCCGCTCTGGCCCTCTGGTTCAGATGTTGTTCGATTGGCACTTTCCCAGCTATCTCCCAAGTCGCTCACCCTCCCCTCAGCTCAACTTCCCGAGTTCGATTTATCTGACCCAGATTAAACTCACGGTTTAGCTGGGCCCGTGTCTGTTTTCGCCTTCGTTCCTTGTTAGCTGCAGCACCTTTTCCCCCGGATTCTTGGAGTTGAGAGAGACTATGGTTTCAGTCGAACCCGTTTAAAGGGCAAGCGAAATACTGGAGCCCCCTACTCCTCCGCCATGTTGCCCCGACTCCTCTTCTTCCCATTTCTTAACAAGATTATTTGTTTTTTTGCGTATTGAGGTTGATATGTTCTTTATAGATTTTGGATACTAACCCTTTTTCTGATAAATCATTTGCAAATATCTTCTCCCATCCCATAGGTGGGCTTTTCTTTTGTTGATAGTTTCCTTCACTGCGCAGAAGCTTATTATCTTGATGAGGTCCCAATAGTTCATTTGTGCTTTTGTTTCCCTTGCCTCTGGACATGTCTAGTAAGGAGTTGGTATGGCCAAGGTCAAAAAAGTTGCTACCTGTGTTTTCCTCTAGGATTTTGATGGTTAGTAAACCGTCACTGTCTCACATGATGTCTTTCATCCATTTTGAATTTATTTTTGTAGATGGTATAAGAAAATGGTCCAGTTTCATTACTCTGTGTGTTGCTTTCCAGTTTTCCCAACACCATTTGTTGAAGATCCTATCTTTTTCCATCGGATATCCTTTCCTGCTTTGTTGAAGATT
This sequence comes from Paguma larvata, assembly GCA_030068075.1. Lineage (NCBI taxonomy): Eukaryota > Metazoa > Chordata > Mammalia > Carnivora > Viverridae > Paguma > Paguma larvata. The sequence continues at coordinate 119,933,387 of CM057830.1, read as the reverse complement.
AACTAGTTGTCTGTATAGTCGTGGGCCCATTTCTGGGTTTTCTATTCCATCCCATTGATATATAGGTCTGTTTTTGTGCCAGTACCTTATTCTCTTGATGACTACAGTTTTGTAATATAGTTTGATATATTGAATTGTGATGCCTCCAGTTTTGGTTTTCTTTTTCAGGGTTGCTTTGACTATTTGGGGTATTTCAGGAGTTTTTGTTCTAGCTCTGTGAAAAATGTTCATTGGGATTGAATTAAATGTGTAGACTGAGTTGAGTATTAAAGATATTTTAACAATATTTGTTCTTATGATCCCTAAGTATGGAATGTTTTTCCATTTCTTTAAGGCCTTTTCAATTTCTTTCATAAGTGTTCTATAGTTTTCAGAGTACGTGTCATTTACCTCTTTGGTTAGGGTTTTTCCTAGGTATCTTATGGTTTTTGTTGCAGTTCTAAATGGGCTCAGTTCCTTGATTTCTCTTTCAACTTCTTCATTATTAGTGTATAGAAATGTAACCGATTCTTTGATTGATTTTATGTCCTGAAACTTTGCTAAATTCATGTATTAGTTCTAGCAATTTTTGGAGGAGTCTTTTGGGTTTTCTACATAGATTATCAGGTCATCTGCAGGGCTTGGTGTAAGCGAGTCAATCTTCCACTTTGTGCCTCTGCTGCTCACTGACTTCTGTCCATGGTGATGGGAGGGTTGAAAAACAGCATCAGCCCTCTCTTTTCACCTCACTTCCATGGAGAGGGGAGTTCATGCCCACTGCTGTTCGCAAAGACCTCACAGAAGAACAAACCATCTCCCCTCTTGTGCCCCAGACTTCTGTTAGATCCTTGCCTTCACCCTGTCTGTGTCGAAGCTCTCTGCCCACCTGGCAGTGCAGTGCTTCTGTCTTATCCCAGGTGTGTGGCTGGGTTTCAAAACTTCAAATTATAGAAACCCAACACAGTGCAGACCTGCACTGATCCTCTGGGGGAGGGTCTGGCCACAGTGTGGCTGGTAGCTGAAGGTGCCAGAAAAGCAGTTGCATGACTGCACAGGGGCTTGAATTATTTGGTCAAGCATAGCAAAAATCAACATCTAGGTTAACTGCCCTCAGCTGGCATCTCTGCTTGTATGCTAATGAAAAAGTCACCTCAGTGGAGCCCACCAGCTCTTTTCTCCTTGAGAGGCAATGCTACTTCTCCCAAATGCACTCCAAGAAGGGGAACTGTATCTCCCAGCACTACCCAGGGTATCCTCAGAGCACACTGCCCACTCTCATGCCTCTGCTCTCCCAAAAGGACCACCACTGTGCCCACCAGGCTTGACCCTGGAGATGGCATGGACTTCTGAAACTTCAGATTTTCAGCTCCACTGCTTGTAAAATCTGCAGTAATCAGCCCCTATGGTTTTTCCAGTCAGTGGTTTGGGGGAAATTTTTCCTTGTGCAACCCCCTGCATGCTACTTTATATTTCTTTCTCTTATCTCTGCAATCATGGCTTCCTCCCCTATGCAACACCTGGGATTTTTTTCTCTCCCAAACCATGTCTCCATCTCCACACCTCCTACCTTCCATGAGTGGCCTCTTTTCTCTCTCTAGTGTGCAGTTTGTTCTCTCAGTCCTCAGATAGATTTCCTGGGTGTACAGAATGATTTAATATTTATCTAGCTGTGTTTAAGGGATGAGACAAGCATAAGGTCCTCCTACTACTCTGCCATCTTAACTCCTCTTCTGCCTATTTTTTAAATTAGCTTCATGTTGCTTTTCTTCTTTTCAATGGACTTCTCAGATTTGCCTCAGCATCGGCAATTCTGGTCTGATGTTGTATCTGGTAGCTCTACTTGCCCTGGGTCAGCTTGCAAGAGCTGAACTTGTTCTTTTGATTGTGTTTATTTTGCTAAATTTATTTCCTACCAGTTTTTCTGACCTGTTTCATTTGCCCATATATACTGTTATTCTTCTTATCTTTCTCTTAATTTTGTTCTTTTTTCCACTTTAACCTTCAAGCTTCTGCTTTCTCTTACTGACACAAGGTCTTGGCAATATTTTTGTGCCTGCATCCTTTAATTAACGTCTCATTTTCTTTATTCTACTTCCACACTGGTGACTCACTAAGAGCATTCTTCATTTTCAGTGGTCTGTATTGCTTTCTCCCATTCCTTGCTTTCTTTCAATCACTCTTTCTCAGTTTTTACCTGAGATTAGTTTGAGAAAGAAACTCTCTTGCTCTTGGGGAGTGGGTGTGTGCTTGCCAAATGTTTGCAAGAAGTATGTCATTGTTACGAGTGACATTCCAGCAGCATTAGCACCCAGGCAGAAGTAAGTAAATACTCAATATTATAACTCATTCTCATTTTTACTCCAGGAGTGATTTCCTCCTGCTTTCTGAGTGTCTGTTTAGCAATATATAAACGACACAGGCTCTAGAAGCATTTGGGGATCCATGGCAGTATCCATGTTACAATAATGCCCTCATTTATATGCTCACTGTGGTCTGGAAGCTGAAATTGGTATATATGAACATAACCTCTCTCCAATTTTGTGTCTGGTCTATAGATTTCCCATTTTTAGACAAAGGTAGGTTTCCTGAACAATGTACATTGCACATTTCTGTTTGTAACTTATGTACCCTGGAGACAAACTACAAATCTGCAGTTACTCTTTAGCATACAGCTTCTTCTGTCTACCTGCAGCCCCAGGGACTACTATTGAAAGTAGCTCTTTGGATGAGAGGCAGGACACAGCAGCATAGCATAGTGCCAGGACTCTGAATCACTGTCTGCAGGGTGAATGTTTTGGAATCTGGGTGCTGAGTTGGAAGGGACTATGAGTCAATGCACTCTTAGAATAGAGCCTGTTGTAAATCAGGCCAGCAGCCTGAGGTGATTGTGTAAATTACACAGGGTGTCTCTCCTTCCATGGTGATTTAGTTCTTGAATTACTGTCTGTAATTGGTGAGTCTGAGTCTCTATGTATAAATGGTTTTGTTGCTTTGCCAAGTACCTCCCAGTGGCAAGTAAAAGAATAATTTGAGCTATAACCTGTGTTCTCATGTAAAGATGTTTAGGTTCATATAAGCAGTACATATGGACGGGTGAAAGCTTTCCATATGTTTTGGTGTACTGTAGCCCCAGGCAGAATTTAACCGTGAATATTGTGACCAGAATTGACAAGGTCAGTGTTCACTTATTGGAGGTCCTGTGTCATCAGTCTCTGCAGATGTCTTTAAGTTCTACTTTATGAACTACTTTCTTGAGTGTTTGGTTTTTCTTGGCGAGAGACAAAAGAGACTTTTATTTTCATTTTAGTATCTATTTATAGAGTATGTTAAATATATCACTTCACTGTGCTAGGTGTTGAGCATATAATGGTGAATCAGATAGACCTGACCCCTGCTCTGTTGGAGCTCACAATCTAAAAGGGAAGGAATACTTTGAACAAGTAATTTGAAGGTAAGATGAATGCTATGAAGTAAAGAGGGTTATAAACCAATTAAAATACAGACCTAGCTTAGTTAGGGTTATGACAGGCAAAATTTCGTTAATAAAGTGATGCTTCAGCTCAGAACATAAATCTCTACAGTTGTTAGCCACTTCAGTAGTGATGGGGATGGGAGATAGGAGGAGATGGAGAGGAAAGTATTTCAGGGAGAGGGTATAGGTTGTGTAAAGGTCTTGATTATTAGAAAATTCACATTCCATTTCAGGATGCAAGAGAAGGCCAGTATGGGTGGAGTGTAGACACAGAGAGGTATGGGAATATAGAGGCAGTATTATTCACATTATATCATGTGGTGTCTTGTGGGCCATATTAAGTTTAGACATTATTCTTATGTCATAGAGGAGTCGTTAAAGGGTTTTAAACATAAAATGACTTGATCAAAATTGCATTTTTCAGAGCTAAGAATGGGTTGGCTTTCAAGAAAGTCAAAAGTAGATATGGAGGGAGATGAAAGCTCATGATGGTAACATTTTCTCCACATTGTTGCCAACACCTGTTATTTCGTGTGCTGTTGATTTTAACCATTCTGACAGGTGTGAGGTGATATCTCATTGTGGTTTTTATTTGCATTTCCCTGATTATCAGTGGCTGGCTGCTGGTATGGATCATGAGCTCTGACAGAGATTGGGGGGTAGGGAACAGAGAAGGACTCAGGTATCTGCCATCTGTGAATGCTATTACCTGTGGGATAATAACTAGTGAACCCTATAGGGAGTTTATGATAGCTATTCTGGCCATTGATTTCTTCAGTGAGGAAAGATATTGCAGTCCTCTGCAGAGCAGGTTGTGGCTAATACTGGTAGCCCCAGCTTTTCTTCCTTGTTCGTACTCATCTCTATATCTCTCAGCTTTTCCTGTCTGAGTGGGAGGGTGAAATCAAAGCAGGTCATTTGTGTGTTACTTTGAAAGGGAAAGATTGTCACTCACTCCAGTATCTCTTTCCCAGAATGGAGGAACTCCTTCTAGCTGCACGAACACTGGGCAGTGTCAGCCTGGAGGAAAGGATGATGCCAGTCAAAAGAAACTGTTCATCTTTCCCTTTGTGTGCAGTTATTCTCAGGTGTTTTGTTCTACTGTCTTGCTGGTTTCTCAAGTGGACTCTTGAGATCTCCCACAGTGGTTTTTGTTCATGAATAATAACTATCATAAAAACTATGATCTTTTTGGGGAGATGGAACCTAGAGCCTCGGTGATGTCCTTAAAAGGGTTTTAAGCTGCAGGTTCAATTTCTTTAATATTATGGTACTCTTCTGATTTTCTTTTTATAAATGTTCATTTATTTATTTTGAGAGAGAGAAGGAAAGCCCATGTGAGTGTGGAAGGGACGGAGAGAGGTGGAAAGAGAGAGAATCCCAAGCAGGCTCCATCCTGTCAGCACAGAGCAGGACACAGGGCTCATGAACTGCGAGATCATGTCCTGAGCTGAAACCAAGAGTCAGACATTCAACTGACAGAGCCACTCAGGCATACCTGTTCTGATTTTCTATTTTGACTTGAGTCAGTTTGGGTAAGTTGCACATTGCCAGCAATTTGTACATTTAAATTATATTTTCAAATCAATGGCATACAGTTTTTCATGATATCTTATGATGTTTTTTAAAAGGTTTATTTATTATTTTTTTAAGTAAACCTTATATCCAAGGTGGGGCTAAACTCATGACTCCGAGACTGAGAGTCGCATGCTCTACTGACTGAGGCAGCCAGGTGCCCCTATCTTATGATATTTTAATATATGTAGGACCTCTAGTTGTATCTCCTTTAAGATCCACATTTTATTCTTTTTCTCTTTTTTTCTTCATTGGTCTTTGTAAAGGTTTATCAACTTGGTTATTTTCAAATAGATTTTGCTTTGTTAATATTCTTGATTGTATATTTGTTTTCTGTTTCATTCATTTCTGGTCTTATTTAATTCCTTCCACTTTATTTGTGTTTAATTGCTTTTCTTGTTTTAGCTTAATAAGATGATGCTTAGCTTATCAATTTTCAACATTTCTTCTTGCTAGTGTATGCTTTTAAGGTCACAAATGTTCCTTCGTGCATGACTTTAGCTGTAGCCCATAAGTTTTCATATGTATTATTTTCAATATTATTCAATTTAAAATACTGTCTAATTTTAATGTGATTTTTTCCCTAGACACAGGGTTATTTAGAACTGTACTTCTTAATTTTGAATTGATGTCGATTTTCTAATTGTCATTTGATTATTTATTTTTTGCTTAATTGCACTGTGGCCAGAGTATACTCTGTAGAATTTTGATTTGAAATTTGTTGAGAGTTGCTTCTTGGCCTGCAACAGAAGTCAGTAAATTGTGATCTGTAGGCCAAATCTGGTTTATGGACTGTTTTTATATGGCCCTCAATCTAAAAATATCTTTTGCATTTTTATTTTATTTATTTACTTTTGGGGGGGAGGACAGAGAGAGAGGGAGACAGATAGTCTCAAGCAGGTTCCATGTGTTCAGTGCAGAGCCAGATGCAGGGCTGGAACTCACAAACTATGAGATGATGACTTGAGCCAAAATCAAGAGTCAGACACTTAACTGACTGAGCCACCTAGAAGCCCCTGTTTTCTTTTTAAATTTTTAAAAGGTGGCTTATAAAAAGGAAAATATATGACCACAACATCATGAGGCTCACGAAGCCTAAAGTATTTACTGTCTGGCCAAAAAGTTTGCTGACTTTTGTCCTAAAATATGTTCAGTGTATGTAAATGTTCGATGTGTTTATGAAAAGAGTGTGTATTCCTTAGTTGTTGAGTATAGTGTTCCATCTATGTCAGGTCAAATTTGTTAATGTTATTCAGTTGCCATATATCCTTACTGATGTTTTTTTCTCTTTGTTTCATCACTTACTGGGAAAGATGTATTAAAATCTTCCATTATGATATGTATTTTTCTAGGTCTATTTATTTATTTTGAGAGAGAGAGACAGAGACAGAGAGAGGCAGGGAGAAAGGGAGAGAAATCCCAAGCAGGCTCCATGCAGTCAGCACAGTGCCTGATGCAGGTCTTGATCCCATGGACCGTGAGATCACAACCTGAGCTGAAATCAAGAATCAGATGCTTAACCAACTGAGTCACCCAGGTGTCCTTATGATATTGTAATTCTTATTGTGGTTTTGTCTAGTTTTTCTTCACCTCATATCTTTAGAGGCAGTATTAGGTACATACAAATTTAGAAATGTATTATCTTTCTGGTAAATGGAATCTTTTATCATTCTGACGTGTCTCTTTTTTTCTGCTGGTAATGATTTTTGTCTTAATGTCTACTTTGTCTGATAATTGATTTATCCAAACCAGCTTTCTTTTTCAAAAATTGAAGTATAATTAACATACAATGTTATGTTAGTTTCAGATATACAACATATTGATTCAACAATTATATACATTACTCACACTCACCATAAGTGTAGTCACCACACAGCCTTATTACAATATTATTGACTATATTCCCTATGCCACACCTTTCATTTCTGCAACTTATTTATTCCATAATTGGAAGTTTGTACCTCTGAATTCACCTTTACCTACTTCAAACATCACCTCACTTAACTTCTTTCCTGGCAACCACTAGTTTGTTCTTTGCATTTAAGAGTCTGGTTTTGTTGTTGTTGTTCGTTTGGGAATATATATTGTTGCATACTGTGGAAAACGGTGTGAAGTTTCCCCAAATTATTACAAACAGAATTACCATATGATATAGTAATTCCACTATTGGGTATTTACTTAAAGAAAATAAAAACACTAATTTTAAAAGATACATGTACCCCTATGATTGTTGTGCCATTATTTACAATAGCTAAGATATGGAAGCAACCCAAATGTCCAGTGTTAGATGAATGGATAAAGAAGATGTATATATACACAGTGGAAAATTTCTCAGACATAAAAAAAGATATCTTGACATTTGCAACAATATAGATGGGCCTAAAGGTTATTATGCTAAGTGAAGCAAGTCAGACAGAGAAAGACAAATATATTATTTTACTTACATGTGGAATCAAATTAGCTTTTTTAAAATTAATGTTTGGCCTATCTCTTTCCAACCTTTTATTTTCAACCTTAAATCAAATCCTTGTATTTCAGATGTATGTCTTGTAACATAGTTTTTTACATTCAGTCTGATAATATTTGCCTTTATTCAGATAATTCAGTCAGTTTATATATAATGCAATTTTTAGTGTATTTGATTATAAATACAAATTATTATAGGATGCTTTCTATTTATTCTGAATGCTTATTTTATTTTTTTAGGAGTTTACTACACAAATGACAATTGAGTTTGTGGGGATATGATGTCTACGCAAAATAAACATTAGAGTGCATTGTGAGATCTGAAAGGCAGACCATGTAGCATGAGATTATGGTAGACCTGAGACTGATGTAAATATAGGGCTGGAAAAGTAGTTTGGGCCTGATTATGCGGTTAATTTTTGCCTAGGTTAATAGTTATTAATTTCCTTAAGATTACAAGTACACCTCATTCTATTGTACTCCACTGGATTGCACTTTGCAGATATTGTATTTTTTTACAAATTGAAAGTTTGCAACAACTCTGTGTCAAGCAAGTCTATCGGCAACATTTTTCCAAAGACATTGCCTCACTTCATGTCTTTGTGTCATGTTTTAGTCATTCTCAAAACATTTCTTTTTTAAAAAATTTTTAACATTTATTTATTTTTGAGAGACATAGAGACAGAGCGTGAGCAGGGGAAGGGCAGAGAGAGAGGGAGACACTGAATCTGAAGCAGCCTCCAGGCTCTGAGCCGTCAGCACAGAGCTCCACACAGGGCTCGAACCCACAGACCGTGAGATCATGACCTGAGCCGAAGTTGGCCTCCTAACCGCTTGAGCCACCCAGGCGCCCCTCTCACAACATTTCAAGCTTTTTCATTATTATTGTCTTCGTTATGGTGATCTGTGATCATTGATTATGACTTGCTTAAAGCTCAGATGATGATTAGCATTTTTTTGGCAATAAAGTATTTTTTTTAAATTAAGGTATGTACATTGTTATTTTAGATATAATGCCATTGTACACTTAATATATTACTACAGTGTAGTGTAAACATAACTTTCATATACACTGGGAAACCAAAAATTTTATTTAACTCACTTTATTGCAATATTTCTTTTATTGCAGTGGTCTGTAACCAAATCTGCAATATCTCCAAGGTATGTCTGTACTCTGAAACCACTGAGATATTTAAAGTGGCGGGGCAGCTGCTGACAAATCAAGTTTTGAAATGCTAAACTTGGCTGCAGTATGTAGAATGGTTCAGAAGGAGACAAGTAAATTCCAAGAAACCAGTTAGCACTGTATTATATACTAGGTAGATGCTAAGTAAATATTTCTTGTGTGAAGGAGGCTTTAGCAGTGGTTAAGAATGAGTTCATGATAGCTTTCAATGGAGTTTTAGAGGACATGTGAAGAGAAATGATGTTTTGAAAAGGGATTGGGGGTAAAATTGGAAATTTGAATAGAATAATATGGAAATATTGGAGGGGGAGATGTGAAAGATGATTTCTAAACTTCTGATTCTGCAGTTGGATGGATGATGGTACTGTTTGCTGAGATAGGGAATAATGGAAAAGTATTTGGTTTGGAAGAATACTGGAACCCCTAGAAAATGAAAAGTTCAAAAATAAAGTAAATAATGATATCCAGCAGAAATTTTGTTCCTGTCACAATCTTCATCCATATTGTTTTCTTCCCCCAACCCTACAACAGCTAACTTTTAAATCAATGTATTAGTTACCTGTCAATATTTTTAGATGTAGTTGTATGGTTATTTTAGTATATAGATCTCTAATTGCTATTGAGGTTGAGTATATTTTTATGTTTATTATTCATTTGTAATGTTCTCTGAACTGTTTTTCCTACATCCTTTGTTCAATTTTGTATTTTATTTCATCTTTTAGTTACTGATTCATATTAACCCTTTGTGTGTCAGAAACATTAACATTTTGTTTATAAATCCCAGTCTGTGGTTTATCTCTAACTTTATCAATGAGGAATTTTGTTGCACAGAAAAATTTTGTTGCTCTTCCCTGCCTCGAGTACATTTAGTATTTGTTGTTGATATGTACTAGCATTATATTCCATTGTTCATATGAGTCTCATATTTTTAAAAATTAATTTATTATTTTTAGTTATTTTTAAAAATTTAAATCCAAGCTGGTCAACATATAGCGTAATAATGATTTCAGGAATAGAATTTAGTGATTCATCACTTACATATAACACCCATGGCTCATCCCAGCAAGTGCCCTCCTTAATGCCCCTAGTCCATTTAGCCCACCCCCCACCAAACACCCTGCAAGCAACCTTCAATTCTCTGTATTGAAGAGTCTTTTCTGGTTTGTCACCATCTCTGATCTTATATTATTTTTGCTTCCCTTCCCTTATGTTCATCTGTTTTGTTTCTTAAATTCCACATATGAGTGAATACCTATGATATTTGTCTTTCTCTGACAGACTTATTTCACTTAGCATATACATTCTAGTTTCATCCATGTTGTTGCAAATAGCAAGATTTCATTCTTTTTGATTGCCAAGTAATATTCCATCACACACACACATGCACACACACGCACACACATATCACATCTTCTTTATCAATTCATCTGTGGATGGACATTTGGCCTCTTTCCATACTTTGGCTATTGTTGATAGTGCTGCTATAAACACAGGGGTGCATGTACCCCTTCAAATCAGCACTCCTGTATCCTTTGGATAAATATCTAGTAGTGTAATTGCTGGGTCTTAGGGTACTTCTATTTTTAATTTTTTGAAGAACCTTCATACTGTTTTCCAGAGTGGCTACACCAGTTTGCATTCCCACCAACAGTACAAGAGGGTTCTTCTTTCTCCACATCCTCACCAACAACTGTCATTGCCTGAATTGTTAATTTTGGCCATTCTGACAGATATGAGGTAGTTCTCATTGTGGTTTTGATTTGTATTTCCCTGATGGTGACTGATGTTGAACATCTTTTCATGTGTCTGTTTGCCATCTGGATGCCTTCTTTGAAGAGTGTCTTTCCATGTCTTTTGCCCCTTTCTTCACTGGATTATTTGTTTTTTGGGGTGTTGAGTTTGATAAGTCCTTTATGGATTTTGGATACTAACCATTTATCCAATATGTCATTTGCAGATATCTTCTCCCATTCCGTCAGTTGTCTTTTAGTTTTGCTGACTGTTTCCTTCACTGTGCAGAATGTTTTTTATCTTCATGATGTCCCAATAGTTCATTTTTGTGTTTGTTTCCCTTGCTTCTAGAGACATGTCAAGTAAGAAGTTGTTGCGGCTGAGGTCTAAGAGGTTATTATTGCCTGTTTGCTCTTCTAGGATTTTGATAGCTTCCTTTTTATGTTTAGGCCTTTCATCCATTTTGAGTTTAGTTTTGTGTGTGGTGTAAGAAACTTGTCCAGGTTCACTCTTCTGCATGTCACTGTCCAGTTTTCCCAGCACCACTTGCTGAAGAGACTGTCTTTATTCCATTGGATATTCTTTCCTGCTTTGTCAAAGATTAGTTGGCCATACATGTTTGGGTCCATTTCTGGGTCCTCCATTCTACTCCATTGATCTATGTGTCTGTTTTTGTGCCAGTATCGTATTATCTTGATTATTACGGCTTTGTAATACAGCTTGAAGTCTGGAATTGTGATGCCTCCAGCTTTGGTTTTCTTTTTCAGGATTGTTTTGGCTATTTGGATTCTTTTATGTTTCTTACAAATTTTAGGGTTGTTTGTTCTAGATCCGTGAAGAATGCTGTGTTATTTTGATAGGGATTGCTTTGAATATGTAGAATGCTTTTGGTAGTATCGACATCTTAACAATATTTGTTCTTCCAATTCATGAACATGGAAAGTTTTTCCATTTTTTTGTGTGTGTCTTATTCAATTTCTTTCATAAGCTTTCTATAGTTTCCAGTGTAAAGATTTTTCACATTTTTGGTTAGGTTTATTCTTAGGTATTTTATGGGTTTTGGTGCAATTATAAATGGGATCAATTCCTTGATTTCTTTTTCTGCTGCTTCACTATTGGTGTGTAGAAATGCAACCTATTTCTGTACATTGATTTTATATCCTGTAAATTTTATGAATTCATATATCAGTTCTAGCAGTTTTTTGGTGGAATCTTTTGGGTTTTCCACATAGAGTAGTATCATGTCATCTGTAAAGAATGAAAGCTTAACTTCCTCCTTGCTGATTTGAATAACTTTTATTCCAATTGTGTTGTCCAATTGCTGACGCTAGGTCGAATAACAGTAATGAAAGTGAACATCCTTGTCCTGTTCCTGGGGGACTCCTTAGGGGGACAGTGCTCCATTTTTTCTCTATTGAGGATGATATTAGCGGTGGGACCTTCATATATGGCTTTGTTCATCTTGAGGTATGATCCTTCTATCCTTGGTTTCTTGAGGGTTTTTATCAAGAAAGGATACTGTATTTTGTCAAATAATTTCTCTGCATCTATTGAAAGGACATGTGGTTCTTATTCTTTCTTTTATTAATGTGATGTATCATATCGATTGATTTTCAGATATTGAACCAGCTCTGCATCCCAGGAAGAAATCCCACTTGATTTTGGTAAATAATTCTTTTAATGTATTGTTGGATCTGGTTAGCTAGTATCTTGTTGAGAATTTTTGCATCCATATTCATCAGGGAGATTGGCCTGTAGTTCTTCTTTTTAGTGGATTCTTTATCTGGTTTTGGAATGAAGGCAATGATGGCCTTGTAGAATGAGTTGGGAAATTTTCCTTCCATTTCTATTTTTCGAAACAGCTTTAAAATAATAGGTGTTAGCACTTGTTTATTTTTTTAAAATAGAATATTTTATTTTTTTAATGTTTATTTCTTTTGAGAGAGAGAGAGAGAGAGAGAGAGAGAGAGAGAGAGAGAGAGAGAGAGAGAGAGAGAGGGAATGAGCAGGGGAGGGGCAGAGAGAGAGGGAGAAAGGGAGAATCCCAAGCAGGCTCCGAACCATCAGTACAGAGCCTGACATGGAGCTCGAACTCATGAACTGTGAGACCATGACCTGAGCTGAAATCTAGAATTGGAGGCTTAATAGACTGAGCTACCCAATTGCCCCTTAATTCTTTTTTAAATGTTTGCTAGAATTCCCCTGGAAACCCATCTGGCCCTGGACTCTTGTTTGTTGGGAGATTTTTGATTACTGATTCAATTTCTTTACTGATTATGGGTCTGTTCAAATTTTCTATTTCTTCCTGTTTCAATTTTGGTAGTTTATGTTTCTAGGAATTTTTCCATTTCTTCCAGATTGCCCATTTGTTGGCATATAATTGTTCATAATATTATCTTATTATCGTTTGTATTTCTGCGGTGTTGTTTGTGATCTCTCCTCGTTCATTCATGATTTTATTTATCTGGGTCCTTTCCTTTTTCTTTTTGAAAAGTCCGGTTAGGGGTTTATCAATTTTGTTAATTCTTTCAAAGAAAAAGCTCATCATTTCACTGATCTGTTCTAATGTTTTTGTTATTTATTTATTTATTTATTTATTTATTTTTTGTTTTTTATATCATTGATATCTGCTCTAGTCTTCATTTTTTTTCCTGCTTCTGCTGGTTTGGGGCTTTGTTTGCTGTTATTTTTCCAGCTCTTTCAGGTGTAATGTTAGGTTTTGAGATCTTTCTTCCTTCTTAGGAAGGTCTGGATTGCTATAAAATTTCCCTCTTATGACCACCTTTGCTGCATCCCAGAGGTTTTGGGCTGTTGTGTTTTCATTTTCATTGACTTCCATGTATTTTTGATTTCTTCTTTAATTTCTTGGTTAACCCAAGTAGGATTACTTCCTACATTAGTAGGATGTTCTTTAATCTCAATCACAAGTTTTTCTTGTGGTTGATTTTAAGTTTCATAGCATTGTGGTCTGAGAATATGCAAGGTATGATCTCGATCTTTTTGTACTTGAGGGTTGATTTGTGACCCAGTATATGATCAATTCTGGAGAATGTTCCATGTGCATTCGAGAAGAATATGTATTCTGCTTTAGGATGAGATGTTCTGAATACATCTGTTAAGTGTATACTGTCCAGTATTAATTTAAAGCCATTGTTTCTTGTCGATTTTCTGCTTAGATGGTCTGTCCATTGCTGTAAGCGTGATGTTGAAGTCTCCTACTATTGTGGTATTAGTATCAATGAGTTTCTTTATGTTCGTGATTCATTGATTTATACATTTGGGTCTGACACATTGAGGGTATAATGATTTACAATTGTTAGATCTTCTTGGTAGATAGACCTCTTAATTATGATATAATGCCCTTCTTTATATCTTGTTACATACTTTATTTCAAAATGTAGTTTGTCTGACATAATTATGACTACTCCAGCTTTCTTTTGGTGACCATTAGCATGATGGATGGTTCTTTATCTTTAGGTCTAAAATGAGTCTATTGTAAGTAGCATATAGATGGGTCTTATTTTCTTATCCATTCTGATATCCTATGCCTTTTGATTGTAGCATTTAGTCCACAGACATTTAGAGTGAGTACTGAAAAATATGAATTTAGTGCCAGTGTGTTGCCTGTTGAGTTGGAGTTTCTGGTGATGTTCTCTGATCCTTTCTAGTTTTTGTTGCTTTTGGTCTTTTTTGTTTTGTTTTGCCTTTTCTCTACTCAAAGAGTCCTTCTTAAAATTTCTTGCAGAGCTGGTAGTGGTCACAAACTCATTTAGTTTTTGTTTGTCTGGGAAACTCTTTATCTCTCCTATTTTGAATGACAGCCTTGCTGGATAAAGGATTCTTGGCTGCATTTTTTTCCCAGTTAAGTACATTGAATATATCCTGCCACTCCTTTCTTGCCTGCCAAGTTTCTGTGGATAGGTTGCTTCAAACATGATCTGTCTTCCCTTATAGGTTAAGGACTTTCTTTTTCCCTTGCTGCTTTCATAATTCTTTCCTTGTCTGTGTATTTTGTGAATTTGACTATGATATGCCTTGGCGATGGTCAGTTTTTGTTGACTGTAATGGGAGGTCTCAGTGCTTCTTGGATTTTGATGTCTGTGTCCTTCCCCAGATTAGGAACATTTTCTACTATCATTTGCTCACATAAACCTTCTGTTTCTTTCTCTATCTTCATCTTCTGGGACTCCTATAATTCAGATGTTATTCTTCTTTAATAAGTCACTGAGTTTTCTAATTTTTGTATTGTGCTGTTTTGCCTTGTTTCCTCTTTTTTTCTGCTTCATTGTTTTCCATAATTTTATCTTCTATATTGCTGATTTGCTGCTTTGTTTCTTCCATCCCTGCCACTATGGCATCCATTTGAGATTTCATCTTGGTTATAGCATTTTTAACTTAGTCCTGACTAGATTTTATTTCTTTTATCTCCACAGAAATGTATTCAATGCTTTTTTCAACTCAAGCTAGCATTCTTTGTATCATGGTTCTATATTCTAGTTCAGACATCTTGCTTATATCTGTGTTGATTAAGCCCCTGGCTTTATTTTCTTCTTGATCTTTCTTTTGGGGTGAATTCCTTCATTTTTGTCATTTTGCAGGAAGAAAAGAATAAAATAAAAATTAAAAATTAAAAATATTAAAAACAAAACCCAAAATCAAATACAAGAAGCTAGATTCAAGATGTGCTTTGGTTTTCTTGTTGAAAGAATTTTGCTAGAATAGAGAAAAAAAGGGAAAGAAGAATAAGATTAGAAAAAGAATTTAAAAATTAAAAAATTATATAATAGAATATAAGAAAACAAAATGGAAAAAAAAAACAAAAAGTAAAAAATAAAGTAAAAATAATAATTTTTTCTCTTTCTGTATCCAAAGAGGAAGAAAAGAAAGAAAGAACAAAGAATACAGTTTAAGCAAAAACAGAAGCAGAGAAAACGAACAAATAAATGAACCAGCAAATAGAATGAAACCAGAATGAATTTACATCTAGTTTCTCATAAAAATGAAACTATGAAGCCTTCTATAGTCCATACACTAAGCAGGTGGAGTGACTTGTGCTAGTCTTGTAGGGGATGTGCTTGGAGGCCACAGTTGGGCGGGGCTTTGTGTAATGGCTCCGTTCTCTACTAGGTGGCACTGCTTAGCTTATTGGGCTGGATCAGTGTGGTGTGCATGCTTGTGCCCATGCGTGCATGTGTGCCAGTGAGGTGGAAATTGCTTTACCTAGCTCCTTAGTCTCTGGCACAGGAACATTGTGTTCTCACTGACCTGTGATCAAGGACCCCTCCTTTGTGTCAGGCCTCTGTCCACTTCCTGCCTATACCCTGTCCGTGTCCAAGGTGTCAGTCTACCAGGCGGCATCTCCTTTAAGAATTTTATCTCAAATGGGGTTGTGTTTCAAAACTACACACTTCAGAGATCCCTGTGGCTTGAACTCACACCAAGTCTCTGGAGGAGGGTCTCACTGTACAATGGCTGGGTGCCAGCTTGCCACAGAAAACCTTCATGCAATAGCACAGTGGCAGAGGTTCAGAGATTATGGCAAATCACAACACATGGCTGGTGCCAGGTTTCACCACACTCTGGTGTCTCTGTCCCAATACTAGAAAACATGGCTCTTCTTGGGGGTCCACTGGGATCTTTGTCTGTGGGGAGGCTGTATGGCCTCTACCAAATGCACTCCAAGCAGGGGGACCACTTCTCCTCATGTTGCACATGGGCCCCTCAGACCCTGCAGCCTGCTCCTGGGGATTCACCCTTCCTCTCCACCAGAGTACCGCTAGGAACTGAGCTCCGGAACTTCGGACTCTGTGCTCCACTGTTTATAGACTCCTGGTGGTATTGAAACCCTCTCCTTTCTTTGTGTTAGTAGTTTTGGGGGACAGATTTCTTGTTTAGTACTCTGTGAGTGTTTTCACTCTTTCTCTCTCTTTCTCTCCAGCTACTTTCGGCAAGTGCTTTTCTTGCACAATCCCAACGTGCTGTACTCTCCCCCTTTCTCTGCAAAAATAGCTCCCTACCCTCTGCAGCTTTTCTCCCCCTCCACTTCACCTCTTTGCACTGCATACCTGCTGAGTTCTGTGACTCAAGTTATGTAGATTGCAGTGTTAGTCCTCAGATCAATTTCCTAGGTGTGCAAAATGGTTTGGTGCTGATCTACCTGTGTTTCAGGGACAAGACAAGCTCGGGGTCTCCATGCTGATCTGCCATCTTAACTCCTCTTTCCCAGATCTCACGTTTCTTTAAATGAATACCCATTTCCCAGTACAATTTATTAAATAGTCCATAATTTCTTTATTGATCATAAATTGTTCCTTCATACTATACTGAATAATATATATACATGTATCTGTTTCTGGAACCCTCTGTTTAATTTCACTTATGCTTTTTCTCTTTTTACCTAAATATTAAGCTTTACATTTTCAAAATTTTCTTTTTTAATGAGTAACTCATGTACAAGGGTCATAATCCAAGGAGTCCAAAGTGGTATATAGTGAAAGGTAAATCTCATTCTTACCCAAACAACCGTTCAGTTCCCCTTCCAAGAGGCAACATCTGTTATTAGTGTTTTGGTGCATATACATACCAACATGCAAGTATTCTAGTACTATAATGCTTTATTTTGTTAGATTTATAGTATGTTTTCTTTATTAAGTCAAATTCCCTATTTTAAATTAGTTAGAAGCATTTTCTGATGAACTTTAAGATAAACTTGACAAGTTTTATTTTAAGGAAATTGTGTTGGGACTTTTATTAGGATTACATTGAATTATAAATAAGTTTGGGAACATCAGTATCTTTTAGTTAATTAGTTCTTCCCAGTCAGAAACATGCTGTGCTGTCATTTATTCAGGTTTCTTTTCAGTAGTTTGTCGTTTGTTTGTTTAAAGTAAACTTTTTATTGATATGTATAAAAAATTCAAAATCACAAATGTATAGCCCAATGAATATTTTTCAAATGTACAAATCCAGGTATCCACCACCTGGATTGGAAAATAGAAAAATATCACCCCAAACCATCGCTTCATGTCTTTTATCTGTCACCATCCATATTTTGCTTCTCAAGGATAACTACTACCCTGATTTCTTTTACTACAGATTAATTTCACCTATTTTTAAACTTTATGTAAGCAGAATAATACAGTAGGCACTCTTTTGTGTATGGCTTGTTTGCCTCAACATGTTTTTGAGATTCATTCATTTCATTGCACTAGCTACAGTTCATTAATTTTCAGTGCAATGTAGATTCCATTCTATAAATAAATCACAATTTTTATATCCATTCTATTGTTGATAGAAATTTGTATTTTTTTTTTTTACTGAATCCATGTTTACAATTCTCTTGTTTGTACAACTAGGAGTGGAGTTGCTGGGTCATGGGGTATGCATATATTCAACTTAATAGAAACTGCCAAGGAGTTTCCAAAGTTTTTGCACCAAGTTACATGTCCACCAGTACCATACAAGAGTTTCTATCTCTCTCCATCCTTTCTTGCACTTAGTACTGTTATATTTTTAAATTTTATCCATTATAATATGCATATTTTTGTGTCTTATAGTAGTTTAAATTTGCATTTCCCTAATGCCTTATGAGTTTGATTACTGTTACATATGCTGTTTACCATTCAAATGTCTTAAATAATTTTTCTGAAAGTCTGTTGAAGTCATGTACATTTGTCAATTCAATTGTCTATAACTTTCTTCTGTAGCTTTTAATATTCTGAATACTAGTCTATTGTAAGATATATATATTGTATGTGTCTTTTCCCACTCTGTTGAGTTTGTCTTTTTACTCTCTTAATGTTATTTTTTGATGAAGTGATTCATAATTTTAATGTAATTTAATCGATCAATCTTTATTTTATGGTTAGTACTTTTTTATTCCATTCAAGAAATCCTTGTCTATCCCAATGTCATGAAGATATTATCTTCTAGAAGCCACACATACACACAATTTCTATGTTGATATACACATAAAAATGTATATCAAAAGCCAGAGAGAGGAAGGGAGACAAAACATAAGAACTCTTAAATACTAAGAACAAACTGAAGGTTGTTGGAGGGTATGGGAGAGGGGGTGATGGGCACTTGTAGGGATGAGCACTGGGTGTTGTATGTAAACCAATTTGACAATAAATTTTATATATATATATATATATATATCATACAATATCAATAAATATGTATATGCATGTATATGATATAAGATAGTATTAAAGAGTCATTCTTTTTTATGTGGATATCCAATAGATATTCAGTTAATTACAGAATATTTTAAAAAGTCTTGATAATCTGGTAGTATAATTCTCTAACTTTGTCCTTCTAAATTGTAGAATCAGGTTGCCAATTTCCATTCAGTAAAGGACCTTCCTGGAATTTGTATTGCAATTGCACTGAATCTATTTTCAATGTCAGGAATAATTGTTATTTTTACCAAATGGAGTCTTCCAATATGTGAACACGTATATCTGTCTATTTGTTTAGATTTTAATTTTTTCTCCGTATTTTTATATAGTTTTTGCATACAGATTTTGCACAATTTAAAAAATATATTCTTAGATATTTAGTGTTACTTGATACTATTATAAATCTATATTTTTAAAAACTTTATCTTATATATATTTTTGTGGTTATACAGAAATATAATTGAGTTTTGAATATTTATCTTGCAGTCACAGATACTGATGAACCCATTTATTAATAGTATTGATTTGTGCTTTTATGAAATCTTCATATAATTCTATTTTCATTTATTTCAAATTTGTATATATTTAATTTTTTATGACTTGTTTTATTGCCTAGTGCCTCCAATACAATGCCGAATATAAGCGGAGATTGCAGACATCTTTCATTTTATTTGTGACCTGAGAAAAGATTTTCGTTATTTCACAATTAAGCATAGTTTTTGCTATAGTTTTACAGGTGCCCTTCATCAATTTAGGGAAGTTTCTTTTTTACCTTTGGTTTATAAAGCCTTAATATAATATATAAAAATCATGGATGGATGTTGGAATTTTTCCCTAGCTTTACTGAGATATAATTGACATACAACATTGTGTATGTTTAAAGTGCACAACATGAAGATTTGATACACACATATATTGAAAAATGACTACCACAATAAGATTAGTTAACACATGAATGAGTGTTGAGTCTTAACAGATTTTTTTTTGCATTTTGACTTAATCATGTTTTCTCTTTTGTTCTGTAAGTGTGGTGAGCTGCATTAATTGATTTTCAAGTGTTAAACCAACATTTTATTCTCACTATGAACCCTGCTTTTCCAGTTATTTTGCATAACAGAATGGGGTATGTGTGAGTATTCATGTATGTCTATTTTAAAATTTTTGCATGCCTGTTCATAAATGAGATTGGTCTTCAATTTTACTTTATTTGTCAAGTTTTTGTTGGGTTTTGGTATTAAGGTTATGTTAGCTTCTAAAATGAATTGCAGTATGAAACTTTTTTTGTACTCTGGAAGAGATTATGTAAGACTGATGCTATTTATTCTTTATATGTTTAGAAGAAATAATTGGTAATGCCATCTGGACCACAAGTTTTCTTTTTGGGGGAATGCTTTAGTTATAGATTCAATTTTTAAAGCATATATGAATATTCAGATTTTTATTTTCTTTTATTATATTTTTTAGAAAATATCAATTCTTCTAAATTTATGTATATATTGGCATAAAATCTCTTAAAAGTGACATCCTCTCGTCTTTTTAATCTCTATTGGATTTTTAATGATATTTGCCTTTCCATTCCTAAGATTGCTTATTTGTTTTCTTTGTTATTCATCAGCCTAACTGGTGGTTTTTCATTTTCATTGGATCTTTTCTTTAATTGAGGTATAAATGACATACAACAATGTATTAGTTTCAGATGTACGACATAATAATTAAATATTTGTATCTATTAAAAAACAATCACCATAATAACAAGTCTGATTTGCATCCATTACCAGATGTAGTTACACATTTTTTCCTGAGAACTTTTCAGATCTACTCTCAGCAACTTTTAAATATGCAATACAGGGGTGCCTGGGTGGCTCAGTCGGTTAAGTGGCCGACTTCAGCTCAGGTCATGATCTCACAGTCTGTGAGTTTGAGCCCCGCGTCGGATTCAGATTCTGTGTCTCCCTCTCTTGCTCCCTTCTCTTGCTCCCTTCTCTTGCTCACGCTCTGTCTCTATGTCTCTCAAAAATAAAATAAAAAACTTAAAAAAATTTTTAAATATGCAATACGGTATTGTTAACTATAGTCACCATGCTGTATATTAAATATATATGGCTTATTTATTTTATAAGTGGAAGTTTGTACGTTTGACTCCCTTCACACATTTCACCTGCTGCCAATCTCCTACCTCTGGCAACCTGTTCTATGAACTTGGCAGGGTTTTGTTTTGTTTTGTTTTGTTTTGTTTTAGATTTCACATGCAGGTGAGAATGTATACTACTTGTCTTTTTCTATCTCACTTATTTCACTTAGTGTAGTGCCCTCAAAATCCATCCATATCGCCACAAATGGCAAGACTTCATTCTTTTTTTATGAGTGAATAATATTCCATTGTATGTGTGCATGTGTGCGTATGTGTGTGTGTATCACATTTACTTTATCCATTTATGTGTCAGTGGACATTTAGACTGTTTCCATATCTTGGGTATTGTGAATAGTGCTGCAATCAACATGGGGGTGCACATATCTTTTCAAGTTAGTATTTTCATTTCTTTAGATAAATGTCCATAAGTGGAATTGCTGAATCATATGGTAGTTTATTTTTTTATGTTGGGGAATCTTCATACTCTCTATAGCAGCTGCACCAATTTAAATTTCTACCAACGGTACACAAGAGTTTTCTTCACATCCTTGCCAACGCTTGTCATATCAGCTAGGCCACAAACCTCATTAACTTTATTCTACTGTAGTCATACAATAATTTTTTACATACACTCATTTATATTTGTGTGTTTGTAGTTCTTTTGTGTGTGTATGTGTTTGTAGTTCTACGCAATTTAATCCCATGTGTAAATTGCATCCCGTATGCAATTTAATCCCATGTGCAGATTTAATCCCACAATCAAGATACAGAACTATTATAATTACCACAAAGAAATTCCTTCATGTTAGCCCTTTATAGTAGCACCTACTATTCCCCATCCTTGTCTCTTTCCCTGGAAACCATTAATCTGTTTTCTGTAGTTTTGCCAGTTTGATAATACTATATAAACATAATTATATAATTGTATATTATGTACCCTTTTGGGGATTTGCTTTTAAAAATTAATGAACATTATTTTTAGAGCAGTTTTAGGTTTACATAAAAATTGAGCAGTAAATACAGAGCACCCTTTCCCCTTCTCCTCCAGATTTTCCTTATTGTTGACATCCTGCATTAGTGTATAATTGATAAACAACTATTAATAAACTATTGATAACCTAAGTCTATAGTTTGCAGTTAAGTTTCCTCTTTGTGCTCTTTAGTTATGGGTTTTGACAAATGTATAATATCATGTTAGCACATTATAGTATCATGCAGAATAGTTTTACTAGCCCTAAAATTCCCCGTGTTCTACTTATGCATCTCTTCCTCTCTTCTCCATAAACCCCTGGCAAAAACAAATCTTTTTAGTCTTTTTATTGTTGCCTTTTCAAGAATATCCTGTAATTGAAATCATACAGTATGTAGCCTTTTCAGACTGGCTTTTTTCCCACTTTGCAATATGAATTTAGGGTTTCTCCATGCATTTTCATTGCTTAATAGCTCATATCTTTTATGGCTGGATAATGTGTTGTATGGATGTACTAAAATTTGTTTATCCATTCATCCATTGATAGGCATCTTGGTTGCTTACAGTCTTTGGCAATTGTGAATAAAGTTACTATTAACAACCTCGTGTACACTTTTTCATGTACATAAGTTTTCAACTTGTTTGGGTAAATACTAAAAAGCACAATTGCTGGATCATATGGTAAGACTATGTTTAGCTTTATAAGTAACTGTCAGATTGTCTTCTAAAATGGCTATAATTTTCATTTCCCCCAGGAATGAATGAGAGTTTCTGTTGCCCTCCATCCTTTCCAACATTTGTTATGGTCAATATTTTGGATTTTAACCATTCTAACAAATGGTAATGATATCTCATTATTGTTTTAATCTGCAATTCGCTAATGATAAGTGATATTGAGAATCTTTTCATATGCTTATTTATCATCCGTTTATCTTCTTTGGGAAAAGATTGACATTCTTACTAAGCATGATACTTTTGAGATCCATCCAAGTTATTGCCTGCGTCAGCAGTTTGTTCCTTTTATTGCTCAGTAGTATTGTGTAGTACAGGTGTACCAGGACTTGTTTAGCGATTTACCTGTTGAAATACTTTTATGTTGTCCCCAGTTTCAGGCTATTTAGAATAAATCTGCTGTGAACATCAGAATATATGTTTTTGTGTTTCAATAAAATTTCATTTCTCCAGGACAAGCACCCAAAATTGTGATTCATAGATCTTATGGTATGTACATGTTTACTTTTTAAAGAAACTGCCAAATAATTTTCCATACCTCTTATATAGTTGACCCTTGAACAACATGGGTTTGAACTGTGAGGGTCCACTTATATGTGGATTCGTTTTTATAAATACAGTACAATACTATAAATGCATTTTTTCTTCCTTATGATTTTCTTAATGACATTTTCATTTCTCTACCTTACTTTATTATAAGAATACAGTATATAATACATATAGCATATAAAATATATGTTAATCAAGCATGTTTTTGGTAAGGCTTGGTAAGTCAACAGTAGGTTATTAGTTGTTAAGTTTTTGGGGAATCAAAAGTTGTATGTGAATTTTTGGCTATGCAGGTTAGTGCCCTTAACCCCTGTGTTGTTCAAGGGTCAACTGTAGTATTTTATATTCCAACCAGAATTATTTTTTAAATTTTGCTTTACACATTTGTTCGTATTGTACCCAATTACTAGTGTTGCAAGTTTTTATCACAAATAGATATTGGAATTTTTTTCAAATGTTTATTTTTGAGAGAGAAAGAGAGAGAGAGAGAGAGCAGGGGAGGGGCAGAGAGAGAGGGAACACAGAATCTAAAGGAGGCTCAACTCTGAGCTGTCAGCATAGATCCCGACTTGGGGCTTAAACCAATAAACTGTGAGATCATGACCTGAGCTGAAGTCAGATGCTTAACCAACTGAGCCACCCAGGTGCCCCATATTGGGGCACCTCTGAAAGTTTTGATATTATTTTTCTGCATAAGTCGATATGATCATATGATGTTTTCCTGCTTTCTCCTCTAGGATTTTGATGGTTTCCTGTCTCACATTTAGATCTTTCATCCATTTTGAGTTTATTTTTGTGTATGGTGTAAGAAGGTGGTCTAGTTTCATTCTTCTGCATGTTGCTGTCCAATTCTCCCAGCACCAACTGCTAAAGAGACTGTCTTTTTCCATTGGATATTCTTTCCTGCTTTGTCGAAGATGAATTGGTCATACATTTGTGGGTCCAATTCTGGGTTCTCTACTCTATTCAATTGGTCTATGTGTTTGTTTTTGTGCCAATACCGTACTGTCTTGATGACTACCGCTTTGTAGTAGAGATTAAAGTCTTGGATTGTGATGCCTCCCGCCTTGGTTTTCTTCTTCAGTGTTACTTTGGCTATTCGGGGTCTTTTGTGGTTCCATACAAATTTTAGGATTGTTTGCTCTAGCTTTGAGAAGAATGCTGGTGCAATTTTGATGGGGATTGCATTGAATGTGTAGATTGCTTTGGGTAGTATTGCCATCTTAATGATATTTATTCTTCCAATCCATGAGCATGGAATTTTTTTCCATTTCTTTGTGTCTTCTTCAGTTTCCTTCATAAGCTTTCTATAGTTTTCAGCATACAGGTCTTTTACATCTTTGGCTAGGTTTTCTAGGTATCTTATGGTTTTTGGTGTAATTGTAAATGGGATTGGGTTCTTTATTTCTCTTTATGTTGCTTCATTATTCGTGTATAAAAATGCAACAAACTTCTGTACATCGATTTTGTACCCTGCAACTTTACTGAATTCATGTATCCATTCTAGCAGTCTTTTGGTGGGGTCTTTTGGGTTTTCCATGTAGAATATCATGTCATCTGCGAAAAGTGAAAGTTTGACTTCTCCGACAATTTTGATGCCTTTTATTTCATTTTGTTGTTTGATTGCTGATTCTAGGACTTCCAACACTATATTAAACAACAGTGATGTGAGCGGACATCCCTGTTGTGTTCCTGATCTCAGGTAGAAAGCTCTCAGTTGTTCCTCATTGTGGATGATATTAGCTGTGGGATTTTCATATATGGCTTTTATGATGTTTAAGTATGTTCCTTCAATCCTTACTTTCTTGAGGGTTTTTATTAAGAAAAGATGTTATGTTTTGTCAAATGCTCTTTCTGTATCTATTGACAGGATCATATGGTTATTATCCTTTCTTTTATTAATGTGATGTATCACATTGATTGATTTGTAAATATTGAAGCAGTCCTGTAGCTCAGGAATGAATCCCACTTGATCATGGTGAATAATTCTTTTTATATGCTGTTGAATTCGATTTGCTAGTATCTTGTTGAGAATATTTGCATCTATGTTCATCAGGGATATTGGTCTGTAGTTCTTTTTTGTGAAGTTTCTGTCCGGTTTCGGAATCAAGGTAATGCTGGCTTCATAGAATGAGTTCAAAAGTTTTCCTTCCATTTCTATTTTTTTGAACAGCTTGAGAAAGATAGGTATTAACTCTGCTTTAAATGTCTGGTAGAATTCCCCAGGGAAGCCATCTGGTCGAGGACTCTTATTTGTTGGGAGATTTTTGATGACTGATTCAATTTCTTCACTAGTTATGGGTTTGTTCAAATTTTCAATTTCTTCCTGTTTGAGTTTTGGTAGTGTGTGTCTGTTTAGGAATTTGTCTATTTCTCCCAGGTTGTCCGATTTGTTGGCATATATTTTTTCATAGTATTCCCTGATAATTGCTTGTATTTCTGAGGGATTGGTTGTCATAAATCCATTTTCATTCATGATTTAACCAACGGAATGGGAAAAGATCATCGCAAATGACATATCGGATAAAGGACTAATATCTAAAATCTATAAAGAACTTACCAAACTCCACACCCGAAAAACAAACAACCCAGTGAAGAAATGGGCGGAAGATATGAATAGACACTTCTCCAAAGAGGACATTCAGATGGCAAATAGACACTTGAAACGATGTTCAATGTCACTCATCATCAGGGAAATACAAATCAAAACCACACTGCGATACCACCTCACACCAGTCAGAGTGGCTAAAATAAACAAATCAGGAAACTATAGATGCTGGCGAGGATGTGGAGAAGTAGGCACCCTCCTACATTGTTGGTGGGAATGCAAACTGGTGCAGCCACTCTGGAAAACAGTGTGGAGGTTCCTCAAATAAATGAAAATAGAGCTACCCTATGATCCAGCAATAGCCCTGCTAGGAATCTACCCAAGAGACACAGGATTGCTGATGCATAGGAGCACGTGTACCCCAATGTTCATAGCAGCACTTTCGACAATAGCCAAAACATGGAAAGAAACTAAGTGCCCATCAACTGACGAGTGGATAAAGAAGATGTGGTACATATTTACAATGGACTACTATGTGGCAATGAGAAAAAATGAAATCTGGCCATGCGTAGCAACATGGATGGAACTGGAGGGTATTATGTTAAGTGAAATAAGTCAGTCAGAAAAAGACAGATACCATATGTTTCCACGAATAGGTGGACTTGGTGAGACTAAGCAAAAACCAGGGGGAGGGGAAGAGGGGAAAGAAAAAAAAGACACAGAGAGGGAGGGAGATAAAACATAAGAGACTCTCAAAGACTAAGAACAAACTGAGGGTGAGGGAGATGGGGGGGGAGAGGGGGTGATGGGCACATGTTGGGATGAACACTGGGTGTTTTATGTAAACCAATTTGAAAATAAACTATTTTAAATTAAAAAAAAAAGAATATATCCTTTTGGGTTCTCTCTCTTTTCTTTTTGAGAAGCCTGGCTAGAGGTTTATCAATTTTGTTTATTTTTTCAAATAACCAACTCTTAGTTTCATTGATCTGTTCTACTCTTTTATTGAGATTCTATGTTGTTTATTTCTGCTCTGATCTTTATTATTTCTGTTCTTCTGATGGGTTTGAAGTTTCTTTGTTGTTCTGCTTCTAGTTCCTTCAGATATGCTGTTAGATTTTGTATTGGGATTTTTCTTGTTTCTTGAGATAGGCCTCGATTGCAATGCATTTTCCTGTTAGGACTGCCTTTGCTGCATCCCAAAGGGGTTGGATTGTTGTGTTTTCATTTTCATTTGTTTCCATATATTTTTAAAATTTCTTCTGTAATTGCCTGGTTGACCCATTCGTTCTTTAGTAGGATGTTCTTTAACCTCCATGTATTTGGAGATTTTCCAAACTTTTCCTGTGGTTGATTTGAAATTTCTTAGCATTGTGATCTGAAAGTGTGCATGGTATGATATCAATTTTGTTGTATTTATTGAGGGCTGTTTTGTGAACCAGTGTGTGATCTATCTTGGAGAATGTTCATGTGCTCTCGAGAAGAATGTATATTCCGCTGCTTTTGGGTGAAAAGTTCTAAATATATTTGTCAAGTATATCTGGTCCAGTGTATCATTAAGGGCCATTGTTTCTTTATTGATTTTCTGTCTAGATGATCTTTCTATTGCTATAAGTGGAGTTTTAAAGTCCCCTGCAGTTACCACATTCTTACCAATAAGATTGCTTATGTTTGTGATTAATTGTTTTATATATTTGGATGTTCCAGAATTGGGCGCATAAACATTTATAATTGTTAGCCCTTCTTCAAGGATAGACCCCATAATTATTATATAATGCCCATCTTCATCTCTTGTTACAGTCTTTAGATTAAAATCTAGTTTGTCTGATATAAGTATGGCTACTCCAGCTTTCTTTTGACTTCTAGTAGCATGATAGATGGTTCTCCATCTCCTGACTTTCAATCTGAACTTGTGCTCATGTATAAATGGGTCTATTATAGAGAGTACATAGATGGGTCTTGTTTTTTTATCCATTCTGCTACCGTATGTCTTTTTTTTTTTTTATTTTTTTTTTATTTTTAATTTCAGTCTCTTTTTTTTTTTTTTTTGATTTTTTTTTTATTATAATAGTTTATTTTCAAATTGGTTTACATATAACACCCAGTGTTCATCCCAACATGTGCCCTTTTTAATACCCATCACCCCTCTCCCCCCTCCCTAATCCCCCTTACCCTCAGTTTTTTCTTAGTCTTTGAGAGTCTCTTATGTTTTATCTCCCTCCCTCTCTGTGTCTTTTTTTTCTTTCCCCTCTTCCCCTCCCCCTGGTTTTTGCTTAGTCTCACCAAGTCCACCTATTCGTGGAAACATATGGTATCTGTCTTTTTCTGACTGACTTATTTCACTTAACATAATACCCTCCAGATCCATCCATGTTGCTACACATGGCCAGATTTCATTTTTTCTCATTGCCACGTAGTAGTCCATTGTATATAAGTACCATAACTTCTTTATCCATTCGTCAGTTGATGGGCACTTGGTTTCTTTCCATGATTTGGCTATTGTCGAAAGTGCTGCTATGAACATTGGGGTACACGTGCTCCTATGCATCAGCATTCCTGTGTCTTTTGATTGTAGCATTTAGTCTATTTACATTCAGTGTTATTATTGAAGGTTATGGGTTTAGAGTCATTGTGTTATCTGTATGTTTCATGCTTGTGGTGATGTCTCTGGTGCTTTGCAGTCTTTGCAATACTCACAAAAATTATTGCCTACTCCATGTTTGTGAAGACTTCTATTTTTCCTTCACAGAGTCCCCCTTAGGATCTCTTGTAGGGCTGATTTAGTGCTGATGAATTCCTTCAGTTTTTGTTTGTTTGGGGAAAGCTTTATCTCTCGTATTCTGAATGACAGGCTTGCTGGATAAAGGATTCTTGGCTGCATATTTTTCCTATTCAAAGACTTTTCGCTTCAACACTGCTTTATTTGTGAGAGGAGGGAACTTCTGATCCCTCTATTTCTCTGCCATGTTGACCACTTGCAGTAAACTCCTCTGTCCATTAAATTTTTTTCGATAAAAAAACCCTGCTATCTGGCAATTCCAAATTCTCCACATCCTTACCAGCACTTGCTAATTTGTTTGTTTTCTTTTCTTTATAGATATTTTAAACATGGTTGTAAAATATTCTCTTGCTTATTATGGATTTAATTTTCATTTCCTTAATGACTAGTGACATTGAGCATCTTTTCAATTGTTTGTTGGCTATTTGTATAGCTTTGGAGAAATGGCTATTCGAGTATTTTTACAATTTTTTAAAATTAGTAGCAAGCAGGGAACTTTATTTATGTGATACTTCTTTTTAATACCTTTATTGAGATATGATACACATAGCATAAATTTTACCCTTTGCCCATCTTTTAATTGGGTTGTTTGGCTTTGTTGTTGTCAGTGTTTTTTATATTAAGGATACTAAATCTTCATCATATATATGATTAGCAAATATTTTCTCCCATTTGTCTTTTCACTTTCTTGACTGTATCTTCTAATGCACAAAAGTTATTAATTTTGATGGAGTCCAATTTATTTTTTCTTTGGTTCCTTGTGCTTTTGGTGTCTCTAAGAAACTATTGCCTAGTCCATATTTGTGAAGACTTACTTCTATTTTTCTTTCTAAGAATTTCATAGTTTTAGCTCTCATATTTAGGCCTTTGATTCATTTTGAATTAATTTTTGTATGCTGTGTAAAAAAGATCCACTTCCTTGTTTTTGCATGTCGATATCCAGTTGCGTTCATTTTTCTCATCTTTTTTTTCCTCTTCAGACTGAAAAAATTAATTAAACTCTCTTCAAGTTTGATGATTCTTTTTTTTTGCTGCTCAAGTCTGTTGTTGAATCCCTCTAATGAATTTTTCATTCTACTTATTATATTTTTCAACTTCAGGATTTACAACTTCTATTTATTTATTGTTATTCTTTATTTGGTGAGACATTGTTCTCCTGGTTTATTTTAGTTCTTTGAACATATTTAAAACAATTGATTTGGGGATGCTTGGGTTTCTCAGTTAGTTAAGTGTTTGATTCTTGATTTCAGCTCAGGTCATAATCTCACAGTTTGTGAATTCAAGCCCCATGTTGGCCTCTGCACTCATGGGGCAGAGCCTGCTTGGGATTCTTTCTCTTTGCCCACTCCCCCTAGCTCTCTCAAAATAAATAAATAAACTTAAAAAATAAAACAATCAATTTGAAGTCTCTGTTTAGTAAGTACAATATCCAGCCTCATTTGGGATAGTTTGCATTTCCTACTTTTCTGTGAATGTACCATAATTTCTCTTATCTTTACATGTCTTGTGATCTTTTATTTTTAAAGTGGACATTATGAATATTATATTATATTACTACAGAGATCAAATTCTCCCCATCTTACACCACAGGATTTTTTGTTGCTGCTTTTTGTGGGTTATAGCTTTTTGTTTGTTTAGTAGCTCTTCTAAGCCATTTTCTAAATATTATATTCTTTGTTCTCGTGGTCACTGAAGTCTGTGTTTTGTTAGCTAGTCAGCTAGTGATTTACCAGAAATTTCCTTAAATAATGAGAACTAAAAAAGAAACAAAACACTATATCTCCTGGGTCTTCTACTTTCCGTGGGTTGAGAGTCCAGAGTCATCACTCAGCCATTGCTGGTGCTCTGTTCACAGAGGAAGGGATTATCATGTCAGACCATCTGTACTGTTGGATAGAGTTGGGAGTTCAGACTGTACTTGGTCTCTCCTGGCCCTCGCTTTTGATGGTGGGGATTTGTAGTGGTTGACTAGGGTAGGGCATGTCTTGTTGGTAAGTTTTCTGTCTTGCTGGACTGCCCCCTTTCTTGATTCTTTGGCTAGAATGAACAGGCTTTTGTTAGGCGTGTGTGTGTGTGTGTGTGTGTGTGTGTGTGTGTGTGTGTGTGGTCTACTTCTTTCTGCAGGCTTTTCCAGTACATAGTTTAGGATAAATAGGAGGTAAAAAGAAAATGAAGGGATCTCACTGCTGTTTTGTTCCATAAGTCCCAAGGTCCCTAGCCAGTCTTCCCTTCTCTTCCACCTCTCAGCATCCCTTTAATGATTTTCTGTTGCATTATGTGTAGAGTTTTAATTATGGTGACTTGGAAGGAATAGGGAGAAATAAATTTACTGTCATCTGGAAACAGAAGTCCTCTGTTATAATTTTCAGAAAGTATTTGCTTTAGCTTCTGGCAGGCAGTTAAAGTGGAAGCAGATCACTTTAATTCAATTAGATATTAAGACACTTCAAGGATGAGGTTGTTTGATTGTTGTTTGTTTTGGTACGGCATTATATATATTTTTTAAATGTTTATTTTAAGAGAGAGGAAGGGAGGGAGGGAGGGAGTGGGGGAGTGAGAGAGAAGGGGAGACAGAATCCCAAGCAGGCTCTGCACTGTTAGCACAGAGCCCCATGTGGGGCTTGACTTCACGAACTGTGACATGACCTAAGCCACCCAGGTGCCACAGACATTACATCTTTGTAAAGCACTTTTACTCTTTGTGTAAAAATTTAGGGGCTTATTATGGATTCTTTGCTTTCTTGGGCAACAAGCTCCTTAAGACTGCTGATAACTGCTTACCTTGTCATCTTTTTAACATCTCTTTTCTACTTGTGTTCTCCAGCATAGCCATTCAGAAATCAGTAAATCTCTCTATGGAAAATGTGGCTCAGACTATCACGCCTATTTCTCTTTCTTCTCCCTTTTCCCAAATCTTGTTACTTGATTCTTGTTATTTGAATTCCTAAACTTTGATTTTTGTTTCATCATCTCCATGAAACTGTAGAAAGCTCTGCTTAGTTTTTCTATTTTTAGCTGCTTTTTCTGCTTAAATTTTAAACATTTCTGCCTGTGTTTCTTGCCAGCCAGCTAGTTCCTACAGAGATTAAGAGGTATAGTATATCAGGTTTCCCTTCACTCCAGGATCTCAATGAGTTTCCCTTCACTCCAGGATCTTTGCCTCAAATTCTGTTTGCCTTGGTACAATTTGATGGAATAAAACACACACACACACACACACACACACACACACACACACACACACACACTTTACCTCAAATTTCTAGATCTTCTTGGTGATTAACTTAGTCTGTTGTATAAAGTCTCTCACAACTATAGCAAAAGTTGTTAGTAAAGTTTTATAGTTTCCTTTAAATAGATTTTCAAATATATTTTGTTAAATGTATTTCTCAATTTTTATAGTTTTGCTGTTAATATAAATATTCCTTTTTTCCCATTACGTTCTCTAATTGGTTATTGCTGGTGTTTACAAAGGATGTTAACTGGTATCTTTTTATAGCAGAGAAATTCTTTAGTCCAGAGTGACAGTTTTTCTCTTTTAATATTTATCCTTTTTTTCTTAGCTTAACTCACTGACTTGGGTTTTATAATAATACATGAAACAGTAGTAACGTTAACAGTTAATTTAATCTCCTTTCTCACTTTATCAAGAATTCTTTTAATGTTTCACCATTAAGTATAAAGTTTTCTGTAGACTTCATATTAATATATTTTATCCAATTTAGATGTTTAAAAAAACATTCTTTGTTAAGTCAAGTTGGTTTTTTTAACAGGTATGAAGTATTAACTCTTATAAACATCTATCTCATTTCCTGAAATATTTTTCAAGTTTTCACTAAGTTGCCGACTTCTTTCTCTAGTTTTATATTCTCTTTGGTCTTTCCAAATCATTCTCTAATTGGCTAGCTTATGTTGT
Organism: Paguma larvata; assembly: GCA_030068075.1. Lineage (NCBI taxonomy): Eukaryota > Metazoa > Chordata > Mammalia > Carnivora > Viverridae > Paguma > Paguma larvata. The sequence goes on along the minus strand of CM057830.1, from coordinate 119,901,170 downwards.
TTCAGTTATTTAATTCTACCTTAAAGTAAATTTTATTTTTTGTTTATCTCCTTGAAGACTCTTGCCTTTTAAAAATATCTGTACCCCCATTCTTGGAACAGCATATGTCCCTTGCTATATAGTCAATAATTTATGCAATTAATTCTTATTAATATTTTTGTCATATTTGATTATGCAGAATTGGTAGAGGTGAAATTTTCTAAATTAAGCAAAGTTTAGACCTAGGGAAAGGAAGGTAAATATGGACCCAGTGCTTTTTATGCTCCTGCTTCATTCTCAGTTGATATTTTTCTGAATTATAGAATATTGGACCTAGAAGTTTAGTTATCATCTAGTTCAAGCCATTTATCTTATAAATGAAGAGATTGAGAGCTAGTAGAGAAACTCAGTTGGCCCAAACTCAGAACTAATGTTAAAACATAAGAGACTCTCAAAGACTAAGAACAATCTGAGGGTGAGGGAGGTGAGGGAGGTGAGGGAGGGGGGAGAGGGGGTGACGGACATTAAAGAGGGCACGTGTTGGGATGAACACTGGGTGTTATATGTAAACCAATTTGAAAATAAACTATTATAAAATTAAAAAAAAAAGACTTGGAAAAAAAAAACAAAAACAAAACACAAATCCAAATCAATTTCCAAAAATTTACCTGTGTTGCAAAAACAGATGGCATTATACAGACATGATCTTGTCTTTGAGGTGTGGTAATTATCATGAGTTCTCTACTCTCATTCCTCCTCTTGACACACAGGCAATGTGCAGTGGTATAGATTTGCATGGGCTTAAGGCAATGACACAGACTGCAGGAGAGAGAAAAGAGATTTTCTTCCTCCAGCTTCTGGGATAGCTTCTGCTTTGGTTCACCATTTAAGTATGAACATTATTCCTTAGGGTGATCATGTACTATTGTGTTTCTGGATTTTAATGTATGAAAGCATCTCGGATAGACTTTGGTTTTGTTACCTTCAGTTGCCTTCTAGCTTCAAGTATCATGCTGGATTTGTATCTGAGATTCCTGAACTCTGAAATAAAGCTGAATTGTAGAACTTTTGGGAGGGGCGTATGAGTGAGCCAAAGAAGCAGGAAACAGGATTAATGGCTTTGGCAGAAACCAGAAAACTCTGGTTTTAAGAACTACATGGTTTTTGTACTTCAGACAGCTATATCAGATTTCTAAATCCCTTAGTGCTGGTTTTTACATGGCCTTATTCAAATCTCTCTATCCTGTAGTCTCCACTGTTCTCCTAGATGGTCATCAAGCAGAAGTACTTCCCCCTATCACAATAGTATAACTGAATTCTCACTATCATAGGAACCCCTTCAGAAAAGACTCACTTTTAAGTAAGCTATGGATTAACGACACTTACCCAGAAATCAGAAGTCTCAGTCCCTCTCTGACACTTATTAGTTATTGGTTTGTGACCAAGTAAAAACTTCTTTGTGTTTTAGATTCCTATTCCTTGTATAGGTTAAAAAATTCTTACCTTGCTTACCTGTCAGGATTGTGATAAGAATAAAATCTGACAATAAATGGCAAAATACATCATAAGTGTACAGATAGAATTCATTATTAATGTAACACTGTTTGCAACAGTTTATTGGATGTCCATTTTATGCAGTTTACTGTTATATATAATATATAATATGTATTATACACTAATATATAAATGTATTATATATATAATTTTCTCATCAAATCATCACACAGTCCAGAAGAAACAGCTATTATTATCCTTTTCTTTGAGATAGAGAAACTAACTATATTAGTTTCTGTTGCTGATGTAACAAACTACACAAAATCTAGCAGTATAAAGCAACACATATATTTTTTTAATCTCACAATTCTGTAAGTCAGAAGTTTGGTTGACTAAGATAGGTCCTCTGCTTAGAGAGCCTCACAAGGGTGAAATAAAAATGTTGTCAGGGCTGCATTTCTTTTTGGAGGCTTTGGGGATAAATCTGTTTCCAAGTTCATTCAGATTATTGACCAATTTCAGTTCCGTGTGGTTGTTGAACTGAGGTACCCGTTTCCTAACCGGCTGTTGGCCAGAGGTCTTCCTTAGCTTCTAGAGGCCACCTGCATTCCCTGGTTAAGGATCCTTTCATCTTCAAAAGCAGAAAAAAGAGGATTGGGTTCCTCTCATGCTTCGAATCTCTCCTGCTTCCACTCTTCCTTTTCTGCTTTTAAGAACCCATGTGATTACCCTGGGCTTATGTAGATAATCCAGAATGATCTATTTTAAGGTCAGTTGATTATTAACTAATTCCATTTGTAAAGTCTTTTTGACCTTGTAGTGTTAACATATTCATGGACTTAATACTAGTGGGTGAAGATCATGGGGACCAAAGTCTTGTTACCACACTAAGTGAGACATTTTATTTAATTTTGATGTCTATGTTCTTAACCAGAAAACTAATAATAATATTAATAAAACATAAATTAATGAATATAAGTATTTCATACATTTCAAAGTGATGTGTATATATGTGTTTGTTTGTATATACTTATATCCTCTCTGCTTAAGGGACTAGATGTTTCTTACCAAAAATTTCTGCCCCAGATTCTTATTTGCAGTGTTGAGGTTCCCACTGTCTGTTATCCATTTTAGCTCTTCAACATAAAGACTTTGATTCCTACTACAGAAGGTGGTGTTGAGATATCTACTGATATATTTGCCAAGTAAGTAAACTACCAAGGTTGACTTATATTTTAGATGCAGAAGTTCCCAGAAGAGCTTAAAAACTATTCCTATAGAGTCTTCCTTTCAGCTGTTCTAGAATTGTCAAAGAACATTAAACTGTAACTTCTTTCTCCCTTCACCAGCATCAACTTTGTTCTCTATTTGTACTCTATTATACACCCTTTGAGCCCAATATGCACACAGCAACCAAATTCTCTCCCCAATATGCAGATACGTTTGTCACAACTCCTTCAGTGGTTTCTCTTTGCTCTAAAAATGAAACCTAAGCTTTTTGTAGTGGCTTGCAAGACGATCCCTAAATTGGTTGCTGTTTACCTTTCTGGCCTTGGTTATAGCCATCTCCTCTTCTCTGTTTTTGTGCCAGAAGTACTGAGCAACTTTCATATTTTCCAGCATAGTGTGATCTCTTGCCCCTTTCAATCTTCCTATGTGATAGAAAATTCTTTTCAGTCTGAACTTGATGAGTTCATCATTGAAGTCTCTGTTCAAATGTTACCTCCTTAATGATATCTTCCTTTATTCCCCAAATCTCGCTTTAAATATTTTTTGTATATTTTCATTGCACCCTTTATTTTCCTTCTCATTGTACTGTTATCAAACTTTAATTTCTAATTCTTCCAGTAATCTATTAACTCCTTGAAGGTGAGCATCATGTCTATTATATTAGATATCGTGTTGTCAGAACTTAGCATGATTGTGAAATATTTTGCTCAGAACATAAATAAATGAGCAAAACCTGTGTCTTCTCAAGCATTTACTCTCCTAGTCTGAGTGGGTGTGATAATGCATCTCTATTTTCTTAAGATATAAAAATTTAGGACTAGGATTAATCTTTCATAACCATTCTTGCCCCAGCACTGATCTGGGTGGTATGTACTAGACTAAGAAGTTTGTCTCTTGGGAACTGTGCTCTAAATTGATCAGATGTTAGTTCTCGCCAAGCCAACAATCAAACTGAGACTTTAAAGGTTTTCCCCTTGGAGGATGACCAAATATTAGTATATCATGACTATCTCCTAAAGCATCTTAGAAATACTTTCCCACACGATGCTTCTGTACTTCTTTTCTATGTTCCTTCCTATGGCCGTTTGATTCCCTTCCATGTTTATTTGCCTATGTACTGTGGTATGAACACATAATGTGGTTGTATACTTTTATACCTAGGGCCACCTACTCCTATACCATGACCATTTGCTTATGCACCATGGCTGTCTAAGCATGTATTCTCATATATTTTGCTGTCTATTCATAAATCTATGTTTTTTTAAAATTATGGTTGTCTACTACTTAAGGACCATCTGCTCCAATACTATGGTTGTTTGCTTCTGCATTATGGCTCTCTCTGTAGAATTGTGGACTTAGGTTCATGTATCATGATTGTTTCATTATAATTATCTGATTCTGTATAGTCAGTAATATTGTAATCACATTGTAGGTGACAGAAGGTGACAACACTGACTGTGATGAGCAGTGCATAATCAATAGAATTATCAAATCATTGTGTTGTGCATATGAAACTAATAAAACATTGTATGTCAACTATATTTCAATTAAAAAAGAATATAAGAAGAGGTGCCTGGATGGCTCTGTCAGTTAAGCATCTGACTTTGGCTCAGGACATGGTCTCACATTTCGTGGGTTCAAGCCCTGCATCAGGCTCTGTGCTGACAGAGCCTGGATCTTGCTTCGGATTCTGTGTCTTCATCTCGCTCTCTGCCCACCCTCTGCTTGTGCTCTCTCTCTCTCGCTCGCTCGCTCGCTCTCAAAAATAAATAAATAAACTTAAAAATGTAACATAAGAAAAAAGCTGGTGCTGCACCTTCACTATGGCCTTTGGTTCCTATTTCATGTCTTCTGCTAATTTTCCTTTTTTTTTTTTAACCATGGTTATCATTATCAGTGACTTTAATGTTCTTACATTATAGACATCATGGCAAACAAATGTCATCTTTGATTATGTAACATCGTCAGCTCTTTTTTTTTTATTATAATAGTTTATTTTCAAATTGGTTTACATATAACACCCAGTGTTCATCCCAACATGTGCCCTTTTTAATGCCCATCACCCCCTCTCCCCCCTCCCTCATCCCCCTTACCCTCAGTTTTTTCTTAGTCTTTGAGAGTCTCTTATGTTTTATCTCCCTCCCTCTCTGTGTCTTTTTTTCCTTTCCCCTCTTCCCCTCCCCCTGGTTTTTGCTTAGTTTCACAAAGTCCACCTATTCGTGGAAACATATGGTATCTGTCTTTTTCTGACTGACTTATTTCACTTAACATAATACCCTCCAGTTCCATCCATGTTGCTACACATGGCCAGATTTCATTTTTTCTCATTGCCACGTAGTAGTCCATTGTATATAAGTACCATAACTTCTTTCGTCAGCTCTTAATGCACTGTAGTCATTTGAACATTCACCACTATAGTCACCTACTGCTGCACTATAGGCACCTTTTTCAGCAGTATGGTGATATGAGCACATGCTGAGGTTTATGTATCATGGCAGTATGAACTTAATCATAGCACAATTTCCTGCCCCAAGGTCACATCATCACCTTAACACATGCCATGGTCACCTTGGCACAAATCATAGGCAACTGATTGTATATTTAAATTACATCTATGTTTTTTTTTCCCCTGAAGCATAACTTTGCTATTCTAACATGAGTCTCTGTACTTTAGATATCCATGCAAGCACTATGGCCTTCTGTTCCTGAATCAGAAGTATAGCAAGAGCTTATGCATATTAACCTGAACCATGATCATAATGTCATTATTATGGTCTTTAAATATATGTCAGTGTCTACCCATGTGCCATGGTTATTTCAGCACTTACCATGGTCATTTTTTCTTGGTATTATTATTCTTTGGGTAGAGCCATGGCCTATAACTTCCATGTTACATACAATTTACATTTTTGGTTGTTTACCTTAACATTCACCATGACATTGTATACTTGTACTGGAGCTTTAAGCCACTGTAATATGATTACTAGCTCATGAATCATTATTTTCTTGATAAGTTACATTATTTAAATATATCAATATATATATATATATATATACACATATTGATATATGTATATATCAATATAGTCTTGTGTGCAATGTTGAATACAGTTATAAGATAGATACTTGTAAGGTACTTCTGGTAGATAAATGTCAGCACACTTTACTGTGGCTGAAATATGTCTACTCATTATGGCTAACTGATAATATTTGGGGGCTTTCTAAGTGTATATTTTGTTCAGTTGGTAAAATTACAGAGACATATATTTTATATAACATACAGTCATTTAATCATGTGCCATGACATCTCAGTTTGCAACAATGCCATTTATATTGGGTTTTAAAGGGCTGCTGTAATAAAGCACAACAAACTGCATAGCTTAAAACAACAGAAATTTGTTTTCTCACAGTTCTAGAGGCTAGAAGTCCAAAACCAAGATGTCAGTAGGGCCGTACTCCCTCCAAAGGCTCTAGAAGAGGATTTATTCTTGCCTCTTTAAGTTTCTAATAATTGCAGGTCTTCTTTTTTTTTAATTTTATAATAGTTTATTTTCAAATTGGTTTACATATAACACCCAGTGTTTATCCCAACATGTGCCCTTTTTAATGCCCATCACCCCCTCTCCCCCCTCCCTCATACCCCTCACCCTCAGTTTGTTCTTAGTCTTTGAGAGTCTCTTATGTTTTATCTCCCTCCCTCTCTGTGTCTTTTTTTTCTTTCCCCTCTTCCCCTCCCCCTGGTTTTTGCTTAATCTCACAAAGTCCACCTATTCGTGGAAACATATGGTATTTGTCTTTTTCTGACTGACTTATTTCACTTAACATAATACCCTCCAGTTCCATCCATGTTGCTACACATGGCCAGATTTCATTTTTTCTCATTGCCACGTAGTAGTCCATTGTATATATGTACCACATCTTCTTTATCCACTCGTCAGTTGATGGGCACTTGGTCTCTTTCCATGATTTGGCTATTGTCGAAAGTGCTGCTATGAACATTGGGGTACACGTGCTCCTATGCATCAGCATTCCTGTGTCTCTTGGGTAGATTCCTAGCAGGGCTATTGCTGGGTCATAGGGTAGCTCTATTTTCATTTTTTTGAGGAATCTCCACACAGTTCTCCAGAGTGGCTGCACCAGTTTGCATTCCCACCAACAGTGTAGGAGGGTGCCTGCTTCTCCACATCCTCGCCAGCATCTATAGTTTCCTGATTTGTTCATTTTAGCCACTCTGACTGGTGTGAGGTGGTATCTCAGTGTGGTTTTGATTTGTATTTCCCTGATGATGAGTGACATTGAGCATCGTTTCATGTGTCTGTTGGCCATCTGAATGTCCTCTTTGGAAAAGTGTCTATTCATATCTTCCGCCCATTTCTTCACTGGGTTGTTTGTTTTTCGGGTGTGGAGTTTGGTGAGTTCTTTATAGATTTTAAATATTAGTCCTTTATCCGATATGTCATTTGCGATGATCTTTTCCCATTCCGTTGGTTGCCTATTCGTTTTGTTGGTTGTTTCTTTTGCTGTGCAGAAGCTTTTGATCTTGATGAGGTCCCAATAGTTCATCTTTACTTTTAATTCCCTTGCCTTTGGAGACGTGTCGAGTAAGAAATTGGTGCGTCTTAGGTCAAAGAGGCTTTTTCCTGCTTTCTCCTCTAGGATTTTGACGGTTTCCTGTCTCACATTCAGATCTTTTATCCATTTAGAATTTATTTTTGTGAGTGGTGTAAGAAAGACACAAGGAAATGGAAACACATCCCATGCTCATGGATTGGAAGAATAAATGTCGTTAAAATGGCAATACTACCCAAAGCAATCTACACATTCAATGCAATCCCAATCAAAATTGCACCAGCATTCTTCTCAAAGCTAGAGCAAAGAATCCTAAAATTTGTATGGAACCACAAAAGACCTCGAATAGCCAAAATAATACTGAAGAATAAAACCAAGGCGGGAGGCATCACAATCCCAGACTTTAACCTCTACTACAAAGCGGTAGTCATCAAGACTGTATGGTATTGGCACAAAAACAGACACATAGACCAATGGAATAGAATAGAAAACTCAGAAATGGACCCGCAAGTATATGGCCAACTAATCTTTGACAAAGCGGGAAAATGTATCCAATGGAAAAAAGACAGCCTCTTTAACAAATGGTGCTGGGAGAATTGGACAGCAACATGCAAAAGAATAATTGCAGGTCTTCTTTGACTTGTGACATGATCACTCCAATCTCTGCCTCTGTCATCACATAATATTCTTGCTAAACTTCTCTCATCTTATAAGGATATCAACCATTCGGGGGGCCTGGGTAGCCCAGTTGGTTGAGTGTCCAATACATGATTTCAGCTCAGGTCATGATCTCGCGGTTTGTGGGATCAAGTCCCACATTGGGCTCTGCACTGACAGCATAAAGCCTGCTTGAGATTCTCCCTCCCTCTCTCTCTACCCCAACCCCCTCGAAGTAAATAAATAAACTTAAAAAATTAAAAAAAAAAAAAGAATACCAGCAATTGAATTTAGGGCCCACCCTAATCCAGTATGACATCATCTTAAAACTAGATTATATCTTCAAAGACCCTATAACCAAGTTAGGTGACATTAATAGGTACCAGAAGATAGAACTTCAAAGTCTCTTTTTGGAGGGGACATAATTACACCCATAACAGCATCTAGACTTGAAGATATTTAAAAGATGTTTAATAATATTTATTATTAATTATAAAAGACTATAAAATTTTTACACATGATGAAGCATTGAACAGATTTTTAAAGTATGCAAATTAGTAGACCATTGCAGTCTAGATTTAGAGTCTGTCTTGCTTAAACGAGAAAACATTTTGGAAAATGTGGTGATTAAGACAATGAGATCTCAGTCACTATCAATTGATATTTAACTCTTTCAACATTTGCTTTTCTTTGTTCTTCATGTCATGGTTTATTTATCTTAATTTTATTACAATACGGAAGTAAGCATTTTGCATATTATGTTTCTCAGTGAATATGTGCAATAATTTTTAAATTATTATTTTATTTGGGTATAGCTGACACACAATGTTACATTAGTTTCAGGTGTTCAGCTTGATCCAACAAGCTTATACTTTATTCTATGTTCACTACAAGTGTAGCTATACTCCGTCACCATAAATCTCTATTACAATATCATTGATTCTATTCCTTATACTGTGCCTTTATTCCCATGATTTATTCACTCCATAACTGGAAGTCTGTATCTCACTCAAAATTTGCTTTTATATTATGGTTTTTGATTAGGCATTATGTCCATTTGAGTAAGCACCACAGTTTTTTCATATACTTCTGATGTTTGAGCTTGATCTGTAATAATGTTCTATGTCATAATTATCACATTGGGCAGCACTTTTACCAACTCATATATCAGTCACATCTATCTTCTACTTTATCATTGCTCTGTGGTCCTATAACATGTTCAACTGCCCCTGTATTTTGGATACATGTAGTCTTTGTTCAAGGTCACACATTTATTATTATTGTATATTTTCTTGTAATATGTCCTCTTGTATCATCATCATTCATACTTTCCATTTTGGGGTTGTCAGGATGTACATCATGATAAAATACTCAAACCTAAGAGGTGGATGTTTATGTACAATAGCCATCTGATAATGGCATGGGGTCTCATTTTGCACCATTATCATCTCATCCTTGACTGAAAGAACTGGCTTCCATACTATGGATATTAGATAGTGATGTTCAAATGACTGAACATCACTCAGTGTTTACCTGCTCCTGCAGGATATCCAACTATTTGTGTATAGTATGAGTTTACTCATTGACTAGAGATTATACATATGTATATATAATAAATTTTTATGTATTTATAAAATCAATGTTGCTAATCCATCATGACTATGTAAAAAAGCATCATGATTTTCTGTGTAGAGAATGACAACTCCTATAACATGGATATTAGCTCTTGTATTATGGTCATTAGCTCCTATGAAATGGTTGTTTCCTTCATATTTGCTGTCTGCTCCTGTACCATGTCTACTAACTGTGTCATAGCTGTTGGCTCACATGATGGCATAGTTTGAGTATATAACAGGCTCAAAGATAAATTCTGGATATTCATAAAATGATTATTTTTAATTAAGCATCATGTCCATCTGAGTCTCCTTTTTTACCATTATCATCTTCTCCTGGACCAAAGTCATTCATTGCTTGCATGTTGTATCTATCTAAGTAAGAATAACACCATAGTTTATTACCATGTCCATCTGTACCTGTATCATAATTGACAACTTGTGTCCTATAGGTGTGTGGTTGTGTAGCATGTCCTATAGGTGTGTGGTGTGATCTGCTCCTGGACCAAACCCATATAGTCCAGTAAATTAAAAAGAAATATCTGAGCAGTTTTTAACTCTGTGGTTCTTCCTTGGTGTACCATATCAGTCTCCTCATTGATATATGAATTGACTCATTCTCTATGATTGTCTAAACACGCATAATGAATTTCTGTTTATATACTGTGAAGTTACACTATGGATTTCCACTTAAACTCTATGCTTGTTTGAAAATACACTATCATTATCTACTCTTATACTGGGAATTACTATTTTGTACCATGTATATTAATTTGTACCCCATGGTTTTTCTATTGCATCACTGTTTACTCCTATAACATGGGTGTCACTCATGTTGCAGGTTCTTCTGTGTATGCATCATGGTCAAATGCTCAGACTCCTTGGTGGCTGCTTATGCACCATGAATGTTTGAGCATGTGCTATGGTGTCTACTTGTGCAACATCGCCATCTGCTTCTGGAACAAAGCCATTCATTATTCTGTTTTTAAATCTTCTGTCACGTCTGTCAAAAGAATCACAGCATATTGTCATTTATTGTAGTATTTAAGAGAATGGGTAGTGGAGCCAAAATGACTGGATTTGAATCCTGAATTATCCACTTACTAGCCGTGAGATATTGGGAATATCAATTAACATCTCTATGATTTATTTTCTTGCAAAATGACAAAAATAAAAACAACACCTTATAAGATTATTGTGAGGATTATATGAGTTATTATACATAAATATTTGAATACTGCCTAGCATGTAGTAAGATGTATGTGGTGATGATGATGATCATGATACTGTGTCCCTTGATTCTCTATCATGATTGTCAGCTCAAATTCTGGAGTTCCTAGGTATGTATTATGGCATAATGCTCATACACTTGTGCTAGTGTTTAAAGCACCATGGTATAAGCATATGCCATTGAATCTCCCTTTGAATAACTACTATCTGCTCTATTCTACTAGCTCATGCCCTATTGTTTTGTGTTTCTTTATCACTACTATCTCCTCTAATATCCCTGTTCATTTGCCCCTATATTGTGGTCATCAGTTCCTTTTCTTGGTTTGTCTGGGTGTACGTCACAGTAAAACGCTCATACATTAGTGGCAGTTGTTTATGCACCGTGATTGTCTGAAAATGTGCTATGATATCCCTTCTAGCATTATTGCCATATGCTGCTGGCCTAAAGAAAATGTATTCATGTATTATGTTTCCTTGATTCATATGCCCAGTCTATCTAAGCATATTCCACTACATGTTGTTTGCTTCTGTATCATATTCACATGCTTTTGTATTCTAGGTTTTTGCTCATGCACCATGGTTGTCTGAGCATGCAACATGCTTGTGTGCTCATACCCCATGGTTCCTGAGCAGCAAACTTCATTGCCTACTGCTCTACAGGGAAATGGTATTTCATGTATTATGCATATCAGTTTGTGCCTTATGGTTATTTGCTCCTATTCCATGGCTCTCTACTTCTTGATCACTCCTCTTTTTCCTGCACTATATCTATATATTCAAAAATGATAGATGTTGTCACATGTCACTGGCTTGTCTTGAGTGTGCATCACTGTCACATTCCTGTGGTGGCTGTTCATGCACCTGGTTGTTTAAACATATAACATAATTTCACCTGTTTCATCATTGCCATCTGCTCCTAAAGAAAGTTGTTATGTTTTTAAAAATCACCAACCAAGGTGCTTGGATGGGTTCAGTCAGTTAGGCGTCCAACTTCATCTCATGGTTTGTGGGTTTGGGCTTCACATCAGACTCTGTGCTGACAATTCATAGCCTGGAACCTGCTTCTGATCCTGTGTGTATGTCCTCTCTGCCCCTCACCCACTCACTCTCTGTCTCTCTGTCTCAAAAATAAACATTAAAAAATTTTTTTAAAATAATAAAATCACCAACCATATCCATTTCAGAAAGCATACTGGCATGTCTATTTGCTTATGTATCATCAATTTTGATTCATGCCATGGGTTTATATAGGTAGCCACCATAATTAAATGCTTAACTATTAGTTGTGGCTGTTAATGCAACATGGTCATCCGAGTATTTGGTGTCAGGTGTCCTTTGGGATACCTGACTTCTACTCATGGGCAAAATTATTCACTCCTATACCATAGATTTTTTGTAACGCACAATATCTATCTGAATACCAGATATCATGAATACCACAACATGGTTTTATTCTCCAAAACAAGTTTGTGTACCATATCCTATGTTTTGGGGTTCCTGTATTATGACTACTATGACACAGTATAGAGTGTTTTTACCTGTGTACATTATAATCAAATGATCAAGCACTGCTGATGGCTTTCAACTGTTGTGTGAACATAATCCATAGTGTCTCTCTATATTCCATTGCCATCTGCTTCTGAAACAATCATTTATGTATTTAGATGTTTTCATCATGTACCATATCCATCTGTGATGTCTCAACTCATGGTTATTTTCTATTGTACTTTGTCTCTTGGCTCTAAATAGCTGTTGGCTCATCTTTATAGTTGTATGAAAGTGCATAATACATTCTACTCATTTATTGTGTTTGAAGTTTTATTACAATCTTCTGTTTATTCATCATGTGTATGAAAATGCACCATCTCACTGTCTGCTTTGTACTAAGAATGAAACTTTCTGTACCATAAATATCATTTTGTGCATCATAATTATTTACTTCAATGTGTTTGCTTCCTCCTTTGTCTTCAGTATCTACTCCTATACGCTGGATATCACCTCATGTTGCAAGATCTTCTGAGTGTGCATCGTAGTCAAATGCTCAGACTCCTGTGGTGGCTGCTCATGCACCACGGATGTTTGAGCATGTGCTACGGTGTCTACTTTTGCTACATTGCCGTCTACTTCTGGACCAAAGCCATTTGTTCCTGTACTCTGTATTTTAAAATCTTGTACCACGTCCATTTGAGGAAGCATGGCACCATCAGTGTATATGCACAGTGCTGACTCTGAAGTTAGAATGCCTGTATTTAATCTCAGTTCTTGGTGTCCTTACACAAGTCATTTCATGCCTTTTTGTCCCTATTTTCTCAATTGCAAAATAATAGTAACAGTAATACCTACCTCATAGGGTTGTTGTGAGGATTCAAAGCGTTAAATGTAAAATGCTTTGATTAATGCCTGGCACATAGTTAATGCTGATAATATTTAGTATGTGTCTTTATTCTTTATTGTGATTTTCAGCTTGCATTCTGAGATTATATGGTTGTATATCTTAGTCGTATGCTAAATTACTGGTCATGGCTATACTACCAACATAGTCATTGGATGTTATGACTTTATTTCTCCTTTTGCAATAACGTCTCCTTCAATAAAACCATTTATTACTGTGTTGTGTTCTTCATTACTCATCACATCTACCTGAGCAAGAATAGTACAATAGTTGACTACCATTTACACTTATATCTATATAATTGATAGCCCATGTTTCAAGGTATATTAATGTGCATCATGTTCAAATAAACAACAGTGATTGATTTCTTTTGCATTGTGATCATTCGAGCACATATCATGGTATTTCTCACCATTACCATCTGGTCCTGGATCAAGTAATTCCTTCCTGTTTTGTGGCTTTTTGATCATATATTATGACTGTGCAATTTTCACTAAGTGATCATTTTCTTTGTCCCATTCTCTCTTCCCTTGCATATAGGTGTTGGCTCATTTTCCATGGTAATCTGAACATGCATAAGGAATTTCTATTCATATAATATGTTTAGGGTTGTACGATAGATTTCTACTCATATATTATGATTCTGTGAAAATGCAGTTATTGTCTACTTCTGAATTAAGAATGGAATCTTTGCTCATGAATAACAGTTTATTAATTGTGACAGCATCTAGTTTGCTTCTACCTGTATCATCTTGATATCAGCACATTTTGTAGGATCATTGGGTTATGCCTTGTGGTCAAATGTTCTGCCTACTGTGGTGGCTGCTTATGCACCACAGACGTTTGATAATGGGCTATGTATCTACTTAGGCAACAGCGTTTGCTGTCCGTATTGGTGATATGGCAATTAGTTTATTATTATTATTTTTAATGTTTATTCATATTTTAGAGACAGAGAAAGACAGAGTACAAGGCGGGGTGGGGGCAGAGAGAGACAGAGGGAGACACAGATCCAAAGCAGGCTCCAGGCTCTGAGCTGTCAGCACAGAGCCCGACACGTGGCTTGAACTCACCAACCGTAAGATCATGACCTGAGCTGAAGTGAACCACTTAACCAACTGAACCACCCAGGCGTCCCTATTATTATTATTTTTTAGTCTCCCACCATGTACATCAGAGATGCACCACTGATATATAGTGAGCTTAGACTGATGTACAAACCACTTCCTACATTTCTGCCTTAGTTTCCTCAATCCTAAAATAATAGTAATAATATACCTACATCATATTCTTGTTTTGAAAGTAAAATGGTTATATGTAAAATCCTTAGTTCCTGGCATATAATAAGTACTAAATAAATATAAACTATCCTCATCATCGGCATTATTATTATACTAGTATTATTTTCCTTTGTTCTCTATAGTATGAATGACAGCCTATCTTCTGAGATTGTTCTGATTTACATTATAGTCAAATGCTTAAGCACTGGTGGTGTCTTTACAAAACACAAATATCTGAGTATTTGCTATGATGTCACAATTTGGGTCATTGCCATCTGTTCCTGGACCATTCCATGTCATCTTATTTTATAATTTCTTAAGTATTATACCAAATCTACTCTAGTAAGTATTAGTCTATGGCTTTCTCTACCTACTATTTCTAACTTCTTCTATAACATATGTATATGTGCATCATGTTTATCTGATATGCTCATATGCCATGGGTTTTTTTACATGACATAATCATGTCTACTGTTATAATAATGAAATTGCCATTTTCTATTATGGAAATAAGTTTATGTAGCAAATTTATTTTGAACTTCCTTTTTATGACTTCCCATTATTGCCATCAGTTTCTATATCATCCTATTGCCTCTGTATCCTGGCTCTCAGCATATATTTTGAAGTTATTTGATTGTAAGTTAGAAGCTCATGTGCCAGTGATGTTTGTTCATACCTCATTGCTTTTTGAGTATATATGCTTTTGCCCACAAATTTCTGTTCATGTATTGTAGTTTTTTAAAAATTTTATACCATATCTATGTGAACAAGCTCTAAACCAGGATTCTCTGCTTCTCTAAGTTTATGATCATTTACCATGCTTTCCACATACTCCATATGATATATCACAGTTTTCTTAGCATGAATTATTATCATTTGATCCTGTACTGAGAATATCATCTTCTGTACCTTAGACCATGCATTAGCATATGTATGTTGTTTTTCAGGTCCTGTATTGAGGTATTCTTCCTTTCCATCACTACTGTCTGCTCCTATACCATCCAACTATATCATGGCTAAGAGCTCATTTCACAGTTTTCTGAGAAGCACTGTGATTGTATAGTGTTTATGGTCTCGTTTTGCCTCATCGCTGTTTACTCTATTCCTTCATATATCAATTACTGCCTGCACTTGGACAATATAGATCTGCGCTTGAATCATTACTATCTCCTCCTATATAATAACTGTCAGCTTGTTTGCAGGCTTTCTGATTGTGCATCATAGTCAAATGCTGAGACGCCAGTAGTGCGTTTTCATCATACACTGTGGTCATTTGGTTATGCACCATGGGATCTCCATTTGCATCAATTCCTTTAGCTCCTGGACCAAAGCCATTTTTTAAAACTCATGTTCCATGTTTTTATCACATAGCAGCATTTGTGATTGCATCTGTATTATATCTATTTATTCCTTTTCCATGGCTGTTTCTTCCTGTTTCATAAGCTTAGTTATGTTCTGGCGTTGTTTGGTATGTATAATAGTCAAATTCTCATATGTGAATAATGCTAGAGAGTATAGTGCTAAGTGAAATAAGTCAGTCAGATGCTAGAGTATAATGCTAATTTAAACGAGTACGTCAGAGCAAGATAAATAGCATTTGATTTCACTTATGTGGAATTTAAGAATCAAACCAAGGGAGCAAAGGGGAAAATTTGATATTCATGTGCCTTTTTGATCTATGCCAGAGTGGTCCCTTTTACACTGTATATTAGCCTCGATTTCTGGGCCAAATTCATTTTGTTCATGTTTTGTCCATGTTTAATTAATCCAACACATATACTCCAGTAAGCTGATAACTAGTATCATTCCTTTCTGACTTAAGTTGTAGAGATATACTTATTTACTATGTGCTTGAACCACGATTGTGTATACCAGTCCTGATAATGAAGTATTATAAGAATTTGGTAATTGGCTCACGTACCATGATTGCCTACTTTTCTATCACTATTCTGCTCCTCTTTCATGTCCAAATTCATGCCTTTCAGAATGTGTTGTGGGGTTGTTTGAGTGTCCGTCTTGATCAACTGCTCAAACTTTAGTAACTGTTCACGCACCACGAGTACTTGAGCATGTACCAGTGTGCTCTTGCATCGTTGCATCTGCTCCTGAAACAAATTCGCTTGTTTCAGTATTTTTCTTAATCATATGCAATATGTACCTGATTAATTGCCATTCTATTATTGTGTGCTCCAGCACTATTATGACATGTTCCATGGTTGAATGAGTTCATGAATTCATTCACTATGGCCATATACTCACTTTCTATTGCCACTTTAGCAATAGACTCATCCTGAGTCTCTTAAATAGTTGTCAACTTATGCATATGAACATCTATCTCCTTTATGGCCAAGGTCATCCGATAATCCATAGTTGGGTCATGATTTTCATAACAGAGCACTAATTCATGTTGTTCTATGACTGAACTCAGTAATGTCTATTTATCCACCGTAGCAATCTTATATAGGTAATGTACCAAGATTGGAGGGGGCACTCATATTGGTTATATGCTCCTGTACCATAGTTATTCTCTGAGCATTTTTGCATTCAATTTAATTCTCTGTTTTAAATGGTATTGTGACCTTCAGCAAGTCACTCAATCTCCTTAGGCAAAAACTTACCTTTCTAGATTACATATCCTGTTTTGTGCATATATTAATAAGTCGTGTACATTTTTCCATGTGAAAAGAGTTTTAAAATATAATCTTAACCTATATAATACTCAGATGTATCAGTAACCATTAATAATTTTATCAATTTCTTAACATACACATTGAAATTATTGTTATTTTTATTTAAATTCTTGTAGTCTTGGCTTCAAGAGTAGAACCCAGTTATTCATGTCTTACATAGGACACCCATGCTCATCAACAAAAATGCCCTCCTTAATACCAATCAGCCATTTAACCCATTCCCTCTCCCACCTCCCCTCCAGCAATCCTCAGTTTGTTCTCTGTATTTAACAGTCTCTTATGGGGGCACCTGGGTGGCTTAGTCAGTTAAGTGTCCAAGTTCAGCTCAGGTCATGATCTCATGGTCCATGAGTTTGAGCCCTGCGTCGGGCTCTGTGTTGACAGCTCAGAGCCTGGAGCCTGCTTTGGATTCTGTGTCTCCCTCTCTATCTGCTCCTTCCCTGCTCGCTCTCTCTCTCTCTCTCAAAACTAAATAAAGATTTAAAAAAAAATTAAGAAGAGTCTCTTATGGATTGCCTCCATCTATGTTTTTACCTTATTTTTTTTCCCTTCCCCTATGTTCACCTGTTGCATTTCTCAAATTCCACATATGAATGAAATCATATGATATCTGTCTTTGACTTATTTAGCTTAGGATAATGCCTTCTAGATCCATCCATGTTGATGCAAATGGCAAGATTTCATTCTTTTTAATCACCTAGTGTATTCCACTGTATGTACGTATGTATGTATGTATGTATGTATGTATACATATATATACCACTTCTTTTTCCATTCATCAGTCAATGGCCATTTCGGCTCTTTCCATAATTTGGCTATTGTTGATAGTGCTGCTATAAACATTGAGGTGCGTGTGTCCTTCTAATCAGCATTTTTGTATCCTTTGGGTAAGTACCTTGTAGTGCAGTGACTGGGTCATAGGATAGCTCTATTTTTAATTTTTTGAGGAACCTCCATACTCTTTCCCACAGTGGTTGCACCAGTTTGCATTCCTGCCAACAGTGCAAAAGTGTTCCCCATTCTCTGCATCTTCATCAACATCCTCTGTTTCCTGAGTTATTAATTTACCCAAAAGAATGAACGCGTTACCCAGGAAATTAAAGAAGAAATTAGGGGTGCCTGGGTGGCTCAGTCAGTTAAGCATCTGACTTCGACTCAGGTCATGATCTCACTGTTCATGGGTTCGAGCCCCACATCGGGCTCTGTGCTGACAGTTCAGAGCCTAGAGCCTGCTTCAGATTCTGTATCCTCCTTCTCTCTCTGCCCCCTCCCCCATGGTCTGTCTCTGTCTCTTAAAAATAAATAAACATTAAAAAAATTAAAAAATATTTAAAGAAGAAATTAAAAAATACATGGAAGCAAACGAAATGAAAACACAAAAGTCCAGTCCCTTTGGGATGCAGCAAAGGTAGTTCTAAGGAAAATACATTGCAATTCAGGACTATCTCAAGAAGCAAGAAAAGTCCCAAATACACAATGTAACCTTAAACCTAAAGGAGCTAGAAAAGGAGGAGCAAATAAAGCCCAAAGCCAGCAGAAGAAGGGAAATAAGATTAGAGTAGAAATAAATATTATAAATTATTTTTAAATTTCATTAATATTGTGTTATATTGTAATAAACATCTTTAAACATGAACTGTTTTTTGCATTTCTGATTTTTTTATGTTTAGTAGTGTCCTAGAAGTAGAGTTACAGAATCAGAGCCCTTTTTTTACAGACTTTTTATTCATGTTGCCAAATTATTTTCAAGGAAGGTTGTATAGATTTATGCTCTCATTAGCATGTGTGTATATATATATATATATATATATATACACATACATACATATATACATATATATATATTCACATACATATATTACTGTCTTTTTTCCTATCTTCAACAGAATGGTATACCATTTTTATTGTTTTTAATTTTAATTCCAGTATAGTTAACATACAGTGCTACATTAGTTTCAAGTGTACAATATAGTGATTCAACAATTCTATACATTACTAAGCTCATCTTGATAAGTATACCCTTTAATTCACATCATTTATTTCACCCATTCCCCCACCAACCTCCCCTCTGGTAAGCATCAGTTTCTTATCTATAGTTAAGAGTCTGTTTCTTGGTTTCTGTGTCTTTTTCCCCTTTGCTCACTTGTTTTGAGTCTTAAATTCCACATATGAGTGAAACCATATGCTATTTGTCTTTCTCTGACTGACTTATTTTACTTAGTATTATACTCTCTAGCTCCATCCATGTCATTGCAAATGGCAAGATATCATTCTTTTTTATAACTGAATAACATTCTGCTGTATATATATACCACGTAGTCTTCATTGATTCATTAATTGATGAATACTTGGGCTGCTTCCATATCTTGGTTATTGTAAATGCTGCTATAAACATAAAGGCGCATGAATCCGTTTGAATTAGTGTTTTTGTATTCTTTGGGTAAATACTCCTCAGTAGTACAGTTGCTTGATCATAAGTAGTTCTATTTTTAACTTTTTAAGGAACCTCCATACTGTTTTCCACAGTGGCTGCTTCATTACTAATGTATAGAAATGCAATAGATTTCTCTATTTTGTCTATTTGATTTTGTTTTCTGTGACTTTGCTGAATTCATTTATCAGTTCACACACACATATATATGTATATGTATATACATATGTACACATATATATAATTTGTGTGTGTGTGTGTAGTCTTGAGGGTTTTCTATACAGAGTATCATGTCATCTGCAAATAGTGAGAATTTTACTTCTTCTTTACCAATTGGATGCCTTTTATTTCTTTATGTTGTATGATTGCTATGTTTACAACTTCCAGTAATATTTTGAATAAAAGTGGAGAGGGTGGACATCCTTGTCTTGTTCCTGACCTTCGGGGAAAAACTCTCGGTTTTTCCCCATTGAGAAATGATGTTTGCTTTGTGATTTTCATATAAGGCCTTTATTATGTTGAAGTACGTTCCTTCTAAACCTACTTTGTTGAGGGTTTTTATCGTGAATGAATTTTGTACTTGGTCAAATATCTGCATATATTGAAATGATTACATGGTCTTTATCCTTTCTCTTCTCGATGTGATGTATCATGTTGATTGATTTCCAAGTATTGAACCACCCTTGCATATGAAGAATAAATCCCACTTGATCATGGTGATGGTTTCTTTTTAATGTATTGTTGAATACTTCTCTTTTTAGTATGTTGTTTTCTATAGGTTGTTTTGTTGATACCCTTCAATAGATGAAAGGAATTACCTTCTAGTCTTATGTTATTATGTTATGTTGTTATGGTTATGTTGTTGTTATGGTCATAACTTTAAAAAAAAATCTATTGAGGGGATCTTGGTTGGCTCAATCAGTTGAGCCTTCAACTTCAGCTCAGGTGATGATCTCACCATTCACGTATTCAAGCCCCACATTGGGGCCTGTGCTGACGGCACTGAGCCTGCTTCATATTCTGTCTCCTTCTCTCTCTGTCCCTCCCCCGGCTCATGCTCTCTCTCTCTCTCAAAAATAAATAAACATTAAAAAATCTATTAATGTAGATGAATTATATTAATTGTTATCTAACATTAAGATAATTTTGAATACCTAGGATAAACCCAGTTGGGCCATGATATATTATTCATTTTAGGTATTGGATATAATTTGCTAAATTTCTTTTGGAGTTTTAGCAGTAATTTTCTTTTCTCATGCTATCATTGTCAGGATTTGGTATTAAGGTTATGCTAATCTAGTAACACAGATTTAGGGATGTTATATCTTTCATTATTTTGTGGATAAATTTACATATAATTATATTATTTCTTCCTTGAATGTTCAGCAAAACTCATTAGTTAAACCATCTAGACTCTAGACTTGGGTTATATTTTGGGCATTTTTTTTTTACTACTATTTATATTTATTTACTGCTTATAGGACTATTCATTTCCTCTAATTTCTTCCTGATTCTATTTTAGTAAGTATATTTTTCTAGGAATTTGTTCATTTCATCTAAATCTTCAAATGCATTGTCATGAAGTTGTTCAATTACATTCATAATCTGTTATTTCATTGAATCGACTTTGGCTTTCTTAATTATTTTTCATAAATATTTTCTATTTCAATTAGTATCATTATTCTCTATGGGCTTATTTTGATTTTATTAGCCCATTAAGTTTTTTTTTCTTTTTGATATATGTATATTAGGCCACATGTTTTTCTTTATGTACTATTAGCTGCATGCCGTAAATTTTAACAGTGATTTTGTCATGGTACACTTATGATGTTATAATTTGTATTTTGATTATATTTTTTCCATGAGTTTCATATATATATATATATATGTATATATCATATATATATCCATTTGTTTCATATATATGTCAATATATCCATATCCATTATATATATCCTATATTATTTTAATCATTTGAAATTTGTTATAAATTGCTCTATAGTCTTTTACATTTTTGTAAATATACCTAGTGAGAGGACATCTGAGTGGCTCAGTCAGTTAAGCACTTGACTCTTGATTTTGGTTCAGGTCATGATCTCACAGTTCCCAGATCAAGCTCTGTGTTGGGCTCTGTGGGGACAACAGGGAGCCTGCTTGGAATTCTCTCTTTCTCTCTCTCTTTCTCTCTCTGTGCCTCCCCCACTGTCTCTCTCTCTCTCAAAATAAATAAATGAACATTTAAAAATGTATCTAGTGAGATTAAAATAATGTATATTTTTTGCCATCATTGGATATAATATTCTATATATTTCCATTAGGTCAGATTTGTTACTCATCTTGTTAAAATCTTTTCTATCTATCCTGATTTTTTAATGTTTATTTATTTATTTTTGAGAGAGAGTGCATGTGCTAGTGGAGATGGGCAGAAGGAAATGGAGAGAGAGAAAACAAGCTGGCACTGTGCTATCAGTGTGGAGCCTGACATGGGGCTTGATCCTAAAAACCATGAGATCATGACTTGAGCCAAAACCAAGAGTCAGATGCTCAACAAACTGAGCCACCCAGATGCCCCCAAAACTATCAACTTTTAATGTTTTCTATGTATCCTGCCTATTTTATGTTTTTTTCTTTTGTTTCTTATTTGGATTGATATTTTTAAGTCATTTTATTTTTTCTCCTCTTCTAGTGTAGAAGATATGTAATCCATTTCTATTTATATGTAGTATGTGTCCTACTAAGACATACACTTTATTTTTCAAAGCGTTTTTACTTCTAGAAGTTTTGTTTTGTTCTTTTTCAAGCCTCCTAGTTTACTATTCATAATGTTTTGTTCTCTGCAGGTATTTTAAGCTTTTTTTTTTCAGTAGAGATTATATAGTTCTTTCATCATTTGTGTCTGATAGGAAATATATCTTGAATCATATTAATCCCAAGTCAGGAAGCCTCAAATTTATAAGTATTCCTCTAAAGGGGAAGCCCACAAGAGAGATAGAGTAGAAATTGTTGGAGGTGTAGTATAACTAGTATGGTAACATGGAGTTCAAAGAATTTCAGTGAAGGAGGTTGTGATCAGTGCTAGAAAGAAGGAGAGGAGGAAAAGTGAAATAAAGAGAGAGGGAGGTTAGAAGGAAGGTGCTCTAAACTGTGGTTTATATTTTTAATACCAACAATATTGGTCATCACTGACAGTAGTTTTAGTGAAATGATCACACTGAGATAATAGTTCCATTGAAGTGGTCAAAGAAGAAGGTAGATGTAGTTGATAAAATAATAAATAGAAGGAGAGTAAGTTGAAGTTAACAATTGTGAATTACCGACTTAAAAAGCTTGATTGATGGAAAAAAGGAAAGAAGATAACATAAAAGGAGCATATGTATAGGATATTTTTTATAAGATGAGAGAAACTTGATTATGTTTATAGTCTAAAATAAAGGAGTCATTAAAGGAGAGATTTAAGAGACAGGCAAGTAGGAGTAGGAGAGTGCATGGAGGAGGGTCCATGGAAAGGAGTTGATGAGATCAGGATCTTAGGTTGATGGGTTATATTTAAAGTGACAGGTTAATGTTACTTTCTTTTTTTTATTTAAATAATTTATTTTCAAATTGGTTTCCATATAACGCCCAGTGTTCATCCCAACAAGTGCCCTCTTTAATGCCTGTCACCCACTCTACTCCCTCCATCACCCCCCTCATCCTCAGTTTGTTCTTAGTCTTTGAGAGTCTCTTATGTTTTATCCCCCTCCCTCTCTGTGTCTTTTTTTCCTTTCCCCTCTTCCCCTCCCCCTGTTTCTTGCTTAGTCTCACAAAGTCCACCTATTCGTGGAAACATATGGTATCTGTCTTTTTCTGACTGACTTATTTCACTTAGCATAATGCCCTCCAGTTCCATCCATGTTGCTACACATGGCCAGATTTCATTTTTTCTCATTGCCACGTAGTAGTCCATTGTATATATATACCACTTCTTCTTTATCCATTCATCAGTTGATGGGCACTTGGTCTCTTTCCATGACTTGGCTATTGTCGAAAGTGCTATGAACATCGGGGTACACGTGCCCCTATGCATTAGCACTCCTGTATCTCTTGGGTAGATTCCTTGCAGTGCTATTTCTGGGTCATAAGGTAGCTCTATTTTCATTTTTTTGAGGAACCTCCATACCGTTTTCCAGAGTGCCTGCGCTAGTTTACATTCCCACCAACAGTGTAGGAGGGTGCCTACTTCTCCACATCCCCACAAGCATCTATAGTTTCCTGATTTATTCATTTTAGCCACTCTGACTGGTGTGAGGTGGTATCTCAGTGTGGTTTTGATTTGTATTTCCCTGATGCTGAGTGACATTGAGCATTGTTTCATGTGTCTGTTGGCTATCTGGATGTCATCTTTGGAGAAGCGTCTGTTCATATCTTCCGCCCATTTCTTCACTGGACTATTTGTTTTTCGGGTGTGGAGTTTGGTAAGTTCTTTATAGATTTTAGATACTAGTGCTTTATCCGATATGTCATTTGTGATTATCCTTTCCCATTCCATCAGTTGTGTATTAGTTTTGTTGGTTTTTTCCCTTGATGTGCAGAAGCTTTTTATCTTGATGAGGTCTCTATAGTTCATTTTTGCTTTTTTCCCTCACCTTTGGAGATGTGTCACGTAGGAAATTGCTGCAACTCAGGTCAAAAAGTTTTTTTCCTGCTTTCTCCTCTAGGATTTTTATGGTTTCCTGTCTCAGATTCAGGTCCTTCATCCATTTAGAGTTTATTATTGTGAGTGGTGAAAGAAAGTGTTCTAGTTTCATTTTTCTTCATGTTGTTGTCCCGTTTTCCAGCACCATTTGTTTAAGAGGCTGTCTTTTATCCATTGGATACTCTTTCCTGCTTTGTCAAAGATTAGTAGCCCATATGCTTGTGGGTTCATTTCTGGGTTCTCTATTCTATTCCATTGGACTATGTGTCTGTTCTTGTGCCAATACCATGCTGTCTTGATTATTACCACTTTGTAGTAGAGGTTAAAGTCTGGGGTTTTGATACCTCCCGCCTTGGTTTTCTTCTTCAATATTACTTTGGCTATTCGGAGTCTTTTGTGGTTCCATATAAATTTTAGGATTGTGTGCTCTAGCTTTGAGAAGAATGCTGGTGCAATTTTGATTGGGATTGAATTGAACGTGTAGATTGCTTTGGGTAGTATTGCCATTTAAACGATATTTATTATTCCAATCCATGAGCATGGGATGCTTCTCAATTTACTTGTGTCTTCCTCAATTTCCTTCATAAGTGTTTTATAGTTTTCAGCGTAAAGGTCTTTTACATCTTTGGTTAGGTTTATTCCTAGGTATTTGATGGTTTTTGGTGCAATTGTGAATGGGATTCGCTTCTTTATTTCCCTTTGTATTGCTTCATTGTTGGTATAAAGGAATGCAACCGATTTCTGTACATTGATTTTGTATCCTGCAACTTTCCAAATTCATGGATCAGTTCTAGTAGGCTTTTGGTGGATTCTGTTGGGTTTTCAATGTAAAGTATCATGTCGTCTGCAAAAAGTGAAAGTTTAATTTCATCTTTGCCTATTCTGATGCCTTTTATTTTGTTTTCTTGTCTGATTGCTGATGCTAGGACCTCCAACACTATGTTAAATAGGAGTGGTGAGAATGGACATCCTGTCGTGTTCCTGATCTCAGGGGGAAGGCTCTCAATTTTTCCCCATTTAGGATGATATTAGCTGTGGGCTTTTCATAAATGGTTTTATGATGCCTAAGTATGTTCCTTCTATCCCTACTTTCTCAAGAGTTTTTATTAAGAAGGGATGCTGTATTTTGTCAAATGCTTTCTCTGCATCTATTGACAGGGTCATATGGTTCTTATCTTTTCTTTTGTTAATGTGATGTATCATGTTGATTGATTTACGAATGTTGAACCATCCCTGCAACCCAGGGATGAATCCTACTTGATCGTGGTGCATAATTCTTTTTATATGCTGTTGGATTCTATTTGCTAATATCTTGTTAAGAATTTTTGCATCCATGTTCATCAAGGATATTGGCCTGTAGTTCTCTTTTTTAGCTACATCTCTATCTGGTTTGGGAATCAAAGTGATGCTGGTTTCATAGAATGAGTCTGGGAGTTTTCCTTCCATCTCAATTTTTTGCAACAGCTTGAGGAGGATAGGTATTAACTCTGTTTTAAATGTCTGGTAAAATTCCGCAGGGAAGCCATCTGGCCCTGGACTTTTATTTGCTGGGAGACTTTTGATAACTGACTCAATTTCTTCACTAGTTATGGGTCTATTCAAGTTTTCTATTTCTTCTCGTTTGAGTTTTGGTAGCATGTGGCTGTTTAGGAATTTGTTTATTTCTTCCAGGTTGTTCAATTGGATGGCATTTAATTTTTCATAATATTCTCTGATGATTGCTGGTATTTCTGAGGGATTGGTTGTAATCACTCCATTTTCGTTCGTGATTTTATTGATTTGGGTTCTCTCTCTTTTCTTTTTGAGGAGCCTGGCTAGAGGTTTATCAATTTTGTTTATTTTTTTAAAGAACCAGCTCTTGGTTTCATTGATTTGTTCCACTACTTTTTCTGTTTCCATATGATTAATTTGTGCCCTGATCTTTGTTATTTTTCTCTTTCTGCTGAATTTGGGGTGCCTTAGCTGTTCTGCTTCTAGTTCTTTTAGGTTTGCTGTTAGAATTTGTGTTAGGAATATTTCTTGTTTCTTGAGATGGGCCTGGATTGCAATATATTTCCCTCTCAGTACTGCCTTTGCTGCATCCCAGAGCGTTTGTATTGTTGTATTTTCAGTTTCATTTGTTTCCATGTATTTTTTAATTCTTCTCTGATTGCTTTGTTGACCCATTCATCTTTTAGTAGGTTTCTCTTCAGCCTCCATGTTTTGGGGGATTTTCCAGACTTCTTCCTGTAGTTGATTTCAAGTTTCAAAGCATTGTGGTCTGCAAGTGTGCATGGTATGATCTCAATTTTTTTTATATTTATTCAGCGCTTCCTTGTGCCCCAAAATATGGTCTATCTTGGAAAATGTACCATGTGCAGTTGAGAAGACTGTAAATTCCTTTGCTTCTGGATGAAAGGCCCTGAAGATATCTGTCAGCCCATCTGTTCCAATGTGTCGTTCAGGGCCATTGTTTCTTTCTATGGTGATTCTCTGTTTAGTGGATCTATCCAGCATTGTGAGTGGGGTATTAAGGTCCCCTGCAATTAACACATTTTTATCCATAAGATTGCTTACATTTGTAATTAGTTGCTTTACAAATTTGGGTGCCCCAGAATTCGGCGCATAGATATTTATAATTGTTAGCTCTTCCTGCTGGATAGTCCCTGTGATTATTGTATAATGCCTTTCTTCATCTCTTATTACATCTTTTACTTTAATGTCCAGTTTGTCCGATATAAGTGTGGCTACTCCAGCTTTCTTCTGAGTTCCCGTAGCATGGTAGATAGTTCTCCATCCCCTCACTTTCAATCTGAAGGTATCCTCAGGTCTAAAATGGGTCTCTTGAAGACAACAGATAGATGAGTCTTATTTTTTAATTCTTTCTGTTACCCTGTGTCTTTCTATTGGAGCGTTTAGTCCGTTTATATTCAGCGTTAATATTGAAAAATATGGGTTTAGAGTCAAGGTGTTCTCTGTAGGTTTCATGCTTGTAAGGATGTCTCTGGTGCTCTGTGTTCCTTGCAACCTTTTGTTCATAGAGTCCCCCTCAGGATCTCTTGTAAGATTGGTTTATTTGTGATGTATACCTTCCGTTTTTGTTTGATTGGGAAGACCTTTATCTCTCCATCCATTTTGAGTGACAGGCTGGCCGGGTAAAGGATTCTTGGCTGCATATCCTTCCTGTTCATCACATTGAAGATTTCCTGCCATTCCTTTTTGACTTGCCAAGTTTCTGTAGATAAGTCTGTTACTACCCTAATGTGTCTGTCTTTGTATGTCAAGGCCTGTTTACCCCTAGCTGCATTCAGAATTCTCTTTGTATTTGTATTTTCCCAGCTTCACTATGATGTGTTGTGCTCAGGGTCTATTTGGGTTACGTCTGAGGGGAGTTCTCTGTGCCTCTTGGACTTCAATGCCCATTTCCTTCTTCATGTTAGGGAAGTTCTCAGGGAAGATTTGTTCAAATACCCCTTAGACTCCTTTCTCTCTCTCTTCTTTCTCTGGAATTCCTATTATACAGATATTATTCCATTTGATTGTATTGCTCAGCTCTTGAATTCTCCTTTCCTGTTCCTGAATCAATTTCTCTCTCTTTTTCTCTGCTTCCTCCTTTTCCGTAATTTTATCTTCTACTTCCCGGATTCTCTTTTCTGCCTCTTCAATCCGCACTGTGGCTGCCTCCAATTTGTTTTGCACCTCATTGAAAGCTTTTTTTAATTCCTCTAGACCGTTTTTTTAGGACCTCGATCTTGGAAAACGGATCTTGGAAAAAACCTCTAGGGTCCCTCTTCTTTCTTCTATGCTTTTTTCAAGCCCAGCAAGTATTTTTATGTTTATCATTCTATATTCTTGTCCTGTTAATTTGCTTATGTCTGCTTTCATTATTTCTTGTGCTGTCACTATTTCCTGTACAGTCTTTTGATGGGAGTTCTTCCGTTTAGTCATTTTGGCTAGGTGTGAATTGGTTTATTTCCTAGTTCTCGCTAGAAAGGAAAAGGGTCAGACCGACAAACAGGAAACACAAACTCACAACCGTACTGAAGAATAATACAGACACACAAATCACAACATAAAAAAGATTAAGGAATGACACTCTGGAGGCATGCGACTTCACATACCAGCTACACGTTAATGATAGGTTGTGTGGTCTGCTGATGGTAGAGCATGCATAGAGTAGTGACAGGTGTGGGGAGAAGTAGAAATTGAACTGTGATCAGATAGAGAGATTAGAAGACTTGATCCAGCAAGATAGAAAACAAAATAAGGAAGGTTGTGAGGAAAGAGAAATGAAGTTAGATGTTGCCCAGATGCACTATGTGGTCTGACTGTTCCATAGAGACAGATGGGAAATTAAAGAGAGAGGTGTAGAACATGCATTGAAAGAGTGGGTTAAATGTTTAAGCAAGCCAAAACCTCTAGGTGACTGGTTTATAAGTGGGGAGAGATAGAAAGGAGAAGAGAGAGAATATATCTAAAACAGAAGAATTGACCTAGAATTAATCCAGGCAATGCCTCAGTATTTGTGTCTCCATGGCTACCACTCCTGCAGAAGGGCGTCTCCCATATGAGGAGGGGCGTGGCCCAGTGTAGGCTGGCCCCACCTCCTCCCTTGAGGGGTGGGGTCCTAGGGTTTTGCTTTGTGGGAATGCGCGACCACAATGGCGCCCTCCCAGCCACGACAGTCTCAGATCACTCCTCACGGACCCACCGTCTCAGATCACTCCTCAGTTTCTGCCCTCAACTCTATCCAGGTTACCAGCACAGTTCAATTTGCTGAGCGATTGCGCCAGTCAAGCTCATCTGAGTTCCTTTAACTCGCTCTGACTGCTACGCCTTATGTAAATTGAGTCTCTGATTCAGCACTGGTGCGACCACAATGGCGTCCCCCTAGCCTCTCTTCATGGACCTGCGTCTCAGAACACTCCTCTGTGTCCATCCTCGACTTGGTCAGGGGTGAAGGGGCCGTACGACCTGCTGGGTGGTCCCGAGCCCCTTGTACACCCAGTTTTCCCTATTTAAATTGTGGCCCTGACTCAGCACCGATCCAGTGATGGTGCAGCGCCTCTCCGTGTCACGGGCTGGGACAGCGTCGCTGGCTCCGGAGTGAAAAAAGCTCCGCCAGCTCTGCCGTGAGCAACGGACCCTCTCTCCAAAAAGCCTTGCGGATAGGGACTGGATGATAAGCTCCCTCTCCGCCCGGGTTCGAGGTACTTTCCTCCGCTGCTCTTTCTCTTCCCCTTGTCTTTCGGAGAAAGGGGCCCAGGGCCCGGGGCCCACTCCTTGCAGTCTGCACCTCCGCGGCTCTCTTTCTTTCTCCCAGATTGCACTCACTCAGTCTCCCAGGATTTTCTGGATTCCGCGTTCTCTTCCCTGTAGCCTCCAATCCTCTTCCTGTAGATCTCTGTGATTGAGAGTTCCTCGGTTTCAGTCCTTCTTAGTTTAAAAGACACCAGAGAGCAGTGGGTCCTCTTACTCCTCTGCCATGTTGGCCCTCTTTCTAATGTTACTTTCTGAAATGAATGGAATAGAAAGTAAGTGTAAATATAAAAGTGAATAAATTTTATAGGTTGGGGCAGGGCTGATGGCTTAAATTGGGTCCCACAGAAGCAGGTTCCGACAGTAGGATTCATGTGAAAGTCGTTAAGAAGCATTCTCAAAAAAACCAACAGAGGAGTGGAAAGTGGGGGCAAGGAAGGGAAAGAGAACAAGTAAGAATATGTGAAGGCAAGTATCATAACATAGTGTTAGTCACATCACAGTTTTGTCCCCATTGGGATCCTGTAGTATTTGTACCCCTGCACATATCAATACTGGTTAAGGGCTGTATGTTAAACATAATGTTTAATTCTACCTGTGAATTATGTCATTTAATTCCATAACACTCCTATTTGGCAGTATTATCATTATAAGCATTTTATATATGAGAATGCTAAGTCAAATCATTCACCCAATGTCAGATTTCTGTGTGGTAAATCAAGAATTGAGACTAAGATGTTTCTGGCTCCAAAACTTTTAATAATGACTGTGCTTTGAGGCCAAGTGGAATTAGATGTCCTTAAATGAAACTCTTGTGACAAACTGAGGCAAAGAAATGTCAGAGTTGACTTTGTAGTATTTGAGTAGCAGCACCTGGGATTAGCCTGTTCAGGTAATGTTGTGGCAGATAGTGCTTCATAGAATCCAAGAAGGAAGTTGGTGGGCAGAGTGTCAGTATCTGGTAATTTCTAGGCACTGAGGTAAAGAATATTTAGGAATCCTAACTGAAGAATATGCTGTAACAGTACCTTGTACATAGTAGGTGCTCAAAAGTTTGTGGTAAAATGAATTTATATTTGGGCAGGATCTAGCAGCAGACTCATCCTTGTAGCTGGTCTTTAGCCAGGCCTCTTATGTATATTATTTAAACTTTAGAATTCTTATGAGTATTATTATCCCCGTTCTACATGAAGAAGGAAGTCTTTAAAGCCTAACACGATTACTATTTGGTAGTACTGAGTTGTCTCTTGGTCTGCTGGGTTCCAAAGCCCATTCTATACCCTACCCTTTATACTGTCTTACTTCATTTATGGATTTGATTTTTGCAAAATAACATTTATTCATTTACTATTTATTAAGTATGCATTATTTATCAGGCATTCTTGTATGCATTAGGCATATATCTGTGAATAAAACAAATAAAATTCCTTGACCTCACTGATCTTATATTCTACTGGAATAACAGACAATAACAAAAATTATGAAATATATATCAGAAGTGCAAATGAGGAAAAATAGAGCACTGCATAGGAAGTATCTCGATGTAAAGAAGGATTGAAATTTTAGATAGGGTGGTCAGGGAAGGCCTCAATGAGAAAGGTTATAGTTGAACAAAAACATGAAGTGAGAGGAGCAAAGTATCTGGAAATTAGATGGAAGAATATTCCCAGTAGAGGCAAACACAGTTGAGAAGACCCTAGAGCTGGAGGATGCCTAGTATATCCAATTGACAGCAAGGGGGCTACAGTGGCTGAAGTGGAGTGAGAGAAAAGAGTGGTAGAGGATAAGGTTAGCCAGCTCCTTGGAGATTAGATCATGTAGGTCTTTGTAGATCATAATATGATTTTTGAACTGGAAAGTAATTGGAGGATTTTGAATGAAAGAGAGACATGATCTGACCTAACATTCTTAAAGTTCACTCTGTTAGATTTGTAGAGAAAAGACTGTAAGGGGAGCAAGGGCAGAGTCAACAAGCCCAGTTAATAGGGTTTTACAATGGTATGATGAGCTAGAGTCAGCAGCAGAGGTGATGACCAGTGGTTTTATTCTGGATAGGTTTCTTTTTATTTAAAAAAAAAATTTTTAATGTTTATTTATTTTTGAGAGACATAGAGGCACAGTGTGAACAGGGGAAGGGCAGAGAGAGAGGGAGATACAGAATCGGAAGCAGGCTCCAGGCTCTGAGCCGTCAGCACAGAGCCCGACGCGGGGCTCAAACTCACAGACCGTGAGATCATGACCTGAGCTGAAGTCGGCCGCCCAACCAACTGAGCCACCCAGGCGCCCCTAGGTTTCTTTTTAAATGGAATGCCAATTAGACTTCCCGATGGATTGAATATGGGATATGACACAAGAGGAGTCAAGAATGACATCAGAGTTTTTACTCTGAGCAAATGGAAGGGTAAAATTACCATTACTTGAGCTGGCAGAGACTATAGGGGGACTTTATGTGTGGAGGTAAATGAATATCTGAACCTCAGATTTTAACATGTTAGGTTTAAGATACTTCTCAGTCATCTAAGTACAGGTGTGGGTTGCAGGAGATAACTGGGATAGAGATATTAATTTATAGGTCATCATCTTATAGATGGTATTTCCCTCTGATTTATTACTTGTAATCCCCTTTAGCTTTGAGCAGAGTGAATTGGTTGAGTAACCATTTGCTATTTTGACTGTATAATCATGTATTATGGTGCCTTAATCATGTGTCAAAATTTTGTGTTCATGTACCACGGACAACCCATTCTAACACTGAGATTATCTTAGCCTGCACAAGGATTGTCTCTCCTATTTCATAGTCAATCTGCTCCTATCACAGGCATCTGCTATTGTGCCCATGGTTATCCGAATATGCTCATTGGTTGTAAGTTCATAGGTCATGGGTGTTTGTCTATGTGCTGTACTTATATGAGCATACACCATGGTTGTGTACTTTTGCAATGTGGCCTGGCTTTTTTACACTAACTTAAAACTGGTATTAGGTTTACATTCTGTTCATGCAGCATAGTTGTTTAAATATCCATGTTATTATATGATGTTCCCTTCCTATAATTTTCACTTTATTCACCATGATTGTGTGTGCTATATTTCTTTGTTCATATGCTATAGATAGCTATTTATTCACTATTAGTCATGATAACTAAAAATATCACTTCTTCATTGTGGCCACTTGCATCTGTATCTTACCCCCCTGCT
Source organism: Paguma larvata (assembly GCA_030068075.1). NCBI lineage: Eukaryota > Metazoa > Chordata > Mammalia > Carnivora > Viverridae > Paguma > Paguma larvata. The sequence goes on along the minus strand of CM057830.1, from coordinate 119,868,497 downwards.
CTAGTGAAAAAAAAAATTGATCATGTCTGCCTACTTTTGGACCATAGCCTCCTGTTCTGCACCATGCAGTCCAGTTGGCTGGCATGGCCATCTGCTCCTAAACCATGTCACTTAATTCCTGATCATGGCCGCTGTGATACACACATTCTGTATGCACATATGACAGTTAAGGACTGATATACTAAATACATCTTCACACATATCATGGTTGTCTAAGCATACTTTAGTTGTCTTCAGCTAAAAGCTCCAGCTGAAGGCTAAGTGTTACAGTTTTTAGTTTATGCACTATGATCACTCGAAAATTCACCAAGTTTGTCATAAGAAGAACGTTAAGGATCTGATGTCCTATAGTCCTTGTTTGCATTTGTTTGATGGTCATCTGAGCATGCGTCATGGATGTATGTTAATTTAATGCTAATATCTGCTAATGTACCACATTTCTCTATATACATACCAGGGTTGAAGCTGGTTTTGTAGATATTTGCTAACTTCATAATCCTACCTGTTCTAGTAGCATTTTTTTAAATTAATTGTGGTAAAAAACACATAACAAATGTTAACCATTTTTAAATGTGCAGTTTAGTAGTGTTAAGTATATTCACATTGTTGTGCAACAGCCCAATGGCATGCTTTTGATCATGTATAATGTCTTAAGGAAGTGTTTATGAAGGCCCTGTTCTCTTGTTCAGTAATTATTAGGCTTATGTGCTATGGTTTTCTGACACATACTGTGGTCGAATGGTTTTATACCATAAATGTATTCACATGTATTATAATAATGATGTTTATAAATAAAATGTTATGGTAGTCGGCGGACACATATTATGTCTAATCTCTTCTATAGGTGATGGCTATCTTCTCATAGTTATGTGAACATGTACCTTAGTCCGAGTTCATATAACATTGTCGTCTTCTTATGCATCATATGATATATCATAGTTTTCTCCTTCTAAATTGTGGACATTTGTTTCTGTGTCACTGGCATCTATTCATAGGATGAGAACTAAAAATTGATGCTTGTCTAACATAATCATAACCCATAGTATATAGGAAGATAGTGTAGTTGAAACACCCACTGTAGGTCTCTTTGCTCGTGCAGTATGGCTGTCTTTTCCCATTCCCAGGATTGTTGCTCATGTACTTATGTTTTCTAAGCATCCATCATAGTTCTGTCACATATTCCATGGGTTGTTTTTGCCATTTGGTCTTCACATACAATACCAAATCTCTTTGTTCCTGTAGAGCAATTGCCAATTTTGTATCATGATTATTTGAGCATTAACATTTATCATGTAATCATACAACATTAGGTTATGCTAAAGCACTGTGAGTGTCTAAGCATATACTTAGTGACTAAGCATATATCATACTGTTCATACTACAGCTGTTTCTCATGCCCCAGAATCATCTGTTCATGCACCATAATTTCTTACTTATATGCTATGGTTTTCTGAATTGTACTGTTTCTGTTCATTTCTGTAAAATGACCATCAATTCTTGTACAGTTAATGAATCATGAATGTCACAGCCCATATATTAGATTAACCATAAAAAATTGCTGCTTTTGTAAAGCAAACATTGTCAAATATTGGCAACTTTTTATGACACAAACTAATATTATGACTACTTCTACCTGTAGTTTGGATATTTCTTCATGTCACAAGTTCATCTTCTCCAGTATCATAGTTTTCTATGCCTGTACCAGATTCTGTTGAGGGAGACCAATAGTTGTATTAAATTAAAAATATTTGTTTTTTTTCCCCCTTCCCCTCTTCCCCTCCCCCCTGGTTCTCTGCTAGGTCTTCCAAAGCCTACCTATGCGTGGGAACATATGGCATCTGTCTTTCTCTGCCTGACTTATTTCACTCAGCATCATATCCTCCAGTTCCATCCATGTTGCCACACATGGCCAGATTTCATTCTTTCTCATTGCTGCATAGTATTCCATTGTATATATATACCACATCCCACAGAGAGGAAGGAAGACATGACATGAGAGACTCTCAAAGAATAAGAAAGAACTGAGGGGAGAGATGGGTGTGGGAGGGGGGAGAGTGGGTGGTGGGCACAGAGGAGGGCGCTCATTGGATTGAGCACTGAGTGTTAGAAACCAATTTGACAATAAACTATTATAAAATTAAAAAAAAATAAATAAATTTTCCAGTAGCCACAATAAAAAAGGTAAAAAATAAAAATAAAATAAAATAAAATGAAAAGCAAAAAAATAAATAAATAAATAAAAGAAGCCTTTTTCAAAAAATAAAAATAAATTAAAAATATGCAGATTATGATAAATGAAAGGCATGAACCACTTGCACAAGGTCAACAAGTAGCTCCCTCAGCATACAAGTTTCTACTTTGCGGAAGTGAAAACCCTGGGGTTGTTTTGATTACAGGTGCAGTTTTAATACATTCACACAAAAGAAATAAAGTCACAAGATTCATCTACTTACAAATCCCACAACAGGGAAGTGGAATGAGCTGGGGAAGGGCAGTCCTCCCTCCTAGGTCACAAGCTAGCAGGAGATAGAAAGGCAAGGTCACAAGTACCTATTACTTATGAGGTGGTTGGGATGGAGACCACTAACTTTTTGTGGGCTCAATTCTAAGTGGTTATTTAAAAAGATGCCCTGGGAAAAACAAAGCAGGAACTTCTGGTGGAAATCCTAAGGTTGGGTCTTTATCTAAATGTCCAGACTTAGGGTGCCTGGATGGCTCAGTCGGTTAAGTGTCTGACTCCTGATTTAGGATCAGGTTATGATTTCATGGTTTGTGAGACTGAGTCCGTGTCAGCCTACTTGGGATTCTCTCTCTCTTTGCCATTCTCCATGCCCCCACTCTCAAAATAAATGAATAAACTTTAAATGTCCAGATTCTGGGTATGAGCAGGGTTGTCGTCCTGTAAAATGCCTACGCAGCAACTCAAAATAGATGTTTTCTCATCACAAAGATTCAAGAAGACAATTGAGTATAGAACTTAATGGCTGCTTTTTGGGGGGTAACATAAATTTAAAAAGACTTGTTCTTCATCTTTTTATCAACCATAATAGCTCTCCAACATGTATTTGTTTTTCATATTAGTCCCTTGCATAAAGTTTCCTTGGAAAAATAGTTTTATATCCTTCCATTCTTGGAAGTTAAACCACTGATAGGACTTAAAAAGAGTATGGTGTTGGGTCAGAATTAGGTATCCTTCAAGTGGTTAGTGTCTCAGACTCAAGAAAGCCATAAGGTTCATAGATGGCAAGAAAGTGCCACTTTACACTGTTTTCATAACCCCATGTCTTAGGTAAACACCCACCAGTCCAGAGTTCATAAAATAGCCTTGCACATAGGCAACTCTAAATCACATAATTCTATCATCGCTATAATTTTCTAACATTTTAGGTTCTTCGGTACCAAGAAGATAGACTTGGATTTCTTCTTTATGTTGTGGTTCCTATATGGGGCTGGCTTTGCTCTCAAATATCTCTTTATGGAGAAACATTACATTTATATTCAAGAGCCAAGGTGTTTCATCATTCAGCATTTTCTCAACATGATTCAGAGGAAACAGTTAATCTACTCCAAGCCCTTTGATACTTAGGAAATGCTATAGAGTTCAGGTCTTAAAATTCTAATATCTCCTACAATATTACACAGTTAACTATAGCAAAGACATTTGTGATAGTAAAGATCAAATGGGATTGGAGGAAAATAAAATGAAGACATGGAGGGTTTATTTTAAACTCTTGAATTATAAAAAAAGTAACTGCAGCTGAGAGAAGACAGGGAAAGAGATGAAACCGTAACCTAAGACTCCAAATTACTGACTTAGAGTTCTTTACTCTTTCTTGGATGTGCTTTGGAATATTCAAGAAAGGAATATGTTGGGAGTAAATTTTGGTGGCATTGATGAACTGGGGAAAGGGAATTGTCACAGTAATCATTTAGTAGCTGGATACTAGAGAAGTTAAATGGCTCTAGTAGAGTTGAATAAAATGTGTTTTTATTTTACCTTTTTCTTTTTTGTCTTCTTCTCCTTCCTCTTTTCCCTGAACATGAATCTCACAGGTCTCTCTGAGTTGGTGCCTAAGAAGATGATAATCATACAAATGAGTCACTTCTACACAACCAGCCTTGGGCTTCTTTTTCTGATTAATATTTTTCCTGGAACAACTGGCCAAGGAGAATCAAGACGACAAGAACCTGGGGACTTTGTGAAGCAGGATATTGGCGGGTAAGAACGTTTAACTCCTAGAACAAAAGAAAACCGTTATAAATTCTTGCCTTAGACCAAAACTTGATTTTTTCTCCAGATGAACTTAGGTACTTCTGTTGCTGATACTTAGACATTACACTGTATTTTTAAAAACATCTTCAGCTCAGTCTCTCAAGGGAGAAAGAGATCTCAAAGGTCTTCTTGAGCAACTTCCTAGCCCATGTTTAAATTCCATCTGTGGGGCGCCTGGGTGGCTCAGTTGGTTGGGCGGCCGGCTTCGGCTCAGGTCATGATCTCATGGTTCATGAGTTCAAGCCCCGCGTCGGACTCTGTGCTGACGGCTCAGAGCCTGGAGCTTGCTTCAGATTCTGTGTCTCCCTCTCTCTCTGCTCTTCCCCTGTTCATGCTCTGTCTCTATGTCTCTCAAAAATAAAAATAAATGTTAAAAAAATTAAAATAAATAAATAAATAAATTCCATCTGTAACATCTTAAGAGCAGTTTTCTCCAACCATTTGCATTTAGTTGTCTCTTTTCTCTCTTAGATCTTGTCTTATGTCTTGTTCATTTTTATTGGCTTTGTCCCATTAGCATTTAAATGTGATCAAGAACCTTCCATGTTAAGTTTTAAAATCCTCCTCCAAATAGTGCCTTAAATCCTTTCTCCTCTTCACAGTTGTACTTCTTGAAGAAGCAGTTTTCTTTACTCTCTAGTACTCACCTCTCATCCATTCTTCCACTGCTGTTGTCTGACTTCCAACCCCATGACTCTAATGTAATATCTGTAATCAAGGTGACCAATTTTGGCTCTGTTACTAAAAATGAACATTTGTCTGTTCTTATTCAACGTTCTTACTTTTTTTAGTATCATGTAGCAACATTCAAATCTGTTGCTTCTTCCCTCCCTCCTTAACTCCTTTTTCTTCTGAAATAACATACACACACACACACACAGACGCACGCACGCACGCGTGCGCATAAAATATAAATGTGTGGTTTAAGAATAATTCCTTCTTTTACTTCAGAGACACCACAATTTCCGTTTCTTGAATTAAGTTCTCCAGAATCAGGGCCTGAGACAAGGATTCAAAAGTAAATAATTTATAGAGAGTACTCTCAGAAAAACTTGCAAGGAAGCAAGGCAAGGAAGGGGAAAAAGGAAAGGAAAGATGTGATTTCATTTGAAGTGTAGCCTCCATTTGACCTCATGGGGATGAATGACACTACACATTTTGCCCACATTCATGCAAGGGGCCTGGACTTTTGTAGCCTCTTCTTAATCAGCCATTGCCTGCAGGCTGCCTGGAGGAAGGCATAACCTCCCAGGTATTTTAAGGTGAGGTGGCTTCCTTCAGCCAATGTTAATACTTGAAGTTGCAGAGGGACAGTTTCACTGGTCAAGTAAAAGAGAGGTGGACATAGTACCAAAAGTAAATACTACACATGATTTTTTTTCATACTTTTATGGCTATGCTTTCTATATTATTTTCTGCAATATTACACAGCTGTATTAAAGGCCTTTGTGATATAAAGATCTTTTGTAGTCTTTTTCATAATCTTCTTTTCCTTTTTTCATCACTAACGTGTTGATATTTTTCTTTGTTTTGTTTTAGGCGTTCTTGCCAACAGACTCTGAGTGATTTAATCTATCTCCATGACATCATAAACGTCCACATTTGCCAATGACTCTTATAAATTGTCATTCCTAACTTCTCTTGAATGTCAGACCTCTATATTCATCTATTTATTGGACATGTCCACTTGGCTGTTCCATAAACTCCTTAAACTAAGGGGTTTATGGAACTACTTTTATGTCCAAAGTAGTCTCAACATCTCCATCTCTCTCCCCCACTCTTAACAACAGCAAAAGCAACAAACAAACAAGATATACTCCTCTTCCAGTTTCCTTATTTTAGTCAATATCGCCACTAGGCATGCCATTGCTCAAGCCAGAAACTTAGAATCATCTGCCAATTTTCTACCCTTTCTAGATTGAATTATTCATCAAGATATGTAATTTCTACCTCCCACATCTTTTAGACTCATCTTCTTTTCCCCAACTATTCTGCTACCACCCTAGTTTAATCCAATATTGTCTTCCACTTAGAATACTGCAAAGAGTCTTAGTCGGTCCTACTTCCTAGAGTCTTGCTTCCACCCAAACTAACCTCTTCTCTGTAACCAATATTTATTCTACAATGCATGTTGAGTCATAGCTATTCTGTTTAAAGTCATTTAATGGCTTCCTATTGTCCCTAGAATAATAATGTTCAAATTCCTTAACATGATTTTATAAGGCCCATTGTAATCCAGTTTCCTCCCATCTTGGCAGCCTTATTTCTTAGTGCTCCTGTCAGCAAACTGTGTTCCTCAGCTGTATTAAACTTCTTCTGATTTTAAAACTCAATCTCTTATGCTTTATCAAGCTAAGAGACTCTCAAAGACTAAGAAAAAACTGAGGGTGAGGGGTATGAGGGAGGGGGGAGAGGGGGTGATGGGCATTAAAAAGGGCACATGTTGGGATGAACACTGGGTGTTATATGTAAACCAATTTGAAAAAAAAACTATTATAAAATTAAAAAATCTCAATCTCATTAAGATAATATTATTATTGGAAATGATCCTCTTAGTCTTGAAATATTTAAGTATTACACAGGAACTTTTATTATTTGGTGGCATCTTTTGTATGTTTTATACTTGGCTACTGCCCCGTATTCTTGGAGGTATTAGGACTTGTCTCTAATTATTTTTGCAGAGTTGATTATCTTAGTACAATCTGAGTCTTTCCGTCTATCAGCATTTTCAACAGTATCGCCAACATCTGTTGTATCCTTCTGGGACTGAGGGCTACAGAACTGGACTAATATGTCCTCAAAAAAGGGCCAATGAAGCCCTTTTTGTTTTTTACTCCAGTCTGGAAAAATAGACTAATACTGTTTTATTAACTCCTCATGAATTTGATTTCATTGGGCCATGAGAGATGGAAGTTCTAAATAAACGAACTTTATTTTTTTCAAGTATTAAAGCCTTTTAAATTGTAACTCTGAGAATAAAGTTCTTTTTAAATGTATTGCATCATTTCTTATAATCTTAAATGCAAATTTTGGACAGAATAGTCTCTTTTCTTGGTGATTTTATGATCATGATAAAGAACATTCATTATGTTAATTCTATGTTTGTATTTTTCTTTTTGTGTCTCAATGCTCAATGTTAATTGCAGTCTCTCCTGTTTACACTGTTTTTTGTTTTGTTTTGTTTTGTTTTTATCCTATTGATGCTTAGAAAACCAGATAGCCAAAACTTTTAGTAATTGAATTAAAGAGGATGCCAAGAGATCCTCCTTGAAAAAGTTAAGAGAAGTGCTTGGATTTAATATAAGAGAATTAAAATATTTTTTGGGAGGTTACTTTCTTCCAAGTCCAGGGCAATTGATGCTTTCGAGGTATGAGACTACTAAAACCCTGGCTCTAAATATTAGGGTTGACACTGATTTCTATTTGCTATAAATTAAGAAACCAATATGACTTTAAAATGTATGGTATACACTGGTAGTTCTGATACTTAACAGAGCTGCTTCTTTTTGTCTGCTTGTTTTCATACCTTCTCAATGATGTTTTTTGTGTGTTGAAAAAAATCCATTTGCTTCATTATTTTATCCACTTCTTTTTTACTTCAAGCTTTTATTTAAATTCCAGTTAGTTAACATATAGTGTAATATTAGTTTCAAGAGTAGAATTTAGTGATTCATCACTTACATACAACACCCAGTGCTCCACACAGCAAGTGCCCTCCTAAATACCCATCACCCGTTTAACCAATCCCCCTGCCCTCCTCCCCTCCAGGAATATTCAGTTTGTTCTATAGTTAAGAGTCTGTTTTATGGTTTGCCTCTCTCTTTTGTTCCTTTTGGTTTATCTGTTTTGTTTCTTAAATTCCACCACCTATGAGTGAAATCATATTGTATTTATCTTTCTATAACTTACTTTGCTTAGCATAATACATTCTGGCTCTATCCACGTTCTTGCAAATGGCAAGATTTCATTCTTTTTTATGGTTGAGTAATATTCCATTCCATATATATTCCATATATATATATACCACAGCTGCATTTTTCATTTGCCAGTCGATGGACATTTGGGCTCTTTCCATAACTGGACTATTGTTGATAATGCTGCTATAAACATTGGGGTGCACGTATCCCTTCGAATCAGTAGTTTTGTATTCTTTGGGTAAATATCTAGTAGTGCGATTCCTGGATTGCAGGGTAGTTCTATTTTTAACTTCTTGAGGAAACTTCATACTGTTTTCTAGAGTAGCTGTACCAGTTTGCTTTCCTACCAACAGTGCAAGAGAGCTCCCCTTTCTCCACATCCTCACCAACATCTGTTGTATCCTGTGTTGTTAATTTTAGCCATTCTGATAGGTGTGAGGTGATATTTCATTGTAGTTTCAATTTGTATTTCCCTGATAATTAATGATGTTGAGCATCTTTTCATATGTCTGTTAGCCATCTGAATGTCTTCTTTGGAAAAATGTCTATTATTCATGTCTTTAGCCAATTTCTTAACTTGATTGTTTGGTTTATGGGTGTTCAGTTTGATAAGTTCTTTATAGATTTTGTATACTAACCCATTATAAGATATGTCATTTGCAAATATTTTCTCCCATTCCATAGGTTACCTTTTAGTTTTGTTGACTGTTTCCTTTTCTGTGCAGAAGCCATTTATTTTGATAAAGTCTCAATAGTTTATTTTTGCTTTTATTTCCCTTGCCTTAGGACACACATTTAATAAGAAGTTGCTATGACTAATGTCAAAGAGGTTACTGCCTGTGTACTCCTTCTCTAGGATTTCAATGGTTTCTGGTCTCAAGTTCAGGTTTTTCATCTATTTTGGTTTATTTTTGTGTATGATTTAAGAAAGTGGTCCAGTTTCATTCTTCACATTTGCTGTCCAATTTTCAAAACACCATTTGTTGAAGAGATTCCCCCCCCCATTGGATATTCTTTCCTGCTTTGTTGAATATTAGCTGACCATATAATTGTGGGTCAATTTCTGGGTTTTCTATTCTGTTCCACTGATCTATGTGTCTATTTTTGTGCAAGTACCATATTGTCTTCATCACTATAGCTTTGTAATATAACTTAAAGTCTGGAATTGTGATGATTCCAGCTTTTCTTTTCTTTTTCAAGATTGTTCTGGCTATTTGGAGTCTTTTGTGTTTCTATTACAGATTTTAGGATTGTTCTAGCTCTGTAAAGAATGCTAGTGTTATTTTGATAGGGATTTCACTGAATATGTAGATTGCTTTGGGTAATATGGACATTTTAACAATGTTTGTTCTTCCAAACCATAAGCATGGAATGTTTTTCTATTTCCTTGTGTCACCTTCAATTTCTTTCATCAGCATTTTATAGTTCTCAGAGTACATACTTTTTACCTCTGCGGTTAGGTGTATTTCTAGGTATCTTATGGTCTTTGGTACAATTGTAAATGTGATTGATTCCTTGATTTCTCTTTTTGCTGCTTTATTATTGATATATAGAAATACAACAGATCTCTCTACATTGATTTTCTTTCCTGCATTTTACTGAATTTTTGTATCAGTTCTAGCAAATTTTTGTGGAGTCTTTTGTTTTTCTACATAGAGTATCATATTGCTTGCGAATAGTGAAATTTTGATTTCTTCCTGGCCCATTTTATTTACTTTTGTTCTCTGATTGCTGAAGTTAGGACTTCCAGAACTTTGTTAAATAACAGTGGTGAGAATAGACATTCCTATCTTCCTCCTGACCATAGAGGAAAAGTTCTCAGTTTTTCCCCATTGAGGATGTTATTTGCTGTGGGTCTTACATATATGGTTTTTATGATATTGAGGTATATTATCTGGTGGCTATTTAGTTGTATCTGTGAGACAAGGTGAGCTTAGGTTCCTCACACTTTTCCACATTCCCTGAAATCCAACTTTGTTCTCTGTAATAAGGATTTCTTTGTGTATTCAAACACATTTTAGGATAGTTTGTCTTATTTTTGTAAAAAAATATTCATTGGAATTTTTATCAAGATTGCGTTGAATCTGATGATCAGTTGGAGTAGTATGGACATTTTAACATATTAATTCTTCCAATAGGAATATGGAATATCTTTCCACTTATTTGTGCCTTCTTCAGTTTCTTTCATCACTGTCTTATAGTTTTCAGTATACAGGTCTTTCATCCTTTCAGTTTAATTTATTTCTAAGTATTTTACTCTTTTTGATGCCATTGTACGTGGTATTGCTTCCTTAATTTCTCTTTCAGATAGTTCGTTGTTAGTGTGTACAAAGGCATCTGATTTTTTTTTAATTTTTATTTATTTTCAAGAGATAGAAAGAGAGAGAGACAGAGAGAGACAGAGAGACAAAGCATGATCAGGGAGAGGCAGAAAGAGAGGGAGACACAGAATCTGAAGCAGGCTCCAGGCTCCGAGCCATCAGCACAGAGACCAATGCAGGGTTCAAACTCACAAACTGCAAGATCATGACCGGAGCTGAAGCCAGACGCTCAACTGACTGAGACACCCAGATACCCTTAATTTTTAATGTTGATTTTATATCTGCAATTTTACTGAATTCACTTGATAGTTCAGTTTTTTTAGTGGAGTCTTTAGGGTTATATATACAAGATTATATCCCCTATCGTCAGAGATTTTACTTCTTCCTTGCTGATATGGCTGCCTTTTATTTCTTTTTCTTTCCTAATTTCTTTGGGTAGAATTTTCAGTACTGTGTGAATATAAATGAATATAAATGGGATGTGAAAGCAGGTATCCCTTTCTTTTCCTGATTTTAGAGGAAAGGATTTTAAGTTTTTACCATAGAGTATAATGTTAGCTATTGGTTTGCCACATATGGCCTTGATTACGCTAAGGAACCTTCCTCCTATAGCTAAGATGTTGGGCATTTTTATCTGAAAGGATGTATTTTGTCAAATGCTTTTTATGCCTCTATTGAAATGATCATATGGTATTCCCTCTCATTTTATTAATATGGTTTATAACATGTATTGTTTTGTGTGTGTTGAACCATCCTTGTAACCCAGAGATAAATCCCACTTGGGATTGGTGAATAACTTTTTAAAATGTGCTTTTGAAGTGGGTGACGGGCATTAAAGAGGGCACTTGTTGGGATGAACACTGGGTGTTATATGGAAACCAATTTGAAAATAAATTATTTAAATAAAAACAAACAAAGAAAATGGTTTGCTAATATTTTGTTGAGAATTTTACATCTATATTCCTCAGAGATATTGTGCTATAATTTTCTTCTAGTGTTTTCTGGTTTTGGTATCAGGATAATGCTGGCCTCATAAAATGAATTTAGGAGTGTTCTCTTTGTCTTCAATTTTTTTGCAACAGTTTAAGAAAGATTGGTATTAATTCTTTAAATGTTTGGTAGAGTTTATCAGTGAAACCATCTGGTCCTGAGTGTTTTTGTGTTGAGAGGTTTTTGCTTACTGAATTGATTTTCTTACTCGTTACTGGTTTCTTTACATTTTCTGTTTCTTTATGATTCATTCTTGGCAAATCATTCTTATGATTCATTCATTCATTTATTCTAGGAATTTATCAATTTCTTCTAGGTTATCCAGACTTTTGCAAATAATTGTAGTCTCTCATAATCCTTTTTATTTCTGTAGTATCAATTGTAATGTCTTTCATTCTGATTTGATTTATTTGAATCCTCTCTCTTTATCTTCTTAGTTAATCTGGTTTGCCAATTTTGTCTATCTTTTCAAAGAAAAAGCTCTGGGGTGCCTGGGTGGCTCAGTTGGTTGTGTCTGACTTTGGCTCAGGTCATGATATCACAACTTGTGAGTTCATGCCCTTCGTAGGGCTCTTTGCTGATAGCTCAGAGCCTGGAGCCTGCTTCAGATTCTATGTCTCCCTCTCTCTGCCCCTCCCCTGCTTGCGCGCTCTCTCTCTCTCTCTCTCGCTCTCTCTCTCTCTCTCTCTCTCTCAAATATAAACAAACATTAGGGGTGCCTGGGTGGCACAGTTGGTTATGTGTCAGACTTCGGCTCAAGTCATGATCTCATGGTCCATGGGTTCAAGCCCTGTGTTGGGCTCTGTGCTGACAGCTCAGAGCCTGGAGCCTGCTTTGGATTCTGTGTCTCCCTTTCTCTCTCCCCCTCCCTGCTCGCACTCTGTCTCTCTTTCTCTGTCTCTTTCTCTCTCTCTCAAAAATAAATAAAACATTAGAAAAATAAACATTAGGGGCACCTGGGTGGCTCAGTCGGTTAAGTAGCCGACTTCGGCTCAGGTCATGATCTCGCGGTCTGTGAGTTCGAGCCCCGAGTCAGGCTCTATGCTGACAGTTCAGAGCCTGGAGCCTGCTTCGGATTCTGTGTCTCCTTCTCTCTCTGCCCTTCTTCTGCTCACTCTCTGTCTCTATGTCTCAAACATAAATAAACGTTAAAAAAAATAAAAAATAAATAAAGAAAAATAAACATTAAAAATGTTTTAATAAAAAAGAACTAGCTCTTAGTTTCATTGATCTTTTCTATTGTTTTTCTGGTCTCTACTTTTTTTTTACCCTGATCTTTGTTATTTCCTTTCTTCTGCCAACTTTGGGCATAGTTTGTTTTTTCTATTTCTAATTCCTTGAAGTTGTTTATTTGAGATCTTTCTCATTTGCTAATCTAGGCATTTATCACTATAATTTTTTTCTCTTAGAACTGCTTTTGTAGCATCTCATATATTTTGATATGTAGTGCTTCCATTTTTGTTTGTTTCAATATACATTTTTTATTTCCTGTTTGACTTCTTCTTTGACCCATTCATTGGTTGTTGAGAAACATGTTGTTTGATCTCCACATATTTGTAAAATTTTCAGCTTTCTTCCTGTTATTGATTTCTAGTTTCATTTTTTGTCTTTTTTTTAAATTTTATAATAGTTTATTTTCTTTTTTTTAATTTTATAATAGTTTATTTTCAAATTGGTTTACATATAACACCCAGTGTTCATCCCAACATGTGCCCTTTTTAATGCCCATCACCCCCTCTCTCCCCTCCCCCATCCCCCTCACCCTCAGTTTTTTCTTAGTCTTTGAGAGTCTCTTATGTTTTATCTCCCTCCCTCTCTGTGTCTTCTTTTCCTTTCCCCTCTTCCCCTCCTCCTGGTTTTTGCTTAGTCTCACAAAGTCCACCTATTCGTGGAAACATATGGTATCTGTCTTTTTCTGACTGACTTATTTCACTTAACATAATACCCTCCAGTTCCATCCATGTTGCTATACATGGGCAGATTTCATTTTTTTTTTTTATTATAATAGATTATTTTCAAATTGGTTTACATATAACACCCAGTGTTCATCCCAACATGTGCCCTTTTTAATGCCCATCACCCCCTCTCCCCCCTCCCTCATCCCCCTCACCCTCAGTTTTTTCTTAGTCTTTGAGAGTCTCTTATGTTTTATCTCCCTCCCTCTCTGTGTCTTTTTTTTCTTTCCCCTCTTCCCCTCCCCCTGGTTTTTGCTTAGTTTCACAAAGTCCACCTATTCGTGGAAACATATGGTATCTGTCTTTTTCTGACTGACTTATTTCACTTAACATAATACCCTCCAGTTCCATCCATGTTGCTACACATGGCCAGATTTCATTTTTTCTCGTTGCCACGTAGTAGTCCATTGTATATAAGTACCATAACTTCTTTATCCATTCGTCAGTTGATGGGCACTTGGTCTCTTTCCATGATTTGGCTATTGTCGAAAGTGCTGCTATGAACATTGGGGTACACGTGCTCCTATGCATCAGCATTCCTGTGTCTCTTGGGTAGATTCCTAGCAGGGCTATTGCTGGGTCATAGGGTAGCTCTATTTTCATTTTTTTGAGGAACCTCCACACCGTTTTCCAGAGTGGCTGCACCAGTTTGCATTCCCACCAACAGTGTAGGAGGGTGCCTACTTCTCCACATCCTCGCCAGCATCTATAGTTTCCTGATTTGTTCATTTTAGCCACTCTGACTGGTGTGAGGTGGTATCTCAGTGTAGTTTTGATTTGTATTTCCCTGATGATGAGTGACATTGAGCATCGTTTCATGTGTCTGTTGGCCATCTGAATGTCCCCTTTGGAGAAGTGTCTATTCATATCTTCCGCCCATTTCTTCACTGGGTTGTTTGTTTTTCGGGTTTGGAGTTTGGTAAGTTCTTTATAAATTTTAGATATTAGTCCTTTATCCGATATGTCATTTGCGATGATCTTTTCCCATTCCGTTGGTTGCCTATTCGTTTTGTTGGTTGTTTCTTTTGCCGTGCAGAAGCTTTTTATCTTGATGAGGTCCCAATAGTTCATCTTTGCTTTTAATTCTCTTGCCTTTGGAGACGTGTCGAGTAAGAAATTTGTGCATCTTAGGTCAAAGAGGCTTTTTCCTGTTTTCTCCTCTAGGATTTTGACGGTTTCCTGTCTCACATTCAGATCTTTTATCCATTTAGAATTTATTTTTGTGAGTGGTGTAAGAAAGTGGTCTAGTTTCATTCTTTTGCATGTTGCTGTCCAATTCTCCCAGCACCATTTGTTAAAAAGGCTGTCTTTTTTCCATTGGATACATTTTCCCGCTTTGTCAAAGATTAGTTGGCCATATACTTGCGGGTCCATTTCTGAGTTTTCTATTCTATTCCATTGGTCTATGTGTCTGTTTTTGTGCCAATACCATACAGTCTTGATGACCACCGCTTTGTAGTAGAGGTTAAAGTCTGGGATTGTGATGCCTCCCACCTTGGTTTTATTCTTCAGTATTACTTTGGCTATTCGAGGTCTTTTGTGGTTCCATACAAATTTTAGGATTGTTTGCTCTAGCTTTGAGAAGAATGCTGGTGCAATTTTGATTGGGATTGCATTGAATGTGTAGATTGCTTTCGGTAGTATTGCCATTTTGACAATATTTATTCTTCCAATCCATGAGCATGGGATGTTTTTCCATTTCCTTGTGTCTTCCTCAATTTCCTTCATAAGTTTTTTATAGTTTTCAGTGTAGAGGTCTTTCACATCTTTGGTTAGGTTTATTCCTAAGTATTTTATGGTTTTTGGTGCAATTGTGAAAGGGATTATGATTTCAGCAAAGTTGCAGGATACAAAATCAATGTACAGAAATCGGTGGCATTTCTATACACCAACAATGAAGCAGCAGAAAGAGAAATAAAGAAGATTTCATTTTTTCTCATTGCCACGTAGTAGTCCATTGTATATATGTACCACATCTTCTTTATCCACTCGTCAGTTGATGGGCACTTGGTCTCTTTCCATGATTTGGCTATTGTCGAAAGTGCTGCTATGAACATTGGGGTACACGTGCTCCTATGCATCAGCATTCCTGTGTCTCTTGGGTAGATTCCTAGCAGGGCTATTGCTGGGTCATAGGGTAGCTCTATTTTCATTTTTTTGAGGAATCTCCACACAGTTCTCCAGAGTGGCTGCACCAGTTTGCATTCCCACCAACAGTGTAGGAGGGTGCCTGCTTCTCCACATCCTCGCCAGCATCTATAGTTTCCTGATTTGTTCATTTTAGCCACTCTGACTGGTGTGAGGTGGTATCTCAGTGTGGTTTTGATTTGTATTTCCCTGATGATGAGTGACATTGAGCATCGTTTCATGTGTCTGTTGGCCATCTGAATGTCCTCTTTGGAGAAGTATCTATTCATTTCTTCTGCCCATTTCTTCACTGGGTTATTTGTTTTTCGCGTGTGGAGTTTGGTCAGTTCTTTATAGATTTTAGATATTAGTCCTTTATCTGATATGTCATTTGTGATGATCTTTTCCCATTCCGTTGGTTGCCTATTCGTTTTGTTGTTCTTTTATCATTTCTTGTGCTATCACTATTTCCTTTACAGTCTTTTGAGGGGAGTTCTTTTGTTTCGTCATTTTGGCTAGGTGTGAATTGGTTTATTTCCTAGTTATCCCTGGAAAGGAATAGGGTCAGACCGACAAAGAGGAAACACAAACTCACAACAGTACTGACCAATAATACAGCCAAATAAATCATAACATAATAAAGATTAACGAACAACTGTCTGGAGGCATGCGACCCGATGTCCCAGCTACATGTTAAGGATAGTGTGTGTGCTCTGCTGATCGCAGAACATACATACGTAGAGTAGTGACAGGTGTAGGGAGAAGAAATTGAACTTTGACCAGGTAGAGAGATTAGAAGACTTGATCTAGAAAGAGAGGAATCAGAATAAGGAAGGATGCGAGGAAAGAGAAATGAAGTTATATGTTACCCAGATGCACTATGTGGCCTGACTTTTCCATAGAGAGAGGTAGGAAATTAAAGACAGAAGTGTAGAACATGCATTGAGTGAGTGGGTTAAATGTCTGTTTAAGCAAGCCAAAACCCCCAGGTGACTGGTTTAGAGGTGGGGAGAGATAGTAGGGAGAAGAGGGAGAATATATCTAAAACAAAAGAATTGACCTAGAATTAATCCAGGTACTCCTGCAGTATTCATGTCTCCACATCTATCACTCCTGCAGAAAGGAGTCTGTCATATGAGGAGGGTTGTGGTCTGGCGTAGGTGGGTCCCGCCTCCACCAAGGGGGATTGGGGGGGTGGGGGTTGGTGGAGTCCTAGGGTTTGGTTTTGTGGGAATGCGTGGCCACAATGGCACCCTCCCAGCCCCCTTTTCATGGACCCAGAGTCTCAAATCACTCCTCTGTTTCCATCCTCAACTGTGTCTGGATTGCAGGTGTGGTGCAATTTGCTGGGTGGTCACATGCCCCATGCTTATCTGAGTTCCTTTAACTTGCTCCAACTGCCACACCTTATGTAAATTGAGTCTCTGACTCAGCTCAGGCATGACCACTGTGGCTTCCCTGCAGCCTCCTCTTCATGGACCCAGAGTATCAAAACACTCTTCTGTTTTTGTCCTCGTCTCTGCCAGGGTCGCAGGTGCAGTGCGATCTGCTGGGCGGTCGCATGCCTCTTGCACACCCGGTTTTCCCCTACATAAATTGTGGCACTTACTCAGCGCCTCTCTGTGTCACGGCCTGGGTCAGCGTCGCTGTCTTCGGGGTGAAGGGAGCTCCGACAGCTCCACCGTGAGCAAGGGACCTTCTGTCCAAAAGCCTCGTGGTTAGGGACTGGATGATAGGCTCCCTCTCCACCCTGGTCTGAGGCACTTTCCCCACTGCTTTTTCTCTTCCTCTTGCCTTTAGGCGGAAGGGGCCTGGGTCCGTGGCCACTCCCTGCTTTCCGCACCTCCGTGGTTCTCTTTGTTTCTCCCAGTTTGTACCTACTCTGTCTCCCAGGATTTTCTGGATTTCGCGTTCTCTTCCCTGTAGCCTCCAAGTCCTGTTCCTGCAGATCTCTGGGATTTAGAATCCCTTGGATTCAGTTCTTCTTAGTTTGAAAGACACTGGAGAGCAGCGGGTCCTCCTACTCCTCAGCCAAGTTGGCCCCTCCCCCCATATGTCTGTATTAACAATTTCTGCTTGTGTTTCTCCACTGTGTTTGGTGAAACTCTTGCCAGTGCAATAGTAAGAGCTGAAGTATAGTGACCGCTGTCTGTCTTTAACACAGGTAATCATCACAGCAAGTAGGATGTGCTGATTTGGTTAAAATATAGGGCTATTTAATTGACCCAGTCTGTTTATTGAAATTGTCTTAAAGTGTTTACACATGAAATTGTTTCCTATTAAGAACTATTATTTTTTATCTCTGTTTCTTCCACTGTCTCAGACTCTCTCCTAAGCATGCCCCAGATATTCCTGATGACAGCACTGACAACATCACTATATTTACCAGAATCTTAGATCGTCTTCTAGATGGCTATGACAACCGGCTGCGACCTGGGCTTGGAGGTCAGTTACTATTTTAAGATCCCGTTTTTGGTTATTGCCATCTAAAAAGAAAGATTCTTAAGATAACTTCATCACTCTCTTGACCAATGGGTTTAGTGTAGAGTTGAATTTCTTCCCTCTGAGCAGTAGAAATTAGTTCTAAGCTTTCATTTCAATGGTCAATCTCTCTGGTGTGGTTTTGGAAAATTCTGAATTTCGCTTAGCTAAATGCATATAGTGTATTATACAATAATATTTGGGAAAGCCCATTTATGGTATCAAAAGGCCAATCCCTGCCTAAATGGGAGGCTTGGCCCCGGCATATCTGGGAAAAATGCCTTTGCTCTCAGAACCCTCAACGCATATCAGCCTGAACTTCCAATGAGGAGCAGCCTGCTGGCCAAGTGGGATCTTGGTTGGCCATTAGTTTGGAATGATCAGCAATATGATCACAATGAGATAAATGCATCATAATACATCATGGGCTATACTGAAATGGTGAGTATGCAAATGTAGGAGTTTGATTTTTTTCCTGAACCATTTGAGAACTAGTTGTAGATATCATACCCTTTTGTCCCTAAATACTTCAATGTGCATTTCCTTAGAACAAAGAAATTAATTTATAAAATTACAATGCAATTATAAATTCAGAAAATGTAACCTGACATTATACTATGTTCAAATCTGTAGTTGATATTCAATTTTTGCCAGTTGTCCCAAAAGTGTTTTTTATAGTATTTTCCGTTGATATAGGATCAATCCAAGATTATGCATAGCATTTATTTTCACATCTCTTTAGCGTACAATTTGGTACAATTTACTCAGCTTTTCTTTGTTTTCCATGGCATTGATTAGATTTTCCTTATTCATTTTTGGAGGAAATACACAGATTTAATCATATCTTTCTCAGTGCATTATTCAAGAAGGGATATGATATCTATTTGGCCAATTATTGGTAATGTTCACTTTGATGTTCACCAAGTTATTCCACTCTAAAATCACCCTTTTTAAAGTTTATAATTTATAAGTAATTTGTGAGCAAGTGCTTTGAGATTATTATATTATTAATTCAGGTTGCACGCAATCATTTTAGCAGCTATTGAATATTCTTGCATGAATAATAACTTATGGTTGCAATGGTGATTTTCTAAATGTATTATTCCTCTATATTTATTAGATAGCATTCTATTGTAAGGAAAAAACCCTTCTCTTTAATTAGGTAACTATTATCATTAATAGATAAATTAATATTTTATTCAATGAATTGTAATCCATCAATATTATTCATTTTAATTAGAATTTATGTTCATAATTTTCCATATTTGCTTAGCAGAAGCCTATTCAATCTGACTTTTGTTTCCTTTTGATATATTCTTCACATATTTGGGCACCTTTTTACTTTATGGCATAACATTATATCTCATATTTATCTTGTAATTTTCCCTTATTCAGCCTAGGAATTAGCCACTTTTTCCAAGAAGACATGATGCTTTTTTTTGTGGGAAATTACAGTATATTTAAAGTTCAACTTCTGAGTGCTATGTTTTTTCATTGCTAGTAGGGTATCATCACTTCTAGAAACTTTCAAAAGACAGAATCAGAAAATAGCAAATTAAAAATTAAATATATATTCATATATATTTACATATATCTATATAACATGTGTATA
The DNA here is from genome assembly GCA_030068075.1 of Paguma larvata. Taxonomy (NCBI): domain Eukaryota; kingdom Metazoa; phylum Chordata; class Mammalia; order Carnivora; family Viverridae; genus Paguma; species Paguma larvata. The sequence continues at coordinate 119,848,821 of CM057830.1, read as the reverse complement.
TATATGTATGTATATGCATATAGATACATAATATATACACATACCTGTTTATTTTCCTATATACCCACATACATATATACAAATATGTGTGTGTGAACATATAATGAGTTTGTACTGATACCACTAAGTTCAGTTCAACACAGCATTCATTGACTTACTCATTTTCTCAGTCCTACAAAATACATAAAATGGTGTTGGAATTACTATATCCATACCATTATAATAAACTCACTTATTAAGTAAAGTCGAAGATATGTTTGCAATTTTTGTTATTGTTGTTTTTAGATGAAGGCTGTATGACACTTGCTTTAGTATAAATAATGATTGGATCAGGGCAGTATTCCTGAGCAATAGAAGACCCAGTCACAAATCAATTGCAGTTTTCCAGGATGAAAGTGATGGCTGTGGGAATGTAGAGAATTTGGTGACTGATTAACTTATGGGGCTAGTGAAAGGAGGGAGTAAAAGATAATTTCTAGATTGTTGGCATGGATTACTGAGTGGTTCTATTTTCTAAAATAGGGAACATTGGAAGAGGGACATTGCTATTTTGTTTTATTCTATTTCTTTTGGGTTTGCGGTTGGAACAAAGTAAGTGGGGTAGGAGGTGGAAGTTAACTGGCTGTAGACGTGTAGAATTTGACTACCCATGAAGACTATGGGTGGAGCTTTTGGCTTCTGACTAACTTAGAATAACAGGGACCAGACTTACCTTTATCACCAGTTCTAAGCAATGTGATTATAACCCTTTGTGTAATTTTATTCATGTTTCTTATTTTTTGTTTATTTATTTTTGAGAGAGAGCGAGCGAGTGGGGTAGGGACAGAGAGAGGGAGACATAGAATCCAAAGCAGGATCCAGGCTCCAAGCTGTCAGCACAGAATCCAATGTGGGGCTTGAATCCACAAACTGCAAGATCATAACCTGAGCCAAGTTGGACGCTTAACTGGCTGAGCCACCCAGACACCCCTATTCATGTTTCTTATTTGTTGAGCTTCTTGGTTTGAGGGAATTATAATTTTTATCAAATTTAGAATGTTTTTGGTATTTTTTTCTTAAAATACATTTTCTGCTCTCCTTCAGATAAAGAGAATATCTTAAAAGCAAATAGTGTAAGACAAAACATTGTGGCTAAAATTAACAAGTTAAGAAACAACAGATGCTGGTGAGGATGTGGAAAAATGGTAACTCTTCTACCCTGTTGGTGGGAATCCAAGCTGGTACAGCCACTCTGGAAGACAGTATGGAGGTTCCTGAAAAGGTTAAAAATAGAACTACCCTCTGACCCAGCAATTGCCCTACTAGGTAGTTATCCAAAGGATTCAAAAGTACTGATTCAAAGGAGTACTTGCACCCCAGTGTTTATAGAAGCATTGTCAACAATAGCTAAAGTATGGAAAGAGCCCAAATGTCCATCAACTGATGAATGGATAACGAAGATGTGGTATAAAATGGAATATTACTTAGCCAACAAAAGTAATGAAATCTTGCCATTTGCAATGACATGGGTGGAAGTAGAGTGTATTATGCTAAGTGAAATAAGTCTGTCAGAGAAAGATAAATACCATATGATTTTACTCATCTGTGGAATTTAAGAAACAAAACAGATGAACATATGGGAAAAGAAGGAAAAATAAAATAAAAATATAGAGGAAGGCAAACCATAAAAGACTGTTAACTATAGAGAACAAACTGAGGGTTTCTGGAGGGGTAGTGGGTGGGGCAATGGGCTTAATTGGGTGATAGACATTAAGGAGGGCACTTGTTATGATGAGCACTGGGTATTATATGTAAGTGATGAATCACTAAATTCTATACCTGAAATCAGTACTATACTATATGTTCAGTAACTTGAATTTAAATAAAATATTGGAAGAAGGAAAAAAAACATGTACAGAAGGAAATTTTTGCTTCTTGTCCGAAATAAACAAGCAAGAATGTAGTTAGTGACAATTTTGAAGTACTGGAAAAAAAATGTCAATCTAGAATTATGTAACCAGAGATAATATATTTTAAAATATAGGCAGAGTAAACACTTTTTCAGACACATAGAAGCTGAAAAATTCATCAGCAGATATGTACTACAAGATATGTAAATGAAAGTATGTTGGGCAGAAGGAAAACAATGCCAGATAGAAATCAAGATCTATAGAAAGGAAGGAAGAGCAACACAAATAAAAAACTATGTGGGTAAATATAAAGTAGGTTTTTTCCAATCTATTTAAATGATAAATGACTACTAAAGCAAAAATAATGACAATATATTATGTGGCTTGAAATATATATATAAGGAAAGTGTATGACAACAATAGCACAGAAGCCAGGAGACAATGAAGTGGAAATGTACTATTGAAAGGTTTTTATACTGCACATGGCATGATATAATATTGCTTGTTGGCAGATGTTGATAAAGAAGTGTGCTATAGAACTTAATGAAAAATTATAGCTAATAAAGCAAAAACCATTATAAAAATGTAATAATAAAAATAGTTGATAAGGCAGAAAAAGAAGAAAATATAACAAAAAAGATGAAACAAATAGAAAATCACATTAAATATAAATAATTTAAACATCCATCTTATTTTTTAAAATATTTATTTATTTATCTTGAGAGAGAGAGGGGGAAAGAAAGCGTGAGCAGAGGGACAGAGAGAGAGAGAAGCCCAAACAGGGTCCGTACTGTCAGCACAGAGCCTGATGTGGGGCTCGAACCCATGAACTGGGAGATCATGACCTGAGCCAAAACCAAGAGTTGGACAGTTAACCAACTGATACACCTAGGCACTCATAAACATCCATTTACAAAGGCAGAGATGGTCAAATCAGATTTTTTTTAATCAAGATGCAAAATTACTGAGAGAAACCCACCTTAAATATAAAGCCATAAATAAGTTAAAAGTAAAAGGATGAAAAATGGCGCACCATGCTAACACTAATTAAAAGAAGGATGGGGTAGCTATTTTAATATCAGAAAAAGAACTTATTAGAGCAAAAAATATTGCTGTCAATAAAGAGGACCATTTTATATCAAAGGGGTCAATTCATTAAGAGTACATAATGATCCAAAATATTTATGTACCTAATCACTGAGCATCTAAATTCATGAAGCAAAGACTGAGAACTGAATGGAGAAAGATGAAATCTCCAATTATAGTAGAGATTTCAACACTCTTTTCTCAATAAGCAATGTAACAGTGGACAGAAAATAGGTAAAGGTAGTAGAAACAGGAACCACAGTATCAACCTACTTGACTTGATTGGCATTATAGAACACTCCAACCATCAGCAGCAGAATATACATACTTTTCAAGTATACTTACAACATTTACCAAAATAGACCATATTCTTTGTGATAAAAAAAATTAAAAGAACTTACAACATATAAAGTATGTTCTTTGGCCACAGTGGAATAAAATTAGAAAGTGAAAATAGAAATATATCTGGAAAATCTCAATGTACTTGGAAACTAAATAATATAATCCTAAATAAACCATGAGTCAAAGAAGAACTCAAAAGAATATGTAAAACATTTTCAATTGAATATAAATAAAAAATATGTTATAAACCAGTGCTAAGAGGAAAACTTATAACACTAGATGGCCATATCAGAAAATATTAACCTTAAATCAGTGCCCCAAGTCTTCACTTAAGAAACCAGAAAAAAAGAAGAGCTATCAATATGATATAAATAGTAAGATAGGAGCATGAATGAATTGGGCAAAAAATCTCAGACATGACTGTGATTCTGAGAGGGAAAACAATGGAATACTTTTCTTTGAGTGACAACCCCACTTTAGTTACCAAATGCCTGGTGGTGGGATATTCGTAGCAGTCCCAGATTTCCTCAGTTCACATATTTCAACATAGACCACTGCCCTACAAGCCAGGTCAAGGACACTTGAGCCCACAGTACTCTAAGTAGTGCCTTGCGCAAATAGAATCATTAGCATGATATATTCAAAGTGTCGAAAGAAAAAAATATATATCCTATAACCAAGAATACTCTACCTCACAAGGTTATTAAACAGAATTGAAAGAGATATCAAGAGTTTTCCAGACAAATAAGAGTCAAAGGAGTTTATCACCACTAAACTAGCCTTGCAAGAAATGTTAAAGGGACTTCTTAAGTAGAAAAGAAATGGCTGTAATTAGACATAAGAAAATTATGAGTTAAAACATGTAAAATATAACAGCATATACATAAAACACAGAGGAGGGAGTAAAAAAAGAAAAAAAAGGAGAGTTTTTCTTTTAGAGTATGTTTGACCTTATATAATCATCAACTTAATATAGATTGCTATATACTTAGGATGATATATATGAGCCTAATGGTAACCACAAACCCCAAAACTCTAATAGACACACAGAAAATAAAGAGGGGAGCCTAGATGGCTCAGACAGTTGAGTGTCTGACTTCAGCTCAGGTCACGATCTCGCAATTTGTGAGTTTGAGCCCTGCATCAGGCTTTCTATTCTTAGTGAGGAGCCCGCTTCGGATCTTCTGTCTCCCCCCCTCTCCGCTCTCTACTCTGCTTTCTTGCTCTCTCTCAAAAATAAATATATTTTTTTTAAAAAGGAGGAGTTCCTACAGGAACTCTTCAATCACTACAAAGAGAACAACAGAAGAAGAAAGAAACAGAGAACTACAAAAACAACCAGAAAACAAATAAAAAAATTACAATAAATATGTACCTATCAATAATTACTTTAAGTGTAAATGAACTAAGTGTTCTAATCAGAAGACATGGAGTGGTGGAATGGATTAAAAAAAGTGTTACCCATTTATATGCTGCCTATAAGAGACTCATCTCAGACCTAAAGACACGTACACACTGAAAGTAAGGGGATGCAAAAATTCACCATGCAAATAGAAATGAAAAAAAAAAAGAAACAGAAATAAAGAAGCCTGGGTAGCAGTACTTACATCAAACAAAACAGTTTAAAAAAAGACTGTGATAAGAGACAAAGAAGGGCATTACATAATGATAAAACAGTCAATGCAGCAAGAGGATATGAAAATTGTAAATAAGTATACACCCCAAAATGGAATACCTAAACACATAAAGCAAGTATTGATGAACATAAAGAAAGAAATTGACGGTAATACAATAAGAATAGGGGACTTCAACATCCCACTTACATCCATGGATAGGTCATCTAGGCAGAAAACCAATAAGGAAACAGTATCTCTGAATGACACATTAGACAGATGGACATAACATCAATCTAAAACAACAGAATACACATTCTTTTCAAGGGCACATGGAACATGCTCCAGAATAGATCACATGTTAGGCCAATAAATGTAACATGCATCTTTTCCAACCGTAATACTATGACTCGAAATCAATCAAAGAAAAAACTAGAAAAAAAAACCCCACAAATATATAGAGGCTAAACAACATGATACTAAACAACTGATAAGTCAATGAAGTAATCAATTAAAAATAAAACAAATACATGGAGACAAATGAAAATGAAAACAATGTTCCAGGGATGCCTAGGTGGCTCAGTCTGTTAAGTGTCCAACTCTTGGTTTCAGCTCAGGTCACAATCTCACAGTTTGTGAATTCGACCTCCACATTGGGTTTTGAGCTGACAGTGTAGAGCCTGCTTGGGATTCTCTCTCTCCCTCTCTCTCTGCCTCTCCCCTGCTCACTCTCTGTTTGTCTCTCAAAATAAAGAAATAAATGTAAAAAAAGTCTTGAAAAACCACAATGGTCCAAAATCTTTGGATCACAGGGAAAGCAGTACTAAGAAGAAAATATATAGTGATACAGACCTACCATAAAAAACAAGAGAAAGCTTAACTTAAGTTTAAAGTAACTAGAAAAAGAAGAACAAGCAAAGCCCAAGGTGATTAGAAGGAAAGAAATAATATCAAAACAGAAATAAATGAATTCAAGATCAAGAAAATCAATAGAAAAATCAGTAAAACCAAGAGGTTGTTCTATGAAAAAATAAACACAATTGATAAACCCTTAGCCAGACTCAGCAAGAAAAAAAATTTATTAGCGGTCCATGTTCATTCTTCTGTATGTTGCTGTCTGGTAATGGATCATATATAAAATATGTATTTTTAAATGATTAAGGAAATAAATATCCTAAATTAAAAAAAAATAAAGATCTTGAATATAGTGAATCTACTTAATCAAATTAACTTGGGAAAACTAGTTGAATTAAGTCAAATACTTATGCTGAAAATAAGTAGTTTAAGTCAATAAAATGCTCTTTATAAGAGAATTTTATAAAAATATAAATTAAATAAAAGAATTTTCTAATGATTTTTCTCCCAAAATAATTGGTGGTTAAATTACTCTTTTTATCCTAGCTTAGCGTGTGTGAACGCCACTACAGAATAAAAGACAATGCACATAAAAATGATATAGAAAAACTTGTTAGCCAAAGTCACAAAACGTAAAAACTTAGAATCCTTACTTTTTAAAAAAGATTTAATTCCAGTATAGTTGGTATACAGTGTTATATTGGTTTCAGGTGTACAATACAGTGATTCAACAATTCTATACATTACTCAGTGCTCATCATGATAAGTGTACTCTTGATCCCCTTCACCTATTTCACCCACCCCACTAACTCCCTAAATGAGAAAACACTCTTTTTTTATTATTTTTATTTTTTTACATTTATTTATTTTTATTTTTTAAAATAATTTATTGTCAAATTGGTTTCCATATATTACCCAGTGCTCATCCCAACAAGTGCCTTCCTCTGTGCCCATCACCCACTCTCCTCCCTCCCACACCCCCCTGATCCCTCAGTTTGCTCTTAATCTTTGGGAGTCTCTTAAGTTTTGTCTCTCTCCCTCTCTGTGACTTTTTTCTTTTCCCCTCTTCCAGTCCCCCATGGTTTTCTGCTAAGTCTCTCAAAATCCACCATGCGAGGAAACATATGGTATCTGTCTTTCTCTGACTGACTTGTTTCACTTAGCATAATACTCTCCATGTCCATCCATGTTGCTACACATGGCCAGATTTCATTCTTTCTCATTGCCATGTAATATTCCCTTGTATGTATATGTGTATATATATATACCACTTCTTCTTTATCCATTCGTCAGTTGATGGACACTTAGACTCTTTCCATAATTTGGCTATTGTCGAAAGTGGTGCTATGAACATTGGGGTACACGTGCCCCTATACATCAGCACTCCTGTGTCTCTTGGGTAGATTCCTAGCAGTGCTATTGCTGGGTCATAGGGTAGTTCTATATGCATTTTTTTTGAGGAACCTTCACACTGTTTTCCATAGAGGCTCAACTAGTTTGCACTCCACCAACAGTGTAGGAGGGTGCCTGCTTCTCCACATCCCCGCCAGCATCTATAGTTTCCTGATTTGTTCATTTTAGCCACTCTGACTGGTGTGAGGTGGTATCTCAGGGTGGTTTTGATTTGTATTTCCCTGATGATGAGAGACATTGAGCATCGTTTCATGTGTCTGTTGGCCATCTGAATGTCCTCTTTGGAGAAGTGTCTCTTCTTATCTTGCACCCATTTCTTCACTGGATTATTTGTTTTTAGGGTGTGGAGCTTGGTAACTTCTTTATAGAATTCAGATACTAGTCCTTTATCCCATATGCCATTTGCAGCTATCCTTTCCCATTACATCAGTTGTGTATTAGTTTTGTTGGTTGTTTCCTAGCCATGCGGAAGCTTTTTATCTTGATGAGGTCTCTATAGTTTATTTTTGTTTTTAATTCCCTCGCCTTTGGAGATGTGTCAAGTAGGAAATTGCTGCGGCTCAGGTCAAAAAGGTTTTTCCTGCTTTCTCCTCTAGGATTTTGATGGTTTCCTGTCTCACATTCAAATCCTTTATCCATTTAGAGTTTATTTTTGTGAGTGGTTTAAGGAAGTGATCTAGTTTCATTCTTTTGCATGCTGCAGTCCAGTTCTCCCAGCACCATTTGTTAAAGAGGCTATCTTTTTTCCATTGGATATTCTTTCCTGCTTTGTCAAAGATTAGTTGGCCACATACTCGCAGGTCCATTTCTGTGTTCTTTATTCTATTCCATTGGTCTATGTGTCTGTTCTTGTGCAAATACCATGCTGTCTTTATTATTACCGCTTGTAGTAGAGGTTAAAGTCTAAGATTGTGATGTCTCCCACTTGGTTTTCTTCTTCAGTATTACTTTGGCAATTCGGGATCTTTTGGGGTACCATATAAATTTTAGGATTGTGTGCTCTAGCTTTGAGAAGAATACTGGTGCAATTTTGATTGGGATTGCATTGAATGTGTAGATTGCTTTGGGTAGTATTGATATTTTAACAATATTTATTCTTCCAATCCATGAGCATGGGATGTTTCTCTATTTCTTTGTGTCTTCCTCAATTTCCTTCATAAGTTTTTTATAGTTTTCAGCGTAGATATCTTTACATCTTTTGTTAGGTTTATTCCTAGGTATTTTATGGTTTTTGGTGCAATTGTGAATGGGACTCACTTCTTTATTTCTCTTTCTATTGCTTTGTTGTTGGTGTAAAGGAATGCAACAGGTTTCCGTACATTGATTTTGTATCTTGCAACTTTGCCAAATTCATGGATCAGTTTTAGTAGGCTTTTGGTGGATTCTGTCGGGTTTTCCATATAAAGTATCATGTCGTCTGCAAAAAGTGACAGTTTCACTTCATCCTTGCCTATCTTAATGCCTTTTATTTTGCTTTGTTGTCTGATTGCTGATGCTAGGACCTCCAACAATGTGTTAAATAGCAGTGGTGAGAGTGGACATTCCTGTTGTGTTCCTGATCTCAGGGGGAAGGCTCTCAGTTTTTCCCCATTGAGGATGATATTAGCTGTGGGCTTTTCATAGATGGCTTTTATAATGCCTAAGTATGTTCTTTCTATCCCTACTTTCTCGAGAGTTTTTATTAGGAAAGCATGCTCCATTTTGTCAAATGCTTTTTCTGCATCTATTGACAGGATCATATGGTTCTTCTCTTTTCTTTTGTTAATGTGATTTATCACGTTGACTGATTTGCGAATATTGAACCTGCCCTGCAACCCAGGAATGAATCCTACTTGATCGTGGTGAATAATTCTTTTTATATGCTGTTGGATTCTATTTGATAATATCTTGTTAAGAATTTTTGCATCCATATTCATCAAGGATATTGACCTGTAGTTCCTTTTTTTTTTTTTTTTTTTGGCTGGGTCTCTATCTGGTTTGGGAATCAAAGTGATGCTGGCTTCATAGAATGAGTCTGGGAGTTTTCCTTCCATTTCAATTTTTTGCAACAGCTTGAGGAAGATAGGTATTAACTCTGTTTTAAATGTCTGGTAAAATTCCGTAGGGAAGCCATCTGGTTCAGGGCTTTTATTTGCTGGGAGATTTTGGATAACTGATTCAAGTTTTTCCCTAGTTATGGGTCTGTTCCAGTTTTCTATTTCTTCCCGTTTGAGTTTTGGTAGCGTGTGTCTGTTTAGGAATTTGTGTATTTCTTCCAGGTTGTTATTTTGATGGCATATAGTTTTTCATAATATTCTCTGATTATTGCTTGTATCTGAGGGATTGGTTGTAATAACTCTCTTATAGTTCATGATTTTACCGATTTGGGTTCTCTCTCTTTTCTTTTTGAAGAGCCTGGCTAGAGGTTTATCAATATTGTTTATTTTTTCAAAGAACCAGCTCTTGAATTCATTGATCTGTTCCAGTACTTTTTCTGTTTCCATGTGATTAATTTGTGCCCTGATCTTTGTTATTTCTCTCTTTCAGCTGGGTTTGGGTTTTCCTAGCTGTTCTGCTTCTAATTCCTTAAGGCTTGCTGTCAGAATTTATGTCAGTAATTTTTCTTGTTTCTTGAGATGGGCCTGGGTTGCAATGTATTTCCCCCAGGACTGCCTTTGCTGCATCCCAAAGTGTTTGGATTGTTGTATTTTCATTTTCATTTGTTTCCATGTATTTTTTAATTTCTTCTCTGATTGTTTGGTTCACCCAGTTGTCTTTTAGTAGGTTGTTCTTTAGCCTCCATGTTTTTGGGGGTTTCCCAGACTTTTTCTTGTGGTTGATGTCAAGTTTCAAAGCATTGTGGTCTGAAATGATGCATGGTATGATCTCAATTTTTTTATACTTATTAAGCGCTTCCTTGTGCCCCCAAATATGGTCTATCTTCGAAAACGTACCATGTACATTTGAGAAGAATGTAAATTCCTTTGCTTCTGGATGAAGGACCCTGAAGATATCTGTCAGGCCCATCTGTTCCAATGTGTCGTTCAGGGCCATTGTTTCTATGGTGATTCTCTGTTTAGTGGATCTATCCAGTGCTGTGAGTGGGGTATTAGGTCCCTTGCAATTAGCACATTTTAATCCATAAGATTGCTTATGTTTGTAATTAGTTGCTTTACATATTTGGGTGCCCCAGAATTTGGCGCATAGATATTTATAATTGTTAGCTCTTCCTGCTGGATAGTCCCTGTGATTATTATATAATGCCCTTCTTCATCTCTTATTACATATTTTACTTTAATGTCCAGTTTGTCCGATATAAGTGTGGCTACTCCAGCTTTCTTCTGAGTTCCCGTAGCATGGTAGATCTCCATCCCCTCACTTTCAATCTGAAGGTGTCCTCAAGTCTAATATGGGTCTCTTGAAGACAGCATATAGACGAGTCTAGTTTTTTAATCCATTCTGTTACCCTGTGTCTTTTAATTGGAGTGTTTAGTTCATTTACATTCAGCGTTAATATTGAAAAATATGGGTTTAGAGTCATGGTGTTATCTGTAGGTTTCAAGCTTGTAAGGATGTCTCTGGTACTCTGTGTTCCTTGCAACCTTTCGTTCATAGAGTCCCCCTCAGGATCTCTTGTAAGATTGGTTTATTTGTGATGTATACCTTCAGTTTTTTTTTGTTTCGGTAGACCTTTATCTCTCCATCCATTCTGAATGACAGGCTGGCCAGGTAAAGGATTCTTGGCTGCATATCCTTCCTGTTCATCACATTGAAGATTTCCTGCCATTCCTTTTTGACTTGCCAAGTTTCTGTAGATAAGTCCGCTTCTACCCTAATGTGTCTGTCTTTGTAAGCCAAGGCCTGTTTACCCCTAGCTGTATTCAGAATTCTCTCTTTGTCTTTGTATTTTCCCTGCTTTACTATGAAGTGTCGTGCTGAGGATCTACTCAGGTTACGCCTGAGGGGAGTTCTCTGTTCCTCTTGGATTTCCATGCCCATTTCCTTCTTCATGTTGGGGAAGTTTTCAGTGATGATTTGTTCAGTTATCCCTTCGACTCCTTTCTCTCTCTCTTATTCCTCTGAAATTCCTATAAAACGGATATTATTCCATTTCATTACATTGCTCAGCTCTCAAATTCTCCTTTCCTGTTCCTGAATCAGTTTCTCTCTCTTTTTCTCTGCCTCCTCCTTTTTCATAATTTTATCTCCTACTTCCCCTATTCTCTCTTCTGCCTCTTCAATCCACGCTGTGGCCACCTCCAATTTGTTTTGCACCTCATTGAAAGCATTTTTTAATTCCTCCTGACCGTGTTTTAGGACCTTGAAATCTGCCTCTAGGGTCCCCCTGCTTTATTCTATGCTTTTTTCAAGGCCAGCAAGTATTTTTATGTTTATCATTCTATATTCTTGTCCTGTTAAGTTGCTTATGTCTGCTTTCATAATTTCTTGTGCTGTCACTATTTCCTGTACACTCTTTTGAGGGGAGTTCTTCCATTTAGTCATTTTGGCTAGGTGTGAATTTTTTGATTTCCTAGTTATCCCTGGAAAGGAAAAGGGTCAGACCGACAAACAGGAAACACAAACTCACAACCGTACTGACCAATAATACAGACACACAAATTACAACATAAAGAAGATTAACAAACGACACTCTGGAGGCATGAGACCTGATATACCAGCTACACGTTAATGATAGGGTGTGTGGTCTGCTGATGGGAGAGCATATGTAGAGTAGTGACAGGTGTGAGGAGAAGAAGAAATTGAACTGTGACCAGGTAGAGAGATTAGAAAACTTAATCCAGCAAAAGAGAAATCAGAATAAGGAAGGTTGTGAGGAAAGAGAAATGAAGTTAGATGTTGCCCAGATGTATTATGTGACCTGTCTGTTTCATAGAGAGAGATGGGAAATTAAAGAGGGAGGTGTAGAACATGCATTGAGAGAGTGGGTTAAATGTCTGTTTAAGCCAGTCAAAACCCCCGGGTGACTGGTTTAGATGTGGTGAGAGATAGGAAGGAGAAGAGGGAGAATGTATCTAAAACAGAAGAATTGACCTAGAATTAATCCAGGTAATGCTGCAGTATTCGTGTCTTCGTAGCTACCACTCCTGCAGAAGGGTGTCTCCCATAGGAGGAGGGGTGTGGCCTGGTGTAGGCGGGTCCCACCTCCACCGCTGGGGGGTGGAATCCTAGGATTTGGATTTGTGGGAATGCGGGACTACAATGGCGCCCTCCCAGCCCCCTGTTCACGGACCCAGAATCTCAGATCTCTCCTCAGTTTATGTATTCAACTCTATCCGGGTTGCCGGTGCAGTTCAATTTGCTGGGTGGTCACGCACCCCATGATCATCCGAGTTCCTTTAACTTGCTCTGACCACCACGCCTTATATAAATTGAGTCTCTGACTCAGCACTGGCGCGACCACAATGGCATCCCCCCAGCCTCCTCTTCACAGCCCGGAGTCTCAAAATACTCCTCTGTTTCCGTCCTCAACTCTGTCCAGGTTTCATGCACTGCAGTGCAATTTGCTGGGAGGTTGCAGGCGCCACGCTCATCTGAGTTTCTGTAACTTGCTCAGACCACTGTGCCTTATGTACATTGAGTCTCTGACTCAGCACTGTCATGACTACAATGGCGTCTCTCCAGCCTCCTCTTCAGGGATCCAGATTCTCAGAACACTTCTCTGTTTCTGTCCTCGACTCGGTCTTGTTCGCAGGGGCAGTACGATCTGCTGGGTGGTTGTGCGCCCCTTGCATGCCCGTTTTTCCCTATGTAAATTGTGTCCCTGACTCAGCACCGATCCAGTGATGGTGTGGCGCCTCTCCATGTCATGGGTTGGGACAGCATCGCTGGCTCCGGAGTGAAGAAAGCTCCGCTGTGAGCAATGGACCTTTTCTCCAAAAGTCTTGCGTTTAGGGACTGGATGATAAGCTCCCTCTCTGCCCTGGTCTGAGGTACTTTCCCCACTGCTCTTTCTCTTCCCCTTGCCTTTCAGCAGATGGGGCCCAGGGTTGGAGCCTGCTCCCCGCAGCTGCACCTCCGTGACTCTCTCTCTTTCCCCCAAATTGCACTCACTCAGTCTCCCAGGATTTTCTGGATTTCACGTTCTCTTCCCCTTAGCCTCCAACTCCTCTTCCCACAGATCTCTCAGAAAACAGACTCTTAACTATAGTGAACAACCTTCTGCTTGCCAGAAGGGAGGTAGAATACTTACCTTAAAAAAAATCCTATTTTTAAAGTATTTGTGGACTTATGGTTTATATTGGAGTATATTTGGTTAATTTCCTTAAATAGCTAGTGACATTTTTTTAAATAATCAATGTGAAGAGAGGGAGGGAGGGACGGTGGAAGGGAGGGAGAGACAGACAGACAGAGAGACTTCATCTATGTAGTCCAAAGATGTTAAAAAAATATTCCCACCCTGTGACAAGTTATTAAAGCAATATAAATGAAGAAATCTCTTGGTAGAGGGTGGAAAAGTTCATCTTGTGTGTTCCTCGACCATTGTTACAATCATAGATGCAACCGTGTTGACCTCCTTTAATACATGGTTTCTAGTTTAATCTGAAACATAAGAATATTTTTGGTTATTTCCTCCTACTTGTCAACTTTATCTCTCAATAATGTATAGTAAAGAAGCTTCCACATAAAAAAGAAATAGAACCCAAATAAAGAAAATCAGAAAAATGAAGTAACAACTGACACAACAGATATACAAAGGATTATAAGAGAATACTATGGAAAATTATATTCCAACAAATTGGAAAACTTAGAAGAAATGCATAAATAACTAGAAACATACATTCTTCCAACACTGAATCAGGAAGAAAGAAAATCTAAAGAGACTAATTACTAGCAACAAAATGTATGTTTGTATGTGTGTGTGTGTGTGTATGTATGTATGTATTTAAGACCTATGGATTTTTATTGAGCTTTTACCATGGGTCAACATCACCCGAAAGGCTTTACATGCAATTGTCTCATTTAATCCTCCCAACTATTGAAGTGGGTCCCATCATCATCTCCATATACAGAGGAAGAAACTAAGGCACAAAAGGTTATATAATTTGTCCATGCTGGTACAGTTACTAAGTAGTAAGCTGGGATCCATGCCCACGGAAGAGTCTGATTTCTGAGCCCATTACACTGCACTGCCTTATTTATTTATGCTATGCTCACTCCCTTTTATTTTTTAAAATATAATTTATTTTCAAGTTAGCTAACATACAGTGTATATAGAATGTTCTTCTTTTTGGGAGTAGATACCGTTATTCATCACTTACATAGAACACCCAGTGCTCATCCCAACAAGTGCCCCCCTCAATGCCCATCACCCATTTTCCCCTCTTACCCGCCCCCCCATCAACATTCCACTTGTTCTCTGTATTTAAGAGTCTCTTATGGTTTGCTTCCCTCTCTGTTTGAAACCATTTTCCCCCTTCCCTTCCCCTATGGTCTTCTGTTAAGTTTCTCAAGATCCACATATGAGTGAATATATATGATATTTGCCTTTCTCTGACTGACTCATTTCACTTAGCGTAATACCCTCCAATTCCATCCACGTTATTGCAAATGGCAGGATTTCATTCTTTCTCATTGCCAAGTAGTAGTCCATTGTATATATAAACCACATCTTCTTTATCCATTCATTAGTTGATGGACATTTAGGCTATTTCCATGATTTGGCTATTATTGAAAGTGCTGCTATAAACATTGAGGTACATGTGCCCCTATGCATGAGCACTCCTGTATCCTTTGGATAAATTCCTAGTAGTGCTATTGCTGGGTTGTAGTGTAGTTCTATTCTTAATTTTTTGAGGAAATTCCACACTGTTTTCTATAATGGCTGCACCAGTTTGCATTCCCAACAACAGTGCTAGAGGGTCCCCTTTTCTCTACACCTTCACCAATATCTGTTGTTTCCTGTGTTGTTCATTTTAGCCACTTTGATTGGTGTGATGTGGTATCTCAGTGTGGTTTTGATTTGTATTTTCCTGATGAGTGATGTTGAGCATCTTTTCATGTGTCTGTCGATCACCTTGATGTCTTCTTTGGAAAAGTGTCTATTCATGTCTTCTGCCCATTTCTTCACTGGATTATTTGTTTTTCAGGTGTTCAGTTTGGCACGTTCTTTATAGATTTTGGATACTAACCCTTTATCCTATATGTCATTTGCAAATATCTTCTCCCATTGTGTTGGTTGCCTTTTAGTTTTGTTGCTTGGTTCCTTTGCACTGCAGAAGGTTTATATCTTGATGAGGTCCCAATAGTTCATTTTTGCTTTTATTTTCTTTGCCTTCAGAGATGTGTCAAGCAAGAAATTGCTGCGGCTGAGGTCAAAGAGGTTGCTGCCTGTTTTCTCCTCTAAGGTTTTGATGGTTTCCTGTCTCAAATTTAGATCTTTAATCCATTTTGAGTTTATTTTTTCTAATTAGCAACAAAATGTAATTGGTAAATAAAAAACTACCAGAAAAAGTCCAAGACCAGATGGATTCACATGTGAACTTTACTAAACATTTATAGAGAGATTAATACTTCTTCTCTTTAAACTTCTCCAGCAATTGAAGAAGAAGGAAAATTTTCAAATTCATTCTATGAGGCCAACCTTATCCTGGATACCAAAACCAGACAGAGAGACCACGAAAAAGGAAAACTACAGGCTGATATATCTGATGAACATAGGTGCAAAAATTCTCAACAAAACATTAGCAAACCACATTAAATAATACATTAAAAGAATCGTCTACCACAATCAAGAGGGATTTATTCTGGGGATGCAAGTGTGGTTGAATATTCATAAATCAATCAATGTGATACAACACATCAATGCAATAAAGGATAAAAATTACATGATCATATCAAGAGATGCAGAAAAAGCATTTGACAAAATACAACCTCTGTTTATGATAAAACTCTCAACAAAGTAGGTTTAGAGGAAACATACCTCAACATAATAAAGTCATTTATGAAAAACCCATAGCTAACATCATATTCAATGGGGAAAAATGGCGAGCTTTTCTCTAAGATTCAGAATAACATAAGACAAGGATGTCCACTCTCAAAACTTTTATTTAGCATAGTACTGGAAGGCCTAACCACAGTAATTAGACAAAAAAAAAAAAAAAGAAAGAAAGAAGAGGCATCCATATGGGTAAAGAAAAAGTTAAACTGTCACTGTTTGTAGATGACATGATATTTTACATGGAAAATCCTAAAGACTCCACCAAAAAACTACTAGAAGTAGCAAATGAATTCAGTAAAGTTGTAGGATACAAAATTAATACCCAGAAAGCAATAGTGTTTTTTTGCACTAATAATGAAGTAGCAGAAAGAGAAATTAAGAAAGCAATTGCATTCACATTGCTCCAAAAAGACTAAAATTGCTAGGAATAAATTTAACCAAGGAAGTGGAAGATCTGTACTGTAAAAACTATAAAACACTGATGAAGGAAATTAAAGATGACAGAAACAAATGGAGAGATATTCAATCTGTACTCATGACTGAAGAGTTAATGTTGTTAAAATGTCCATATTATTGAGACTATACCAACCAAAAAGTTTTTGCACATTGAAGGAAACCAAAAAAATTGAAAGGGAAACCTACTTAATAGGAGAAAATATTTGCAAATAAAATATCCAATAAGGGGTTAATTCTCAAACTATATAAAGAACTTAACAACACACACATACACACACACACACACACACACACACACACACACACACAGCTAATCTGATTATAAAATGAGCCAAGGAGATGAATAGACATTTTCCCAAAGAAGACATACAAATGACCAACAGACACATGAAAAGATGTTGAATATCACTAATCATCAGAGAAATGCAAATCAAAACCACAATGAGATACTACTTTATGCCTGCCAGAATGACTAAAATGAAAAACACAGGAAATACTAAGTGTTAGGATATGGAAAAAATGGAATCATCATGCACTATTGGTGGGAGTGTAAATTAGTGTAGCCACTGTGGAAAATAGTATGGAGTTTCCTCAAAAATTTAAAACTAGAAATTCCATATGATTCAATAATTTTGGTACTGGCTATTACCCAAAGAAAATGAAAACACTAATTTGAAAAGATGTTTGCACCCTCATGTTTATTATAGCATTATTTACAATAGCCAAGATATGGAAGTAACCTAAGTGTTTACTGATAGATAAGGAAGATGTGGTTGATGTGTGTTTATATGGAACATTACTCAACCATAAAAGAGAATAAGATTGTACCGTTTGCAACCACATGGATGCACATATAGGGTATTATGCTAATAGAAATAAATTAAACAGAGGAAGACAAATACCATATGATTTAACTCCTATGTGGAAACTAAAAAAATAAATAAATAAATGAATAAACAAACAAAAACCAGAAACAGATCCAGAAATACAGAGTACAAACTGATGGTTGCCAGAGGGGAGGAGGGTGGAGTCATGGGCAAAATAGGTGAAGAGGAGTGCAAGATACATGCTTTCAGTTGTGGAATGAATAAGTCACAGGAACAAAAGGCACAGCATAGGGAAAATAGTCAATGATATTGTAATAGTGTTGTATGGTGACAGTAGCCACCCTCAACTACATTCAAATTAAAAAAAATTAATGAAATATGAATGATAAACCATCCTTGCATTCCTAGAATGAATTCTGCTTGATCACAGCACATTATTACTTTATATATCACTATATTTAATTTTCTAATATTTTAGTTTGGAGTTTTGCATCTTTTTAAAGTAGACACTGTTCTATCACATTCCTTTGTGATGTCCTCATTCAATTTTGGTAATAAATTTATGCCGATCTCATAAAAAGAGCTGGAAAAATTTCCCTCTGTATCTATACTCTGAAAATGTTCATGGGAGATTGGTGTTATATCTTCCCTAGAAATTTAAAAGAATTCACAGATGAAACTATATGAGCCAGTTGTTTTGTTTGTAGAAAGGTTTTTAATCAAGTATTAAACATAATTACTAGACATTAGACTATTCACATTTTCTGTTTCTTCTCTCATTTTTTAAAAATTTTTTTTAATGTTTATTTTTTTTTGAGATAGAGAGAGACAGAGCATGAGTGGGGGAGGGGCAGATAGAGAGAGGGAGACACAGAATCTGAAGGAGGCTCCTGGCTCTGAGCTATCAGCACAGAGCCTGACGCAGGGCTCGAACTCACGAACCGTGAGATCATGACCTGAGCCGAAGTCGGACGCTCAATTGACTGAGCCACCCATGCGCCCCTCTTCTCTCATTTCTACAGGAAGTGTTTTTCAAGAAATTTGTCCATTTTATACAGGTTGTGAAATTTATTGCCAAGAAACTGTTAACATATATATTTAAAATTCTGTAGCACCTGTAGTGATAATCAACTTTCCATTCTTAATAGTGGTCATTTTTATTTTCTACCTTTTGTTTTTTGATCTCCCTTACAAAGGATTCATCTATTTTATTCAAAGAACTGCCTTCATATTTTTAAAAAATAATTTATTTTCAAATTGGTTTCCATACAACACCCAGTGCTCATCCCAACAAGTGCCCTCCTCTGTGCCCGTCACCCACTCTCCCTCCTCCCACGCTCCCCTCTCCCCTCAGTTTATTCTTAGTCTTTGGGAGTCTCTTATGTTTTGTCTCCCTCCCTCTCTGTGGCTTTTTTCCTTCCCCTCTTCCCCTCCCCCCTAGTTTTCTGTTAAGTCTCCCAAAGCCCACCTATGCGTGGAAACATATCTGCCTTCATATTTATTGGTTTTTTCTTCACTTCTGTTTCTTTTGTATTTCATTGATTTCTGCTTTTATATTTATTATTTCCTCTTATTTATTTTCAGTTTTTTCCTTTTATAACATATAATATTAAGGCTAAACACTGATTTAGCTGCATCCCCTGAATTTTAAAATGTATCTTCATTATTATATATATTTAATGTAAAATATTTTCCAACGTGTTTTTAATTTCTTTTTGATCCATGAATGGTTTAGAAGTTGTGTTCAATTTACATGGAGTTGGCGATTTTCTTATTGTTTTTATTTGGGGGAGAAGGGAGAGTTAGTATTTGCATTACATATCCGTGTCCATTCTTTGTTTTCAAAGTTTATGTATCTTTATACTTAAATGTTTCACGTGTTAGTAGCTAATAGTTGAGTTTTGTTGTTTTATCCAGTTTGAAAATCTTAGTCTTTTACCTGGAGTATTTAGCTTATTTACATTTAAAATAATTTACTGAAAGATAATTTATATTACCTTAATAGTTTTTCTACTTCCTCACCTTTTTTTAATTGAATAATAGTCGCTGCACCATGTTACATTAGTTTCAGGTGTACAACATAGTGATTCAACTTCTCTATATGTTATGCTATGCTCACCACAATTGTAGCTACCATCTGTCACCATTCGCTATTACAATACCATTGACTATATTCCCTATGTTGTACCTTTTATCCCTGTAACTTATTCATTCCATAACTGGAAGCCTATTTTTCCCACTGCCCTTCACCCATTTTGCCCATCTCCCCTGCTGCCCTGGAAACCATAAGTTTGTTCTCTGTATTTATGGATCTATTTCTTCTTTTTTGTTTGTTTATGCATTTGTTTGGTTTTTTTAGATTCCACATTAGAGTGAAATCATATGGTATTTTTATTTCTCTGACTTTCTTCACTTAGCATAATAGCCTCTATCTCCATCCATGTAGTTGCAAATTCTAGTTGCCCATTCTTATGTTCCCTTTCGTCTTCTTGCTTTTACTGGATTAATAAAACATTTATATCAATTTACATATGTATGTATTCACACATATATATACACAAACATCTAGCAAATTTTGTTTATATGTATTATGTTATAAAAGAACCTAAGAATATTCAGATAATATTATCTTCCACAAGAGATGTTTTACCCTTTCTTCTTATAGGCAGGAGACTGATCAATACAGTCAGTGAATAATCTGATTTGAGGCTTGATAGTAGTTTTAGTTAAGACTCAATCTGTTTCCAATTCTGTGGCCTTCCAAGGTTTTTAAGTAAGATCCCTGTTGGTCTGTCTCCTCAATGCTGAAATAGAGCAAGAAATTCTGTTCTGATAATATTCTGTCAAATATTATCAGCTTATTGTTTAGTCTTCCACTTTTAACATCTTCAAAATTTTGCAAGTGCTTGAGAGAGAAACTGTGTGAGGTCCCTCTAATTTCCAGTGTTGTTACTCCAACCACATTGGAACTCCAATTTTTCTTCTGGCTACTCTGTTTCCCTGTAGTGACCTTCTTCCAGGGGTCAGGCATGGATTTTTAACCTCTTTCTGTACCTAGGGTCCTTAGGTGAAAAGTGGCTGTAGATCTTTTATAAACCTTTCTTTTTTTTTAATTTTATAATAGTTTATTTTCAAATTGGTTTACATATAACACCCAGTATTCATCCCAACATGTGCCCCCTTCAATGCCCATCACCCCCTCTCTCCCCTCCCCCATCCTCCTCACCCTCAGTTTTTTCTTAGTCTTTGAGAGTCTCTTATGTTTTATCTCCCTCCCTCTCTGTGTCTTCTTTTCCTTTCCCCTCTTCCCCTCCCCCTGGTTTTTGCTTAGTCTCACAAAGTCCACCTATTCGTGGAAACATATGGTATCTGTCTTTTTCTGACTGACTTATTTCACTTAACATAATACCCTCCAGTTCCATCCATGTTGCTACACATGGCCAGATTTCATTTTTTCTCATTGCCACGTAGTAGTCCATTGTATATAAGTACCATAACTTCTTTATCCATTCGTCAGTTGATGGGCACTTGGTCTCTTTCCATGATTTGGCTATTGTCGTAGGTGCTGCTATGAACATTGGGGTGCACGTGCTCCTATGCATCAGCATTCCTGTGTCTCTTGGGTAGATTCATAGCAGGGCTATTGCTGGGTCATAGGGTAGCTCTATTTTCATTTTTTTGAGGAACCTCCACACCGTTTTCCAGAGTGACTGCACCAGTTTGCATTCCCACCAACCTTTCAAACTCTTGCCTCTTTTGCTTTTGGTCCTCTCCTCCCTTGTGAGCACTACAAAACTATAGGATATTTTACCATCCTTTTTAGATGTTTTTGGACTACCTGTTAAGCCTTTTGTGCAGCCTCGGAATTCAACAAATGTTCTATGGGAGGAACCTTGGTAATTTTCAAATTCTATTATACCAATCTCATGTATTCCCTAAAAGCTTTGGTGATTTCTAAACAGTGAGCCTCTATCAGAACTACACCTAGAATATTGGACTCTAGGAATTACCTAGGATCAGAAAATGCTCCCAGGAGGAAAAATAATTGCACATTCTCATCTCACAGTTCACATCCCAATGATTATTCTCTCTTTGAATTGGTACATCTAGTAAAGTATGCATAGTTGACTTGTACAAAGGAAGAAGACTCATGCCAGAAGGAAGAAATTTTCAATAATTAGAATGGTTTAAGTTGCTGGAATTTTATTTTTAAATAGTTTTCGTCAAGTTAGCTAATGTACAGTGTATACAGTGTAGTCTTGGCTTCGAGTGTAGGCTCCCATGATTCACCCCTTACTTATAACACCCAGTGCTCACCCCAACAGGTGCCCTCCTTAATGCCCATCTCCCATTTTCCCCTCCCCCCCATACCCCCAACAACCCTCAGTTTGTTCTCTGTATTTAAGAGTCTCTTATGGTTTACCTCCCTTCCTCTCTGTTTGTAACTATTTTTTTCCCATTCCCCTCCCCCATTGTCTTCTGTTAAGTTTCTCAAGTTCCACATTTGAGTGAAAACATATGATATTTGTCTTTTTCTAAGTAACTTATTTCACTTTAAGTTGCTGAATTTTAGTTCCAAAGCTTCCAAAGAGAGTATCTGACTATAAAAGTTTTAAATGAGAAGCAAGATAATATTTGTGGGTGAAAGCAAAAGCATTCTAAGGGCTTATGTCATGCTCATAGTAGGGCACTTTCTGTCTACTCTGAACTCTGCCGTGGCATGGATGTCTTCCCCTTCAAACAAAAATTGCACCTGAAAACATTGGCCTTTTAGTCAGACAGAACAATAGGTCTGTCCCCTTTCTGCCAGTTGTTCTACCTATGTGAATATGTAGCACTTTATTACCTTCCCCAAGACTTTTTCTCATCTGTAAAAACAGGGTTGAGATATGTATTTTGTCAGGTTGTTCTAGGGATTAAGAAAAAAAATTACATAAATCACCAGGCAAACTCAATGAGTGTGAGTTACTTTTGTTCCTTTTCTTCCATCTAAGTACTGTGAAGGAAGGTGCTTGGGAGGTTCTTGCTGGGAGTGAAATAATGAACACAAGGTGGACAGAAAGGGTAAAACCTCTCCCAAGTGGCAATTTTAATATAGCATTCTTTTGGGGAAATAGCTTCCATTCTCCACCAGGAAAAAGGAAAAAGGGAATGAGTGAATGGGTATAAGTATTCTCTCCTCCATGAATTATGAAGAGAGAAGTAATATAAATAACATATCTGGCAGAATAATGTTCATAGTATTAGATGGCAAGGAACAGCACATAAATTATTTTCAAGTTAAAAGATAGATAAAACCTGTGTATAACCAAGACAGTTTTTAAATTAAGGACATAACTACAACATTTTGAGTTTTAGAAAAAGGGAGTTAAATAGAATATGTATATGCAAGCTATTGAACATAATGATGGAATTATAGAAGATTTGTGACAGTGTAACACATCAAATCTAAACTTAGTTGATGGGGCTCTTAACTCCTCATGGAAAATTTTAATGACTAAACAAATATTTATTGAACATTAATTAGAATTTATATTAAAACCAAAGGGTAAGTTTCTTCTAGAGAGGACTCCATATTATTATTGGTCATAGGATGTCAGGAGTTTGGAGTGGTGGGGATAGTCTTGAACTGAGAAAAGACTTCAGTAATAGCCATAGCTCTACCACCAATGACTTATTAACTTTAAGCAAACCCATTCCTGTACTTTTACTTGATGATCTGTAAATAAGTTTAGATTCCAGCTTTTTATTCTTCTGTTTGATGATTCTAAAGTGTACATCTATTGTAGGGCTCCTGAGTGGCTCAGTTGGTTAAGCGTCTGACTTCGGCTCAGGTCATGATCTTGTGATGTGTGGGTTTAAGCCCTGTATTGGGCTCTGTGCTGACAGCTCAGAGCCTGGAGCCTGCTTTGGACTCTGTGTCTCCCTCTCTCTCTGCCCCTCCCCTACTCTCTCTCTCTCTCTCTCTCTCCCTCCCTCCCTCCCTCAAAAATAAATAAACGTTAAAAGAAAAAAAAAAAAGGCTCTACAGGACCTATGTCTTTAAATTTAAAAAAAAAAAGTGCTGTATCTATTGTCTTACTGCCATCCAAGTCCTTGCCCACTGTGTATCCTTTCCTGGCATCATAGTGTGCAATGACTGGATAGTTTGAAATTAAGTGTGACACCTGCTCTTTACTTTATCAAGGATGACACCCTATATATTCCTAGGTAAACACCATCACCTAGTTTCAGTTCATTACTGCATCACTCTGTATTTCACAAACATTGTAGTTGAAATGCCTGTTCAGTCATGAAATGTCTGTAAGCTGGTTAGTGAGGCACAGAGTGTTATCTCTTGCAGGAACTTCCAAATTTTTCTAGACTAACCTCTCTTCCAGTATAATAATACCTTTTGTAAGAACTCTAATGGTTAACTGTCTAGATTCTACTTGACTATCTCTAGTAACTGAGGTAATATTCCCACTTTAAACCTCCGTAGGAAGGGGCACCTTGGTGGCTCAGTCGGTTGGGCATCCGACTTTGGCCTAGTCATGAACTCATGGTTCATGAGTTGGAGCCCCGCATCTGGCTCTGCGCTGACAGCTCAGAACCTGGAGCCTGCTTCGGATTCTGTGTCTCCCTCTCTCTCTGCCCCTCCAGCACTCGCGCGCTCTCTCCCTCTCTCTCAAAAAAAATGAATAAACATTAAAAAAATAACCTCTATAGGGAGTTCTTTCCATTGTTGGACAGTTTCAAACAGAAAATTATTCCTTAATTTGAAGGAGTTGACTCTTTTTGCCTTCTAAATCCTATTCCTCTTTTCACATGTAAGCCTCTGGATATTTGAAGGGAATTCTATCTTCAGTGTCTTTATGTATCCTTTATATTATCCTGTTTCAAGGTCTTTCACAAATTCTTATCAGTGCTCCTATCAGCATTTTTCAAACTCTCTTCCACTGAATATTAATATCCTGTGATAAATCAGTAAATTATCTGGTATTTTTATTTTGTTACATTCATCATTGTTTTATTAATTTTGTATATAGGAGCTTACACAAGAAATATAAACTTTTGGCTGTATAAATTATCAAAGATAGGAAAGCAAGTGGTTTTGGAGATTGCCAAAGATAACAAGTTTTTTCCTAAACAGTCAAAGACTATTTCTGAAGAAAATCAATATTTCCTGTATCTTTGGTCAGCCATGTCAGGTATATAGTACCAGAATCAAACCATTGTGTATTCATGAATGCTTATTAAGCAGTGAATGGTATTGTATAGTACTAAATTGTGAATTGTTTCAATTTATTCTAACTTAACAAAAAGAAAGTTCTTAAAATTCTAGGTTAAATTTTTTTATAAAGAAGAAAATTGAAACTACTTTTATTCCACTTGAAAATGTTACTGTTAATATCTACCTTTCATATATGCACATTCATACATATAATTTACATACTTCCTTTATTCAAAAATATTTCCTGAAGTAATTATATGATTATATTAGTTTTATCCATTCAATATTATATCATGAACATTTTTCAAGTTAATAATTTGCAACAGTTGTAGTGAAAACTTTTAATGCCTAGGGGCCCTTGGGTGGCTCAGTTGGTTAAGTGTCCAACTTTGACTCAGGTCATGATCTTGCAGTTCATGAGTTCAAGCCCCGCGTCAGGCTCTGTGCTGACAGAGCATGGAGCCTGCTTCAGATTCTGTTTCTCTCTCTCTGTTCCACCCCCACTTGCACTCTGTCTCTCTCTCTTTCAAAAATAAATAAGGATTAAATACAACTTTTTAATGCCTATATTATTTTCCATTATACTGATATACTCTAATTTACTCTCAGTTCTATCATTGAATGGTTAAACTGCCACATTTTGGTCATTTTTAAAATGTTTCAATAGAAATGTTTGCCTTCATTCCCCTGTATTCTATGCTGGCAATTTTCATTAGTCTGAAACATGTGTTTAAGAATAGACTAAATTTCCTTGCAAAATTGACATGCTATACTTTTTTTTGCCTTTGCCTTCCCTAGATGTAATTCTCAAAAGAAATTCCGTAGAAATAAAATTTGATAAAATATTTAAAATCATCGCTGGAGGGAAAGTTGTGTCCAGATGTCAACTTGACAGCAGTTACCCGGGAGTATGGGAAGATGGGTTGTTTTTCTTCATATATTTCTGGACTCTGAGTTCTTTCATAACATTTTTCAGAAGTAATGTCAAAGTCTTAGTTTTCTTACCTTGAAATGGAAATAATATTAACACCTAACTTAGAGAGCTGCCGTGAAGACTAAATCAGTTTTATGTACACATAAAATTACAACCATGCCTGGTATACAGTACCTGCTCAGTAAATGTTACTTGTGAGTAGTAGCCATTTCTGAGGTTATGGAAGAAGTGTGATAGTAGTATAAGAATTATATGACTATTGCTCCTCAGTGTTGGCACAAGGATGAGATCTTGTTCTGTCTTGTATGGGAAAAGCAACATGGCCTATAATACAGCTTGAAGTAATCTCCTGGTTACCAAATCCCATTTCTTTTGTAGTTTTAATATTAATTTCACAGAAGAAGAGAGTTATTTTACTGAATAAGATATCCTTAATTTTATTTTGTGTATCCAAGTAAACATTAGGTGATTTATTCCAGAAATAAAGGCTAAAGCCTTTTTTTAATTTTTAAAAAATGTTTAATTTATTTTTCAGAGAGAGAGCATGAGCAGGAGAGAGGCAGAGACAGAGGGACAGAAGATCCGAAGTAGGCTCTGTGCTGACAGCAGAGAGTCCAATGCGGGTCTCAAGCTCACAAACCATGAGATCATGATCTGAGCCAAAGTCAGACACTTGACTGACTGAAAGGCTAATTTTTTTAGGGTTATGAATGTGTCTTTCAGTTAATTTTATTTATTTATTTTTGTTTCAAGCGTTTATTTAAATTCTAGTTAACATATAGTATCATATTGGTTTCACATGTAAAATTTTGTGATTCATCATTTATATATAACACCCAGTATTTATCATAACAAGTACCCTCCTTAATGCCCATCATCCATTTAGCCCATCCCCTCACCCACCTCCCCTCCAGCAAACCCTCAGTTCTCTATATTTATTAGTCTCTTATGGTTTGGCTACCTCTCTTTTTCCCCCTTACCCTGTGTTCATATGTTTTGTTTCTTACATATGAGTGAAATCATATGGTATTTGTCTTTCTCTGACTTGTTTTACTTAGCATAATACCCTCTAGCTCCATTCACCTCATTGCAAGTGGCAAGATTTCATTATTTATGATGGCTGAGTAATATTCCTCTGTGGTGTGTGTGCGCGCGCGCGCGCGCACGCACGCGTATGTGTACATACCACATCTTCTTTATCCATTCATCAGTCGATGGATATTTGGGCTTTTTCCACAATTTGGCTACTGTTGATAATGCTTCTATAAACGTTGGGGTGCATGTGTCCCTTCAAATCTGTGTTTTTATATCCTTTGGGTAAATACCTCATAGTGCAATTGCTGGATTGTAGGGCAGTCTATTTAAAACTTTTTGAAAAAACTCCATACTGTTTTCTAGAATGGCTGTACCAGTTCGCATTCCCACCAAACCAGTGTACGAGGTTTCCCCTTTCTCCACATCCTCAGCAACATCTGTTTTTTCCTATGTTGTTAATTTTAGCCATTCTGACAGGTGTGGGGTGATATCACATTATAATTTTGATTTCTATTTCCCTGATGATGAGCAATGTTGAGTGTCTTTTCATGTGTCTGTTAGCCATCTGGATGTCCTCTTTGGAAAAGTAGCTATTCATGTCTTCTACCCATTTATCATTTGGATTATTTATTTTTTGGATGTTGAGTTTTATATGTTCTTTATTGATTTTGGATACTGACCCTTTATCAGATATGTCATTTGTGAATATCTTCTCCCATTCCATAGGCTGCCTTTTAGTTTTATTGATTTTTTTCCTTCACTGTGGAGGGTTCATTTAGTTTGATATATTCCCACTTGCTTATTTTTGCTTTTTTATTTTTATTTTTTAAATTTTATTCCAGTGTAGTTAATATACAGTATTATATCAGTTTCAAGGTTTGCCATATAGTGATTCAACAATTATATACAATTACTCACTCCTCATCATGATAAGCGTACTTTTATTCCCCATCACCTATTCCTTCACACACCTCCCTGCTGGGAACTATCAGCTTGCTCCCTATAGTTGAGAGTCTATATTTTGATTTTTCTCTTTTATTATTTGTTCATTTTTTTTTGTTTCTTAGATTCCACATATGAGTGAAATTATATGGTATTTGTCTTCCTGTGACTGACTTATTTCACTTAGCATTATACTCTCTAGATCCACCTATGTTTTTGCAAATGGCAAGATTTCATTCTTTTTAAGGCTGAATGGTATTCCTTTGTATATGTATGTGTGTCTCCTTTATGCATTTATCTATTGATGGACACTTGAACTGCT
The DNA here is from genome assembly GCA_030068075.1 of Paguma larvata. NCBI lineage: Eukaryota > Metazoa > Chordata > Mammalia > Carnivora > Viverridae > Paguma > Paguma larvata. The sequence goes on along the minus strand of CM057830.1, from coordinate 119,820,956 downwards.
TCCATAATTTGGCTATTGTAAATGATGCTGCAGTAAACATGGGGTGCATGTATCCCTTGAATTAGTGTTTGTGTATTCTGGGGATAAATACCAAGCAGTAAAATTACTGGATCCTTGCCCAAATTTATTGTTTCTTCAGTTTTTTATTTTAGTCATTCTGACAGGTGTGAGGTGCTATCTTATTGTGCTTTTGATTTGCATTTTCCTGATGATTTTTGTTGAGTACCTTTCCACATACCTGTTTGGCCATTTGTATATCTTCTTTGGAAAAATGTCTATTCAGGTCCTTTTCCCATTTTTAATTGGATTATTTTCTCTTTTGATATTGAGTTGTAGGGATTCATTATGTATTTTGGATATTAGTCTCTTATTCAGTATATGGTTTGTGAATATTTTGTCCCATTCTGTAGGTTATATTTTCAATTTATTTATTGTTTCCTTTGCTGCGCAGAAGACTTTTTAATTTAATGTAGTCCCACTTATTTTAGTTCTTGTTGCTTGTGCTTTTGGTGACCTATCCAAGAAATCACTACCTAGATCAATATGAAGGACTTTTCTCTTGTTTTCTAGAAATATTATGGTTTTAATTCTCATATATAAATCTTCAATCTATTTCATTTTATTTTTGTGATAAGTGTAAAGTAGGGGCCTAATTTCATTCTTTTGCAAGTGGACATTGAGTTTTCCTAAAATCATTTATTGAAAAGACACTCTTTCCCCATTTTGTGTTCTTGGCAACATTGTCAAAGATCAATTGACCATAAATATGTAGAATTATTTCTGCATTCTGTTCCATTGACTTATGTGCCTGTTTCTATGCTAGTGGCATATTGTTTTTATTACTATAGTTTTGTAATATAACTTGAAATCAGGTGTTCTTATGCCTCTGGCTTTGTTTATTCTTTAATTCCAGTTTAGTTAACATATAGTGTGTTATATTGGTTTTGAGTATACAATATAGTAATTCAACAATTCTGTACATTACTCAGTGCTCATTATGATAAGTGAGATTTTAATCTCCCTCACCTATTTCACCTATCCTCCACCCATATACCCTCTGGTTACTGTTACTTTGTTTTCTATAGTTAAGTGTCTATTGGGATGCCTGGGTGGCTCGGTCCATTAAGCGTCCGACTCTTGATTTTGGCTCAGGTCATGATCTCACAGTTCATGAATTTGAGCCCCATGTCAGGCTTCTCCCTCTCTCTCTGCCCCTTCCCTGCTCGCACTCTCCCCCCAAATAAATAAATAAACTTAAAAAAGGAGTCCATTTCTTAGTTTTTCTTTTTTTCTCTTTCTCTTTCTCTTTTCTCCACTTGTTTTTTTTTTTGTTTCTTTAATTCCACATATGAGTGAAATCATATGGTATTTTTCTTTCTCTGATTGATTTATTTTTCTTAGCATTATACTCTCCAGCTCCATCTATGTCATTGCAAATGGAAAGATTTCATTCTTTCTTATGGCTGAATAATATTCCCTGTGTGTATATGTATATATATGTAATTACATTAATGTGTGTGTATTATATCTTTTTTATCCATTTATCTATTAATGGACACTTGAACTGCTTCCATAATTTTGCCTTTGTAGACAGTGCTGCAATAAATATAGAGGTGTATATATCTTTTGGAATTAGTGTTTTTGCATTCTTTGGATAAATACCCAGTAGTGGAATTAATGGATCATAGGGTAGTTCTAATTTAAAATTTTTAGGACCTCCATACTGTTTTCCACAGTAACTGAACCACTTTGAATTCCCACTGACAATGTATGAGGATTACCTTTTCTCAGTATCCTTGCCAACACTTGTTTTTTCTTGACTTTTTGATTTAAGCCATTTTTATAGGTGTGAGATGATGTGTCCTTGTAGTTTTGATTTGCAGATCTCTGATGATGAGTAATACTGATCATCAATTCATGTGTCTGTTGGCCATTTATATGTCTTCTTTGGAAAAATGTCTATTCATGTCTTCTGCCCATTTTTAAATTGGATTAATAGATGTTGAGTTGTAGAAATTATTTATATATTTGTTTTTTTAAATAATTTATTGTCAAATTGGTTTCCATACAACACCCAGTGCTCAACCCAACGACTGCCCTCCTCTGTGCCCATCACCCACTCTCCACCCTCCCACACCCCCCTCTCCCCTCAGTTTGTTCTTATTCTTTAAGAGTCTCTAATGTAATGTCTTCCTTCCTCTTTGTGGCTTTTTTTCCCTTCCCCTCTTGCTCTCCCCCCTGGTTTTCTGTTAGGTCTCCCAAAGCCTACCAATGCGTGGGAACATATGGCATATTTCTTTCTCTGCCTGACTTATTTCACTCAGCATAATATCCTCCAGATCCATCCATGTTGCCACACATGGCCAGATTTCATTCTTTCTCACTGCTGCATAGTATTCCATTGTATATATATGCCACTTCTTTATCCATTCATCAGTTGATGGACACTTAGTCTCTTTCCATGATTTGGCTATTGTTGAAAGTGCTGCTATGAACATTGGGGTACATGTGCCCCTATGCATCAGCAGCCCTGGATCTCTTGGGTAGATTGCTAACAGTGCTATTGCTGGGTCATAGGGTAAGACTATTTTCATTTTATTGAGGAACCTCCACACAGATCTCCAGAGTGGCTGCACCAGTTTGCATTCCCACCAACAGTGCAAAAGGCTGTCTGTTTCTCCACATCCTCGCCAGCATCTATAGTTTCCTGATTTGTTCATTTTAGCCACTCTGACTGGTGTGAGGTGGTATCTCAGTGTGGTTTTAATTTGTATTTCCCTGATGATGAGTGACATTGAGCATTGTTTCATGTGTCTGTTTGCCATTTGGATGTCTCCTTTGGAGAAGTGTCTATTCATATCCTCCACACATTTCTTCACTGGGTTATTCATTTTTCGGGTGTGGAGTTTGGTAAGTTCTTTATAGATTTTAGATACCAGTCCTTTATCCGATATGTCATTTGCAATTATCCTTTCCCAATCCGATGGTTGCCTATCAGTTTTGTTGGTTGCTTCTTTTGCTGTGCAGAAGATTTTTATCTTGATGAGATTCCAGTAGTTCATTTTTGCTTTTAATTCCCTTGCCTTTGGAGACGTGTCGAGTAGAAATTTGGTGCGTCTTAGGTCAAAGAGGCTTTTTCCTGCTTTCTCCTCTAGGATTTTGATGGTTTCCTGTCTCACATTCAGATCCTTTATCCATTTAGAGTTTATTTTTGTGAGTGGTGTAAGAAAGTGGTCTAGTTTCATTCTTTTGCATGTTGCTGTCCAGTTCTCCCAGCACCATTAATTAAAGAGGCTGTCTTTTTTTCCATTAGGTACTCTTTCCCGCTTTGTCAAAGATTAGTTGGACATATACTTGCGGGTCCATTTCTGAGTTTTCTATTCTATTCCATTGGTCTATGTGTCAGATTTTGTGCCAGTACCATACTGTCTTGATGACTACCACTTTGTAGTGGAGGTTGAAGTCTGGGGTCGTGATGCCTCCCACCTTGTTTTTATTCTTCAGTATTACTTTTGCTATTCGGGGTCTTTTGTGGTTCCATACAAATTTTAGGATTGTTTGCTCTAGCTTTGAGAAGAATGCTGGTGCAATTTTGATTGGGATTGAATTGAATGTGTAGATTGCTTTGGGTAGTATTCCCATTTCAATGATATTTATTCTTCCAATCCATGAGCATGGGATGTTTTTCCATTTCCTTGTGTCTTCCTCAATTTCCTTCATAAGTTTTTTATAGTTTTCAGCGAAGAGGTCTTTTACATCTTTGGTTAGGTTTATTCCTAGGTATTTTATGGTCTTTGGTGCGATTGTGAAGGACATTAGCTTATTTCTCTTTCTGCTGCTTCATTGATGGTGTATGGAAATGCCACCGATTTCTGTCCATTGATTTTGTACCCTGCAACTTTGCTGAAATCATGGATCAGTTCTAGCAGGATTTTGGTGGATTCTGTCGGGTTTTCCATGTGAAGTATCATATCATCTGCAAAAAGTGAGAGTTTGACTTCCTCTTTGCCAATCTTGATGCCTTTTATTCTGTTTTGTTGTCTGATTGCTGATGCTAGGACTTCCAACACTATGTTAAATAGCAGTGGCGAGAGTGGACACCCCTGTAGTGTTCCTGATCTCAGGGGGAAGGCTCTCAGTTTTTCCCCGTTGAGGATGATAGTAGCTGTGGGCTTTTCATAGATGGCTTTTATGATGTTTAAGTATGTTCCTTCTATCCCAACTTTCTCGAGGGTTTTTATTAGGAAAGGTTGCTGTATTTTGTCAAATGCTTTTTCTGCATCTATTGACAGGATCTTATGGTTCTTATCTTTTCTCTTGTTAATGTGATGTATCATGTTGATTGATTTGCGAATATTGAACCAACCTTGCGACGCAGGGATGAACCCTACTTCATCATGGTGAATAATTTTTTTTATATGCTTTTGGATTCGATTTGCTAGTATCTTGTTGAGAATTTTTGCATCCATATTCATCAGGGATATTGGCCTGTAATTCTCTTTCTTTGCTGGGTCTTTGTCTGGCTTGGGAATCAATGTGATGCTGGCTTCATAGAATGAGTCTGTTAGTTTTCCTTCCGTTTCAATTTACTGGAACAGCTTGAGGAGGATAGGAATTAACTCTGTTTTAAATGTCTGGTAAAATTCTGCAGGGAAGCCATCTGGTCCAGGGCTTTTATTATATGGGAGATTTTTGATAACTGATTTTATTTCTTCACTAGTTATGGGTCTGCTCAAATTTTCTATTTCTTCCCACTTGAGTTTTGGTAGTGTGTGGCTATTTAGGAATTTGTCCATTTCTTCCAGGTTGCCGAGTTTGGTGGCATATAATTTTTCATAGTATTCTCTGACGATTGCTTGTATCTCTGAGAGATTGGTTGTAATTTCTCCCTTTTCATTCACGATTTTATCTATTTGAGTTCTCTCTCTTTTCTTTTTGAGAAGCCTGGCTACAGGTTTGTCTATTTTGTTTATTCTTTCAAAGAAACAGCTGTTGGTTTCATTGATCTGTTCCATTACTTTTTCTGTTTCCATATGATTAGTTTGTGCCCTGATCTTTGTTATTTCTCTCTATCTGCTGGGTTTGGGTTGTTTTAGTTGTTCTGCTTCTAGTTCTTTTAGGCATGTTGTTAGGATTTGTGTTATTGATTTTTCTTATTTCTTGAGGTGGGCCTGATTGCAATATATTTCCCTCTCAGGATTGCCTTTGCTGCATCCCAGAGCATTTGGATTGTTGTATTTTCATTTTCATTTGTTTCCATGTATTTTTTTTAATTTAAAATAGTTTATTTTCAAATTGGTTTACATAAAACACCCAGTGTTCATCCCAACATGTGCCCTTTTTTAATGCCCATCACCCCCTCTCCCCCCCCATCTCCCTCACCCTCAGTTTGTTCTTAGTCTTTGAGAGTCTCTTATGTTTTATCTCCCTCCCTCTCTGTGTCTTTTTTCTTCTTTCCCCTCTTCCCCTCCCCCTGGTTTTTGCTTAGTCTCACCAAGTCCACCTATTCGTGGAAACATATGGTATCTGTCTTTTTCTGACTGACTTATTTCACTTAACATAATACCCTCCAGTTCCATCCATGTTGCTACGCATGGCCAGATTTCATTTTTTCTCATTGCCACATAGTAGTCCATTGTATATATGTACCACATCTTCTTTATCCACTCCTCAGTTGATGGGCACTTAGTTTCTTTCCATGTTTTGGCTATTGTCGAAAGTGCTGCTATGAACATTGGGGTGCACGTGCTCCTATGCATCAGCATTCCTGTGTCTCTTGGGTAGATTCCTAGCAGGGCTATTGCTGGATCATAGGGTAGCTCTATTTTCATTTTTTTGAGGAACCTCCACACCGTTTTCCAGAGTGGCTGCACCAGTTTGCATTCCCACCAACAATGTAGGAGGGTGCCTGCTTCTCCACATCCTCGCCAGCATCTATAGTTTCCTGATTTGTTTATTTTAGCCACTCTGACTGGTGTGAGGTGGTATCGCAGTGTGGTTTTGATTTGTATTTCCCTGATGATGAGTGACATTGAACATCGTTTCAAGTGTCTATTTGCCATCTGAATGTCCTCTTTGGAGAAGTGTCTATTCATATCTTCCGCCCATTTCTTCACTGGGTTGTTTGTTTTTCGGGTGTGGAGTTTGGTGAGTTCTTTATAGATTTTAGATATTAGTCCTTTATCCGATATGTCATTCGCGATGATCTTTTCCCATTCCGTTGGTTGCCTATTCGTTTTGTTGGTTGTTTCTTTTGCTGTGCAGAAGCTTTTTATCTTGATGAAGTCCCAATAGTTCATCTTTGCTTTTAATTCCCTTGCCTTTGGAGACGTGTCAATGTATCCAATGGAAAAAAGACAGCCTCTTTAATAAATGGTGCTGGGAGAATTGGACAGCAACTTGCAAAAGAATGAAACTAGACCACTTTCTTACACCACTCACAAAAATAAATTCTAAATGGATAAAAGATCTGAATGTGAGACAGGAAACCGTCAAAATCCTAGAGGAAAAAGCAGGGGAAAGCCTCTTTGACCTAAGACGCACCAATTCCATGTATTTTTTAATTTCTTCTCTGATTGCTTGGTTGACCCACTCGTCTGTTAGTAGGTTGTTGCTTAGCCTCCATGTTTTTGGATATTTTCCATGCTTTTTCCCTTGGTTAATTTCAAGTTTCAAAGCATTGTGGTCTGACAATGTGCACGGTATGACCTCAATTCTTTTATATTTATTCAGAGCTTCCCTGTGCCCCAGAATGTGGTCTATCTTGGAAAATGTACCGTGTGCAGTTGAGAAGAATGTAAATTCCTTTGCTTCTGGGTAAAGGACCCTGAAGATGTCTATTAGGCCCATCTGTTCTAAAGTGTCGTTCAGGGCCATTGTTTCTGTGGTGATTTTCTGTTTTGTGGATCTGTCCAGTGCTGAGAATGGAGTGTTAAGGTCCCCTACTATTAGGACATTTTTATCGATAAGGTTGCTTATGTTTGTAATTAGTTGTTTTACATATTTGGGTGCCCCCGAATTCGGAGAGTAGATATTTATCATTGTTAGCTCTTCCTGCTGGATGGTCCCTGTGATTATTATATAATGCCCTTCTTCATCTCGTAGTACATCCTTTACTTTAAAGTCAAGTTTATCTGATATAGTGTGGCTACTCCGGCTTTCCTCTGACTTCCAGTAGCATGGTAGATAGTTCTCGATCCCCTCACTTTCAATCTGAAGGTGTCCTCAGTCTAAAATGAGTCTCTTGAAGACAGCAAATATATGGGTCTTGCTTTTTAATCCATTTGTTACCCTGTGTCTTTTGATTGGTGCATTTAGTCCATTTACATTCAGTGTTAATATTGAATAATATGGGCTTACAGTCACTGTATTATCCGTAGGTTTCATGCTTGTAAGTCTGTCTCTGGTAGCTTGTGTTCTTTGCAACCTTTCCTTCATAGGGTGCCCCTCAGGATCTCTTGTAATGCTGGCTTGTTGGAGATGAATTCCTTCAGTTCTTGTTTGCTAGGGAAAACCTTAATCTCTCCTTCTATTCTGAATGACAGGCTAGTCGGGTACAGGATTCTTGGTTGCATATCCTTCCTGCTCATCAAGTTGAAGATATCCTGCCCTTCATTTCTGGCATGCCAAGTTTCTTTAGATAAGTCTGCTACTACCCTTATGTGTCTGCCATTATATATTATGGCCCATTTTTCCTTAGCTGCTTTCAGGATTCTCTCTCTGTCTTTATATTTTGCCAGTTTCACTATGATGTGTCGTGCAAAGGGTCTATTCAAGTTACGTCTGAGGGGAGTTCTCTGTGCCTCTTGGATTTCCATTCCCATTTCATTCCTCATGTTGGGGCAGTTTTCAGCAATGATATGTTCAAGTACCCCTTCGACTCCTTTCTCTCTTCTTCCTCTGGAATTCCTATGATACAGATAATGTTTCGTTTGATTGCATTGCTCTGTTCTCGAATTCTCTTTTCCTGTTCCTGGATCTGCTTCTCTCTCTTTTTCTCTGCTTCCTCTTTTTCAATAAATTTATCTTCTAACTCACTTACTCTCTCTTCTGCCTCTTCAGTCCGCACTGTAGCTGCTTCCAGTTTGATTTGCACTTCATTCAAGGCCTTTTTAAATTCTTCCTGACCGTTTTTAAGGTCCTTGAACTCTGCCGTACGGCACCCCTTGCATTCATCTATGCTTTTTTCAAGCCCAGCGATTAGTTTTATGATTATCATTCTATATTTATGTTCTGTTATGTTGCTTATATCTGTTTTTATCAATTCCTGAGCTGTCACTACTTCCTGTAGATTCTTTTGAGGAGAATTTTTCCATTTCGTCATTTTGGCTAGGTGTGTTGTGGATTGTTTCTTGGAGTTGCCCTGGAAAGGAAAACAGACTGACAGACAAACAGAAAACAGAAATACTCAAACGTACCAACAAATGATACAGACAGGCGGTTCACAACAGAAAAAAGAATAACCAATGATACTCTGAGGGCAATGTCCTGAAGTACCAGCTACACGTTAAGAACAGGGTATATAGTGTGCTGGTGGCAGAGCGTCTACAGAGAGAATAATGTCAGGTGTGGGGGGAAGAAGGAAATGGTCTTTGCCCAGGTAGAATGACTGAAGTGCTTAATCCTGACTGAGAGAAATCAGAATTAGGATGGATGTAAGGAAAAAGGAATGAAGACAGAAATTGCTCGGATGAGATTATGTCGCCTGGTCATTCCAGAGAGAGATATATGGAAGTACAGAAGGAGGTGGAGAACATGCCTTGAGAGAGTAGGTTAAGATTCTGTTTAAGTCAGCCAGGACCCTGGGTCGTCAGCTCAGGAGTGGGGATCAGTAAGAAGAATAACGGGGAGCATATATTTTAAAAAGAAATGACCTGGAGTTACTCCACGCAGCGGTCTGAACTTGGCCTGTGTAGCTCCCTCTGAGAGGTGTCACTCCTGTGCGGATGGGCGTGGTTTAGTGTAGGCCGGTCGTCTCCACTGAGGCAGGGATGGCTCTGGGAGTGACCTCCTGGGGCTGGTGCTTTTGGGCCCGTAAGACAACAATGGCGTCCCTTCAGTCCTTCGTTCCCAGTCCCAGGGCTTCCACTCACCCCCTTCTTTCTGTCCTCACTCCGCTATGGGCGCCGGCGCAGTGCGGTCTACTGGTCAGTGTGCGCCGGCCTGCCACCCCCCCCCCCATCCTGCTGCAAATGTGCCGGGGTTAGTGGTGCTCCGCAGGCAACTCGGGGCTTCGCAGTCAGCCTGGCGCTGGGCGCTGCGTCCGTGGCAGTGGACAGGGGCTCCACGCTTGGCTGGCGGCGGCCACAGCGGTTGCTCGCTCCCCACGCGGCGGGCGCTGGCTCCTGCTTGGGTGGCGGCTGGGGCAGGCGCTCACTCCTCGATCGGCAGGCAGCTTGGGACACGCTGGTGGCTGAGCAACTCTGCGTGAGGCGGGCTGACTGTGCCTCCCTCCTCGGTCCTGCACAAGTAGAGTTCTGCTGAGTTCTGCTGTTACACAGAGCTTCTCCTCCAAAGCCCTGCCTTTAGGGGCTGGATGGTCGTGGTCTCCCACTCTCTGACCCTCTCTTTCGGATGTTTGGCACTTTCTCCGTTGTCCCCGGCTCACCCTCCCCTCAGCTCAGCTTCCCGAGTTCGTTTTGTCCATTCTAGATTAAGCTCACGGTATCTAGGGCGTTGTCTGTGTTCCTTCCGTTCCTTGTAGGCTGCAACACTTTTTCTGCCAGATTCTTGGAGTTGAGAATCTCTCTGTTTCAGTCGCTCTCAATTCAAAAAACAAGGGAAACTTTGGGTCTCCCTACTCCTCCGCCATCTTAGCCCCCCTCCTATTTATATATTTGAATAGTAACTCTTTATCCAATATATATTTTTTAGAAATTTTTTTTCCCATTCTGTAGATTACCTTTTGTTTTTTGATCCTTTCACTGTGCAGAAGCATTTATTTGATATAATTCCAATAGTTTATTTTTGCTTTTGTCTCCCTTGCCTTAGAAGATCTCAAGAAAAGTGTTGTTATAGCTGATTTCAGAGAAATTACTGTCTTTCCTCTCTTCTAGGATTTTTCTGGTTTCAAGTTTCACATTTAGGTCTTTACTCCATTTTGAGCTTATTTTTGTGTATAGTGTAAGAAAGTGGTATAATTTCATTCTCTCACGTGTAGCCATCCAACTTTCCCAACACCATTTGTCTAAGAGACTGCTTTTTTTTTTTTTCCCATTGGATATTCTTGTCTCCTTTGTCGAATAATTGACCATATAATTGTGATTTATTTCTGAACTCTCTATTCTGGTCCACTGATATGTGTGTCTATTTTTGTGCCTATACTGTTTTGATTACTGCAGGTTTGTAGTATATCCTGAAATTTCCAGTTTTCTGAGTATTTCTGAAAATTCTAACATTTCTGGTACTTCCAGTTTTGGTCTTTTTCAAGATTGCTTTGGCTATTCGGGAACTTTTTTTGTTCCCTACTAAGTTTGGATTTTTTTCTTCTAGTTCTGTGAAAAATGCTGTTGGAAAATTTGATAGGAAATGCATTCAGTCTATAAACTGCTTTGGGTAATATGGACATTTAAACTATATTTGCTCTTCCAATCCATGAGCATGGAATATCTTTCCATTTGTTTGTGTAATCTTCAATTTCTTTCATTAATGTTTTATAGTTTTCAGAGTACAGGTATTTTACCACCTTGGTTAAGTTGATTCGCAGGTATTTTATTCTTTTTGGTTCATTTGTAAATGGAAATTTTTTCTTAATTTCACTTTTTGCTACTTCATTATTACTGTATAGAAATGTGATGAATTTCTATGTATTGGTTTTGTATCCTGCAAACTTACTGAATTCACTTATCTCTTCTAGTATTTTTGGTAGTGTCAAGGGTTTTCTATATGTAATATGATGTTATCTGCAAATGGTGAAAGTTTTACTTCTTCCTTACCAATTCGGATGACTTTTATTCATTTTTGTTGTTTGATTGCCATGATTAAGACTTCCAGTACTTTGTTTAGTAAAAGTGGTGAGAGTGAACATCCTTGTATTGTTCCTGACCTTAGGGGAAAAGCTATCAATGTTTCATCATTGAGTATGATGTTAGCTGTGAAGTTTTTTATCTATGGCCTTTATTATGTTGAGATATATTCTCTCTAAACATATTTTGTTGAAAGGTTTTAATTATGAATGGATATTGTACTTTGTCAAATGCTTTTACTGCATCTATCGAAATAGTCGTATGGTTTTTATCCTTTCTCTTGTTGATGTGAAGTATCATGCTGATTAAATTGTGACTATCAAACCATCCTTGCATCCCAGGAATAAATCCCATTTGATCATGGTGAATGATATTTTAATGTATTGTTGCATTTGTTTTGCTAATATGTCGTTTAGGATTTTTGTGTCTGTGTTCATCAATATGAATGATGTTTTGTGCTTTCTTATATAGTTTTGGTATCAATGTCATGCTGGCCTTGTACAGTGAATTTGGAAGCTTTCCTACTTATATTTTTTTGAAGTAGATTGAGAAAAATAAGCATTAATTCTTCTTTAAATGTTGGATGGATTCCCCTGTGAAGCTATCTGGTCCCGGGCTATTGTTTCTTGGGAGTTTTTGGATTATTGATTCATTTTTGTTCAAATTTTCTGTTTCTTCCTAATTCAGTTTTGAGAGGTTATAAGTTTCTAGGAATTTATCCATTTCTTCTAGGTTGTCCAATTTGTTGGTATATAATTTTTCATCATATTCTCTTACAATCCTTTGTATTTCTCTGATGTTGGTTGTTTTTTCTCCTCTTTCATCATTTCTGATTTTGTTCATTTGAGCCTGCTCTCTTTTTTTTGATGAATTTGGCTAAAAATTTCTCAGTTTTTAAGATCTTTTCTAAGAACCAGTTCCTGGTTTCATTGGTTTGTTCTATTGATTTCTAGTCTCCATTTTATTTATTTTTGCTCTATTTTTATTATTTCCTTCCTTCTACTGAGTTGGGGCTTTGTTTTTCTTTTTCTAGTTCCTTTAGATGTAAGATTAGGTTGTTTATTTGAGATTTTTCTTGCTGCTTGATTTAGGCCTATATTGCTATTAACTTCCCTTTTTGAACTACTTTTGTTGCATCTCAAAGATTTTGGACCATTGTGTTTTCATTTTCATTTGTTTCCAGGTATTATTTAATTTTGTCTTTGATTTCCTGGTTGACTCATTCATTCACTGTTCAGTAGAATGATATTTAACCTCCATGTATTTGTATTATTTCCATAGTTTTGTCTTGTGGTTGATTTTTAGTTTCATAGCATTCTGGTAAGATAATATGTATGGTATGACTTCTATCATTTTGAATTTTCGAGTCTTGTTTTGTGATATATTCTGGAGAATATTCCATGTGCATCTGAAAAGAATGTGTACTTTGCTGTTTTAGGATGGAATATTCTGAATATATCCGTTGGATCCATCAGGTCCAATGTGTCCTTCAAAATCATTATTTCCTTGTTGACTTTCTGTTTGGATGATCTATCCGTTCATGTAAGAGTGTTAATGTCCTCTACTACTATTTTATTACTATTAATTTCTTCCTTTATATTTGTTATTAATCTCTCTATATATTTGCTTGATCCCATGTTAGGTGAATAAATATTTACAATTGTTAAATCTTTTTGAATTGTTCCTATTATCATTAAGTAGTATCTTTCTTTGTCTGTTATTAGTCTTTATTTAAAGTCTATTTTATCCAAATTAAGAAATCGATCCCACTTACAATTATTACCAGAATAACAAGATATCTAGGAATTAATCTAACCAAAGAGGTGAAAGACCTGTACTCTATAAAGTATATAACAGAAGTGGAAATACATTCCATGCTCATGGATTGAAAACATTGTTAAAATGTCTACAAAGTAATCTACAAATTGAATATAATCACAAATCAAAAACCAACAGCATTTTTTCCACAGAACCAAAACAAACAATTCTAATTATGTATGGAACCACAAAAAAAAAAAAAAAAAAAGAATTGCCAAAGCAATGTTGAAAAGCAAAACAAAGCTGGAAGCATAACAATTCTGGACTTTAAGTTATGTTATAAAACTGTAGTAAGAAAAAACAGTATGGTACTAACACAAAAACAGTCACATAGATCAATGGGACAGAACAGAAAATCCAAAAATAAACCCACTACAATATGGTCAATGAATCTTCAACAAAGTAGGAAGGAATATTCAGTGGGAAAAAGACAGTGTCTTCAACAAATGGTGTTGTGAACACTGGACATCAACATGCAAAAGAAAAATGGATCTAGACCACTTTATTATACAATACACAAAAATAAATTCAAAATGAATTAAGGACCTAGAAGATAATCCTAGAAGAGAACACAGGCAGTAAAGTCTTTGACACTGACACCCAAGACCTTAATTGAAAGGGATTCATACACCCCTATGTTTATAGCAACATTATTTAGAAGAGTCAGGATATAGAAGTGTCTAACAGTAGATGAATGGATAAAGAGAGAACCTAATTAGAAAACAGACTCTTAACTATAGATAAAAAAACGAGGTTTACTGGAGGAAAGGCGGCAAGGGGATGGGTTAAATGGGTGATGGGGATTAAGGAGGGTACTTGTGATCAGTACTGGGTGTTGTATGCAAGTGATGAATTACTAAATTCTATACCTGAGACTAATATCACTGCGTATTAACTAAATAGAATTTAAATAAAAACTTGAAAGAAAAAAATGGTGAAGCAAAATAAAAAATCATATGTCTTTCCAAGATAAATTAAAAGGAACAAAGCAAACCCACAAAGGGAAATAATGAGAGAAAAAGAGAGAAAGAAAGAAAAATAAAAGAAAAAGAAAGAAAAGAAAGCAAGAAAGCAAGCAAGCAAGAAAGAAGAAACTGAATTATAGAGAACCAATCACCAGGGGTGATTGGTTAAATAGGTGATGAGGATTAAGGAGTGCACTTGTTGCGATGAGCACAGGTTGATTTATGGAACTGTTGAACTACTATATTGTACACTTGAAACTATATAATGCTAACAACTGGAATTTAATATAACAACTTAAATAAAAAAATAATGCCTATTTTGTCTGATAAAAGTATTGCTACCCTGGGTTTCTTTTCACTTCCATGTGTCTGATAAATTCTTTTCCATCCCTTCACTTTCTTTGTTTTTTAATTTTTAATGTTATATTTCTTTTTGAGAGAGAGAGAGAGAGAGAGAGAGAGAGAGAGAGAGAGAGAGAGAGAGAGGGAGAGACTGCCCATGAGCAGGAGAGGGGCAGAGAGAGAGGGAGACATAGAATCCAAAGTAGGCTCCAGGCTCTGAGCTGTCAGTATAGAGCCTGACACAGGGCTCGAACCCATGAACTGTGAGACTATGACCTGAGACTAGGATGCTTAACCGACAGAGACGCCCAGGCCCCCTACATCCCTTCACTTTCAATCTGCATCTGTCTTTAGGTCTGAAATATGTCTCTTGTAGGCAGCATATAGATGAGCCTTGCTTTTTTTATTCATTCTGTCACCCTGTGTCTTTTAATTGGACCATTTAGTCCATTTACTTTCAAAGTAATTATTGATAGCTATGTACTTATTGGTATTTTGTTACTTGTTTTATGGTTGCTTTTGTAGTTCTCTGTTCCTGTCTTCCCTTAGGGCCGGAGTCCAGCTCCAGCACGTCCAGGAATTTCCGATGAATGAATGGTGTCGGCACGATGAATGACTTGAGAGAGCACCATGGCTTCTAGAGCCAGGCAGGCATCCCTGCTCTGCTGGTCTCGGTTTCTTTATTTAAAGGCAGTGAGTGACATTACATCAGTGACAAGGCATTTTTAACAATTTTTCTTAGGTTGGCATATTTGCAAATCCCCCAGACTTAGAAGGAAACAGTTTTATCTTAGATTAGGCAGTAACCGTTTTTATGATTTTGTTCCAAAATCACGTATTTTTTTTTTTTTTGAGGCAGAGCAGAGGAAATAACAAGATAAAGTTTTTAAGAAGAGAGCAGAGGGGCGCCTGGGTGGCTCAGTTGGTTAAGTGTCCGACTTTGGCTCAGGTCATGATCTCGCAGTTCGTGAGTTCGAGCCCCGCATCGGGCTCTGTGCTGACAGCTCAGAGCCTGGAGCCTGCTTCAGATTCTGTATCTCCCTCTCTCTCCACCCATATTCACTCACTCTTTCTCTCTCAAAATTAAATAAACATTAAAAAAAAAAGAAGAGAGCAGGATTGTCGTAGCCCTTGGTAAACAGAGGGCACATACATTGTTGCCTTAAGTCCTATGTTAATCATCTATAGATAGGTTAGGAGTCATTCTGTCCATAATCTTTAACCATAATGGAGGAGGTATTATTCGCTTGGTAGAGACATAGTCTCTAATGCTTGTCTAAGTTATTTTCCTTTGTGAGTGAGTGAGCCTATACCATAAGGGATCATGTCTATCTATTCTTTGTACAAATGGCAGTTTCTGTAAAAGTATTTTGTTATTGCCTTTTCATTATGAAGGAGCATGGGGATGGGAATAGCAAAAGGATTCGTGGAATGTTAACCTCAGGAAGGTGCTCAATATTTGTTGTTGATCAGTGAAGGCATGTGTAGTTACTTTTGTTTGGCTTCTGTTTGTGCCTTATCTATAAACAGTGCTTTTAACTTTTGGGCTAAGCTAACCTCTGGAGAAGGTCTTAAGTCTCTTTACAACCTCTCCTATCAGTCTTTTAAGCAAATACTGAGAGAGCTTTACAGAGATGTGCTTTGAGGTTTTATGGTGGGGCTGAGGGGACGTTTAACACAATGCAATACCTGCAGAGAAATCTAGTTTGGCTCAAGGAGTATTGGAGCCTAACGTCTACTAATTTTTAGCCAACTCATAACTTCTATTCTGTATGATCAATTTGTGTAACCTATCTCCAAGAGGCAACTTTGAGGTTACTTCTGGCGAGGTTACTCTCATTCAGATATTATCCATCAAGGCATCGCACTCCAGGTTCCCTTTGTCATATGCCATAAAATCAAAGAGCATTATATCCCTTGAGGCCAACAAGAGCAATTCAAGAAATCCAGGCCTGAGAGGTTATTAATGGAAGGAGATAATATCAGGATGCCATTTTAGTCAGCAGGAGACTTTGCAATTTCCGCCTTATCCACACAGGGAGACGTCTCAACCTGTGAGCCCAAGATGGCTCCCAACACCTTACTGTCTTCTCTCATGGTTTGTTGCTTCATTTAGTTATATTATTGCATTATTTTCTTTTTCTTTTTCATATCTATTATTGGTTTTTGATTTGTGGTTGTAATCATGTTTGCATATAACATGCATATAGAATTGTATGTTGATAGTTGCTTACGTTTGAATACATTATTTAATACCCCCGTCAACATTTAAGGTGTCATACTTTACACTATCCTTTTATTTTGTTAGTGCCTTGACTGACTTTGATATAGATATACTTAATTTTATTGGTTTTGTGTTTCCTACTTTTCGTTCTATTTATGGTCTTTCCTTTCCACTCAAAGAATCCCCTTTAACATTTCTTATAGGGCTGGTTTAATGCTCATGAATTCCTTTAAGTTTTATCTGAGAAACTCTTTCTCTCTCCTCCTATTCTGAACAATAGCCTTTCTAGATAGAATATTCTTGCTACAGTTTTTTTTTTCTTTCAGCAATTTGAATAAGTCATGCCACTCCCTTCTAGCTTACAATGTTTCTGCTGAAAATCACCTGAGAGTCTAATGGGGTTTCCCTTATATGTAACTGTTTTCTTTCTCTTGCTGCTTTTAAAATTCTCTCTTTATCACTACTTTTTGCCACTATGTGTCTTGAGCTGATGTTCTTGGAGGTTCTCTGTGCCTCCTTGATCAGATTTAGGAAGTTTTCAGCTATTATTTGTTCAAATAAATTTCTGCCCCTTTTCTCTCTCTTCTCCTTCTGGCATCCCTTTAATGTGAATGTTAATAGGCTTGATGGATTTGCTCAATTCCCTAAGTTTATTTTATTATTTTGTTCTCCTGTTCAGCTTTATTGGTCTCCATTACTCTGTCCTCCAGGTCGCTGCTCCACTCTTCTGCTTACTCTAGTCTACTATTTGTCCCTTGCAGTGTATTATTAATTGCCTTTATACAGTTCTTCATCCCCAATTTATGTTTTCTATCTCTTTGTTAAGGGTCGCACTGAGGTCCTCTACCCTTTTCTCATGTTCATTGAGTGTCTTTATGACCATTACTTTAAATCTCTATCAGGTATTTTACTTATTTTGTTTAGATCTCCTTCTCTTGAAAGTAATGGCCTTATGAAAAAGGTCTTGATGTGGCCTGCAGTACAATTTCTCCTGTCACCAGAACTTGGCACCTTAGGGATGTCTCTAATGTGTGTTGCATGTACTTTGCTGTTGTGGCTGGGCCACTTTTGCCTTCAATCCAGTTATCTGTATGGTTCTCTTTACCTGTTTCTGGGAACGTTTGGTTCCTGTGTTGTTAGTGGGCCAATCTGGGGCCGCTTTGGGCTTAAGTTGAGTTAGACCAGGTATTTGCCAGAGATGCAGTAACTGTTAACTGCAGGAGAATGCAGGAGTGGGTCACACTGTGCCAGCAAGGTCCAAGCCGTTAGAAGCGTTCCCGCGGTCACATGGGACTTGGGCAGGCCCAGTTGGAGGGGTTGGTGGGAGGTGTTAGCAAGGCTTCCAGGGGTCTGCTGTGAGAGGGGGCAGAGATTCATAGCCTTGCACAGGAGGTATGTCCACAAGAGAATGCAGAGGCATGATGCACTGTTAATAAGCTATGTAGCAAGTGTTTGTGATGCACTTGTTCACACAGGTGTCTGTGTGCTTATATTGGGCAGCAGAGGAGGGAAGTGGTGCCACTAGCTCCTTTGTTCCTGGAGAAGTCTCCTAACAATCGCTGCCCCTGCAGCACATGCTCTGATATTAGAAAACAAATCTCCCTCCTGTATACCTCACACATTTTTCAAACTGCTGCTTCTATGGTGTATCTCCATGGGCTATCTGTTGTGCTGTCTAATTAAGGGTGAGACTCAGTTTTCTCTCATGCTCCTGGCTCTCCTCGGAGCCACCTGATTTTTAAATTCCCATGTTTTAAGATTATTGTGAGAACTCGCAAAATTCGGCCCTTCTAGTTTGGAAGACAAATTGTCATGGTGATTTGTTTTCCCCATGTGGGCTTCCTGGTGTGAGAGTTTGTTTCTCTTTCCCTCTCTACATCCACAGCATCCCTCCCTCCTGTGGACAGTCCTACAGAACTGTTAGCTCCTAACCATATCTCTGGCCTTCCTATACTCTTCACTGTGGCCTCAGCTCTACATTTAGCTGTGGAGACTCTGTTCTGCCAGACTTTTGGTTGTTTTCTGGGTTATTTACACTGATGTACATATTATCTAGTTGTATCCATGGGATGAGGAGAGCTTGGGGTTCTTGCCATCACCCAGGGCATATTTTTGCATTTATTACCTTTTTAAATGTCAAATTAAAAAAAATATTTGCCAAGACCAGTGTCAAAGAACTTGCCCCGCTATGTTTTCTCATAGGAATTTTATGGTTTTAGGGCTTATGTTTGCATCTTTAATTAATTTTGAGTCAATTTTTGTGTATGGTGTTAAGATGGGGTACAGTTTAAATTTTTTTAGATGTGGTTGTCCAGTTTTTCCAAAACCATTTATTGAAGAGATTATCCATTCACCATTGTATATTGTTGATTCCTTTGTTATAATTAATTTACCATCTATACATGAGTTTGTTTCTGGGTTCTCTGTTCTGTTCCATTGATCCAAGTGTTTGTTTTCTGTCAATATTCAGGTTTTCTTTAAACACAATTCTTTGGGTCCCTGGGTGGCTCAGTTGGTTGAGCATCTGACTCTTGACTTCAGCTCAGGTCATGATCTCACAGTTCATGGCTTCAAGCCTCCCCCCTTCATCAGGCTCTGTGCTGACAGCATGGAGCCTGCTTGGGATTCTCTCTCTTTCCCCCTCTCTCTGTTCCACTCTTACACACACTCTCTCTCAAAAGTAAATAAATAAACTTAATAAACAATTCTTGAATTATTTAAGGATAAAATCTTGTTTTAACCATCATAGACTACATAAATATTTGACACTGATAAATGGAATCTTTGGATATGATTTTGCCAGCTCAAAGTACAGATAAATATATTCCAACCTATTCCATTTTTTCCATATGTCCTCATATATGTACAATAGAGTGTCAGTGCCTTGAGATTTAGATATACTTTTTCAACAGATCCTCTCTCCAATGTGCCAATTTCATTTTCCATAAAAGATAACCTTGTCATAATTTATTTTTAGTGAACTCATGGTAGCTCCTGCTAGTAATTTTCTTTTTCCAATGTTTGTTCATTTTCATGTGTGTACTAATCTGATCTGGAATTTTATTGTGGATTGACATAAACTTTGATAAAGAAAGCATCTTATGTAACCGAATTTGATTTTTTCAAAGCATTGATTATAACACAGCATGATTGAGGTGAGAATATTTTCTGTGGCTTTGGAAGAATTTCCTAGCCTCTCTGTAGTCTCAGTTTCTACCAATGAGAAAATGAGCATTATACCTTCCATCACTGATCTGGGGGTATTGATAGATTGAATTATTTGTTTATTCATTTACTAAGTTCCTTTTAAAAGCCAGATGAACTGCTATGTGCTCTGAAGTATAAAAGAATGAATAAGATGTGGCATTTTTCATCAAATATTATGCATTAGATATGCCAATTAGCTCAATGAGACAAAAGGTAGATTCCAAAGCTAAGATGTCTGGATTGTGGTAGGCATAACAAACTTAGTGAAAACAAGGAGAGGGACTACTTGACTTCTTGGGAGTTCCTTTGTTCTATCTTTTCTAAATAGTAATTTACTGTCCAGGTAGGCTATGAATTTCAGCTTTCTTAAAAGATGTCAGTATTGGGGTGCCTGGGTGGCTCAGTCGGTTGAGCGGCCGGCTTCAGCTCAGGTCATGATCTCACTGTCTGTGAGTTCGAGCCCCGCGTTGGGCTCTGTGCTGATGGCTCAGAGCCTGGAGCCTGCTTCAGATTCTGTATCTCCCCCTCTCTCTGCCCTTCCCTTGCTCACTCTCTGTCTCTATGTCTCTCAAAAATAAAATAAAAACGCTAAAAAAATTTTTAAAAAAGATGTCAGTACAAATGTCAAAGTATTATGTGCGTATATGTTATTAGAGAGAAGGTTGGTGTTGATTTTCTTTTTAACAAAAAAAAAACAATTACAATTAATTTTCTCATTAGGAAAGTTGCTTCCAAGAACGTGAAGAAAAAAATATACCCAAGAATACATCACTCATTTGTAAATTGCAAGTAGTAAAGAAATAATTTTTTCTCTATTTGGAAGAGAAAATGGAGACTCCCACTGTCTTGTTACCCTTCATAAACATATAGCAAGACACTTTTTATGTCTTTTTAGTCTTTACTTTCTTGTCTTACTGTGTTCTCACAACATCACTGAGTGTGAAGGTTATAGATGGTGTAAACAAGGCTCATGGAAGAAAAGAAATGTGCCTGATGTTGACCCAGTTCCAGGAATAGAACTTTGGCCTCTTGAATTCTGATCCAATGTTTTCACTGCTCTACCATTGCTACCTATACTAGAGCTTAAACTCAAGATAAAGAGAAAACTAAAAGTAAAAAAGAATAAAGAAACCAAAACCCTACTAGAGGTAGGTATGAGAATAATAATGAATCATATCCCACTCCAAACAATTTAGTAGCAGTTGATGGGGGCAGTCACTGGGGTGACTAAGACTTAAATCTAAGTCTTATGTATTTTAAATAATTTATTGGGGGTGAAATCCATATAACATATTAACCATTTTAAAGTGAATGATTCAGTGGCATTTAGTACATTCACAATATTGTACAACCACCAATTCTACCTACTTGTGAAACCTTTCATCACTCCAAAGTAAAACCCCATACCCATTAAACAGTGTCTTTCTATTCCTCCCTCTCCCCAGTCTTTTATAACCAGCAATCTGTGTTTTGTCTCTACGTATTTGCTTATTCTGGATATTTCATATAATCATATGATATGTGAACTTTTGTGTCTGGATACTTTCACTTAGTATAAGTTTTGGAGGTATGTGTATGTTGTAGCATATTAATCTTTTTTCTGGCCGAATAATATTCCATTGTGAATACATACAACAATTTGTTTATTTGTTGATGAACATTTGAGCTGCTTCTGCCTTTCTGGTATTGTGAATGGTGTTTTATTGAACATTCTTGTACAAGCTTTAGTTTGAACACTAATTTTCAGTTTTCTTAGGTTTATGAAATTGTGGGCTCAAAAGGTAATACTATGTTTAAGTTTGTGAGGATTTGTTAAACTGCTTAACTTAATGGTGGGAAGAGACAGAGAAGTCAGTATTTTTGAAATGAATGTCTGTGTACTTTGTATAAATCTCACTATTTGTCTTTGGAAAGTGTGAGGAACTTTCTCTTGCGTAAACATCTAACTAAGAAAATGGGAAGACATTTTCTGGATCACTCAGGGGAAGGGACAGTCTATGGCAACAGGAAGACTACAACTGTATGTTCCTAATTGGTTTGACTTTCTGCCCATGAGGTTGAATAAAATTAGTTTTTAATATAATTCTCCAGAAAGTGGGTTTGGATCTGGAGTTAGACCAAAGAAATACCTAAGGGCTAGTACAGGGAGTTGGTGTCACATCAATGAGGCCAGCAAGGCTTCAAGCCAGTGGTGCCCAAATTTTGATGCACACTATAATCCCCTGGGAATCTAAAAAAAATACTGATTCCTTGTTTTTTACCATAACAGAAATACTTATTCCTGGCTCCTATCCCAGATGTTCTATTTTAACTGGCCTAGGGTGAAACCAGGATATTAAGAGATTTAAAAGCTTTGTAGGTGATTCTAATATGCAGCTAAGTTTGGGAACCACTTCTCTAACTTTATGTGAGGCCCTGCCTGGAGAGGTGACAGGAAAGTAATCTCTCTGTGCTTTATCCTTTCTTTTTATTCTCCACCTTGAATTCTCCAATTCTTTTCAAACATATCTTAACTTCCATACTACAGAAGACTCTAGAACATGCAAAAACAAAACAATTTGTGATCAAATAGGTGAACAGACTTAGCCACAAACAAGCAACAGAGAAGCAAATTTTTTTGTTTTGTTTTAGTCAAAGACTTTATCAGATTGGTCCTGAGGAGTTGGGGGGAGTGGTGAATAACAAGATATTGCAGATTGTAGAACCTTGAGAAGTTTGATTCCTCATCTACCTGATCAGTGTTAAGGATGACCATCTGTGAGGTCACCCAGGTGACTTAAAGGCAGGAATGCCTGAAAATTTCCCATTTATATGCCTGCCTATCCATCTTTTCATTCAACACTTCTTTTGATCACCAGCTATGTGTCAACCATTGTGCTTGATACCAAGGTTAGATTAGTAAATGAAATGGCAAAAAAATGGTCGCGCTAATTTTTACTTTCCTCTAGCAGTATGTGAGAGTTCTCTGTTTTACTTCCTTAACAACACTTGGTACAGTCATACTTCTAAATTTTTGCCAGGCTGTTATCTGTAAAATGTTACTTCCTTTTAATTTTCATTTCCTTGATTATCTAGTGATATTGGATATCTTAGACTAACTGACTATTCGGATTCCTTTTTATGAACTGTGATTCCTATTTAAGTTGTTCAGTACACTGGCAATTAATATTTATGTGTACCATGTGGTAGAAATGTAGTTTTTACACATGAATAGTCTGTAGTCCTGGCACATCTTTCAACATCACATGCTTTTCTCATATATAATACCTTTCCTACCAAATATCAAGTTTCCATATATTTATAGAACAGTTTCTGAGTATACTGTTTTATTGGTTTTGATGTGTATGCTAATTTTAAATGGGAGTCTTTATGCTTCTTTTCACTTTTTTGTTCTAGTTAAATTTTGTATTTTTAAAAATTAATGTGTAATTTACATATAGTATAATTTATTCTTTGTGATATACACGTAACTACCAATACAACCCAGATATGGAACAATTTCTATCAACTGAAAAAATTCACTTATGTCTTTGCTGTTATTCATTCCCATCTCCATAAACCTCTGGCAGCCACTGATCTGGTTTTTGCCTCTATAGTTTTGGCCTTTACAGAATGTCATATTAATGGAATCATACAGTAGTAGCCTTTTGTGTCTGGCTTCTTTCACTTAGCACAATCCATTTGAAATTTATTCATGTTTGTTGCATCTATGAGTAGTTAATTCCTGTTTTTTCTGAGTAGTATCTTATCGTATGGATGTACTATCCTTTATAGATTCACCAGTGGAAAAGCATTTGGAATATATTTGCAGTTTTTGGTAATTATGAATTAAAATTCTATAAACATTCACATAAAAGGTTTAGTGTGATGTGGTTTATGTTCGTCTTCAGTTATTACCTAGGAGTAGGATTGCTGAGTTATATAATAAAAGTATGCTTAACTTTATTAGAAATTGTTAACCTGTTTTTCAAAATGGACGTACCATTATAAATTCCTACCAGCAGTATATGATAATTCTAGTTGTTTTACATAGTTTCAACCACTTCGTATTGCCTATCTTTAAAAATCCTATAGCTCTTTGAATAGGCTGTTAATGGTATCATATTGTGGTTATAAATTGCATTTCTGTTTGTAGTTTTTCATGTGTTTACCACCTGCATTTTTCTTTGGTGAAATATCTGTTTACATCATTTGCAAAAAATTTGCTCGGTATTGTTGGTTTCTTATTACTGCATATTAAAAGTTTTTTATATATTCTGTATACAAGTCCTTTGTTAGAAATGGGATATAAAAATATTTCTTCCAGCCATTGATGTTTTTAAAGCGTTAAATATGTGTCCCTGAATAGTTTCTGTTTTTCTCTGGTATTTCTTTTATTTATCTATATATTTATTTTTCATCATGGTAAGTGTACTCTTTAATCCCTATCACCTATATCATCCATTCCCCCACATTCCTCCCCTCTGGTAACCACCAGTATACTCTCTAGTTAAGAGTCTGTTTCTGGAGGGTATTATGCTGAGTGAAATAAGTCAGTCAGAGAAAGACAGATACCATATGTTTCCACGCATAGGTGGACTTTGCAAGACTTAACAGAAAACTAGGGGGGAGGGGAAGAGGGGAAAGAAAAAAGACACAGATAGGGAGGGAGACAAAACCCAAGAAATTCTTAAATACTAAGAACAAACTGAGGGTTGAGGGGGGTATGGGAGCGGGGAGTGTGGGTGATGGGCACTGAGCAGGGTGCGGGTTGGGATGAGCACTGGGTGTTGTTGTATGGAAACCAATTTGACAATAAAAAATTTTTAAAAAATTTTAAAAAAGAGTCTGTTTCTTGATTTGTCTTCCTCTTTTTTCCTTTGCTTATTTGTTTTGTTTTTTAAATTTCACATGAGTGAGGTCATATGGTATTTGTCTTTCTATGGCTGATTTATTTCACTTAGTGTTATACTCTTTAGCCCTACCTATGTTGTTGAAAATGGCAAGATTTTATTCATATTTATAGCTGAATAACATTCCAATGTGTGTGTGTGTGTGTGTGTGTGTGTGTGTGTGTGTGTGTGTATTATCCATTCATCTATTGATTGGCACTTGGACTGCTTCCATACTTTGGCTATTGTAAATAATGCTGCTATAAACATAGGGGTGCATGTATCCCTATGAATGAGTGATTTTATATTCTTGGGGTAAATACCCAATAGCGGTATTACTGGGTTGCAGGGAAGCTCTATTTTTAACTTTTTGAGGAAACTTCATACTGTTTTCTACAGTGGCTGTACCAGTTTGCATTTATACCAACAATGCACGAGGGTTCCTTTTCCTCTACATCTTAGCCACCACTTGTTTCTTGAGTTTTTTATTTTAACCATTCTGAGAGGTGTGAAATTATATCTCATTATAGTTTTGATTTGCATTTCCCTGGTGATGAGCGATCATCTTTTCATGTGTCTCTTGGCCATCTGGATGTCTTCTTTGGAGAAATGTCAGTTCATGTCTTCAGCCTATTTTTAATTGGATTCTTGGGCTTT
This sequence comes from Paguma larvata, assembly GCA_030068075.1. Lineage (NCBI taxonomy): Eukaryota > Metazoa > Chordata > Mammalia > Carnivora > Viverridae > Paguma > Paguma larvata. The sequence continues at coordinate 119,795,908 of CM057830.1, read as the reverse complement.
TGGGTATTGAGTTTTATAAGTTCTTTATATATTTTGGATAGTAACCCTTTATTGGATATGTCATTTGCAAATATCTTTTCATATTCAGTAGGTTGACTTTTAGTTTTGTTGATTGTTTCTCTTGCTGTGCAGAAACTTTTTGTTTTGATGCAGTCCCAGTAGTTTTTGTTGTTGTTTGCTTGTTGTCTTTATACAATTTCTTAGTAATTTATTTTTCAAAGGCTAATTAAGTAGAGATCTGTAATATATTACAGATTAGTAATCTGACAAGATTTACATAGAAGATTTTCTGTATTTGGTTGATGTGTGATGGTTGTATATATATGTACATATATATATACATACACATACACACACATACAGACAGACAGTATGTATTTTTGATTTTGTTTCCTTTGCCTCAGGAGACATATCTAGAAAGATGTTATGGCTAATGTTAGAGAAATTATTGCCTGGTTCTCTTCTATAATTTTTATGGTTTCAGGTCTCACATTTAGGTCTTTGATCCATTTTGAGTTCAATTTTGTGTCTAGTGTAAGAAAGTGGTCCTGTTTCATTCTTCTGTATGTTACTGTCTAGTTTTCCCAACACGGTTGGTTGAAGAGACTGTCTTTTTCCAATTGGATATTCTTGTCTCCTTTGTCAAAGTTTAATTGACCATAGAGTCGTAGGTTAATTTCTGAGTTTTCTCTTCTGTTCTATTGATCTGTGTGTCTGTTTTTGTGCAAGTACCATAATGTCTTGATCACTAACAACTTTGTAATATAAACTTGAAGTCCAGGATTGTGATGCCTTCAGGTTTGCTTTTCTTTTTCAAGATTGCTTTGGCTATTTGGGGTCTTCTGTAGTCATACAAATTTTAGGAGTGTGTGTTCTAGTTCTCTGAAAAATACTGTAGGTATTTTGATAGGGATTGCATAAAAAATATAGATTAAATTGGATACTGTAGACATTTTAACAATATTTGTTCTTCTAATCTGTGAGCATGAAATGTCTTTCCATTTCTTTGCATCCTATTTAATTTCTTTCACCCATGTTTTATAGTTTTCAGAGCATAGGTTCTTTCATCTCTTTGATCAAGTTTATTCCAAGGTATTTTATTATTTTTGGTGCAATTGTAAATGTGATTGTTTCCTAATTTCTCTTTCTGCTGCTTCATTATTAGTGTATATAGAGATGCAATGAATTTCTGTACATTGATTTTTGTATCTTGTTACCTTCTGAATTCATTTATTAGTTCCAGGAACACTTTGGTGGTGTGTTTAGGGTTTTCTATATATAGAAAAATTTTACTTTTTCTTTGCTGACTTGCATGCCTTTCACTTCTTTGTGTTGTCTCATTACTATGGCTAGGACTTCCAGTACTATGTTGAATAAAAGTGGTGAGGATGAACACCCTTGTCTTGTTCCTGATCTTAGAAAAAACCTCTTGGGGCACCTGGGTGGCTCATTAGGTTAAGCGTCTGACTTCAGCTAAGGTCACGATCTCACGATTTGTGGGTTCAAGCCCTGTGTCAGGATCTGTGCTTACAGTTCAGAGCCTAGTGTCTGCTTTGGATTCTGTGTCTCCCTCTCTCTCTGCACCTCCTCTTGCTCTCACTCTGTCTCTATCTCTCTTTCTCTAAAATAAACATTAAAAAATATAAAAAGAAAGAAAAAAACCTCTCAGTTTTCTCCCATTGAATATGATTTTGGCTGTGGGTTGTTCATAGAGGGCCATTATTATGTTGAGGTATGTTCCCTCTAAACTTTGTTAAGTTTTTTTTTTTTATCATGAATGGATGTTATACTTTATGAAATACATTTTTGCATCTATTGAAATATCATATGGTTTTTAACCTTTCTCTTATTGATGTGATATATCATGTTTATTAATTTGTAAATATTGAACCACTCTTGCATCCCAGGAATAAATCCCACTTGGTCGTGGTGAATGACCTTTTAATTTTATAATAGTTTATTTTCAAATCGGTTTACACATAACACCCAGTGTTCATCCCAACACGTGCCCTCTTTAATGCCGATCACCCCCTCTCCCCCCTCCCTTACCCCCCTTACCCTTAGTTTGTTCTTAGTCTTTGAGAGTCTCTTCTGTTTTATCTCCCTCCCTCTCTGTGTCTTTTTTTTCTTTCCCCTCTTCCCCTCCCCCTGTTTTTTGCTTAGTCTCACAAAGTCCACCTATTCTTGGAAACATATGGCATCTGTCTTTTTCTGACTGACTTATTTCACTTAACATAATACCCTCCAGTTCCATCCATGTTGCTACACATGGCCAGATTTCATTTTTCTCATTGCCGTAGTAGTCCATTGTATATAAGTACCATAACTTCTTTATCCATTCGACAGTTGATGGGCACTTGGTCTCTTTCCATGACTTGGCTATTGTCGAAAGTGCTGCTATGAACATCGGGGTACACGTGCCCCTATGCATCAGCACTCCTGTATCTCTTGGGTAGATTCCTACCAGTGCTATTGCTGGGTCATAAGGTAGCTCTATTTTCATTTTTTTGAGGAACCTCCACACTGTTTTCCAGAGTGGCTGTACCAGTTTGCATTCCCACCAACAGTGGAGGAGGGTGCCTGCTTCTCCACATCCCCGCCAGCATCTATAGTTTCCTGATTTATTCATTTTAGCCACTCGAACCGGTATAAGGTGGTATCTCAGTGTGGATTTGATTTGTGTTTCCCTGATGATGAGTGACTTTGAGCATCGTTTCATGTGTCTGTTGGCCATCTGAACGTCCTCTTTGGAGAAGTGACTATTCATATCTTCCGCCCATTTCTTCACTGGATTATTTGTTTTTCGGGTGTGGAGTTTGTAAGTTATTTATAGATTTTTAGATATTAGTCCTTTATCTGATATGTCATTTGCGATGATCTTTTCCCATTCTGTTGGTTGCCTATTCGTTTTGTTGGTTGTTTCTTTTGCTGTGCAGAAGTTTTTATCCTGATGAGGTCCCAGTCGTTCATCTTTGCTTTTAATTCCCTTGCCTTTGGAGACGTGTCGAGTAAGAAATTGGTGCGTATTAGGTAAAAGAGGCTTTTTCCAGCTTTCTCCTCTAGGATTTTGACAGTTTCCTGTATCACATTCAGATCTTTTATCCATTTAGAATTTATTTTTGTGAGTGGTGTAAGAAAGTGGTCTAGTTTCATTCCTTTACATGTTGCTGTCCAGTTCTCCCAGCACCATTTATTAAAGAGGCTATCTTTTTTTCCATTAGGTACTCTTTCCCGCTTTGTCAAAGATTAGTTGGACATATACTTGTGGGTCCATTTCTGAGTTTTCTATTCTATTTCATTGGTCTATGTGTCTGATTTTGTGCCAGTACCATACTGTCTTGATGACTACCGCTTTGTAGTAGAGGTTGAAGTCTTGGATCGTGATGCCTCCCACCTTGGTTTTATTCTTCAGTATTACTTTTGCTATTCGGAGTCTTTTGCGGTTCCATACAAATTTTAGGATTATTTGCTGTAGCTTTGAGAAGAATGCTGGTGCACTTTTGATTGGGATTGAATTGAATGTGTAGATTGCTTTGGGTAGTATTGCCATTTTAATGATATTTATTCTTCCAATCCATGAGCCTGGGATGTTTTTCCATTTCCTTGTGTCTTCCTCAATTTCCTTCATAAGTTTTTTACAGTTTTCAGCGTAGAGGTCTTTCACATCTTTGGCTAGGTTTATTCCTAAGTATTTTATGGTTTTTGGTGCAATGCAAAAGGGATTAGCTTCTTTATTTCTCTTTCTGCTGCTTCATTGTGGGTGTATACAAATGCCACCGATTTCTGTACATTGATTTTGTACCCTGCAACTTTACTGAAATCATGAATCAGTTCTAGTAGGCTTTTGGTGGATTCCGTCGGGTTTTCCATGTAAAGTATCATGTCATCTGCAAAAAGTGAAAGTTTGACTTCCTCCTTGCCAATCTTGATGCCTTTTATTTTGTTTTGTTGTCTGATTGCTGATGCTAAGACTTCCTACACTATGTTAAATAGCAGTGGGGAGAGTGGACACCTGTCATGTTCCTGCTCTCAGGGGGAAGGTTCTCAATTTTTCCCCATTGAGGATGATATTAGCTGTGAGCTTTTCATATATGGCTTTTATGATGCTTAAGTATGTTCCTTCTATCCCGACTTTCTCGAGGGTTTTTATTAAGAAACAGTACTGTATTTTGTCAAATGCTTTTTCTGCATCTATTGACAGGATCATATGGTTCTTATCTTTTCTTTTGTTATGTGATTTATCACGTTGATTGATTTGCGAATATTGAACTCTGCAACCCAGGGATGAATCCTACTTGATCATGGTGGATAATTCTCTTTATATGCTGTTGGATTCGATTTGCTAGTATCTTGTTGAAAATTTTTGCATCCATGTTCATCAGGGATATTGGCCTGTAATTCTCTTTCTTTGCTGGGTCTCTATCTGGTTTGGGAATCAAAGTGATGCTGGCTTCATAGAGTGAGTTCGGGAGTTTTCCTTCCATTTCAGTTTTTTGGAACAGCTTGAGGAGGATAGGAATTAACTCTGTTTTAAATGTCTGGTAAAATTCCACAGGAAAGCCATCTGGTCCAGGACATTTATTTGATGGGAGATTTTTGATTACTGATTCTATTTCTTCACTAGTTATGCGTCTGCTCAAATTTTCTATTTCTTCCCATTTGAGTTTTGGTAACGTGTGACTATTTAGGAATTTGTCCATTTCTTCCAGGTTTTCGAGTTTGGTGGCATATAATTTTTCATAGTATTCTCTGATGAATACTATGCTTGTATTGCTTGTATTTCTGAGGGATTGGTTGTAATTACTCCCTTTTCATTCACGATTTTATCTATTTGAGTCTCTCTCTTTTCTTTTTGAGAAGCCTGGCTAGTGGTTTGTCTATTTTGTATATTTTTACAAAGAATCAGCTTTTGGTTTCATTGATCTGTTCCACTACCTTTTCTGTTTCCGTATGATTAATTTGTGCCCTGATCTTTGTTATTTCTCTCTTTCTGCTGGGTTTGGGTTGTTTTAGTTGTTCTGCTTCTAGTTCTTTTAGGCATGCTGTTAGAATTTGTGTTATTGATTTTTCTTGTTTCTCGAGGTGGGCCTGGACTGCAATATATTTCCCTCTCAGGACTGCCTTTGCCGCATCCCAGAGCGTTTGGATTGTTGTATTTTCATTTTCATTTGTTTCCATGTATTTTTTAATTTCTTCTCTGATTGTTTGGTTGACCCACTCATCTTTTAGTAGGTTATTTCTTTTTTTTTTTAATGTTTATTTATTTTTGAGAGACATAGAGGCACAGCATGAACAGGGGAAAGGCAGAGAGAGAGGGAGACACAGAATCTGAAGCAGGCTCCAGGCTCCGAGCCGTCAGCACAGAGCCCGACGCGAGGCTCGAACTCACAGACAGTGAGATCGTGACCTGAGCCGAAGTCGGCCACCCAACCGACTGAGCCACCCAGGCGCCCCTAGTAGGTAATTTCTTAGCCTCCATGTTTTTGGATATTTTCCAGGCTTTCTCCTGTGGTTGATTACAAGTTTCAAAGTATTGTGATCTGACAGTGTGCACGGTATGATCTCAATTCTTTTATATTTATTCAGAGCTTCCCTGTGTCCTAGAATGTGGTCTATCTTGGAAAATGTACCATGTGCAGTTGAGAAGAATGTAAATTCCTTTGTTTCTGGGTGAAGGACCCTGAAGTTGTCAGTTAGGCCCATCTGTTCTAATGTGTCGTTCAGGGCCATTGTTTCTGTGGTGATTTTCTCTTTTGTGGATCTATCCAATGCTGAGAGTGGAGTGTTAAAGTCCCCTAGTATTAGGACATTTTTATCGATAAGGTTGCTAATGTTTGTAATTAGTTGTTTTACAAATTTGGGTGCCCCCGTATTCAGTGCGTAGATATTTTTAATTGTTAGCTCTTCCTGCTGGATGGTCCCTGAGACTATTATATAACGTCCTTATTCTCTTATTACATCGTTCATTTTTTAAAGTCTAATTTGTCTGATATAAGTGTGGCTACTCCAGCTTTCTTCTGACTTCCCGTAGCATGGTAGATAGTTCTCCATCCTCTCACTTTCAATCTGAAGGTGTCCTCAGGTTTAAGATGAGTTTCTTGAAGACAGCCAATAGACGGGTCTTGTCTTTTAATCCATTATGTTACCCTGTGTCTTTTGATTGGTGCATTTAGTCCATTTACATTCAGTGTTAATATTGAAAAATTTGGACTTACAGTCACTGTATTATCTGTAAGTTTCATGCTTGTAAGGCTGTCTCTGGTAGTTTGTGTTCTTTGCAACCTTGCCTTCATAGCGTGCCCCTCAGGATCTCTTGTAGTGCTGGCTTATTTGTGATGAATTCTTTCAGTTTTTGTTAGTTGGGAAAAACCTTGATCTCTCCTTCTATTCTGAATGACAGACTTGCCGGATACAGAATTCTTGGTTGCATGTCCTTCTTGCTCATCACATTGAAGATATCCTGCCATTCCTTTCTGGCTTGCCAAGTTTCTGTAGATAAGTCTGCTACTACCCTTATATGTCTGCCTTTGTATGTTAAGGTTATTTTGTCCCTAGCTGCTTTCAGGATTCTCTCCCTATCTTTGTATTTTGCCAGCTTCACTATGATGTGCCGTGCAGAAGGTCTATTCAAGTTACGTCTGAGGGGAGTTCTCTGTGCCTCTTGGATTTCATGTCCGTTTCCTCCCTCATGTTGGGGAAGTTCTCAGCAATGATTTGTTCAAGAACCCCTTCGACTCCTTTCTCTCTCTCTTCTTCCTCTGGAATTCCTATGATACGGATATTGTTTCTTTTGAGTGCATCGCTCAGCTCTCGAATTCTCCTTTCCTGTTCCTGGATCAGTTTCTCTCTCTTTTTATCTGCTTCCTCTTTTTCAATGATTTTATCTTCTAATGCACTAACACTTTCCTCTACCTCTTCAATGCGTGCTGTGGCTGCGTCTAATTTGCCTTGTATTTCTTCCAAAATCTTTTTTAATTCTTTCTGACCGTTTGTAAGGTCCTTGAACTCTGCCGCGTGGGACCCCTTCCATTCATCTATGCTTTTTTCAAATCCAGCGATTAGTTTTATGATTATCATTTTATATTCATGTTTTTTTATGTTCCTTATATCCGTTTTCATTAATTCTTGAGCTGTCACTGCTTCTTGTAGATTCTTTTGAGGAGAATTCTTCCGTTTCGTCATTTTGGCTTGATGTGTTTTGGATTGTTGTTTCTTGAAGTCGCCCTTGAAAGGAAAACAGACTGAGAGACAAACAGAAAACAGAAATACTCAAACCTACCGACAAATGATACAGACAAGCAGTTCACGACAGAAAAAAGAATAACAAATGACTCTCTGAGGGCAATGTCCTGATGTACCAGCTACAAGTTAAGGACAGGGTATGTAGTGTGCTGGTGGCAGAGCATATATAGAAAGAATAATGACAGGTGCGGGGAGAAGAAGGAAATGGACTTTGCCCAGGTAGAGCGACTAAAGGGCTTAGTCCAGACTGAGAGAAATCAGAATAAGGATGGGTGAAAGGAAAAAGGAATAAAGATCCTTGTCTAGATGAACTTATGCGGCCTGGTTATTCCGGAAAGAGGGATAGGGAAGTACAGAAGGAGGTGCAGAACATGCCTTGAGAGAGTGGGTTAAAAAAAAATGTTTAAGTCAGTCAGTACCCTGGATAACCAGCTCAGGGATGGGGATCGGTAGGAATGAGAAAGGGAGGGATAGATTTAAAAAAGAAAAAATGACTGGAGTTACTCCAGGCAGCAGTCTCCACTACTTGGCATCAGTCACTCCTGCTGATAGGTGGGGAGGGGTGTGGTTTGGGGTAGGCGGGTCCCACCTCCACTGCCGCAGGGATGGCTTTTGGGGTGACTTCCTGGCTTGTGAGACAACAATGGCGTCTCTCCAGTCCCTCGCCACCAGTCCTGGAGTCTTTGTTCGCCCCTTTATTTCTGTTCTCTCTCCACCACAGGCGCCGGCCTAGTGCGGTTCACTGGGCCGTGACGTGGCCGCCTGGCACACCGGATTTCGGTTTTAGCTGGGCCATGTCTGTTTTCGCCTTCGTTCCTTGTAAGATGCAGCACCTTTTCCCCCCAATTCTTGGAGTTGAGAGAGATTTTGGTTTCTGTCGTCCCCATTTAAAGGACTCGCGAAATACTGGAGCCCCCTACTCCTCACCATGTTGGCCCTCTTCGATCTTGAGTGATCTTTTTAAATGTATTGTTGGATTTGGTTTGCTGATATTTTGTTCAGAATTTTTGTTCCCATGTTCATCAGAGAAATTGGTGTGTAATTCTTTTTGTTGTCTTTTTATATAATTTTATTATCAGTGTCATGCTGGCCTCATAGAATGAATTTGGAAGTTTTCCTTCTATTTTTTGGAAAAGTTTGAGAAGAGTAGATATTAACTCTTATTTAAATATTTGGTAGAATTTACCTGTGAAGCCATCTGGTCCTGTACTTTTATTTTTTTGGTATTTTTTATTGCCAATTCTATTTCACTACTAGTAATCAGCCTGTTCAGATTTTCCGTTTCTTCCTGATTCACTATTGGAAGATTGTTTTTCTAGGAATTAATTTTTTTTTCATTTAGGCTGTGCAATTTGTTGGCATATAATTTTTCATAGTATTCATTTGCATAAACTTACCTCTTACAACCGTTTCTCTTCACCCCAAAGATTTTGGACCATTATGTTTTCATTTTGTTTTGTCTCCAAGTATTTTTTGATTTCCTCTTTGATTTCTTGGTTGACCCATTCATACTTTAGTAGCATGTTTTTTAAATTCCATGTATTTCTGCTCTTTCCACATTTTCTCTTATGGCTGACTTCTAGTTTCATTGTCTTTTAGTCTGAAAGTTGCATGGTATAACTCTGATCATTTTGAAATTGTTAAGACCTGGTTTGTAACTTAATATGTGATCTATTATGGAGAATGTTCCATATGCACTTGAAAACAATGTGCATTCTGCTGTTTTAGAATGGAATGTTCTGAATGTATCTTTTTAAATCCATATAGTCTAGTGTGTCATTAAAAGCCACGGTTTCATTGTTGATTTTTTGTTTAAATGATCTGTCCATTGATGTAAGCGGGGTGTTAAAGTCCCCTACTATTATTGTATTACTATACATTAGTTCATTTTTATTTGTTATTAACTGTTTTATGGTTAGGGTGCTTCTGTGTTTGATGCATAAATATATACAATTGTTATGTCTTCTCGTTGGATTGTTCCCTTAAATGACTATATAATGTCTTTCTTTGTCTCTTGTTACAGTCTGTTTTAAAGTTGATTTGGTCTGATGTAAGAATGCTACCCTGGCTTTCTTTTCACATATGTTTGCATGATAAATTTCTTTATTCCTTTGTTTTCAATCTGCGTGTGACTTTAGATCTGAAGTGGGTCTCTTCTAGGCAGCATATCGACGAGTCTTGTTTTTTTTTAATCAATTATATCACCCTATATCTTTTGCTTGAAGCATTTTGTCTATTTCCATTCAAAGTAATTATTGATAGGTATGTGTTTGTTGCCATTTTGTTATTTGTTTTGTGTTTGTTTTTGTGGATTTTCTCTGTAAGTTTCTTCCCTTACTCTCTTCTCTCAGCATAAGTTTACTTTTTTTAGTGATATACTTGGATTCCTTTCTCTTTAGTTTTTATATATCTGTTACTGGTTTTTGATTTGTTGTTACCATTAGGTTTGTATATAACATATTCTTCCTCTAGGTTTCTATATTATGTTGATGACTGCTTAAGTTTGAACCCATTCTTACTCTTCTCCCCATGTTTTATGTATATGGTATCAAACATTATATCCTTTTGTTTTGTGAGTCCCTTGACTGATTTTTACAGATCTACTTATTTTTACTGCTTTTGTGCTTCCTACTTTTCTTACTTTTATTATCTTTCCATTCCACTTGAAGAGTCCCCTTTAACATTTATTGCAAGGATAGTTTAGTGGTCATGAACTTCTCTAACTTTTGTTTGTATCAGAAATTCTTTATCTCTTCTTCTATTCTGGATGCCAGCCTTCCTGGATAGAAAATTCTTGGCTGCAAAATTTTCCTTTTCAGCACTTTGAATAAATCATGCCACTCCCCTCTGGCCTGTAGAGTTTCTGCTGAGCAACACTCTGATAACCTTATGGGGTTTCTCTTGAATGTAACTTTTATTTTCTCTTACTGACTTTAAAATTCTTTATCACTTTTTGCATTTTAGCTACTATATGTCTTGGTGTGGACCTCCTTGGGTTGATTTTGTTGAGGAATCTATCTCTGTGGCTCCTGGATCTGAATTTCTGTTTCCATCCACAAATTTGAGAAGTTTTCAGCTATTATTTCTTCAAACAAATTTCTTCCCCCTTCTCTCTCTTCTCCTTCTGGGATTTCCTGTAATGTGTTATTATGCTTGATGGAGTCGCTGAGTTCCCTAAGTCTATTCTCATTTTGTGTCATTTTTCCCCCTCAGCTGGTCAACTTGATTACTTTCCATTACTTTTTCCTCTAGGTCACTGATTTATTCTTCTGCTGCTTTTAGCCTGCTATTTATTCCATGTGCTGTGTTTTAAATTTCAATTATTATGTTCTTCACCTCTGATTGTTTCTTTTTTTATCACTTTTTAAGTGTCTCACTGAAGTCTTCCACTCTTTTCTCAAATCTAGTGAGTATCTTTATGATCATTAGTTTAAATTTTCTATCAGACATATTTCTTATCTCCATTTTGCTTAGTGATTTTCTTGTGATTTTGTCTTATTCATTTATTTGGGAAATATTCTTTTGTTATCTCATTTTATCTAACTCTCTGTGTCTGTTTCTGTGTGTTAGGAAAGTCAACTATGTCTGTTGCCCTTGAAAGTAATGGAAGAAGCATGCGTTTTTAACAAGGTAGTACTGGTCCTCTTCCACAGGGCATATACAGCTGCTGTTGAGATGGGGGTAACTTGCGGCTGATTTGCAAAGCACACTTTGGCAGGGAATGCAGTTGTAACAAGGTGTATTCATCCTCTGCAGGAGATGACTGGCTGCTGCTGCCACGGAGACCAAGGCCCTACAAAGCACACAATGGGAGATGCTCTGGTGCCAAAGTTTGCACCAGTCTTCTGGGGGAGGATAACCACAATGCGGGGACTGAATCAGTCCTGTTTGGAAGAGACTGGACACATTATAAGAAAGTTAGGTATTGAAAGCCAGGGTTGTGCTGGTTATAGCAGGTAGTCGTGCACTTTGCTGCTGGGTGGAAAAGGGAAATGGCCTGCCATGTCCTTTGTTCCTGAAGAAGACCCTCAGGGAATTCTGAGATTAGTAAATAATCCTCCCTACCAAATGCCCAGGTGCTTTTTAAACTGCTGCCTCTATGTTGTATCTGTGGAGTATTTGTTGTGCTGTCTCTTTAAGGGCAGGAACTCAGTTTCCTATTGCCCTCCATGCTCTCCCAAAGCTGAGCCCACTAATTTTTAAAGTTCTAGTCTTTAAATCTCACTAGTTATGAGAAATCAGGAAATTTGGCCGCTCTGGTTTTCAAAGCCAAGTATTTTGAGGATTCATCTTCCTCATGTAGGCTCCTCAATGTGAGAGAATGTTTCTTTCCCCTCTCTGTACCCACAGCTCCCTCCTTCCAGAGACCAGACCCATAGGGTTTAGCTCCTCCAACTCTTTTCCTACCCTCTTCTTTGGGACCTCCTCTTTCCTTACATTTATTTGTGGAGTTTGTTCTGCCAGACTGAAGGTCATTTTCTGGATTATTTACACTAATGTGGGTATTATTTATGGTTGTATCCATGGGACCAGATGAGCTCACAGTCCTCCCACTCCGCCATCTTCCCCAAAAGTCCTCTTGTTTGTTTTAGCAATCAACTTGATTAAATTCAGTCTACAAGATTTGCCTTGGTCCTCATGAGTGATGATGCCCATCTCATTCAGTTTTCAAAGACTTTGCTACAATGCATTTGTTTTACCTCACACATGTATCACGTAGCCAATATGATAGTCTAATACTTGAGCCATGGTTTACATATTAGTTCATAGTTCAATTATCAAAATCTTTGCTAAGTTGTTTTCAGTCTGTCCTATACCTGTGCTACTCAGGATTAGTCTGATATTGAGGTGGTAGTTTAAATCATAGTGTACTCAAAGCCTTTGGTATGCTGCCTTGTTCTTTCCTATGCATGTGCTCAAGGGTGACCCTATGATTTTTTTTTTTGGTGGGGGGTTCATATACTGAATTAGTGGATCCTTTTCTTTAACCCTATATACTTTCCGATATCCCTCACTCTCTGGACTGCAGTGGCCCTTTCCCACTTATTCTCTGGCAAGATAGGTTTTTTCAGTCAGAGTTTTGACTGCTTGTAACAGTGCCCCACTATACAGCTTTGGATTTGAGACATAACTGCAAGAGAAAGGAACAAACCCAGAAAACATAATTTTCTGTAGATTGCTTTTCCAAGTTTTAACTTCCCTTTAAAATCTACTTTTTTTGTTTTTATTTATTTTTTTTACTTTTCACAGTCTTTGAGTAGTTGCTTTTATATTTTTGTCCAGAAATTTTATTTATAATCAAAGGAAGAGAAAGGCTGTAATAGACTTACTCCACAATGCCAGAAACCAGTTTGGTTTAGTTTTAATTTTAATATTTTACCTGTTTTTCTTGCTGTGTAATGGTTCTATGTTTTGCTTCTACTCCGATCACTATTGTAAAATGGACTTACATTTGAAGTTTCTTCTCCATTGTGATATTGTTGATCTATTCCTAATACAACAAACCACTTGGCTCAATTCCTAATCTCAAGACTCTATTTGTATATCACGTTATCCCCACCCACTCTCTAACGCAAACCTGCAGGCTCAATCAGAGCTATACACTAGGCATCAGTTCAGCCTCACTTTTTCTAGCCTCTTTCTAAGGAGAGCCCAAGATCTGACCCACAAGTATTCAGACTGCTTTCAGTCACCTCTTTTGTAAAGAAAAAAATATTCGAGCTTTATAAATTGTTATTTTTTTTTACTATTATTATGTTTTACTATATAATTTTAAGAACTTTATGGCTGTCTCAATATTCTTCTTGTTTAAATGCAAGTATATTTAACATACAGTCTTTTCCTTTGAATAATTTATTGTTAAATTGGTTTCCATACAACACCCAGTGCTCATTCCAACAAGTGCCCACCTCTGTGCCCATCACCTACTCTCCCCCCTCCCACACCCCCCTCTCCCCTCAGTATGTTCTTAGTCTTTGAAAGTCTCTTATGTTATGTCTTCCTTCCTATCTGTGGCTTTTTTTTTAATTCCTTCCCCTATTCCCTTCCCCCCTGATTTTCTGTTACGTCTCCCAAAGCCTACCTATGTGTGGGAACATATGGCATCTGTCTTTCTCTGCCTGACTTATTTCACTCAGCATAATATCCTCCAGTTCCATCCATGTTGCCACACATGGCCAGATTTCATTCTTTCTCATTGCTGCATAGTATTCCATTGTATATATTTACCACATCTTCTTTATCCATTCGTCAGTTGATGGAACCTTAGTCTCTTTCCATAATTTGGCTATTGTCGAAAGTGCTGCTATGAACATTGGGGTACACGTGCCCCTATGCATCAGCACTCCTATGTCTCTTGGGTAGATTCCTACCAGTGCTATTGCTAGGTCATAGGGTAAATCTATTTTCATTTTATTGGGGAACCTCCACACAGTTCTCCAGAGTGGCTGCACCAGTTTGCATTCCCACCAACAGTGCAAGAGGGTGTCTGTTTCTCCACATCCTCGCCAGCATCTATAGTTTCCTGATTTATTCATTTTAGCCACTCTGACTGGTGTGAGGTGGTATCTCAGTGTGCTTTTGATTTGTATTTCCCTGATGATGAGTGACATTGAGCATCGTTTCATGTGTCTGTTTGCCATTTGGATGTCTTCTTTGGAGAAGATTGTATTCACATCTTCTGCCCAATTCTTCACTGGGGTATTTGTTCTTTGGGTGTGGAGTACGGTAAGTTCTTTATAGATTTTAGGTACTAATCCTTTATCCGATATGTCATTTGCGATGATCTTTTCCCATTCCGTTGGTTGCCTATCAGTTTTGTTGCTTGTTTCTTTTGCCGTGCAGAAGCTTTTTATCTGATGAGGTCCCAGTGGTTCATTTTTCCTTTTAATTCCCTTGCCTTTGGAGATGTGTCGAGTAGGAATTTGGTGCGTCTTAGTTCAAAGAGGCTTTTTCCTGCTTTCTCCTCTAGGATTTTGATGATTTCCTACCTCACGTTCAGATCTCTCATACATTTAGAGTTTATTTTTGTGAGTGGTATAAGGAAGTAGTCTAGTTTCATTCTTTTTCATGTTGCTGTCCAGTTCTCCCAGCACCATTTATTAAAAAGGCTGTCTTCTTTCCATTGGATACTCTTTCCGGCTTTGTCAAAGATTAGTTGGCCATATGCTTGCGGGTCCATTTCCGAGTATTCTATTCCATTGGTCTATGTGTCTGTTTTTGTGCCAATACCATACAGTCTTGATGACTACTGCTTTGTAGTTGAGGTTAAAGTCTGGGATTGTAATGCCACTCACCTTGGTTTTAGTCTTCAGTATTACTTTGGCTATTCGGGGTCTTTTGTTGTTCCATACAAATTTTAGGATTGTTTGCTGTAGCTTTGAGAAGAATGCTGGTGCACTTTTGATTGGGATTGCATTGAATGTGTAGATTGCTTTGGGTAGTATTGCCATTTTAACAATATTTATTCTTCCAATTCATGAGTATGGGATGTTTTTCCGTTTCCTTGTGTCTTCCTCAATTTCCTTCGTAGTTTTTTATAGTTTTAAGTGTAGAGATCTTTTACATCTTTGGTTAGGTTTTTTCCTGAGTGTTTTATGGTTTTTGGTGCAATTGTGAAAGGAATTAGCTTCTTTATTTCTCTTTCTGCTGCTTCATTGATGGTGTATAGAAATGCCACCGATTTCTGTATATTGAATTTGCACCCTGCAACTTCGCTGAATTCAAGGATCAGTTCTAGCAGGCTTTTGGTGGATTCTGTCGTGTTTTCCATGTAAAGTATAATGTCATCTGCGAAAAGTGAAAGTTTGACTTCCTCGCCAATCTTGATGCCTTTTATTTTGTTTTGTTGTCTGATTGCTGATGCTAAGACTTCCAAGACTATGTTAAATAGCAGCGACGAGAGTGGACAACCCTGTTGTGTTTCTGATCTTAGGGGGAAGGCTCTCAGTTTTTCCCCATTGAGAATGATATTAGCTGGGGCTTTTCATACATGGCTTTTATGATGTTTAAGTATGTTCCTTCTATCCTGACTTTCTTGAGAGTTTTAATTAGAAAAGTGTGCTGTATTTTGTCAAATGCTTTTTCTGCATCTATTGACAGGATCATATGGTTCTTATCTTTTCTATTGTTAATGTGATTTAACACGTTGATTGATTTGTGAATATTGAACCAGCCCTGCTTCCCAGGGATGAATCCTACTTGATCATGCGGAATAATTCTTTTTACATGCTGTTGGATTCGATTTGCTAGGGACTTGTTGATAATTTTTGCATCCATATTCATCAGGGATATTGGCCTGTAATTCTCTTTCTTCGCTGGGTCTCTATCTAGTTTGGGAATCAAAGTGATGCTGGCTTCATAGAATGAGTCCAGGAGTTTTCCTTCCATTTAATTTTTTGGAAGAGCTTGAAGAGGATAGGAATTAACTCTGTTTTAAATGTCTGGTAAAATTCTGCGGGGAAGCCATCTGGTCCAGGGCTTTTATTTGATGGGAGATTTTTGATAGCTGATTCAATTTCTTCACTAGTTATGGGTCTGTTCAAATTTTCTATTTCTTCCCGTTTGAGTTTTGGTAGCATGTGGCTATTTAGGAATTTGTCCAGTTCTTCCAGGTTGCCGAGTTTGGTGGCATATAATTCTTCATAGTATTCTCTGATGATTGCTTGTATTTCTGACGGATTGGTTGTAATTAGTCCCGATTCTTTCATGATTTTATCTATTTGAGTTCTCTCTCTTTTCGTTTTGAGAAACCTGGCTAGAGATTTGTCTATTTTGTTTATTTTTTCAAAGAACCAGCTCTTGGTTTCATTGATCTGTTCCACTACTTTTTCTGTTTCCGTATGATTAATTTGTGCCCTGATCTTTGTTATTTCTCTCTTTCTGCTGGGTTTGGGTTGTCTTAGCTGTTCTGCTTCTAGTTCTTTCAGGCTTGCTGTTAGAATTTGTGTTATTGATTTTTCTTATTTCTTGAGGTGGGCCTGGATTGCAATATATTTCCCTCTCAGGACTGCCTTTGCTGCATCCCAGAGCGTTTGGATTGTTGTATTTTCATTTTCATTTGTTTCCATGTATTTTTTAATTTCTTCTCTGATGGATTGGTTGACCCACTCGTCTTTTACTAAGTTGTTCCTTAGCCTCCATGTTTTTGGATATTTTCCAGGATTTTTCCTTTGGTTGATTACAAGTTTCAAAGCATTTTGGTCTGACAGTGTGCATGGTACGATCTCAATTCTTTTATATTTTTTCGGAGCTCCCCGATGCCCCAGAATGTGGTCTATGTTAGAAAATGTACCGTGTGCAGTTGAGAAGAATGTAAATTCCTTTGCTTCTGGGTGAAGGAGTCTGAAGTTGTCAGTTAGGCCCATCTGTTCTAATGTGTCATTCAGGACCATTGTCCTGATTTTTTGTTTTGTGGATCTATCCAATTCTGAGAGTGGAGTGTTAAGGTCCACTGCTATTAGGACACCCTTATCAGTAAGGTTGCTTGTGTTTGTAATTAGTCGTTTTACAAATTTGGGTGCCCCCGAATTCGGCACATAGATATTTATAATTGTTAGCTCTTCCTGATGGATAGTCCCTGTGATTATTATATAATGCCCTTCTTCATCTCATATTACACCGTTTATTTCAAAGTCTAGTTTGTGTGATATAAATGTGGCTACTCCAGCTTTCTTCTGAGTTCCCATAGCATGGTAGATAGTTCTCCATCCCCTCACTTTCAATCTGAAGGTGTCCTCAGGTTTAAGATGAGTATCTTGAAGACAACAAATACATGGTTTCTGTTTTTTAATCCATTCTGTTACCCTGTGTCTTTTGATTGGAGCATTTAGTCCATTTACATTCAGTGCTAATATTTTAATATATGGGCTTATAGTCACTGTATTACCTGTAGGTTACATGCTTGTAAGGCTGTCTGTGGTAGTTTGTGTTCTTTGCAACCTTTCCTTCATAGAGTGGCCCTCAAGATGTCTTGTAATGCTGGCTTATTTGTGATGAATTCTTTCAGTTTTTGTTTTTGGGGAAAACCTTGATATCTCCTTCTATTTTGAATGACAGGCTAGCGGATACAGGATTTTTGACTGCATAGCCTTCCTGTTTATCACACTGAAGATATCCTTCCATTCCTTTCTGGCTTGCCAAGTTTCTGTAGATAAGACTGCTACAACCCTTATGTGTCTGCCTTTGTATGATCAGGCCCATTTTTCCCTAGTTGCTTTCAGGATTCTCTCTCTATCTTTATATTTTGCCAGTTTCACTATGATGTGTTGTGCAGAAGGTCTATTCAAGTTACGTCAGAGGGGAGTTCTCTGTGCATCTTGGATTTCCATGCCTCTTTCCTTCCTCATGTTGGGGAAGTTCTCAGCAATGATTTGTTGAAGTACCCCTTCTACTCCTTTCTCTCTCTTTTCTTCCTCTGGAACTCCTATGATACGGATATTGTTTCTTTTGAGTGCATCACTCAGCTGCAGAATTCTCCTTTCCTGTTCCTGGATCAGCTTCTCTCTCTCTTTCTCTGCTTCCTCTTTTTCCGTAATTTTATCTTCCAATTCACTTACTCTCTCTTCTGCCTCTTCAATCCGTGCTGTGGCTGTTTCCAATTGGCTTTGTACTTCATTTAAGGCCTTTTTAAATTCTTCCTGACCATTTTTAAGGTCCTTGAACTCTGCCCGTGGGACCCCTTGCATTCATCTATGCTTTTTTCAAGCCAAGCGATTAGTTTTTTGTTTATCATTCTATATTAATGTTCTGTTATGTTGCTTATATCTGTTTTCATCAATTCTTGAGCTGTCACTACTTCCTGTAGATTCTTTTTAGGAGAATTCTTCCGTTTTGTCATTTTGGCTAGGTGTTTTTGGATTGTTTCTTGAAGTCACCTGGAAAGGAAAACAGACTGGCAAGCAAACAGAAAACAGAAATACTCAAACCTACCGACAAATGATACAGACAAGCCGTTCACAACTGGAAAAAGAATAACAAATGACACTCTGAGGGCAATGTCCTGAAGTACCATCTACACGTTAAGGACAGGGTATGCAGTGTGTTGGTGGCAAAGCCTAAACAGAGAGAATAATGACAGGTGCGGGGTGAAGAAGGAAATGGACTTTGCCCATGTAGTGTGACTAAAGGGCTTAATCCAGACTGAGAGAAATCAGAATAAGTATGGATGCAAGGAAAAAGGAATGAAGACAGATGTTGCCCAGATGTACTTATGTGGCCTGGTTATTCCAGAGAGAGAGATAGGGAAGTACAGAAGGGAGTGTGGAACATATCTTGAGAGAGTGGTTTAAAAGTCTGTTTAAGCCAGTCAGTACGCTGGATAGCGAGCTCCGCTGTGGGGATTGGTAAGAAGGAGAAAGGCGAATATATTAAAAAAGAAGAAATGACCTGGAGTTACTCCAGGCAGCAGTCTGAACTTGGCGTCCTGTAGCTCCTGCTGAAAGGTGTCACTCCTGTGAGGAGGGGTGTGGTTTGGTGTAGGCGGGTCCCACCTCCACTGCTGCAGGGATGGCTTTGGTGGTGACTTCCTGGGGCCAGTGTTTGTGGGCTTATAAGACAGCAATGGTGTCCCTCCAGTCCCTTGTTCCAGTCCCAGAGTTTCTATTCACCCCTTTATTTCTGTTCTCACCCTGCTACAGGCACCGGCGTGTTGTGGTTTACTGGGCGGTAGGGTGCCCGCCTGCTACACCTGATTTCGCTGTAATTGTGTCGGGGTTAGAAGCGCTCTTCAGGCGGCTGGGCGCCTCTGGGTGACTCGAGCTGACTGGGTCCCCGCTACTAGTCCCGGTGCAGGGAGACTTCTGCTGTTAGACACAGAACTTCTCCTCAAAAGCCCTGCATTTAGGGGCTGGATGGTGGTGGTCTCACCCTCTTTGACCCTCTCATACAGATGTGGCCTGATTGGCACTTTCCCAGCTGTCTCTGAAGACAGCTCGCCTTCCCCTCAGCTCAGCTCCCCGAGTTCGTTTTGTCTATCCCAGATTAAACTCACGGTTCCTGGGGTGTTTTCTGGGTTTCACTTTCCATTCCTTGTAGACTTCAACACCTTTCCTCCCTGATTCTTGGAATTGAGAGTCTTTTGGTTTCAGTCGTTCTTAGTTTAAAAGACAAGGGAAATACTGGGTCCCCCTACTCCTCCGCCATGTTGGCCCCTCCTCCTTAACATACAGTCATATATTGGTTTTGGGTTTACAGAACGATTCAACAATTCTATACATTACTCAGTGCTCATTATAAATATACTCATCCCTCTTCACCTATTTCGCCCATCCCCCCACAGTAACCACCAGTATATTTCTCTATATTTAAGAGGTTTTTCGTTTGTCTTTTTAATTTATTTGTTTGTTTCCTAAATTCTACACATCATATGATGTCATATGGTATTTGTCTTTCTCTGACTTATTTCACTTAGCATTATACCCTCTAAATCTATTTACATCATTGCAAATGGAAGATTTTCTTCTTTATTTACAGCTGAGTGATATTCCATTGTGTGTATGTTTGTGTGCGTGCCACAAATTGTTCATTTATCTATAGATGGACACTTTGGTTGCTTCCATATCTTGGCTATTATAAATGATGCTGGAATAAACGTAAGGGTACATATATCCCTTTGATTTAGTGCTTTTGCTTTCTTTGGATAAATACCTAGTAGTGGAATTACTGAATTGTGTGGTAATTCTATGTTTAAGTTTTTGAAGAATATCCATACTATTTTTCATAGTGACTTGCACCAGTTTGCATTGCCACCAACAGTACACAAGGCTTCCCCTTTCTCCACGTCTTTGCCAATGCTTGTTTCTCGTGTTGTTGATTTTAGCCATTCTGACTGTCATGAAGTGATATCTCATTGTGGTTTTAAGTTGCATTTCCCTGATCATGAGTGATGTTGAGTATTCTGTATGAGCACTGTTGGCCATCTGTACGTCTTCTTTGGAGAAATGTCTCTTCAGGTCCTCTGCCCATTTTAAATTAGATTATTTGGCTTTTTGGGTGTTGAGTGTGTTAGTTCTTTATATTTTTTTGATACTTACCCTTTATCAGGAACATCATTTGCAAATATCTTCTTTCATTTAGTAGGTTGCCTTTTTGTTTTGTTGTTTGTTGCCTTCACTGTAGAAAAGTTTTTTTTTTTATTTTGATGTAGTCTAAATAGTTTAAGTTTTCTTTTGTTTTGTTTTAAATATTTCTTTAAGGAAATGGTAGCTTCTTCTAATTTATTATGGCCTTGGAAAACATAATATATTTTATATTGGAATCATAGAAAAATCAACTATTTTTTAATGGGGTGCACCTGGGTGGCTTAGTCACTTAAGTATCCGACTTCGGCTCAGGTCATGATCTCACAGTTTGTGAGTTTGAGCCCCGCGTTTGGATATTTGCTGACAGCTCAGAGCCTGGAACCTGTTTCAGATTCTGTGTCTCCCTCTCATTCTGCCCCTCCCCCATTCTTACTCTGTCTGTCTCTCTCAAAAATAAATAATAATTTAAAAAGTTAAAAAAATTAACTTTGTTTTTTTTACTGATAATAAAACTAAAGTATAGTTCTAGGCAAAGTAATTAGGCAAGAAACAAAAATAAAAGATATCCAAATTACAAAGGAGAAATTAAAACCATGATTATTTATAGATGACATGATACTATATATAGAAAACCTTAAAGACTCCACCAAAAAGATATTAGAACTTATAAATGAATTCAGTAAAGTTGCAGACAACAAAATCAATATACATAAATATTTAAATCCATTGTTTCTATACACTAATGACAAACTACCAGAAAAGAAAATTAAGAAAACAATCTCATTTACAATTGCATCAAAAAGAATCAGATACCTAGTAATAAACTTAACTGAGGAGATGAATGTCTTGTACACTAAACACTATAAGACACTGATGAAAGATATTGAAAATGAAACAAATAAATGGAAGGCTATTCTCTGTTCATGGATTAGAAGAATATCCATATTACCCAAAGCATGGATAATGGATTAAATATGGATTAAAATGTCTGTATTACCCAAAGAGACCTACAGATTCAATGAAATCTCTATTAAAATATCAAAAGCATTTCTCACAGAACTATTACAAAAAATCCTAAAATTTGCGTGGAATCACAAAAGACCCCAAATACCCAAAAAAATCTTGAGAATGAACAACAATATGATATAGGCATAAAAACAGACATCTAGATTAATAGAATAGCATAGGAGAGCCCAGAGATAAACCTGTACCTATATTGCCAATTAGTTTACAACAAAGGAACCAAAATATACATTGGAAAAGGGTAGTCTCTTCAATCAGCGATGCTAGGAAAACCAGACAGCCATATGCAAAAGAATAAAATTTGATTACTGTCTTATACCATACTCAAAAATCAACTCAAAATGGATTAAAGACTTGACTGTAAGACCTTAAACCATAAAACTCCTAGAAGAAAACTTAGATGGTAAGCTCCTTGACATTAGTCTTTGCATTGACTCTTTGGATCTGATGCTAAAAGCAAAGGCAACAAAAGCAAAAACAGAGTAGTGGGAGTACATGAAACTAAAAAGCTTCTGGAAAGCAAAAGACACCATCAACAAAATGAAAAGACCACCTACTGAATGGGAGAAAATAATTGCCAATTATATATGTATAAGTGGTTAATATCCAAAATATATAAAGAATTCAACTCTATAGCGAAATAAACCAATTTAAAAAACGGGCAGAGGATCTTAAAAGACACTTTCCAAAGAAGACATACAAATGGCTAACAGGCACATGAAAAAAATGTTCAACAATATTAATTACCAGGGAAATGCAAATTAAAGCTACCATGAAATATCACCTCACACCTGTCAGAATGCGTATTATTAAAAAGACAAAAAGTCCCTCGTACATTGTTGGTAGAAATTAAAATTGGCACAGCCACTATGGAAAACATTATGAAATTTCTTCAAAAAGTTAAAAACATATCTACCATATTGTCCAACTATTTTACTTCTGGATATTTATCTGATGAAAATATAAATACTAATTCAAAAAGATATATGTACCCCTATGTTCATTGCAATATTCTTTATAATAGCCAAGATATAGAAAAACCTAAGTGTTCACTGATAGATGAATAGATAGAAAAATGTGGCACATATATATAACAAAATACTACTCATCATAAAAAAAGAAGAAATTTGGCCATTTGTGACAACAGGCATGGACCTTGAAGGTATTATACTAAGTAAAATAAATCAGAGAAAGACAAATACCACATGATTTCACTCATATGTAGAATCTAAAATAAATGAACAAACAGAACAAAAAATACTCATAGACACAGAGAATAGATTGGTTATCAGAGGTCAAAGGAATTATGGAGTAGGAGAAAAGAGTGAAGGGGGTCAATTGTATGCTGATGGATGGTAACTAGACTTATTGTGATGATCATTTTGTAATGTACACAAATATCAAATTATTATGTTGTACATCTGAAACTAATATAATGTTACATACCAACTTTATCTCAATTAAAAAATATATATATTTGATGTACATTCCAGGTACCCCACACTAGATGGAGTAGCATAAACAGAGGGCTAGACTTCAAGCCTACAGAATGTTAAAAGTTACGAATCTTGCCCAAACACCCTGCAAAAGAGGGTGTGAGTCAATTGCAGAGATTAGTTAGAGCTGACAGAGACTCTGGTAATTTCAGCTCCCCTAAATCACCAGTTTGTTATTCCCTTGGAGAGCTTGTCTGTAATCAATGCTATTGGGAGATGGGTCACTGAGGACTTCCAGTATCTAGGTCCCCAAGGTTGTCAAAGACAAATGGAAAGGCTATTATCATAAGAAGAGAACACCCCAGCTCTCAGATCTGTGAAAGTTGTCCCTAAGTCATGGCAACCCACTCCCTAAGTTCATGTAGCTAGCCAACCAAGATAGCTAGTCACATGGGAGCTCATTTCTATCAGTCCAGTGTCTCTTCAAGATGAAAAGTGTATACAAATATAAGCGCTTGTTTTCCAAAATTCCCAGTGATTTGGAAGCAAGAAAATAGAAAAGTTAGGGATTTTTTTCTTTTAGCCAAAGTTCCAGTCCTCAAAGCCTCACTATTCTTAGGAAGACTGTCATTGGAAAAGACTCTTGTCCATTATGGCCTATAATGAGGTAAGGGAGTAGAGTTAGCTTTTGTTCATAACATTCATCTCACGATCTTGTCTCTAATGGAATTGTGACCAACTTTCACCATTAAACATTTCAGTGTCAGTAAAAAAAAATCATACTTGAGCCAGAGGTAAGTGAATGAGGTATAGGGAGGATGATTAAAACCATGTCAAAGGGAGGGGAGACATAGTCAAAGGAAGTCAGGATATTTAGTCTAGAAAGGAACAAGAAGAGCAAATTTAGGGATACCATGATCACTTTCTTTCAATCTCTGAAAGTCTTTCAATCTCAAAAGATTAAGAAGCAAATTTTGTTGCATGAGTCCAAAGGACAGTGCTAAAACCAATGTTTATTGTGTGCTATGGTGGAACAACTAGAGTTGATGAACCTACTCTGGTTTCTGCTCAAAGGAGAAAATTCACAATTTCTCGTGAATGTATTTGAAGTCAAATTAGAAAATACAATTTGTTATGAACAACATATCCAATATAAAGACAGCGTTCACTTGCCGACTGGCTTATCTTTACTCTTTCAGATCAAAACAAGCAGAAATTATATGAGAACTGGTTGATAAGTGTCCCACTAGTGGGAGTACTACTGAGGACTAAGGTCATGTGTGTTCATGTAAAGACAGGAGCTTTTAAGCACTTCCAATATCACAGTAAATTTGCAAAAGGAAACATAATTCTGTTCACATTTGATTTCAAAGGATAACATTGGAAGGAAATTGGATACCCAAAGCAAATAAAGCACCAAGGAGCATCTGAAAACAATTGTTAAATAAAGTGGGAGTGGGGAGGCCTTCTTATCTCTTCATTAATTCATATCTTACATTTGTCTCTATTGAGAAAATTATGAACAGAGGCTAGATTATGAACTATAGCCCTTATCGGTTCTAGTCTAATTCAGTGATCTTTTCCTTAAGTTAAATGAAAGAGCAGACTCCTAATCATTTTTTCACACAGATAATCTGGAGCAGTGAGTGAACACTACCTTCTATGTCTGGGACCCAGGATCTTAGACTTCTGGGCAACTTTTATCTATTTATTCTCTTTGTCTTTTTCCCATTTAATCCTTTCTTGCTTGCTTTTTCCTTCAGTCTTCTTCTAATTCTCTCTCTCTCTCTTCTTTCTTCCTTCACTCTTTCTTTACACTCCATCCCCTTTATTTTGCACCACTTCCCTTAATTCTCTTATCGTCCAGATTCTTTCCGAATGGGACAGATATAGAGGAAGAAGGGATTTGCATCCAGTGTACTAAACCAGACTTCCCAATTCCCTTTCCCTGCTACAAAGCCAGGGAAATTTCTGAAGCTTGAGTGATTCCTAATTCATTGGAAAAGCAGCATCTCCCCTCTGTTTCCCTTTTTAGCAATCAAGGGGTACCTTTTAAGTGAAAGTGAATAATTGAAAGAGCAGGAGCACCAAATTTGCATAAAACCTGCTACATTCCTCAGGCAGCTTATTTCTTGCTACCACTGGACATCTTTAGTCAGACATTTTTTTGCTTTGCTTTACAGTCAGAGTTCCTAGTTAAAACAAAAGGAAAATTTGAAATTTATATGGTTCCATACCTTCATTGTACAAGAGAGCAGCTAACATGAAAACAGTCTTGTTTAAAACATTCAGCAAGTGAGAGGCAGAGATCCAGAACCTAAGTCTTAGCTCAAGACTCTTATAGCCATTTCCCTTTCCACCTACAATGACTCCACTGTCCCATTGGTGGCCTCTTGCAATTTAACTTTACCACCAGTGTCTTTCTCCTTTTTTCCCTGTAGTCTGAGTAACCAGTTTTTAGTGTGCATAACTATCTTACAATTTTACAATTATATTAGTTTAGAAAGTCTTTATCTAACTACGTTCTATCCAGAATATTGAATTCAAATGTAATTGTGGTCTGTTCCATTAATTAGTTAAGTTTATTTTATGTACTTAGGGGTAGGACAATGATAATCAATGAACCTGAGAGTGTATCTGAATGGACAAGTCTTCAGGAGGAGTGTTCTGGGTCCTGAAGTGTTGTCTATTCTCCTTGTAGTATAGAAATGGCTGTGAGGTAAGCCTATGCTCCAAACTATTTAAAACACAGCTCTGGTTTCAAAGGCATGTCATTTGATGAAGGTGTGTGTTTTGGTGAATTGACTATAGTGCTGATTATTACTAAATGATACTCATATTTTCTTCTTAAAATGTAATATTTGTGGTTGTGCTCAGTGGCCTTGAATATGCTCAATGCATGAGTAGAAGAACAGTGTATTAAGCCTAAGGGATGGTTCAGGAAAGGAGGACGTCAACAATATCTAAAGTACATCTGGGCCAGAACCCAGAACTGGATGAATACAGTGAATATGCTACAGATGAAGTAGGTAGGCATGTTCCCTACCTCTCCATAAGAGAAAAGGAATAGTGTCATAGATTACAGTAATCAGCCTCATTATATATTTATATATGTATATAAATATATATCAAGTCTTGTGTGGGCTTTATTGGTATTGGCTGTGCTACTGGTATACTCTACTTAGGTTTGTTATGCTGGTCTAAACTGAGATTATTTGAATTTAATATAATTATGGGGTCTTTGCTAGGCTGGAGTAGACTGCCCTCTGTTCTTTTTTTTTTTATTTTACATATCATTACTTAATTTTTTTAAATTTTATAATAGTTTATTTTCAAATTGGTTTACATATAACACCCAGTGTTCATCCCAACATATGCCCTTTTTAATGCCCGTCTGTTCTATTTGAGGAATGCTGGAGTGTGTGGGCTAGCCTGGGCTGCAATGGGGTAATCAGGACTGACTGAAGCAGGAAAAGAGAAACCTAGCAATGAAATAACTTAACTTCTCTGGGTATCATTTTCCAACTCGGAAAATATGTGATGAGATCTATCCACCCATACCAAAAATATTCAGTGAGTACCATGTGAACAACAAGGTCCTTTTTAACGTTCGAAGAATACAGAGATAAGAAAACAGGGACACTGCCATACAGGAGCTTTGGGGTAAGGTGGGGGAGGCAGAAATTAAACAGATAGTTACAATAAAGAAAAATAAATGCAAAGACCACTTATCAGGTGATATCAGTTATTTTCAACTCTCAATCATTTAACTCAACTAAAGTTCATTTCTCATTCATGCAAAGTCTGTTGTGGATCGAGGCAACTTTCCAGGGCAGTTGTTGTTCATATGTTGGCTAATCACCAAGGTGTTTCACTCTTTTGGTAGCTCTAGAATAACATGTTTCCATGATCTCGCATTGGACATTAATTGTTACAGCCAGAGAGTGACACATATAACTTTCGCCCACAACCAAAACCAGTCACATGGCTTCTCCCTACATTAAGCGGTCAGAGGAGTGGGAAGGCAATCATTCCATGTTTCTGGAAGTATTAGAGTTGGATATTAGAACATTGGTAACCTACCAAAGGTATGGGTAATCCCAATGTGAGAGTCCAGCCCATAATAATGTCAGTGATCTCTCAGGGCTCATCTCAAACTTTGGAGTTTGGGGATTCTGTTATCATTCTTAAAGATATAAAGGGATAAACTTTTACCTATACCTAAAATGTTATCTGAAGAATATTATAGGTTTTCTTATCACTGTTAAGTATCCTTTCTCAGAAGTAGCAAGTTAGCTGTCATTTGGAGTACTGTGCTGTACTCTTTCTGAGATGAGGGAACTGACTTTCATGGCACTCTGCTTTCCTACTTTCTCTGGCCTAGATGCAGTGACTGAAGTGAAGACTGACATCTACGTGACCAGTTTTGGCCCCGTGTCAGACACTGACATGGTAAGTATAGTTCCTGAAAAGGTAAAAGTGGAAAGATGATACAATGGATCAAAGAAAAGAAATTGGGGTTTGTAGCTATGTTCTAAGGAGTAGGCTTGTCTCGTATGTATTCCCTATGCTCACCATTCTGCATTTGGTTAAATTTCCTTTCCCCTGCTCTACCCACCTATTCACATATAAAGCATATACCTTCATCAGGAATACCCTTCCTTTATTTCCACAACACATCTTTCAAAATTCAGCTTGTCTCTGTATCCTCAATTAAACTTTCCTTGATGTCTTGCTTCACATTTTGCTAGCACTACACACATATTAGCAGAGATAGGTCATGTGAGGAGAGCACTGTGGTGGGGACTCTCAGTCAAACAGCCTGTGGTTTCATCCAAGAAGTCTGTTCCTTGAAAATAGGCCCTATTCTCTGGGGACATGGATTGACCATAGTGATGCAAAGTGTTTGGAGGAGGAGTCAAAACCACTTCTGGAAACTGGTCCTTCTACAGATGTGAGCAGGGGAGAGCTTCAGAGCAGATTCAAGGAATAAGTCAGGGCACAGCAGAGCTAGTAAGAGGAGACTCATGAGCTGTCTGCAAGGACTTCTTCTATTATCCCTTGATGCCAAAGCAAATAATGTAGTTAGTGGAGAGGCCATGCAGGAGACCCCATTCTAACAGACCGTCTGATCAATACCTACTAAGTGTCAGATATTTGATTGAATTATTATCATGTAAGGAAACAAATAAGTTATTATGTGCCCAATATGCCTGGCAGATACATGCTCAGTGAATTTTTGTTGAATGACTTACTTTGTATGGAAAATAAAAATCTTAAAACCAGAAAAAAATGCCTTAAAATATTAAATTTCCAAAAAATAGAAAATGTCCAAAAATATGAAATGTCCATATTTGCCACTTAGATTTTTTCTATGTATCTTCAGTGAGAATACTACTTAAGCAGGAGACAATTTTCTTCAGGCCTTTTGGGTAGATACATATAGTTGTAAAGGGACATGATAGAGTTTACCTATAGGTAATATAGAATGATTCAGTAGATTTGAGTAGAGAATTAAAAATATGCAAGTGTTGTTTTAGAATGATTTAGCAGTCTGTATAGCAGCCTATCAGTCTGTATAGGATGAACTATAAGGGGGAAAGACTGGAGGCTGAGAGTTGGTTTAGGTATATTGATTTTACATGGCTCTTCCTTCAATTAGGCAAGGTCTATAAGTCAGTTGGAGAAGCGGGCTAGTTTTCAACAGAGAGAGTTATGAGTTGGTTGTGACGCAAGCCCTGAACTTTGTCTTTTAAGTGTGGAACAAATAGGATACAGAGAAATAGAGGTTCCTTTTGTACTCCTTAAGGCAAGTACCAAGTCTTCATGGCTTCCTTGGTACTTAATAGAGTACTTGACACATAGGAAGAGTTCAGTAAGGGGCATGTTTGATGTATGGAGGGTGGAGGAGATGGGTCTCTCAGAGGGGCATCAGGAAAGCCTGTATGTCTAGATTGTTCCATCACAACCTATTGACTACTAATGCCCACAGCTTCAGATCCAAGCATGCATTAAAACTATTGTCAGTTGGTCTTTTTTTCCTTTCCCTTCTTCCCCTCCCCCTGGTTTTTGCTTAGTCTCACAAAGTCCACCTATTCGTGGAAACATATGGTATCTGTCTTTTTCTGACTGACTTATTTCACTTAACATAATACCCTCCAGTTCCATCCATGTTGCTATACATGGCCAGATTTCATTTTTTCTCATTGCCACGTAGTAGTCCATTGTATATATATGTACCACATTTTCTTTATCCACTCGTAAGTTGATGGGCACTTGGTCTCTTTCCATGATTTGGCTATTGTCGAAAGTGCTGCTATGAACATTGGGGTACACATGCTCCTATGCATCAGCATTCGTGTGTCTCTTGGGTAGACAGAGAGGGAGGGATATAAAACATAAGAGACTCTCAAAGACTAAGAACAAACTGAGGGTGAGGGGGATGAGGGAGGGGGGAGAGGGGGTGACGGGCATTAAAAAGGGCTCATGTTGGGATGAACACTGGGTGTTATATGTAAACCAATTTGAAAATAAACTATTATAAAATTAAAAAAATAAAAATAAAATTAAAATTAAAATTAAAATTAAAAAAAAAAGCCTGAAAAAAAAAAAAAAACTATTGTCAGTTGGTCATTCAACAAATACTCCTTAGAAGGCCAACTGTGTGTTAAGGGACTCTAGGGACCCCTAAATTCAGAGAACTTATAGGCCATTGGAGATAACCAGATTCACCAGGGATATGAGCTCTCTCTTTGTAATGCTGGGAACTCTAGCGATGTGTTAGGATTTTTACAAGAAAGTGACTGAACCTACTCTTTGAACACACACTCACACACTCTCACTCATGCACCAGTATCCACAAATGCATTCAGACAAATGTACATGCACACAAGAAAATACATACAGAATAAAAACAGTCCAATGCTATCCCAGGTACTTCATGAACACACCGTGTGTAAAAAAATACCTAAATCCAGGGATACTACAGAAACACACATACAACCCCTATCCAAACCAGGTACTCTCCCTGCTCCTACCCCACCCAAGCAGTCATACGTGCGTATGCAGAGGCCCTGGAGACATTTTAAACAATCTAGATTTTCTATCTTTTGAAGTTACATATTCCACTTGCTTGTTTGTTTTTCTCCCTCATGATTAAGCAGAAGCAACAGAATGGCTTTCTTGATAGGGAAGGCAGAATTTGATCAAATACATTTAAGGTTATTTTTAGCTGCACTTCCATCTTGTTCCAAGGCAGAATGGCTATGATCTGGCTGGAAAACACATTTATGGTGTTTTCAAAAATTTCTTCTTCCTATACTAATTAGTATACTGTGACAATTGACCCTGGGTCAAGGATGACTTTGGATGAAGCATCAGAGATTTGTCTGGCTTTAGTAACTAGCTGAAGCAATAACCCAGGCTCCCCTGAGACCACAGATGGCTTGGGTGAGTAGATGAAATTTAGAGCTGGCTGGGTTCTTGACTCACTTCCAGCCAAATGGAATTTTAGTACAGAATATTTCCTAAGGAAATAGAAACATATATTTTTGTTCATAAAAAGGAAAAAGTTTGGTGCCACTTTGAGTATTGAACCAGCATCACCCATAACCCTTTGAAACCATTGTACTCCTTGCTGAAACACTGACACCCACAGACATAGATTCTGAGTTTGACAAAAAGCTCCATGAAGGGCCATATCTGTTTTGTCAAACTCAGTACCAACAATACATAATCAGTGTTCAACACTTGGTAGACTCTCAACCATTTGTTAAATGCAAGAATAAATGAGATGAAACAAATTAAATTTGAAGGGGAAATTATGACTGTTTTCCTCCACTTGACTGAACGTTCACCAAAAGTAGAGAACACATCAAGTACATTTCCATATCTCTAGCATTTAGCATAGGACCTGCCACAGGTCTTTTGTAAGTGTTTATTGAGATAATATGAAACATTAGTAGCAATACCTGCAGACAGAGTGAAAGTAGCTTTCTTTAGGAGACACTGTGGAGTAGCAAGACTAGCGAGTCAATGATTTATGACTCTAAGCTTTGGGCTACTAGTTTTGGTGGCTTCTCCATGTATGAATATAAGGAGCTATGACAATAGGGAATTAGGCAGAAATGAAAATAAACAGTAGTAGATGTTTCTAAGGGAAAAGTCAGACAGAGAAAGAAAATTTATTAAAGAGTACAGGATGAATTTGAAAACTGGTTACAGTGGAAACTTTACAGGCATCACAAATGAAAGGCATGTGTTAACCATTTGTAAGAAATAAAGCTTGATGGTTAAAAAAATACATGCTGCTTCTCAGCAGTAATACCAATCCTGGACTCATGGTCTTCCAGGAGAGAAAGATAAAAAGGGATACAATCCCAATTTGAATTAACTAAGGCAATGTGACCTTCTATGACTTTCTACTTTAGAAGACTTTATACCATTTTCTCAATTGATGTATGGGAAGATGGTGTAGGTGGCAATGAGGGGGAAGGCTGCAAAAGATTTAGTGAAAATGCAGTTTCATTGCCACTTCTCTTTCAAACTGGGCAGGTCCGTTCCTTACCGGTGAGCAATGGCTCTTGGAAAATATAAATTTTCCCTGTTCTCCCAAGATCCTTTGAATTAGAATGCAGAGAGAGTGGGATACTGGCTTAAAAATGGAATGCTATGCATATGGCCAGTGATTGGAAAATAAAGTAGAAAGGTCCCTGTTGATATTTTCTACGAGAATAGATCTTAAGTGTTCTCAGTACATGCGCGCGCGTGCGCACACACACACACACACACACACAGGTGACTATGTGACGTGATGTGTTAATTTGTGGTAATAACTTCACAATGTATACTTGTATTAAACTATCACATTACACAACTTTGCAATCACACTGTACAACCTGAATATGTACAATTTTTAGTTGACTCTCATACCTCAATAAAGCTTGAAAAAAAGAAAGCTAACGGCTGAGAAAAACTTTAGATGCTCTCCTGGTCCAAACCAGCTTTTGACAAAATTTCCATTCTAACTCCCATCCTAAGGCTCCAGGTTTTGACATGTCATAGGTTCAGGGACCCAGAGTCCTGAATTAGGTATTTAATAAATATCTATCTGAATGTACTGATAAAGCTAGTGAGAAAATAAAGAGGGCAAAGAGTAATAATGTTAGTAGAGTCAGAATGAGAAAAACTAGGAAACAAAATGCGAATTCTAAGTATTGTCAACTTCAATCTCTTCCCAGGAATACTTTCACTGTTTACATACTTGCTAGGTAACAAGTGCCAGCTGCCACTTGTCAACAGAGAAACTTCCTAGGGTATACAGTGGACAACCAAGTAATGATGCAAGTAGTAATATAGTAAAAGAACTAGTCATATAGCCTAATAAAAAAAATAAAAGCTTGGGAAATAAGAATTCATAGAAGATTATAATCATAATTCTTGATAACAGGTGGCATATATTTTGGTCTGACAGCTGCATATGAAAATCGTGAAAAGTTACTAGAGTATCCAAAGACCACATAGAAAAAAAAGGTTGTATTGATTAAAAAGAAAGTAGCACAGGGACCTCTTTCCTGGTGGCAATGAGCTTGAAATTATTGTACCTGTTTCCCCCGCAGCACTGGAAAAAGTGTCTATGTTCACTTCAAGCCCTCACTTACTGGTGGTCTGAGATAGAGAATTAAGGCGAGACTCTGTCTGTTTTGAAAGCCTCTTGGGCTGTCACTTTCCTACTCTTCCATGTGATACCATACTCCAAGATGCAATATAGAAAGGAGTCCATATCTGTAGAGTTTTGCCTAGGAGTCCATGACCAGGAATCTCCTGGGCTACTTTTATGTAAAATAGACAGGCTAATCAGACTATTTCAAGGCCCAAATGGAACTCAAAAGGGCAGGTGGATTATCATTCTTCAAAATTCAGACTGTAATGCAGTCGTCAAGTACTTTGGGTTCAGACCCTGCTAAAGTTAAATCAGTTTTGCAGGTCCTTTCTGGGAGCCTGCTTTGACACACTGCACAGTGTTAGAGAGTTGAAGACATTCAGGGTCTAACACCAAACCAAAAATTCTGCCCCAAGAGCTATATGTCATCTCTGCCTAGTGTAGTGCCTTTTCCAGGAGGCAGATTTAGGCTTATTATCTGGAATACTTTATTTAAATGCCTCACAAAACAATGAAATTTATTTGTCAATTTGGAGGCCATAGTTCTTGAAGAGTATACAAGTGTTCAATTTACAAGGAAGGAATTGACTGGATTTCTAGAATGGTCAGGTCAAAATTGATTGCTTTTGGCCAAACGTCATGGGATACTTATGGAGCAAATAATCACTATGTGATTGTCCCCAATACTTCTGACTGTAGAGAAAAAAAAAAAATATATATATATATATATATATTTTATATATATTAAAAATTGGAGACCCAACACCTAGCTTTCTAAAATTCTTAAACATTTTAACATATTTTTTCTCATAATAAAAATCTTTAGAGATACAGATGAAGTCCCCTATGTACCTTATCCCGATCCCATTTCTCTCTCTCTCCCCCTCCTTAGAGATAATTACAATAATGAATTTACTTATTTTTGGGTCACTTCCACACATACTCTAGACTTATACCTAGACTTATTGTATAACATACAATAGCAAATATTACAATAAATAACATATAGTAGTTTTCATGTTTTCAAACTATAAATATATTTCAAACTATAAAATACAACAGTTTGGATATTATTTTACAATTTATTTTTTCAACCATGTATTGGAAACTATTCTTTTTGATGCATTTAATACCAATTCATTTATTATAACTGTTACATACTTTATAATGTATGCATATTTTTATTCATACATTTGTCCAATTTATCTTGCCAGTGTGCATTTAGGCTCTTTCCAATTTTTTGCTATTAAAAACACCAATACAACAAACATTCTTATGCATGTCTTGTTGGTAATGTGTGTGAGTTTTTTCTGTAGGGTATGTACTTATAGATAAAATTTTTTATTTGTATTTTTATATTTTTAACTTTTTTCAGATAGGGCCATATTACTCTCTTGATGGGTTTTACCAATTTATAAGTCCACTGGTAGTGTATGAAAGGTCCATTTCTCTGCACTTTTTAAAATTATTTTTTAATGTTTATTTATTTTTAAGAGACATAGAGACAGAGTGTGAGCAGGGGAAGGGCAGAGAGAGAGGGAAATACAGAATCTGAGGCAGGCTCCAGGCTCTGAGACATCAGCACAGAGACCGACGCAGGGCTCGAATTCACAGACCGTGAGATCATGACGCGAGCCTAAGTTAGCCGCTTAACCAACTGAGCCACCCAGGTGCCCCTGCACTTTTGCTAATACTTTCTGTTGTTACACATTTTTTTTTTTTTTGCCATTCTTATAGGTATGAAATTGTGTTTAATTTATTTCATTCTCCTGATTATCTTTGAGGTTAAGCATCCTTTTTATCCAATATGGCCACTGAAAACAAGATGCCTTTGCCACCACCTCTATTACCACCACAGCGAAAGTAGAAACTTCATGCAGATCCTATTTCTTCATGTTGACACTTCTGAACTTTTGAATTGAAATTTCCTGTGGTGTGTGTGTGTGTGTGTGTGTGTGTGTGTGTGTGTGTGTGTGATATTGGCATTTCTTAGATCACTAGTCTAATTCTAACTCTAAAAAACTGGTAATTTATTTTGATTCCTAATTTAGGAAGACAGAACTCATAAGAATTTCTGCAAGATATTCTAGAAAGGCCAAACAAATGATAGTGAACAGTAATAAATATAATAGATAGATGATAGATAGGTAGATAGATAGATCTACTCTGCATTTTATTACTAGTCTTCTAAGATGTGTATGTGTGTGTTATAAATGTATTTCAAATCTTGCAACTTCTCTTTTGTCCCCTATTAAGATGATTGCATGATTTGTCTCTTTAATCCATTAACACAGTTAATTCCATTAATAAGATTTTCTAATATTAGGTTGCCTGTACATTTCTGAAAGAATTAAACTTTATAATGATTTTTTTAAAAAATTATTGTTTATTATTTTATTCATGGTTCTTTGTATCTGTGTTCATAGGAGTTCCCAAATTATTTTTTTTGAATAAGTGTTTTATTTTTTTTTAATTTTTAAAATAATTTATTGTCAAATTGGTTTCCATACAACACCCAGTGCTCATCCCAACAAGTGCCCTCCTCTGTGCCCGTCACCCACTCTCCCCCCTCCCACACCCCCCTCTCCCCTCAGTTTGTTCTTAGTCTTTGAGAGTCTCTTATGTTTTGTCTCCCTCCCTGTCTGTGGCTTTTTTCCTTCCCCTCTTCCCCTCCCCCCTGGTTTTCTGTTAGGTCTCCCGAAGCCCACCTATGCGTGGAAACATATGGCATCTGTCTTTCTCTGCTTGACTTATTTCACTCAGCATAATATCCTCCAGTTCCATCCATGTTGCCACACATGGCCAGATTTCATTCTTACTCATTGCTGCATAGTATTCCATTGTGTGTGTGTGTGTGTATATATATATATATATATATATATATATATATATATACACCACATCTTCTTTATCCATTCATCAGTTGATGGACACTTAGTCTCTTTCCATGATTTGGCTATTGTCGAAAGTGCTGCTATGAACATTGGGGTACACGTGTCCCTATGCATCAGCAAGGAGTTTCCAAATTAAACCACTTCTCTTTTCGTTAATTGGTGGTACTCTGATTCAGGCCACCATTGCCTCTACCATCTCCAGCTGCAAAAAGCCCCTAACTGATTCCCCTGTCTCTATTCTTGTCATCCTATAATCTATTCTCTACAAGATGGTAGTGATTATATATATATATATATATGTGTGTGTGTGTGTGTGTGTGTGTGTGTGTGTGTGTGATATATTTATATATATGATATATATATATATATATATATATATATATATATATGATATAACACACACACACAGAATAATTTAATGGAACCACATGTACCCATCACCCAGTTTTTTGGCAAATCTTATTTCATCTGTATTCCTACCCCTACCCACAACTATTTCCTCCATTTTGTCTCTTTTACTTTTTTGAACTTATCAGAAGTTTTCTATATCGTTATTGTCAAAGTAACCTGTTTTGAGTTTTGGTCATCATGTGTATTATTTCTTTTTTTTTTTCTATTTCACCGATGTTTCATTTGTCTGGATCATCTTTTTTCTTTCATCCTTATTTCCCTCCCATCCATCCATACTTCCTTTCTTTTTTCTTACTAGAAGCTGATCAGATCTCCACCGTCCATGGCCCAGATAGAGGAGCACACAGTATAGGGACTGACACACACATTGTGAGCAATGAGAGGAAGTAGAGGCAGCAGGGTGGCTCCAGGGAGTCCATGGATGGTTGGAGGTGGAAGGAAAGTAGAAAACAGGGGCAGAGACCAGAGATGCTCCTGCCACTGCTGCACTCCCACCTTCCTCACAAACGTCAATTATCTTTTTCTTTACTTTACTTGGAGTACTCTGTGGTCCTTCTGGTTTCTTTAGGTAGATTATCATAGGCTTTTACTTTTTTTTAAGGCTATCTTTAATGTTCTTTATACTTATCTATTTCCTTCCAAGTACCACTTGAGTGTACCACTACAAGATTTCATATTCTATAAGTATTTTTACTGTTGTTTAGTTTTAAGTATTTTCTAATATACTTTATGTTTTGTTTTTTGTTCCATAATTTTTTATAGTGGGGTTTTCAATTTTCAAATGTAAAACTTTGTTATTAATTTCTAATTTAATGCCTCATGTTGAAAAAAGATGGTCCAGAGGTTATGAAATATTTCTGATTTGCTTTATGACTTAGCACATGACCACTTGTTTTTGGTGAAAAATGTGCTTTACTAAGTGTTAGGTAGATAAGTGTGTGTATGTACATGTATCTGTATGTGTGTGTGTGTGTATATAGATATATATACGTATATATGTCCCTACATATATATATAAATAAACTTATATATAAGTATATATATATATATATATATATATATATCCTTCAGCACATCTTGTCAGTTGGGTTGTTCACATATTTTAATCATGCAAATTGTCGGTCTGATTGTTCTTCCATTTATTGAGAATCTAAATACTCTGTCTGTACTTTATAGTTTTACCACTTTATTTTGATAGGATTTACCCATATATGTTTATATTACTTTACTTTCAACCTGTGTTAGTATGTTTCTTTAGGTGTACTATTGTATATACATATATAGCATGTGGCTATACCGTTTATTTATCCTTAGAGTATGTTAAGTTTGTTTGTACTGTCTTATGTATCCTTTTTCTCATGTTTTTCCATCATTCACCTTGTACTGCACCCCGAGACCACCATGCTTGGAGATTCTTGCCTAGAACTAGTTACCCAGTGCAAATTTTCTTAATGCCATGTGCATGCCCTGCCCAGCTGCCATGTGCACAGATACCTTGTGCTCCTGACTACCACTGATGCCGCATGCCACAGGGGATCAGTCTAGGGCTAGCAGCTTAGTGTAAATTTTGCTAATACCATCATCCCACCCCCAAGCCCTCCTACAGTCGTGCCTCCTCAAAGCCAGCCTGCCTGAGTCTCACTAACACCACAGAGTACAAATATAGCCTGCAACAGGCAGAGAGTCAGTGCAGAAGTCTGGGTTGAAAGAGAAAGCTACTCAGACACAATAGCAGGATGCAAGCAACACACATAGGAGACTGCCCTGAAGTGCCAAGTTCTAGTGAATAGGGGACACTGCATTGCAGAGCACTCTAGAACCTCTTCTCCATAAAGCCACTACTTTCTTTTTTTTTTCACATTTATTTTATATATTTATATTTCCTCTTAACAGGGACATACTGTGATTCAAAAGTTCAGCATTTGGCATGTGTGTAAGTTTTGGTTCACAACGTAAAAGCTTCTGAAACTTGACCCAATATTGTACTTGACTTTTGAGTTACACTTCTAAGGGAACAGTTCTTTCTAAAATATGTATATTGTTGTTAAACAGTAAGCCCTTCAAAAGCACTCAATGTGAAGAGAATATATACAGAAAACATACTGAAGCAGTTACATTGCTTACATAAGCAGTGAAGTTTCCATATTTGTATATATTTCCCTCCTATATATATTATTCCATCTGGTAACCTACCCTGAGGCTACATTTTTTAATAATTTATTGTCAAATTGGTTTCTATACAACACCCAGTGCTCAATCCAACAAGTGCCCTCCTCTGTGCCCATCAACCACTCTCCCCCCTCCCACACCCATCTCTCCCCTCAGTTCTTATTCTTTGAGAGTCTCTCATGTCATGTCTTCCTTCTACTCTGTGGCTTTTTTTTCCCCCTTTCCCTCTTCCCCTCCCCACTGGTTCTCTTCTAGGTCTTCCAAAGCCTACCTATGCGTGGGAACATATGGCATCTGTCTTTCTGCCTGACTTATTTCACTCAGCATAATATCCTCCAGTTCCATCCATGTTGCCACACATGGCCAGATTTCATTCTTTCTCATTGCTGCATAGTATTCCATTGTATATATTTACCACATCTTCTTTATCCATTCGTCAGTTGATGGACACTTATTCTCTTTCCATGATTTGGCTATTGTCGAAAGTGCTGCTATGAACATTGGGGTACACGTGCCCCTATGCATCAGCAGTCCTGGATCTCTTGGGTAGATTCCTAACAGTGTTGTTACTGGGTCATATGGTAAGTCTATCTTCATTTTTTTGAGGAACCTCCACACAGTTCTCCAGAGTGGTTGCACCAGTTTGCATTCCCACCAACAGTGCAAGAGGGTGCCTGTTTCTCCACATCCTCACCAGCATCTATAGTTTCCTGATTTGTTCATTTTAGCCACTCTGACTGGTGTGAGGTGGTATCTCAGTGTGGTTTTGATTTGTATTTCCCTGATGATGAGTGATTTTGAGCATCGTTTCATGTGTCTGTTTGCCATTTGAATGTCTTCTTTGGAGAAATGTCTATTCATATCTTCCTCCCATTTCTTCACTGGGTTATTCGTTTTTCGGGTGTGGAGTTTGGTAAGTTCTTTATAGATTTTAGATACCAGTCCTTTATCCGATATGTCATTTGCAATTATCCTTTCCCAATCCGTTGGTTGCCTATCAGTTTTATTGCTTGTTTCTTTTGCAGTGCAGAAGCTTTTAATCTTGATGAGATCCCAGTAGTTCATTTTTCCTTTTAATTCCTTTGCCTTTGGAGATGTGTCGAGTAGGAATTCGGTGCGTCTTAGGTCAAACAGACTTTTTCCTGTTTTCTCCTCTAGGATTTTGATGATTTCCTGTCTCACATTCAGATCCTTTGTCCATTTAGAGTTTATTTTTGTGAGTGGTGTAAGAAAGTGGTCTAGTTTCATTCTTTTGTATGTAGCTGTCCGGTTCTCCCAGCACCATTTGTTAAAGAGGCTGTCTTTTTTCCATTGGGTACTCTTTCCTGCTTTGTCAAAGATTAGTTGGCCATATTCTTTCGGGTACATTTCTGAGTTTTCTATTCTATTCCATTGGTCTATGTGTCTGTTTTTGTGCCAATACCATACTGTCTTGATGACTACCGCTTTGTAGTAGAGGTTGAAGTCTGGGATCATGATGCCTCCTGCCTTGATTTTGTTCTTCAGTATTACTTTGGCTATTGGGGGTCTTTTGTGGTTCCATACAAATTTTAGGATTGTTTGCTCTAGCTTTGAGAAGAACGCTGGTGTAATTTTGATTGGGATTGCATGGAATGTGTAAATTGCTTTGGGTAGTATTGCCATTATGACATTTATTTTTCCAATCCATGAGCATGGGATGTTTTTCCATTTCCTTGTGTCTTCCTCAATTTCCTTCATAAGTTTTTTATAGTTTTCAGCGAATAGGTCTTTTACATCTTTGGTTAGGTTTATTCCTAGGTATTTGATGGGTTTTGGTGCAATTGTGAAGGGCATTAGCTTCTTTATTTCTCTTTCTGCTGCTTCATTGATGGTGTATGGAAATGCCACCGATTTCTGTCCATTGATTTGTACCCTGCAACTTTGCTGAATTCATGGATCGGTTCTAGCAGGCTTTTGGTGGATTCTGTCGGGTTTTCCAAGTAAAGTATCATGTCATCTGCAAAGAGTGAGAGTTTGACTTCCTCCTTGCCAATCTTGATGCCTTTTATTCTGTTTTGTTGTCTGATTGCTGATGCTATGACTTCCAACAATATGTTAAATAGCAGTGGCGAGAGTGCATACCCCTGTCGTGTTTCTGATCTCAGGGGGAAGGCTCTCAGTTTTTCCCCATTGAGGATGATAGTAGCTGTGGGCTTTTCATAGATGGCTTTTATGATGTTTAAGTATGTTCCTTCTATCCCGACTTTCTCGAGGGTTGTTATTAGGAAAGGATGCTGTATTTTGTCAAATTCTTTTTCTGCATTAATTGACAGGATCATATGGTTCTTATCTTTTCTTTTGTTAATGTGATGTATCACGTTGATCGATTTGCGAATATTGAACCATCCTTGCATCCCTGGGATGAACCCTACTTGATCATTGTGAATAATTTTTTTTATATGCTGTTGGATTCGATTTGCTGGTATCTTGTTGAGAATTTTTGCATCCATATTCATCAGGGATATTGGCCTGTAATTCTCTTTCTTTGCTGGGTCTTTGTCTGGCTTGGGAATCAATGTGATGCTGGCTTCATAGAATGAGTCCGGGAGTTTTCCTTCCG
Organism: Paguma larvata; assembly: GCA_030068075.1. Taxonomy (NCBI): domain Eukaryota; kingdom Metazoa; phylum Chordata; class Mammalia; order Carnivora; family Viverridae; genus Paguma; species Paguma larvata. The sequence goes on along the minus strand of CM057830.1, from coordinate 119,755,472 downwards.
TTTCAATTTACTGGAACAGCTTGAGGAGGATAGGAATTAACTCTGTTTTAAATGTCTGGTAAAATTCCTCAGGGAAGCCATCTGGTCCAGGGCTTTTATTTGATGGGAGATTTTTGATAACTGATTCTATTTCTTTACTAGTTATGGGTCTGTTCAAATTTTCTATTTCTTTCCATTTAAGTTTTGGTAGCGTGTGAGTGTTTAGAAATTTGTCCATTTATTCCAGGTTGCCGAGTTTGGTGGCATATAATTTTTCATAGTATTCTTTGGCGATTGCTTTTATTTCTAAGGGATTGGTTGTAATTATTCCCTTTTCGTTCATGATTTTATCTATTTGAGTTCTCTCTCTTTTCTTTGTGAGAAGTCTGGCTAGCAGTTTATCTATTTTGTTTATTCTTTCAAAGAACCAGCTCTTGGTTTCATTGATCTGTTCCATTACTTTTTCTGTTTCCATATGATTAATTTGTGCCCTGATCTTTGTTATTTCTCTCTTTCTGCTGGGTTTGGGTTGTTTTAGTTTTTCTGCTTTTAGGCGTGCTGTTAGGATTTGTGTTATTGATTTTTCTTGTTTCTTGAGATGGGCCTGGATTGCAATATATTTCCCTCTCAGGGCTGCCTTTGCTGCATCCCAGAGTGTTTGGATTGTTGTATTTTCATTTTCATTTGTTTCCATATATTTTTTAATTTCTTCTTTGTTGCTTGGTTGACCCACTCGTCTTTTAGTAGGCTGTTGCTTAGCCTCCATGATTTTGGATATTTTCCATGCTTTTTCCTTTGGTTAATTTCACGTTTCAAAACATTGTGGTCAGACAATGTGCACGGTATGACCTCGATTCTATTATATTTATATAATATAATAAAGAGCTTCCCTGTGGCCCAGAATGTGGTCTATCTTGGAAAATGTACCGTGTGCAGTTGAGAAGAATGTAAATTCCTTTGCTTCTAGGTGATGCACACTGAAGATGTCTATTAGGCCCATCTGTTCTAAAGTGTCATTCAGGGCCATTGTTTCTGTTGTGATTTCTGTTTTGTGGATCTGTCCAGTGCTGAGAGTGGAGTGTTAAGGTCCCCTACTATTAGGACATTTTTATTGATAAGGTTGCTTATGTTTATAATTAGTTGTTGTACATATTTGGGTGCCCCCAAATTCGGTGCGTAGATATTTATAATTGTTAGCTCTTCCTGCTGGATGGTCCCTGTGATTATTATATAATGCCCTTCTTCATCTCTTATTACATCTTTTACTTTAAAGTCCAGTTTGTCTGATATAAGTGTGGCTACTCCAGCTTTCTTCTGAGTTCCAGTAGCCTTGTAGATAGTTCTCCATCCCCTCACTTTCAATCTGAAGGTGTCCTCAGGTCTAAAATAAGTCCCTTGAAGACAGCAAATAGATGGGTCTTGTTTTTTAATCCATTCTGTTACCCTGTGTCTTTTGATTGGTGCATTTAGTCCATTTACATTCAGTGTTAATATTGAAAAATAGGGGCTTACAGTCCCTGTATTATCCGTAGGTTTCATGCTTGTAAGTCTGTCTCTGGTAGTTTGTGTTCTTTGCAACCTTTCCTTCATAGGGTGCCCCTCAGGATCTCTTGTAATGCTGGCTTATTGGAGTTGAATTCCTTCAGTTTTTGTTTGCTGGGGAAAACCTTAATCTCTCCTTCTGTTCTGAATAACAGGCTAGTTGGGTACAGGATTCTTGGTTGCATATCCTTCCTGCTCATCACGTTGAAGATATCCTGCCATTCCTTTATAGCTTGCCATGTTTCTATTGGTAAGTCTGCTACTATCCTTATGTGTCTGCCATTGTATGTTAAGTCCCTTTTATTTCTAGCTGCTTTCAGGATTCTCTCTCTGTCTTTATATTTGGCCAATTTCACAATGATGTGTCATGCAGAGGGTCTATTCAAGTTACGTCTGAGGGGAGTTCTCTGTGCCTCTTGGATTTCCATTACCGCTTCCTTCCTCATGTTGGGGAAGTTCTCAGCGATGATTTGTTCAAGTACCCCTTCGACTCCTTTCTCTCTCTCTTCTTCCTCTGGAATTCCTATGATATGGATATTGTTTCTTTTGAGTTCATCGCTCAGCTCTCGAATTCTCCTTTCCTGTTCCTGGATCAGCTTCTCTCTCTTTTTATCTGCTTCCACTTTTTCCATAAGTTTATCTTCTAATGCAGTTACTCTTTCTTCTACCTTTTCAATCCATGCTGTGGCTGCTTCCAATTTGCCTTTTATTTCATCCAAGGCCTTTTTAATTCTTGCTGACCATTTTTAAGGTCCTTGTACTCTGCTGCACGGGACCCCTTGCATTCATCTATGCTTTTTTCAAGCCCAGCGATTAGTTTTATGATTATCATTTTATATTCGTGCTCTGTTATGTTGCTTATATCTGTTTTCATCAATTCTTGAGCTGTCACTACTTCCTGTAGATTCTTTTGAGGAGAATTCTTCCATTTCGTCATTTTGGCTAGGTGTGTTTTGGATTGTTTCTTGGAGTTGCCCTGGAAAGGGAAACAGACTGACAGACAAACAGACACCCGAAATACTCAAACGTACCAACAAATGATACAGACAAGCAGTTCACAACAGAAAAAAGAATAACGAATGACATTCTGAGGGTAATGTCCTGAAGTACCAGCTACACGGTAAAGACAGGGTATGTAGTGTGCTGGTGGCAGAACGTCTACAGAGAGAATAATGACAGTTGTGGGGGAAAGAATGAAATGGTCTTTGACCAGGTAGAGTGACTAAGGGGCTTAATCCAGACTGAGAGAAATCAGAATAAGGACGGTTGCAAGGAAAAAGGAAGGAAGACAGAAATTGCTCAGATGAGATTATGTGGCCTGGTTATTCCAGAGAGAGAGATAGGGAAGTACAGAAGGAGATGAAAAACATGCCTTTAGAGAGTGGGTTAAGATCCTGTTTGAGTCAGCCAGGCCCCTGGATAGTCAGCTCAGGTTGGGGATCAGTAAGAAGAATAACGGGGAGCATATATTTTAAAAAGAAATGACCTGGAGTTACTCCAGGCAGCGGTCTGGACTTGGCCTGTGTAGCTCCCGCGGAGAAGTGTCACTCCTGTGTGGATGGGCGTGGTTTAGTGTAGGCGGGTGGTCTCCACTGAGGCAGGGATGGATCTGGGAGTGACTTCCTGGGGCTGGTGCTTGTAGGCCAGTAAGATAGCAATGGCGTCCCTTCAGTCCTTAGTTCCCAGTCCCAGGGCTTCCACTCGCCCCCTTGTTTCTGTCCTCACTCTGCTATGGGCGCCAGTGCTGTGCGGTCCACTGGTCAGTGGGCGCCTGCCTGCCTGCCACCCCCCCCCATCCTGCTGCAAATGTGTCAGGGTTAGAGGTGCTCCGCAGGCGACTTGGGGCCCGCGGGCAGCCGGTCGCGCTGGGGGCGCCCCACTTGGCTGGCGGCGGCGACTGGTGTGCCCTCCCCCTGCGGCTACAGCGGTGGTGGCAGTCCGCGGTTGTTCCCTCCCCACCGGCCGTGGGCGGCGCCTGGCACGGCAATCGCTGTTCAGGCGGGCAGCGGCGGTAGTCCCAGGTCGCTGGCTCCCCACAGGGCGGCAGCGCGACTAGCGGGCACTCCCCGCCCCGGCTGGCCGCAGCGGCGGCAGTCCTGGGGTCGCTCGCTCCCCACGCTACTGGCGGCTGAGCGACTCTGGGCCGGGCAGGCTGACTGTGCCTCCGTTCGCAGTCCGCACAAGGAGAGTTCTGCTGAGTTCTGCTGTTAGACACAGAGCTTCTTCTCCTAAGCCCTGTCTTTAGGGGCTGGATGGTGGTGGTCTCCCCCTCTGGCCCTCTCCTTAGGATGTTGGGCACTTTCCCCTCTGTCCCCGGCTCACCCTCCCCTCAGCTCAGGTTCCCGAGTTCGTTTTGTCCGTTCTCGGTTAGACTCACAGTCCTAGGGCGTTGTCTATGTTCCTTCCGTTCCCGTAGGCTGCTACACCTTTTCTGCCAGGTTCTTGGAGTTGAGAATCTCTCTGTTTCAGTCCCTCTCAATTCAAAAAACAAGGGAAACTTTGGGCCTCCCTGCTCCTCCACCATCTTGGGCCACCCCATAAAGCCACTACTTTCAAGAGCAGTTGATATAGTTGAATTTCCTAATACACATAAACAGACACAGAGAGGTATACAAAATGAGGATGCAGAGGAAATTGTCCCAAGTGAAAGAACACAACAAAATCACAACAGGAGATCCAAGAGAAAAACTAAAATAAATAATATGCATGATAGAGAATTTAAAGCATTGATCTTAAAGATAGTCATTGGACTTGAGGAAAGAGTGGAGGACATCAGTGAGATACTTCACAAAGATAAAAAATAACATATCAGAGTTTAAGGACTCTATACATGCAATTAAAAATACAGTAGATGGAATATACAGTAGGCTACAGGAAGTAAAGGATCATATCAGTGACCTGAAGGGTAGAGTAATGGAAATCATCAAGCTGAACAGATAAGAGACAAATACTGCATAATGAGAATAGACTTAAGGAACTCAGTGACTTCATCAACCATAACAACACTCACATTATAGGCATCCCAGAAGGAGGAGATAAAGAAGGGCAGGAAATATATTAGAAGAAATAATACCTGAAACTTCCCAAATCTGGAGAGGGAAATAGAGATCCAGATTCAGGATGCAAAGAGATCCTCCAACAAATTCAACCCTAGGAGGTCCATGCTAAGACACACAGCAATAAAATGGGGGGGGGAAAGTGTGTGTATGTGTGTGTGTGTGTGTAAAACACACACACAAAAAACAAAAAAACAAGAACCATCATATGCTGCTTACAAACATTCATTTCAAACCTAAAGACACATGCAGTTTGAAAGTGATTTCAGTAAAGTCACAGGATACAAAAATCAACATGCAGAAATCTGTTGCATTAGTATATAGTAATAATGAAATAGCAGAAGGAGAAATTAAGAAAACAATCTCGTTGGGGCACCTGGGTGGCTCAGTTGGCTAAGCGTCCAACTCTTGGTGCCAGCTTGGATCATGATCTCACAGTTCATGAGTTCGAGCCCTATGTTGGGCTCTGCATGGACAGTGCAGGGTCTGCTTGGGACCCTGTCTCGCCCTCTCTCTACCCTCCCACTTGTGCTCATGTGCTCTCCCTCTAAAAAGAAATAAACTTAAAAAGAGAACAATCCCATTTACAATCATACTGCAAATAGTAAGATATCTAGGAACAAACTTACCCAAAGAGGTGAAAGGCATGTATTCTGAAAAATATAAAACATTGATGAAAAAATTTGAAGACAAAGAAATGGAAAGACATTCCATGCCAATGGATTGGAAGAACAAATATTGTTAAAAGAATGAAATCTGGTCATGTGTGGCAACATGGATGGAACTGGAGGGTATTATGCTGAGTGAAAGAAGTCAGTCAGAGAAAGACAGATACCAAATGTTTCCACGCATAGGTGGACTTTGTGAGACTTAGCAGAAAACCAGGGGGGAGAGGAAGAGGGGAAGGAAAATAAAGACACAGGGAGAGAGACAAAACATAAGAGACTCTTAAATACTAAGAACAAACTGAAGGTTGAGGGGGATATGGGAGGGGGGAGAGTGGGTGATGGACACTGAGCAGGGCATGGGTTGGGATGAACACTGGGTGTTGTTATATGGAAACCAATTTGACAATAAAAAATTACTTTAAAAAAAAGATCTATACTACCCAAAAAAAAATCTACAGATTTAATGCAATCCCTACCCAAATACCAACAATACTTTTCACAGAACTAGAACAAACTATCCTAACATTTATATTGAACCACAAAGACACTGATAGCAAAAACAATTTTTGAAAGAGAAGCAAAGCAGGAGGTATCACAATTCCAGATTTCAACTAATATCGCAAAGCTGTAGTAATCAAAACAGTATGGTAATGGCACACAAACAGACACATAGATCAACAGAACAGAGTAGAAAACCCAGAAGTAAACCCACAATTATATGGTCAGCTAATCGACAAAGGAGACAAGAATATTGATTGGGGAAAAGACAGTCTCTTCAACAAGTGGTGTTGGGAAAACTGGACAGTAACATGCAAAAGAATGAAACTGGAACACTTTGTTACACCATACAAAAAATAAGCTCAAAATGGACCTAAATGTGAGACCTGAAACCATAAAAATTCTAGAAGAGACCTCAAATAGTAATGTCTCAGATATCAACTATGGTTTTTCTAGATATGTCTCCTGAGGTAAGGGAAACAAAAGCAAAAATAGACTATTGGGACTACATAGAAATAAAAATCTTTTGCACAGCAAAGGAAACAACCACAAAAGTAAAAGGCAACCTACTGAATGGGAGAAGGTATTTGCAAAAGACGTATCCAAAAAGGGTTCAAAATAGAACTACCCTATGACCCAGAAATTGCACTACTAGGCATTGATATAAAGGATGCAAAAATACTGATTCAAAGGGGCACATGCACCCCAATGGTTATAGCAGAATTATAAGCAAGAAGCAAATTATGGAAAGAGTCCAAATGAATGAATAAAGTGATGTTGAATAAAGAAGATGTGGTATATATATATACACACACACACAATGGAATATTAGTCATCAAAAGGAATGACATCTTGTCATTTACAACAACATGGGTGGAACTAGAGTCTATTTTATGTGAAATAAGTCAGAGAAATACAAATACCATATGATATTACTCATGAGCAATTTAAGATACAAAAAAGATGAACATAGGGGAAGGGAAAGAAAAATAAAATAAGATAAAAACAGAGAGGGAGGCAAACCATAAAAGACTGTTATCTATAGAGAACTAACTGAGCGTTTCTGGGGGAGAGGTGGGTGAGGCAATGGGCTAAATTGGGTGATGGACATTAAGGAGGGCACTTGTTGGGATGAGCACTGGGTGTTATATGTAAGTGATGAATCACTAGGTTCTATTCCTGAAACCAATACTACACTCTATGTCAACTAACTTGAATTTAAATAAAATCTTGGAAGGGAAAAAAAGGGTTTGTATCCAAAATATATAAAGAACCTACTCAACTCAACACCCAAAAAACAAATAATCCAATTAAAAAATGAGCTAAAGAGATGAACAGACATTTCTCCAAAGAAGACATCCAGATGACCAAAGGACACATGAAAAGATGTTCATTATCACTCATCATCAGGGAAATGCAAATCAAAACTGCAATGAGATATTATTTCATACCTGTCAGAATGGCTAAAATAAAAAACATAGGAAACAGCAAGGGTTGGTGAGGATGTGAAATAAAAGGAATCCTACTGCACTGTTGGTCAGAATGCGAAATGATGCAGTCACTATGGAAAGCAGTAAGGAAGTTCCTCGAAAAGTTAAAAATAGAACTATCCTATGATCCAGTAATCGCACTACTGGATTTTCCCCCCAAAATGCAAAAATATTTATTTGAAAGGAAACATGTGTATAGCAGCATTATTTACAATTGCCAAATTATTGAAGCAGCCCAAGTATCCATCGATAGATGAATAGATAAGGAAGATGTGTATATTTACACAATGGAATATTACTCAGCCATAAAAAAGAATGAGATCTTGCCATTTGCAATGACATCGATGGAGCTAGAGAGTATAAAGCTAAGCAAAATAAGTCAGAGAAAGACAAATACCATAAAATCTCATTCATATGTGTAATTTAAGAAACAAAGCAGTAAAGTGAAAAGAGAGAGAGAGAGAGAGAAAGAGAAACAAAGAAATAGGCTCATAAGTATAAAGGAGAAACTGATGATGACTGAGGGGAGGGTAGAGGAATAGGTGAAATAGGTGATGGAGATTAAGGAGTGCATAAGCACTAGGTGATGTATGGAATCATGGAATCACTATATTGTATACCTGCAACTAATATTGTACTAATACTAATACTCACATACTAATACTGTATGTTAACTAAAGTAGAATTAATCAAAAATTTTAAAAATATTTATAGATCACCTACTATATGCCAGGTAGAGTTTTAGTTGCTAGAGATATAGCAGCAAATAAAACAAACTCTCTGCTCCCACGAAGCTTCCAGGCTAATGGAATGAAAGAAATAGTAACCAAATAAAAATACATTTTGTCAGTGCTATCTGACAAAATAATGCACGAAGAAAAATAATGCATGGTAAGGGAAAGGGGAATTACTGTTTATGATGGTGTATTCAAGGAGTGCTTCTTTGATATGAATACTTCTGAATAAGATATGAATACTGTGATTGACACAGCCACGAAAATATCTTATTTCATTTACCTAAACTTGTCTATATTTGAGCTTGCTCTTAACTGGTAATCTAATTGGCTATAGAATTCTTTTGGCTTCTGTTACTGTTTTCACAGTCTTCTATCAGTGAAATTGTTATTTCTTTGTAGGTAATGTGCCTTTTCTAGTTTACTGTTTTTAGGATCATCTCTTTGGTATTCTTCAAATCCACTATGTGTTGGCCTGGGTCTTTTTTATTATACTGAGATTACAACTCATGGATTTCAAAGCTAGGAATGCATATATTTCAACAATTATAAGAAACTGTCATCTATTAGTACTTTAAATATCATTTCTCCACATTTTCTCTATTCTGTAACCTTAGAATTTTATTAAATTATGCTGAACCTTTCCCTTTTATCCTCCTGTTACTATACCTCTCTTTCATGATTTTTTCATCATTTGTCTGTCTGAAAAGTGCAGTGCACAATTTTCTTCATATGCATTTTCCAGTTTACTAATCTCTCTTCATTGTTGTCTAATCTTTTATGTAATATATCCATTGAGTTTTTGTTTTCAATGACTGTATTTCTGTTACAGATTATATATTTTATTTTAATTTTCATGTATTTATTTATTTTTGAGAGAAATAGCAAGTCAGGGAGGGTCACAGAGAGGGGTAGAGAGAGAATGCCAAGCAGGCTCTGTGCCACCAGTGCAGATTCCAATGTAGAGCTTGAAATCATGAACTGTGAGATCATGACCTGAGTGAAAACCAAGAGTAGGACACTTAACCAACTGAGCCACGCAGGCCCCCCTACAGACTGTATATTTTAAATAAACCTTTTTTTAAGTTTGTTTTTTCTTGCTCCCACCCCATAATGTCTGGATTTCATGTTCTTAATCCCTCCTTTGATGCCTTTATCATTCAAATTTTTAAAATTTTTTTAAGTTTATTTTTTTTTATTTTGAGAGAGAGAGAATGAGAGTGAGTGAGAGAGCATGAGTGAGGGAGGGACAGAGAGAGAGGGAGAGAGAAAATCCCAAGCAGTCTGTGCAGAGCCTGATGTGGGCTCAGTCTCACAAACCATGAGATAAAAACCTGAGCCTAAACCAAGAGTCAGAGGCTTAACAGACTGAACCACCCAGGTGCCCCCTTTATCATTTTAATTTAGTTCCTTTACAGTATCTATTTAATTGTTATATGAAGTTCTTTAAGAGGGTTTAATTCAGTTATATGTTGTATCCACTGACTTTCACTCATGACCACTTCCTTATGTGTTCTGTTTTTGATTGTGAGCTTATTTTCAGCAAGTATTTATTTTTGGTCATGTCCTTCCAGAGTGTTTTTGTGTTTGCTTTTGCAAGTCAATATAGAGGCATCCCCACATTGAGGCAAATTCCTGTGTTAATTTCTCAGTTCATAAGCTCAAAACCAGACAGATACTGTGTATTTAAACATCAGTGCCATATAAGATTAGGCTTAAGGATGCTAAATCTCAGTAGAAATGCTTCCCCTAAACCCCTCTAATTCAGAAACTATGCTTGGATAGACCAGTTTCTTTTTTTGAATTTTCATGTTGTGGACTGGTTTTGTCTAGTTCATTTTATCTTTTGCCCTTTTGCTTAAGTGGGCCATTCAGGGTCTTGGTTTTATGTGGGAGTCTAGTTCCAGCTTTCACTTGGCACAGTCCTTGTTTACACCTGTTGTCCTGGTGTAATTTTTTATAAAAAATTCTTCTGACTCTCAAAAGTATCTCAGTTTAGACAATATTTGTATAATTTTCTAATCCTTAGTCAGGAATATACTCCGTATGCTGGAGAACAAGAAACGTCAGACTGGCAAATTTGTAGAGGGAAGAATGGTTAGAGAGGAGCTCAGAGAAGAACGGAAAACTCAATTTATGAAGTGCTTTCTAGGTAAGGGAAGGATATTGAAATTTATTTCAGGTATGATTAAAAGGCATTAAGGGATTTTAAACCATAGGTTTTTAGGCGGCTCTGCCTGCTTCTTTATTTTACCTAGCTACCTAAAAGTATCTCCCATGCCTTGTGTAGTTTAGTGGCCAAATATGTGGGCAAGGTTTGCACTCAGATTTGGGGACTCACCGTTCTCAGTGGTTCTTTTGCTTCCAGGGCTTTCTCCTGAATTTTCAGCTCTTTGGCCAGCCTTGGGCTCTATCCCTTGAGATATTAAGCCAATGCATTTTGCAATTTCTGTCAATTTTACAAACATTACTCAGCACAGTTTTGCCACTGTGAAAGTGAAAGACTTTCACTTAGTGAAAGACTTCCCTATGGTTTCTGCCTGCATTTTTTTTAACAGAGTCCCAGAGTCTTGCTCATGTGTGTACAGTGTAATGGTCAGCCAAAACTTGGGGCAGAGTATATATGCAGATTTGGGGTCCCATTCCTTCTATAATTCTCTTGGTTCCAGGAGTACCACACATAAATTTCCAGATTATCTGCCATCTTGAGTCAGTAAAGCTGTGGTATCTGCCACAAGAATTCTAGTTTTGGGGAAACACCCATTGCTGCTGCCATCTTTCAAGGGTAAATTTTCCTCAAGTTTTTGTCCGCTTTCAGTTGTGCCCCATTGCTTTTCAATAGGTTCTCCCTGCCTCCCTGCCTCCTTCTCCTCCTATCTCTCATATATGTTCCAATTTTGTAACAGTTACAAGAAAGTATAGTAAACAATTTGGTCTGCTGTTAACAAAAGGTGAAACATTTATTCTTGTTTTATTTTATTATTTTTTTAAAAATCTTTTTAAACATTTATTCATTTTTGAGACACAGAGAGATCATGAGCAGGGGAGGAGCAGAGAGAGAGGGAGACACAGAATCCGAAGCAGTCTCCAGGTTCCGAGCTGTCAGCACAGAACCTGACCCGGGGCTTGAACCCACAAACCACAAGATCATGACCCGAGCCAAAGTCAGATGCCTAACTGACTGAGCCACTCCAGCACCCTGTGTTTATTGTTATTTTAAATTGTGTTTTGATTAAGAACAATTTTGAATTCTTTTTCAAGTTTATTAGCAATTTTATCCATTTTATGAATTTTCTGTATGAAATTTACCCATTTTTCTTTTCTCTGTTTTTATCTTATTTATAGCTAAGAGTTCCTTATTTATTAAAAAAATAAGTATATTATTGAAGATAACAAAATATATTCTCACTGCATAGAGAAAGGAACTCTTGCCTTTCCATAAGACAAAGTCTTGTGGTCAGTTTGCATGATGTGCAAGGCAGTGTTGGCAGTCAGTCACCTTCCTAAGCAAAATATTTAGAGATGTATTATTTTCATACTTGTTGATCACCATACATTATTGTTCAATCATAATCATTTGTCATACTTACCAGTAAATACTGTAAATAGACTGCTGCTTCTGTTCATTAGAGAAAATATTGCAAGGTGGTTAATACTCGTTAAGGGTACTGTGGGTCATCACCAGAACTATGTTCAAGCATTGTTCTATCTCTTTTTGTCCCTAGGAGTACACCATTGATGTATTTTTTCGACAGACATGGCATGATGAAAGACTTAAATTTGATGGACCCATGAAGATCCTTCCACTGAACAATCTCCTGGCTAGTAAGATCTGGACCCCTGACACCTTCTTTCACAATGGCAAGAAATCAGTAGCCCATAACATGACCACGCCTAACAAGCTGCTCAGACTGGTGGACAATGGAACCCTCCTCTACACAATGAGGTCAGAGAGTGGTGCCCAACATCTAAAGAATACTGGGGGTAGGACTGGGCTTGAAAGCAGCATGTTTTAGGCTATCCATCGAAAATTCTCTCAAGTGTACAGATTAGAAATGCACATATAGGTATATACTTAACATATTTGCAGGTATACACATTCACAGACATATATATTATAGATACACATAGAGAGTTGGACATATGAACATTCTCAGATATACAGATATATGTTCATGATGTATAAATGCATGTATACTCAGAGACACATGTGGATTAACACATAAGCATATACATATTCAAGGACACTTAAATATACAAACTCATAGCCATATACACAGGCAGAACACACTAACAGTCTAATTGTTTAATTGTTTAAATTGCAGCAACAAACTTCCTGTATGATGCAGAATTGTGAGAATCAAAAGAGATAATGATGGATTTTTTCTGAACTATACAATGTTATAGATAATATATACACAAAATTATAGCAACACATATTTTATCCCACATTGCATGGGAATGCTGAGGAGTTTTATGTAAGTGAAGTTTCCGAACAACTTAAGAATGTTTCTTTTAAATATCATTTATATACATACTACATTTTTTTTACAAAATTATATATACTATGTATAATTTTTCCTTCAAGAATAATGACTTTAAAAACATTTCTAGTTCCATAATATTCTTTGCCCCAACACTAAAAACTTTCTTGATGCTTGTTTTATGTTATTACTAGCTCTTGTGCTTTCAGTTGTCCTGAAGCTCCCTCTCACATTAATGAGTGTCAGTTTTAGGTATCTGAATTAACATTATTGAATAGGAAAAATGTGATCTTTCAGTGCAGATTCTGTGGCTGTTTTTAAATTTGATTATTTGTTATTTTGTACAATGAAACTGAAACAATACATGCCTGGTAAACACATAGTGAATACACAAAGTGTCCTTGCCCATATGCTAGTCCTTAGTTACCTTAAATTTGCTATTTATTGATGTTTTTCCTGAAAAAAATTTGGTAGATAAGAAGATAGGCAAAGAAGAATGGATAGCAAATGGATAATTAAGAGACAAGTTGAATTAGAGAGGAGGAGCTGAGAGACTAGAGGAGAGATGAGAATAGAAGTGAGAATGATGTAGAAAAGAGAAGGAAAGTGTATAGAAAAGTGAAAAAGAATGTGGAGAGAGAAAGGGAAGTATAATCTGGAAGAAAGGTCAATAAAATTAGCGTATATATTTTATTCGTCTCTTCCCAGATCTTATATATTTACATATATGTGTATATATATGTATATATGTGTATGTCGCTCCTGGTTATTAGTATTAACATTCATTTTTGTACAATTAGAATGTAGTCAAGAAAATTGTTGGTATAAAGTATAAGAAAGAGAGGAAGGACATTCTAGGCAGAGAAAACCAAGTGAGCAGCTACGGGAAATGGAATGGTTTTCTTCAACAAAAGTAAGAGAATGAGGTGGTCAATTTTTAATTTTATATATGGCACTCTAGTTCCTGTGTAAAGGCTATATTTGAAGAGAACAAAACTGGAATTGGGGAAATTGGTTAGTAGATAGATTAAATAGTCTAGGCAAGTAGCAGTGAAATTCTAATTCAGAGCAGTGGAGAAGGAGAGATACACTGAGGAAATAGTAAAAATAGCCAATGTTATAATGGCAGTGGGGACAGGAGTCAAGGTAGTAAGTATGCAAATAACATGGGTGAATGATTGTGCTACAAAATTGGGCAGATCATATAAAACAGAAATTTAGATAGAATAAATCTTCAAGGTTAATTTTGGGCAAGTTAAGCTTTAAAAGATTGTAGATTATCCAGGGATACGGGTCTAATAACAGTTGGATATACACATCTTAAGATTAAAAGACATATATAAGCTAGAGATGTAAAGTTTGGTATTATCAGCATATTGGGACCACCATGTGAATGGATGTGATCATTTCAGGAAAGTATGCAGCGTGAGAAAATCATACCAAGAATCAAATTATGTAGCATCATTATTACAGCAAAAGGGGAGAAAGAGGAACCTATAAAGGACCAAGAACAGCCTTGAAGTTAGGCATGTATGGAAGAAGAGCCTATGAAGTTAGACTTTGACTAACCAAATGTGACTCTAAATAACATGTGCCATTAACAGAGGAAGACGGGAAACTTTTAAGAGCAGTACATAATTTTCCATGTTCCTCTCCCCTGGCCACAGTGAGTAGCATTATTCCAGGTGGCCTTGACTCTATCATTCTGTGTTCCTTATTGAAGACGATATAGAAGAGAATGCCCCTCCCGACAATCTGAGATAGATATCTAGTGTGAGTGAGAAATAAATCTTTATTGTTTTAGGACACTGAAATTTTAGGATTTTTTTTGTTGCTGCATGTTAATCTAAGCTATTTTGACTGATATATCAAAGGAGTAAAGGGCTTCAAAAAGATGACACAGATCAATAATAATAACACCAGTAATAGCATAACTGTAAAAGTTAACATCAATATAGTATTCACAATGTGCTATGGACTGTTCTCACTCCACTTTTATAAACTAATGACTTTGTAAAAACGGTACTATTATTCCCCCTTTACAGATAAGGAAACTGAGACAAGAGTGGGTAAGAAAAAAATTAGGATCACCTAGGGAGTAAATGGTTGAGCCAGCATTCATACTCTGGCAGTATGGCTACAAGTTAATCCTCTTTACTATTATTTATGTATTTTACAACATTTTTGGTTATTACAAAGAGATCAAGAATATAGAGAATTAAATGTATTAGGTTTGGCAACATAGAAGACATTGGCATTCTACACATACACTGTTTCAATGTATTGTTTAGTGTACCAGTAAGTTTTTAGGAGTTGGCATAGAAAGTAGTGAAGATGATAAACAAAGAAAATACTTTATGAGAGCTTGTTTGGAAATGAAAGTAATGCATATATAATAGATACATTTGAGGTAAAATAAATGCTTTTTTTTAACTGTAGGGACTGGCACTTATTTGTGAGATAGGAGAAAGTGGACATCAGAAAGACAAAGACTGAAGATATAGTAGAAATGACTTTTTGCGGACATCAAGTTTCCAGAGAAAACCATAAGAAGGATGGTATCAAAACTACTGTGAAAGTTTTACCTGAAAAGGAAGAGGGACACCTCTTCTCATACTGCATAAAAGGAAAAGATGTTAGATATAAAAGTTGAAAATGAGGTGGGGAGGATAGGACAGAGTAGAAATACGAATAGTTATAATGTATGAAGGAGAATTTGAAGAGTATAGAGCATAAGTGGAGAAATGTAAGAGTGAAATACTTGTAACAAAGTGCATAAAAGAGAAGGATTTGAAGAGGAGATGGGAGTGTATACAATTGTGGAAAGAATGAAGCAGAGTATATATTAACAGAGGAGGGGATTGTGGAATGAGGTAGTTGGAGAGATGGATGAGGATGATGAGATGTGGATGGGCAAAAATCCATAAGAAAATGAAGAGAAAGTGAGGGGCAGAAAATGAAATCTGTACACAGAGATAGAGGAGAAAGAATAGAGAAAGAATGAAGAAAACAGGATAATGGATAAAGTGAATAATGAAAGATAAAGAGGATTGAGTATAGGTTTGAGTTTTGGAGGAGTGATAGACAAAAAAGAAGAAAGGAGAGGGGAAGATAGAAATGTTGAAATATGAAGAAGATAGAAATATGATGAAATATGAAGATTGAGGAGGGCAGCAGATGAAGCAGATCAAAAGATTAGTCACCAGAAAATATAGTTAGATGAATGGGAAGAAGATGCCCATTAAGTCTTTCATCCCAGTCTGAATTGGACAAAAAAGTGGAGTTTGATAAAGTAGGAATCTATGTGTAATGCCCATGTGTTTATTCTGAAGTACAGAATAAAGGAACTACAGAAGTTCAGAAGCATGATAAAGCCATTGGTTACCTTACACAGTAAATGATTCACTTTGGACCCAAGAGGGTGGCTCTGGAGGGAGACCTAGGTTCAAAACTGAGAATATTAAAGCTTGGCTCTATTTATGGATCCACAATTTATTCATCTAGTGACCTTTTGGAAGATACAAATTATCTGCTATCTCATTCTGATAATAATGTAGCTGCTGCCTGCCTTGCAGACACATGAAGAGTGCAAATTAGATAAGGTATAAAAGAGCACTTAAATTTTTTCAATAAGTATTATTCGAAAACATTATCATCATCATCATCATCATCATCATCATCATCATCATCATCATTATCATCATCATCATCATTATTTTGACCCTTGGAAATCTTATCCCGATTCCATGGAAAACTATAGATGGTCAGCTTTAGAAAAATCTGACAAAAGATTGCATAAGTATGTAAGTAGGGCAGTTTAGAATGAAACCTTCATCTTGGGACCTCAGGACAACCATAAAAATGCAGGCCAAAGTTCATTACTTGCTGCTTGCTGCAGCAGCACACATACTCAAATTAAAACAGTACAGAGAAGGTTAACAGAGCCCAGATCAGGATGATACATACGTTTGTGAAGTATTTTCCATTGTTTTCAGACATGTATATATAGGATACTTCATTTCTATTAATGACATTTATGCAGCAGATATGGGTAAACATGTTCATTGTTGTATAATATACAATGCAGTAAAAACAAGTTCCACCGATTATTTGAATAGGAGAGACAAGTACCTATTGAATTTAACTAGATTTTATCCCATTGACTTGAAACATTCATTCAACACATTTATGAGTGCTTATTAAGCTTAAGGCTTTGAGACATGTGCTGAGCTACAGCAATAAATAATACACATCTCATGCTCATAATGACCTTACAGTCTAGTACAGACATTGCGCACAGATAGCTGCAAAATAATATAAAATCCCTTAAACCAAGGGAGGTGTGAAATGCGATGGAATCATAGGGTGAGGAATATCCAAAATCACGTGAAGACCTCAAGGAAAGTTGTAAAAAGGAGCCAATTAATCCTGAATCTTGAATCTTGAAAGAGGTATCGGTAACTATCAAACAGGTGAGAGATGAGATGAGCTATAGGAGGGTATTTCAGGCAGAGGAAATAGATGCAGTAAAGATAGGTATAAGAATTGATGTCATGCATCAGAAAATTCATGTCTTTTGTTAGAGCTTTCATTTATTTATTCTTCCAAAAGTATTTCTAGAGAGCTTAATGAGACCTAAACAGTATTCTGGGTACTAGGGATAAAGTGGTGAGCAAAAATAGATGTGGTCTCTGCCCTCATATAACTTTCATTCTAGTGGGTAAAACAGTTAAGCCATAATGATAACACAGAATAAGTGCTATGATCAGAGAAGTACAGAGTGCTATGGAAGCATCTAGCAGGGACAATGAAGTGAGTCTGTGGGGAATATCCACAATGAATTTTAGAGGAAATCACTTTTATACTGAAACTTAAAAGACATGTGGAAATAAATTAGACTAAAAGATAGGGCAGGATTGTTCCAGAGAGAGTATAGCTGGTATGAAGTCCAGGGGGATGAGGTGGGGGAAGTGGTAATGATACACTAAAGAAATGAAAAGAAATTCAGTATGACTGGACCATAGAGTAATGCGCAGAGTAATGGGATGGAGAGTGATATTTATGAGCTACATTGGCATAAAAATGATAGGGGTCCGTTAAAGAGTTTATTGCAAGGGAATGGCACAGATATGCATTTTAGACAGATCACTATGGGAACAATGTGGAAGGTAGATTGGAAAAAGGCAAGGATGAAGATGAGCTATGTATATGAGCTATGATACTCTAACAATAATATTAATAACAACTATTTTGTGTTAAGCACCTACTATGTGCCACTTTATGTAAAACATCTCTAATCTTCACAAAAACTATTAAATATAGGCATTATTATTCCTATTGAACTGATCCAGAAAGTGAAGTTTGAAAAATAAAAATGATTTGCCCAAGATGATGCAATTATTAGGCAAATGAAGGTCTGTCTCAAGCCATTGCTTTTTCCACTAAAAAGATTTTGAAGAAGAATATGGATATACAATATGTAGCATTGGTGGTATTTGGTACCTGATTGGAAGTTGGTGAGGGTCGGGATGTTGTATGAGTGCTACCAGTAAGTAAAGAAGTCTCCTGGGGTAATAAAAGTATTAAGGGTTAAAAATTATAATAATCCAAGTATTAACATTTCTATTGAATGTGGAGAAATAAGTTTTTGGAAAATGGCAGTGATAAGGAGTAGTGGTAAATATAGCCAAATAGCATACCTATTTGGAAGGATTTCTGCATAATAGATGAAGGATAATAATCTGGAAATGATACAGAATATATTCATCCTGTACTTATAGGGAAGCATTATTGATTTTTTAAAAATGGAATAACATAATCAGATCATTTGTGTTACAATTTGCTGAACCCAAAATGTACAATAGTTTAAACCTGATAGAAGTGTAATTCTTGCTCCTTAGTTATAAAGCAGGTGTTCCTCTTTGGCAAGTGGCTCATTCCTAAGTAGTGTTTTAGGGACCCAAGCTCCTTTCATCTGGTGTCTCTCTCATATTCAATACATGGTTTCCAAGACCACTGTGCTTCTTCATATCAAGTAAGTAGAAGATGAAAGAGCAGTGAGGACTGTATGTGGGAGGTGTTTAAAATCTGGGTTTTGAGTGGCATACTTATTTCTACTGATAGTTCTTTGACTAGAATGAGGTCACATGGACATGCCTAACTGCAAGGGAGGCTGAGAAAAGCAATACTTCTATGTTCCCAAGTAAAAGTGAAAATGAATTTGGTGAATAGCTGACAGTTCTCTGCCAATTTCAGAGTTTTTTTATTATTATTAAAATGTCAGGTTGCACTCTGGAGAATCAGTTGGAAGCAGGGATACCAGTTAGTGGAACATTTTGTAATCCAGGAAAGGCTGTTCAGGGATGAAGCAAAGGCAGCAAAAATAAGAGTGGAGAAGAAAGTAGAGGCTTTCAAAAGAACTTGGTGTCCAACTACATATGGGATCATGAGGAAGAGGGAGTTCTGAGAATGTCCCTTACATGTTTTCTCTGGATACTGAGAAGATTGTGGTGCTATTATTTTATTTTTAAAAGCAATGTAGAAGAAGCAGCAGGTATTTTATAGAGAGGAAAGTGTGTTTAGAGAATCTACACTTATTTAGGATTTTCTATATGCCAGGTGATGTGCTAGGTACTTCACATGTATTTATTTCATTTCTCATGGCAGTGATTGTGCATTGTGCAATGCATGCAGCATTGTGATTAAGAAGGTAGGTTCTGCAGTAAGACTACTTCTGGTCCTTCATCTGTAAAATGTAATGAATCATAACAATGCCTGTCTCATAAGGCTTTTGTGGGGAGTAAATATGATAAGCCTTATGAATTGCTTCATATATATCTTGGTACATGTCCACTTTGGAGGTTTTTATTTTAATATCCACTTTTTTTATTAGTAACCTGAAGTTTCAGTAGCGCCAAAGTCAAACCACTAATAAGTGGCAGAGCTGGTACAGAAACCCAAGCCATTTTTAGGTTAAAGCAAACAATATTCCCTGCACTACATCCCACCACTTCCTCTAAGAAGGGAATGTAGGGGATATAAAGTTTAACAAATCTGAGGTGGACATGACAAGCTGCAGTTGGAAATTCAGGTCTGAAACTCAGAACTTTGATGCAATGAAATTTTATAAAATTGAATACATTGCACAAAGTGTCTTTTTGTGTTAAGCTACACAGTAATAGTATCCCACATTTAGCTGAAAATTAAAGAAATAACAACTCACTTCTCCATGATGTATCATTGAGATGAAAGTGGCATTTTCAAAGCAATTAAAAGAGGCTTACTGTCATATTTAGAACTTCATGCCTTCCTTTATTCTTTGTATGATTGGGTCTGTTTTGCTTATGTACTTGGGATGTTCCAAAGACAGATTATTTCAAAGATAAATTGCAGTAATGTTAGCAGCAAAGCTAGTCTCTTCCTAGTTAAGATGCAAATAGCTTGCACATGAATCTTTATTATAGAAATTGCCTCTGAAATGGCCAGGAACCAGGAAGGGCATTTGGGTCACACTGTTAGCTGTATAGGATTTAATGTAATCAAATCAACCAAGCGCCGATAGCTTTGTTTCACACAGTTCTTTTTTGTAATGGCTTTTGCTCTAGGGGATTCCACCTGTAGTTCCTCTTTCATTAAGCTAGAAACTGACTCACAAAACCACAGTTAGTGAGCCTCACTATAATGAACAGAAGTAAGAGCATAGAAGATATAGAGTGGCTCATTTTGGGCTTCGAGAAAGCTTACAATGAGGTGAGAAGCAAGTAATAGTACAAGTCCTCAGTCAATCACAAATTACACTGTGTACTCTGTGTGGTGATATCAACTCCTACCCTTGAAGAGCTCATCTCCTAGCAGGAAAGATAGGATACATCATTCACTGTACTATGAGGCATAATGGAATTTTCACAAAAAGCCAACAAAGTGCTGTGAACTAAAAAGTAAAGGTTTCATTATGACTTGGAAGCATGGGTCCAGATATGAGAGGGCTTTACAGGGGAACTGGCATTGAGCTGGAGGGAAGAAAGGAAGAATGTATTCCCAAGTGGTCAGCTTCAAGAGGAAAATCAGGGTCTTGAAATGACGAGAATTGCCTTTATTCTCAAAGGCAAGAAGCCGATCTCCAGACAGATTGAGTCTGTTTAAAAAGCTCATTCTAACACAAGGGTGAGACTGATTTACAGATCACTAGAAGAGTCTCTGTAGTTCTGAAGAACCAAGCCATTTTATTTTATTTATTAATTATTTTATTTTAGATGCTACTCCTAGACAGAGTGGAGACTGTATGTTATAGTGAAGTAAACTTTAGAGTAGGAATTAAAAACTCTGGGTAAGAGTCTCAACTTTGGCGCACATCAGCCTATAACCATGGACAAGGCATTTCTCCTCTCTGGGCCCCAATTTCTTCTGGGAAACAGGGCTGAAAATAACTGCTCTGTCTTGCAGAAATATTTATTAAGTCAAGAAGCATTTATTGCCTATCTCCTATGGGCCAACAACCATTGTAGGGATAAGATTACTTACAATGATAAATAGAGACACTTCTCTCAAGTTATCCACAGTCCTGTACACAAGACAGACACAGAAACAGATAATGATAATTCTGTCTGCTGTTAAAAATGATTAAAGAAAACAATTTACATAATAATAACAAACTGTTATTATTAACAGTTCATGAAGTGGACAGTTTCCTTTTGCAAAATTGAAAAATGCAGCAGAAGAAGAAAGCTTTCATATCATAAAGAATAAAGAACTAGGAAGAGAAAAATAGAAAATATCTGATTGGGTGGGACCACGTAGTCAACCTTGTTTGGGATGAAAAGGCCCAGAGTTGGCTTGGTGTTTGGAGATTGGCTGATTGGATATACAGTGTTTCTGGCCAACTAGAATATTTACAGATAACACAAAAGTTATTTAAGTTTCAGTTTGTTGATATGGCACCCCAAATAGAAGGAGCTCCATCTTGGGCCTAGAAAGTCATTTCAACAGTGCTAAGGACTGAGGTGTTTGCCCAAACTGCTCTGGGATTTCTGTGAGCTGGAGAACTCACTATGCCTATAGCACACATAAAAAGCATCATGGAATAGGTAATATTTAAGCAAGTACTTGAAGGAAATTTGTTGCACATATCAAGGGAAATGGCATTTCAGGTGTAAAAAAAAACAATATGTGCAAAGACAGAAACATGAGAGCTTTGGTGAAATCACATATATCTGCAGATGGTTCAGAGTGGGGAAAAGTGTGAATGTCAGAAAATGAGTCTGGAGCTACATGTCTGAAGTAATTGTTAAAACTTAGATGTGTTCCCTATAAAGGCTAAATGCACTGCTAAACCAGTGTCTTCCAATTAGGAGGCCTAAAGGTGTTCAATGTACTAAAGCCTTTTGCCTATATCTCAAGGATTTAATGGTAAGCCTGCAGACAATTGCCATTCTTATCATTAATGTGTTACTTGGTTTAGGTATTGGGTGGTGGTATATTTGAAATGGTTCATCCTCTACTGATAATGATTTAGTATTTTTACTAGATTTAGCTAGTAATGATTTAGTATTTTTTCTTTTTCATCATAAATTTCACATCCTGACCTTTATTCCATGGTCATGGAAACAGCCTGCCTAGAACCTCAACCACTTCTGAAGTGTTTTCTACCCTTTGGTTTTTAGAAAGGACATTCCTCAGAATTCAGAACAGATTATTCCATTTCTAAAAAGCCCAGGTGACATAATGCCTACAGTGGGGCTCATACTGAAATCCAAAGGCCTTTGTGCCCTACTAAATTTAAGCTTCTCCTTCCTTTATTCCTCTTACTGTGTTGACAGTCTCACTGAACAATGAGTGCATATACTCAATAAAATTTAGATCTTTAACTTAGGACTTCAGTTAGTTCAGAAACTTCTTTTCTCTAGAATTTTTTTCCTCTGTTATCCCTCTGCTTTAAAAAATTAATATTGTATATTCAAAAATCTAGAAATAATTTGATGGTTTTCTGTGAGGCAGTTGTTAACGACTGGGTGATTCATGTTGATTCATATTCATTTTATAATTTTTAAAACTTTTTAATTGAGGTATGACATGCATATTTTGAGGTGTACAGATGTTATGTGTATAGCTCCACAATGTTCTAAGTAAGAAATGTCTTCTAGATGTTGAAGTAGTAGAAAGGTAAACAAATGGGCAAGCAGCTTAGTAAAGTAAGAGATATTATCAAGATATGAAGGCCAGAACCTCATTTTCCAGAAGGATCACTTTCCCTGGGCCAAAGGCAAATGGGCACTGAGAACATAGATTCAATAACTTCTGAGTTGGAAATTTTTTCTTGTTGGGTTAATGCATGGGATACATTCCCATGTAAAAGCAAATGACTTATATGTGGTATTCCATCTAGCTCAGGAGACAAGATATATATACCAGAAAAAAATCCTAAAAATGCAAAGCACTGTATAATAAATATAAAACAAACACTGGCTATTGTGTCAATGATACATTAGAAAAAGAATCAGCAGAAGCATAGTAAGAATAATCTCTGATATATGTGCTCATTTTGAAAAAGTATTCCAATGGGATGAGATTACACACCAAATAACCAAGTCACAAATTTGTCTCAGTTCCAAAGGAGTAAAAAAGAAACTATTTACTCAGTGGCTTTAAGTCAATGGTAGGAATGCTTAATGAGATGCCATAGCTTAATCTTTGGAGTAAACATTTTCAAACTACCATGTTCAGCCCATTGTTTACCTCCTTATTTCATGCCCCCTTACCACTTTGAGATTCTGATATACATACCTTTTTCCAAAGGTAAAATTACAAAATTTTTTTAATGTTTATTTTTGAGAGAGAGAGATTGAGAGAGACAGAGACAGAGACAAGCAGAGAGAGGGGGAGACACAGAATCAGAAGCAGGCTCCAGGTTCCAAGCTGGCAGCACAGAGCCTGATGTGGGGCTCAAACCCACAAACAGTGAGCTGAAGTTGAATGCTAGGCCGATTGAACCACCCAGAGGCCCCAGAGGTAAAATTTATATTACCTATGGGTAGTGCATACTATAGGAAATAGATAAGATACTAAGAATCACTGGTGTTAGGATTCAGTGTAAAAGACATTAATCCAGTTATTGTACTCTGAATCTCAGTCCTTAGATATCTTGTCTCTCTTCATAATACTATCCAGTTTTAGAGCTTTAATTGGCATTTGTAAAATATAAGCTAACAAGTCACAGAAACAGAAAACTGAAATAACTTGCACATAGCTACTAAATGGGTAGCGTGAGTTGTAAATCTTATAAATCTGGATTTGGAATCTATATGTTTTTTAAAATTTATTATTTTTAATATAATTTATTGTCAAATTAGTTTCCATACAATACCCAGTGCTCATCCTAACAAGTGCCCTCCTCAATGCCCATCACCTACTTTCCCCTCTCCCTCACCCCCCAACAACCCTCAGTTTGTCCTCAGTATTTAAGAGTCTCTTATTATTTGCCTCCCTCTCTCTCTGTGACTTTTTTTTCCTTCCCCTCCCCCATAGTCTTCTGTTAAGAATCTATACTCTTTTTTTTTTTAATATTTATTTATTTTTGAGACAGAGACAGACAGAGCATGAGTCAGGGAGGGGCAGAGAGAGAGGGAGACACAGAATCCGAAGCAGGCTCCAGGCTCTGAGCTGTCAGCACAGAGCCCGACGCGGGGCTCGAACTCACAGACCGCGAGATCATGACCTGAGCCGAAGTCGGACGCTCAACCTACTGAGCCACCCAGGCTCCCCAGAATCTATCCTCTTAAAGGCTATACTATAGTGTCTCTCTTGCTTTTTTAACTTTATAAGAGCTCTTTTCTAAGTTTTGTTTACATATAATAAAATTTATGTTTTAAGTATACAATTCAATAATTTTTAGTAAATTTACAGAGTTGTGCAACTATATCCACCAACTAGATTTAGAATATTTCCACCACCTCTAAAAATTTCTCTAAAACTTTGCAGTCACCATCCATTCTCAACCTCAGCCCCAGGCAACTACTAATCTACTTCCCGTCTCTATAGATTTGCCTTTCCTGGGCACTTACTGTGAATGGAAACATACAGTATGTGACTTTTTTGTGTCTGCTACTTTCACTTGGCATAATATACTTGAGAGTCAACCATTCTGTTGTCCTTATTCCTTTTCATTAATGACTAATATTCTTTTGTGCAAATATACCACATTTTATTCATTCATTATTTGATAGGCTGTTTCTACCTTTTGGCTTTCATAAATAATTCTGCTGTGAACAGGTCTTTCTGTGGACATATATTTTCATTTATCTTAGATAATGGAGAATTAGAGTGGAACCACAGGCTTTTTTATAGGAAGAATATGTTTAACTTTTTAAGAAAAGCCAAAATATTTTCCAAAGTGTGGTTTAGCATTATACATTTCCACCAGTGATTTATGAGGTTCCACTTTTTTCTTTCTTTTTTTTTATTTTATAGTAGTTTATTTTCTTTTTTTGTGTGTGTTTTATTTATTTATTTTATTTATTTTTTTTATTTTTTATTTTTTTTCATTTATAATAGTTTATTTTCAAATTGGTTTACATATAACACCCAGTGTTCATCCCAACATGTGCCCTTTTTAATGCCCACCACCCCCTCTCCCCCCTCCCTCATCCCCCTTACCCTCAGTTTTTTTCTTAGTCTTTGAGAGTCTCTTATGTTTTATCTCCCTCCCTCTCTGTGTCTTTTTTTCCTTTCCCCTCTTCCCGTCCCCCTGGTTTTTGCTTAGTCTCACAAAGTCCACCTATTCGTGGAAACATATGGTATCTGTCTTTTCTGACTGACTTATTTCACTTAACATAATACCCTCCAGTTCCATCCATCTGGCTACACATGGCCAGATTTCATTTTTTCCCATTGCCACGTAGTAGTCCATTGTATATAAGTACCATAACTTCTTTATCCATTCGTCAGTTGATGGGCACTTGGTCTCTTTCCATGATTTGGCTATTGTCGAAAGTGCTGCTATGAACATTGGGGTACACGTGCTCCTATGCATCAGCATTCCTGTGTCTCTTGGGTAGATTCCTAGCAGGGCTATTGCTGGATCATAGGGTAGCTCTATTTTCATTTTTTTGAGGAACCTCCACACCGTTTTCCAGAGTGGCTGCACCAGTTTGCATTCCCACCAACAGTGTAGGAGGGTGCCTACTTCTCCACATCCTCGCCAGCATCTATAGTTTCCTGATTTGTTCATTTTAGCCACTCTGACTGGTGTGAGGTGGTATCTCAGTGTAGTTTTGATTTGTATTTCCCTGATGCTGAGTGACATTGAGCATTGTTTCATGTGTCTGTTGGCCATCTGAATGTCCTCTTTGGAGAAGTGTCTATTCATATCTTCCGCCCATTTCTTCACTGGGTTGTTTGTTTTTCGGGTTTGGAGTTTGGTAAGTTCTTTATAAATTTTAGATATTAGTCCTTTATCCGATATGTCATTTGCGATGATCTTTTCCCATTCCGTTGGTTGCCTATTCGTTTTGTTGGTTGTTTCTTTTGCTGTGCAGAAGCTTTTTATCTTGATGAGGTCCCAATAGTTCATCTTTGCTTCTAATTCCCTTGCCTTTGGAGACGTGTCGAGAAAGAAATCGGTGCGTCTTAGGTCAAAGAGGCTTTTTCCTGTTTTCTCCTCTAGGATTTTGACGGTTTCCTGTCTCACATTCAGATCTTTTATCCATTTAGAATTTATTTTTGTGAGTGGTGTAAGAAAGTGGTCTAGTTTCATTCTTTTGCATGTTGCTGTCCAATTCTCCCAGCACCATTTGTTAAAGAGGCTGTCTTTTTTCCATTGGATACATTTTCCCGCTTTGTCAAAGATTAGTTGGCCATATGCTTGCGGGTCCATTTCTGAGTTTTCTATTCTATTCCATTGGTCTATGTGTCTGTTTTTGTGCCAATACCATACAGTCTTGATGACCACCGCTTTGTAGTAGAGGTTAAAGTCTGGGATTGTGATGCCTCCCGCCTTGGTTTTATTCTTCAGTATTATTTTGGCTATTCGAGGTCTTTTGTGGTTCCATACAAATTTTAGGATTGTTTGCTCTAGCTTTGAGAAGAATGCTGGTGCAATTTTGATTGGGATTGCATTGAATGTGTAGATTTCTTTGGGTAGTATTGCCATTTTGACGATATTTATTCTTCCAATCTATGAACATGGAATGTTTTTCCATTTCCTTGTGTCTTCCTCAATTTCCTTCATAAGTTTTTTATAGTTTTCAGTGTAGAGGTCTTTCACATCTTTGGTTAGGTTTATTCCTAAGTATTTTATGGTTTTTGGTGCAATTGTGAAAGGGATTAGCTTCTTTATGTCTCTTTCTGCTGCTTCATTGTTGGTGTATAGAAATGCCACCGATTTCTGTACATTGATTTTGTATCCTGCAACTTTGCTGAAATCATGAATCAGTTCTAGTAGGCTTTTGGTGGATTCTGTCGGGTTTTCCATGTAAAGTATCATGTCATCTGCAAAAAGTGAAAGTTTGACTTCCTCCTTGCCAATCTTGATGCCTTTTATTTTGTTTTGTTGTCTGATTGCTGATGCTAAGACTTCCAGCACTATGTTAAATAGCAGTGGCGAGAGTGGACACCCCTGTCGTGTTCCTGATCTCAGGGGGAAGGCTTTCAATTTTTCCCCATTGAGGATGATATTAGCTGTGGGCTTTTCATATATCGCTTTTATGATGTTTAAGTATGTTCCTTCTATCCCGACTTTCTCGAGAGTTTTTATTAAGAAAGGATGCTGTATTTTGTCAAATGCTTTTTCTGCATCTATTGACAGGATCATATGGTTCTTATCTTTTCTTTTGTTGATGTGATGTATCACGTTGATTGATTTGCGAATATTGAACCAGCCCTGCAACCCAGGGATGAATCCTACTTGATCATGGTGGATAATTCTCTTTATATGCCGTTGGATTCGATTTGCTAGTATCTTGTTGAGAATTTCTGCATCCATATTCATCAGGGATATTGGCCTGTAATTTTCTTTCTTTGCTGGGTCTCTATCTGGTTTGGGAATCAAAGTGATGCTGGCTTCATAGAATGAGTCTGGGAGTTTTCCTTCCGTTTCAATTTTTTGGAACAGCTTGAGGAGGATAGGAATTAACTCTGTTTTAAATGTCTGGCAAAATTCCGCAGGAAAGCCATCTGGTCCAGGGCTTTTATTTGCTAGGAGGTTTTTAATAACTGATTCTATTTCTTCACTAGTTATGGGTCTGTTCAAATTTTCTATTTCTTCTCGTTTGAGTTTTGGTAGCTTGTGGCTATTTAGGAAGCTGTCCATTTCTTCCAGATTGCCAAGTTTGGTGGCATATAATTTTTCATAGTATTCTCTGATGATTGCTTGTATCTCTGAGGGATTGGTTGTAATTTCTCCCTTTTCATTCACGAATTTATCTATTTGAGTTCTCTCTCTTTTCTTTTTGAGAAGCCTGGCTAGAGGTTTGTCTATTTTGTTTATTTTTTCAAAGAACCAGCTTTTGGTTTCATTGATCTGTTCCACTACCTTTTCTGTCTCCATATGGTTAATTTGTGCCCTGATCTTTGTTATTTCTCTCTTTCTGCTGGGCTTGGGTTGTTTTAGTTGATCTGCTTCTAGTTCTTTTAGGCGTGCTGTTAGAATTTGTGTTATCGATTTTTCTTGTTTCTTGAGATGGGCCTGGATTGCAATATATTTCCCTCTCAGGACTGCCTTTGCTGCGTCCCAGAGCGTTTGGATTGTTGTATTTTCATTTTCATTTGTTTCCATGTATTTTTTAATTTCTTCTCTGATGGCTTGGTTGACCCAGTCATCTTTTAGTAGGTTATTTCTTAGCCGCCATGTTCTTGGATATTTTCCAGGCTTTCTCCTGTGGTTGATTTCAAGTTTCAAAGCATTGTGGTCTGACAGTATACACGGTATGATCTCAATTCTTTTATATTTATTCAGAGTTTCCCTGTGCCCCAGAATGTGGTCTATCTTGGAAAATATACCGTGTGCAGTTGAGAAGAACATAAATTCCTTTGCTTCTGGATGAAGGACCCTAAAGATGTCTGTGAGGCCCATCTGTTCTAATGTGTCGTTCAGGGCTATTGTTTCTGCGGAGATTTTCTGTTTTGTGGATCTATCCAATGCTGAGAGTAGAGTGTTGAGATCCCCTACTATTAGGACTTTTTATCGATGAGGTTGCTAATGTTTGTAATTAGTTGTTTCACAAATTTGGGTGCCCCCGAATTCGGTGCGTAGATATTTACAATTGTTAGCTCTTCCTGCTGGATAGTCCCTGAGACTATTATATAATGTCCTTCTTCATCTCTTATTACATCATTCATTTTAAAGTCTAATTTGTCTGATATAAGTGTGGCTACTCCGGCTTTCTTCTGACTTCCAGTAGCATGGTAGATAGTTCTCCATCCCCTCACTTTCAATCTGACGGTGCCTTCAGGTTTAAGATGAGTTTCTTGAAGACAGCAAATAGATGGGTCTTGTTTTTTAATCCATTCTGTTATCCTGTGTCTTTTGATTGGCACATTTAGTCCATTTACATTCAGTGTTAATATTGAAAAATATGGGCTTACAGTCACTGTATTATCTGTAAGTTTCATGTTTGTAAGGCTGACCCTGGCAGTTTGTGTTCTTTGCAACCTTGTCTTCATAGAATGCCCCTCAGCATCTCTTGCAGTGCTGGCTTATTTGTGGTAAATTCTTTCAGTTTTTGTTTGTTGGGAAAAACCCTGATCTCTCCTTCTATTCTGAATGACAGGCTAGCCGGATACAGAATTCTTGGTTGCATGTCCTTCTTGCTCATCACATTGTAGATATCCTGCCATTCCTTTCTGGCTTGCCAAGTTTCCTGTAGATAAGTCTGCTACTACCCTTATAGGTCTCCCTTTGTATGTTAGGGTTCTTTTGTTCCTATCTGCTTTCAGGATTCTCTCCCTATCTTTGTATTTTGCCAGCTTCACTATGATGTGCCGTGCAGAAGGTCTATTCAAGTTACGTCTGAGGGGAGTTCTCTGTGCCTCTTGGATTTCCATGCCCATTTCCTCCCTCATGTTGAGGAAGTTCTCAGTAATGATTTGTTCAAGAACCCCTTCGACTCCTTTCTCTCTCTCTTCTTCCTCTGGAACTCCTATGATACGGATATTGTTTCTTTTGAGTGCATCGCTCAGCTCTCGAATTCTCCTTTCCTGTTCCTGGATCAGCTTCTCTCTCTTTTTATCTGCTTCCTCTTTTTCAATGATTTTGTCTTCTAATGCACTAACTCTTTCCTCTACCTCTTCAATCCGTGCTGTGGCTGCTTCCAGTTTCCCCTGTATTTCTTCCAATATCTTCTTTAATTCTTCCTGACCGTTTTTTAGGTCCTTGAACTCTGCCGCGCGGGACCCCTTGCATTCATCTAAGCTTTTTTCAAGGCCAGCGATTAGTTTTATGATTATCATTCTATATTCAAGTTCTGTTATGTTGCTTATATCTGTTTTCATTAATTCTTGAGCTGTCACTGCTTCTTGTAGACTCTTTTGAGGAGAATTCTTCCGTCTCATCATTTTGGCTGGATGTGTTATGGGTTGTTTCTTGAAGTTGCCCTGGAAAGGAAAACTGACAGACACACAGAACACAGAAATACTCAAACGTACCGACAAATGGTCCAGCCAAGCAGTTCACAACAGAAAAAAATAACAAGTGATTCTCTGAGGGCAATGTCCTGAAGTAACAGCTACACGTTAAGGACAGGGTATGTAGTGTGCTGGTGGCAGACCATATATAGACAGAATAATGACTGGTGCAGGGAGAAGAAGGAAATGGACTTTGCCCAGGTAGAGCGACTAAAGGGTTTAATCCAGACTGTTAGAAATCAGAATAAGGACAGGTGCGAGGGAAAAGGAATAAAGATCGATGTCGTCTAGATGAACTTATACGGCCTGGTTATTCCAGAAAAAGGGCTAGGGAAGTAAAGAAGAGGTTGTAGGACATGTCCTCAAAGAGTGGGTTAAAAAAAAAACAAAAAACAAAAAACAAAAAAAATGATTAAGCCAGTCAGTACCCTGGATGACCAGCTCAGGGATGGGGATTGGTAGGAATGTGAAAGGGAGGGATAAATTTAAAAAGAAGAAATGACTGGCGTTACTCCAGGCAGCAATCTCCACTTGGATCAGTAGCTCCTGCTGATAGTTTGGGAGGGGCGTGGTTTAGTGTAGGCGGGTCCGGCCTCCACTGCTGCAGAGATGGCTTCTGGGGTGACTTTCTGGCTTGTGAGACAACAATGGCGTCTCTCCAGACCTGCGCCACCAGTCCTGGAGGCTTTATTCGCCCCTTTATTTCTGTTCTGTCTCCACCGCCAACGCCGGCCTAGTGTGGTTTACTGGAGCCGCTGCCTGGGGCTGCCTGGGTCCCTGCTGCCAGTCCCGGCGGCGGTGTGCGTGCCCGGAGGCGCTGGGCAAGGGTGGCGCGGTGACGCAGCCGTCTGCTACCCCCCGATTTGGCTATAACTGTGCGGGGGTTAGAGGTGCTCCGCAGGAGCCGCCGCCTGGGTCCCCGCTGCCTTTCCCGGCAGCGCGCGCGCCCCGGAGGCACTGGGCGAGGGTGGCGCGGTGAGGCGGCTGTCTGCCACCCCTGATTTCGTTATAATTGTGCCGGGGTTAGAGGTGCTCGGCTGGTAGCGCCACCTGCGTCCCCGCTGCCAGTCCCCCCCGGCGCGCGCGTCCCAGTGGCTCTGGCCGGGGTTGGTGCGGTCCCAGCAGCGCGCGGGTAGTGCTGCTTCTTGCCACTGAACTTCTCTTCAAATCCCTGCATCTAGGGGCTGGATGGTAGCGGTCTCACCCGCTCCGGCCCTCTCGTTCAGATGTTGTTGGATCGGCACTTTCCCAGCTATCTCCGAAGACGCTCACCCTCCCCTCAGCTCAACTTCCCCAGTTCCAGTTGATTTTATCCGACCCAGATTAAACTCACAGTTTAGTTGGGCCGTGTCTGTTTTCGCCTTTGTTTCTTGTCAGCTGTAGCACCTTTTCCCCCCGATTTTTGGAGTTGAGAGAGACAATGGTCAGTCGTCCCCCTTTAAAAGGCAAGCGAAATACTGGAGCCCCCTACTCCTCCACCATGTTGCCCCCTCCTCTTTATACACATTTTCTTAATCACTTGTTGATGGACACTTAGATTGCTTCCATGTCTTAGCTATTGTGGATAATGCTGTAATGAATATGGGAGGGCAGATATCTGTTTGAAATCCTGACTTAAGTAACTTTGGATATGTATTTCCAAAAGTGGGATTGCTTGATTTTATGGTAATTGTATTTTTAATTTTTTAAAGAATCGTTATCATACTCTTTTCCATAGTGACTGTATCAATTTACATTCCTACCAGCAGTGCACAAGGGTTGCCTTTTCTCCAAATCCCCATCAATACTTATTATCTCTTGCCTTTTTTGATAATAGCCTATCCAACAGGTGTGAGGTGATATTTCATTGTGGTTTTCATTCGCATTTCCCTGATGATTAGTGATGTTGAGCACCTCTTTATATCCCTGTGTCCATTCGTATGTCTTCTTTGGAGTAATGTCTATTCAGGTCCTTTTATCAATTAACAATACCATATTGTATACTTAAAACTTTGCCAAGTGGACAGATCTTATGTTAAATGTTATAGCCTCACAAAGTAATAATAATAATAATAATAATAATAATAATAATAATAATAATAATAATAATAAAGTAGAAGGAAACTTTTGGAGGGGATGGATATGTTTGTGGAATGAATTATAGAGATTAGTATATTAGCTTGAGTATAGCCAGGGTGATTTCTGCTGCATAAAATCTTGAAAGGGTCTTGAAAGTTGTAGCAAGGTGAAAAGAAGGAAGAAGGGAACACAGCATGACATGGGATATCAGAGAGCTTTAGGATATGTTTAAGAACCAATGAACAGGAGGCATCACAATCCCAGACTTTAACCTTTACTACAAAATGGTTATTATCAAGACAGCATGGTATTGGCACAAGAACAGACAGACACATAGACCAATGGAATAGAATAGAGGACCCAGAAATGGGCCCACAAGCATATGGCCAACTAATCTTTGACAAAGCAGGAAAGAATATCCAATGGAAAAAAGACAGCCTCTTTAACAAATGGTGCTGGGAGAAGTGGACAGCAACATGCAGAAGAATGAAACTAGACCACTTTGTTTCACCACTCACAAAAATACACTCAAAATAGATGAAGGACCTGAATGTGATACAGGAATCCATCAAAATCCTAGAGGAGAAAGCAGGAACAAACCTTTTTGACCTGAGCCACAGCAATTTCCTATGTGATACATTTTCAAAGGCGAGGGAATTAAAAGCAAAAATGAACTATAGAGACCTCATCAAGATAAAAAGCTTCTGCTTGGCAAAGGAAAAAACCAACAAAACTAATAGACAACCGATGGGATGGGAAAGGATAATTGCAAATGACATATCAGATGAAGGACTAGTATCTAAAATCTGTAAAGAACTTACCAAACTCCACACTTGAAAACGAATAGTCCCGTGAAGAAATGGGCACAAGATATGAATAGACACTTCTCCAATGACATCCAGATGGCCAACAGACACATGAAACGATGCTCAATGTCACTCATCATCAGGGAAACACAAATCAAAACCACACTGAGATACCGCCTCACACCAGTTAGGGTAGCTAAAATGAATAAATCAGGAAACTATAGATGCTGGCGAGGATGTGGAGAAGCAGGCACCCTCCTACACTGTTGGTGGGAATGCAAATTAGTGCAGCAGCTCTGGAAAACAGTGTGGAAGTTCCTCAAAAAAATGCAAATAGAACTACCCTATGACCCAGCAAAAGCACTGCTAGGAATCTACCCAAGAGACACAGGAGTGCTGATGCATAGGGGCAGGTGTACCCCAATGTTCATAGCAGCACTTTCGATAATAGCCAAATCATGGAAAGAGACTAAGTGTCCATCAACTGACCAATGGATAAAGAAGATGTGGTATATATATATACAATGGAATACTACATGGCAATGAGAAAGAATGAAATCTGGCCATGTGTGGCAACACGGATGGAACTGGATGGTACTATGCTGAGTGAAATAAGTCAGTCGGAGAAAGACAGATACCATATGTTTCCATGCATAGGTGGATTTTGAGAGACTTAGCAGAAAACCATGGGGGAGGGGAAGAGGGGAAAGGAAACAAGCCACAGAGAGGGAGGGAGACAAAACATAAGAGACTCTCAAAGACTAAAATCAAACTGAGGGATGAGGGGGGTGTGGGAGGGGGGAGAGTGGGTGATGGGCACCGAGGAGGGCACTTGTTGGGATGAGCACTGAGCAATGTATGGAAAACAATTTGACAATAAATTATTTTAAAAAATAAAAGAAAAGAACCAGTGAAAAGAGCACAGCATAATCTGGCTTGTGAAGTACTCTGCCCTCACCAACATCTACTTTCTCCACTCTGCTCTGTGCCTAGGTAGGATGGGTAAGAAGTGTATGGGAATGAAAATAGAAATATTATAAATCATTTCCACTCCTAATCAGATATCAGTGCCCTTTGCATCTTGCTTTTATAATCTGTTTGTTGTGGTCTTATTTGCCATGTCCCAGGACTGCTGGGTAGACAAAGTAATTTCCCCTTGGCATTACTCATAAAAGACAGTGTCTTGGAAATACTAATATAAATGGAAAGAAGGAACACACTTTTCTTTATTAAACCGCCATGGAATATTTTAAGTATCCAACACAAGGAACAAGTTTCTCAGTGAAATAATTTTTGTGTGTGTCAGATCCTTTGAATTATGAAACCTCCTTTATGCCTTGAGAATAAAGAATGTATTGATGGGTTATTGCAGACTGACTTGAAAATTAAGCTTTTGTCCAAGACACATGAAAAATTTTGTAAATATTAAATGCATTAGTTATATCTTCAAGGATACTTGCCATCTAGTTTCAACCTCTTACTGTTTTCATGGGAGAACTAAAATAATAGATGGATAAGTATTTGTTGAAGAGCATACATTTAGTTTCTAACTTTTAGTCTCGAATACTTGCTGACACACACCTGAGCAGGTTTGCTTAAGTTAGCCCGCTCTAAGCAATATCTACTATTGCTCTTCTGATCATTGGTGAAGTGTTACACATTCATCAGGTTTAACAGTTAGCTAGGATTGGAAATGCTGGCCAGTTGGCCACCTAGAACTCAAGAAGATGGCATAGATTGAATCCAGTATAACCAGGAGATATACAGATTAGTTAGAAATAACTCATCAGAGCTAGGCTCCAAAGAACTCTGACTTTATGCTCCGTAGGTCCCATTTCTACATGGGAGGCTACTACCAAGGTCAAGGAAAGTTGTGGCTCAAAATTCTTATTTTTTTTTAATTTTGTTTAAATTTACATCCAAGTTAGTTACCATATAGTGAAGCAGTGATTTGAAGAGTAGGTTCCTTAATGCACCTTCACATTTAGCTCATCCCCTCTCCCACAATCCCTCCTGTAACTCTCTGTTTGTTCTCCGTATTTAAGAGTATCTTAATTTTTTGTCCCCTTCCCTGTTTTTATATTATTTTTGCTTCCCTTCCTTTATGTTCATCTGCTTTGTATCTTAAATTCTTCATATGAGTGAAGTTATATGATATTTGTATTTCTCTGACTAATATCACATAGCATGATACTTTCTAGTTCTATCCACATAGTTTCAAACGGCAAGATTTCATTCTTTTTGATTGCCAAGTAATATTCCATTGCGTATATATACCACATATTTATCCATTCACCCATCGATGGACATTTGGGCTCTTTCCATACCTTGACTATTGTTGATAGTGCTGTTATAGATTTTGGGGTGCATGTGTCCCTTCAAAGCCGCATATCTGTATCCCTTGGAAAAATATCTAGTAGTGCAATGGCTGGATCATAGGGTATTTCTATTTTTAATTTTTTGAGGAGGATGAGGGGAGGGGCCACCATGGCAGAGGAGTAGGTGGACCTGGTATTCCCAGTGTCTTTCAAACTAAGAAGGATTGAAACTAAAGGACTCTCAACCCCAAGAGTCTGGGAGGATAGGTGTTGCAATCTACAAGTAATGGAAAGCGAAACCCAGAAAAAGCCCAAGGAAACGGCAACGTCAATAAACAATCCAAAACACTCCTAGCCAAAATGACAAAACGGAAGAATTCTCCTCAAAACAAACTACAGGAAGTAGTGAAAGCTCAAGAATTGATGAAAACAGATATAAGTAACATAACAGAACATGAATATAGAATGATAATCATAAAACTAATCGCTGGGCTTGAAAAAAGAATAGAAGAATGCAAGGGGCCCCTCGGTGCAGTGATCGGGACCTTAAAAACGGTCAGGAGGAATTAAAAAATGCTTTAAATGAGGTGCAAAACAAATTGGAGGCACTCTAAGCGTGAATTGAAGAGGCAGGAGAGAGAATAGGTGAATTAGAAGTTAAATTATGGAAAAAGAGGGAGCAGAGAAAGAGAGAAGCTGATTCAGGAACACGAAAGGAAAATTCGAGAGCTGAGCGATGAAATCAAATGAAACAATATCCGCTTCATAGGAATTCCAGAGGAAGGAGAGAGAGAGAAAGGAGTCGAAGGGGTACTTGAACAAATCATTGCTGAGAACTGCCCCAACATGAGGAAAGAAACAGGCATGGAAATCCAAGATAACTTGAATAGACCTTTGCACGACACATCATAGAGAAACTGGCAAAATATAAGGACAGAGAGAGAGTTCTGAAAGCAGCTAGGGAAAAACGGGCCTTAGCATACAAAGGTAGACACATAAGGTTTGTAGCAGACTTATCTACAGACACTTGGCAGACCAGAAAGGAATGGCAGGATACCTTCAATGTGATTAACAGGAAGGATATGCAACCAGTAATCCTTTATCCAGCCAGCCGGTCATCCAGAATAGAAGGAGAGATCAAGGTTTTCTCAAAAAAATAAAAACTGAAGGAATTCATCAAAAATAAACCAGCACTACAAGAGATCCTGAAGAGCACTGTATGAAGGAAAGGTTCCAAAGAACAAAAACTACCAGAGACATCCTTACAAGCATGAAACCTACTGAAAACACAGCAACTCTAAACCCATATTTTTCAATACTAACACTGAATGTAAATGGACTAAATGCTCCAATCAAAGACATAGGGGAACAGAATGGATTCAAAAATAAGACCGATCTATTTGCTGTCTTTAAGAGACTCATTTTATACCTGAGGACACCTTCAGATTGAAAGTCAAGGGGTGGAGAAATACCTACCATGCTACTAGTAGTCAAAAGAAATCTGGAGTAGCCACACTTATATTGAACAAATCAGACTTTAAAGTAAAAGATGTAATAAGAGATGAAAAGGATATTATATAATAATCACAGGGACTATCCAGCAGGAAGAGCTAACAATTATAAATATCTATGTGCCGAATTCGGGGGCACCCAAATTTGTAAAACAATTAATTGCAAACATAAGAAACCTTATCGATAAAAATGTCCTAAATGTAGGGGAACTTAACACTCCACTCTCAGCATTGGATAGATGCACTAAACAGAGAATCACCAGAGAAACAATGGCCCTGGACAGCACATCGAAACAGATGGGCCTAACTGACATCTTCAGGGCCTGTCAACCAGAAGCAAAGGTATTTACATTTTCAACTGCACACGGTACATTTTCCAACATAGACCACATTCTTGGGCATAAAGAAAATCTTAATAAATATAAAAGAATTGAGATCATACCATGCACACTTTCAGACCACAATGCTTTGAAACTTGAAATCAACCACAGGAAAAAGTCTGAAAAATCCCCCAAAAACATGGAGGCTAAGGAACAACCTCCTAAAAGACGAGTGGGTCAACCAAGCGTTCAGAGAAAAAATTAGAAAATACATGGAAACAAACAAAAATGAAAATACAACAATCCAAATGCTTTGAGACGCGGCAAAGGCAGTCCTGAGAGGGAAATATATTGCAATCCAGGCCCATCTCAAGAAACAAGAAAAATTACTAACACAAATTCTAACAGCACGCCTAAAGGAAGTAGAAGCAGAACAGCGAAGACAGCAAAAACCCAGAAGAAAGAGAGAAATAACAAAAATCAGGGCAGAAATTAATCATATGGAAACAGGAAAAGTAGTGGAACAGATCAATGAAACCAAGAGCTAGTTCTTTGAAAAATAAACAAAATAGACAAACATCTAGACAGGCTTCTCAGAAAGAAAAGAGAGAGAACCCAAATAGATAAAATCACGAAAGAAAAGGGAGTGATTACAACCAATCCCTAGGAAATACAGGCAATTGTCAGAAAATTCTATGAAAAATCATATTCCACCAAACTCGACAACCTGGAAGAAATGGACAAATTCCTAAATAACCACACGCTACTCAAATGGGAAGAATTAGAAAACTTGAACAGACCCATAACTAGTAAAGAAATTGAATCAGTTATCAAAAATCTCCCAACAAAAAAGTCCCTGATCCAGATGGCTTCCCTGGGGAATTTCACCAGACATTTAAAACAGTTAATACCTGTCCTCCTCAAGCTGTTCAAAAAATTGAAACGGAAGAAAAACTCCTGGACTCATTCTATGAAGCCAGCATCACTTTGATTCCCAAACCAAATAGAGACCCAGCAAAAAAAGGGAACTACAGGCCAATATCCTTTACGAATATGGATGCAAAAATTCTCAACAAGATAATAGCAAATAGAATCCAACGGCATATAAAAAGAATTATTCCCCATGATCAGGTGGGATTCATCACTGGGTTGCAGGGCTTGTTCAATATTCGCAAATCAATCAACGTGATACATCACATTAACAAAAGAAAAGATAAGAACCGTATGATCCTGTCAATAGATGCAGAAAAAGCATTTGACAAAATACAGCACCCTTTCCTAATAAAAACCCTCGAGAAAGTAGGAACGTACTAAAAGCCGTTTATGAAAAGCATACAGCTAATATCATCCTCAATGGGGAAAAACTGAGAGCCTTCTCTCTGAGGTCAGGAACACGACGGAGGTGTCCACTCTCACCACTGCTATTTAACATAGTGTTGGAGGTCCTATCATCAGCAATTAGACAACAAAGCAAAATAAAAGGCATCAAGATTGGCAAGGAGGAAGTCAAACTTTCACTTTTTGCAGATGACATGATACTTTATATGGAAAACGCTACAGAATCCACCAAAGCCTACTAGAACTGATCCATGATTTCAGCAAAGTTGCAGGAAATAAATTCAATGTACAGAAATCAGTGGCATTTCTATACACCAACAATGAAGCAGCAGAAAGGGAAATAAAGAAGCTAGTTCCATTCAGAATTGTACCAAAAACCATAAAATACCTGGAAATAAACCTAACCAAAATGTAAAAGATCTCTTTGCTGAAAACTATAAAAAGTATGAAGGAAATTGAGGAAAACACAAGGAAATGGAAAAACATCCCATGCTCATGGATTGGAAGAATAAATATTGTTAAAATGGCAATACTACCCAAAGCAATCTACACATTCAATGCAATCCCAATCAAAATTGCACCAGCATTCTTCTCAAAGCTAGAGCAAACAATCCTAAAATTTGTATGGAACCACAAAGGACCCGAATAGCCAAAGTAATACTGAAGAACAAAAACAAGGCGGGAGGCATCAGAATCCCAGACTTTAACCTCTACCACAAAGCGGTAGTCATAAAGACAGTATGGTATTGGCACAAAAACAGACACATAGACTAATGGAATAGAATAGAAAACTCAGAAATGGACCTGCAAGCAAATGGCCAATTAATTTTTGACAAAGCTGGAAAGAGTATCCAATGGAAAAAAGACAGCCTCTTTAATAAATGGTGCTGTGAGAACTGGACAGCAACATGAAAAAGAATGAAACTAGACTACTTCCTTATACCACTCACAAAAATAAACTCTAAATGGATGAGAGATCTGAATGTGAGACAGGAAACCATCAAAATCCTAGAGGAGAAAGCAGGAAAAGCCTCTTTGACCGAAGACGCACCAAATTCCTACTCGACACATCTCCAAAGGCAAGGGAATTAAAAGAAAAAATGAACTACTGGGACCTCATTAAGATAAAAAGCTTCTGCATGGCAAAAGAAACAACCAATAAAAAGGATAGGCAACCAACGGAATGGGAAAAGATAATCCCAAATGACATATCAGATAAAGGACTAGTATCTAAAATCTGTAAAGAACTTACCAAACTCCACACCCAAGAAACGAAAAATTCAGTGAAGAAATGGGTGGAAGGTATGAATAGACACTTTTCCAAAGAAGACCTCCAGATGGTCAAATACACATGAAACGATGCTCAATGTCACTCATCATCAGGGAAATACAAATCAAAACCACACTGAGATATCACCTCACACCAGTCAGAGTGGCGAAAATGAACAAATCAGGAAACTATAGATGCTGGCAAGGATGTGGAGAAACAGGCACCCTCCTACACTGTTGGTGGGAATGCAAACTGGTGCATCCGCTCTGGAGAACTGTGTGGAAGTTCAACAAAAAAATGCAAATAGTACTACCCTATGACCCAGCAATAACACTGGTAGGAATCTACCCAAGAGATACAGGACTGCTGATGTATAGGGGCACGGGTACTCCGATGTTTATAGCAGCACTTTCAACAATAGCCAAATCATGGAAGGAGACTAAGTTTCCATCAACATGTGAATGGATAAAGAAGAAGTGGTATATATATATACAATTAAATGCTACGCAGCAATGAGAAAGAATGAAATCTGGCCATGTGTGGCAACATGGATGGAACTGGAGGGTATTATGCTGAGTGAAATAAGTCATGTAGGAAAGACAGATGCCATATATTTCCACGCAAAGGTGGACTTTGCGACCCTTAACAGAAAACAAGGGTGGAGGGGAAGAGAGGAAAGGAAAAAAGCCACAGAGAGGGAGGGAGACAAAACATAAGAGACTCTTAAATACTAAGAACAAACCGAGGGTTGAGCGGGATATGGGAGGGGGGAGAGTGGGTGATGTGTACTGAGCAGGGAATAGGTTGGCCTGAGCGCTAGGTGTTCTTATATGGAAACCATCTGACAATAAAAAATAATAATAATAATAATAATAATTTTTTTAGGGACCTCCATCTGTTTTCCAGAGTAGCTGCATTAGTTTGCATTCCCACCAATAGTACAAAAGAGATCCTCTTTCTCCACATCTTTGCCAGCATCTATTGTTGCCTGAGTTATTAATGGTAGCCGTTCTCACTGGTGTGAGGTGGTATTTCGTTGAGGTTTTGATTTGTATTTCCCTGATGATGAGTGACGTTGAGCATCTTTTCATGTGTTGGTTGGCCAGCTGGATGTCTTCTTTGGAGAAGTGTCTGTTCATGTGTTTGGCCCATTTCTTCACTAGATTATTTGTTTTTTGGGTGTTGAGTTTGGTAAGTTCTTTATACATTTTGGATACTAACCCTTTATCCGATATGTCGTTTGCAAATATTTTCTCCCATTCCATCAGTTGCATTTTAGTTTTGCTGATTCTTTCCTTCGCTGTGCAGAAACTTTTTATTTTGATGAGGTTCCAATAGTTCATATTTGCTTTTGTATCCCTTGCCTCTGGAGATGTGTTGAGTAAGAAGTTGCTGCGTCCAACTTCAAAGAGGTTCTTGCCTGCTTTCTCCTCCAGGATTTTGATGGCTTCCTGTCTTACATTTAGGCCTTTCATCTATTTCGATTTTATTTTTGTGTATGGTGTAAGAAAGTGATCCACGTTCATTTTCAGCATATCACGTCCAGTTTTCCCAGAATCACTTTCTGAAGAGACTGTTTTTATTCCATTGAATATTCTTTCCTGCTTTGTCAAAGATTAATTGGCCATACATTGTGGGTCCATTTCTGGGTTCTCTATTCTGTTCCATTGATCTGGGCATCTGTTCTTGTGCCAGTACCATACTGTCTTGATGATTACAGCTTTGTAATATAGCTCAAAG
Source organism: Paguma larvata (assembly GCA_030068075.1). Classification (NCBI taxonomy): domain Eukaryota; kingdom Metazoa; phylum Chordata; class Mammalia; order Carnivora; family Viverridae; genus Paguma; species Paguma larvata. The sequence continues at coordinate 119,714,047 of CM057830.1, read as the reverse complement.
TCTGGGATTGTGATGCCTCCTGCTTGGGTTTTCTTTTTGAAGATTGCTTTGGCTATTTGGAGTCTTTTCTGATTCCTTACAAATTTTAAGACTGTTTGTTCTAGCTCTGTGAAAAATTCTGGTGTTATTTTGATAGGGATTACATTGAATATGTAGATTTATTTGGGTATTATTGACATTTTAAAAATATTTGCTCTTCCTATCCAGGAGCATGGAATATTTTTCCTTTTTTTTGTATTTTCTTCAATTTCTTTTATAAGCTCTCTTTAATTTTCAGTGTATAGATTTTTCACATCTTTGGTTAGATTTATTCCTAGGTATTTTATAGTTTTAGGTGCAATTGTAAATGGAATCGATTCCTTGATTTCTCTTTCTGATCCTTCATTGTTGGTGTATAGGAATGCAACCAATTTCTGTGCATTGATTTTATATCCTGCCACATTGCTGAATTCATGGATGAGTTCTAGCAGTTTTTAGGTGGAATCTTTTGGGTTTTCCATATAGAGTATCATGTCATCTGCAAAGACTGAAAGTTTGACCTCCTCCTGGCCTATTTGGAAGCCTTTTATTTCTTTGTGTTATCTGATTGCTGAAGCTGACTTCCAATACTATATTGAATAACAGTGGTGAGAGTGGACATCCCTGTCTTGTTCCTGACCTTAGGGGGAAAGTTCTCAGTTTTTCCCCATTGAGGACAATATTAGTGTTGCATCTTTCATATTTGGCTTTTATGATCTTGAGGTATGATCTTTCTATCCCTACTTTCTTGAGGGTTTTTATCAAGAAAGGATGATGTATTTTGTCAAATGCTTTCTCTGCATCTATTGAGGGGATCATGTGGTTCTCACCCTTTCTTTTATTGATGTGATGAATTACATTGATTTTTTTTGTGGATGTTAAACCAGTCCTGCATCCCAGGTGTTAATCCCACTTGGTCGTAGTGAATAATTGTTTTGATGTATTGTTGGGTCCGGTTGGTTAATATCTTTTTTTAGGATTTTTGCGTCCATGTTCATCAGGGAGATTTGTCTATAGTTCTCTTTTTTAGTGGGGTCTTTGTCTGGTTTAGGAATCAAGGTAATGCTGGCTTCATAGAAAGAGTTTGGAAGTTTTCCTTCCATTTCTAATTTTTGGAAAAGATTCAAGAGAATAGGTGTTAACTCTTCCTTAAATGTTTGATAGAATTCCCCTGGAAATCCATCTGGCCTGGACTCTTGTTTTTTTGAGAGATTTTTGATGACTGATTCAATTTCTTTACTGGTTATGGGTCTGTTCAAATTTTCTATTTCTGGGGGCGCCTGGGAGGCTCAGTCGGTTGTCTGACTTTGGCTCAGGTCATTATCTCATGGTTCGTGAGTTCAAGCCCCACATCACGCTCTGTGCTGACAGCTCAGATCCTGGAGACTGCTTCAGATTTTGTGTCCACCTCTCTCTCTGTTCCTTCCCCACTCACAGTCTGTCTCTCTCTCTCTCTCAAAAATATTTAAAAATTTTTTCTATTGCTTTCTGTTTCAGTTTTGGTAGTTTATATGTGCCAAGGAATTTGTCCATTTCTTCCAGATTGCCCATTTTATTGGAATATAATTGCTCAAAATATTCTCTTAATATTGTTTTTATTTCTGCTGTGTTGATTGTGATCTCTCCTCTTTCATTCTTGATTTTATTTCTTTGGGTCCTTTCCTTTTTCTTTTTGATCAAACTGGCTAGTGGTTTATCAATTTTATTAATTCTTTCAAAGAACCAGCTTCTGGTTTCATTCATCAGTTCTACCGTTTGTTTTTTGTTTGTTTGTTTTTTGTTTCAATAGCATTGATTTCCACTCTAATATTTATTATTTCCTGTCTTCTCCTGGTTTTGGGTTTTATTTGCTGTGCTCTTTCCATCTCCTTGAGGTGTAAGGTTAGGTTGTGTATCTTAGACTTTTTTCCTTCTTTAGGAAGGCCTGGGTTGCTATATACTTCCCTCTTATGACTGCCTTTGCTGTGTCCCAAACCTTGCTGTGGTTTTATCATTTTAATTGGCTTCCATGTACTTTTTAATTTCTTCCTTAACGTCTTGGTTAGCTCATTCGTTCTTTAGTAGGATGTTCTTTAGTCTTCAAGTATTTGTTATCTTTCCAAATTTTTTCTTGTGGTTGATTTCAAGTTTCATAGCATGTGGTCTGAAAATACGCATGGTATGATCTCAAACTTTTTGTACTTGTTGAGTGCTGATTTGTGTCCCAGTATGTGATATATTTTGCAGAACATTCCATGTGCACTGGAGAAGAATATATATTCCACTGCTTTAGGATGAAATGTTCTAAATATATCTGTTAAATCCATCTGGTCCAGTGTGTCATTCAAAGCCATTGTTTCCTTGTTGATTTTCTGTTTAGATGATATGTGCATTGCTGTAAGTGGGGTGTTGAAGTCCCCTACTATTATGGTATTATTATCAATAAGTTTCTTTATGTTTGTGATTAATCAATTTATATATTTGGGTGTTGCCACATTTGGAGCATAAATATTTACAATTGTTATCTCTTCTTGGTGTATAGACCCCCTAAGTATGATATAATGCCCTTCTTCACCTCTTGTTACATTTTTTTATTTTAAAGTCTAGATTGTCTGATATAAGTTTGGCTATTCCGGCTTTCTTTTGGTGACCATTAGCATGATAGATGGTTCTCCATTTCCTTACTTTCAATCTGAAGGTGTCTTTAGGTCTAAAGTGGGTCTCTTGTAAACAGCATATAAATGGATCTTGTTTTCATATCCATTTGTTACCCTATGTCTTTTGATTGGAGCATTTAGTCCACTGATGTTTAGAGTGAGTACTGAAAGGTATGAGTTTATTGCCATTATGTTTCTTGTAGAGTTGGAGCTTCTGGTGGTGTTCTCTGGTCCTTTCTAGTCTTCGTTGCTTTAGGTCTTTTTGTTTGTTTGTTTGTTTCGTCTTTTCTCCCCTTAGAGAGTCCCCCTTAAAATTTCTCGTGGGGCTGGTTTAGTGGTCCCAAACTCCTTTAATTTTTGTTTGTATGGGAAACTTTTTATCTCTCCTTCTATTTTGAATGACAGCCTTGCTGGATACAGAATTCTTGGCTGCATATTTTTTCCGATTCAGCACATTGAATATATCTTGCCACTCCTTTCTGGCCTGCCAGGTTTCTGTGGATAGGTCTGCTACAAACCTAATCTGTCTTCCTTTGTAGGTTAAGGACATTTTTTTTCCCTTGCTGCTTTCATGATTCTTTCCTTACCTGAGTATTTTGTGAATTTGACTATGATATGTCTTGTTGATGGTCGGTTTCTGTTGAATCTTGTGGGAGTCCTCTGTGCTTCTTAGATTTTGACATCTGTGTCTTTCCCCAGGTTAGGAAGGTTTTCCACTATGATTTGCTCACATAACCCTTCTACCCCTTTTTCTCTCTCTTCATCTTCTGGGACCCCTATGATTCTGATTTTGTTCCTTTTTAATGAGTCACTGATTTCTCTTATTCTTAAATCGTGCTCATTTGCTTTATTCACCCTCTTTTTTTCTGCTTCATTATTCTCCAAAATTTGTCCTCTATATCGCTGATTCGCTGCTCTGACTCATCCATCCTTGCTGCCATGGCATCCATTAGAGATTGCAGCTCAGTTATAGCATTTTTTTTTATTTCATCCTGACTAGCTTTTACTTTTTTTATCTCCATAGAGAGGGATTCTAATCTATTTTTGACCCCAGTTGGCATTCTTATTATCGTGATTCTAAATTATGGTTCAGACATCTTGCTTGTATCTGTGTTGGTTAAGTCCCTGGCTGTCGTTTCTCCCCGCTCTTTCTTTTGGGGTGAATTCCTTCATTTAGTCATTTTGAAGGAAGAAAATGAATTAATAAGGTAAAAAAATTAAATTAAAAATTGAAAACAGCACACACACACACACACACACACACACAATCAAATAAATGATGCTAGATCCTAGGTGTGTTTTGGTCTGTTTATTGAAAGGAGCTTGATTGTTTGGAGAAAAAATGGAAAAAAAATAAAGTATTAAAAACAACACACACACACACACACACACACACACACACACACACACACACACGATCAGATAAGTGATGCTAGATCCTAGGTGTGTTTTGGTTTCGTTATTGAAAGGAGGTTGATTGTTTAGAGAAAAAAAAGAAAAAAGAGAAGAAAAAGAAAAAAACGTTTGAAAATTTGGGAAAATGAATGTGATAAAATAGAATAATGGAAAGGAGCTTGACTGATTAGAGGAAAAAGGGAAAAAAATTAAAATTAGATATTTAAAAACAACACACACAAAAAAAATCAAATAAAGGATGGAAGTGTAATAGAATTTGAAAAATTTGCAAAAAAGTGAAAAATTTAGTAGAAAAAAATAAAGGAAAATATTTTTAATAAAAATTGAAAATAAATTCTTTTTATCTTTTTGTATTCTAATAAAAGAAACAAAAAAGAAAGAAAAAAAAAGAAAAAAGAAAATTGAATAGATGGACCATCGAACAGACTGAAATAGGATTGATATTACATCATTTTCCCTTAGATATCAAACTATGAAGCACTTTATAGTCCATAAACTAAGCAGGCAGAGAGATTTGTGGTGTTCCTGAAGAGCGAGGTTGGCCCAATTGGGCGGGGCTTAGTGTAACCAGTCCATTCTCCACTACATGGCACTGCTTGGCTTTCTGAGATGGACCGTTATGGCGCCTATAGGTGTGTATGTGCATGCGTGGGTGGGGTGAAAATGGCATCACCCAGTTATCCAGCTTTGCTTTGAAATTCTTTGCTCTCCTCGACCAGGAATCACTGGTTTCCATCACTGCCTGCTTTTACACTGTCCATGACCACGCCGTCAGGTTGCCAGGTGACACCTCCCTCCCGAGTTTTATCTGAGATGCGGCTGTGTTTCCCAACCCCTCACTTCTGAGGGCTGTGGCCTTGACCCACTCAGATCCCCTGGGTGAGGGTCTCACCGAGCAATGGTCAGGTGCCAGCCACACCCAGGAATGCTCACGGGACCTTGCTACAGCCGATGTCTAGAGACTTGTGGCTGGGTGCAAGACCAACCCATAAAAAGTTCATGCTATCGTGTAGCAGCAGTGTTTCTGGGATTATGGAAAATCATGCATGGCCCGAGGACCTCCTGGACCCACTCTTCTCCTAGGAATCCGCCCTTCCCACTGGAGCACCACTAGATATTTTGAACTGCGGAGTTTCGGACTCTGCGCTCCCCCGTTTATACAGTATTAATGGAATTTAAACCCTTTCCTTTCTCCTTTCTCCCTTTTTAGTTCACTCTCTGTGGCTGTTTCCACTTTTCCACTTTCTCTCCAGCTGATTTTGTGGGGGACGCTTTTCCCATACTCCCCCCCCCCCGTCTCCATCCTTTCTCTGCAAGCAAAAACAGCTCCCTGCCCTCTGTGGTTCCCTTCTCCCCCAGTTTGCCTCTCCGTGCCACGCACCTGCTGAGTTCTATGGTTCAGGTTGTGCAGATTGTTGTGTTTTCCCTCAAATCTATTTTCTAGGTGTGCAGGATTGTTTAGTGTTGATCTGGGTGTGTTTCATACACGCGAGACAGAAAAAAGACTTCCATGCTCTTCTACCATCTTGGCTCCTCCTCTAGCTCAAAATTCTTTTTTTTTTTTTTTTTTTTTTTTTTTTTTGTTATAATAGTTTATTTTCAAATTGGTTTACATATAACACCCAGTGTTCATCCCAACATGTGCCCTTTTTAATGCCCATCACCCCCTCTCCCCCCTCCCTCATCCCCCTTACCCTCAGTTTTTCTTAGTCTTTGAGAGTCTCTTATGTTTTATCTCCCTCCCTCTCTGTGTCTTTTTTTCCTTTCCCCTCTTCCCCTCCCCCTGGTTTTTGCTTAGTTTCACAAAGTCCACCTATTCGTGGAAACATATGGTATCTGTCTTTTTCTGACTGACTTATTTCACTTAACATAATACCCTCCAGTTCCATCCATCTTGCTACACATGGCCAGATTTCATTTTTTCTCATTGCCACGTAGTAGTCCATTGTATATAAGTACCATAACTTCTTTATCCATTCGTCAGTTGATGGGCACTTGGTCTCTTTCCATGATTTGGCTATTGTCGAAAGTGCTGCTATGAACATTGGGGTACACGTGCTCCTATGCATCAGCATTCCTGTGTCTCTTGGGTAGATTCCTAGCAGGGCTATTGCTGGGTCATAGGGTAGCTCTATTTTCATTTTTTTGAGGAACCTCCACACCGTTTTCCAGAGTGGCTGCACCAGTTTGCATTCCCACCAACAGTGTAGGAGGGTGCCTACTTCTCCACATCCTCGCCAGCATCTATAGTTTCCTGATTTGTTCATTTTAGCCACTCTGACTGGTGTGAGGTGGTATCTCAGTGTAGTTTTGATTTGTATTTCCCTGATGCTGAGTGACATTGAGCATCGTTTCATGTGTCTGTTGGCCATCTGAATGTCCCCTTTGGAGAAGTGTCTATTCATATCTTCCGCCCATTTCTTCACTGGGTTGTTTGTTTTTCGGGTTTGGAGTTTGGTAAGTTCTTTATAAATTTTAGATATTAGTCCTTTATCCGATATGTCATTTGCGATGATCTTTTCCCATTCCGTTGGTTGCCTATTCGTTTTGTTGGTTGTTTCTTTTGCCGTGCAGAAGCTTTTTATCTTGATGAGGTCCCAATAGTTCATCTTTGCTTTTAATTCTCTTGCCTTTGGAGACATGTCGAGTAAGAAATTGGTGCGTCTTAGGTCAAAGAGGCTTTTTCCTGTTTTCTCCTCTAGGATTTTGACGGTTTCCTGCCTCACATTCAGATCTTTTATCCATTTAGAATTTATTTTTGTGAGTGGTGTAAGAAAGTGGTCTAGTTTCATTCTTTTGCATGTTGCTGTCCAATTCTCCCAGCACCATTTGTTAAAAAGGCTGTCTTTTTTCCATTGGATACATTTTCCCGCTTTGTCAAAGATTAGTTGGCCATATACTTGCGGGTCCATTTCTGAGTTTTCTATTCTATTCCATTGGTCTATGCGTCTGTTTTTGTGCCAATACCATACAGTCTTGATGACCACCGCTTTGTAGTAGAGGTTAAAGTCTGGGATTGTGATGCCTCCCGCCTTGGTTTTATTCTTCAGTATTATTTTGGCTATTCGAGGTCTTTTGTGGTTCCATACAAATTTTAGGATTGTTTGCTCTAGCTTTGAGAAGAATGCTGGTGCAATTTTGATTGGGATTGCATTGAATGTGTAGATTGCTTTGGGTAGTATTGCCATTTTGACGATATTTATTCTTCCAATCCATGAGCATGGGCTGTTTTTCCATTTCCTTGTGTCTTCCTCAATTTCCTTCATAAGTTTTTTATAGTTTTCAGTGTAGAGGTCTTTCACATCTTTGGTTAGGTTTATTCCTAAGTATTTTATGGTTTTTGGTGCAATTGTGAAAGGGATTAGCTTCTTTATTTCTCTTTCTGCTGCTTCATTGTTGGTGTATAGAAATGCCACCGATTTCTGTACATTGATTTTGTATCCTGCAACTTTGCTGAAATCATGAATCAGTTCTAGTAGGCTTTTGGTGGATTCTGTCGGGTTTTCCATGTAAAGTATCATGTCATCTGCAAAAAGTGAAAGTTTGACTTCCTCCTTGCCAATCTTGATGCCTTCTATTTTGTTTTGTTGTCTGATTGCTGATGCTAAGACTTCCAGCACTATGTTAAATAGCAGTGGCGAGAGTGGACATCCCTGTCGTGTTCCTGATCTCAGGGGGAAGGCTTTCAATTTTTCCCCATTGAGGATGGTATTAGCTGTGGGTTTTTCATATATGGCTTTTATGATGTTTAAGTATGTTCCTTCTATCCCGACTTTCTCGAGAGTTTTTATTAAGAAAGGATGCTGTATTTTGTCAAATGCTTTTTCTGCATCTATTGACAGGATCATATGGTTCTTATCTTTTCTTTTGTTGATGTGATGTATCACGTTGATTGATTTGCGAATATTGAACCAGCCCTGCAACCCAGGGATGAATCCTACTTGATCATGGTGGATAATTCTCTTTATATGCTGTTGGATTCGATTTGCTAGTATCTTGTTGAGAATTTTTGCATCCATATTCATCAGGGATATTGGCCTGTAATTTTCTTTCTTTGCTGGGTCTCTATCTGGTTTGGGAATCAAAGTGATGCTGGCTTCATAGAATGAGTCCGGGAGTTTTCCTTCCGTTTCAATTTTTTGGAACAGCTTGAGGAGGATAGGAATTAACTCTGTTTTAAATGTCTGGTAAAATTCCGCAGGAAAGCCATCTGGTCCAGGGCTTTTATTTGCTGGGAGGTTTTTAATAACTGATTCTATTTCTTCACTAGTTATGGGTCTGTTCAAATTTTCTATTTCTTCCCGTTTGAGTTTTGGTAGCGTGTGGCTATTTAGGAAGCTGTCCATTTCTTCCAGATTGCCAAGTTTGGTGGCATATAATTTTTCATAGTATTCTCTGATGATTGCTTGTATCTCTGAGGGATTGGTTGTAATTTCTCCCTTTTCATTCACGATTTTATTTATTTGAGTTCTCTCTCTTTTCTTTTTGAGAAGCCTGGCTAGAGGTTTGTCTATTTTGTTTATTTTTTCAAAGAACCAGCTTTTGGTTTCATTGATCTGTTCCACTACCTTTTCTGTCTCCATATGGTTAATTTGAGCTCTGATCTTTGTTATTTCTCTCTTTCTGCTGGGCTTGGGTTGTTTTAGTTGATCTGCTTCTAGTTCCTTTAGGCGTGCTGTTAGAATTTGTGTTATTGATTTTTCTTGTTTCTTGAGATGGGCCTGGATTGCAATATATTTCCCTCTCAGGACTGCCTTTGCTGCATCCCAGAGCGTTTGGATTGTTGTATTTTCATTTTCATTTGTTTCCATGTATTTTTTAATTTCTTCTCTGATGGCTTGGTTGACCCAGTCATCTTTTAGTAGGTTATTTCTTAGCCGCCATGTTCTTGGATATTTTCCAGGCTTTCTCCTGTGGTTGATTTCAAGTTTCAAAGCATTGTGGTCTGACACTGTACACGGTATGATCTCAATTCTTTTATATTTATTCAGAGCTTCCCTGTGCCCCAGAATGTGGTCTATCTTGGAAAATGTACCGTGTGCAGATGAGAAGAATGTAAATTCCTTTGCTTCTGGATGAAGGACCCTAAAGATGTCTGTGAGGCCCATCTGTCCTAATGTGTCATTCAGGGCTATTGTTTCTGCGGAGATTTTCTGTTTTGTTGATCTATCCAATGCCGAGAGTGGAGTGTTGAGATCCCCTACTATTAGGACATTTTTATCGATGAGGTTGCTAATGTTTGTAATTAGTTGTTTTACAAATTTGGGTGCCCCTGAATTCGGTGCGTAGATATTTACAATTGTTAGCTCTTCCTGCTGGATGGTCCCTGAGACTATTATATAATGTCCTTCCTCATCTCTTATTACATCGTTCATTTTAAAGTCTAATTTGTCTGATATAAGTGTGGCTACTCCGGCTTTCTTCTGACTTCCAGTAGCATGGTAGATAGTTCTCCATCCCCTCACTTTCAATCTGAAGGTGTCTTCAGGTTTAAGATGAGTTTCTTGAAGACAGCAAATAGATGGGTCTTGTTTTTTAATCCATTCTGTTATCCTGTGTCTTTTGATTGGCGCATTTAGTCCATTTACATTCAGTGTTAATATTGAAAAATATGGGCTTACAGTCACTGTATTATCTGTAAGTTTCATGTTTGTAAGGCTGTGTCTGGTAGTTTGTATTCTTTGCCTCCTTGTTTTCATAGAATGCCCCTCAGGATCTCTTGCAGTGCTGGCTTATTTGTGATAAATTCTTTCAGTTTTTGTTTGTTGGGAAAAACCTTGATCTCTCCTTCTATTCTGAATGACAGGCTAGCCGGATACAGAATTCTTGGTTGCATGTCCTTCTTGCTCATCACATTGAAGATGTCCTGCCATTCCTTTCTGGCTTGCCAAGTTTCCGTAGATAAGTCTGCTACTACCCTTATAGGTCTCCCTTTGTATGTTAGGGTTACTCAGGCACACGTCAGAAGTACCATTGCTTTCATTATGGCTGACCTCTCGTGATGAGAGAAGAATTAACAGAAACAGCAAAGCCAGGGGTGGGTGTGAAGGTATCTTCCAGAGGCGTGGGGTTTCTGTTTTCAGATCTGCTCCAAGTTCCTGACCAGCCACATTATTAACAAGTCAGTCACAACCTTCAGATCAGCAGAATACAATACCGCCACCTTTCCAGAACTTGTGGGCAGTTCACAAACGATGTTTTAGATGATGCTTTCACCAGAATCACTCAGGAGCCAAAAATAGTTCAGCAATTTGATTTTCCTCAACTCTATTTTTGTCTCAAAGGAAACCATTTAGATTCATTGAGAGAAGGGTAGAGGGGACGACAGATTGCCACTGAAAATATTTAGTTTGCGAAGGGATCATGAGTTACATATTTACTTAGAGAAACTTAATAAAGAATTTGTAGAGTGTGTTGCCTTAAAAAACACACAAAGAAGATACCTCAAGTTTAGTACATTCAGCTCTCTGAGAAACCACCGTGTGAAACTCCACAACACCCGCACGATTCAGCTCCAGCGGCCAGGCGACCCGGGACCGGGTTTTATAGCTCATCCTTCGCCTGGCGGAGGACAAAGTGGTGCAGCGAGTCCAAGTCTCAGCTTCCGCTGTGCTCACTGACTTTTTTCCCTCCGCGGAAAAGCAGCTCTAGCTCAAAATTCTTTAAAAAGTCTTTCAGAGGCCCCTGCGTGTCTCAAGTTGGTTGAGTGTCCAACTTCTGTTTGGGTCATGATCTTGTGGTTTGTGAGTTTGGGACTGCATCAGACTGCACAATGATAGTGGAGATCCTGCTTGAGATTCTCCCTCTCTCTCCACCCCTCCCCTGCTCACATGTGCTCTCTCTCAAAATAAATACATAAACTTAAAAAAAAAACAGCCTTTCAGGTTTTCCGTGAAGAGTATCATGTCAGCTGCAAAGAGTGAAAGTTTGACTTCTTCTTTGCCAATTCGTATGCCTTTTATTTCTTTTTATTGTCTGATTGCTGAGGGTAGGCCTTCCAGTACTATGTTGAACAATGGTAGTGAGATCACATCTCTTGTCATGTTCCTGACTTTAGGGAGAAAGCTCTCAGTTTTTCCTCATTGAGAATATTAGCTGTGGGTCATTCATATATGGATTTTATGATGTTGAGGAATGTTCCTTCAATCCCTACTTTCTTGAGGGTTTTTATCAAGAAAGAGTGATATATTTTGTCAAATGCTTTTTCTGCATCTATTGAGAGGATCATATGGTTCTTACCTTTCTTTTATTAATGTGGTGTGCCACATTAATTGGTTTGCAAATATCGAACCAGCCCACAGGCCAGGAATAAATCCCACTTGTTCATGGTGAATAATTCTTTTAATATACTGTTGAATCTGATTTGCTAGTTTTTACTGAGAATTTTTACATCCATGTTCATCAGGGATATTGGCCTATAGTTTTCCTTTTTAGTGGGGTCTTTGTCTGGTTTTGGAATCAAGGTAATGCTGACTTCATAGAATGAGTTTGGAAGTTTTACTTCTATTTTTGTTTTCTAGAATAGTTTGAGAAGAAAAGGCATTAACTCTTCTTTAAATGTCTGGTAGAATTCCCCTGGGAAGTCATATGGCCCAGGACTCTTAATTGTTGGGAGATTTTTTATTACTGATTCAATTTCTTTGTTGGTTATGGGCCTGTTCAAAATTTCTATTTATTTCTGTTTCAGTTTTGGTAGTGTGTGAATTTCTAAGAATTTGTCCACTTCTTCCAGATTGCCCAGTTTGTTGGCAAGAAATCAGAGGAGAAATCTTAGAATAGATTATTTATGCAGAGTAATTCAGGAGAATGAATATGTGGGCATTGCAAATCCTACCCCATTCAGAATTTCCCTGAGGAATCTATGCAGTCTCTTTTGCATGTGGTTCTTATTAAGAAAGCGTGAGGTCTTTAGACTTAACCTCTGAGGTTTTTGATGTCCTTCATTACCTTCATTTTTTTTCCTGGCCAGTAGTGTCTGTGCATGTGTGTGCACATGTGTGTATGTCCATGCAGTATATGTTCTCCAAGAGTCATTTCCTTCAACAAAGCTATGGAAGTTGCTGTGAGCAACAGAGACATCTTTTGTACCTATTCATTATCAAGGTAAAAATATTCATCTATCCTTCCCAGTGTAGTCTTCAAATTGGTAAACTCACTTGATAGCCTGCTGATGAGAATTATTTAATAAATAAGTAAACTGCTATCAAGAAGTGAATAAATCAGAACCTGGTGTTTTAAGGCTTCTTTGAGGGGGAGGGCTAGCCGAGATAACTCAGCTAAGGCAGATAAGTTATATTTGTTTTTCCAAAAGGGGTAAGGTGGGATTCAAATCCGATTTAAAAATCTGAATACTGAATGCTGGTTTGAGTTGCTGTCTGGTTCAATTAATTCATTCTTTGTGTTCATAAAGAGTTCAATCTCAGTGAACCTAAATAAATGAAATGCCACTGTTCTTAGGGACACCCCTTTGCTGGTGAATGGGAATTCAGCTCTGTGTTTAATGCCATTCATTTTAGCTTAATCTAATTTTCTCTTCTCCTTTGTGTTAGGTTAACAATCCATGCTGAGTGTCCCATGCATTTGGAGGATTTTCCAATGGATGTACATGCCTGCCCACTGAAGTTTGGAAGCTGTACGTATTTTTTTTCACTTCTGCTTATCTTCTGAAGGAAACTGAGTCTTACCTATTCTGTCCCCTAGTAGTTTCTAAAGCTGAAACCTTTAACCCAGGCTGGTATGGGAATGGGGAAGGGGAGTGGTGTTCGATAGTACTAAGTGATCAGGAGGAGGAGACTTAGCTTTTAATAGAGTTTTCTTTCTAGATAGCAAATATTATCTCACCATTTCATAATCACTTCTATCATTCGATTAAAACATTAACATCAGTTTCCTAAATAGTCCAGAAGATAGAGCAAGACATAGCTCATATATTGTGATGAGCACTGAGCGATATATGTAAGTGACGAATCAGTATATTGCACACCTGAAACTAATGTTACACTGAGTGTAAACTAACTGGAATTTAAATACATAATTTACAATGAGTAAATAAATGAATAATAAATAAACAAACAAAATTAGAGTATAGTAGCCACTTCATAAGGACAAGATACCAAAAGAGAATGTGTTTATATTTTGAAATGTCTTTTTGACCTACATCTTATATAGTTCTATCTAATTCTCTACAGTAAATAGTAGATAGAAAGAGACTCTGGAGATTTTCTCATTTTTACAGAGTATTGCCTTTACCAGTAACTGTATATCTGACAGAGAAATGAGTAGATACATAGCCCATTTTTAAATAAATTAGACAAATCAAAATTGAATAGAATTTGAGTGAGTTTGACTCGAGAATTTCAGAGTAAGTTTCATATAGGGAGTCATCTGAGCAATATATCAAGGTCTGGGTTGATTGTGTCTAAATTAAATTTAACTCTGTATTTTAAAGTAGAAAGAGCATTTGAAAAGGCCCAAATAATTACATGTGACATATTTTTTCAATCATTGTCAAATACTTATACATTGTCTCTTATGTGCTCTATTGTAGGAGTTTTGAATACATCCACAAATAAAACAAAGACCCTGTCTTTGTGGAGCTTATATTATAGAGGAGAGAGTGATGGTAGAAAAACAATGGATTAAAAAGTAAAGTTTAAAGTATGTTGTAAATTGAAAATAACCATGGGAAGACAAAAATATTGCAAAATAAAGGGAATCAGTCATGTCTAGGTGGGAGATAGGTGTTGCCATTGAAATTTAAAGTAGAGTATTCAGTATAGGTCTCTTTGAAAAAGTGACAATTGAGCAGAGATTTTAAAAAGGTAAAAGCATTAACAGTGCAGATATTAGAGGAAACTCTGCTCTAGGTAGAGGGAACAGTCAGGGATAAGACCCTGAGTTAGAAAAATATCTGACTTTTTCAAGGAAGATCAAAGTGTTCAGTATGGCTGGACATAGTAAAGGGGAAAGCTCTAAGAGAGTATGAGATCAAAGAAGAAGGCAGGTCATCCAGAGTCTTGTAGGACATTAAAGGGCATTGAATTTTACTGAGAGAAAATGAAGACTGATTGGAATATTTTAAACAAAATGATTATATTATCTATGTTTTAATAATTGTGGATACTCTGTTAAAATATAAGTGTGGGAAGAATGAAAGAAGGAAATATAGTTAAAAGCTTATTGCAATAGTTCATATGATAAATAATAATGGCTCATGAACAATTAGAAAACTTAGAACTGTAGAAGCAATGAGGATTGAAAGACAAAATTTCTGGAGAAAAGGTAGAACTTCCCATAGATGAATTTGTGACCTGCAGCTTCTTCATTCTTTGCGGTACTTGTCAATTCTAGCCATAGATTGCAGCCTAGAATTCAAGTTTGGCCCTAGGCATAGGGCTGATTCTAGATGATAGGGAAAAAAGGCAATAGTTTTAATGGGCACACAGAGCTAAAGTGATAAAAATAGAAATCTAGAAGGTTTCAGACTCTTGGCTGATATCCCTCTCAATACAATTGCTGAATTTTAATATGCATAAATCATAAGGTCAAACAAGAATATGAAAACCTCTAAAAAGTAATACTGGTTTTCCTACAGTCTCCCAAGGCTACAAAAAAGAAGGCATGCGAGGCTATCAGCTTAAAACCCTAGAGAAGCTATGTCCTAGTTACAAGGGAACAGCAGGAACATATCAAGTTTAACCAAAACTATAACCCAACTCAGACCCTTATGGGATTAAGGTAATATTTCTCCCAAACTATCTGCTTAGCAAAGGAAAAAATGAGGCCTCTCTGGTGGAAGTCAATATCACCTGAAAACTATACAGTTTTATTACACAATGTCTGAAATTCAATAAAAAAAATAATTAGGCATACCAACAGACAGGGCTATATGACCTAAAACCAAGATTTAAAAAAAAAATAAAGGGAATATGGAATAGATCAACAGATAACCCCGATATCAGAGTTTGTAGACAAGGACTTTTAAAAACTATGGTTAATGTGTTCAAGGAAAAGGAAAAAAGATGAATATAAGAAATAATAGAGATAAAACATAATTTCAACAGAAAAGTGGAATCTATAAAGAAGAAGAAATTAGAAATTACTTATGGAAAACTACATTTGGAAAATTCAGAATTCAATGGATAGATTTCACAAGCAGAAGACAGGATTAGAGAACTTAAAAATAGGTAAACAGAAAGTAACAAAACTGAAGCACAGGAACACAAAAATACAGAAAAGGGTAAGAAACGTGGAACACAATAAAATACATTGTAATGTGTAATTTTGCAGAAGAAAAATGGAGAGAAAGGAGAAAAGGCAATAATTAAGTACAGGTCAAACGTTTTTAAAGTTATCAATCTAAAGATTCAAGAAGTTGGTAAAACTAAGAAGGATAAATACAAAGAAAATACTGATTCTAAAATTTATATAGAAATATAAAAGTGTAAAAAATAGCTAAGACAATCTTGAAGAAGAAGAATAAAGCTAGAGAACTTACAATCAAATCAAATATAATACCAGATATCAAGACTTATTTATAAGTTTTAAACCTACATGTATATTCTAAAGCTATAGATATTATTATTGGAATGATAGACAAGTAGACTAATGGGACATAACAGAAATTCCAAAAGCAGAAAGAGAGGGAGAGGGAAAGGGAAGCTGATAGGGAGGGAAGGAAAGAGAGAGAGAAAGACATCTTGACTTTTATCTCTCATTATGCACAAAAATAAATTTCATATGGATCATATGGATTGTAGATATAATGTGAAAAGGTGAAAGGTAAAAGCATAAATTTTTTTAAAAGAGAACATAAGAGAATGTTTTCATGATCTTGGAAGAAGTAGAGATTACATAAATGGGACATAAAATAGCGCTAATCACAAAGAAAAAGAGGATGGATTAGAATATATTAAAATTAATACATTCTCTCTATCAAAAGACAACGGTGAAAAGGCTAGTCACAGGGTGGGAGAAAATATTTGCATTGCATATACATGACAAATGACTCAAATCCATAATTATTAAGATCCCCTATAAATCTGTAAGTAGTCAGAAACCTCAATAGAAAAAAAAAAGTGTTGGATAGGCACCTTGTAAAACAATTTCCCAATCACATACACATATAAAGTGACCCACTATATTAGTCAGCAGGGAAATACAAATTAAAATCCAGAGGTTACATTCCACACCCACTAGAATAACTAAAATGATAAAAAGAAGATTGGAAATACTTTATGAATAACATTTAGCGTATAAAATTTTTAGGAATTCCAACTTTTATTCCTGAACCAAATGTCAGTGAGGATATGGAGCACACCTATACTCTCATGCACTGTTAAGAGGAATGTAAATTTGTACAAAAGTTTTGAGAAATTGTTTGATGGTTTCTACTAGTACCGAGCATATACATATCATATAACCTAGCATTTCTAGTCCTGAGTATATTTCTATACATAAATCAATCTTTATGTCTACCAAGAGGAATACAATGAGTGTTCATAGCAGAGCTGATTTTAGTTGCCCCAAACTGAAAACTACCCTAATATCCATCAGAGCAGATACAAAATCTATAATATATTCACGCAATAAAATACCATACAACAATGACAAATATATTACACTCAACAACATGGATGAGGTTCTAGATTTAATGCTGAGCAAAAGCCAGACACATAAATGTATTATAGTGCATGATTCCATTTATATCATATACAAAACCCCGTAGAATTAATCTGTGGTATTAGAAGCCCTTAATATTTTATCTATCATTGCTATCGATTATATACCCAAACTTCTAACATATTAAACTATGGGATTCATGAATAAGAGTTGGAATTCCTAAAAAATCTTATACGTTAAATGTTATTCATAAAATATTTCCAACCTTCTTTATGTTCCTTAGTCATTACTATGAATATCAACTTTTTTTCATAAATAAGAGATAGTAAGTTTAGAAGTAGTAGCAAAGACCAGAAGTGTATAAAAGATACTCAAAAACTGGAAAATACCAGCAAATCTTATTATATACTGTTTGAATAACAAGATTTTCTTTATTTCTTAGCAAGGTAAACAGCACCACACAGAATCAAACCTCAAAATTACTAGTTTAAAGGTTTACTTTGCTTCTCAAACTTATTCTTGAAATAACAGTCACAGAGTTTATATATTTTATACTATGCATATAAAATAGACTTGTCAATGTACAATTTGTTAGAAAGAAACCCCATTACCAGAATACAGGCACACACACACACACACACACACACACACACTCACACACACGCACGCACACAGCAAAATCAACTGATCAACATATACTCCTATACTGATATCTGGAAATTTCAAAATCTTTGACTCAATGTGCCAGCATTTCCTGCCCTTGCTTTTAATTTGACGTTAGTAGATTCCTTGAAATCAGTAATACCTGTATGTCCATTGTTAAACTTTAATTCTTACAGGAGAATTATAATACTTTTTTCCATTTTGCTCATTTCCAACTATTATTATCATTATTTGATATTCAGAAAAATATATAATATTTCCAATAAATGCCAGGAAGGGATTCCCACATAAAAACAATAGTCAGGATAGTGGTTACCCATGGTGCAGGCTGTGCTTAAACAGGGACGTAAATAGTGCTTCTGGGTGCTGATGATATGGAATGTAAGTCTGGTATTCAGAAAAGATGACTGGAGATTTAATTTATGTATCATTCATATATATGGCATTTAAAGCCATAGGCTGGAGGAGATCACTAAGGAAGTGACCATATTTAGATAAGAGTATCAAGGACTGTCTCTTCAGTGAGTATGACATTTAAAGGCTACAGAGAAGAGAATAATACAGTGAATATGGAGGAGAAGACAGGTAAAGTATGAGGAAACTTAAGGGAACATGCTGTCCTAGAAGCCAAAGAGAGTGCATCAAGAAAGAAAGAGTAATTTAAATTCTTAAGTGGGCAGTGAAAAATAGCCTTAAAATAATCTCTAATGAGAACAAAGTGGTGGTTACCAGGGGGGAAGTAGGGATGGGGGAATGGATAAAATAGGGGATAGGATTAAGGAGTGCACTTGTGATGAGCACCGAGTGATGTATGGAATTAGTGAATCAATATATTGTACACCTGAAACTATGTTAACTATACTGGAAGTTAAATAATAGGAAAAAATATCTCTAAATGAGGAACAACTCTGGAATGGTAGAGTAAGGTCTTCTAAAAATCTCTTCCATAAAACCAATGAGAACATTGTAAAAATTTTTCAAATTTTTTCCAAATGCTTACCAAAGGTTCACAGCAATCTGAGGAGCATTATTTAAGAGAAGCGCTTATTCTCAGTAAAATTAGTGAGCCCTATTCCCATCCATTTCTTCCACACTCTGGAGAAGCCTTGAAGATTTTGTAATAATAGAAGGGTCAATCCATCAAGAAGATATAATGATTGTAAAGATATATGTATTTAACCACAGAACACCAAAATACATGAAGCAAAACTGAAAGAATTTAAAGGAGAAATAGACAATAGTAATAACTAAGGATTTTATTACTCCACTTTCAACAGATCACTAGAGAAAACATCAAGAAAGAAGTAAAATACTTGAAAAAATTATAAACTGACTAGATCTAACAAACATTTATACTGTACCAAACAACATCAAAATACACATTACTCTCACATGGAACAATTATCTGGGGTAGACCATACATTAGGCCATATTAGACCATAAAGCAATACTCAATAAGTTTAAAAGTATTAAAACCATACAAAGTGTGTTCAGTTGAATGAAGTTAGAAATGAAAAACCAGAGAATTTGAGAAATTCACAAAGGTGCTGAATATACATCCCTAAATAAACAGTGCACTCCTAAATAAAGAATGGGTCAAAGAAAATATCACAAGGGAAATTAGAAAATCGTTGAAATGAATGAAAATGATGTACCATATACCAAAATTTATGGAATGCATCAGCTTAAAGCAGTGTTCAGAGGGAAATATATAACTATAAAGCCTATACTGAAAGAAAAAAATTAGTAATCTGTCCTTCTACTTTAAGAAACTAGAAAGAGCAAACTAAACCCAAAACAAGTAGAAGGAAGAAAATAATAAATATTGGAGTGCAATTAAATGAAATAGAGAATAGAAAAACATTAAAGAGAATCAAAGAATCTAAAAGTTGGTTCTTTGAAATGATCGACAAAATTGGTAAACCTTTAACTAGACTGACCAAGCCAAAAAAGAATAATTAAATTACTAAAATTATAAAAGAAAGGAAATTACTATTGACCTTACAGAAATAAACAGGATCATGCAGGAATACTATGAGCAGTATGCCAACAAATTACACAGCCTTGATGAAATAGAGAAATTCCTAGAAATATACAAATTACTGAAACTGACTAAAGAAAAAATAGAAATTATTTTTGAACTCATAACAAAGACATTAAATTAGTAATGCAATAACTTCCTGCCACCTCACAAAACAAAACAAACAAAACCAAAAGAAAAGGGCTAAATGGCCTCACCATTGAAATATACCAAATATTTAAAGAAGAATTAATACTAAGTCTTCATAAAGTGTTGCAAAATATATAAGAGGAGGTAATGTTTATTTCCTCCTTCAATCAGGTCATTATTACTCTTTAAAAAGAAGATCATAAGAAAAGAAAACCACAAAAAACATTTATTATGAGTATAGACAGAAAAATCTTCAACAAAATACTAGCAAACTGAATTAAGCAACTTGTAAATTGATTGTACACTATGTGTAAATGGGATTCATCCTAAGAAATAAAGTTGGCTTAATATCCAAAACTCAATGTAATACACCGTATTACAAAAACCACATGATCATCACAATAGATTCAGAAACACATATACCCCATGCTAGAAATCTAAAAGTCGTCCAGTAAGTAGTAGCTATATCTTGTCCCATCACTTCAGATAATTTAAAGTCTTGAGAATTTCAGTATTTGTTTTAGTTATAAACCTATACAATGTCTGTTTCAATTTGGTTTTATATATACCAACCTTAGGCTATAGTTGTTATGTTCATAGGAATCGTTGTATTTTTACTCAAAATGCCCAAACTGACTGATTAGTTTTTTCTCTAAAACCTTTTGTGTTCCCTTTGTTGGTTTATTAGATTCTGTATTCTGGTTGTTACATACTTCTTCAACTTCATCTCATATTGCTCTCCCCTTTACATTGGCCTTCTGCTAGTTCATAGAACAGTGCAGATCTTTCCTACTTAGAAGCCTTTGTACTTGCTGTTTTCTTGGCCTAAAATATTCCCCATCAAGCTCTGGCTCTTTCTCATTTTTTAGGTTTCTGGTTAAAAACCACTCCCTCAAAGAGGTCTTCTCTGATCACTATATCTAATGAAACCCCTCCCCACCTCTGTGCCTTTTCTAATATAATGTCTTAATATTTGTTGACTGACTTAATCAGTCAAGCAAGCAAGCAGTCTCTGACAAGATGATTTCAAAGAGAATGCTTTGTCATTGGTGCCATTGTAGCAGGATTGTTTTTTATTTCCCATTTTCCTGGGACCTAACACATACCAAGACTCGAGTAACAGAAGGAGACAATGAAATGCTTGTGTCATCATAGTCCATCCAATATATGTTGAGGGGGCCATTCTGGGGATGTAATAGTTCTAATCCTCTGGTAGATATCCTTTCTGCAGGATTCATCTCCAACACACACATTCTACCCCTGCTCCTCCATGAAAATAGAATGATTGGAACTAAGAAAAAAAGGGTAGAGAAGAAAGGTATGGGAGGGAAGCTGAGAGGTTAAAGGAGCCCAAGGGGCATGGAGGAAGGAGAGAAGAAAGAGAAGATCTAAAGGGGAAGAGGTCTGTTCCTCAATAGGTGAATGCATTTCATCATTAACTGTAACTTGCAAAAGTCATGTAGAATTTTCCCTTAAACGTCCTCCTTTATTTTCTTAACCTTCATGAAAAACTATCAGTTATAATCTGTTCTACCTCTGAAATTTCCTATCTCACGCAATTAAACTTACTTACCACCTGTTGTGCCATAAGGGTCACTCACACCAAAATTTGTGAAGGCCTTTTTTAACTGATGTTTTACCTTTAGTTTCACTATTTCAACCCAGTCATTCATACTGCAGCAAGGACATTCTTTCAAAAGCATACATTTTGCTATGTCATCTCTCTACTTGAGGCACATCCACAACTAAAACCCTCATTTCTTAGTGTGGGCAGTTAGGGCAATATTACCTTGCTTTTCTCTATCATCTAAATCGAGGGGTACCATTAATTCCCTTAACACTGATGCTCTTGTGTGTTTTTGCCTTTTCTGTGCTGTTCTTTTGATATGAATGTCTTTCACCTTTTAAAGGTTGTCTCATCTTCTAAGCATTATCTACTTTATGTATCCTTCCACTCTGAGCAGAAGCAATGGTGACACCCCCTTTCCACCTCCCCCACCCCCCACCACCATGGATGCCTTTAACTTTTGTTTACCATTACAGGGTTAGGCTGTGAACTATCAAGTAGGTTTCAATTTATTTTTTTTAAATTTATTTCTCCTTCTTCCTTCTCTTCCTTTATTAGTTCATGCCTTTCCTGCTTTGACCTCCATCACAGAAGATAATTTTTTTCCCTATAAATCCCTCTGTTCCCATATATTATTGTCAAAGAAATGAAACAATTATATTTTGCTTAAAGCAAGTTGCCATTCTGGACCCAGTGACATTTCTAAGGTACTGATAGCACCCTGTTTTATTGTCACATCTGTACTAGGACATGCTAGGATTTTTAGGGCCAGGATTGTCTGCTCAAAGTACGCAGCTTAAGTTAAGAGATCTACCAAGAAATTCTTTCTTAGGGGCGGAATATATCTTCTATCCCCTACCCTTTCCCCGAATAGACCTGATCTAGTCTTTACATTGTCAAACTCTTTGGAATATTGGGCATAACATTGATTGCATTGTCCTACAAACATATAGAGTTACAACCACCTGAAAAGCAAAGATAAGAATAAATATACAGGTGATTCTCTGCATAGGAGTAGTGGAAACCAAAGAATATATACTAAAAATAGAAGACACTAGGGAAAATGAGAGGATAGGGCCTTGTGATATTTTTCACTTAATAATCTTAGAATAAATTTTAGATAAGGAAATGAGGAGAATCCTAAGGAGAGGGTATCCCTTTCTTCTTGGTAATAATAGTTTAAAGACCTACAACTCCAGCTGGGAATGCTGGATACCTATAGGCAGCAGAAGATTCTTTGTTTCCAAGGCTGAATCACAGAAGACCATTGCCATCTATAGGAGATCTCTAGACCAGAGGTTGCAAATGTGATTTGTTTGATCCATATAGTGTTTATAAAAAATTTTAAATTTTTAAATTTTTTAAAAAATTTTTTAACGTTTATTTATTTTTGAGAGACATAGAGACAGAGTATGAGCCGAGAAAGGGCAGAGAGAGAGGGAGACACAGAATCCGAAGCAGGCTCCATGCTCTGAGTTGTCAGCACAGAGCCCGACGTGGGGTTCAAACTCACAAACCGTGAGATCATGACCTGAGCCGAAGTCGGCTGCTTAACAGACTGAGCCACCCAGGCGCCCCTAAATTTTGAAATTTTTAAATGTTTACTTATTTTTGAGAGAGAGAGAGAGAGAGAGAGAGAGAGAGAGAGAGAGAAGGGGAGGGGCAGAGAGATAGGGAGACACAGAATCCGAAGCAGGCTCCAGGCTTTTGAGCTGTCAGCACATAGCCTAACGCCAGGCTTGAACTCATGAACCATGAGATTATGGCCTGACCTGAAGTCAGATGCTTAACTGATTGAGCCACCCAGGTGCCCCATAACTTTTAAAGTTATTTGCAAAGATTTGAAATTTGGGAGATTTCACATAAAACCCCAGATTTTTAAATTATTTTATGGAATCAGAAGATATGACATTGGTCTCAAATTCTCACATTGGCCATAATCGACTGAGTAATGGTTGTCATTGTAAAAGGGCATATTTTTGCCATTCCCCAAAATCTCCATCACTTTCTACCTCCTTCCTGAGAAAGGGTCCAATGTTAGTTGCCATTAATCAACTCACTTGGACTTTTACACACAGAATTAAGAGCTCCTAGTAGAATTAAAAGGAAAGTGACATAGTTCTTATACCTGTAGCAATCAAAACATAAGGAAAAAAAAAAAGACTGAGAGGACTGGTTTCAAACCGTATAGGGGAGTTTGCATTTCCTTATAGAAATGAAGAATATTTTGGGGCGCCTGGGTGGCTCAGTCGGTTAAGTGTCCAACTCTTGATTTTTAGTTCAGGTCATGATCTCACAGTGTTGAGACTGAGCCCCACATCAGGCTCCATGCTGATGATGGAGATGGAGACTGCTTAACATTCTCTCTCTCTCTCTCTCTCTCTCTCTCTGTCTCCCTGTCTACCCCCTCTCCCTCCCCCTCCCCTTTCCCTCCCCCACTTGCTCTCTCACTCTCAAAACGTAAAAAAAAAGATGAATATTTCTACATCTTTACTATGTATACAAAGTGTGCCTTTGTTGAATAAATAAAACTTCAGATATTAACATCATGCAATTTGGTATAAAGAACTATAACTGATATATAAAACAGGTGTACAATGAAAATCTTAATTAACCTTAAAACACAGACTGAAAGTTCAACAGGTTTTGTGTTTGAATGCATACACTAAGTGTTGCTCCTGGGAGATGCTATTATGTATTGAGCAACAAACATTCCTAGGTACCAAAATATTTTGTAGATCCCAAATTTATAAAAATGTCTATCGCAAAAGAATTATATGTTGATACGTTTCCACGAATAGGTGGACTTTGTGAGACTAAGCAAAAACCAGAGGGAGGGCTAGAGGGGAAAGGAAAAAAAGACACAGAGAGGGAGGGAGATAAAACATAAGAGACTCTCAAAGACTAAGAACAATCTGAGGGTGAGGGAGGTGAGGGAGGGGGGAGAGGGGGTGATGGACATTAAAGAGGGCACGTGTTGGGATGAACACTGGGTGTTATATGTAAACCAATTTGAAAATAAACTATTATAATAAAAAAATTAAAAAAAAAGAATTATATGTTGAACTAGAAGTATTTTTGTCTGTGTTGAATAAATGACTGAGGCCATCTACAGAGCATATTATGTGGAAAGTTGGATTTCTTGTGGCATTTTCTTTTGTAACTTATAAGAGCACAAATATAAAAAAATATTGTAGAATTAAGTATATTTTTTCATGATTTCAATGAGAATTTTGATGTGACTGAAGAAAATTTTGGCTGTTGCCCATTACAAGCAAATCATAAAATGGCTTACTTGGGTATATTGAAAAAAGTCCTAAGTATAATATGAGCAGACTACAATTAGTACATGCAAGTGTTAATGTCAGACCTATGAAAGGTATATCCAATGTTGCAAAGATTTATAGAGACAAATTTATGTTTGTTCATTGATAGATTCACTAGGAATTATTTGCTTTGTGGTAAAAGGCTTAAATAGAGCATATTATAGAGACAGCAGTTGCCACCAAGAGCTGGAGACCTCCCACTGACTTGTACAACAGCTCACAACTTGGGCGAAATGGATGAACAGTATTGTTCAGCTTCTCTTTATGAGCCTAGGTGCCTAAGTTAGGGCAAGGTGCTCACCCCAAAAATTAAACCCACTGTACAAAGAGTAAATCTGTGTCTGGAAAGAAAGCAACTGTTTTCCTTTAAGGTACTGACCTAAACTAAACAACCTCACTCCTTATTCTCTCACCATTTCTCTTGCCCACACCGCTGTTAAAACTAATCCATACTAAATTCCATACTCAACGTGGGAATTCCAAATACAATATCTAGGCGCAGAAGAAAAGGAGGCAGGTTTCTGTTTTGCAAATCAAAGTGGTATAAGATTTTAAAAGAAAATTATAATAGGACACCTGGGTGGCTCAGTCAGTTAAGCATCCGACTGTGGCTCAGGTCATGATCTCGTGGTTCATGGGTTCAAGCCCCACATCAAACTCTTTACTGCTCTGTCTCTCTCAAAGATAAGTAAACATGAAAAAAATAATAAAGAAAATTATAATAAATAATTGTTGCCATTTTTAATTTGAAAGTTTTCATGTTTTTAAATTAAAATATTCCTGCTATGATTTTTTCCTTTATCTCATATGCTCACCCCATAATCATTTTTAAAAGTTTTATTGTATTTCTGGCAGGCTTTTTTAAACAAATAGCCTGATTTACTTATTTAAGGCACTCCTCTAACTTCTGCAGGCATTCGAATTTGTGACATCTGCATTAGATAATATTTTAGCTATTCCTCCGCTTGGCTCTACTGTCTACCCTCAAGAGAAGGAAAAATTTAACGATTTATTGTAAGTCCAGAAGACTGTGAATTATTGAAAGAAGAGACCACTTTGGGTTCACTTCTGTGTACCCAGCATAAACTATAGTAGTCATTCAATGAGTGTTTACTAGATGGATGGATAAATGTGCTTCAGTTGAAGCAGAACATATACCCAGAACTCTTTTCAGATGGAAGTTGTGTTTCAATCTCATGCAAGTTTAGTATTAAAGATAATTAATTTCCTTTCTATTCAACTTCTTCTTGACTCTTTTCTCCCTTAGATGCCTATACAACAGCTGAAGTGGTTTATTCTTGGACTCTTGGGAAGAACAAATCTGTGGAAGTAGCACAGGATGGCTCCCGCCTGAATCAGTATGACCTGCTGGGCCATGTTGTTGGGACAGAGATAATCCGCTCTAGTACAGGTATTTATTTACTTTATTTAAGAAGCATTTTTGTAACATGTATCACATACCAGTCACTGTTCTAAGTGCTTATAATAACATGAAATCCTCAAAACAGTCTTGTGATGTAGGTACTATTATCATAAGGAAACTGAGGCATAGAAATATTCGGTAATTTGCCCCATGTCACATTATGTAATAGAGGCAAGATCTGAAGTCAGGTAGATTGGCTTCCAAAACAATGCTTTTAACTGTGATGCTCTGCTGTCTCTGGGTGAGTGGGTTAGAAAGTCAAGGACATTAGGGCTGGATTGTGGTATAAGAGAAGGCAAAGGGAAGCCATCATGGTGGAAGAACTGAACTTTGATCCTAAAGATTTCATGAAGACATTTGCTCAACTCTGCCAATGCTGAGGTGACAAATTAATAACCCAGAAGAGTCCAGGTACACAGCCAAGAAGTCCAAGGATGAGCCATGGAATTATTTTTTTAAGTGAGTCACCCATCTCAAAAACAAGTCTGTCTGGCAAACCTCGCCAGGTCCTCTTAATAGCTAAATCCTTGGATATTGATAAATGAAACCTAGAGATTTGTTTTGTAGTCTTGAATCCTATTTGGAAACTGACCAGTTACAGGGGCCTAAGGAAGGAGGCACCCTGAATCTGAACTAAACTTAGGGTATTTGGAGTATATGTTGAGGGCTCATATAGCTAACAATATTTTTTACTGCCAAGGGCAGGAATACTTGTCTTGGTGAAAGATCTGAATCCACAATTATAAATGGATTAGGGTACTCTTGTTCTTTTATTTCATTATCTGGATACTGTTTCCTTTCCTTGTGATGTTACAGTATATCATCTTGTCTGTGCCCTGTTTTCCCTCAAACCCAGGACCAGGGCAAGGTATCTAAATAAAGAAACAGTTGAAATAGCTTTCTGAGACAGGATTTAGAGATTTGGAATTTGGTGTGGGGAAAGGTAATTACAGTGAAAGGCAATACCGAGGTATCAATTTGAAAATATGACCTGTTGGAGAAGCTGCAACTGGTTCGGAGTAAGAAGTGTAGAATATAGAGAGTATAGGGCCACAAAGATGTAGGCTGCTCTCCTCTGAGAGGATTTTGGGTTTTGGCCCATGGAGTTGGTCATGGTTGGACTGGGCTGAGCAGCTGGCAAAGTACCATGTATGTAGCTGGGCCAGATCCAAGAGTCTTCCTGTTCCAGCAGGTGTGAGTTAGCTGCTGGAGCAAAATGCCCAATTTTGGAGAAAGTGTACAAGTGTCAGAGGTGGTGTGCCCAGGCCACCTGGACCTCATTACTTTGCTCCAAGGAACACTCCATGCCTTCACAGGTGGGCTTCTGTGCAGGGATACTGTGCTCCCTGGAGCTCAGATTCTGGCTGTGCCTCCTACGTGGAAGCATAGGAGTGTGATCTGGGGCAAGTTGCCAAACCTCCCCAACAGGGTTTGCTCATGGTGAATCTGGATCTTGCTAGTTGTAGACCTACTGCTACGTTTACATGCCCTGACCCATGGACTGGGAACAGGCCTTTTTAGGGTGCTTGAAACCTACTTCTTAGAGTCCTATGGAAGGGTGAGGCCAAGGGTAACTAAGATGGGCTTGGTGGTGTATGTGGGGGTGGTGGTACTCCAGACCTGGACAGACCTGTTCTTCTCTCTCCAAGCAGGGGGAGGGAGCAGGGCCTTCAGTGCCCACAGGTGCACATGTGCACACTGCATTCCTTCTGTCCTTTGGTGCTTCTTAATGTTTTAGAGAAGGAGGCATTGTTTTGCTCCTAGGTGCATCTGCATTGTGTAGCCCTGGCAGCTGCTGTTGGGACTTCCTCTCTGTGATAGCATACCTGAAACACATGCCTGTTCTCCCTCCCACCCAAGATGTGTGCACAGAGGACCCAGAATCCTGGAGGAGGTTGTGTGTGTGCCCATGGGCAGCATGGCTCTACTAAGAGCAGCCCAGAGAGAACCTAGAGGCCCAGGGCACCTTCCCCAGGATGTCTACCCCGGAAGAAGGAGAGAATTCCCTGTTGCATCTGTTTGCTCTCCTCGCTTCCCAGTCCTTCCTCAGCACTGCTCATGTAGCATCAACTTTTGAGATCCATCATTAGCTATCCAAGCAGCCCCAACTCCCATTTCATTTGGTTAAACCACTGTTTGTTTAGTCTTTATCTTGCAGGCAAAGTGTGTTCATGATAGGAAAAAAGAATACACAGTAAAATATGGAAATTAAAATATTTTTAATTGCACCATTGACTTTTATTATAATTTTGGTATATAACCTTTAAGATCACCTTTGCATGTTTTTACATAAATGGGGCTATACTACTGATACTGTTTTTAATTTAATTTTATATTATAAGCATGTTTTCTTGTCACTAAATCTACAAAATCCAAATAAGAAATTCACAAAAATTAGTAAAATTTTCATTGAGATATAATTGACATAACATTATATTAGTTTCAGGTATACAATTTGATTTAATATTTTTATATATCACAAAATGATTATCACAGTAACTCTGGTTACCATCTGTCAACATATATAGTTACAATTTTTTTCTTGAGAACTTTTAAGATCTACTCTCAGCAACTTTCAAATATGCAATACAGTATTATTAACCATAGTCAGCATGCTGTACAGTACATACCAATGACTTATTTATTTTATAACTGGAAGTTTGTACCTTTTGACCCATTTCACCCACTGCCCCTCTCATGTCCCTGGAAATCACCAATCTGTTTTGTGTATCTATGAACTTGGTTCGTTTCCTTCTTTTTAATTTTTTTAGAATCCATATTTATGTGAGATCATACAATATTGGTATTTCTCTGACTTATTTAATTTAGCATAATGTCCTCAAGGTCCATCCATGTTGTTGCAAATGACAAGATTTCCTTCTTTTTATGGCTGAATAATATTCCACTGCTACTGTGCATATGCATATATACATGTATATGTACATACATACATACATACATATATGTATATATAGCACATTTATACACATATATACACATATACATGTGTATATGTGTTGTATATGGGTATATGTGTGTGTGTGTGTGTGTGTATAGCACATTTTCTTTATCCATTCATCCACTGATGGATACTTAGGTTGTTTCTACATCATCTTGACTATTTTAAAAATGCTGCAATTAACATGGGGGTACATATACCTTTGAGTTAGTATTTTTATTTTATTTGGAAAAATATCCATAATTGGCATTGCTGGACCATATGGTAGTTATATTTTTAATTTTTTGAGAAACCTCAATACTATTTTCCGTAGTGGCTTCACCAATTTATATCCCACCAACCAAAGTGCACAAAGGTTCCCTTTTGTCCGCATCCTTGCCAACACTTGTTACTTCTTGTTAGTTAGTTATAAATAGTAATATTTAAACAATTGTAATAGACATTAATTATTATGTGATTTAGGTACTCTTTAAATTTAAAAAGAAAATTAAAAAGCATTCGTCCAAGGCCACAAAATTCTTGACAATGATAGAAGTGTCGTTATCACTGAGAAATTTAGCATTTCATCATGAAATGATGAATAAATGAAATAAATTTATGATATAATAAATGAAATAAAATAATATCTTCATTTTAATGGCCTCATATATGTGTATCATAATCCATTTAACTTATTATTTAGTATTTTTTCTGTGTTTTAATGCTATAAACAACACTGTGAAGACTTTCATTTTCTATATCGCATTTTATCTGCGTGTATTCATCTGCCTAGGATAGACAGTATATTGAGAGTGCTATTTCAGAAAGTAGACACTTTTTTTTTTAAAACTTTAATACATATTGACAAATTGCCATTAAAAGGTTTAAACAGATCATGCTCCCATTATCAGTGTATTAGTATATCATTTTCCCTTCACTATTGGCAATGCAGATGTTATGGGTTGAATTATGTCTCCTCAAAAGATATGCTGAAGTCCTGACTCCCAAGACCTCAGTAAGTGACCTTATTTGAAAATAGAGTCATTATTGATATAATTAGATTACATCTCAAATTACTTTTGAAAACATGATACAATGTACATCAGTAAAGAGGTGATTTAATGTATTACATTCATTCACACAATCCAATACTATGCAGCTATAAGAAGGAATGAGGAAGTTCTTGATGTATATTTAGTGGGAATATCTGCAGGATATATTGTTGAGTGAAAAAAGCATAGAACACTGAACAGTTAGGGATATATACTGGTATAGGGATAATATTCCTAGAGGGCTGTTAAATGTAGTACTTAAAGGGAGGAGAAATGAGATGGGTGGTTTGAGGGCATTTATGGGAGGGAGACTTTTTACTGTACACCCTTTGATGCTCTTTGATTTAGGAACCATATTAATACTATTACCTCACATAGATGTGTATTATTTTCATGTGATTATAAATTATGGACATTCTTTTCTGAATTATGAATATGCTCCTCCATGTTGGGTCCAGTATATTAATCAAAAGCTGGACCAGAGAAAGACCCACACTCCATGGATATTCTGTTTTATATTAGGAGCTTTCTCTCTGAATGCTCTGAGTTCTCAGTATGAGGTACAGGCATACCTCAGAGATACTGCCAGTTCAGTTTCAGACTACCAAAATAAAGCACATATTGCAATAAAGTTAGCCAAGTGAATTTTTGGTTTCTCAGTACATGTAAAATTATATCTAGACTATTTTGTAGTTTATTAAGTGTGCAAAAGCATTATGTGTAAGAAAATGTATATACCTTATTTTAAAAATACTTTATTGTCCAAAAGTGATATTCTAAGCTTTCAGCAAGTCATAATCACTGGTCACAGATTACCATAATAAATATAATAATAAAGTTGAAATATTACAAGATTTACCAAAATGTAACACAGAGACACAAAGTTAGCAAATGCTTGTGGAAAATTGGCACTATAGATTTGTTTGACATAGGATTCCCACAAATATTTAATTTGTAAAAGACAAAGTATTGAGGTATTTACCCGAGGAAAGCAAAAACATTAATTACAAAAAGATATATGCACCTCTATGTTCTTTGTAGCATTATTTAAAACAGCCAAGATATGGAAGCAAACTAAGTGTCCACAGATAGATGAATGGATAAAGAAGATTGTGTGTGTGTGTGTGTCTGCGTGTGTGTGTATTTAATGGAATATTACTCAGCCATAAAAACAACGAAATACTGCCATTTGAGACAATATGAGTAGAGCTAGAGGGTAGCTATTGTCTGAGTAAAGTAAGACAGAGAAAGACAAATACTATATGATTTCACTTATATGTGGAATCTAAAAACAAATGAACAAACAAAAAAACAGAAACAGATTCATAAACACAGGGAATAAACTAGAGGTTTCCAGAGGGAGAGGGTGGGGGGTGGGCAAAACAGATAAAGGAGATTAAGAGGTACAAACTTGGGAATGCTCTTGCACTGTCAGTGGCCATGCAGACTGGTGCAGCCACTCTGAAAAACAGCGTGGAGGTTCCTCAAAAAATTAAAAATAGAATTACCTATGACCCAGAAATAGTACCACTAGGAATTTATCCAAAGGATACAGGAGTGCTGATTCACAGGGGCACATATACCCCAATGTTTATAGCAGCGCTATTAGCAATAGCCAAGTTATAAAAAGAGCCCAAACGTCCATCAACTGATGAACGGATAAAGATGTGGTTTGTGTATGTATATATATATATACATACACACACATACATGCATACCTACATACACACGTACATACATACAATGGAATACTACTCAATGAGAAAGAATGAAATCTTGCCATTTGCAAAAACGTGGATGGAACTGGAGGGTATTACACTAAGTGAAATAAGTCAGGGAAAGATATCATGTTTTCACTCATATGTGAAATTTGGAAAAAACTTTAGAGAATACCATGGGGAAACGGAGGGGGGAAATAGTTTCAAACAGAGAGGGAGGCAAAACATAAGAGACTCTTGAATACAGAGAACAAACTGAAGATTGATGGGGGGAGGTGTGGAGGAGGAGAAAATGGATGATGAGCATTGAGGAGGGCATTTGTTGAGATGAGCACTGGGTGTTGTAAGGGAAGAGTACACCGTATACACCGTATATGTTAGCTAACTTGACAATAAAGTATATATTTTTTTAAATTTTATAATAGTTTATTTTCAAATTGGTTTACATATAACACCCAGTGTTCATCCCAACATGTGCCCTTTTTAATGCCCGTCACCCCCTCTCCCCCTTCCCTCATCCCCCTCACCCTCAGTTTGTTCTTAGTCTTTGAGAGTCTCTTATGTTTTATCTCCCTCCCTCTCTGTGTCTTTTTTTTCTTTCCCCTCTTCCCCTCCCCCTGGTTTTTGCTTAGTCTCACAAAGTCCACCTATTCGTGGAAACATATGGTATCTGTCTTTTTCTGACTGACTTATTTCACTTAACATAATACCCTCCAGTTCCATCCATGTTGCTACACATGGCCAGATTTCATTTTTTCTCATTGCCACGTAGTAGTCCATTGTATATATGTACCACATCTTCTTTACCCACTCATCAGTTGATGGGCACTTGCAGTTATAAATCCTCATCATAAGGATGAAAGGTACAACACAGGGAATATAGTTAATAATATTGTAGTAACTTTGTATGGTGACAGATGGTAACTATGGTGAACACTGTGTAATGTACAGAATTGTCAGATTACTCTGTTGTGCACTTGAAACTAATATAACATTGTATGACAACTATACTTTAATAAAATAAACAGACAACAAAGTAAATGAAATGAGGTGTGCCTGTAATTCTAAGAAGAGGGCTCCTCATCTGTGATCCAGATTTAAATAAATGAATAAAATTCCTCAAAATCTGTGTTCACATCATTCCCTATTTCAGCATCAATTCTATTTTCTCTCCTTTGTCAAATTATTGCATTAATTTTATAAGTGGAGGATTTGGATGTATGATCTTATTTTTCTATTCCTATAAATTTAACCATTTGTTAGAATAGTATTTTTATTACTGTCATTGTGTATATTATCTCTCTAGACATGTAACCTAGCTAAGTAAGAAGAATATAAGAGAGACTGAGACACAAAGAGAAGTCAGAGAGATGGAGATAGAAAGATAAGGAAGGCAAGATAAAAGTACAAGGAGTAGAAATAGAAAATTGAAAACAACCAAACATGAATTTAAGAAAATATATCCGCTCACTTAGTAAAATGAGTTAATTTCCCAACCTACTTAAAAAATCTTCTTGTGTATTCACAACTTTTGATCCCAGCTAGACAGTGAATGTGTTTTATATTCTCAAATATTTCACATTTAACACAAATGGAACTTAATAGGCTGGAGTGCAAAGGCAGGAAAAATTCCCCAAACTGCTTAAAGGGTCATCTTTTCATAATAAGACACAGAAAGAAAGTCAGCAAGATGAGGGGGAATATAACGATCCATTTTATAAAAATATATTCAGTTATGTAAAGCATTAGTTTGCTCAACTATTCTGCTTTTCTGATCCATAGATAATAACTAATTTGTGAATATATTTGCATTATATGTTTTATATTGTACTCTTGAGTATTTCATACACAACACAGATGGCACCTAATAAGCTTAATAATAAACTGAGACACAGGGTGGAAATATTATGGGGAACTTGGGGAAAAAAATCTTCCAATCTGATCAAAGCTTCAGTTCTTTGGCAGAGAAGAGGACGTAAAGAGATACAAAATATCAGAGTTATATTTAAGAGAACCTAGTCAGTTAATTCACACAATGAATTAATATATGAAGCTTTCTAAACATCCACTTGTGATTTTTCACCCACGGAAAGTCTCTAGGTTATGAATATCTGTGAATGTGCAAAGGCGACTTTCCATGATCTCTTTGACTATTTCACATTGGACCCAGATAGTCTTCAATACAAGGGGAGAAATGGGAAAACTTCACAACCAAACAAAAGGCTTCAGTTCTCACTAAGGAGAATTCTTTTTGCCTCTTTATTTCCCCTGGCACCCCAGTTTTATTGAAATATGATTGAAACAAATTGTATTTAACACATCCATCACTTTGTTGTTGTTATTCTGGTGATAAGATCACTTAAGAATTTACTCTCTCAGCAAATTGCAAATATACAATACAGTATTATTAACTGTAGCCATCATGCTGTACATAAGCTACCCAGAGTTTATTCATCTTATAACTGGAATTTTGTACCCTTTGATCAACATCTCTCCATTTCCCCTACCCCTCAGTTCCTGGAAACCACCATTCTCCTCTGTTTCTATAACTTTTTTTAGGTTCTATATATAAATACCACACAGTATTTGTCTTTGTCTGGCTTATTTAACTTAGTATAATGTCTTCTAGATTCATCTATGTTGTCAAAAAATGGCAGGATTTTTAATTTTTTTTATGTCTGAGGTAATACTTCATTTTGCATATGTGGAAATATATATCACTTTTACTTTACTCATTCATCCATTGATTAACACTTGTTTCCATGTTTTGGCTATTGTGAATAATATTACAATGAACATAGAGTTGCAGATTTCTCTTCTAGGTACTGATTTTGTTTCTTTTGGACATATACCTAGAAGTGGGATTGCTGGATCATATGGTATATCTATTTTTAATTTTTTGAGAAACTTCCATACTAAGTTTCCATAGTAGCTGTGACAACACCAACAGTGTACCAACAGTGCACAATGGTTCCCTTTTCTCCACATCCTTTCCAACACTTGTTATCTCTTGTCATTTTGATGATAGCCATTCTATTAGGTGTGAGGTGATATCTCATTGTGGTTTTTATTTGCATTTCCCTGATGATTAGTAACATTGAGCACATTTTCATGTACCTGTTGGCCACTTGTATGTCTTCAGAAAAACTCCATTCATCCTTGACCCATTTTTAATTGGACTGTTTCTGTTTTTGCTATTGAGTTGTAGGAGTTCTTTATATATTTTGGACTATAATCTTTTATCAGACATATGGTTTGTAAACATTTTCTACCATTCTGCAGGTTGCCTTTTCTTTTTATTGATTGTTTCCTTTGACATGAAGATTCTCTTTAGTTCTATGCAGTTTCACTTTTTATATTAGTTTTTATTGCCTGTGGTTTTAGTGTCAGGTCTTACCTTTAAGTATTTAATTCATTTTGAGTTAATTTGCAAGACAGGGGTCCAATTTCATTCTTTTGCATGTGGATATACAGTTTTCCCCACTACCATTTATTGAAAAGACTATTCTTTCCCCATTGTGTATTCTTGGCATCCTTGTCAAATATTAGTTGGCTATATATGCATGAGTTTATTTCTGAGCACTTTATTACATGCCATTGATCTATGTGTCTGTTTTTATGCCAGTACCATACTGTTTTGATTACTATAGCTTTGTAATATAATTTGAATCAGGAAGTGTGATGTCTCTATCTTTGTTCATTTTTCTTAGAATTGGTTTGGTTATTCAGAGTCTTTTGTGGTTCTATATGCATTTTAGGATTATCTTCTCTATTTCTGTGAAAAATGCTATTGAAATTTTGATGGGGATTTCATTGACTCTGTATATCATTTTTAGGTAGTATGGACATTTTTTGCAATAACAAGTCTTCTAATTTATGAAAAGAGGATATATTTTATTTGTGTCTTCTTCAATTTCTTTCATCAATGTCTTAGAGTTTTCAGTATACAGATATTTCACCTAACTGATTAAATTTATTCCTAAGTATTATATTATTTTTGATACTATTATAAATGAAATTGTTTTCTTAATTTCCTTCTCAGATTTTTGTTATTAGTATATAGAAACACTACTAATTTTTGTATGTTATTTATATATAGTGTAATTATGGTTTCAGGAGTAGAATTTAGTGATTCATCGCTTACATATAACACCCAGTGCTCTTCCCAACAAATATCCTCCTTAATGCCCATCACCCATTTAGCCCATCCCCCCCAACACCCCTCCAGCAACCCTCAGTTTGTTCTGTCTTTTAGAGTGTCTTATGGTTTCCCTCCCGCTCTGTTTTTATTTATTTTTCCTTCCCTTCCCCTTGTTCATCTGTTTTGTTTCTTAAATTCCACATGTGAGTGAAATTATATGATACTTATCTTTCTCTGGCTGACTTATTTCACCTAGCATAATACAACCTAGTTCCATTCGTGTTGTCGCAAATGGCAAGATTTCATTCTTTTTGACTGCCAAGGAGTATTCCAGTGTGTGTGTGTGTGTGTGTGTGTGTGTGTGTGTGCGCGTGCGTGCGCGCGCACGCGCGCGCGCATGCGTGCATATTCCCATCTTTATCCATTCATCAGTCAATGGACATTTGGGTTCTTTCCATGGTTTGGTTATTTTTGATAGTGCTGGTATAAATATTGGGGTGCATGTGCCCCTTTGAAGGAGTTTTTTTTGTATCATTCGGATAAATACCTAGTAGTGAAATTGCTTGGTCATAGGGTAGTTCTATTTTTAATTTTTTTGAGGACCCTCCACACTGTTTTCCAAAGTGGCTGCACCAGTTCTCATGACCACCAGCAGTGCAAAAGTGTTCCCCTTTCTCTGCATCCTCGTCAACATCTGTTTCCTACATTGTTAATTTTAGCCATTCTGATGGGAGTGAGGTGGTATCTCATTATGGTTTTGATTTGTATTTCCCTGATGATGAGTGATGTTGAGCATCTTTTCATGAGTCTACTAGCCTTCTGGATGTCTTTAAGTGTCTGTTCATGCCTTTTGCCCATTTCTTCACTGGATTGTTTTATGGGTGTTGAGTTTGACAAGTTCTATATAGATTTTAGACACTAAACCTTTATCCAATATGTCATTTGCAAATATCTTCTCCCATTGTTGGTTGTCTTTTGGTTTTGTTGATTGTTTCTTTCACTGTGCACAAGCTCTTTATCTTGATGAGGTCCCAATAGTTCATTTATGGTTTGTTTCCCTTGTCTCTGGAGACATGTCTAGTAAGAAGTTGCTGAAGCCAAGGTTAAACAGGTTGCTGCT
Organism: Paguma larvata; assembly: GCA_030068075.1. Classification (NCBI taxonomy): domain Eukaryota; kingdom Metazoa; phylum Chordata; class Mammalia; order Carnivora; family Viverridae; genus Paguma; species Paguma larvata. The sequence goes on along the minus strand of CM057830.1, from coordinate 119,677,238 downwards.
TGTTTTCTCCCCTAGGATTTTGATAGCTTTCCTGTCTTACATTTAGGCCTTTTATCCATTTTGAATTTATTTTTGTGTATTGTGTAAAAAAGTGGTCCAGGATCATTCTTCTGCATGTTTCTGTCTAGTTCTCCCAGTACCATTTGCTAAAGAAACTGTCTTTTTTCCATTGGATACTCTTTTCTGCTTTGTCAAAGATTAGTTGGCCATACATTTGTGGGTGCACATTCTATTTCCTTGATCTCTGTGTCTGTTTTTGTGCCAGTACCATACTGTCTTGATTATTATATCTTTGTAATACAGTTTAAAGTAGAGAATTTTGATGCCTCCAGCTTTGGTTTTCTTTTTCAACATTATTTTGGCTATTAGGGGTCTTTTATGGTTCCATACAAATTTTAGAATCATTTGCTCTAGCTCTGTGAAGAATGCCAGTGTTATTTTGATAAAGATTGCTTTGAATGTGTAGATTGCTTTGGGTAGCATCGACATTTTAACAATATTTGTTCCTTTAATCCAGGTGCATGGAATGTCTTTCTCCATTTCTTTGTGTCTTCTTCAATTTCTTTCATAAACTTTCTATATTTTTCAGCTATTGATTAGTTGTAACAGGTATTTTGGTTTTTTGGCATAGTCTTTAGGATTTTCTATATGTAAAATTTTGTCATCTGCAAATAGAGACATTTTACTTCTTCTTTTCCAATCCTGATGAGTTTTATTTCTTTTGCTTACCTGACTGCTCTGTCAAGGGCGTTCAGTATTATGTTGAAAAGAACTGGTGAGAATATGCACTGATGTCTTCTTACTGGTCTTAGAGGAAAAACTTTCAACCTTCCACCATTGAGTACAATGTTAGTTGTAAACTTGTCATATATGGACTTTTTTATGTTGAGGAACATTTCTTGTATACCCAATTTGTTAAGAGTTTTTATCATGAACGAATGCTGAATTATGTAAAATGCTTTTTCTACATCTACTGAAATGATCACTCATTTCTTTCATTCTATTAATGTGATATATCAGATTTATTGAATTGCAAATGTTGAACTGTTCTTGCATCCCAGGGATAAATCCCACTTGATCATGGTGTTTGACTCTTTTAAAGTGCTATTGAATGTGGCTTGTCAATATTTGTTGAGAATTTCTCTGCCTGTATTCTTCAGGGATGTTGACCTGTACAACTGACCCTTGAACAGCACAAGTTTGAACTGCATGATTTCACTTATATGAGATTATTTTCCATAAATATATCGGAAAAATATTTGGAGATTTGTTACTATTTGAGGAAACTCACAGATGAACCATATAGTCTAGAAGTACTGAAAATAATTAAGGATAAGTGTTATATGTCATGAATGCCTAAAACATGTAGATACTATTTTATTATTCACTACCATAAAATATACACAAATCTAAAAAGTTAAAATTTAATCAAAAGTTATGCACATAAACATAGGTGGCACATGGCACCTTTCACAGTTGCGAGAAATGTAAAAAAATGTAAAGATGCAGTGTTAAATCATAACTGCATAAAGTTAACTGTAGTACATACTGCACTACATTAAATATTTTATAGCCATCTCCTGTTGCTATTGTAGTGAGATCAAGTGTTGTAAGTATCCACTTAAAACACCACATGAAAACAAAAAGAGTAAGGAAGGGAGGAGTTAAGATGGTGGAGTAGTATGGGGACTCTGACATTATCTCATCCCTGAAACACAGCTAGATCAACATCAAACCATTTTGAACACCTAGTAAATTGATCTGAGGATTAATGCAACAATCTTCACAATTTGAGCAAGAGATCTTGGCAGGTATGCATTGAGGAGAGGTGAATTGGGGAAGAGAAAAACTGCAGTGCTGCAGTGTGTAGGGAGCAGTTTTCATGGAGAGAGGACAAAGACAAACGGGGCAGAGTGCAGTGTGTCAGGATTGCACAAGAAAATCACTCCCCACTGGAAGTAGCTGGAGAGAGAGAAAGAGTGAAAACACTCTTAGGGGACTGGACAAGAAATCTGTTCCCCAACAACATTGACAGGGAATAAGGAGAGGATTTCAATTCCACCATTATTCTACTAACAGAGCCCAGAGTCTGAAGTTTTGGAGCTCAGTGGCTGGCAGTGGTCTGGAGATGAAATAGGGAAAATCCCTGGGTGCAGGCAGAGGGGATCCTGTGCCACATGGGGAGAAGCACTTCCCCTGCTTGGAGTGCAATTGGTAGGGTGATATGGCCTTTGCTTGGACAAAAGTCCCAGTGGGCCCCAGAGAACTGCCACATTTACTGATAGGAACAAAGATGCCAGCTGAAGGCAGCAAAACCTGGCGCTGGTTGTGTGTTGGAATTTACCACAAACTCTGAGCCTTTGCAATTACAAAGTCGCATAAATGTTTTCTGGGACATGTTGGTACTAGGCCATTGCTTGTTGAGACCCTCCCCCTGAGGATCAGCACAGGTTCAAGCCAGCAGGGGTCTCTGAAGTGTGGGGTTTTGAAACACAGCCCCATCTGAGATAAAACTCCAGAGGGAGCCACTGCCTGGCAAGCAGACAGCTTGGACACAGACAGGGTAAAGAGAGGGAGCAGACAGAGGCCTGAGACAAAGGGGAGGTGATTAATTGCGCATCTGTGAGAGAAATTCTGGCTCTGGTGACTAGAGAATGAGACAAAGCAATTTTCACCTCTAGCCCACCTGCAGTGATTGAACCAGTGAGCTAAGCCTCACCACCAAGTGGAGAATGAAGCCATTACACTAAGCCCCACCCACTTGTGCCCTCCAGGCACATCCCCCAGAACACCAACACAAATCCCTTCCACCTACTTAGTCTACTAGGGATCATAGTGTGCTACAAAGTTTCAGTTCTAGAGGAAACTGGATCTAGCTTCGTTTGAGTTTCTTTTTGTTTCTTTGTTAGTTTCTTTACTTATGTTGTTTTTCTTTTCCTTTGTTGGATACAGAAAGAGCAAATTTTTATTCTATTTTTATTTTATTTCATTCTATGTTATTATTTTTTAAATATTTATTTTTTATTTTCTTTTATAATTTTTTCTTTCTCTCTTTTTTCTCTATTCTATCTCTTTATTATCTTTTTTAATTTAAATCCAAGTTAGTTAACATATATAGAATAATAATGATTTCAGGAATAGAAACTAGTGATTCATCACTTACATATAACACCCAGTGTTATCCCAACAAGTGTCCTCCTTAATGACTCTCACCCATTTAGCCCATGCCCCCACCCAACGCCCTGTCAACTACCCTCAGTTTGTTCTATGTATTTGAGTCTTTATGCTTAGTCTCCCTCTATGTATATTGTTTTTGCTTCCCTTCCCTTATGTTCATCTGTTTTTTATCTTATATTCCACATATGAGTGAATACATATATTTGTCTTTCTGTGACTTATTCTCTTACCATAATACACTCTAGTTCCATCCACATTGTTACAAATGACAAGATTTCATTCTTTTAGATCACTGAGTAATATTCCATTGTATATATATACCACATCTTCTTTATCCATTCATCAGTCCATGGACATTTGGGCTCTTTCCATACTTTGGGTATTGTCGATAGTGCTGCTATAAACATTGGGGTGCATGTACCCCTTCAAATCAGTACTCCTGTATCCTTTGGATAAATACCTAGTAGTTCAATTGTTGGGTTGTAGGGTAGTTTTGATTTAAATTTTTGAGGAACCTCCATACTGTTTTCCAGAGTGGCTGCACCAGTTTGCATTCCCACCAGCAGTATAAAGGGCTCCTCTTTCTCCATATCATCACCAACATCTGTTGTTGCCTGAGTTTTTACTTTTAGCCATTGTGACTGCTGTCAGGTGGTATCTCATTGTGGTTTCGATTTGTATTTCCCTGATGATGAACAATATTGAGCATTTTCTTATGTGTCTGTTAGACATCTAGATGTCTTCTTTGGAAAGGTGGGTGTTAATGTCTTTTGCCCATTTCTTCACTGGATTGTTTTGTGGGTGCTGAGTTTGATAAATTCTATAGAAATTTTAGATACTAACCCTTTATCCAATATGTCATTTGAAAATACCTTCTCCCACTCCGTTGGTAGCCTTTTAGTTTTGCTGACTGTTTCCTTTACTGTGCAGAAGCTTTTCGTCTTGATGAGATCCCAATAGTTCATATTAGATTTTGTTTCCTTTATCTCCAGAGACATGTCAAGTAAGAAGTTGCTGCAGTCAAAGTCAAATATGTTACTGCCTGTTTTCTCCTCTAAGATTCTTATGGCTTCCTGTCTTACATTTAGGTATTCATCCATTTTGAGTTTATTTTTGTGTACGGTGTAAGAAAATGGCCCAGGTTTATTCTTCTGCATGTCACTGTCCAGTTTTCTCAGCACCATTTTCTGAAGAGACTGTCTTTTTTCCATTGGATATTCTTTCCTGCTTTGTCAAAGATTAGTTGGCCATACATTGATGGGTAAATTTCTGGGTTATTTATTCTGTTCCATTGATCTGGGTGTCTGTTCTTGTGCCAGTACCATACTGTCTTGATGATTACAGCTTTGTAATACATTTTGAAGTCCGGAAATGTGATGCCTCTAGCTTTGGTGTTCTTTTTCAGGATCGTTTTGGCTATTTGTGGTCTTTTCTGGTTCCATACAAATTTTAGGATTGTTTTTTCTAGCTTTGTGAAGAACGCTGGTGGTATTTTGATAGGGATTGCATTGAATGTGTAGATTGCTTTGGGTAGTATTGACATTTCAACAACATTTTTTTCTTCTAATCCAAGCATATAGAATGTTTTTCTATTTTTTTCTGTCTTCTTCAGTTTATTTAATAAGCTTTCTATAGTTTTCAGTATATAGATCCTGCAACTTTACTAAAATTATGTATTAATTCTAACAATTTTTTTGGTGGAGACTTTTGGTCTTTTTTTTTTTCTCCACTCAAAGACTCCCCCTTAAAATTCATTGCATGCTGATTTGGTGGTCACAAACTCATTTAGTTTTTGTTTGGGAAACTCTTTATATCTCCTTCTTTTTTAATGATAGCCATGCCGCATAAAGAATTCTTGGCTGCATATTTTTCCCATTCAGCATGTTGACTTTATCCTGCCACTCCCTTCTGACCTGCCAAGGTTCTGTGGATAGGTCAGCTGTGAACCAAATCTGTCTACCCTTTTAAGTTAAGGACTGTTTTTTCCTTTGCTGCTTTTATAAATCTTCTTTGTGTATTTTGTGAATTTGACTATGATATGCCTTGGTGATGGTCCGTTTTCTGCTATAATTTGCTCACAAGAATCTTCTGCCCTTTTTTTCTCTCTCTTCATCTTCTGTGACTCCTATTATTAGGATGTTATTCCTTTATAATAAGTCACTGAATTCTCCAAGTCTTGTATCGTAATCTTTTGCTTTTGTTTCCCTCTTTTCTCTACTTCATTATTCTCTGTAATTTTATATTTTTTTAAATAATAGTTTCTTTTCAAATTGTTTTACATATAACACGCAGTGTTCATCCCAACACGTGCCCTCTTTAATGCCCGTCACGCCTCTCCCCTCTCCCTCATCCCCTCAGCCTGAGTTTGTTCTTGGTCTTTGAGAGTCTCTTTTGTTTTTTCTCCCTCCCTCTCGGTGTCTTTTTTTCCTTTCCCCTCTTACACTCCCCCTGGTTTTTGCTTAGTCTCACAAAATCCACCTATTCATGGAAACATATGGTATCTGTCTTTTTCTGACTGACTTATTTCACTTAACATAATACCCTCCAGTTCCATCCATGTTGCTACACATGGCCAGATTTCATTTTTTCTCATTGCCACGTAGTACATTGTATATATGTACCACATCTTCTTTACCATATGTCAGTTGATGGGCACTTGGTCTCTTTCCATGATTTCGTTATTGTCGAAAGTGCTGCTATGAACATTGGGGTACACGTGCCCCTATGCATCAGCATTCCTGTGTCTCTTGGGTAGATTCCTAGCAGTGCTATTGCTGGGTCATAGGGTAGCTCTATTTTCATTTTTTTGAGGAACCTCCACACCGTTTTCCAGAGTGGCTGCACCAGTTTGCATTCCCACCAACAGTGTAGGAGGGTGCCTGCTTCTTCACATCCCCCCCAGCATCTATAGTTTCCTGATTTATTCATTTTAGCCACTCGAACCAGTGTAAGGTGGTATCTCAGTGTGGTTTTGATTTGTATTTCCCTGATGATGAGTGACTTTGAGCATCATTTCATGTGTCTGTTGGCCATCTGAATGTCCTCTTTGGAGAAGTGTCTATTCATACCTTCCGCTCATTTCTTCACTGGATTATTTGTTTTTCGGGTGTGAAGTTTGGTAAGTTCTTCATAGATTTTAGATACTAGTCCTTTATCTGACATGTCATTTGTGATTATCTTTTCCCATTCCGTTGGTTGCCTATTACGTTTTGTTAGTTGTTTCCTTTGCCGTGCAGAAGATTTTTATCTTGATGAGGTCCCAGTAGTTCATCTTTGCTTTTAATTCGCTTGCCTTTGGAGACGTATCAAATAAGAAATTGGTGCGTCTTAGGTCAAAGAGGCTTTTTCCTGCTTTCTCTTCTAGGATTTTGACGGTTTCCTACCTCACGTTCAGATTTCTCATCCATTTAGAGTTTATTTTTGTGAGTGGTATAAGGAAGTAGTCTAGTTTCATTCTTTTTCATGTTGCTGTCCAGTTCTCACAGCACCATCTATTAAAGAGGCTGTCTTTTTTCCATTGGATACATTTTCCGGCTTTGTCAAAGATTAGTTGACCATATGCTTGCGGGTCCATTTCTGAGTTTTCTATTCTATTCCATTGGTCTATGTGTCTGTTTTTGTGCCAATACCATACTGTCTTGATGACTACCGCTTTGTAGTAGAGGTTAAAGTCTGGGATTGTGATGCCTCCTGCCTTGGTTTTATTCTTCAGTATTAATTTGGCTATTCGAGGTCTTTTGTGGTTCCATACAAATTTTAGGATTGTTTTCTCTAGCTTTGAGAAAAATGCTGGTGCAATTTTGACTGAGATTGCATTGAACGTATAGATTGCTTTGGGTAGTATTGCCATTTTGACGATATTTATTCTTCCAATCCATGAGCATGGGATGTTTTTTCCATTTCCTTGTGTCTTCCTCAATTTCCTTCATAAGTTGTTTATAGTTTTCAGTGTAGAGGTCTTTTACATCTTTGGTTAGGTTTATTCCTAAGTATTTTATGGTTTTTGGTGCAATTGTGAAAGGGATTAGCTTCTTTATTTCTCTTTCTGCTGCTTCATTGTTGGTGTATAGAAATGCTACCGATTTCTGTACATTGATTTTGTGCCCTGCAATTTTGCTGAAATCATGGATCAGATCTAGTTGGCTTTTGGTGGATTCTGTTGTTTTTCCATGTAAAGTATCATGTCATCTGCAAAAAGTGAAAGTTTGACTTCCTCCTTGCCAATCTTGATGCCTTTTATTCTGTTTTGTTGTCTGATTGCTGATGCTAAGACTTCCAACACTATGTTAAATAGCAGTGGTGAGAGTGGACACCCCTGTCGTGTTCCTGATCTCAGGGGGAAGGCTCTCAGTTTTTCCCCATTGAGGATGATATTAGCTGTGGGCTTTTCATAGATGGCTTTTATGATGTTTAAGTATGTTCCTTCTATCCCGACTTTCTCGAGAGTTTTTATTAAGAAAGGGTGCTATATTTTGTCAAATGCTTTTTCTGCATCTATTGACAGGATCATATGGTTCTTATCTTTTCTTTTGTTAATGTGATTTATCACGTTGATTGATTTGCGAATACTGAACCCTGCAACCCAGGGATGAATTCTACTTGATCATGGTGGATAATTCTCTTTATATGCCGTTGGATTCGATTTGCTAGTATCTTGTTGAAAATTTCTGCATGCATATTCATCAGGGATATTGGCCTGTAATTCTCCTTCTTTGCTGGATCTCTATCTGGTTTGGGAATCAAAGTGATGCTGGCTTCATAGAATGAGTCCGGGAGTTTTCCTTCCGTTTCAATTTTTTGGAACAGTTTGAGGAGGATAGGTATTAACTCTGTTTTAAATGTCTGGTAAAATTCCACAGGAAAGCCATCTGGTCCAGGGCTTTTATTTGCTGGGAGGTTTTTGATAACTGATTCTATTTCTTCACTAGTTATGGGTCTGTTCAAATTTTCTATTTCTTCCCGTTTGAGTTTTGGTACCATGTGAGTATTTAGGAATTTGTCCATTGCTTCCAGGTTGCCGCGTTTGGTGGCATATAATTTTTCATAGTATTCTCTGATGATTGCTTGTATCTCTGAGGGATTGGTTGTCATTACTCCCTTTTCATTCATGATTTTATCTATTTGAGTTCTCTCCCTTTTCTTTTTGAGAAGCCTGGCTAGAGGTTTGTCTGCTTTGTTTATTTTTTCAAAGAACCAGCTCTTGGTTTCATTGATCTGTTCCACTACCTTTTCTGTTTCCATATGATTAATTTGTGTCCTGATCTTTGTTATTTCTCTCTTTCTGCTGGGCTTGGGTTGTTTTAGTTGTTCTGCTTCTAGTTCTTTTAGGCGTGCTGTTAGAATTTGTGTTATTGATTTTTCTTGTTTCTTGAGGTGGGCCTGGATTGCAATATATTTCCCTCTCAGGACTGCCTTTGCTGCATCCCAGAGTGTTTGGATTGTTGTATTTTCATTTCATTTGTTTCCATGTATTTTTTAATTTCTTCTCTGATTGCTTGGTTGACCCATTCGTCTTTTAGTAGGTTGTTCGTTAACCTCCATGCTTTTGGATACTTTCCAGTCTTTCTCTTGTGGTTGATTTCAAGTTTCAAAGCATTGTGGTCTGACAGTGTGCACGGTATGATCTCAATTCTTTTATATTTATTTTTTTTTTATTTTTTCATGTTTATTTATTTTTGAGAGAGTGACAGAGAGACAGAGCACGAGCGGGGATGGGGCAGAGAGACAGGGAGACACAGAATCCGAAGCAGGCTCCAGGTCCTGAGCTGTTAGCACACAGCGCTGTGCATGGCTGAAACCCGTGGACCACAAGATCATGACCTGAACTAAAGTCAGACGCTCAACTGCCTGAGCCATCCAGGCGTCTCTGAAAGGATAATTTTGAATAACATATTTCCTTTTGGTAATGTAATAAAAATAAATAAACTGGTATCTTTTTGATTGTCCTTTACATTTAACAAGCTGTCCTCTCTGCCATGTTAATGTATGTAAAACGATCTATCATAGTGCTTGACACACAGTAGGCACTCAAAAATGGTTATTTCCCTGTCATTTCTACTGGTCGTCATTAGTCCTGTGATTTTGATTCCTCCTGTTAGCCTTGTTTTGCTAAAATATACATGTCTCAATATTAGCAAATAATAGCTATTCAGTTTTATTGTGATATTGTTTAGAGTAATAAAATTCATCACATTGTAGTATACAACTAGGTGACTTTCGAAAATGTATACAGTTATGTAAACATCACCACCGGTAACTTTAAAACACTTTGGCTGCCTGGGAAATCTTCCTCCTTCCCCCTCTGACCCTGACTCTTCTCAGATCTTTAGGGTTTTCTCTGAGTAGAGCTCTCCTCTCTGGTACTCTGTGCTGTGAATGTTAGTGCCTTCGCCTCACAGAACTCCAACTTCATTACATTACTCTGGGAGTCTGCATGGATCAGCTTGGTCTCTCTGTTCCCTACACAATGTGGAAACCCTCTCAAGAGGATAAGTGTGGCAGTATAGGATCCACTCCTTTACTTCCCATCTCTCGAGGATCACTTTTCACTACTGCCTGATGACTGAAAACAACTGTGTTATTTATTTTGTATGTTTTAGGTGGTTTCAGGCAAGAGGGTAAATGTGATCCCTGTTACTCCTACTAGGCTAGGGATGTAAGTAGTTTATTACATAACCTAGACTCGGTTCTGCTTCTCAGGAAAGCTTAAATGTCTTATCTAATATCACACCTCATGCCACAAGTTTAAAATCCTTCATAATAAATCAAATATGTAGACGACTTACACCATGGGTTTTTAGGAACAATTAGGAAGTTACACCCATTTCCATGATGGTGTCTAAAGAAAAGTCAACTTAAAAAATGCCTCCTACCCTGCCCACTATATATGAACTGACTGAAAGAGAGCAGAGATTTTCTGGCACAGTGAACACTGGTTGCTTCTAAAGAAGGTGCTTAGAAAATATTTTTCTTAAATTGTCTTATTTTTCTCATTTTCCAGGTCAGGAAATAATTGTTCTGTATCATTTCAATTATATTATTGTTCTTCAGGTATGTCTCTGAGTTTGTTAGTGTGCAAATTAATTATACCTCTCCTTGCTTTCCTCTCTCTGAGGTTTGCATTTGATCCCTGTATTATTTTTCTATTACTCTATTTGCCCATAGCTAAACTTTGACACCTACCAATTTGCAACTATTCACTAGTATATACTTCTGTTTAAATGTCAACATCTGTAGTTCATTAAAATATGTAGGTTTTATATTATTTATTTATTTATTTATTTATTTAGATATTTTTTAATAATTTATTGTCAAATTGGTTTCTATACAACACCCCGTGCTCAATCCAACGAGTGCCCTCCTCTGTGCCCATCACCCACTCTCCCCCCTCCCACACCCATCTCTCCCCTCAGTTCTTCCTTATTCTTTGAGAGTCTCTCATGTCATGTATTCCTTCCTCTCTGTGACTTTTTTCTTCTCTTTCCCCTCTTCCTCTCCCCCCTGGTTTTCTGCTAGGTCTCCCAAAGCCTACCTATGCGTGGGAACATATGGCATCTGTCTTTCTATGCCTGACTTATTTCACTCAGCATAATGTCCTCCAGTTCCTTCCATTTTGCCACACAAGGCCAGATTTCATTCTTTCTCATTGCTGCATAGTATCCCATTGTATATATATATACCACTTCTTCTTTATCCATTCATCAGTTGATGGACACTTAGTCTCTTTCCATGATTTGGCTAATGTCGAAAGTGCTGCTATGAACATTGGGGTACACGTGCCCCTATGCATCAGCAGTCCTGGATCTCTTGGGTAGATTCCTAACAGTGCTGTTGCTGGGTCATACGGTAAGTCTATCTTCATTTTTTTGAGGAACCTCCACACAGTTCTCCAGAGTGGTTGCGCCAGTTTGCATTCCCACCAACAGTGCAAAAGGCTGCCTATTTCTCCACATCCTCGCCAGCATCTATTATTTCCTGATTTGTTCATTTTAGCCACTCTGACTGGTGTGAGGTGGTATCTCAGTGTGGTTTTGGTTTGTGTTTCCCTGATGATGAGTGATCTTGAGCATCGTTTCATGTGTCTGTTTGCCATTTGAATGTCTTCTTTGGAGAAATGTCTATTCATATCTTCCACCCATTTCTTCACTGGGTTATTCGTTTTTCAGGTGTGGAGTTTGGTAAGTTCTTTATAGATTTTAGATACCTGTCCTTTATCCGATATGTCATTTGCAATTATCCTTTCCCATCCGTTGGTTGCCTATAAGTTTTGTTGCTTGTTTCTTTTGCCGTGCAGAAGCTTTTAATCTTGATGAGATCCCAGTAGTTCATTTTTGCTTTTAATTCCCTTGCCTTTGGAGATGTGTCAAGTAGGAATTTGGTGCATCTTAGGTCAAAGAGGTTTTTTCCTGCTTTCTCCTCTAGGATTTTGATGGTTTCCTGTCTCAAATTCAGATCCTTTATCCATTTAGAGTTTATTTTTGTGAGTGGTGTAAGGAAGTGGTCTAGTTTCATTCTTTTGCATGTTGCTGTCCAGTTCTCCCAGCACCATTTATTAAAGAGGCTGTCTTTTTTCCATTGGATACTCTTTCCTGCTTTGTCAAAGATTAGTTGGCCACATACTTGCGAGTCCATTTCTGAGTTTTCTATTCTATTCCATTGGTCTATGTGTCTGTTTTTGTGCCAATACCATACTGTCTTGATGACTACCGCTTTGTAGTAGAGGTTGAAGTCTGGGATCGTGATGCCTCCCGCCTTGTTTTTGTTCTTCAGTATTACTTTGGCTATTCGGGTCTTTTGTGGTTCCATACAAATTTTAGGATTGTTTGCTCTAGTTTTGAGAAGAATGCTGGTGCAATTTTGATTGGGATTGCATTGAATGTGTAAATTGCTTTGGGAAGTACTGCCATTTTAACGATATTTATTCTCCCAATCCATGAGCATGGGATGTTTTTCCATTTCCTTGTGTCTTCCTCAATTTCCTTCATAAGTTTTTTATAGTTTTCAGCGAATAGGTCTTTTACATCTTTGGTTAGGTTTATTCCTAGATATTTGATGGGTTTTGGTGCGATTGTGAATGGGATTAGCTTATTTCTCTTTCTGCTGCTTCATTGATGGTGTATATGAATGCCACCGATTTCTGTACATTGGTTTTGTACCCTGCAACTTTGTTGAATTCATGGATCGGTTCTAGCAGGCTTTTGGTGGATTCTGCGGGTTTTTCATGTAAAGTATCATGTCATCTGCAAAGAGTGAGAGTTTGACTTCCTCCTTGCCAATCTTGATGCCTTTTTTCTGTTTCGTTGTCTGATTGCTGATGCTAGGACTTCCAACACTATGTTAAATAGCAGTGGCGAGAGTGGACACCCCTATTGTGTTCCTGATCTCAGGGGGAACGCTCTCAGTTTTTCCCCATTGAGGATGATATTAGCTGTGGGCCTTTCATAGATGGCTTTTATGATGTTTAAGTATGTTCCTTCTATCCCGACTTTCTCAAGGTTTTTTATTAGGTAAGGATGCTGTATTTTGTCAAATGCTTTTTCTGCATCAATTGACAGGATCATATGGTTCTTATCTTTTCTTTTGTTAATGTGATGTAACACGTTGATCGATTTGCGAATATTGAACCAGCCTTGCATCCCTGGAATGAACCCTACTTGATCATGGTGAATAATGTTTTTTATATGCTGTTGGATTCGATTTGCTAGTATCTTGTCAAGAATTTTTGCATCCATATTCATCAGGGATATTGTCCTGTAATTCTCTTTCTTTGCTGGGTCTTTGTCTGGCTTGGGAATCAATGTGATGCTGTCTTCATAGAATGAGTCTGGGAGTTTTCCTTCCGTTTCAATTTTCTGAAACAGCTTGAGGAGGATAGGAATTAACTCTGTTTTAAATGTCTGGGAAAATTCCTCAGGGAAGCCATCTGGTCCAGGGCTTTTATTTGATGGGAGATTTTTGATAACTGATTCTATTTCTTCACTAGTTATGAGTCTGTTCAAATTTTCTATTTCTTCCCGTTTGAGTTTTGGTAGCGTGTGACTGTTGAGAAATTTGTCCATTTCTTCCAGGTTGCCAAGTTTGGTGGCATATAATTTTTCATAGTATTCTCTTGACGATTTCTTTTATTTCTAAGGGATTGGTTGTAATTACTCCCTTTTCATTCATGATTTTATCTGTTTGAGTTCCCTCTCTTTTCTTTGTGAGAAGCCTGGCTAGAGGTTTGTTTATTTTGTTTATTCTTTCAATGAACCAGCTCTTGGTTTCATTGATCTGTTCCATTACTTTTTCTGTTTCCATATGATTAATTTGTGCCCTGATATTTGTTATTTCTCTCTTTCTGCTGGGCTTGGGTTGTTTTACTTGTTCTGCTTCTAGTTCTTTTAGGCGTGCTGTTAGGATTTGTGTTATTGATTTTTCTTGTTTCTTGAGATGGGCCTGGATTGCAATATATTTCCCTCTCAGGACTGCCTTTGCCGCATCCCAGAGTGTTTGGATTGTTGTATTTTCATTTTCATTTGTTTCTATATATTTTTAAATTTCTTCTCTGATTGATTGGTTGACCCACTCGTTTTTTAATAGGCTGTTGCTTAGGCTCCATGATTTTGGATATTTTCCATACTTTTTCGTTTGGTTAATTTCAATTTTCAAAGCATTGTGTTCTGACAATGTGCACAGTATGACCTCGATTCTCTTATATTTATTCAGAGCTTCCTTGTGGCCAAAACTCTGGTCTATTTTGGAAAATGTACCGTGTGCAGTTGAGAAGAATGTAAATTCCTTTGCTTCTGGATGAAGCGCCCTGAAGATGTCTATTAGGCCCATCTGTTCTAAACTGTCGTTCAGGGTCATTGTTTCTGTGATGATTTTCTATTTTGTGGATCTGTCCAGTGCTGAGAGTGGAGTGTTAAGGTCCCCTACTATTAGGACATTTTTATCGATAGGTTGCTTATGTTTGTAATTAGTTGTTTTACATATTTGGGTGCCCCCAAATTTGGCGCGTAGATATTTATAATTGTTAGCTCTTCCTGCTGGATTGTCCCTGTGATTATTATATAATGCCCTTCTTCATCTCTTATTACATCCTTTACTTTAAAGTCCAGTTTGTCTGATATAAGTGTGGCTAATCTAGCTTTCTTCTGAGTTCCAGTAGCCTCGTAGATAGTTCTCCATCCCCTCACTTTCAATATGAAGGTGTCCTCAGGTCTAAAATGAGTCTCTTGAAGACAGCAAATAGATGGGTCTTGTTTTTTAATCCATTCTGTTAACCTGTGTCTTTTGATTGGCGCATTTAGTCCATTTACATTCAGTGTTAATATTGAAAAATATGGGCTTACAGTCACTGTATTATCTGTAAGTTTCAGGTTTGTGAGGCTGTCTCTGGTAGTTTGTGTTCTTTGCAACCTTTCCTTCATAGGGTGCCCCTTAGGATCTCTTGTGGTGCTGGCTTTTTGGAGATGAATTCCTTCAGTTTTTGTTTGCTGGGGAAAACCTTAATCTCTCCTTCTATTCTGAATGACAGGCTAGCTGGTTACAGGATTCTTGGTTGCATATCCTTCCTGCTCATCACATTGATGATATCCTGCCATTCCTTTATAGCTTGCCATGTCTCTGTAGATGTCTGCTACTATCTTTATGTGTCTGCCCTTGTATGTGACGTCCCTTTTATTTCTAGCTGCTTTCAGGATTCTCTCTCTGTCTTATATTTGGCCAATTTCACAATGATGTGTCGTGCAGAGGGTCTATTCAAGTTAATTCTGAGGGGAGTTCTCTGTGCCTCTTGGATTTCCATTACCGTTTCCTTCCTCATGTTGGGGAAGTTCTCAGCGATGATTTGTTCAAGTACCCCTTCGACTCCTTTCTCTCTCTCTTCTTCCTCTGGAATTCCTATAATATGGATATTGTTTCTTTTGAGTGCATCACTCAGCTCTCGAATTCTTCTTTCCTGTTCCTGGATCAGCTTCTCTCTCTTTTTATCTGCTTCCTCTTTTTCCATAAATTTATCTTCTAATGCACTTACTCTTTCTTCTACCTCTTCAATCTGTGCTGTGGCTGCTTCCAATTTACCTTGTATCTCATCCAAGGCCTTTTTTAATTCTTGCTGACCATTTTTAAGGTCCTTGAACTCTGCTGCGCCAGACCCCTTGCATTCAACTATGCTTTTTTCAAGCCCAGCGATTAGTTTTATGATTATCATTTTATATTCGTGCTCTGTTATGTTGCTTATATCTGTTTTCATCAATTCTTGAGCTGTCACTACTTCCTGTAGATTCTTTTGAGGAGAATTCTTCTGTTTCGTCATTTTGGCTAGGTGTGTTTTGGATTGTTTCTTGGTGTTGCCCTGGAAAGGGGAACAGACTGACAGACAAACAGACACCCAAAATACTCAAACGTACCAACAAATGATACAGACAAGCAGTTCACAACAGAAAAAAAGAATAATGAATGACACTCTGAGACTAATGTCCTGAAGTACCAGCTACACGGTAAAGACAGGGTATGTAGTGTGCTGGTGGCAGAGCTTCTACAGAGAGAATAATGACAGTTGCGGAGGAAAGAAGGAAATGGTCTTTGCCCAGGTAGAGTGACTAAAGAGCTTAATCCAGACTGAGAGAAATCAGAATAAGGACGGTTGCAAGGAAAAAGGAAGGAAGACAGAAATTGCTCGGATGAGATTATGTGGCCTGGTTATTCCAGAGAGAGAGATAGGGAAGTACAGAAGGAGGTGTAGAACATCCTTTAGAGAGTGGGTTAAGATTCTGTTTACGTCAGCCAGGACCCTGGGTCGTCTGCTCAGAAGTGGGGTTCAGTAAGAAGAATAACGGGAGCATATATTTTAAAAAGAAATGACCTGGAGTTACTCCAGGCAGTGGTCCGTACTTGGCCTGTGTAGCTCCCGCTGAGAGGTGTCACTCCTATGCGGATGGGCGTGGTTTAGTGTAGGCCAGTAGTCTCCACTGAGGCAGGGATGGCTCTGGGAGTGACTTCCTGAGGCTGGTGCTTGTGGGCCAGTAAGACAACAATGGCGTCCCTTCCGTCCTTTGTTCCCAGTCCCGGGGCTTCCACTCGCCCCCTTGTTTCGGTCCTCACTCTGCTATGGGCGCCAGTGTCTGGCGGTCCACTGGTTGGTGGGCGCCTGCCTGCCTGCCACCCCCCATCCTGCTGCAAATGGGTCAGGGTTAGAGGTGCTCCGCAGGCGACTCGGGGCCCGCTGGCAGCCGTTCGCGCTGAGGGATCCCCGCTCGGCTGGCCGGGGCGACTGGTCCCTACTGCCCGCTCCGGCGACAGTCCCAGCAGTTGTTTGCTCCCTACGGGGGCCGTTGGCGCACATGGCACGCAATCCCCGCTCAGGCGGGCAGCGGCAATGGTCCCAGGTCGCTGCCCCCCCGCCCCCTGCCCCGCATCGGCGCAACTAGTGCGCACTCCCTGCTCTGAGGACAGCAGTGGCTGCGATCCCACTGTTGGTCGCTCCGGGGGCGGGAGGCAGCAACGGCACCTGGCGCGCACTCCCGGCTGGGACCAGCAGCAGTGGTGGCGGTCCTGAGGCGGTCGCACCCCACGCTGCTGGCGGCTGAGCAACTCTGGGCCGGGGGCGGGGCAGGGGGTGGCTGACTGTGCCTCTGACCGCGGTCCCCACACAAGGAGAGTTCTGCTGAGTTCTGCTGTTAGACACACAGCTTCTCCTCCTAAGCCCTGTCTGTAGGGGCTGGATGGTGGTGGTCTCCCCCTCTCTGACCCTCTCCTTCGGATGTTGGGCACTTTCCCCACTATCCCCGGCTCACCCTCCCCTCAGCTCAGTTTCCAGAGTTCGTTTTGTCGGTTCTTGGTAAGACTCACGGTCCTAGGGCGTTGTCTATGTTCCTTCCGTTCCCGTAGGCTGCTACACCTTTTCTGCCAGGTTCTTGGAGTTGAGAATCTCTCTATTTCAGTCCCTCTCAATTCAAAATACAAGGGAAACTGGGCCTCCCTACTCCTCTGCCATCTTGGCCCGCCCTTATCAATTCTTTTATATTTATTCAGAGCTTCCTTGTGCCCCAGAATGTGGTCTATCTTGGAAAATGTACCGTGTGAAGTTGAGAAGAATGTAAATTCCTTTGCTTCTGGGTGAAGGACCCTGAAGATGTCTGTAAGGCCCATCTGTTCTAATGTGTCGTTTAGGGCCATTGTTTCTGTGGTGATTTTCTGTTTTGTGGATCTATCCAATGCTGAGAGTGGAGTGTTAAGGTCCCCTACTATTAGGACATTTTTATCGATGAGGTTGCTAATGTTTGTAATTAGTTGTTTTACAAATTTTGGTACCCCCGATTTCGGCGCGTAGATATTTATAATTATTAGCTCTTTCTGCTGGATGGTCCCTGAGACTATTATACAATGTCCTTCTTCATCTCTTATGACATCGTTCATTTTAAAGTCTAATTTGTCTGATATAAGTGTGGCTACTCCGGCTTTCTTCTGACTTCCAGTAGCATGGTAGATAGTTCTCCATCCCCTCACTTTCAATCTGAAGGTGTCCTCAGGTTTATGATGAGTTTCTTGAAGATAGCAAATAGATGGGTCTTGTTTTTTAATCCATTCTGTTACCCTGTGTCTTTTGATTGGCTCATTTAGTCCATTTACATTCAGTGTTAATATTGAAAAATGTGGGCTTACAATCACTGTATTATCTGTAAGTTTCATGTTTGTAAGGGTGTCTCTGGTAGTTTGTGTTCTTTGCAACCTTTCCTTCATAGAGTGCCCCTCAGGATCTCTTGTAGTGCTGGCTTATTTGTGATAAATTCTTTCAGTTTTTCTCTGCTGGGAAGAACCTTGATCTCTCCTTCTATTCTGAATGACAGGCTAGCCGGATACAGAATTCTTGGTTGCATGTCCTTCTTGCTCATCACATTGAAGATGTCCTGCCGTTCCTTTCTGGCTTGCCTAGTTTCTGTAGATAAGTCTGCTACTACCCTTATATGTCTGCCCTTTTATCTAAGGTTCTTTTGTCCCTATCTGCTTTCAGGATTCTCTCCCTATGTTTGTATTTTGCCAGCTTCACTGTGATGTGCCATGCAGAAGGTCTATTTAAGTTACATCTGCGTGGAGTTCTCTGTGCCTCTTGGATTTCCATGCCTGTTTCCTTCCTCATGTTGGGGAAGTTCTCAGCAATGATTTGTTCAAGAACCCCTTCGACCCCTTTCTCTCTCTCTTCTTCCTCTGGAACTCCTATGATACGGATATTGTTTCTTTTGAGTGCATTGATCAGCTCTTGAATTCTCTTTTCCTGTTCCTGGGTCAGCTTCTCTCTCTTTTTATCTGCTTCCTCTTTTTCAATGATTTTATCTTCTAATGAACTAACTCTTTCCTCTGCCTCTTCAATCCGTGCTGTGGCTGCTTCCAATTTGCCTTGTATTTCTTCCTAGGTCGTTTTTAATTCTTCCTGACTGTTTTAAAGTTCCTTGACCTCTGCCACGTGGGACCCCTTGCATTCATCTACGCTTTTTTCAAGCCCAGCGATTAGTTTTATGATTATCATTCTATGTTCATGTTCTATTATGTTGCTTATATCTGTTTTCATCAATTCTTGAGCTGTCACTGCTTCTTGTAGATTCTTTTGAGGAGAATTCTTCCTTTTCATCATTTTGGCTATATTCATGTTCTGTTATGTTGCTTATATCTGTTTTCATTAATTCTTGAGCTGTCACTGCTTCTTGTAGATTCTTTTGAGGGGAATTCTTCCATTTCTTCATTTTGGCTAGATGTGTTTTGGATTGTTTCTTGAAGTTGCCCTGGAAAGGAAAACAGACTGACAGACAAACAGAAAACAAAAATACTCAAACATACCAACGAATGATACAGACAAGCAGTTCACAACAGAAAAAAGAATAACAAATGACTCTCTGAGGGCAATGTCCTGAAGTACCAGCTACACGTTAAGGACGGGGTATGTAGTGTGCTGGTGGCAGAGCATATATAGAAAGAATAATGACAGGTGTGGGGAGAAGAACGAAATGGACTTTGCCCAGGTAGAGCGACTAAAGGGCTTAATCCAGACTGAGAGAAATCAGAATAAGGACGGGTGCAAGGAAAAAGGAATAAAGATGGATGTTGTCTAGATGAAATTATGCGGCCTGTTTTTTCCAGAAAGAGGGACAGGGAAGTACAGAAGGAGGTGCAGAACATGCCTTGAGAGAGTGGGTTAAAAAAGTGTTTAAGCCAGTCAGTACCCTGGATAACCAGCTCAGGGATGGGGATCGGTAGGAATGAGAAAGGGAGGGATAAATTTATAAAGAAAGAATGACCTGGAGTTACTCCAGGCAGTAGTCTCCACTTGGCATCAGTCGGTCCTGCTGATAGGTGGGGAGGTGCGTGGTTTGGCGTAGGCGGGTCCTGCCTCCACTGCCGCAGGGATGGCTTTTGGGGTGACTTCCTGGCTTGTGAGACAACAATGGCGTCTTTCCAATCCCTTGCCACCAGTCCTGGAGTCTTTATTCGCCCCTTTATTTCTATCCTCTCTCCACCACGGACACCGGCCTAGTGCGGTTCACTGGGTGGTGATGCGGCCGCCTGCTACCCCTGATTTCGCTGTAATTTCCGGGATTAGAGGTGCTCTGCAGGCGGCGCCACCTCAGGCTGACTGGGTCCCCGCTGCCAGTCCTGGCGGCACATGCGTCCCAGTGGCTTGGGACGGGATTGGCGCAGTCCCGGCAGTGGGCGGGGAGTGCTGCTATTTGCCACTGAACTTCTCTTCAAAAGCCCTGCATCTAGGGCCTGGATGGTAGCGATCTCACCCTCTCTGGCCCTCTCGTTCATATGTTGTTTGATTGGCACTTTCCCAGCGCTCTCCGAAGACGCTCACCCTCCCCTCAGCTCAACTTCCCAAGTTCGTTTTATCTGTCCCAGATTAAACTCACGTTTTAGCTGGGCCATGTCTGTTTTTGCCTTCATTCCTTGTAAGCTGCAGCACCTTTTCCCCCTTGATTCTTGGAGTTGAGAGAGACTTTGGTTTCAGTCGTCCCCGTTTAAATGGCAAGTGAAATACTGGAGCCCCCTACTCCTCCGCCATGTTCGGAAATTCTAGCTGTAATTTTATCTTGTATATTGCTGATTCGCTACTCTGCTGTGTCCATCCTTGCCGTTGTGGCATCCATTTGTGATCACATCTCAATTATAGCATTTTTAATTTTGTCCTGACTAGATTTTACTTCTTTTATCTCTGCAGAAAGGGATTATATGCTTTTATGCTTTTTTTCAACCCCAGCTAGAGTTCTTATTATCATGATTGTGAATTCTATTTTAGACATCTTGCCTATATCTGTGTTGATTAATCCCCTGTCTGGCATTTCTTCCTGTTCTTTCTTTTGGGATAAATTCATTTTCTTTCTTTCTTTCTTTCTTTCTTTCTTTCTTTCTTTCTTTCTTTTCCTTCCTTCCTTCCTTTTTCTTTCTTTCTTTCTTTCTTTCCTTTCTTTCTTTTCTTTTCTTTTCTTTTCCTTTCTTTTCCTTTCTTTTCTTTCTTTCTTTCTTTTTCTTTTTGTCATTTTGGAGGAAAAGGAAAACGAAATTAAAAATTAAAATCAGAATAAATAATCAAAGAATGGAAGCTAGATCCTAGGTGTGTTTTGGTCTGCTTGTTGAAAGAAGCTTCACAGAATAGAGAATAAAGGGAAAGAAAAGAGAAAAGGTTAGGAAAAATCCAAAATTCAAAAAAAATTATATACTAAAATGAAATAAATAAAATGAAATAGAATATTTTCTCTTTCTGTATCTAAGAGTAAGAAAAGAAAGAAAAAAGAAAACAATTTAAGCAAAAACAGAAGCAAAGAAAATGAATACATGAACCAGCAAACAAAGTGAAACCCCAATGAAGTTACATCTACTTTCCCCTAGAACTGAAACTATGAAGCCCTCTATAGTCCATACACTATGCAGGTAGAGACTTGTGCTGGTCTTCTAGGAGATGTGCTTGGAGGTTGCAGTGGGCAGGGTTTGGTGTAATGGCTCCTATCTCCACTAGGTGGCTCCACTTACCTTATGGGGGTGGATCAGTGTGGCACGCATGTGCGGGAGAGGTAGATGTGGCTTCATCCGGCTCCCTAGTCCCTGGCACAGGAACTGAATGCTCTAACTGATCCATGGTCAAGCACCCCTCTTTTGTCTCAGGCCTCTGTCCACTCTTTACCTCTACCTTCTCCATGTCCAAGATGTCCACTTGCCAGGCAGTACCTCCTTCTAGAGTTCTATCTCAGATGGGGTTGTGTTTCAAAACCCCACACACTCAGAGCCCCCTGCAGCTTGGACCTCTGCCAACTATCTGGGGGACAGTTTCAGTGAGCAATGGTCGAGTGCTGTCTTACCCCGGAAAATGTTTGTGCAATAGTACACCGGCAGAGGTTCAGAGATTATGGCAAATCACAACACACAGGCAGCACCAGGTCTCACCACACTCTGGTGTCTTTGTCCCAATACAAGCAAATATGGCTGATCTCTGGGGTCTGCTGTGATCTTTGCCTGTGGGAGGCCATATGCCCTCTATCAAATGAACTCCAAGCAGGAGAACCATGTCTCCCCATGTGGCACACAGACCCCTCAGACCCTATTGCCTGCTCCTGGGTATTCACTCTATTTCTTCACCAGAGCAATGCCAGGCACTGAGCTCCAAAACTTCAGACTCTGCACTCCACTGTTTATAGAATGCTGGTGGTATTGAAGCCCTCTCCTTTCTTCCCATCAATGGTTTTGGGGAACAGATTTCTTGTTCAGTCCTCTGCAAGTATTTTCACTCTTTCTCTTTCTCTCCAGCTACTTTCAGAGGAGTGCTTTTCTTAAACAATCCTGATGTGCTGCACTCTCCCAATTTCTCTTTCTCTGTCCTCACTCTCTCTGTCCACTCCCTACCTTCTGTGGTTTTTCTCTTCCCTAGTTCACCTCTCTATATCCTGTATTTGCCGAGTTCTGTAGCTCAAGTTATGCGTATTGTTGTGTGAATCCTCAGATCAATTTCCTAGGTGTGCAAAGTGGTTTGGTACTGATGCAGCTGCATTTCAGTTATGAGACAAGCTCAGAGTCTCCATGCTGTTCTGGCTTCTTAACTTCTCCCTCTCTTAAGCTTCTCTTAACAAGCATACCAAAGCATACCAAGGATCTAGCTTCCTTCATTTGATTTTTTTTGTTGTTTTTATTTTTTAAATTTTTATCTTTTATTTTATTGTTTTTCTTCTTCCAAAATAAGAAGATGGAGGAATTCACCCCAAAAGAAAGAACAGGAATAAATGATGGCTAGGGATTTAATCAACACAGATATAAGATGTCTAAATTAGAATTTGAAACCACTATTATAAGAATACTAGCTGGAATTGAAAAGGAAGCATTGAAAATACCAGAGAATGCCTTTCTGTAGAGATATAAGATATTCTAGTCAGGCTGAAATAAAATATGTTACATAAAATATGTTATGACCAAGATGCAATCTAGGATGGATGCCATGATGGCAAGGATGGACAAAGCAGAGCAGCAAATCAGTGATGTAGAAGGTAAAATTATGGAGAATAATAAAGTAGAAAGTAAGAGGGGGGAAAAAGGCAAAACATTATAATACAAGACTTAGAGAAAAATAGCAACTTAATAAAGATGAATAACATTTGTATCATAAGAGCTCCAGAAGATGAAGAGAGAGAAAAAAGAGCAGAAACTTTATATGAGCAATCATAGCTAAAACCTTTCCGAATCTGGGGAAGGATACGAACATCAAAACCCAAGAAGTACAGAGAACTCCCATTAAAATCAACAATAGCCCACCATCACCAAAGCGTATCATAGTCAAATTCACAAAATACACAGACAAGGAAAGAATCATGAAAGCAGCAAAAGAAAAAAGTCTTTAACCTACAAGGGAAGAGATCATATGCACAGCAAATCTGTCCACAGAAACTTGGCAGGCCATAAAGGAATGGCATAATATATTCAACATGCTTAATGGGAAAAATATGCAGCCAAGAATTTATTATGAAGCAAGTTTTTCATTCAGAATAGAAGAAGAGATAAGAGTTTCCTGGACAAACAAAAATTAAAGGAGTTTGTGACCACTAAAAGCAGGCTGTAAGAAATTTTAAGGTGGATTCTTTGAGTGGAGAAAAAAGCAAAACAAGACAAGACCAAAAGCTACAAAATCTAGATAGGAGCAGAGAACATCACCAGAAACACCAATTCTAGAGGCAATACAAGGGCACTAAGTTCATATTTTCAGTATTCACTGTGAATGTAAATGGACCAAATGCTCCAATGAAAAGACATATCAGAAAGGATTAAAAAAAAACCCACAAGATCCATCTACATGCTGCCTGTAAGAGACTCATTTTAGGCTTAAAGACACCTGCAGATTGAAAGTGATGAGATGGAGAATCATCTACCAACCATGTTAATGAATGTCAAAAGAAAGACGGAGTAGCCATACATATATCAGACAAACCAGATTTTAAAACAAAGACTGTAACAAGAAATGGAGAAGGGCGTTATATCATAATTAAGGGGTGTGTTCACCAAGACAGTTACAATTGTTAGATCTAACTAACAATTGTAAATACTTATGCCCCCAACTTGGAATAACCTAAATATATAAGTCAAATAATATCAAACATACAGAAACTCATTGATAATGATACAATAATAGTAGGAGAATTTAACACCCCACTTACAGCAATGGACAGATCATCTAAGCAGAAAATCAACAAGGAAACAATGGCTTTGAATTACACACTGGACCAGATGGACTTAATATATATATTCAGAACATTTCATCCTAAATCTGCAGAACACACAAGCTTTTTGAGTGCACATACTACATTCTCCAGAATAGACCACATATTGGGCCACAAATCAGCTCTTAACAAGTACAAAAAGATTGAGATCATACCTTGCATATTTTCAGACCACAATGCTGTGAAAGTTGAAATCAACCACAAGAGAAAATTTGGAAAGACCACAAATACTTGGAGGTTAAATAACATCCTACTGAAGAATGAATGGGTTAAATAAGAAATTAAAGAGGAAATAAAAAAGCTAACAGGAGCTAATGAAAGTGAAAACATGACAGTCCAAAACCTTTGAGATGCGGCAAAGGCTGACATAAGAGGGAAGTATATAGCAATCCAGGCCTTCCTAAAGAAGGAAGAAAAGTCTCAATTATACAACCTAACCTTATACCTAAAGGTGCTGGAAAAATAAAGGCAAATAAAGCCCAAAAACAACAGAAGAAGGGAAATAACAAATATCAAAGCAGAAATCAAGGATATTGTAATCAAAAAGAAGTAGAACAGATAAAACTAGGAGGTGGTTCTTTGAAAGAATTAAGAAAATTGATAAAAACCTTAGCCAGACTAACAAAATGAAGAAAGAAAGGACCCAAATAAATAAAATCACAAATGAAAGAAGAGATAACACAAACAATACAGTAGATATACAAACAATTGTAAGATAATATTATGATCAATTATATGCCAAAAATTGGGCAATCTGGAAGGAAAAATTCCTAGAAACATATAAACTCCCCTAAATGAAGAAGAAATAAAAAACTTGAACAGACCCATTACCAATAAATAAATTGAATCAGTAATCAAAAATCTCCCAGAAAACAAGAGTCCATGGACAGATGGCTTTCCGAGGAAGTTCTACCAAACATTTAAAGAAGAGTTAATACCTATTTTTTTTAAACTGTCCCAAAAAAAGAGAATGAAGGAAAACTTCTAAACTCATTCTATGAGGACAGCATTACCTTGACTCTAAAACCAAAGACAAAACCCCACTGAAGAAGAGAATTATAGACCAATTTCCCTCATGAACATGAATGCAAAAATCCTTAACAGATACTATCAAATCAAATCCAACAATATTAAAAAAATTATTCACCATGATCAAGTGGGATTTATTCCTGGGCTGCAAGCGTGGTTCAATATCCACAAATCAATGTGATATGACACATTAATAAAGAAATGATAAGAACAACATGCTCCTCTCAATAGATTCAGAAAAACATTTGACAAAATACAGCATCCTTTCTTGGTAAAAACCCTCAAGAAAGTAGGAATAAAAGGAACATACCTCAACATCATAAGGGACATAATACAAGAGACATACTGCTAATATCATCCTCAATGGGAAAAAACAGAGTTTTCCCCAGGTTCCAAAACATGACAGAGATGTCCACTCTCATAACAGTTGTTCAACATATGACTGGAAGTCCTAGCCTCAGCAATCAGACAGCAAAAACAAATGAAATTCACACAAACTGGTAGGGAAAAAGTCAACTTTCACTCTTCACAGATGACGTGATACTCTACATGGAAAACATAAAAGAGTCCACCAACAAACTGCTAGAACTGATACATGAATTTGGCAGTGTTGCAGTATATAAAATCAATGCACAGAAATCTGTTGCATTGCTATATACCAATAATGAAGCAACAGAAAGAAATCAAGGAATCGATTCCATTTATAATTGCACCAAAACCCATAAGATACCTGGGAAAAACCTAATCAATGAGGTAAAAGATCAGCACACTGAAAACTATAGAAAGCTTATGAAAGAAATTGAAGAAGACCCAAAGAAATGGAAAAACATTCCATGCTCATGGATTGGAAGAAAAAATATTGTTAAAATGTCAATACTACCCAAAGCAATCTATACATTCAATGCAATCCCTATCAAAATAATATGGGTAGTCTACACCAAGCCAGAACAAATAATTCTAAAATTTGTATGGAACCAGAAAAGACCCTGAATAGCCAAAGTAATGTTGAAAAGGAAAACGAAAGTTGGAGACATCACAATTCCAGACTTTAAGCTGTATTACAAAGCTATAATCATCAAGACAGTATGATACAGCACAAAAAAAAAAAAAAAAAAAACAGACACATAGATCAATGGAATAGAATAGAGAACACAGAAGTGCACCCACAAATGTGTGGCCAACTAATCTTTGACAAAGAAGGAAAGAGTATCCAATGGAAAAAATACAGTCCCTTCAGCAAATGGTGCTGGGAACTTGGACAGTGACATGCAGAAAAATGAACCTGGACCACTGTCTCACACCATACACAAATTCATAATTTCAAAGTGGATAAAAGACCTAAATGTAAGACAGGAAGCCATCAAAATAATAGGGGAGAAAACAGGCAGCAACCTCTTTGACCTTGGCTGCAGCAACTTCTTACTAGACATGTCTCCAGAGGCAAGGGAAAGAAAAGCAAAAATGAACTACTGGGACTTCATCAAGATAAAAACTTTCTGCACTGCAAAGGAAACAATCAACAAAATTCAAAGGCAACCAGTGGAATGGGAGAAGATATTTGCAGATGACATACTGGATAAAGGATTAGTATCCAAAATCTATAAAGAACTTACCAAATTCAATACCTGAAAAACAAATAATCCAGTGAAGAAATGGGCAGAAGACATGAATAGACACTTCCAAAGAAGACATCTAGGTGGCCAACAGACACATGAAAAGATGCTAAACATCACTCATCATCAGGGAAATACTAATCTAAACCACCAGATACCACCTCACACTGGTCATATTGGCTAAAATTAACAACTCAGGAAACAATAGATGTTGGCAAGTATGTAGAGAAATGGGACCCCTTTTGCACTGATCATGGGAATGCAAACTGGTACAGCCACTCTGGAAAACACTATGGAGGTTCCTCAAAAAAAAATTAAAAATAGACCTACCCTATGACCCAGCAATTGCACTACTAGTTATTTATCCAAAGGATACATAAATTCTGATTCAAAGGGGCAATGTACCCCAATATTTATATCAGTGCTAGCAACAATAGCCGAATTATGGAAAGTGCTCAAATGCCCATCAACTGATGAATGGATAAGGAAGATGTGGTATATACTGTATATATAAGGAATATTACCCAGCAGTCAAAAAGAATGAAATCTTGCCATTTGCAACAATGTGGATGGAACTAAAGTATATTATGCTAAAAAAACTAAGTCAGAGAAAGTCAAATATATGATTTCACTCATATGTGAAATTTAAGAAACACAACAGATGAACTTGGGGAAAAAAAGGAAAAATAAGATAGACACAGAGGCAAACTTTTAGAGATTCTTAAATACAGAGAACAAACTGAGGATTGCTGAAGGGGAGGGAAGTGGGGGTATAGTCTAAATTTTTGATGTGTATTAAGGAAGGCACTTGTGATGAGCACAGGGTGTTATGTGTAAGTTATGAATCATTAAATCCTAATTCTGAAATCAATATTACACTATATGTTAACTAATTCAAATTTAAATTTAAAATATATTTGTAATGCTAATCATCTCCATGTGAGCAGCCCATATCTCTAATATATTGTGTATCATGGTAAAAAGTGATCTCTCATGGTTCTTGCATTTTTTCATCATGTTTAGTGGAATATCATAAACCTTGAAAAACACCATAGAAACCTTACAAAGTGCCACTAATGATCCTTGGAGTGGTCACAAGAAGCAGAGAAGAGTCCCTACATTATAAGAAAAAGTTCAATTGCTTTTTATGGACCATGGAGGTCTACACCTGCAGCTGCCCACCATTTGAGGATAAAGAAATCCATCATTAGGACCATTATGAAAACAGAAAAGGAAATTTGTGAAGCAATCACTGCAATCACCTCAGCTAGTATGAAAACCTTATAAAATTTGTGAAATACTTTTTTTCTCATATTAAAAATGCAGCTCTTATATGGATGCAGGACTGCCTATAAGGAAGGCATATCTATAGACTCTAATGTGATTCAAGAAAAAGTGAAGTCATTATATAACAATTTAAAGTAAAAGGAAGTTGAAAGATCTGATGTTAAGGAGTTTAATGCCAGCAAAGGATGGTTTGATAATTTTAGAAAGAGTTTTGGCTTTAAAAATGTCAAAATAACAGGAGAGGCAACTTCTGTCAACCAAGAGGCAAAAGATGAGTTCCCAGACACCATTAGAAAAATCATTAAGGAAAAAAGATATCTGTCTGAACAGGTTTCTAATGCAGATAAAAGTGCCCTATTATGGGGGGGGGGATGCCACAAAAGACTTTTATTAGTAAGGAAGAGAAGTGACTACCAGGATTTAAGGAAAGAGGGAGAGGCTACCTCTATCACTTTATGTAAATGTAGTCAAGTTTATGATCAGGACTGCCCTTATCTATAAAACTTCTAACCCTCAAAATTTGAAGGGAAAAGATAAACAACAGCTGCCAGGCTTTTTGTTAAACAAGAAGTCTGGACAACGAAAACCCTTTTTGTGGATTGGTTCCATCAATGCTTTGTCCCAGAAATCAGGAAGTACCTTGTAATTAAGAGGGTGCCTTTTAGAGTTCTTTTGATTTTGGACAATGCATCTGGCTACCCAGAAACTCATAAGTTCAATATCAAAGATATCGAAGTGGTCTACTATCCCCTAAACACAAAACCTCTAATTCAGCCTCTACATCAAGGGGTCACAAGGACCTTTAAATTTAATTATACACAGTACTGTATGTAAAAGATCACCAACTCTATGCAGGAGAACCCCATTAGAGAGAACAACATGAAAGCCTTGAAGGATTACAACATTGAAGATGTCATTATTGTTACAGAAAATGCCATGAAATCCATCAATTCTGAAACAATAAATTCCTGCTGAAGAAAACTGTGTCCAGATATTGTGCATGACTTCAGAGTATTTATGATAGAACCAAAGAAATAATGAAAGAGATTGTCATATGGAAGGAAAAAAAAGTGGAGATGTTAGGGTTTCATGATAGGGATCTTGGAGGAATTCGAGCTAATAGACGGGTGTTCCTGAGTAGCTCAGTTGGTTAAGTGTCCAACTTCAGCTCAGGTCATGAGCTCATGGTTCATGGGTTTGAGCCCCTTTTCTGGCTTTGTGCTGACAGCTCAGAGCCTGGAGCCTGCTTTGGATTCTATGTCGCCCTCTCTCTCTGCCCCTCCCCTGTTCTCTCTCTCTCTCTCTCTCTCTCTCTGTCTCTCTCAAAAATAAACATTATTTTTTTTTAAAAAAGGAGCTAATAGATACCACATCTGAACAAGTAACAGAAGACAACTTGATGGAGATAAGTGCATCTGAACCAGTGCCAGACAATGGGGAAGAAGATGTAAAAGATACAGTGCCAGAAAACTATTGACATTAGACAGTCTGGAAGAAGGGTTCCAATTATTCAAGACTGCTTTTGACATTTTTTATGGCATGGACCCTTCTATGATATGGGCACCGAAACTAAAGCAAATGGGGGAAGAAGGATTGGTATCATATGGAAATATTTTTAGAGAAATTAAAAAACAAAAACCAATCCGACAGGCATTAAAATGTATTTCTGTAAGGTTATATTGAACGTGCCTGCCTCTCCTGCCTCCCCTTCCATCTCCTGCACCACTTCCATTTCTGCCACCCCTGAGATGGCAAGAACAATTCCTTCTCCTCTTCTTCCTCCAAGTACTCAACATGAAGAAAAAGAGGATGAAGACCTTTACAATGATCCAATTTAACTTAATGAAATAGTAAATAATCATCATGGCATACAGTTAAAAACCTTATCTGTTGTGTGGTTGTGTCTTCATGTGAATATCTAATAACTGTACAGCAAGAACTGTATGAGACATTTTTGTGTCATCATCATTACCTAAATATTCATTGTGAAGAACACCATATGCAAGACTTGTATGGAAGTGGACTTTTTAAAGTAACAGTGTTTCCAATACTGTATTATTAATATGACTATAATACCATATGACATAAAAATTTCATGATGATTCATTCATCAGTGTATAGGCTCCAATACTGTATTATTAATATGACTATAATACCATATGACATAAAAATTTCATGATGATTCATTCATCAGTGTATAGGCTAAGCCACCACGAAGTAATTGCATTGATTACACTAGGCTACCATAAAGCAATCATATTGCTGCTTCTTTGTTACCAATGCATGAATTATTATACTTGTAAACAAATATTAGTTTATTTTTTACATATTTTCATTTTTTTTCCATTTTTCTAAATAATTTATTGTCAAATTGGTTTCCATACAACATCCAGTGCTCATCCCAACAAGTGCCCTCCTCTGTGCCCATTACCGACTCTCTCCCTCCTACACCCCTCCCCCATGGTTTTCTGCTAAGTCTCTCAAAATCCACCTATGCATGGAAACACATGGTATCTGTCTTTCTCTGACTGACTTATTTCACTTAGCATAATACCCTCCAGGTTCATCCATGTTGCTTCACATGGCCAGATTTCATTCTTTCTCATTGCTGCATAGTATTCCATTGTATATACCACATCTTTATCCATTCGTCAGTTGATGGACACTTAGTCTCTTTCCATGATATGGCTGTTGTCGAAAGTGCTGGTATGAACACTGGGGTACACGTGCCCCTATGCATCAGCACTCCTATATCTCTTGGGTAGACTCCTAGCAGTGCTATTGCTGGGTCATAGGATAGTTCTATTTGCATTTTTTTGAGGAACCTCCACACCGTTTTCCAGAGCAGCTGCACTAGTTTCCATTCCCACCAACAGTGTAGGAGGGTGCCTGCTTCTCCACATCCTCTCCAGCATTCTTTTCCATTTTTAAGCTGACATATTTCAAGTACAAATTTCTGATATCAGTATGGATTGGTATCGCCAGAAGCATATCCCAGGATAAGAATTTTAATGTGAGAGGTTTATATTGAAAATTATCACAGGCAACACCAGTGGAGGGTGTGTTATCAGCCAGTCACTGCAGTGAGCTAGATCCCAGATCCCACCCGGGGAGGCCTGGAACAAGTAGGTCCAGCACTATAACACCCCCAGATACTCTTTAAAGAATGTTACTTTAACAAGTCTTTTTTTCTGAGTCACAATGATAGATGCAGTAACTCTGAATAAGCTGTGTTACTGTCTCTCCTTCTATAGAGATGTAATGTATATGTAATTGATTAAAATTGTTTTAAAAGAGTATATTACCCTACCTCCAGGGGAAAGGAGAGACTAATACATATTAGACTTCAATAAATCATCATCATCATCATCATCATCATCAGTACTATGTGCCACATGGATTATCAGACAGATCTATACCTTTGAAACTATAATGGGAACATACTGCTTCCTTCCTCTTAAGAGTCTGCTTATCTGCTCTGCTTATTTTAAGAACATATCCCTGGTTCTTGGTGCATCCTCGTCTCCCGTTTCGAGGAAGCAAATCTTCCTGTTTACACTATTCCACAAGTTTCTCTTCTTCTGAATTATCTTTCCAGAGCACTTTGTCATCTTATCTCCTTCTGTTAAGTCCCCTGGCCAGCGACAACTGAGTGCACACATATTCCCTACTCGTGCAGCCAGTGCTGTGAAATCATGATAAACAATAATATTCCCCCACATATTTTCATTTTTGATGTCTAGTGTCAGTAACATGTATAACATTTGCAATGTTTTGCATTATATAAGACAGTATTGATGTAGGTACTAACAGATGGTTTTTCTTATAAACAGAGGAGGTAAACTTACAGTATCAATAAATACAGAACAGTACTATAAATGTATTTTCTATTCCTTATGATTTTCTTAGTAACATTTTGTTTTCCCTAGCTTTATTGTAAGAATACAATATATGAT
Organism: Paguma larvata; assembly: GCA_030068075.1. Lineage (NCBI taxonomy): Eukaryota > Metazoa > Chordata > Mammalia > Carnivora > Viverridae > Paguma > Paguma larvata. The sequence goes on along the minus strand of CM057830.1, from coordinate 119,645,447 downwards.
ACTTATATTATACAAAATGTGTGTTAATCCACTGCTATTTTTAAGTTTTCTAGTCAACAGTAGGCTATTAGTCGTTAAGTTTTTGGGGAGTCAGAAGTTATAGGCAAATTTTCCATTGTGTAGGGGTTTGGTCCCCCTAACCCCAGTGTTATTTAAGAGTCAACTGTAATTTCTTTAATTCTGAGTCTTTATCTGGTTTTGGTGTCAGGGCAAAGCTAGCCTTCTAAAATGAGTTTGAAGGACTATCTCCTTTTCAATTTTTTGGAAAAGTTTAAGGAGGACTAGCATTCATTCTTCTTTAAATGTTTGGTTACCCATAAAGCCATTTTGTCCTGGGTTTTTCTTTGTTGGGTGGTGCTTAATTACTGATTATATCTCCTTGTATCATATTGACCTGTTTAGATTTTCTGTTCATGATTCAGTGGTGCATACTCCACTTTTCAACAGGGCCCCAGGGGCTCTGTTGCATGGGGAAATAGCTACTGGCAGCAGTTGGGTACCCTGCTGTTTTGAAACACATGTTATCCCTGGCATACTCTACTGCTTGGGGTTGGGGATCCCTAGGTATTACAGTAGGCCTGTTTCAACTCATGGAAATCACCATTTTGGTGAGTGGAGTGCCATAACCCCCCATCCCATTTGGCAGTGTAGCCAGTGGGTTTTGGCCTGTAGAAGTCTATATTTTGGTAGTAGGGGTCACCATGACTCCCAGGCAAGAGAGCCAGAGCATTTTGGACCTGTGGTCACCATTTTGGTGGGTGGGGACACCAGGATACCAAGGAGTGTGATCCTTTTGTCTAGACTACTACCATTGGGTAAGACCTCTGCTGGAGTTGTACTGTTGGTCCAAACTCTGCTGTTGGGTGGTGCCTCTGCCTATACTCACCTGTTTGTCAGAGCTGCAGACTGCTTTCAGAGGTTGAGTTCCCTGCACAGGTGGGGGCAGACTGCTTACTGGACTTTGATCGGCGAGGTTGCTAGCAGGGACCTGGTATCACAACCAAGATCCATGCACAGGTGGCTATTTTCACCACCATCCCCCTTTTTTTGTTCCTTGCTAACCCCAAATGGTCTAGCCCCGCTGATTCCTCCACTATTCTCCATGAGGCAAGGCAGAAGTGGGCCTTCAGGGGAATGCTATGGAATGCTGGGGAAGCTGGATATCCACCTTAGTCTCTCCTTTTCCACTAGAGAATCCACAGACCCAGAGGAACCCTCTCAGTGATACATTGGGCTGGCCTGGGGAAGGGAAGAAGGTGGAAAAGTGAAGGTACTTCTCTTACCTTTCTAATGTGGCTTTTCTTGGATTTTGTGCTCCAAAAGGATGCTTCTGTTTTACTCCCTGGTTCTGGGATTTTCACAAAAGTATTATTGTCTGTAAATAGTTGCCAATCCATATATTTGTGTTGGAAAACTGGAGCCAGGGATGCTGTATTCCACCATCTTGCTCATCTTAGGTGTGCTCTTTGCTACTTTGGAAGTAATATAAGAAGACAGAAATTGAAATAAAGAAGGCTAGAAAAATAAGATTGAAGAAAATAAATTCAGTTATTTTTAAAAAGTGGCTAATTTGATAAGTTTTTGAAAAATCCACTTGCTTTGTCTTTGAGATCTATAAAATACAACTAATTTATGAATAGCATTTATTACATATTTTATACATTAAATATTCCACATGATCAGATACAGGATTAATAGGAGTTTAGAAGTGTGAGACTAAGATGGAGAAGGGGAAAACTGCCTTAGCTAATCAGAGCCCAAATCTCATTAAAATAATTATTCAAAGCATTTTCAGTAGAGAGAGAGAAAGACTGAAGGGAAGAACAGGGAGAGAAAGAAGTAGAAATGAAAACAGCAGAGGGGGATAAAGTGAAAACAGGAGAGTGCGAGGAACAAAGGCAGAAATAAAAGGATTGAAAAAGGAAAGAGAAAGAAAAGAGACAAACTCCAAAATTATAATGAAGAACATATTCTATACTTTTATATGAGAATTCATTGGTAAAGTAACAATAAGCCAATTCGTATTTTCCATGTTCATGTAAACAAGTTGGAATGTGAATACACACACAATATGGATTGTATATTGAGCTTTGGATGACCAGATGCTGCTTTCTATGCTTAGGTAAAAGGGAGTGGGTGGGGTAGGAAAGTGGGAAATTGCCTTATAGGAGACCTGCCAAAACCAAATGTGGGCAAAGGGAGAGAAATGAAAAATGAGAAGTTCTAATAAGTAAAATAGTAGAGTAATCAGATTGCATGGGTCTATTTGGGGACTATTTTGGGGGAATTTCACTTTTTTTAAACTCTTTTGAGAGATGGCAAACCCCTGAAGTCTTAGGCAAAAGAGAGATCAAATCCGATTTATATTTTAATAGGATCATTTTGACTGCTGTGCTATGAATGCATTGAAAGGACCAAGACCAATGATAAAATTCTTATAGTATGTAGGTACAAATGATGGTAGCTTACACCAGAGAGGTAGTAGTGGAGGTAGTGAGAAGTGGTCAAATAATGAGTATATTTTGAAGAAAGAACTCTCAGGGCTTCCTGATTGATTGGTTATCTGTGTGTGCGCACACAGATGCATATATGAAACAAGGAAGGAGAGAGAGAAGTCAATGATGGTTGCCAGCAATTTTTGGCATTCCCTGGCTAGTGGATGTATCTCTCCATTCTCTGTCTCTGTCGTCACATGTCACCATACATCTCCCTGTGTGTGTCTGTCTTCTTTTTATATAAACATCAGTCATAGTGGATTAGGGACCATCCTATTCCAGTATGACTTCATTTTAACTAATTATACTTGCAACAACCCTGTTTCTAAAAAAGGTTATATTCTGAAGTACACAGTATTAGGACTTCACCATATCTTTCTGGGAGACACAATTCAACCCATAACAAGTAGGAAGCCTCGGAAGAAGATATTATTTAAAGACAGGCTGGATGAGAATGCCAAGGAAGTGAATGAGGCAGAAAATAGTACAAGTATTGAGTCCTGACATCCTCAAGTGTTTACAAATTTGAAGGAACAAGCAAAGGAGACTGGAAAGATAGGAAGGAAACCAGAAGAGCATCATGGCCTAGAAGTTTGGTGAAGAGAGTCATTCCAGGAGGATGGAACGCTCATCTATGTAAACTGCTCCTGACAAATCCATTAAGACAGATAATTAACTATAGGATTTAATAACATGTGGTAATAATATCTATCTTACACAGTTGTTGGGAGGGTGTAAAGTTAATATTCCCTAAACACTCAAAGTTGTTTGGCACATAGTAAGAGCTCAATAAGTGTTCATCCCATCCTTGTTTTGGAGTGGGGTTATCTAGGCCAGCCCACATTCTGCTATATCAATTTTTGTCTCACCCTATAAGTCAATTCAAACAGCAGAGCATAGTGGTTAAAAAGCCTAAGTGGTGGAGCCAACCCATCTGGCCTGAAATTCAGGCTCTGCAGCTTAAATAGCTGGGTAACCTTGTATAAATTGCTCAATCTCTCTTTGCCTCAGTTTATTGGACTATAAAATGAGGATAACAATAGTATCCACCTTATAGCATTGTTGTAAACATTAATATGTTAAGAATGTTAAAGTGCTAGAAGAGTGCCAATCACATAGCAAATGCTATAGAAAAGAATGTTATTTATTACTATTTAAATGAGTACACTAATGTATTTGAATCTGTGACAAAATTGCTCCGAGCAAGTTGTGTTGCTATAATATTAGCATATATTTTCACACAAAAAATGCACTGCTTCATGATTATTAAAGAGATCTGATTATGTTAACTTGGTAGGTGCTGGAACGTCTTGTTTTGGATATAAGGTTAAAGAGCTTGGTGAACCGAATTGGGGCCCACCTTGATTTAACAATGTTTTTTCAGCTACATATTTCCTAATTTTACTTTATTCAGGAGAATATGTCGTCATGACAACCCACTTCCATCTCAAGCGAAAAATTGGCTACTTTGTGATCCAGACCTACTTGCCATGTATCATGACTGTCATTCTGTCACAAGTGTCTTTCTGGCTCAACAGAGAGTCTGTCCCTGCCCGCACGGTCTTTGGTGAGTGTGTTTTTTATGGAGAATGAGCAGGTGAGGGCATTTGCTAAGTTTTATGATGGACTGTCAGGGTAGGGATACAGAAAGTGGATGGGAACAATGCCTGGGCCCAGCATTAGTAAGTGAGTCATTAGATCTTGGTATTTCAGGCAACTGAATTCTTAACAAAAAAGTGGGAATAAGAAGAGTGTTGGACATGGAAGCAGACCAAGTGCCCATCAACTGACGAATGGATAAAGAAGTTGTGGCACATATATACAATGGACTACTACATGGCAATGAGAAAAAATGAAATCTGGCCATGTGTAGCAACATGGATGGAACTGGAGGGTATTATGTTAAGTGAAATAAGTCAGTCAGAAAAAGACAGATACCATATGTTTCCACAAATAGGTGGACTTTGTGAGACTAAGCAAAAACCAGGGGGAGGGCTAGAGGGGAAAGGAAAAAAAGACACAGAGAGGGAGGGAGATAAAACATAAGAGACTCTCAAAGACTAAGAACAATCTGAGGGTGAGGGAGGTGAGCGAGGTGAGGGAGGTGAGGGAGGTGAGGGAGGTGAGGGAGGGGGGAGAGGGGGTGACGGATATTAAAGAGGGCATGTGTTGGGATGAACACTGGATTTTATATGTAAACCAATTTGAAAATAAACTATTATAATAATAAAAAAAGAACAAAAAAAATAAAATAAAATAGTTATAATAAAAGAAAAAAAAAAGAAGAGTGTTGGGGGCACCTGGGTGACTCAGTTGGTTGAGCATCCGACTTTGGCTCAGGCCATGATCTCACAGCTCATGAGTTTGAGATTCGCATCAGGCTCTGTGCTGACAGCTCAGAGCCTGGAGCCTCCATCTGATTCTGTATCTCCTTCTCTCTTTGCTCCTCTCCCACCCATTCTCCCTCCCTCCCTCCCTCTCTCTCTCAAAAATAAAGATTAAAATAAATTTTTAAAAAGAGGGTTGGAATAGAAAGTTTACTAAAATGCTTCCTGTCTTAGTCAAGTTTGCTCTTGGAACTGGGGAGGGACTAAGCCTTCAGTGAAAAAGAGAAAATTAGTGGGCAGAGCTGGAGGAGGTGAGAAGTGAGAAACTAAGTTGACAACAAAGAAGTGGATTGGGTGCTTTTTTATGATCCATTTCTTTTTTTGTATAAGCATCTGACATTGATGTTTCTCCTCTAGCCTTTTTAAAGTGCAAATTATCAGTAAAGGGTACACAAAGTTTGACGTTTGAAGGGTTTTTCAATAGTACCTACAATCAGGGAAATTTGTCTTTAATATAAATTTAGTGATGTCTAAAGAGATTTGCATATCATTAGCATTTTCCCCTGATAGACTTGAACATATAGAACATATTCAGCCTGTTTTCTCCACTGTAAATATTTTAAGGAGACAAATATTCACTCTTTTTAGTCTACTAACCTGCCTCCATGGTAGTAGTGGCTGTGAGGCATACACATGGATATACTGATTATCCACACAGAAGGCCAATATTTCCTGCCAATATCCTGAAGCTATACTGTATAGTTAAATAGTAAATTATGTTTTAGAAAGAAGCAGCATTTTAGGTCAGATAGAAGAGATAGTGGTAGAGAAAGAGAAAGAGTAACCTGTAAAGTAGAAAAAAGAAATAACTATAAGGGTGCGATATCATGGAAGTTAAGAGGAGAATATTTCAAGAAGCAGGAAATAATCATCTGGTGTAAATTCTATGTTTTAGAATTTAAGATGCATATAGGAACTGTCGAGTATGGTGATATGATTGGTTGTTATTGATCTTGAACAGTTCTGGTGAAGTGGAGGGAGCAGAATCTATATGAGTCAATGATTTTTAGAAATATAATGAACTAGACACCCTGAAAATCTCCCTCCACAAAATTCTAAAAAAGCTAGATAAAACATAGAAAACATTCCTTTTAGATATGTGAGATGATAAGAAAGAAATACACAGGAACCCAATTGGAAGAGGGAACTAAAAATTGGAGTGTTAATCACATGAGCTTATACTGTTATGTTGAAAGATGGGTAGATGGACTATTAGTCTTGGTAAATAAGAGTCTGTGTTTTTTTTTAAAGTTTATTTATCTTAAGGGAGGGAGGGTGTGAGAGGGAGAGAGAGGGAGAGAGAGAGAGGGAGGGAGAAAGAGAGAGAGAGAAGGCAACTGAGCTCAAGTGGGGGAGGGACAGAGATGGAGGGAGAATCTGAAGGAGGCTCTTCACTGTCAGCACAGAGCCCGATGTGGGGCTCAAACCACAAAAACCAGGAGATCATGATCTAAGCCAAAACCAAGAGTTGGACGCTAAACCGAGGGAGCCACCCAGGTGCCCCAATAAGGCTCTGAGTTTTAAGGTTACATAGGAAAGGCTTTGAGCCTGAGTGAAGTTTAGGATTAGAACTAGGGCTGTGGTAGACTAAATAATATGCCCCAAATATATCCATGTCTTAATCTCTGGAATCTGTGAATGTTACCCTATATAGCAAATGTGATGTTGTAGATGTGCACTAAATTAAAGATCTTGAGATAGAAGACTATATTGGATTATCTGGATGGGCCCTAAATATAATCACAATTGTCCTATAAGAGAGAGGCAGAGAGATATTTGACTACAGGGCAGAAGGTAGTGTGATGAAAAAAGCTGGAGAAATGTGAAGATGCTATGCTGTTGGCTTTGAGAGAGGAGAGGGCCCATTAAACTGCCAGACTTCTGGCCTCCAGAAGTGTAAGAAAAAATGTTTGTGTTGTTTTAAGCCACTAAACTTGTGGTGATTTTTTACATAAGCCATAGGAAATGAATACAAGGATTCATCTTATAAACCCAATATGATTTAACAGTTATGCCCTAGAGAGAGCACTAGAAAAATACAGTAATCAGGGAGACAATAAGGAGACATGTCTATTTTGGCCTGGGCTCTGTGTAAAATATAGGATTCCTTAAGAATTTATTTTTTTTAATTTAAACTTGGCCTCACATGAGTTTAGAGTTCATATTTACACTAATTGTATTGTCGTAAAAACTTTGAACATTTTAAGTTAAAACTTTAATTTAAAAAGTGATTGCAGAATTTTTATGAAAGAACAAAGAGCCAAGAAAAGCCAATATCCTCGTAAATAATAAGAACAAAGCGGAGGGACTTGCCCCATGAGATGTCAAAAATTATTTAAAAGCTACAATAATTAAGACAGTGTGTTATAGGTATAAGGGAAAGAAAAATAAACACTACAGAGAGTAAAAGTAGACCCACATATATGAAAACTTGATTCATGACACAGATGGCATTGCAGAGAATTAATTTGAGATTGATCATAGGCTTAAATATAAAAGATAAACATGTCATTCTCTTAGAACTAAGTATAAGCCAATGTCTTTGTAACATTTAGAATGCAGAAATTCCTTAGTATACAAAAAAGAGTGAAGAATAAAAGAATAAATTGGACTTTGTCAAAATTAAAATTTTCCACTCATCAAAGAATAGCATTAAGACAATGAAAAGGCAAGCCATAGACTGGAAGAATATATTTTATATATGTACAGATCTGACAAAGCATCTATACAAAAAATATAAGGACATCCTAAAATTCAGTGATAAAAATATAAAGAATCTAATTTTTTAAATTGGAAAAATACATGAAAAGACATTTCACCAGTAATATATGTAAACACCCCATAAGAACATGAAAAGATAGTTAATATCTTTTTATATCAGGAAAATATAAATTAAAGCCTCATGGAGACATCATGTTATAAACACTGGAGTGGCTAAAATTAAAGAATTTTTTTAATGTTTATTTATTTTTGACAGACAAAGAGATAGTGCATGAGCAGGGGAAGGGCAGAGAGAGAGGGAGACACAGAATCCAAAGCAGGCTCCAGGCTCCAAGCCATCAGCATAGAGCCCGACACAGGGCTTGAACCCACAGACCGTGAGATGATGACCTGAGCCGAAGTTGGCCGCCTAACCGACTGAGCCACCCAGGCGCCCCTAGAGTGGCTAAAATTAAAAAGAATGACAATTGCAAATATTTGTGAGGTTCAGGAGCAAATGGAATACTCACACACTGCTGGTAAGGTTATAAAATGGAACAATCACTTAGGAAAAAGTTTGGCTAGTTCTTAAAAAGTAAAAATATATTTACCCTAAAATTAGGTATTTCACTTCATACGAAAGTGATATGAAAATATTATATCCATAGTATATATCCATAAAAGACTTATACAAGAATGTTCATAATAGTCTCATTCATAAAATCCCAAATTGGAAAATATCCAGATATACATCAACATGTGAAATGACAACTATTGATTCAGGTAACAATATAAGCGAATCTCAAAAATTAGGTCAAACTAAGAAGCCAGACACAAAATAGTACATAATATATTTCACTTATATGAAATTCCAAAACAGGCAAAACTAAGCTATGGTGTCAGAAATCAAAGAAGTTCTTTACTCTGCGGTGGTGGATTGACTGAAAATGGGTATAAGATAACTTATTGATTTAGTAGAATATTCTATATCTTCACCGGGGTAGTAGTTATATAACTGTATACGTTTGCCCAAACACTTTGAAATGTACAATGTAAAAAAGAAATGTACAAAAAATGTTTTTATTTTATTGTATATAATTTATAACCCAATTAAAAATACTGACCTACTAAACTTCAGCTAGTTGAGTTATCAAACTTTAAAATAGCTATGATGAACATGTTTAAGTAGGTGAAACTAAGAATTCTATCATATAAACTGTGTTTGTAGAGAGAAAGAGCAAACATGAGAGAACAAGCACACTGGAAATTCTAAAACAGGAAAACATAGATAAAAAATCAGTGGTTTAGATTTAGTTGAAGGAATAACCCATGAACTGAATAAAAAATCTAGAATGAGGCCCAGAAAGACAAAAATGTGTAAAACGCAGAAGAGAGAGAAATAATATATGATTTATTGAGAAGGTCTAACACAAATGTAATGGAATCCTAGAAGAAAAGTGAGATAATGGTATAGAAGTAATTTTTGAAGAGATAATGGCTGAACCCTATCCAAGCCTGAGAAAGGACACAAAAGCACAATTACAAAAAGCTCTATGAACCTAATTAGGATAAATTTTGAAAGATAAACAAAGACACATTATAGTGAAACTTTTGGAAACAAAGGGGAAAATCTTTAAAGTAGCCTAGAAAAAAGGACATTGCCTTTAAAGTAATGATAAATAGATTACCAGCTGACTTCAATAGAAACAATAAAGATATTTTCAGATAAAAAATAAAATTAAAAATTCATTATCATCACATAGCTTTCCTCACATAGGAAAAGGGATTTCTTTAAGAAAAACGAAAATTATCCCAGAAGGAAGGTTTAAGATTCATTTTAACAATGCAAATAATAAATATATGGGGAAACTTAGATGACTATTCAGTGTATAAAATAATAACAGTGGCTTATTGGGTATATGATATATTTATAATAAAAGACTAGACCATAATGCAGTGTATGTAAGTTGAGATGGAGATAAGGTATTCTAAGGCCTTTCACTGTCAGTGAAATGTGTAAAGTTACCAATTAATATTAAATTTTCATAAGTCAAAGGTTCATGCTGACTGAAACTCATACATACATCTAATGAGAATGTTAAATGGTACAAGCACTTAAAAAACTGTTTTGCAGCCTCCTATAGTTAAGCATATGCTTATAATATAATCATGTAGTTCCATCCCTAAGTGTTTATTAAGAAAAATAAAAACATATGCTCACACAAAGACTTATATGTAAATCTTCCCAGCAGCTTCATTCATAATATTTGAACATTGGAAATAGTCCAGATGTCCATAAATAGGTGAATGGATAAACAAATTGTTATATCAATTCAGTGGAATGCTACTCTGAAATTAACAGGAATGAACTAAAGATATATGCAACAACATGAATGAATTTAAAGAATACTATGCTATGTGAGGAAAGCCAAACATAAATGAGTACATACTGTATGATATGTATGAAACTCTAAGGGAAAAAATCTAACCATACTGAAAGAAAGCAGAAGGGTAGTTATCTGGGGCCAGGGAGGGTAGAGCAGTTTCACTCATCACACATGTACTAGGAGCTTACTCTGTGCCAGGTATTATATTCAGGGTTAAGGGATAGAGACAAATTACTCATGATCCCTATTCTCAAGCAATTCCTGCTTTGGTAGTACAGACAGGCATGTGTTATCAAAGAAGTGTCCTAGAATTTTAGAAGTGTTCAAGGAAGTGAGGTGGGACAGTCACAAAATACTTTCTAGAAGAGTCTTGAAAGAGAAGCACTGGATGGTAAGACTGGATTTCTTAAAATCCCAAGCCTCATTGTTCATCCATAAAATGTAACTGACCGTCCTACCAGCTGACTAAGAGTTCTTCACAAGATGAGTATTCTAATGAAGCTCTAGAGGCTAGAACTCTAAAAATTTCTACTGATATATGGTACAGAAACACTTATGTTGCAGTATAGTTCTCTCTATCCATGCAGAGGCACACTGCTATGACTGAGCCAGGGTAGACAACTTCCTTTACTAATAACCATAAGTGAGGTAGCTTGTTTCTCCCATGAATCACTCCTTGCCAAGTGTGGTCAGAGGATTACTAAGCCTTGGGTTAAGTCCCGGAACTTACCAGGCAACATATTCAGATAGTTTGTTAATAGGTACTGGCTATGTGGCTGATTCCTGATAGGGCTTAAAATTTTGTTTTGCCTGTCAGCCTTGCTGACTACCTTTGTACGAAGGTGCTTCTTTAGGATCTCTCTGTTGAAACTGTACTAAGTCTTTTGCAGGCTAGATTTTCACTTATATAGCAAATGTATAAGTAAGATATTTGAGGGAGCAAGATGTGAAAGAAGGCCCAAGAGGCTGCAGCACACATGGCTGACTCTCTGGGTAGAGTTAATAGGCCTTATCTGCTTGCTTTTCTATGTAATATCTCTCACCACATTAGGGCTTCTTTCTATGCCCTACTTGACCCAGACTTACATTCCTTATCCTCTTGAGCATGCCAACACTCAGAAAGAGGGTCTGACTACTCCCTCGTCCTCAAGTCTGGATGATTTTAGGTATAACAATTGTCTTGTCAAAATTCTAGGGTATAGAGACTTAGGAAATACTCATAGATAGAGAGAATGGAGGCACAGGGAGATCAAATAAATTGCCAAAGATATAAAGCAAGTAAATGGCAAAAGTCAGGACTTCTAACTTCTAGTGCAAGTATTTGAGGCTAGAATACTATTGCTAACAATTATAAAATTATTATTATAATGTTATTGTTTAAAATGTGTTTATAATTACACCACTATAATTAATCATATAATTATGACAACATTATTGTTAACAACAGTGAAAAGAAGAGTAATATTAATTACAGAAGCTACTATTTCTTGAGTGTTTAGTCTGTACCAGATATTGTGTTACTGGCTTTATAAACATCATCTCACTGGATCCCCCAGCAAATTTCTGAGTCTGGTAAGATCACACAAATTTTACACATGATAAAACAGGCTTAGTGGGGTAAATCACCTTGTTCAAGGTATATTACTACTAAGTGGAATTGCCAGAATGTCAGCCTATTTTCAATTTGACTGTAAAGTTAATATTGTCAGCCACAACACTATATATCTCATATGTATATCTAAAATGCAGCTTAGAAAAATGATTTTAATAGAATTTAAAAATGAATAAAGGGAAATCTTAAATTTAGGTTAATAACACCACCAAGAAAAAGAATCAATTATCTAAAGCAGTCCTGGCTTGATAAAAACTCACAAGAAATAGATATTGGAGGGGCGCTTGGGTGTCTCAGTTGGTTAAGTGTCCACCTCTTGATTTCAGCTCAGGTCATGATCTCATGGTTCATGAGATCAAGCCCCATGTCAGGCACTGACAGCATGGAGCCTGCTTGGGATTCTCTCCCTCCCTCTCTCTGCCCCTTCCCCACTCACACTAAATAAATAAACTTTAAAAAAGAGAAATGGATATTGGAATAGCTTTGGTTGTCCACAAAACTCAATAGGACAAAGACTTTGTTGCAATTAAAGAACCATTTTCTACAGTGGTTTGTTACAGTATTAGGAGAATGCTGTCCACAGTAAGGGAAGCGAAAATCCTGAGTGTTGAGCTCAGTTCTGGGCTGTTGAAAAGAAAACTATCAGAATAGGGAAGGAGGAGAAACAAGAGAAAGTAGTAGCCATGTTCATTCTGGAGATTAACAGATTCATGAGGAATCATGGCCACCATCTCAAACTCCCTGAAGTCCTGTCCTATAGAGGAGGAAACAGGCTTTTCCTTCCTGTGTTGCCAGAGAAAGAACTCTAAGATCAGTCAGTGGACTAGCAGTTAGAGGAAGGCAGGTTTCAGCTCAGACTGAAGGTTTTCTAATTAAAGAAGGTTTTCTAATGAAGGTATGGTTTCCTAATTAAAAAGTGCTGTTACAATGAATTAGGTTACCTGTTCTTCAATAGAAATGTTTAAGCAGAGACTATAGGACAACTTTTAAAAGTGTTTTACTGGAGGTTCATATTCCTGTGATAACTAGGATGGGGTAGTTACTAGGTAGAACCATCCCACATTGACTATCTCTGTATTTTACTTTAAGGGGGCCATTTTGAGTGGGGTATGGCTCCTCCTTGTAAGTAGGAATTTGGTGATCTCACCACATATGCTCTAAATGTCTTCCAGTGGCAAAACTGGTTCTCATTTTCTCTCTCCCCAGGTGTCACCACTGTTCTCACCATGACCACCTTGAGTATCAGTGCCAGAAACTCCTTACCTAAAGTGGCATACGCGACGGCCATGGATTGGTTCATAGCCGTCTGTTATGCCTTTGTATTTTCTGCGCTGATTGAATTTGCCACTGTTAACTACTTCACCAAGCGGAGTTGGGCTTGGGAGGGCAAGAAGGTGCCAGAGGCCCTGGAGATGAAGGTGAGATACAGAAAAGGTGGGGGCTGGGAAGCACTCCCTGAGAGAACTGTATTGGAACCAGGAGTGGGCAGCCTGCAGCCTGTGGGAACTGGCCAAGGCTGTGTGCTATTCACTGAGGTCATCAATCCAATTCTCAACTGGAGTGTTTCTTGGCAATGTGGAGTGTTTGCTGGGTGCAAAGAAAAGAGGGTAGGTCATGGAGTGTTGATGTCTTGCGGTAAGGGGCCAACCCTAATTATGATACAACTAGACTCAAGGGGAACACACTGTATTTATAAAGCCACGCAGAAAAGTAAACTATCTCCAGGGCCAACTCTGCTCCTCACTTTTCAGTATATTCCCATTACAGTCAAACTAAAGTCATTGATAGTCCTTCTGTGTCTTTGCTTATTTATTTATTTTTTTTACATTCTATCTAGAATGTTCTTTTCTTTTTTTCCTGCCTGGTGAAGATCTACTCTTTCTTCAAGACCCAGATGAAATGCTATTTTCTCCATAGAATCTTTCCAAGAATCATCCAGATAGCTTTAGCTTTTCTTGCGGTAGGGGAAGAGTGTTTCTACTATTAAAATTTTGTATTTGTATTAGAGTTGTTTATCTGCCTCCTCACTAGACTGAATATCTTGAGGGCAGGGTCTTGTCTGCATCAATTTTCTAACTAGCCAACATTCTTGCACAGCACCTGATTCATAATAAAAGCTGAATAAATGTTAGTTGGATTGGTGGAGAAATGGGAAAAGGTAAAAAGAAAAAAAAAACAATAAACCAACTAGAATTGGTATGAATAAAACATAAATACTGTGAAATCAAGATTATTGTTCTTGGCTACTTTAAAAGAGTTCAGATCTCTAGATCTAGATGAAGACTATCCAAAGATGCTAAAAAGAACTGGCTGATGTGGTCCCAGAACCATTCCAGTAATATGAAGAATCATGGAGAAGAGAAAAGATAATGAAGATTTTTCAAAATGGAGGAAAAGATATATTTCATAGAAAACAGACTGGTGAGTTGGCAAAATTTTAGAATAGATTTTCACTATTTAGATAGAATTTATTAACTCCTTGCTGTAAATTATGAAGAAATAAGCATATTTCTAGTAACTATATCCACTCTATCATAGGAAATTTTGGCTGGTTTTATTATTATACTTAGTCTAGTTGTTGCCTTTGTATCCTTAAAATATATTTATCCATCTAATATTTGATTCATCATCTATGAACAAGGTCTATTGATCCCTCACACACTTCAAGCCAAAAGGAAATTAGTATACTTATTTTACCTGTGACCTTCTCTGTCAGTCCCTGTCATTTAACTATTGTTTGTTATAATGCTATTTCTGCATTGTCAAGGTTTATAGAATTTACAAGCTTTTATGCAGTCATAATTCCTATAGTCGATTAGTCATAGTTCCACATTTAAATGGGCCATCTTCTCAAAATAGCCCTTTTAACCATTTTTCTATTCATTGCTTAGTTACCTTAAGGATGTCTTCTAGAAGTTTTTTTTAAGGGCTCATGGGAACCATATTTTCTACTATCTTGTATATGTAAAATCATCCATCAATTGTGTTTATACTTGAGTTGTAGTTGGATGTTGTACATTTTATGGGTCACGTTCTCTCTCTGATGTCCATATAGACATTGATTGCTATGCTCAATTGTAGCACTGAATGTTGTTAGGAAGAAATTTAAAATCAGCCTGAGAATCTCATACACAATAGAGGACTTACTTTTATGGCTTAGAAGTCCATACAAATGTATCTTTTATTTAAAAATTCCAATTACTTTAAAAGATATATCTTGATGTATCTGTATGATTTTTCCTAGGACAGCATGTTTTTTTTTTCAAGTTTTTATTTAAATTCCGGTTAGTTAACATACAGTGTAATGTTAGTTTCAGGTGTAGAATTTAGTGATTCATTACTTACATACAACACCCAGTGCTCATCACAAGTGCCCTCCTTAATACCCATCAGCCATTTAACTCACCCTCCCGCCCACTTCCCCTCTAGTAATGATCAGTTTGTTCTCTATAGTTAAGAGTATGTTTCTTGGTTTGCCTCCCTTTCTCCCCACTATGTTCATCTGATTTGTTTCTTAATTTCCAAATGATTGAAATCATATGATATTTGTCTTTCTCTGACTGACTCTTATTTCACTTAGCATAATACTCTCTAGCTCCATCCACATCATTGCAAATGGCAATATTTTGTTATGGCTAATATTCCACAGTGTGTGTGTGTGTGTGTGTGTGTGTGTGTGTGTGTGTGCGCGCGCGCACGCATGCGTGCAATATACATACACCACATCTTTATCCATTCATCAGTTGATGGACATTTGGGTTCTTTCTATAATTTGACTATTATTGATAATGCTGCTATAAACATCAGAATGCATGTATCCCTTCAAATCAGTATTTTTGTATCCTTTGCATAAATATCTAATAGTGCAATTGCTAGATCATAGGGTAGTTTTATTTTTAACTTTTTGAGGAACCTCCAAACTGTTTTCTAGAGCAGTGCAACAGTTTGCATTCCCACCAACAGGGTAAGAGGGTTCCCTTTTCTCACCACATCCTTGCCAATATCTGCTGTTTCCTGTGATGTTAATTTTAGCCATTCTGACTCGTGTGAGGTGATATCTCACTGTAGTTTTGTATTTCCTTGATGAGGAGTGATATTGAGCATCTTTTCATGTGTCTATTGGCCATCTGTTTGTCTTCCTTGGAACTTTGATAAGTTCTTTATAGATTTTGTATACTAACCTGTTATATGTCATTTGAAAATATCTTCTTCCATTTCATAAATTGCCTTTTAGTTTGCTGATTATTTTTGCTGTGCAAAAGCTATTTATTTTGATGAAGTCTCAATAGTTTATTTTTGCTTTTGTCTTCATTGCCTCAGGAGGCATATTTAGTAAGAAGTTGCTACAGCTGATGTCAAAAGGTTCCTGCCTGTGTTCCCCTCTAGGATTTTGATAGTTAAGTCTTTCATTCATTTTGAGTTTATTTTTGTGGATGGTGTAAGAAAATGGTCCAGGTTTATTTTTCTGCATATCATTGTCCTGTTTTCTCAACATCATTTGTTGAAGAGACTGTCTTTTTTCCATTGGATATTATTTCCTGCTTTGTTGAAGATTAGCTGACCATAGAGTTCTGGGTTCATTTCTGGGTTTTATATTCCGTTCCACTGATCTATGTGCCTGTTTTTGTGCCAGTACCATACTGTCTTGATCACTATAGCTTTGTAATATAACTTGAAATCCAGAATTGTGATGCTTGCAGCTTTACTTTTCTTCTTCAAGATTTCTTTGGTTATTCAGGGTCTTCTATGGTTCCATACAGATTTTAGCATTATTTGTTAAAGCTCTCTGAAAAATACTGGTGGTATTTTTATAGGAATGGCATGAAATGTGTAGGTTGCTTTGGGTAGTATCAACATTTTAACCAATCCATGAACATGGAATGTTTTTCCATTTCTTTGTATCATCTTCAATTTCTTTCTTCAGTATTTTATAGTTCTCAGAGTACAGATCTTTTGGTTGGGTTTCTTCCCAGGTATATTACAGTTTTTGATTCAATTTTAAATGAGATTGATCCCTCAATTTCTTTTTCTGCTGCTTCATTATTTGTATGTAGCAATGCAACAGATTTCTGTACATTAATTTTGTATCCTATGACTTTACTGAATTTGTATATCAGTTCTAGAAATTATTTGGTGGAGTCCTTTGGATATTCTATATAGAGTATTATGCTATCTGCAAGTAGTGAAAGTTTCACTTCTTTCTTGCTGATTTGTATGCCTTTTATTTATTTATTTTTCTGATTGCTGAGCCTAGGACTTTCAGTACTATATTGAATAACAGTGGTGAGAGTGGACATCCCTATCTTGTTCCTGATGATAGAGGAAAAGCTCTTAGTTTCTCCCCATTGAGGATGATATTAGTTGTGGGTTTTTCATATATGTCCTTTATTATATTCAGGTATGTTCCCTCTATCCCTACTTTGTTTAGGGCTTTTATCATGAAAAGTAGATGCTTTTTCTGCATCTACTGAAAGGGTCATATGGTTCTTATCCTTTCTTTTATTAATGTGGTGTATCACATTGATTGATTTGCAAATATCGAACCACACTTGCAGGTCAGGAATAAATCCCACTTTATCATGGTGAATGATTAATGTACTGTTGGAATCGATTTGCTAGTATTATGTTGAGGATTTTTGCATCTGTGTTCATCTGGGATATTGGCCTGTATTTCTCTTTTTTAGAGGAGTCTGGTTTTGGATTCAGGGTAATGCTGACCTCATAGAATGAATTCCTCCCATTTCTATTTTTTGGAATAGTTTGAGAGGAAGCCTATAGATTCACAACTGTCCTTATGAAACTTTCCTAAAGTTTTCCTAAAACGTATCTTTGTTTTGTTCTCTTCTTAGAAGCACATATTATATATACGTATAATAGAGCTCTCTTTTCTTCCTTATCTATTATTTTTCTCTAATAACTTTTAACTTATTTTCCATTTCACTTTACTCATTTTTTCTCAAGCCTGTCTTTAATGTCTCTGACCATTTTTACCAGTGTCTATTTACCTTGATTTTTATGATAGTATTGTTTTTCCTTACATTAACATTATGATTTTTGTTGACTTATTTTTATGTGTTTTATGTTTGCTTTGTATGTTGTTCCACAATCCTTTACCGGTCATTTTTCTCTCCCCCTTTTCCAACATATTTTGCATTAGTACCATATTAGTTAGTCTTCAATGATTACCTGAAGTTGCATTAGGGGAATTCTTTACTAGCCCTGATATGTGTGAAAAGTATCATTTTGAGAAGGGACTGAGAGAGTGAGTAGGACAGTATTGAGTAGTTGACACTAATTTGAGCATCACCTGTTATATATATTACATATATATAATATAAACTCTTGGGAGTATTACACCTTGTAGTTTTGATTCTGCTTCCAACTACCAATAAGTTTTCCTTGCTCATAGGAAAGCCCTTTATGTATGGTGCAGAGGTGTGTGTGTGTATTATTCTTTAATTTTTCTAGTCTCTACCTCCTCTGCCCACTATATATGGTCAAACAATGTTTCAGGATATTCTCACTAACAGCCTAAAAACTGATTTTGTTTCAAAATGGGAGTCATTTATTTCCTCACTCAGGTCATCCCATTCACTTTTTAGGATTCTATTCTTGACCCGAAATCCAGAACAGGAGGCATCCTCAATGTTGTCTTTACCCTGATCCAATTTTTACTGCACTTGGGAGGCCTTACTTTTTTGGATCAGGTTTAAAAATGCTTTCACATTTCATCAAACTGGGGTTTGTGTTTCTTTCTCAGTTTCCTTATAGTTTTTGCTTGGTTCCAGAGAAGAGAAGGAAGCAAAGATGTCCTTACTCTGACATACTAAACTGAAAGTTCCCTATATTATAAAACATGTTTTAAGAGGAATTAGCAGTAATCATTGATATCCAGCCTGAATTCACTAAGAGGAAACTAGCCCAAACTAACGTTAAGAAATTTTATGAAAAGCTTACTAGACTAGTAGGCCAGAAAATATCATAGAATTTATCAAGACATCTAAATTCTTTTTCAAATGCCTTCATGAAGAAGAAACAGCAGTTAAAAAAAGTACAATTAAGCTTATGTCACTGGTTGACTAATTGAAGTCAAATAGAATTGACTGATGGACAGATGTCAACTTGAATAGACGTCCTTGTGATAATCCAAAGGGGTTTATCTTTGAACCTTTCCTCTTAAATGTTGTCATTAATGCTGCAAGTTTGTACTAGCATTCATGACTGTTCGTTGGAGAATATCTTCTGATTTATGAATAAAATAGAATTTTTTTGAGAGAGAGAATTTTAAGCAGGCTACATGTCCAGTGTGAATCCCAACGTGGGGCTTGATTTCACAACAGTGAGATCATGACCTGAGCCAAAATCAAGAGTCTGATGCTTAACAGACTGTGCCACCCAGGCGCCCTAAAGAGAATTTCTGAAGTTTGAGAGAATAGACTGAGATCAAGAAATAAACATTTGCAGAATCAAACAAATTCTTACATATAGGAAAAAAAAAACAGTTCTTAATAAGAAAGCTTAACAATAATTGCACATTATAAATAAGATGATGGGATATAGGGAAAAAGAAAATTTAATGTAAGTCTTCTATGTGGTGTAACTATCAAAAAGCCAAATTTGATTTGAGTCTGAGATAAGAATTTCCCAGAATAAGTGAGATAATAAGCCCTTTTTATTCTATACTGGTTGGGTCATGTTTAAAGTATACTGTTCCAGTTTAGTTTCTATAATGGGGAAGGGGTACATAGCTCAGGGGGATGATGATTGCTAATTTCAGATACCTGAAAGGCTGTCATGTACGTCTTGTGAAAAAATGAGGTAGATTTTTTTTTAATGGCCAGGAAGAGGTGCAGGGATGTTTTGAAGGCAGAGAACTAGAATAGATTAGTAAGAGACTGTGGATATCAAAAATGATGACCATTTCTCCAATTCCAAGGAGTGTTGAAAGTGAAAAAACAACAAAAGGAATCATCTAAAACTCTTTTGCAAATATCGTGATGAAGTCTTTCCTTAGTCCCTCTCCATGGTCAATCCATTTAAGTTATCTAAAAGAAAGAAATTATGAGATTTGGAGAAAAAAATCCTATGGAACACATCAAAATGGATCTCTAACAGGAGGGTGTTATACTTTGTACTGCTACAATGTGAGGGAACTAACAGTGAGAACCACTGACCCACAGGAAAAATGAAGTGCATTGAAAAGAAAAATATAGGAATCTAATTATATCTGTTTAGTTTTTTTCCTCCTTTAGAGAGACATATTAAGTCTTATTTGCTTCATAAAGCTAGAATGAATTTAAAAATAATATACATGATTTAAAAATTTATTTCTGATTTGTACTATGGTTAGGGATAAGATAAAATGGGAGGGGAAAGATTATAAAGGAAAGGAAAAGAAGAAATAGATGGAGACAAAACTTCACTTACAAATGAAGATAAATGACTACCTTATAATTGCATTCTGAAAAACAGATAAACTGTGGATTTCTAAGGATCAATTATATGTGTTTATCACTGCTTCCTTTTACAGTCCCACTAAAACGAGATTAAAGAAATAAAATATGTATAAATAAGCACCAGGTGAACTGAACTGGAGAAGGGATTTTAGTCAGACAAGAGATTTTAATATATTTTTTAAAAGAATGAATGTGGAAATAGAGAATAAGAATCTATCAAGCTGGAGTAAGATATAACCCTAGAGAAGATCAGTGTTTGAGGTGCTTGGTATAGCAGATAATAAACTATGGAGATTGGTGATAAGTCTATGTATAGAGTAGTCAAGGCCTCAGAGCCTGCCCATTATGTGAAATGTTTGTAGCCAAATGTATACTTTCCAGAAGAACAGCAGAAGTTTCTAAAGAAGTTGAAAGTCTCCAGAATAAAGAACTTTACATACTGACATTTTGAAGTACTCCATAAAAAATTACCTGCTTCCTACTGATCTCCTTAAGTCATCATCCAGTCAACAAGCTAAGCTCAGATAGACTGAGCATACAGGCATCTTTTACATCACCAAAGTGATGTTTGCTGGGGCACCAGGGTGTTTCAGTTGTTTAAGCATCCAACTTCGGCTCAGGTCACGATCTTGTAGTTTGTGAGTTTGAGCCCCACATTAGGCTGTCTGCTGTCAGCACAGAGCCCACTTTGGATCCTCTGTGCCCCCCCTCTCTGCCCCTCCTATTTCTTCCTCTCTGTCTCAACAATAAACATTTAAAATTAAAAAAGAAAATAAACAGGGCACACGAGTGGCTCTGTTGGTTAAGCATCTGACTCTTAATTTCAGCTCAGGTCACGATCTCACAGTTTGTGAGTTCAGTCCTCATGTCAGGCTCTGCGCTAACAACGTGGATCCTGCTTGGGATTCTCTCTCTTACTCCCTCTCTGCCCTTCTCACTCTTTGTCTCTTCCTCTCAAAATAAATAAATAAAGTTAAAAGAATAAAAAAAAAGTGATGTTTGCAATGTGAAAGAGAAGAGCAAAGATTAATATTTAAAAAAACTCATCTTGGAGGGAATAGGGATAATTTAGGGAATTAAGGAAAATTCTAACTTTTATACTTATAAATATATTATTCATAAAACAATGGGATGTTAATATAAAAGGAAATAGAGAATAAGGAAGAGCTCTTAAAATTAAAACAAAGTGCTGAAATAAAAATTTCAGTAGAAAGATGGGAAAAAAAGAGATGAGAATATAAAAGAATGCTCTAGAATTAAAAAAAAAAAAATGAGAATATAAAAGAAAAGGTAAGAAACTTAAGGACGTATCCAGGAAATCCATCCAACTCAGAAGCTGCAGTGTGAGTGAAAAGAAAAGGGAATAAAGGAAATTAACAGAGAACTAATACAAGATATTTTTACAAATGGAAATACATAAACCTCCAGATTAAAAGTAACTTCATAGGCCCACATAGAGACACTTTATCATGTAATTTCAGAAAACCAGAGATAAAGTGATAGTCTAAGAATATTCTAGAAAGAATTTTTTTGCAATGAAATGGTTAACAGAATGGCATCAGAATTCTCAAGTATACTGCATGGTACAAGACAGCAGAGTAGTAAATCTCATAAATCTGAGAGACAAATGACTTTCAACCTTGAATCCTATGCCTAGCCAAAGTATCAATTAAATGGAGGGGTACAGTAGTCATTTTCAGACCTCTAAGATCTCAGATATGTCACTTCCCATACACTCCACCTTAGGAAGATATAGGAGGATATGTTCTATTAAAACAAAAGAGGGGTGCCTGGTTGGCTCAGTTGGTTAAGCATCCAACTTTTGATTTTGGCTCAGGTCATGACCTCACAGTTGTGAGATTGAGCCCTATGTTGCACTCCATGCTGGGCATGTAGCTTGCTTGAGATTCTCCCTTTCTCTCTCTTTCTCCCCCCCACCCTCTCCCTCTGCCCCTCCCTTGCTCTTGCATGCCATCTCTCTCTCTCTCTCTCACCAAAACCAAAGCCCAAAACAAAGCAAAACAATATAAAACAGTAGAACATAAAAGAGGACATTGGATCCAGAAAAGAGAATATTCAACAGAGAAGATAAGTGAACAGAAGCCCTAAAATGAAAGCTATGATGTAACAAGAAGGAAACCTGGAGAGGTATTAGTCCAGTTTGGGGCAGGATGCTAGATGTATTTATATAGTAATCTATAATGATGTTACCACTGATTATTAGTTGATCTAAAATATATTTGTATTGGAGGATGGAGGAAGTGTTGCATGAATGAAGTAAGTTTCTATCATGAAAAGATTGGTTATGTATGAAACTAATAACAAGGATAAACATATTATTTAGAAATATAAGTTAAGAGAATTAAAAATAAGACTTGCTAATTAAGGGTTTTCTGGTTTTCATATAAGTCTTTAAGTTCTTTAAAAACAACTATGTGCATTACTTTGATCAAACTCTTGAAAATTAAAAATAAAAGCAAATAAAATAAACAAGCCTCTACATTTTAAAAGATGATTATTCTTAAAACTACTTTTAAAATATTCATAAATTCTTAACTAAATTTTAGAAATACAGTAATTCTTATCCTTTTTCTTATTTTCAAATAAGAATATTTGAATGTTTTAGAATAATATTTTACATTAAAAATACTCAACTTCCATTCACATCTTGGAAAAGTTTAGTTTATTATTATTAATGGCTTAAATTTTTTTGTCATGTTTTATTTATTTTTGAGAGAGAGAGAGCATGAGTGTGAGCATGAGCCAGGGAAGGGCAGAGAGACAGGGAGACACAGAATCTGAAGCAGGCTCCAGGCTCTGAGCTGTCAGCACAGAGCCTGATGTGGAGCTCGAACTTGTCAACCATGAGATCATGATCTGAGTTGAAGCTGGACGCTTAACCAACTGAGCCACCCAGGCACCCCTTATTAATGGCTTTTAAATCTGTGGGGCATTCCTGTAAATACAACCACAGAGTAACCCCTTGGTATTTTCTCTGTGGGGTGAATAATTTTCACTGTGGGTTAAGTTATACTCATAAACTGGTACGTCCTCCCACCCTGTTCTGTGGTAGGGCATAAATTCTCTGACAACAGTAGTATTCTCTCACTGGTGAATCAAGTAAAAGAAAAAGAAACAGCAATAATTTCTGGAATATATGTGGGATACAGAGATAAACATAGCATGGCACCAGTATTCAGAAGCTGATGGTCTAAAGAGGAAAGTAAAGTATATATTCATATACATACAGGGCCCTGATAGAGGACCAAGTGCTGACTGTCATAGGAGTGAGGAAACCAAAATACTCTCCATTTTTTTTATTTTTACTTTAACTTGGCTGTTTCTTGAGGAAACTACTTCCTCAGCTGCCATTTCAAATGGAATTCCTTCCTTGCTGCTTCCAGATCAATACATATTCCTTTACTTCATGCAAACTGCTTTGTGATTCAACGCTCACTCCATGTGGCAATCTCCATTTTTCTTCATCATCTTTCCAACATTATTGTCTCCTCCATGAGCATTTTATACATAGGATTTTTACAACTAGTTTACATTGTTTGCAACCATTCCAAGTTCAGTCTTTGTTTTTCACTTGGATGACACATCTGACATCAAAAACTAGAATTGAGCCTATGGCCAGTTCTATCAAATGAGCTCTGCGTTGTCCCACCTGGAAAGCACCGTTACTGTTTCTTCCATCACTAGACGAGGACTTTGGATATTAATCCATCTGATTGCCCGTATATTTATTCTAGTGTTTTGTTTTTCCAGGAAGCCCATAAGACTTAATTAAGTCAGCCAACAGTATTGGTATGTTTGGAATGGTCACCAGATATCAAAGCCTCATGATAAAATTTCTTGATATTTTCTTTTGCATGCAAGTCTCCGTATCTGTCACTAGCCTCACTGGATTGGCCTTTTAATTTTATTCCTCTGCTAACTATCTATTCTCTACCCAATAGAATGACCATTTAAAATTGTAAATTAGAAAAATTTTGCTCAAAATATTTCAATGGCTTCCCAACACACTGAGATCAAAATCCATAATCCTTACTATGATTTTCAAAACTTTATAGGATCTGGTCCCCAGATCTATGATGCTACCTTTTACCATTTTTTTTAACGTTTATTTATTTTTGAGAGACAGCGTGCAAGTGGGGAAGGGACAGAGAGAGGGAGACAGAATCCAAAGCAGGCTCCAGGCCCTGAGCTGTCAGCACAAAGCCCAACATGGGGCTTGAACCTACACACTGTGAGATCATGACCTGAGGCGAAGTCAGGCACTTAACTGACTAACTTAACTGACTAAGCCACCCAGGTGCCCCTAAATTAAAAAAAATTATTATTCCCTCCATGTAGGTCACAGTGGCCTCTTTTATGATCTTTTTAAAAGTCATTCTCCTTCCAATGACAAGTGCTTTGTCACTACTATCCTCTCCTTCTGAAAATTTTGTTGTTCATATCTTTCCATGGCTAATTTTCTCATTTTATTCAGCTCTCTGCTCACCTTCTTAGATTTTCTTTGACTAGCATTTTTCATACTTATCTACCCCTGCCTTGCTATCAAATACTATCTGTTTTGGTGGGGAGAAAGGTACACAGTGAGTTAAGGGAAATTTCATATAATGGTTTTTACATCCTTCGTTGAGAAGGTATAAGAATTGTCAAGATTTAAAATACATTTTATAGGAAATATAAAACAGAATTTATTATGGACACAGGAAAATTGTAGGCATAGATTGAAGGACTAGAAGAATTCAAGAATATAAGCTCATAAATGCCATCAATCCATCATTAGCTATGGAATTGTTTTTCAGAAAGAAGTAGAAGAGTTGAATTGAAGTGACTAAGGAGGTTGTCCCACCTGGTACTGGGGAGTAAGTGCAGTAATACACCATCTGGCCAAGTCTGGATGAGAAGGCAATGAAAACAGAATAATGGATTTTGAGAAATTACAGAGGTTATTCATCCATTTGTTAAGTATTTACTGATTGTCTAACTGCATGATAGGCTCTGTACTAGGTGTTAGGGGTATAGCAGTGAATAGTAAAACATGGCCGCTTCCCTCAAGGAGCTTACATCCCAGAACCATTTTCATCTTGCAAAACTGAAACTCTACCCATTAAACAATATATTCCCATCCTCACCTCCACCCTTTCTCTACCAACCATCATTCTACTTTCTGTCTCCATAAATATGATTAAGTACCTTATTTAAGTAGAATCATATAATATTTGTCATTTATGACTGGCTTATTTCACTTAACATAATGTCCTTAACATTCATTCATGTCATAGCATGTGTCAGAATA
This sequence comes from Paguma larvata, assembly GCA_030068075.1. Taxonomy (NCBI): domain Eukaryota; kingdom Metazoa; phylum Chordata; class Mammalia; order Carnivora; family Viverridae; genus Paguma; species Paguma larvata. Next base: position 119,620,099 of record CM057830.1, on the reverse strand, counting down.
TCATTCCTTTTAAGGCTGAATAATATTCGATTCTGTGGATAGATCACATTTTATTTATCCATTCTTTTCTCTATAGATGCTTCAGTTGCTTCCACCTTTTGGCTATTGGGAATTATGCTGCTATGAACATGAGTGATTTCTTTGAAACCTCGCTGTCATCTGAGGGGTATATACCCAGAAGTGGAATTGCTGGGTCATACTTCAATCATTTTTTTACTTTTTGAGGAACCAACATACCATTTTCCATAGTGGTTGCACCATTTTATATTTCCAACAATCCACAAGGATTCTATTTTTCCACATCCTTGCCAATACTTGATATTTCCTGTTTTATTGTGGTTATTGTTGATAGCAGATCTCTAATGGCTGTGAGGTGGTATCTCCTTGTGGTTTTCATTGGCATTTCCCTAATGACTAGTGCTGTTAAACATCCTTTCATGTGCTTATTGGCCATCTGTATATTTTTAGAGAAATGTATATTCAACTCATTTGCCATTTTAGAAATTGGGTTGATAAGGATTTTTCATTTTGTTTACATTTTTTTTGCCTTTTTTACTGAAGTATAACTGACAATATATTATTAGTTTCAATATCTTACATATTATCTTAATATAATATCTTATTAGCTTCAAGTGTATACCATGGTGATTAATATATTTTATACATTACAAAACGATCTTCATAAGTGTAGTTACTGTCACCAAAGTTATTATGATATTATTGATTGTATTCCCTATGCTATACATTACATCTCCATGATTTATTTTATAACTGGAAGTTGGTATCTCTTAATCATTTTTACCTATTTTACCTGCTCTTCCAATCCTTCCCCTCTCTGGTAACCAAGAGTTTCCTGTGTCTTTGAATCTGTTTCTGTTTTGTTTTCTTAGATTCCACATATAAGTGAAATCATATGGTATTTGTTTTTCTCTGAGTTATTTCACTTAGCATAATACCTTCTAGGTCCATCCATGTTGTGGCACATGACGAGATTTAATTATTATGTGTGAGTAATGTTTCACTGAATATGTATGCCATTTTTTCTTTATTCATCTATTGATGGATGCTTAGGCTACTTCCATATCTTACCTATTGTAAATAATGCTATAAAAAACATAGAGGACTATGTATCCTTCCAAATTAGTGTTTTCATTTTCTTTAGGTAAATATCCAGTAGTGGGATTACTGGATCATATGGTATTTCTAATTTTTTGAGCAACCTTCCTACTATTTTCCATAATTTTGCATACATTTACATTTCTACCAACACTGTATGCAGCTTCCCTTTTCTCCACATCCTCACCAACACATTACTTTTTTGTCTTTTTGATAATAGCCAATCTGAGCAATGTAAGGTGATCTCTCATTGTAGTTTTGATTTTCATTTCCCTGATGATTAGCGATGTTGAGCATCTTTTCATATGTCTATTGACCATCTGTATGTTTTGAAGTCATCTGCCAATTTTTTAATTAAGTTGGTTTTTTATATTAAGTTGTATAACTTCTTTATATATTTGAGATATTAACCCCTTAGTGGATGTGTAATTTACAAATATCTTCTCCCATTTAATATGTAGTCTTTTCATTTTGTTGATGGTCTCCTTTGCTGTGCAAAAAGCTTTTTAGTTTGATATAATCTCATTTGTTTATTTTAGCTTTTGTTTCTCTTTCCTGAGGAGATTTGTCCAAAAAAGTATTGCTAAGCCTGATGACAAATAGCTTACTATGTTTTTTTTTTTTTCTAGAAGTTTTATGTTTTTAGGTCTTGCATTCAGTTCTTTAATGCATTTTGAATTTACTTTTGTATATTGTATGAAATAGTGGTCCAGTTTGGTCTTTTGCATGTAGCAGTCTGATTTTCCTATCACCATTTATTGAAGAGACGGCCTTTCCCCAAGTGTATATTCTTACCTCCTTTGGTCATAGATTGACTATAATATATTCATAGGTTTATTTCTGAACCCCCTATTCTATTCTACGTGTCTATTTTCATGCCAGTACCATACCATTTTGATTACCATAGTTTGCAGTATAGTTTGAAATCAGGCGGCATGATACCTCCAGCTTTGTTCCACCTTCTCAACATTGCTTAGCTATTCAGGGTCTTTTAATGGCTCCATACAAATTTTATGTTTTGTTATAGTTCTGTGAAAAATGCCATCGGTATTTTGATGGAGATTGCATTGAATCTGTAGATTGGGGGTAATATGAACATTTAAAAATGTTAATTCTCTCAATCCATGAGCACAATATATTTTTCCATTTGTTTGTGTTGTCTTCAGTTTCTTTAATCAATGTCATAAACCAATCTTGCTTGGTTAAATTTACTCCTAGGTATTTTATTGTTTCTTATGCAACTGTGAATGGAATTGTTTTCTTAATTTCTCTTTATGTTCATTATTACTGTATAGAAATGCAACTGATTTACGTATGTTAATTTTGTACCCTGGAACTTTCTAAAATTTATTAGTGCTAGTAGTTTTTCAGTGTAGTCTTTAGGGTTTTCTATATATATTATTATAGCATCTGCAAATTATGACAGTTTTACTTCTTTTCTAATTAAAATGCATTTTCTTTTATGTTGTGGCTAGGACCTGTAATACTATGTTGAATAAAAATAATGAGAGTGGACATCCTTATCTTCTTCCTGATCTTAGAGAAAAAGCTTTCAGGTTATCACCTTTGAGTATGTTAGCTGTGGGCTTGTCATATATAGTCTTTATCATGTTGAGGTACACTTCTATACTCTGTTGAGTTTTTATCATAAATGGATGTTGAATGTTGTCAAATGCTTTTTCTGCATTTATTGAGATGATAATATGATTTTTATCCTTTGTTTTATTTTGTGGTGTATCATGTTCACTGATTTGTGGATTTTGAACCATCTTGGCATCACTGGAATAAATCCTACTTGATTATGGTATCCTTTTAATGAACATATTGTTGAATTTGCTTTTGTAATATTTTGTTGAGGATTTTGGCATGTACGTTCATCAGGGATCTTGGGCTGTAATGTGTGTGTGTGTGTGTGTGTGTGTATGTGTGTGCATGTGTGTGTAGGATAGGTCCCCTAACTCTTCTTTAAATGTTTGGTAGAATTCACTCATGAAGCCATCTGATCTTGGACTTTTTTTGTCACTTTTCTGATTTGTCTTTGAATCTCTCATAGCATATATGCTATTAATTTGCCCTGCTTGTGAAAACTAGGGTTCAAGAGAGTTGGCTATCTGTTAGGGGGTGGCTACAGAGGCATGAACTATATCTGTATATACTCTGAGGTCCTGGCTGGGTATCAAGTACATTCAGTGCTCCAACCCTATAGTTAGCATTTCTAAAACAATAGACAGGAGTGCCATCTGAACAAAACTCTTCAGTTGGACATGCATTGGTCCAGAAAAGTTTTCATTGCCTCATCCCAAACCCACATGAGGTGCCTTTCTAAAAGAAAAGGTATCCTGGGAGTAATACTGCTCGGGGGAATTTAGAGGAGTCAATTTCAGTTTGGTGGTGTGGGAATTACTCCCAGCTGAACTATAGAGATATGTTCTCTGTATAGGAGAGGTCAAGACTAAGGAAGTACAAACTGGAAATCACACTGAGAATCTTCAGTGTGGGGGGGTCATCTTTTTTTTCAGTAAACATCTATAACATGCCTAAACCAGGCACTCCGCTAGGAAGGAAGGAATAAAATAACCACTTGGTCAAAATTAAGTCAGTCTACTTTGTATCTATTAAATTCCAGACCATAGGGAAGTATCAAAAACTAGATGCAGAAATGGAAAAATAGTAACCACTAATCTCTTGTCTCCTGCTTCTGCCTCCTTGACACTACAACTTTTTCTTTGATTTCCTTCTTTGACAATTTAGATAAAAATTAGAATGGCTGAATAAAATGTGCCATGTTGGAAAGGTTAAGGGAAATTAGAAGGTAATTTTCCTTTAGTCCTTTAAAAATCTGAGATTAAATCAACTGCTGCTTCTCATCACCTATAGAACACAAAGTGCTTATGGAGGTAAAGAAAGTGTTTGCTGTTTGGAATGATTGTTTCAGAGACCTGGTTATATATAACCAGTTACATGATGACTAAATGAAATAACATGTGAAAGCTTCTAGCAAAGTCAGGATAGTGGTTTTTTTCCTTTCCTGTTTTTTCAACCCACAAAAAGAGAGATTACTAAGCAAATTAATAAGTAAGCAGGCAAACAAAGTGCTCTTTTATTTAATAGCAGAGGCATTTGGCAGCAGGTCTCTATTTGTACAATGAAGTTGCTAATTATAAATGAGTCGCATGTAGTATTTAAGGAATTTACAAGGTTCTTAGAAGCCTTAGAGTTCTGTGTTCCTTCCACTTGTAGCAATGTGGCTGCAATTCTCAAAGAAAAAGAATAGTATTGCTTTATAAAAGTCCTATTAGAGAGAGTGTTCATTTACTTAAACCAACACTCTCTCATTTGCCCCACTCCCCCTCTCTCATTGAAAACCCTAAAGTCAGAAGGGGAAGTCAGAGCAGGAGGGCATGGCATACAATGCCTTTGGCATGTACACTGTGATCCAGCCACAGCAGACTTTGTGTCATCCCTCAAACAAGCAGTGCCCTTGGCCTCTGCTGCATCTTCAACTGACGAATTCCTGCTTGTCTTCTGTGACCCAGCTCACAAGTCTCATTACTTTCTCTGAGCCATCTTTTCCAATACCTGTAGGTAATTTGCCCTTCACTTTACTGAAATCCCATCATAGTTTTCTCATATCTGTAGAACACTGATCACATTATATGGCCCTCATATGTTCCTAAAACCCTCTTGCTCACTGGACTGTAAACTCCTGGAAAACAGCGACTGATATGGCCTCATATTTTAACCTTCCCACCTATCTCTAAATGCCTAGCATAGTTTTTGGCCCAGTAGGTATTCAGTAAATGTTTGGCAAAGTTACATTGGGATCAGGAAGGAAAATGGCAGTATGGTCTAAAGAGGAAAAAAATGGTGGAGACCTGATGTATGGAAAAGAAAGAGATTTAGGAGAAAGGGGTAAGAGAGAGTGGGAGTAGAAAAACCCTGAAAAGAAACAAGTAGGAAAGAGAGGAGTAAAGTAAAATACAGATGATGGGACGCAAAGTAACATTGAGAAAGGGAACAATGTGAGGTACATGAAATTAAGGAAATGCAAATAGTTGTCACTTTTCATCAAATATTCTTGGGCATTTCTGAAGCTCCTCTATCTTTATTTTTCCCTAGAAACAAAAAGGGATGGAAAAAAGAAAATGTCAGACTGCAGAGGGAGGCAGGAAACACTCTAGACTATGCACTGTCACTGCCTTTGGCCGCCCCTTCATCAGCCTTTCTCTTCTGATCTAGATCTGAGCTCTGTTTTCTCTTTTCTACATGAAAGGTCCATGTGTACACAAATCATATAGTTGGGAACAAATGGGCACATATGTGCATGTTTGTTTCCTATTGTTTTTTTAATTCTGAAAAAAAATTACAAAAGGCAGTGTCATAGCAAGCCTCTGGCTGTTTCTGCCTTTGCTGTGTCAGAGGGAAACATTTGCATAACTCCCTGAGGAAGACTTGGATCCTGCCTACCGCCATGCGGCAGTAGAAAACTCTGGTGTGCTCCCTAGCTTGCTGAACACACTTACAGTGCATGAAGGGTGAAATACTGTTGTAATGATGCATGTAAACATGCCATAGTATTTGTTATGTCTTTAAGATGAAACGACTTTCAGACTCATATAGCTCTCTTCCTCACAGGGGATGTGCCACTTGATGGTTGAAGCCTTTTGGAGTTATTTCCCGGGTAACCAAAAAGTGCCTCGCACCTATAGAAAGCAGCACAGTACAGCCCTGGATTAAAGTCAGGAGCCCAGGTGGCTAGTGTGGGCTCTGGTACTCAGTCTGAGGCTGAGTTTTATCATCTGCCAAATGGGAGTAATCTCACCTATCTACTTGTTAGGGTTACTGTGAGGATCAAATCCCATGATTATATAAGACCCCACATATGACCAATATTTCACAGTTTTCCACTGATTCTTAGCACCATTCTTTCATCCGATCCTCTCAACAACCCTGCCAAATATTTTAATTTTCATTTTACAGATGAAGAGACTAAAACTCAAAGGGAAGTGACTTGGCCAAAGCCACAGAACTAGTAAACCAGGATGATGCAAGTTTTCTGTTTTCAAACTCATCTTCAATTATCCTTAGATACAAACTTGGCTACACAGTGCTATTGGCTTCCTGACCCCTTTTTATTAACTTCCCTCATGGCTCCTTCTCCCTACAGCCTCTGAAGGTGCTCTGTGTAATGAATTAATTAGCTTTTGTTTTATCCCCCCTTCTCCCTACTTTTTCTGACTCCTAGAAGAAAACACCAACAGCCCCAACAAAGAAAACCAGCACCACCTTCAACATCGTGGGAACCACCTATCCCATCAACCTGGCCAAGGACACTGAGTTCTCCACCATCTCCAAAGGCGCTGCTCCCAGTGCCTCCTCAACCCCGACAATTATTGCTTCACCCAAGACCACCTACGTGCAGGACATCCCAACTGAGACCAAGACCTACAACAGTGTCAGCAAGGTTGACAAAATTTCCCGCATTATCTTTCCTGTGCTCTTTGCCATTTTTAATCTAGTCTATTGGGCCACCTATGTCAACCGAGAGTCAGCTATCAAGGGCATGATCCGCAAACAATAGATAGTGGTGATGCAGCAACCAGAGCACTGTATACCCTAGGAAGCATCCAGGCACCCAAACCCCAGGACTCCCCTTTCTGTGTTTCAGGATTCTTCTTTTTAACTCTCTACCAAGCTGTGACTCTCAATTCATATTTATGAATCTCAATGAAAAAATAGTAACAGAAAAATTACTTGTCCCTTTGACATTGCTGAGTATACCTTCATCAGAGCCAAACACTGCCATTTGTTCAGTTGCTCATCTTAGTCTGCCAGTCTCCCCTAGCTGAGGGCACTGCATATATTTTATTGCACTCTGCCCAGTGCAGAAAGAACAGGAGACTCTATTACCTGTAGTGGGAGTCTTGGCTATTTGAGTGATCCTGACCAAAGAAGATTGTTGACTGATCCACATCGGATGATTCTGACTCCTGAGGGAGCCAGGCTATCCCACCTGGTCCTGGCCTGCTCCTTCCCCGGCCCACACAAGTGCCCGCTAGGCAAAAGTACTGATAGCAAATGCAGGAGCCAGTGCTAACCTCTAAACATGGCTCCAGCCTTTTTATTGGCTTGGAGGTTAGTGGGGACAGTTGAGGCTTACTACTGTTAATGATAGATAGCCAAAACAGAATCAACTAGGCCAGCCTGGCCTAAAGATGGCTGATGCCCTGCCAAGATCTGCCCCTCAGGAAAATAGTACCCTCTTTGGTATATCTCTCCTTTGGGAAAGCTCTCTTAACTCCTTTGACCTTTCCCCCACCCCTTTGTAGCCACCTTGACACTGCTTAGTTTGGACTCATTAATGCCTGCAAACTCTTCAGGAAAAGGATCAAGTATTTTTGTAATTTATACTAAAAAGGGACAAACAGAAACAAAAATATCTAGATCAAATGCCTATATAATAATTTTATTTTAATTAGAGAGGAAAGTCACCTCGCTGCCAAGGCAAGTAGTCAAATATTGGATGGGGCAAGAGATTGGGGCTGGGTGGTAGAAACTTGAAGTCTGGCTCAAAAGAGAGGGCCACTGGCAGGTGAAAGTCAAATTCTTCCTTCCATGCCCTCCGCTCCCCAAATGCTAGCTCAGGCCTAAGAACTGTGCTCCTACCTTGTCAGGAAACTCTGGTTCTCTGTTGATGCCAATTGTTAGAGAGGTGAATTGAAGTCTAGTTGGTTTTTGAGTCAAGTAGATTATTATTACCAGGTTGATAATATATTATTTAGAGGCCATTTGATCTCATTTGTTCTTAATGTATTATAATTGTAAAATTTTTATAAAGTAGATACACTGAGTCTCAGATGTTTAAATGACTTGCCTAGGCTCCTTACATATGTCTGTAATAGAGAATTATCACGAGTCCCTTTCTAAAGGCCAAAATGAAGACAGGACTGAGAAGCCAGTTCTACTTGAGCTCTGAATCAGCACAATCTCAACAGTCCTACAGAATCCTGAATACAGTTTGGTTGGACACCAAAAAGATTTGTAGAAAGAAGTCACGATGTGTCATCCAAGGAAACCACTTCCAATAGTCACGGCTCAATGCAATGATATTATTTAAGACAGTAGCCCATGCCACTAGTCCAGAATATCCTAGAAGCCCAAAGTAAAGCCACAAATGGCACCAAAAGCAGACTCTCCCTGCCCACTCCCTAAACAAAGCTCCTAAGGGGTCCATCATTAGCCACTGGTTGCCTTTGTACCCATCCTTCCCCCATCCCCTGCTTCCTTGCCATTGCTGGGATAATGCATGCCTGTCCCATTATTCCTAAGAGTGTGTCTGTAGGCAAATTCATGACTAGAAAGGTGTAGTGTTGTGGATATGTGGGGATGGCTGGGTGGGGGTGGCAGGGTGGGGGGTGGGGTGGGTGAGGCTGTTAATGACCATCTTAAGGAGTTTAGAATGAAAGCCTGACCTTTGCCTTTCTGTAGAAATTGTGTTTCCAATTGCTTTGGTGCAATGTTTAGCGGCTGTTTATTAAACTTCTGAATTGTACTCAGACTGGAGATGCTTTTTTGATTACTCTTTGCCTACCATAGGCAGTATTCGGTTGTCTTTCACCACCACTCTCAAGTCACCCTTACTTTCCACTTCTTACCACCATTGAAATAAGCTGGAATAAAAGGTATCCCCTGAACAAGAGACCTATTACAGTAATCAAAAATGGACCTCATGTGAAAATATAGCTTTGTTTGACTCTGGGGTGTCATTACCCAATAAGACAGAGCAGGAAACACCTGCATGCTTCCTCTGCTAAATTCACCCAATACCAGGAAATAGAAAGTTATTCTTATTGCAATTCTAAAAACTTTCTCTTTCCCACTTTTTACCATTTTTCTTAGACAATAGTTACTTTAGGTAATAGTTTTTAGGCAGAGGGAGAGTGGGTATGTGGTTGGTTGATGCATGTGTTGGGAAATAGATGAAGACCCTTATTTCTTACAGAGTTAGGAAAAATCTGGGAAATAATCTCATGAGGAAATCACCTGGCTCCTAGATGAAGGGAGAAATCTCTTTGGGAAAGTAGTTCAAATAATATAAAAGTTTTTATTGTCTGATATAAAATCAAGGACTTGGCCAATCTGACCCTCAGTGCATATTCCAGCCCTGTGGTCATCTGATGGATTCCCTGCTGTTGTAAGAGTCTCACAGCCCCTTCAACAGTTCAACCATATCCCCAGAACAACCATATGGCAGTGTCTTTGGCAAAACTGAATACCGATATTTAAGGGTTGTTTCCTTGAGAACCCTACGAAACCACTTTGTGTCTGAAAATGATTCCCCTAATCTTAGGGAAAAGCTCAATCTGTTCCCATCACCACTTCTGTTGCTGAACTTCCCTAGAGTTTGAAACCCTATCCCAAATTGGGACCAGTATTTCTGGATTCAAATATTTTGATATTTAGAGCAACAGTTCTAGATGCTGCTGCAAGAATGCCTACCACACGATAGGCACTCCATAAGTATGAATAAATGAATGCTAATCTAGATCAGAGCTACATGAAGGAGGGTTTCTTCAGGATGGTGTTCGAAAGGAAACTAAACTATGATCAGTGGAGATTAATAGAAACAAAAGCAATGTGCAAACTTCTAAAGCAACTCTAAAAGCATCCAGGTACTAATAAGTATGCTCTGTTTTAAGTAGCTTTAAATATTTTTTCTACTTAAATAATTGTTTGCTTCTATGTGCTTTTAAATCTAGAGGATTCGTTTTATGACCTATTAGTTCTTAGTGTTAAAGTACTGAGGCAAGGAGAGGAAGGCATTCCTGGGCACCAGGAACCTCTGAAAATCTCAAGTGTAGCTCACTGACCCATCTAAGATATATCTGTGTTATGACAACCTTCAGAGGGCTTCCCAGTCTGAGCTTGTGTAGGAGGCCCTCTGAAACTCTGAATCCTTCCAATAAGTCTAGCAGAACATGAAATGAGTAAGAAGTGAAATGGAAAAGGAAGAACACAATTAGGGGAAATTTTGTCAAAGAAGCCCTAGAATTGGAGGCAGGGATCTTTCTCTAGTTTCTTTTTTTTTAATTTTTTGTTAATGTTTATTTATTTTTGAGAGAAAGACAGACAGAGCACAAGCAGGGGAGGGGCAGAGAGGGAGACACAGAATCCGAAGCAGGCTGCAGGCTCTGAGCTGTCAGCAAGAGCCCAATGCGGGGCTTTAACTTGCAAACCACGAGATCATGACCTGAGCCGAAGTCAGATGCTTAACTGTCTGAACCACCCCGGTGCCCCTTTCTTCAGTTTCAACAGCTTGAATTACACAGGCTCTCTTCTGCCTAGAAATGTTAATCATGTGACCATCTGTTAGAGTAAGGCTAAAGGTATCTGCTCTTGTTGACTGGGCAGGCTGCCCTCTGAGGCCTCTTACCCTTTTCCATCAGAGAGTAACCTGGATCTGTTTTGCCTTGATTCTGCCTTACTTCTGGAGCTCCAACAATATGATATCATGGGAAAACACTGAGAATGAACACCTGCATTTTAGCCAGGGTTCAATCTCATCACAGATGTTGTGTGATGATGTTGGGTAAGTCCCTCCCCTGAGCTCAGACTTAGTTTCTCAATTAGTAAACTAGAGTTCTGATCAGAGCCAAGACATTACAGTATGCTTTACAGCAGCCACCCTAGTGGTTAACTCTACCGCTGAGTGTCACCGCATCCTGGGACCCCCATACCAGCCCACCTAAGGAACACAACCCCATCTTTGCTTGCCTGTCACACAACTCATATGGATTGGCAACTTCAAAAGAATTTGGTTAAACACCAAGACAGTAAGGTGGGTAAACCTGGGAATGCGAGGGCCAAACTCATGTCTAGTAGTGACCTCCTCAAGCCCCACACCATATCCTTGGCCTGAGCTTGATATGGCAGGGTCTTGTGCAATGGTGTGTAGGATCCCAGCTCCTGTCCCATCATGAGAAAGATTGGGTCCTACACTGAGAAGATTAAAGTGGTGCTGGTGTTAGACAGGGGTCCCCCAGGTAAACCAAGAGCACATAATGGGAACAAAAAACACCTTCCCCTTTGTTTTTTCTCCAAAGGTTCAGCTTTGGGAAGAACAGAAACCATCACGATGAGCTCCCTAAACTTTATGTGACCAAATCAACAGAAATCATGGTAACTTCACATACCATCACTCCCTTCCCTTCTGTCACAGGCAAAAGATGACCTCCCTTCTGTCTTAGACCAGTCCCTCCTTTGTTCTTCATCCCTGCTCCTCTCTTCTAAAATAATTCTACTTCTATTATCTGCTCTCAGTGAGCTACTCCTACTGAGTCACTACTGCCCTGGTTACTAAAACCTAAAGGCATTTTTTTTTCATTTATCTTAGTTGATCCTATCAGCAGTATCTGACACTGTTAACAATATCCTTATTTTTTGGTTTCTATGACGCCACAGTTTCCTGATACTCCTACTTTTCCCCCTTGTTACCTTTTTGTTTTTCATGATTTTTCTGTTCAACTTCTCTCATCTCTTAAGTGCTGGGATTCCCTAAGGTGTTTTTGTTCTTCTCTTATCACTTTATATACTCCCCCTGAATGATCCCATCTGTTGTATGTCCTAATAGCTTCAGTGACTGCATATTTCAGTTATTTTTTGTTATGTAACAAACTACTCCCAAATTTAATAGCATAGAACAACAACTGTTTATTATTCCCATGGTCAGGAATGTGGACATGGCTCTTCAGAGATGGCTTGTCTCTGCTCCACGATGCCCAGGACCTCAGAAAGGAAGACTCAAATAAGCAGGGATGACTTAATTGATTGGAACTTCTGGAGATGGAGAATCTACTTCCAAGCTCCATGTGGAAGGGGATTCTGTGGTGAGATATAGGCATATTAGTTACCCAGCTCTAGTCTTGTCCCTAAGGGAAAATGCTGGGTTCTAAACTGAGAAGATGAGGGAGGTTCTGGGTTCCAAGCCAGGGGGTAGAACCCTTAATTAATATGTCTGGCAGCTGGGCTGTGATAGTTGAAAGACAGCTTCCACTTAGATTGTTGACTGGAGCATCTATACATGGCCTTTCATTATGGATTCTCATAGCATGGAAGCTGGGGGTCCTGAGAAGGAGCATCTCCAGAAGGGGCCTCTTGGAAAACAAGTGTTCTAAGAGAAACATTTGGAGGCTGCATGGCTTTTACTATCCTAACCTGGGAAGTAACTACATTTTGTTGGTTACAATAGAGTTACTAAGGTCAGCCCAGATTCAAGAGGAGGGGCATAGACCTCACCTATTAATGGCAGGAGTGCCTAAGAATTTGCAGACATGTATAAAAACTGCCACACCGCCTATATTCTGATAATTGTCAAATCAACATCTCCAGTCTAGTTCTTTCATGTCAAATTTAGTATGTTCAGATCAAAACTCTTGACTCCTCAATCTATGCAATTCTTTCATTGGTCATTCCTTTATTAATAGAAGCAGCATTTGCCAGATACTCAAGGCAAAAACTTAAAAGGAATTCCTCCCTCATACCCACACTCAGCACATCTGATGATCCTGTACACTCAACCTCTAATTTAAATTTCACATTATACCACCTCCTCAAAACTTCCATTAGTAGCACCCCAGTCCAAGCCTTCATCATGATCTCACCTAGATCACTACAAAGCTAGCCTTTTAAACTGTAAACCAGATATTGTCACTTGCCTGTTTAATACACTTCACTGGCATGTGCTGCACATAAAATAAAATCCAAAATATAACCTTAAAAGTTAAAAGTCTGACCTTAAAAGTCTTGCTTAGCCTCCTGTTCACAATGCCTGCCTCATTCACAATGCATCACCCATATAAACAGCACATCAAGTACTAATATGTCTCAGGGCCTTTATGTAGGGTGTTTTCTCAGTCTAGAATGTTCCTTCCTTTCCTGCTTTGACCTGGTTAACTCCTATTTATCTCTCAGTTTGCACCTGAAAGTTCGTGTCTCTCATACCTTGCCCTCCACTGCAAAGCAGCTGTGTGCTTGCTCTCACTCTATTCTATATTACTCTCACTATCCCAACATTTACTATTGAAATCACCCAATAGACTAAGCCCTATAGGAGGAACTGCCCCTGTACACCACTGTATAGAATTACAACACAGTCCAAACTCCAATACTTATTAGATAAAATAACTTCTGAGCTGGGCTTTAAAGGATGATTCAGAATTTTTCAGGCAAAGAAGAGAAGGACATTCAAGACAGATGCACAAAAGCTCAGAAGTGCAAGAGAACATAATGAGGTATACAGTCAAATTTATTTGTCCTAACTGTCTAAGCATTCTACTCATTAGGATGGATGTCAAGTATAGTGGCTCTGGACCTAAAAGGTGATGTGGGGACATAACCTATCATTTACCTGAGTACCTGGGTATATGCCATCATATGGCTGACATATGATCTCAGAAAGTTGGCTTCTATAAACCAAGAAAGATGATAGCAGTACATGTGAGTTGCTTTGGGGAAAGTCACTTCCTGGTCCTTAGAGTTGGTGGTTCCATTCCAAGCCCACTTCCTACATACCCAGGATCTTAGAGTTTTCAATCCTTACAGCCACTTTCCAGCCTTGCTACACAGCAAGCACATTTACTCACACTGTTCCAAAGTCTACAGACCTTTTCTCAGATCGTTAAAGTTTCAAATGAAATAAATAGAAGTCCATGAAGGATAATAATAACACTGCTAGATCCCATTGCAGGTCACTAAGTTTTATCATGGTCTCAGAACAACTCTGAAAGCTTCACCAAGTTGGGGGCTTTATGACTCTGCCTTCCAGCAGATGCAGTTTTGTGCCTACTATCATGTTGGGCAAGGGCTCTAGGATCTTTATACGCTTCATGCTGGGCCCCTTTCCTGAAATACAGATCTACCATGTAATAAATACCAGTCTCCTGCCTGCCTCTTCATGGGAGAAGGATTAGGAAAGTTTAACTAATGTTTATAGGCAAAGTAGAAAGGTAGTGAGCTCCTAGTAGAAATAGTATCAGCCAGTTAAATCCAAAGTCTTATTAGTCACCAAATTCTGTCTGTTTTGAAGTGAGGAATAGCTAATACTAACTCTGAAACAGTATAATCTCCTCAAGCCACATTCATGCTGTTCTGGTTTCCTATTATGAGATATATATTCAACTTTTCCAGGGTTCTATGGCACTAGCAGGCCTGTCCCAGGTTGCGGTCAGTGGGAGATGGTACCCAAGGCTGATGCTCAAGTTAATGGTGTCTCAGCGGGGAATTTGTTCTATGCACTTTGACCTTAGGTCATGGCCATACTACCATCCACTTGAAAGATGATGACAGATGCAGCCTAGTCTGAACCTTGGGCAGATGGCCACTTCCTCTTATAAGTATTGATATGCAGCCATGTGAGAGGCTTTGATACAGATGGGTCCCTGTCCAACTCATGAGAAGAATGAAATAACAACATGGTCAAAGGTAAAGCTGATGGTTGTTAGAACAAGTGTGAATGGTAAAAAGACGCAGGAACTGGAAAGCAAGAATACTGAATTCTAATCTGGGTTATACCAGACTGGTCTCACATGTAGGACCTTGGGCAAGTCATTTAACCTCTACGTAACAAAAATATAATAAGAAAACCTCCAGGGAACACTAGAATTGAATGAGCTATTGTACATGGAAAATCATTGGAATCTATAATTGCTGCTCATAGGTAGGGAATAAATCTTCAGATCCAAACGGTTATTAATATTGTATGTTGCCAAGATGGTAATATAGAAATCATTACTGACTTTGCTCCCCCTTATAAGAACAATTAACAACTATTCACACACAAAACACCACTGAGAGAATCCTAGGGCATGGGACTGAGGCTGAATCCCACCCGCTGCATCACAGAGGCCAAGACACACTATATTAGAAGGGTAAAATAAGCAACCATGTGTTTACTTCTTGGTCCCTTCCCCAGAACAGTGCATCACCACACAAAGAAGTCTCACTTGTGCCTCCAGTTTCTTCAGTAGGAAAAGAGAACCCAGGGGAGACAACCAGCCCTCCCCAGCCTTGTGGGAGCCCCTACTCTGGTCTCACAGCATGAAGATTGCAGGAGAATTTGCATGACCCAATCACTGGGAATCTAATTGTGAGGAAGAAAAAGGAGAGGCTTGTGACAACCAGCAGACCGAGTTCATACCTGCAGAACCCAGGTAGTAACCCCAACCAGTGACTTTGCTCATCTACAGCACCAAGTTGGGGACATAATCTGACCAGGGAATTCAGTGGAATGCAGATATGTCTGATTTGGATTTTTAAATGAGGCATTTTGCTGGCTCTAGAGCTCAGTTTTCCCATTCCCAGGCAAGGTGCCAATTTAAAGCCCCACCAACCATGGAAAGTGTTTTCCGGTCCCATCTGACCAGAAGGACTGGTGAGAACTCCTGGAAGCTGTGCATTCCAGTGGTGCTTGAACCCAGAGTCGTGCAGGCATAGTAGATCACCCCCAGAGCAAAGCCAATACCAGGCATGGAAGATGCCTGTGCTATGCATAGGCAGTGGGATTGAGTTATAGAAATGGCTGAGGGTATCTCCTAGCCACTTCCAACCAGAAAGCTTTTTAGGAAATTAAAAATGGCTTAGAGCCCTGCCCCAACACCCCCCCGGACGCCGTCACTACTGTTTCTTCTCCAGGTGTGTGAGATTGGAGCCTGCGCGTGGATTTGTCGCTGCCACGGGCTGCGTAGCTCCCGACGTTTAACCACTGGAAAGAAAAACCAGAGCAACTTCAAGAACCAACCCAAAACACATCCAGCCAAAATGACGAGACGGAAGAATTCTCCTCAAAAGAATCTACAAGAAGCAGTGACAGCTCAAGAATTAAAGAAAACAGATATAAGCAACATAACAGAACATGAATATAGAATGACAATCATAAAACTAATCGCTGTCCTTGAAAAAAGCTTAGATGAATGCAAGGGGTCCCGCGCGGCAGAGTTCAAGGACCTTAAAAACGGTCAGGAAGAATTAAAGAAGACATTGGAAGAAATACAAGGGAAACTGGAAGCAGCCACAGCACGGATTGAAGAGGTAGAGGAAAGAGTTAGTGCATTAGAAGACAAAATCATTGAAAAAGAGGAAGCAGATAAAAAGAGAGAGAAGCTGATCCGGGAACAGGAAAGGAGAATTCGAGAGCTGAGCGATGCACTCAAAAGAAACAATATCCGTATCATAGGAGTTCCAGAGGAAGAAGAGAGAGAGAAAGGAGTCGAAGGGGTTCTTGAACAAATCATTGCTGAGAACTTCCCCAACATGAGAAAGGAAACGGGCATGGAAATCCAAGAGGCACAGAGAACTCCCCTCAGACGTAACTTAAATAGACCTTCTGCACAGCACATCATAGTGAAGTTGGCAAAATACAAAGATAGGGAGAGAATCCTGAAAGCAGCTAGGGACAGAAGAACCCTAACATACAAAGGGAGACATATAAGGGTAGTAGCAGACTTATCTACAGAAACTTGGCAAGCCAGAAAGGAATGGCAGGATATCTTCAATGTGATGAGCAAGAAGGACATGCAACCAAGAATTCTGTATCCGGCTAGCCTGTCATTCAGAATAGAAGGAGAGATCAAGGTTTTTCCCAACAAACAAAAACTGAAAGAATTTATCACAAATAAGCCAGCACTGCAAGATATCCTGAGGGGCATTCTATGAAGGCAAGGTTGCAAAGAACACAAACTGCCAGGGACAGCCTTACAAACATAAAACTTACAGAACATACAGTGACCGTAAGCCCATATTTTTCAATATTAACACTGAATGTAAATGGACTAAATGTGCCAATCAAAAGACACAGGATAACAGAATGGATTAAAAAACAAGACCCATCTATTTGCTGTCTTCAAGAAACTCATCTTAAACCTGAAGACACCGTCAGATTGAAAGTGAGGGGATGGAGAACTATCTACCATGCTACTGGAAGTCAGAAGAAAGCCGGAGTAGCCACACTTATATCAGACAAATTAGACTTTAAAATGAACGATGTAATAAGAGATGAAGAAGGACATTATATAATAGTCTCAGGGACTATCCAGCAGGAAGAGCTAACAATTGTAAATATCTACACACCGAATACGGGGGCACCCAAATTTGTGAAACAACTAATTACAAACATTAGCAACCTCATCGATAAAAAGTCCTAATAGTAGGGGATCTCAACACTCCACTCTCAGCATTGGATAGATCCACAAAACAGAAAATCTCCGCAGAAACAATAGCCCTGAATGACACATTAGAACAGATGGGCCTCACAGACATCTTTAGGGTCCTTCATCCAGAAGCAAAGGAATTTACGTTCTATTGAACTGCACACGGTACATTTTCCAAGATAGACCACATTCTGGGGCACAGGGAAGCTCTGAATAAATATAAAAGAATTGAGATCATACCATGTACACTGTCAGACCACAATGCTCTGAAACTTGAAATCAACCACAGGAGAAAGCCTGGAAAATATCCAAGAACATGGCGGCTAAGAAATAACCTACTAAAAGATGACTGGGTCAACCAAGCCATCAGAGAAGAAATTAAAAAATACATGGAAACAAATGAAAATGAAAATACAACAATCCAAACGCTCTGGGACGCAGCAAAAGCAGTCCTGAGAGGGAAATATATTGCAATCCAGGCCCATCTCAAGAAACAAGAAAAATCAATAACACAAATTCTAACAGCGCGCCTAAAGGAACTAGAAGCAGAACAAATAAAACAACCCAAGCCCAGCAGAAAGAGAGAAATAACTAAGATCAGAGCACAAATTAACCATATGGAGACAGAAAAGGTAGTGGAACAGATCAATGAAACCAAAAGCTGGTTCTTTGAAAAAATAAACAAAATAGACAAACCTCTAGCCAGGCTTCTCAAAAAGAAGAGAGAACTCAAATAGATAAAATCGTGAATGAAAAGGGAGAAATTACAACCAATCCCTCAGAGATACAAACAATCATCAGAGAATACTATGAAAAATTATATGCCACCAAACTTGGCAATCTGGAAGAAATGGACAGCTTCCTAAATAGCCACACGCTACCAAAACTCAAACGGGAAGATAGAAAAATTGAACAGACCCATAACTAGTGAAGAAATAGAATCAGTTATCAAAAATCTCCCAGCAAATAAAAGCCCTGGACCAGACGGCTTTCCTGCGGAATTTTACCAGACATTTAAAACAGAGTTAATTCCTATCCTCCTCAAGCTGTTCCAAAAAATTGAAATGGAAGGAAAACTCCCGGACTCATTCTATGAAGCCAGCATCACTTTGATTCCCAAACCAGATAGAGATCCAGCAAAGAAGGAGAATTACAGGCCAATATCCCTGATGAATATGGATGCAAAAATTTTCAATAAGATACTAGCAAATCAAATCCAACAACACATAAAGAGAATTATCCACCATGATCAAGTAGGATTCATCCCTGGGTTGCAGGGCTGGTTCAATATTCGCAAATCAATCAACGTGATACATCACATCAACAAAAGAAAAGATAAGAACCATATGATCCTGTCAATAGATGCAGAAAAAGCATTTGACAAAATACAGCAACCTTTCCTAATAAAAACCCTCGAGAAAGTTGGGATAGAAGGAACATACTTAAACATCATAAAAGCCATATATGAAAAGCCCACAGCTAATATCATCCTCAATAGGGAAAAATTGAGAGCCTTCCCCCTGAGATCAGGAACACGACAGGGGTGTCCACTCTCGCCACTGCTATTTAACATAGTGCTGGAAGTCTTAGTATCAGCAATCAGACAACAAAACAAAATAAAAGGCATCAAGATTGGCAAGGAGGAAGTCAAACTTTCACTTTTTGCAGATGACATGATACTTTACATGGAAAACCCGACGGAATCTACCAAAAGCCTACTAGAACTGATCCGTGATTTCAGCAAAGTTGCAGGATACAAAATCAATGTACAGAGTACTGGGTATTCTATGTAAATGTTGCTTCACTATGTTGTTCTCCTGAAACTAATATTACACTGTATGTTAACTTAACAGAATTTCAATAAAAATTTTATAAATAGAAGTAAATAAAATAGAGAACAGGAAAGCAGTAGAAAATATTAACCAACTTTTGAGTTGGTTCTTTCAAATATGAAATTTACAAACTTTCAACTAGACTAACTAAGATAAAAAGAGAGAAGATCCAAATCACCAAATTTATATACAATGAGACATTACAACTGATACCACAGAAATACATAGGATCCTAAGAGAATAATATAAACAACTATGCATCAACAAACTAGATAGCTCCAAAGAAGCAGAAAATTCTTACAAACATACAAGCTACAGAGTACATACAGGAACATACAAAGACTGAACCAGGAAGAAATAGATTGAAATAGAAATAAGGAGATTAACTCAGTAAAAAAAAATTTGGTGATGATAACCCGATGACAAAATGACTTCACTGGTTAATTTCTCAGACATTTAAAAATTAATGCCAATCCTTCTCAAACTCTTCCAAAAAAATCAAAGAGGAGGAAACACTCTCAAACTTATTTTATGAGACGAGCATTACCTGATACCAAAAACCAGGAAATGACACTACTGGAAAACTGTAGATCAATATCTGATGAATATAGATGCAAAAATTCTCAGTAAAATACTAGTAAAATAAATTTAGCAACACATTAAAATAATCATTCACCATGATCAAGTGAAATTTATACCTGGGATGCAAGGTTGTTTCAACATACACAAATCAATCAATGTAAATACATCACATTAATAGAATGAAAGAAAATGTCCTACTATCATCTCAGATGTAGAAAAAGCATTTGTCAAAATTTATCATCCACTCATATAAAAACTCTTAACCAATTAGGTATATAGAGAACATATCCCAATATAGTAAAGGCCATAAATAATAATTCCACAGCTAACATCATACTCAATGGTGAACTGTTGAAAAAGCACTCACTCTAACCATTTATATTCAAAAACAGTACTGGTATTCTTTGGCAGAGCAATCAGGCAAGAAAAAAAACCCAAAAGACATTAAAATTGAAAAGGAAGAAGTAAAACTGTTTCTATTTTACAGATGACATGGTTTTCTGGAAAATCCTACTGTAGAAAAAACTATTAAAGTCTTTGACCTTGGCCGCAGCGACTTCTTACTCAACATGTCTCCAGAGGCAAGGGAAATAAAAGCAAAAATGAGCTATTAAGATCTCTTCAAGATAAAGAGCTTCTGCACAGCAAAGGAAACAATCAACAAAAGTAAAAGGCAACCAATGGAATGGGAGAAGATATTTGCAAAACATATCTAATAGAGCATTAGTATCCGAAATCTATGAAGAACTTATCAAACTTAACCCCCAAAAAACAAATAATCCAGTTAAAAAATGGGCAGAGGACATGAATAGACATTTTTTCCAAAGAATACATCCAGATGGTTAACAGGCATGTGAAAAGATATACGACATCACTCATCATCAGGGAAATACAAATCATCAAAACCACTTCACACCTGTCAGAATGGCTAAAATTAACAACACAGGAAACAACAGATGTTGGCGAGGATGCAGAGAAAAGGGAACCCTCTTTCACTGTTTGTAGGAATGCAAACTGATATACCCACTCTAGAAAACAGTTTGGAGTTTCCTCAGAAAGCTAAAATGGAACTACCCTACAACTCAGCAATTGCAGTACTAGGTATTTACCCAAAGGATACAAAAATACATATTCAAAGGGATACATGCACCCCATTGTTTATAGCAACATTATCAACAATAGCCAAACTATGGAAAGAGACTAAATGTCTATAGACTAATGAATGGATAAAGAAGATGTATATATACACACATACACACAATGGAATATTACTCAGCCGTGATAAAAATGAAATCTTGCCATTTGTAATGACATGAATGGAGCTACAGTGTATTATGCTAAGTGAAGTAAGTCAGAGAAAGACAAATACCATATGATTTCACTCATGTGGAATTTAAGAAACAAAACATATGAACATATGGAGTGAGTCACTAAATTCTACTCCAGAAACCAATATTATACTATATGTTAACTAACTTGAATTTAAATAAAAATTTAAAAAAGAAAAAAAATGCCGTTATATCTAATCAATTAATTCAGTAAAGTTGCAAGATACAAATTAATGCTCAAAATGAGTACTTTTTCTATACGGTAACAATGAATTGTCTAAGAAAGAAATATAAAAATGATCCCATTTACAATAGTACCAAAGACAATAAAATATTGAGATATAAACTTAACTGAGAGGATGAAAGATTAGTACCCTGAATACAAGACTGATAAAAGACATCAAAGATAAATAAATACAAAAGTATCCCATGTTCATGGATTGGAAGAATTAATATTGTTAAAATCTTATACTACCAAAAACCATTAATAGACTCAATGTAATCGTTATTAATATTCTAATGGAATTCTTATCAGAAGTAGAAAAAGGAATCCTAAAATTTATATGGAATCAAAACAGACCCTGCATAGCCAAAGCAAGCCTGAGAAAGAACAAACTGGAAGGCATCATACTTTTTGATTTCAAGGTATACTATAAAGCTATAGTAATCAAAACAGTATGGTACTGGTGTAAACAGACAAATAGATCAGTGGAAAAGAATGAAGAACCCAGAAACAAAACCAAGCATATATAATCAATTAATATTTGAGAAGGGAGCCAACAATATTCTCTGCAGAAAAGACAGTCTTTTCAATAAAGAGTGTGGGAAAATTGGATATTTACATGTAAAAGAATGAAACTAGACTCCTATCTTACACCATTCACAAAAATTAACTCAAAATGGATTAAAGATTTAAATGTAAGATTTAAAACCATGAAACTTCTGGAAAAAATATAGGAAAAAACTCCTTGACATGGGTCCTGGTAATTCTTTGGATATGACACCAATGAAAGCAAAAACAACATAACCAAAAATAAACAAGGGAAGCTACATCAGGGTATTATGCTGAGCGAAATAAGTCAGTCAGAGAAAGACAGATACCATATGTTTCCACGCATAGGTGGACTTTGCGACACTTAACAGAAAACTAGGGGGGAGGGGAAGAGGGGAAAGAAAAAAGACACAGAGAGGGAGGGAGACAAAACATAAGAGACAAATAAATACTAAGAACAAACCGAGGGTTGAGGGGGGAATGGGGGGGAGAGTGGATGACGGGCACTGAGCAGGACATGGGTTAGGATGAGGACTGGGTGTTGTATGGAAACCAATTTGACAATAAAAAAGTTTAAAAAAAAAAGGAAAAGTTTCTGCATAGCCCAAGAAACTATTGACAAAGTAAAAGGACAACCTATGGAACTGTAAAAAAAACTTCAAACCATAAGAGGTTAATATCCAAAAAACAGGAAATTCATACAAAAGCAAATAATAATAATCCAATTTAAAAGTGGACCAAAAAATCCTGAATAGACATATTTCCAAAGAAATATGAATGACTAAAAAGTACATGAAAAAATTCTCAACATCACTGGTTATTAGGGAAGGCAAAGCAAAACCACAACGAGATATAACCTCATACTTGTTAGAACAGCTACCATCAAAAAGACAAGGGACAGGAAGATGGCAGAGTAGGAGGATCCTGATCTCACCTCATCCCACAGACACAGCTGCATCTGCACAACTAAATCTTAAAATGACCTGAAGACTGGCAAGACAGACTCCACAGTTAATCTTAGAAAGGAGGGCACATCAAAAAGTGTAGGAGAAGCAAAGACATTTTTAGGAGCCAAAGCCCCCATAAGACTAACCACAAATGAGAGGGACACCACAAGCATGGAGAAATAAGAGTATTAAACCCGAACCAGGCACCCCAGGTGCAGGGGCCCCACACTGGGAAGGCAAATCTCCATAACCTTTGGCCTTGTAAACCAATGGGGCTTAACTTTGTGAGTTTTTATAATCAATGGAATTAACTCTGGATACTTTAAAAACAGTAGCTTTAGCTCCTGGAAAGCTAGATAGTGAAGGAAACAGTCCCGCCCTCAAAAAGCCAGCATAACAAATAATCTGGATGAGACACAGCATAGAAGCATCAGTTTGAAATACATCTGGGATATATATCAAGGAGATTTATTTACCAATTTTGGAACATGTCCTGGAAAGGCAGAAATCCTTAGATGACTTCACAAAGAACAAAGGTGCTAGCACATACCAATTCTCTTCCCCCCACCCAGCCTAGATATCCACACACTTGCAGGAATCAGCAAGAATACTCTCTGCTTATCTTGTTAGCACTGCATGCCCTGCTCCCACAAACCGCTGTGAATCTGCCCCATCCAACTGGCCCTACTTAGCAGGCATCCCTCCAAAATGGCTCCTGCCCTGACATACCCTACAAGCAGCCCTGGCAGGAGCCAGGGAATTACACCACTCCAGAGACTCCTGCCCTAGGGAGAGGGGGGAAATAACAACATATATCAGTGCATACACAGTCCTAGCAGCCAAACCTTGTAGCTGGCAGTACAAAGACAGCATCCTACTGATCAGTGCAACTAAGCCTTGAAGATGGACTACAGTTAGGCACCTTGTCTGACTGACAGCCCTGCTCACCAATGAAAGTCTCTCAGAAGGCAGTACAGGGAAAGTCATACTGAACAGTCCTGCAGTTCAATATGACTACAGTCCCAACATTTGAACTGGGGGCAGGAATCTAGTCTGATTGTTGGTCATGCCCACTAATGAAATCTTCTTAGGGAGTAGCACAGGGAGAGAACCCTCCGGCTTGGCACAGCTACAGATGGACTGAGGGCAGGCATCTGTTCTGACTGCTGACACCACACAACTACAAGCCTGTGGTGGTCCCAGACACACCTCTTAACAGCACAAGGACCAAATCCTGCCCAGAGTGCCCACAACCAACATTCAATGTGGGCCATTGCAGCCAACTGGGCAGAAGGCAAACGCAGCTCAGCCACGACAATAAAATGCACGCAGTCTACATAGGAGAAAGCCCTGGAGAGCCTGGTTCTGGTGAACAGGGGTATTATTATACTTCAGGGTACCACAGAATTTCTTCATAAAACTACTTTTTCCTTCCTTCCTTTCTTCCTTCCTTCCTTTTTCCCTTCCTCTTTCCCTTTCTCTCTCTCTCTCTCTCTCTCTCTCTCTCTCTCTCTCTCTCTCTCTCTCTCACTACTTTCAAGATCAGGAGACATAGTCAACTTCCCTAATACATAGAAACAAATACAGAGAGTTAGGTAAAAGAGAAGACAGGGAAATATACCCTAAATGAAAAGACACGACAAAAACTACAACAGTAGGCTAAGCGACTGACTTTTGGTTTCAGCTCAGGTCATGATCTCACATTTTGTGAGTTTGAGCCCTACACCAGGCTCTTTACTGACAGTGTGGATGGAGCCTGCTTGAGATTCCCTCTCTCCCTCTTTATCTGCTTCTCTCTCTCTCCCTCCCTCTCTCTCTCTCTCTCTCTCTCTCTCTCTCTCAAAATAAGTAAATAACCATTTTTGAAAAAAGAAATATAGACTGGAAAAAAAAACAGTAAAAGCAGTAAATATCAATGAAACCAGAAGATGGTTCTTTGAAAATATCAACAAAATTGGTCAACCTTTAACCAGACTCATCGAGAAAAAAAGAGAAAGGACTCAAGTCAATAAAATCAATAATGATGGAAAAGAAGTAGTCAACATGACAAAAATACAAATAATTATGAGAATATTTTTAAAAATTATATGCCAAAAAATTGGACAACCAAGAAGAAATGGAAATATCCCTAGAAAAATATTACCACCCAAAACTAAATGAGGAAGAAAAGAACATTTGAACAGAACAATTACAAGCAATGACATTGAATCAGTAATTAAAATAAAAGAAAACAACTCCCAACAAAAGCCTAGAACTAGATGGATACATAGGTAAATTCTACCAAATATTTAAAAAAGACATATTACCTATTCTTCTCAAATTATTCCAAAAAACAGAAGAGGAAAGAAAGCTTCCAAGTTCATTCTACCACGCCAGAATTATTCTGATACCATAACCAAAGACACCACAAAAAAGAAAACTACATGGCATACTTTTGATGACTACAGATGCAAAAATCCTCAACAAATATTAGCAAACCAATTCCAATAATACATTAAAAAATCATTCACCACAATCAGATGGGATTTATTCCAGGGATGCAAGGTGGTTAAATATTCACAAACCAATGTGACACAACATATCAACAAGAGAAAGGATAAAAACTATATGACCATCTCGATAGATACAGAAAAAAATTTTTGGTAAAGTACATTCATTTATAATGAGAAAACTCAACAAAGTAGGTTTAGAGGACACATACTTCAACATAATAAAGGCCATGTATGAAAAAGCCACAGCTAACATCATACTTAATGGTGAAAACCTGAGAGCTTTTCCTCTAAGATCAGGAACAAAACAAAAATGTCCGCTGTCACCACTTTTATTCAACATATTACTGGAAGTCCTAGCCATCAGACTACAAAAAGAAATAAAAGTCATCCAAATTGCTGAGATAGAAGTAAAACTTTCATTATGTGTGAATGACATGATACTATACATAGAAAATCCTAAGACTCAACCCCCAAAATACTAGAACTGATAAATGAATTCAATAAAGTCCCAATATACAAAATTAATATACAGAAACCTGTTGCGTTTCTATACACCTAATAATGAAGTTTAAGAAAGAAAAATTAATAAGACAATCTCATTTACAATTGCACCAAAAAATAAAATATTAAGAAATAACCAAGGAAGTGAAAGACCTGCACTCTGAAAACCATAAAACATTGATGAAAGAAATTAAGATAATATAACCAAATGGATGGATATTCCATGCACATGGATTGGAAGAATTAATGTTAAAATGTCCATACTACCCAAAGCAATCTACAGATTTGATGCAATTGCTATCAGAATACCAACATTTTAAACAGAACTAGAACAAATAATCCTAAAATTTGTATGGAACCATAAAAGACCCTGAATAGCCAAAGCGATTTTGAAAAAGAAGAACAAAACTGGAGGTATCACCCAGAAGTCAAGATATACTGCTAAGTGAAATAAGTCAGTCAGAGAAAGACAAATACCATATGATTTCACTCATATATGGAATTTAAGAAACAAAACAAACAAGCAAAGAAGAGAGAGAAAGAGAAAGAAACCAAGAAACAGACTCTAAACTGTATAGAACATATAGAACTGATAGTTACCAGATGGGAAATTGTGGGGGGGGGGGATGTGTGAAATAGGTGATAGGGATTAAGAAATGCACTTCTGATGAGCACTGGGTGATGAGTGAAATTGTTGAATCATAGTATCACAATAGTAAACCTGAAACTAATATATAACATTGTATTTTAACTATACTGGAATTAAATTTTTTAAAAATCATATACTTCAAAGTTAGTGATCAAAACAGTATGGCACTGGCATAAAAATGGACACATAGATCAATGGGACAGAATAGAGAGCACAGAAATAAACTCACACTTATATGGCCAATTAATCTATGATTAAGGAGGCCAGAATATACAACGAGGAAAAGACACTCTCTTCAACAAATGGTGTTGGGAAAATTGGACAATTACATGAAAAGAATGAAACTTGACTACTTTCTTACACCATACAGAAATAAAAACTCGAAATGAATTAAAGACCTAAAAGTGAAACCTGAAACCATAAAACTCCTAGGAGAAACCATAAGCAGTAATTTCTTTTACTTTGCCGGTCACAACATTTTTCTAAATACATCTCCTCAGGCAGGGGAAGTAAAAGCAAAAATAAACTATTGGGGTTACACCAAAATAAAAAGCTTTTACACAGTGAAGGAAACCCATCAACAAAATGAAAAGGCAAGCTACTGTATGGGAGAGGATATTTTCAAATTGTGTATCCAATAGGGGTTAATATCCAAGATATACAAAGAATTTATTTAATACAATACCAAAATAATAAAAATATTTGGATTAAAAATGGGCAGAGTATCTGGATAGGCATTTTCTCCAAATAAGGCATACAAATGGCCAAAAGACACATGAAAAATGTTCAACATCACAAATCATCAGGGAAATGCAAATCAAAACCATAATGAGATATTAGTTTATACCTGTCAGAGTGGCTAGTATCAAAAAGACCAGAAATAGTAATTGTTGGTGAAAGTGTGGAGAAAAAGGAACCCTTATGCACTGTTGGTAGGAATGCAAATTGGTGCAGCCACTCTGGAAAACAGCATGCAGTTTCCTCAAATATATATATATGGAAATATCATATGATCCAGTAATTCCACTACTGGATATTTCACCAAAGAAAGCAAAAATACTAATTCAAAAAGATGTATGCACCCCTATGTTAATTGCGGTGTTGTTTATAATAACCAAGATATGGAAGCAGCACAAGTATCCATCAATAGATGAATGGATAATGAAGAGGTAGTATATAGATCTACAATTACATATTACTCAGCCATTAAAAATATGAGATCTTGACATCTGCAACAACGTGGATGAATCTAGAGGGTATAATGCTAAGTGAAACAAGTCAGAGAGAGGACATATACCATATGATTTTGTTCATATGGAAATTAAGAAACAAATGAATAAAGAAAAAAGAGATAGAAAAACAGACTCAACTACAGAAAACAAACTGGTGGCTGCCAGAGGGCAGTTTGGGGGTGTGTGAAATAGATAAAGGGGATTAAGAATACACTTCATATGATGAGCACTGAGTAATGTACAAAAATGTTGAATCACTATACTATACACCTGAAACTAGTATAACACTGTATGTTAATTACACTTCAATTAAAAATACAAAAATAATTTTTTAAATCCCCAAAAGATAAGAGACAATAAATGCTGGCAAGAATGTGGAGAAAGGGGAACACTTGTGCACCGTTAATAGGACTTTAAGTTGGTATAGCCAATATGAAGAATCCTCAAAAAATTAAAAATAGAACTACCATGTAATCCAGGAATTTCACTTTTGGGAATATACTCAAAGAAATGAAAACACTAATTCAAAAATATATCTGCATCCCCACATTCATAGCAGCATTATTTATAATAGCCAATACATGGAAATGACCTAAGTATTCATCAAAGGATGAGTCGATAAAGAAATAGTAGTGCACACGCATACAATATAATATTATCCAGCCATAAAACATGAGGAAAAACTGGCATTTGGTACAATATGGATGGATCTTGAAGGCCTTATGCTAAGTGAAATAAGTCAGACAGAGAAAGATAAATAATATATCATCTCATTTATATGTGGGATCAATAAAAACCTCATAGAAAGAGAAATTAAATTTGTGATTTGGAATTGAATAAAGGTAGTCAAAAGGTACAAACTTCCAGTTATAAAATAAGTAAGTACTAGGGATGTCATGTACAAAATGATGACTATAGTTAACACTGTTGTATGATATATAGGAAAATTAATAAGAGAGTAAACCCTGGGATACCTGGGTGGCTCAGTCTATTAGGCATCTGAATTTGGCTCAGGTTATGATCTCATGGTTCATGGATTTGAGCCCCATATCAGGCTCTGTGCTGACAGCTCAGAGCCTGGAGCCTGTCGCAGATTCTGTGTTCTCCCTCTCTCTCTGCCCCTCCCTCACTCATGCTCGCTCACTCTCTTTCTCTCTTAAATAATTAAACATTAAAAAATAGAGTAAATCCTAATAGTTCTCATTACAAGTATTTTTTTTTATTCTTTTTATTTATCTATGTAAGAAGATGGGCATTCATTAAACTTGTTGCAGTAATCGTTTCACAACATACATTAGTCAAACAATTATACATTAAACTTACACAGTGATGTATGCCAATTATATCCCAATAAAACTGGTGCAAGTTACTCAAAACCAAAAAATGAATACTGTTACTGACTTGGGATAGACCCTTCCACATTTCTAGGTCTCAAATATTGCCCTGTATAATTAAGATCTTGAGCTATGTGATCTTTAAGGGCCCTTCTGGGTCTGATAATTCAGGATTCTAGCCAATTTTATTGGAGTTGGAGTCAATTCTGTCTGTGTATAAGACAGTCTGAAATAGTTTACATGAAGGGAACGTGCAGTGTGCGTTTTGGGTGTAAATAGCTGCAAAGTGGGCATTGGGGAGGAGGGAAATCCAATGCTTCTGAAGTCCCAGAGTCCTGGTGCCTGGCAGGGTAAAAGCTGACTCTCATGCTCGTGTTTATCCCTTAAGCTGTAATTAGATCAGAGCAAAGTGTAGGATATTATCACATCTCAATGCAATTATTTGTTTTCCAATACGGTTATTAATTTATGGCTTTTTATTTTGAATTTTTAAATTTCATCTTGGTTGTTCTCTGAGAACAAAATCTCTTCCTTGGGAGAAAGTCTGCTTTTGAGGGAGGAGGGATACCGGTATTATAATTGAGCAGATGATATGTATTAAGTACTTGATATATAGTAGGCATTTACATTTCCTTCTTTCTACCTCCCTCTTTGTCTCTCCACATTCACGGACACTAGTACAGTGCCTAGAACATAATAAAAGGCTCAAGAAATGGGCATTAAATAATGAATAAATATGATGACAACTTTTTCCCCCAAATCCAAACCCATAACAATTTGAGAAGATGAAAGATTTACAGAGGATCAGGTAGCAAAATTAAGTAACTAAATAGGTTGTAAGGAATAGTAATAATAACAAGACTAACACTGAGAGTTACCATTCACTGAGAGCTTCCCAGTTGCCAGTTGCTCTGTTAAGTGTTAACAACAAACTTTTGAAACACATACCATTATTATTTCCATTTTACAGATTATAAAACTGAGGTTAAGGGAAGTCATATGATCTACTTAAAGCCCCACACACTGAATAAAGTCCCATCCCATTTACTTAGCATTTGTAGTTAGGAAAATTTCTGATGATTCTTGAAGGTTGCCATAACTCTGCAGCAGGTTGAGCCAGGCTGGTTGGATTGGGGAATATGGAGTTACTTCTCTTTCAAGGCCTGGCTGTGGGTGTGTATCTCCTGGTATCCAGACATTCTGGAGATCATGAATAAGGTCCAAGGAGTAGGTTGGAAGTTGAATTTATGCATTGTCCATGGACCACATGGTCTGCATGGCCTTAGGGACTAGTATAGTTGTTTGCAAGATGCCAGCCAGTTTTATTGTGCTAGGTGCAACAAGTGGAAAGCGCTTTATTTCCTTAGCAGATGTTTTATTGAGAGCCTTTTTGGCATGAGTGCCAAGTACTCTGCAAAGTTTTGGGGATTCTGCAGTGAAGATAGGAGAGGGGTGTACTCTAAGGATATAATCTGATGGCAGAGAAACAGGAAAATGACATGAGTACACTGAGTGTGAGGGGCTGGGCGAACATGGATGCAAGGCCCTTAACTGGCCTGAGATTCTCAGGGAAGGCCTTTCTCAAAAAACTGTCACTTAACCTGTGACTTGGACTAAATTAGTGTTTCCTTATCCAAAATGGAGTGAAGATAAAGGGGAAAGGCAGAGAAAAAGAAGTGATCAAGCAGAAGGAATATTATGTATAAAAGATTACAGATTCTGAGACTATCAAGATTTCAAGAAATTTAAAGTGGTTAACTATGGCTAGAGGGTAGACTGCAAGGGTAAGAGGGATATTAGATGAAGCTAGAGAGGGAGACAGAGGGCTAGGTCATTAGTATAGGACTTTTCAAGTGTAGGGCAAGGCCTTTAGACCTTATCCTCAAAGCCATGGGAAGACACTGGAGGATGATGGTAGTAGGTGGAATAGCAAGAAAATTGCTTGGTCTGACTTCTGTGTTAAATGATATGCTTAGATTGCATTGGAAGAGTATAATGAGGAAGCCAGTGCAAGTACAGCAAACCCAGGGCAATCATCTGCTTATTAAATGATGGGCCCTGAATTAGGTAGTGGAACCAAAAGTGGAGAACAAGAAAGGACCTGGGAGATATTTAGAAGCTGAAATCGATAATACATTAATACACAAATCTGACTGGATTTGGGGCTTGAAGAAGAGAAGACATTAAAGATGACAACTAGGCAGGCATCTGATTTGAGTGACTGGAGAAATGTGGGTGACATTTCTGGATATGAGGAAGTTGGCAAATTTGAGTGGAAGATAAAGAGTTCAGTGCTGGACATAGAAAAATGAACATGTCTGTAGAGAATGGTTGTGGAGGTGTCCTAGAGGCAATTGAATATCAAGGTTTGGAGCTCAAGACAACATTCAGAGATAAAGGCTTTGTCAATGTAGTAAAGATGGTAATTGAAGCCTTAGGATCCCCTGAGGTACCCTGCCTCCACTCTGCACCCCCAGCCATGAGAGGGAGAAAAGAAGAAGAGAATGTAGCCCAGACAAAGCCCAATGAGGAGTGGTTGTACTTAAAGGGTGTGCCTAGGACCAGAAGCCATCAATGGAGGCTGAGAATGGGCAACCAAACGAGTACAAGACGGACTAGGAGGAGGTGGTTCTATGGTCAGAAGCAGAGGGAGGGAAGCCAGTGTTTCCAGAAGGATAGAGGGATGGACATGTTTAGTGCTGTCATCTGCTGCTGCTGACTTCAGGAAGGACAAGGACTGAAATTTTTCCTTTGGATTTATGGACAAAGAAGTCTTTGGTGAAGTATGTAAGAGCACAGTCTGTGGGGTGACAGGAGCAAAAGCCAAATTGCAGATGCTTACATGGAAAAAGGGACTGAAGGGTATTAATCAACTGACCTTCAAATAAGATGATCCTAGATTTTCTGAGCAGGCCAAACATAATCACAAGATTCCTTAAAAGTAGAAGAGGGAGCCTAAAGTGCTAGAAAGATGGCAGCCTGAGAAGGACTCAGCCCAACATTGCTGGTTTTAAAGGTGGAGGAAGAGGGCCAGAAGTCAAGGAATACATGCAGACTTTAGAAGTTGAAAAAAGCAAGGAAATAGATCCATCCCTAAAACCTCCAGAGGAATATAGCCCATTAAGATCCATTTTGGATTTTTGACCTCCAGAATTATAACAAATGTGTATCAATACCCTAAGTTTGTGGTAATTTGTTACAATAGACATAGGAAAGTGACACACCACCCCTCACCTTTCTTTCTCTCCAGGGTTCTAATCACTGGAAGATAACCATGGATCACCAGTGGCATGAGAGACTCAATGCTGGTTTATTCATTTGGGCAAACATTTCAAACCCCCAGAATACAAGGCTCCTGTTTAAGTTCTAACAGAAAATCTGGCTTGGGGAAACAGGAAACCAATTCCATAAATATTTCTTGCACACAAAGCACTATACTAGGTACTAGGAACACAGCAGAGAACAGAATAGACAAGGCTGAACAGCATTAGCATTGAGGGAGTTTTCTAGTAACATATAGTAAGAATAGGGTACCTGCAGCATAAGTGTCCAATCCTTAGCTTTACACCTTTAGAAATGTCCTGTCCTAGTTCAATGCTTTTTTCAGCAATGTTGTTGTCCCATGGGTAAGTGAGGAACACCTTTAATACAGAATAGAAGAAGACTTAAGATGGTGGAGGAATATGGAGACTCCAGGCTTGCCTCATCCCTCAAACATAGCTAGGTAAATATCAAATCATTTTGAACACCCAATAGATCAATCTGAGGACTAAGAGAGCAAAATTGTACACCTAGAGGTGAAAAAAAACTGCAACATTCTGGAAAGTAGGAGCTGTGAAGAGTTGATTTTGGGGAGAGAAGAGCTGCAGGTTCTGTGATGGGGAGGAAGCCCTGGTCACAGGGAAAAGAGTGAGAGAGACAGAATGAGAGAAAGAGTGAAAGCATGCACAGAAAATTGCACAAGAAGAACTCCCCTAAAATCATTAAGTGCAAAGGAGAGAGAGGCTGAATATTGCAAGTTTTTATAAACAGTGAAACACAGTCTGCAGTTTCTGAGGTCTGCAACATTGCCAAGGTTGCACCTGGCAGACTTAGTGGTGCTACTGTGAGGAAGGAGGGTTGCCTGGGAGCAGGCAAGCATGGCGGGGAGCAGTTCCCCTGCTTGAAATGCACTTGGGAGAGATGGCACAGCCTCTCTGGGGGACAAAAGACCCTTCAAGCACCATTGAACTGCCCCTTTCACTAATATAGGAATGGGGATGCTAGCTGTGGGTAGCAAGCCTTGGTATCAGCTACACTTTAGCATAAACTTTTAATCACTGCATGGTTGTGCAACCAATTTCTGAGATAAGCCAGCACTGGCCACAGTGCGCCAAGATTCTCCTCCAGAGGATCAGCACAGGTCCATGCATTGTAGATCTCTAAAATTTAGATTTTTGAAACTCAGCCATGCACTAAGATGAAACACAGGTGTGTTGTGCCACCTGGCAAAAGAAAGCTCAGACACAGGCAGGATGAGGCAGGGATATGTCAGAAGCAAGGGACAAAAGAGAGGTGATTGTTAGCTCTTCTGTGAAGGCTTCCTGAAGAGTGGTGGATGTGAGCTCCCTGCTCCTGGAATCAGAGAGTGGAACATTGCCATTTTCATCCCATCAGCACTCATCAACTTCAGTGAGCAAAACAGCGCCACCAAGTGGAGGCTGGAGCCGCTTATGCCAAGCTCCACCACTCTGAACACTGCAAGTGCATCTCCACAAGGGCAAGTCCACCTGAGAAACAGCACAGGAGGCCCCACTCCCAGAAGACCAGTACAAACCATTTGCATGCACCAAGTCTACTGATCATAAAGTGCTACAAATTTTCAGCTTTAGAGAAAATAGGATTTAGCTTCCTTCGTTTTTATTTTTATTTTTTTTTTCAGACCTCTTCCTAATATAGCCATCACTCTCAGGAGAAGGAATATAATAGGCTTTCCTAACACTCACACAAAAATCAGTGAAGTTGACAATATGATAAGATGGAGGAATTCACCCCAAAATAAAGAACAGGAAGAGGTAATGAAAAGGGATTTAATTTATACAGATAAAAGTAAGATAGCTGACTAGAATTTAAAACAACAATTATAAGGATAATATCCAGGCTTTTAAAAAGCATAGAAGACACTAGAGAATCCCTTAAAGCAGAGATAAAAGAACTAAAAACTAGTCAGGATGAAACAAAAAATACTATAACAGAGATGCAAACCTGAATGGATGCCATGACAACAAGGATGGTCAAAGCAGAGGGACAAATCAGTCATATAGAAGATAAAATTATGGAAAATAATGAACCGAAAAGAAGAGAGAAAGAAAGGTATCGGACCACAAATGTAGAGTTAGGAAACTCAGCAACTCCTTAAAGTATAGTGACATTCACACCATAGAATTCCCAGAAGATGAAGGGAGAGAAAAAGAGGCTTAAGGTTTATTTGAGAAAATTATAAATGAAAACTTCCCTAACCTGGGGAAAGACATAGACATCAAAATCCAAGAAGCACAGAGAACTCTCATTAAATTCAACAAAAGCCACCCATCACCAAGACATATCATAGTTAAATTCACAAAACACACAGACAAGGAAAGAATCCCGAAAGCAGCAAGAGAAAACAGTATTTAACCTACAAGGGAAGACAGATCAGGCAGGCCAGAAGGGAGTGACATGATACAATCAATGTGCTTAATGGGAAAAATCTGCAGCCAAAAATACTTTATCCAGCAAGGCTGTCATTCAGAATAGGAGAGATAAAGAGTTTTCCAGACAAACAGAAACTAAAGGAGTTCATGACCACTAAACCAGCCTTGCAAGAAATATTAGAAGGGACACTTTGAGTGGGGAAAAAAGAACCAAGAACAACAAAGACTAAAAAGGAACAGACAACATCACCAGAAACACCATTACAGGTAACACAAAGGAACTGGTTTCATATCTATCAATAATCACTATAGATGTAAATGGACTAAATTACCCAATCAAAAGATATAGGATATCGGAATGGTTTAAAAAAAAACAGACCCATCTATATGCTGCCTACAAGAGACTTATTTTAGAACTAATGATACCTGCAGATTGAAAGTGAAAGGATGATGAACCATCTATATGGCTAATTGAAGTCAAAAGAAATTCAAAGTAGGCATACTTATATCAGACAAGCTAGATTAAAAAAAAAAAAGACTGTAACAAGGGGGTGAAGAAAGGCATTACATCATAATTAAGGGGCCTATCCATCAAGATGATCTACACTTGTAAATATATCCATCAAGAAGATGTAACACTTATAAATATTTATGCCCCCAACTTGAAAAAACCCAATATATAAATCAATTAATAACAAACATAAAAAAACTCATTGATAATAATATAAGAATAGTAGGGGACTTTAATGCCCCACTTGCAGCAATAGACAGATAATCTAAGCAGAAAATCAACAAGGAAACAATAGCTTTGAAGATACCCTGGACCGGATAGACTTAATAGATATATTCAGAACATTTCATCTTAAAGCAGCAGAATACACATTCTTTTTGAGGGCGTAGAACATTCTCCAAAATAGGTCACATACTGGGTCACAAATCGGGCCTCAACAAGTACAAAAAGATAGAGATCATACCATGCATATTTTCACACCACAATGTTATGAAAGTTGAAATCAACCACCAGAAAAAATTTGGAAAGACCACAAATACTTGAATATTAAAGAACATCCTACTATAGAAGTAATGGGTTAACCAAGAAATTAAAGAGGAAATAAATACATGGAAGCCACAACAGTCCAAAACCTTTGGGATGCAGTAAAGGCTGCAATAAGAGGGAAGTATATTGCAATACGGGCTTACCTTCCAAAATAAGAAAAGTCTCAAATACACAACCTAACCTTGGACCTAAAGGAGCTAGAAAAGGAACTGGAAATAAAGCCTAAAGCCAGCGGAAGAAGGGGAATAATAAAGATTAGATAAGAAATAATGAAATAGAAACTACGACGACAAAAAAATCAAAACAACAAAACTATGAGCTGGCTCGTGGGAGGAATTTTAAAAATTGATACACCTCTGGGGTTAAGTTTCTGACTTTGGCTCAGGTCGTGATCTCATGGTTTGTGGGTTTGACCCTCGTGTTGGGCTCTGTGCTGACAGCTCAGAGCCTGGAGCTTGCTTCAGATTCTGTGTCTCCATCTCTCTCTACCCCTTTCCTCCCCTGCTCATGCTGTGTCTCTGTCTCTCTCTCTCTCAAAAATAAATAAACATTAATGTTTTTTAATTGATAACCCCCTAACCAGACTTACCAAAAAGAAAAGAGAAAGGACTCAAATAAATAAAATCATGAATGAAAGAGATCAAAGCCAACACCATCGAAACACAATTATAAGAAAATATTAAGAAAAATTAGATGCCAATGAAATGGGCAATCTGGAAGAAATGGACAAATTCCTAGAAACATACAAACTACCAAAACTGAGACATGAAAAATAAAAAATTTGAAGACCCATAACCAAAAAAGAAATTGAATCAGTAATAAAAAATGTCCCAACAAATAAAAGTCCAAGGCCAGATGGCTTCTGAGGGGAATTCTCTACCAGACATTTTAAGAAGAGTTAATACCTGTTCTTCACAAACTGTTCCAAAAATATAGAAATGGAAGGAAAACTTACAAACTCCTTCTAGAGGCCAGCATTACCTTGATTCCAAAACCAGACAAAGACTCCACTAAAATGGAGAATTACAGAACAATATCATGATGAACATGGATGCAAAAATTATCAACAAAATACTAGCAAATAGTCCAACAGTACATTAAAAGAATTATTCACCAGGGTGCCTGGGTGTCTCAGTAGGTGAAGCATCCAACTTTGGCTCAGGTCATAATTTCGAGGTTCATGGGTTCGAGCCCCACATCAGGCCTTGTGCTGACAACTCAGAGCCTGAAACCTGCTTCAGATTCTCCCTCTCTCTCTGCCCCTCTTCTGCTCTCTCTCTCTCTCTCTCTCTCTCTCTCTCTCTCTCACTTTTGCTCTCGTTCTCTCTCTCTAAAATAAATAAAAGATTAAAACAAACAAACAAAAAAAGAATTATTCATCATGATAGAGTGGGATATATTCCTGGGCTGCAAGGGTGGTTCAATATTCACAAATCAATAAACATGACACACCACATTAATAAAAGAAAAGAATCATATGATCTCAATAGATGCAGAAATAGCACTTGATAAAATACAGCATCCATTCTTTTTAAAAATTTTTTTGATATTTTATTTATTTTTGAGAGAGAGAAGCTGAGCATGAGGGGGGGCAGGGGCAGAGAGAGAGGGAGACACAGAACCCGTAACAGGCTCCAGGCTCTGAGCTGTCAACACAGAGCCCAACTCAGGGCTCAAATCCACGAACCGTGAGATCATGACCTGAGCCGAAGTCGGACACTCAACCGACTGAGCCACCCAGGTGCCCCCAACACCCATTCTTGATAAAAACTCTCAACAAGGTGGGGAGAGATGCAACATACTTCAACATCATAAAGGCCATCATGAAAGACCTGCATCTAATATCATCCTCAATGGGGAAAAAATTAGAGCTTTCTCTCTATAGTCAGGAATAAGACAGGGATGTCTACGCTCACCATTACTATTTAACAGAGTATTGGAAGTCTTAGCCTCAGCAATCAGACAAGAAAAGCAAATAAAAAGTATCCACATTGGCAAAGAAGCAGTCAAACTTTCACTATTTGCGGACTACACGATACACTATGTAGAAAACCCAAAGGAATCCACAAAAAAATGTGCTAGAACTGATACACAAATACAGTCAAGTCATAGGTCACAAAATCAATGTATAGAAATCTGTTGCAGTTCTATACACAAATAATGAAGTAGTAGAAAAAGAAATCAAGGAATCGAAGCCATTTAAAATCACATTAAAAACAATCAGATACCTAGGAGTAGACCTAACCAAAGAGGTAAAAGATCTCTTCTCTGAAAAGTATATAGCACTTACGAAAGAAATTGAAGAGCACACAAAGAAATGGAAAAACATTCAATGCTCATGGATTGGAAGAAGAAATATTGTTAAAAAGTCTATACTACCCAAAGCGGTTTATACATTTAGTGCAATCCCTATCAAAATACCACCAGCATTTTTCAGAGCTAGAACAAACAATCCTAAAATTTGTATGGGACTACATAAGATTGCGAATAGTCAAAGCAATCCTGAAAAAGAAAACAAAAGCTGGAAGCATCACAATTCTGGACTTCAAGCTATATTACAAAGCTATAATTATGAAGACAGCATGGTACTGGCACAAAAACAGACACATAGATCAATGAAACAGAACAGAAATCACAGAAATGGACTCACAACAATATGCTCAGCTAATCTTTGAGAAGTCAGGAAAGAATACCCAATGGAAAAAAGACAGTCTCTTCAACAAGTGGTGTTGGGAAAACTGGACAGCAACATACAGAAGAATGAAACTCAACCACTTTCTTACACCATACACAAAAATGAATTCAAAATGGATGAAGGACCTAAATGTGAGACAGGAAACCACCAAAATCCTAGAGAAAACACAGGCAGCAACCTCTTTGACATTAGCTGTAGCAACTTCTTACTGGACACACAGCCAAAGGCAAGGGAGACAAAAGCAAAAATGAATTATTGGGACTTCACCAAGGTAAAAAGCTTCTGTACAGCAAAGGAAATAATCAAAAAAACTAAATGGCAGCCTATGGAATGGGAGATTTGCAAATGACATATATGATAAAGCATTAGTATCCAAAATCTATAAAAAACTTATCAAAATCAACACCCCAAAAAACAAATAATCCAATTTTAAAAATGAGCAGAAGACATGCATAGACATTTCTCCAAAGAAGACACCCAGATGACTAACTGGTACATTAAAAGATGCTGAACATCATTCATCATCCAGGAAATACAAATAGAGAACTTGATGAGATACCACCTCACACCTGGTCAGAATGGCTAAAATTAACAACACAAGAAACAACAGGTGTTGGCAAGGATGCATAGGATACACTGTTGATGGGAATACAAACTGGTGCAGCCAATCTGGAAAACAATATGGAGGTTCCTCGAAAAGTTAAAAATAGAACTACCCTATGATCCAGCAATTGAAATACTGAATATTTACCCAAAGGATACAAAAATATAGATTTGAAATAGTACATGTACCCAATGTTTATAGCCACGTTATCATCAATAGCCAAACTATGGAAAGAGCGCAAATGTCCATAGACTGATGAATGGATAAAGATATCCATTGAGTTTGATAAGATATATCTATATATAAATATATTTGATATATTTGATATTTATATTTGATAGATATATCTTATCAAACTCAACACCCTCCTCCTTGAGATACACACACACACACATACATATATACATACACAAAATGGAATATTACTCAGCCCTCAAAACAAATGAAACTTTGCCATTTGCAGTGACATGGATGGAGCTAGAGTGTATTGTACTAAGTGAAATAAGTCAAGCAGAGAAAGGCAAATACCGTATGATTTCACTCATATGTTAAATTTAAGAAACAAAATAGGTGAACATAGGGGAAGGGTTTTAAAAAGAAAGAGAGAGAGAGGGATACAAACCATTGGGCACTGGTAACTATAGAGAAAAAACTGAGGGTTGCTGGAAGGAGATGAGGGGATGGGTTAAATGGGTTATGGGTATTAAGGAAAGTACTTGTTGTGTTGAGCACTGGGTGTTATGTGTAAGTAATGAATCACTAAATTCTACTCCTGAAAACAACAATTACACTATATGTTAACTAACTAGAATTTGAATAAAAATTTGGGGAAAAAACATAGAATAGGAAAAGATCAGACTGACTGAGATTTTTCCTAAAAATTGCTTAATGAAGGACATGTATGGATAGGGAGAAGCCACACAAGTTGGGGTTTTGACAAGTGACAGGGCAAAAGGGAAAGGGACCAAATCATTTAGAATATATATAAAAACAATGGAGATGGTTATGGACCTGGAGGATGGTGATGTCAGGAAGGCAATGTCCTATTGAGAGAAAGAATAAGGACTGGTGATCTGAATGTCCAAGGATCTGCCTATTCCCATCGCACTGTAACTGTTCCAGCACTAACAGCAGTGGGTTTGTTAGTGCTGGTTACCTAGATGTCTCCCACATGACTGTTTATGTCTATAATTCCCAGGTTCATGCAAATACCAGGACAGAAAAGTCACTGTTTCCTGACCTCTGGGAAGATTGGGGACAGAGAGATGAACAGGGACTACAAGCCATAGTGTAAGAGATAGATAACCTGGAAAAGAGACAAGGAGAGAACAAGGAAGAGGAAAGGGTCATCATTTTTTACCTTTTATTCTGTTGCTGTCAGCCCTCCAAGCCTCCTCCTCCATCATTCACCTTTTCATTCTCTCCACCCTCCTCCTTGAGATTCACAACTAAATGAAACTCACTTGAAAGATGTCTTCAGTGAGCAGTCAGGGAGGGAAATCCTAGGAGCCAAGGGATTCTGGGAGCAGGGACAGGTGCATTTAGGGTTTTGTCTGTCAGCTTTTAGGGGCCACCCCTGAGCTCTGGCTTCTAGGAGAGATGGTCACTTCTTAGGAAATCACTTAGAGCCTCAGATTTCCGTTTTACAATAGACCCAAGAACCAAGAAGGGATAGTCCAAGGCAGCAGTGTCTCTTCAAGGCCTCACTGGAATTGTGGTACAGGAAGGACCCTAAGTTTGTCACGCTGCGTCAACTAGGAAAGTGAAACACATCTTTCCACATCAGAGAAGGGGATTCCCAGGAAAGAGAGAACTGGTTCTGGTTCTTTCATACCTGTTCTGCCATAAGTACCAGCCTGCATTCACAGCCTTGTCCTATCACCTTGGTTCCCAGAAAAACATTAAATTAGAGTCAACAATGGCTTCATTTTATGACATCTGCTCAATTTATTACAGTTATTCACATCAGAACATTTTTTGTATAATATAAATTTCCTCTGATGTAAATATATGTATGTGTATACACACACACAATTTTTGTACAGAACGAATTTTTAAATTGTCTTTCATAGGGTGTGTAAATCAACAAATCAGATCAAGGCTACTGCATTAATGATTCTTTTGTCTCTGTGGTTCTCACACTTCATGGCTAGTAGAAGTTTTGCTTTTTTACCTGGGGATTCAAGTTAGGAAGAGTGTACTCAGGACCAGGGGTAAAGGATGCAATTTGAAATCAAGAAAGGAAAGTGGTGTGGCCTCACCAAGAAGCAATGTGGAAACATGTCATCTTGGAAAAATGCCCTAGTCATTGGTATGTCAGAAATTTGGTGCTCCCTCCCAGGCTGTCCATTGAAGCCATCTTTCAAGTGGACTTTATTTAGCTGTCAACCATCTAAGAGAATGGGAGAAATGAAAATGGAGGAGAAGGCTTGGGGACCTGGCAACAGTAAAGAGAAAGATCAAAGAGGATTATCCTGGTTTTCCCTCTCCCCTTTGAAACGGTCTAGATATATAATTTTTTTTCTATTTATAAAACTGGCAGCTCACAATACAACTTCAGCTGAATTTCTCAAATTATGGTTCATTGTCTCTTGTGCCTCTCTTTCTCCACTCCGAGATTAGCAGGGGAAATATATGTATAAGAAACATGTGCCATGGCACAGAGGCTTGAGAGAACAAGAAACTGTTGAGGAATTGTTAGCAGTCAAGTGTTGGCTAAAAAGGAGAATACTGGGAGGAGTGCAGAGAATAGAATACAGGAGGAACATGATAGAGATGTGGATACAAAGGTAAGTAGAAGTTAATTGTGCAGAGTTACATAGTACAGCATAAGAAGTTTGAACTTTATCTGAAGATCAAAGAAAACCCATTGCTGGATGTTAAGAATAGCATATATAGTTGAGATTTTAAAAAAGGTCTTTTTGACTACTTCTAGTAGGACAGAATGGCGAGAAGTAATAGTAGCAGTGGGGAGGTCATTAAAGTGGTTTAGTTTAAGCAATATATCAGGTTCTAGACAAAGGTAATTATTCTTGTTTCAGAACCATATTTAGGCTCAATAGGGTAAAGAGAAGGGTTTTCAGAAATTTCCAAAGTCATCCTAAATGAAGTAGCTAGAGTCCCCAGGGATACATTCCACATTATCCTTGGAACTGATCACTATTGCTCTAAACCCTATCCCAAGACTTTTTTCTCAAAGCATCCATGGGAGTATTGATGAGCCTGTTTGTGGAGGCTGGACTCTGGAAAAAGACAGAGACACCTATTGTATCATCCTGAAAACTCCTGATTCCTGCCCCCACATGCCACTTGGCCTGGCTAGAGTTCAGGCCTTGGAAGTATTTGCTCTTTTGGGTCCCATTTGCAAAGCTTCTGAAGATAAAGTTGTCCCTCCATAGGTCTCATTCTATAGGAATGTGGGGCCTCCTGCTCTGAATAGGCCTTTGACATACCCTAAATCATTGTATCAGAGGCCCTAGTCACTCCAAATCTGCAATATAAAGACTAAATCTCACAGTAGGACAGCCTTCTGTTTACTGATTTCCTGTTATTCTGATGTCACTCTTGGTAAGGGCTATAAACACAAATAATTGCAATAAAAGTTTCGAGAGTAAATGTTATTGGTATGGGTTGAGAAAATAAAACAAAAATAATTACATTAATGTGTAGAAATGATAATATTAGGCTATATAATTCTCCCTGATATAGTAACTGCAGAATGAAAAGATAATAAATAGAACATTAAAGGTTGACTTGAGGATTGGGCAGAGCAAAAGCTTAGTCGTCGTCATGAAAACTTTACTTACCATTCAAACTGTCATTGCCTCCACACAGACTGAAAGCAAATGTTTGAAGCAAGTGTTGAAGGTACTGTAATATGTCTGCAGATCCCCTAGGGATCTTGTTAAAATTCAGATTCTGATTCAGAGGGTCTGAGGCAGGCCTGAGATGCTTCATTTTCAACAAGCTCCCAGGGGTTGCTTCTGCTGCTGGTTCCTGGTTGTAGCTGTAGTAGCAGAGACCGAACAGGGCTTAAACACAACCCTAAATAGGCAAGTCCAGGGAAGCTGCTGGTGCCTGATAGGAAATGCTCAGGTGGGAGTCCCATCCTTGGGCATCAAGTAAATAATAATGGTCACAATAATGATCACAGTGCCCAATCTAAAGCACTTCTCTTTCCCTATGAAGTTCTGGCCTAGATAGGCAGATATTTAAGTCAGGTGGTTGAAGATGTAAGTAACAGCTGTTACTGGTAAAGCTTGGATGAGATGGGTGGTCACCGTGGGTTTGACAGTCTCTCCCCCAAATCTGCAGATGAGCCCACCCAGGCATTAGCACAGCTGGTCAATCCCCTGCTTTCTCCTGAAGGCTAGGCCTCTTTCTGATTGGCAGAGAGCAGATCATAAGAGCTTAACTGCATCCTGAAGCAGAAAAGGAGGAGGAGGCTGCTCAGTAGGGAGGAAATTATAACATTTTTTCCATGCTTATCTTCCTCCTCAATTACATATACTCATACACTTATATATGCACTAAACAATTTTTTTCCAAGTGCAAGGACTTAATCTGGCTTGTCCACAACA
Organism: Paguma larvata; assembly: GCA_030068075.1. NCBI lineage: Eukaryota > Metazoa > Chordata > Mammalia > Carnivora > Viverridae > Paguma > Paguma larvata. The sequence goes on along the minus strand of CM057830.1, from coordinate 119,576,504 downwards.
GTAGTTCTTACTAGAATATTGCCCAATGCCTAGGAAATGCTCAAAAAATACTTCCTGAATGAATGAACCCTCACATAACCCTACAAGGTAGATATACTTGTCCCCATTTTTATGATGAAAAAACAGAGGCAGAGAGTGGTGAAGTACAATGCACAAACAACCTGACTTTTCCTAGCCTCTGAATCACTCAATCTCATTGCCCTTTTCTCATAGCTTTCCAACTGCCACCACCTGGCAATGTCTGTTCAACCAATAGTACCCAGCATACATTTCTCCCTTCTGTCTTTCTAACAGAATCCCAAATTTTATTTATAAGTCCACTCCTTCCACATTGCACATATATGCCTTGAATGAACCTGATGTTTTTTTAGCACCTAATGCAGACTTGAATGTTCTTAGGTAATCCATCCCCCTTTGCCCTGATTGGTTCAGAATGGGAATAAGAAATGAAAAAATGGCTAAGGGATTCCGGGAGAGTTCATGTTCATTCTTCTGATGGAATTTCTACTAGTGATGCTCTCCTTCCTTCTGAATGCAAGTGAAAAAGCAAGTAATACCATTTAATAGCATAAACTATACTGTAGATAATCCACGAGGAACCAGCAATAAGATGAAGTCTATGGACAACAGAGTGGAAATCACTGGAGTCCTGAATGACATCAGGAAATAACTGGATCAGCTAGCCCTAAAATCCATCTTACTTTTGCATCATTATGATTAACTTCCTTTTCATATGAACTAGCTTAATTTTGTTTTCTTTTATTTAATTCCAAATGCACAGTAGATGATACATAACAATCTTATCTCTGCTCCTTCCTATAGGGAAAGGGTGAGAGAGGGACAGAATCTAAAATACTATTCATAAGACTCTGACTTATTCCTGTCCTCTACCCCTTGGTTTTCTGTACTGTCTTTCTGTCATCTAGAATTATAGGGTGACAAAAATCTATTTTTCTTAGACTTAAGGATGCATAGTTGCCGAAAGTGGATGTGTATGGGGGAAGGATGGTCAAAATCTTTCCAGCTTTACATGTCCATAAACTACTTGCTAAAAGATTTTAGGGGACTTCACTTTCAGTATATCTTACTAATAACTCATGTTTACCTCTTCTCCCTCCCCAAACCCCACTGAAGTTGTCAGAGAAACTTAAAAATAAGAATAATGCCATAGCAGCATTAGAAAGCCTTGAAGAGTGCCGTAAGTAGTCTAGAACATGGAGCAAATTTTGGAAGCTAGAATTCAAATGGGATAAAATTAATGATGATAAAATTAATGATGAAATAGAACTGAGTAAGCTAAAGTTCCATATATGTGAGAAAGAAACATCTGAACTTATGAAGACCTAAAGATTAGCTTCATTATGTTGGAGGAGGTCATTGAAAAGACACACTTCCAAGTTGACCTGTGGGCTGAACCTGGTTAATCAGAAATTCCTTGCCCCCTTCCCTGTCCTTGGAATGTCCAAGGGTTCTACTTACCTTCCCCACCCCTAGAGGCTGCTCCAAGGACATAGCCTTGAGTTAGTAATGTGGTATTGAGAACACCTATACAGTATATGTGACTACACCTAGTTAAGCCCTCTATATAAACTTTTTTAAGATTTGGCACACAGGTGTGGGGATCCACTCATCTTGCTGCCACCCAACACAAGCCTCCTATATAAGTTCTTTTTGCTTATTAAAACTACCACTTACCAACCTGGAGTGACCTGCTTTTTTCTTTGGTCTCTCACTGCCCTCTGAGTACAGAAGCCAGTTTCAGATTATACTTGGGAAGCAAGGAGGTTGCAAACCAACAGTTGATAAGACAGCCAGGAGACTAAAGCAATGGGCCTTGGAAACGAGGCATCTGCAGTGGAAATCCTGAGTTGGCTAGCCACCTAAGTGTGGGAAGGGTTGGCCCATATGGTAACTGCCTTTGGACTACTGCATGAGTGTGGAGATGCCCTGAAAACACCAGCCAGTCTAATGCACAAAGCACACCACAGCAGATAAGGGAAGTGCATGGTTGCCACAGCGGGTTTCCTATCCTGTGGGCAGTTCAGCTAGCCACTTATGCCTGACTACAGCCTAAAGCTGCGGTCAGGAAGTTAGAAGAATAGCTGAGGTTAGAGAAGGATGTACAGATGTCCACAACTTTGCTAGCTTTGAGGCTGGCAGACAAGGTGGGAAAGCAGGAAATATGTGAGAGACCTGGATGGAGCTAGAGAGTATTACACCAAGTGAAATAAGTCAGTCAAAAAAAGACAAATACCATATGATTTCACTTGTATGTAGAATTTAACAAACAAAACAAACAAGAAAAGATGAGAGAGAGAGAGAGAGAGAGAGAGAGAGAGAGAGAGAGAGAGAGAGAAATACCAAGAAACATACTCTTATTTATAGAAAACACACTGATGGTTACCAGAGGGGAAGTGGTTGGGGATGGGTGAAATAGGTGATGGATATTAAGGAAGGCACTTTTATGAGCACTGGGTATTGTATGGAAGTGTTGAATCACTATATTGTACAGCTGAAACTAATATAACACTGTATGTTAACTAACTGGAATTTAAATAAAAAATGTAAAAGATCTCAGCAGTTGTGACAAAGCCTTATTGGGATGCAAATAAGTAAAATATTGGATAAAGTGATGAAAATGAAAAACGGGAGGATGTCGTGGTAATTAATGAGGAAATAGACAAAATGCCCCATGCTTTTTGACCCCTAACACAAAAGAAAATTTTAAATAGTCATTACCCCCAAAACTTTCATTCTTTCTCCATCCCTTGAAGTTGTAAATCTCATCATGTCTCTGAAATGAAACACTCCAGGAGATAACCAAAACATTGCTCACGGAGACTAAAGATAAAAAGGGTGGAAGCTTTTTAAAATGCAGACTGCTGTAGAAGTTGCCTTTCCCAAAATCTAGCCCATAGTCATTACAGGATCACAAATATCAATAAAAAGCTTTAGCCATGTGAGTAGGTACCTGAAACATGGCCAGAGTTTTGGAATAAAAGCTAAATGAATATAGAAAGTTACAGAAGGTTTGTGGAAAAGAAATATTGAGAGAAAAATTATATACAGTAAAGCTAAGATTGGAATGGATTTACGTAAGTTAAAAATTAAAAAAAAGAAGACTTTTAATATCAAACATACACTGGTGCAAAATTAGAATTTGGTTTTTCTCTTTTAGGACAGTTTTCTTAGATTATTGGCTTGTTATTTTTTTAAATAATTTTTTAACATTTATTTTTGAGAAAGAGAGACAGAGCATGAATAGGGGATGGGCAGAGAGGGAGACACAGAATCTGAAGCAGGCTCCAGGCTCCAAGCTGTCAGCACAGAGCCTGACACGAGGCTCGAACCCACAGACTATGAGATCATGACCTGAGCTGAAGTCAGATGCTCAATCAGCTGAGTCATCCAGGCGCCCCTGGTTTGCTCTTAATAAGAACTTGTATATAAAGTTTTTTCTTTACTTTTAATGTAATCTGCCTAGAAAAGAAAGATTCTGTGCTTTGTTTTTTTATCAGGTCTTTGATTACTTAAGAAACAGAGCCTTCTCTATTAAAAAAGTTAATATTTTTGCAACTATGTAGCCTTTCACATATGTTAAATTTTGCATTTTGTTAAAGTTTTGTATATGTTAAAAAGGGAAGCACTGTCAAATAAGAAGTGATGCTAATGAAATTTGTAAAAATCTGATATGTTCTGATATAGTGGTATCAGTCATATTTTTAAAATGTATGTCATGGAAATAACAAAATTGCTTTGTCAATTGCATTATAATGAACTCTCATCAAACCTTTAACCACGGCCATTTTTAAGTCTTATGTCATTAGCAGTTATTGTTTTACTCAGATACTTGGTCAAACAGTGTTCTTGCCAAAGTGCTTCATTTTGAAGGGATTCAGGCAAAAGACTTTGAAAAGTACAGTTTTCTGATAACGAAGATCAATTTGCCTTCATGTGGGAGGGACAATGATTAACCTTTTCAGTGCTTCCCCAAGGCTACCTACACAGCCTTATCATGTCATGTGCTGGTAGCCGAAGACCTGTTACTGTTCTCCCCCTAAAATGAGCCCATTACTTTGGTGATATATGTTAACACATGAAGATTTGCATCTGCTGTAGGACACCCTTCAGGCTTTGCTAGAGCATCTGTGAGGGAGAGGTTGAGCAGTGAACCTGAAGAAAATTCAAGGCCCAGGCACCACCAGGTTTTGGAAGTCTTCTGGTTGGGTAACACTTATGTTGTCCAAAAAGCTATGATTAATAAAGTGCATGATTATCCAACCCCTAAGAATGTAAAAGAGGTGCAAGCCTTTGTAGGAATTTGGGAGCTTTGGGAAGACTTTTACTCCCCATCTGGCACAATGCCTCCATCCTTTATACCACCTCAAAGAGAAAAGGCACATGTGAAACCAGGAATCAGAGCAGCAAACTGTCTTTGAGATGGCAAAAATACTAGTAAAGGAAATTAAAGCTCTGGGCATCTCCCAAGTAGGACTACCATTTCAGTTAGATATGTCTGTGACTATAGAAGGTATGGGTCAGGCACTGTGGCAGAGTCAACAGAAGAGGAGGTGACTGTGAGATTATAAGAGCCTGTCATGAGGAATGGAGTGTTAGCGAACAGCATCAAAAAGACATGGCCTTCAGTTGACCCATGAGCTGATCTCAGGTGATCACAGGCTCCTCACCCCTTCTCTTGTCCTTGGAATATGGGTTCCATTTGCCTTCCCCAATCTCAGAGGTTGCTCTAAACACATAATCTTGAGACAGTGATGTGGTGTTGACAACACCTGCACCATAAAAGTGACTGAACCTAATTAAGGCCTCTATATAAACTTTTAAGATTTAGCAGATGGGTGCACAGATCTACTCATTTTGCTGCTGCCCAACAGGAGCCTTGAATGTAAGCTCCCTTTTGTTTTTAATAAAACTGCCACCTTCTAACCTGGAGTAGACTTCCTCCTTCTTTGGTCTTTCTCTGACCTCCATGCTTGGGGATGAGTTTCAGTTTATACCTGGGAAGCTCCCAAGGAGGCTATAAAACCAACACATTGATAATCTGCTCTCAAAGCAACTGATTGTGCTATTTTTTTCAGTTAAAGCTTGAGTCTGCTGTTGCCACAGCAGGGATACAGAGGCCCTGCAATGCTTGTCTCCAACATAATCAGTATTGTATAATCAGAACCCTAAGTCAGTGTATAGGTAATAGGGAATTTTACTTATTCTGTGGTAATATACACAACTATTAATACTGATCAGTCTAGATTAGTGCTTCTCTACTTTCTCTGCTTATTTTAGTCGCTTAGATAGCTATAAATACTGACACTGAATAATGGTTACCTTTGGGAGGATATTAAGTGGGAGAGGCAAAAAAGGGTTTTCTGGAGTTCTAGAAATGGTGTATATAAAGGGTCAGACATACTTATATATTTACATATTTCCCATAACTGCTTTTCAATTATAAGAGTTGAGTAGTTATGATGAAGAGTGCCTGGATATTTGGCCCTTTCCAAAAATGTTTGCCAACCTTTGGTCTATATCTTTATCTCAGTCATGGTGTGTTATGCATGTATGTGTATATGATTTGTATAAAGATTTATTGAGCTACACTGACAATTTTTGCATTATACCTTGTATAAACTATACCCCAAAAAGTAGTAAATAAAAAGAAAAAATTCAAGTGCTTGGATACCACTTCGATAGTCTTATTTAATTGGTCTACGTGGCGCCTGGGTGGCTCAGTCGGTTAAGTGGCCGACTTTGGCTCAGGTCATGATCTCGCGGTCTGTGAGTTCGAGCCCCGCGTCGGAGTCTGTGCTGAAAGCTCAGAACCTGGAGCCTGTGTTCTGATTCTGTGTCTCCCTCTCTCTCTGCCCTTCTCCTGCTCACGCTCTGTCTCTATGTCTCAAAAATAAATAAACGTTAAAAAAAATTTTTTTTAATTGGTCTACGGTATGGTCTGCACATTTGGGTATTTTAAAGTTCCGAAGGCAATTCTAACAAGCAAACATGGTTGAAAACCATAGCTGGATCCTCATTTATATGAAAAAACAAGGATCACCAAATATTTGAGGAAAATCAACCACATGAATGCAAGATACCAAGTGCACAAAATTAAGAACAAACCCCTGAAGAAATAGTGAAGAAAAAAGAGAACTTAAAAATAGTTGTCATTATTATTCTCTAAAAATATAAGAGGATAGCACATTCACTAAACAAGAGCAGTCAGTTTTGGAAAAATAATTACTCAGAGAAGCCAGATATTTTGAACTAAAAATCATTATTGTCAAAATGCCAGTAAAATGATTAAATAGCAGACAGATAATATATGTATCACAAATGAGTGAATTGGAAAATTATTGGTGTCATTCTCTCCAGATGTGGTGCTAAAGAAAAGGATGGGGGGGGGCACCTGGGCAGCTCAGTCAGTTAAGCATCTGACTTCAGCCCATGATCTCATGGTTTATGGGTTTGAGCCCAGCATCAGGCTCTGTGCTGACAGCTCAGAGCTTGAAGTCTGCTTTGGAGTCCGTGTCTCTGTATCTGTCTCTCTCTCTCTGCCTCTCCCCCACTCATGCTCTCTCAAAAATAAACACATTTCAAAAAATAATAAAATATTTTAAAAAAAGATAGGAAGATTATGGCAGAAAAGTTAGGAGACTAGGAGGACAGATCTAAGAAAATCAAAAGTCTATCTAACAGGAGTTCCAGAAGAAGGGAACTGAGAGGATTGAGATAATGAAATAATAGCGAATTGAATAATGAAGTAAAATCTCCCTGAATTAGAGAAAAGATTTTAATCTTAAAATACGAAGTGTCCACCTAATTAGAGGAGGGAAATTGGAAAGGTTTGGTTTAATAAAACTGGAATGTGTTAAATTGGTAGTTCAAGAGAGATCTAGAGAAAATACAATAAGCAGGCTTCAATTTGTCCTTATTCCAGCTACGAAGCAATGTCCAGGTGAGACTTAACGATACAAATATCATTGCCAGTTGTTCTGATTTTCAGCTACTTCTTTATGTGAATTATATTGGAGTGAGAAGAGCTGTGTGTAAGTAAAATAGCCAACAATTAGGAAAAAAAATCACATGATCTAAATCTATCTTTCCCTTAGAGGAAAACCAGGGCAAGAGGTTTGGAGGGAATTGTGTGGTAGAGACAGGATTAGATCATATGAGTATATTCTTAGGCTAAGTAAAAAGGATTTACTGAGCCTGTGTGGACCCATAGAGAAAATAGTTCATGTTTCTGCACAATTATGGCTTGCTGAGCAAATCTTACTGAAACTTGGAACCTGGGATTAAAAAAGGCAAGTATTGGAAGATAATTTACAATTGCATAGTGAGAGAATTCCAGAGAGATTTATCATCAGATGTGTTACATTTTATTCCTAGATTGTAAAACGAGACAATGGTCTTATCTTTCCCCTAGAGAGATATATTTACATTCTAAAAGGTTAGAGTAAGAATACCAGATCCTTTCCAAGGAGCAAAGGGTTTTCTCCCTCCTTCCAAAAGGGACAGACCTCTCTCTCTTTTATGTAAATGCCTAGATTCACCACTTCTGCCTTCCTTGCCCTCAATATAAATTGTTTGTGTAGAGTGACATCCACATCTCATCCTGTCATCTCAAGTATAAGAAATCAGGTCACAGGAGAATTATAGTTATTATGTGCTTGAAAAGTAAATAATGATTAACCTACTCTGCTCCAAAAATCTCATATGTACATTCAGAATAATATTAATAAGTAGGGTTATTAAAAACTTAACAGCCTAGGGGCGCCTGGGTGGCTTAGTTGGCTGGACCTCTGACTTCAGCTCAGGTCATGATCTCACGGGTCATGATATGGAGCCCCGGGTCAGGCTCTGTGCTGACAGCTCAGAACCTGGAGCCTGCTTCCAATTCTGTGTCTCTGTCGCTCTCTGCCCCTCCCCCATTCATTCATATCCTCTTTCTCTCTCTCAAAAATAAACAAACATTAAAAAAATTAACAGCCTACAAACTCTGGACCTTTTTAACCTCTCATTACCATGGTTGTTGTGAGTATAACCCTAAGGGCTTGAATATAGCTGAAGGCTATAAGTAGATCGGATGTTTGTACATCCATTTTTTTACTGTTGAAATCTCTTTTATTTTTTATTTAAAAATTTTAATTCCAGTGAACTTAACATACGGTGTTAGTTTCAGGTGTACAACACAGTGATTCAACAATTCTATATATTAATAAGTGCTCATCAAGATAAGTGTACTCTAATCCCCTTCACCTATTACCCATCCCCCCACTCTTATCTCCTCTGGTAACCATTACTTTCTTCTCTATAGTTAAGGGTATTTTTTCTTGGTTTGTCTCTTTTTCCTTTTGTTCATTTGTTTTGTTTCTTAAATTCCATATACGAGTAAAATTATATAGCATTTGATTTTTTCTGACTGGCTTATTTAACTTGGTATTATACTCTCTAGATACACCGTGTTGTTGTAAAGGGCAAGATTCCATTCTTTTTATGGCTAAATAATAATCCAGTGTGTGTATGAGTGTGTGTGTGTGTGTGTGTGTGTGTGTATATACATACATACATATACATATATATATATATATACATACATATATATATATATATACAGTCTTTATCCATTCGTTTATTGATGAACACTTGGGCTGCTACCATATCTTGGCTATTGTAAATAATGCTGCAATAAACATGTTGTGCATGTATCCCTTTGAATTAGTGTTTTTGTATTTTTGGAGTAAATATCTAGTAGTGGGATTACTGAATTGTAAGGATGAAGTTTTGGGGTGATGGTGGAGTGGTCTGGAGCCAAGAAAGAATTCTTGAAGATGTCTTTGGTGCAAAAAAGGTGATTTTATTAAACCATGGGAACAGGACCCATGGGCAGGAAGAGCTGCACTGGGGTTGTGATGGGTAACTCATTGTATACCCTCAGGTTGGGAGGGGATTAGGGATAGAGTAAGTCTCTAAGGTGTTTTGGAAGCAATATTTCCAGGACCGTAAGGGGCTAGCTGTTGCTAGGGAAACAACATTTATTATTGCTTAATAAAACCTCAGTCATGAGACACTTCAGAAGTATATGGGGGGGCATAAGTTTGGAGTATGATTGCCAGCATATATCTTGGGGCAGTTGATATAAAGGAAGTAGACTTATAGGATCCTCAATGTTGGGATAATGTTAACTTCGGGAGAATGTTAGGATTCTCTTTTGCCCCTAGCAAAGTGTCATCATAAAGGCAGCTGAGCTCCTTAGAGGGAGGTCACTCTGCCGGTTTCAAGAACTTGTCAATAGGCTGTAGGGAGTAAGGAAATTTAATTTTTCATTTGCCTTAGTTTCCCACATTACCATAGCAAGCACTTAAACCTCTTTTCTTTGTTCTTGAGCAAACAGGCGAGTCCGAGAACACCACACATATCCCATCTGGGGGGGAGGGCACTAGCCTGTATTTTGCCCTCAGCCTACCCTACCTTCCCTCATCAGTAGGGTTGTTGTATTTTTAAATTCTGGAGGAAACTCTATACTGTTTTCCACAGTGGCTGCACCAGTTTGCATTCACACCAACAGTGCAAGAGGATTCCTTTTTCTATATCCTCACCAACACATGTTGTTTCTTGAGTTTTTGAGTTAGCCATTCTGACAGGTATGATATCTCATTGTAGTTTTGATTTACACTTCCATGATTATGAGTAATGTTGAGCATCTTTTCATGTGTCTGTTGGTCAGCTGTATTTTTAAAAATTTGTAGTATGTGCACTAGTAATTTCAGAAAAAGCCTATGTATCTACTTTCTAATTAGCCTGCTCCTAGGCCTTCTCTCGACTTGAAGCCAGGTATTTACTTTTTGTTGTTGTTGTAGTAACAACTTTTAACATGATAGCTATTCTTTTAACAAATTTTAAGTGTACAATAGAGTATTATTTACTATAGGCACAATGCTGTACAGCAGATCTCTAGAACTTATTCATCTTGAATGACTGAAACTTTATACATTGAATAGAAACTCCATTTCTCCCTCCCCCCAGTTCCTGGCAGCTACTATTCTAACTCTGCTATTTTAGATACCTTGTATGTATTAACTAGGGTGCTTCAGAGAAACAGAACCAATAGGAGATATATAAAGTAATAGGTAATGTAGATGATTGATAGAGAGGTAGATTTATTATAGAAATTATTACACACAATTATGTAGGTTGAAAAGTATCACAATTTGCCATCTGCAAACTGTGGAGCCAGAAATTCATTGGTATAAATCAGTCCAATTCCAAAGGTCTGAGAATCAGGGGGCTGCTAATATAAGTCTAGAGTTTGAAGACCCAAGAACCCAGAGCTCTGATGTCCAAGAGTAGGAAAAGATGAATTCCCCAGCTCAAGAAGAGAGTGAATTCTTCTTTCCTTTGCCATTTTGTTCTATTCAGGCCCTTAAAGGATTGAATGATGCCCACCCATACTGGGGAAGGTAGATCTCTTTACTCAGTTTATTAAATCAAAATCAAATCTATTCCAAAAACATCCTCACAAATACACCCAGAAATGTATTATCAGCTGTCTGGGCATCCCTTACCCCAAATTGATGCATAAAATTGATCATCACATCATATATAAGTGGAATCATGTATTTGTCTTTTTGTGACTGACCTACTTCACTGAGCATATTTCCCAGGTTCATCCATGTTGTTGCACAATGCAGAATGTATATACACATTGTCTTTATCCATTCATCCATGAATGAACATTTAAGTTGCTCTATATCTTAGCTACTGTAAATAATGCTTCAATGAACATGGGAGGGCAAATATCTCCTCAAGATCTTGCTTTCAATTTTCTTAGATAAATACCCAGAAACAGGATTATTGGATCATATGGTAGCTCTATTTTTAATTTTTTGAGGACTCTCCATACTGTTTTCCATAGTGACTAAACATTTTGCATTCCTACTATCAGTATGCAACGGTTTCAATTTCTCCACATATTTTCCAACATGTGTTATTATTTTTTTATAATGGCCATCCTAACAGATGTGAGTTAATATATCTTTGTTGTTTTGATTTGCATTTCCCTCATGATTACTTATGTCAAGAATATTTTTATACATCTGTTGGTCATTTGTATATCTTCTTTGGAAAAACGTCTATTCAAATCCTTTGCCAATTTTTAAATCAGATTGTTATTTTGTTTTTGTCCTTCCTATTGAGCTGTAGGAGTTTCTTATATGTTTCAGATACTAACGGCTTAACAGCTCTATGATTTGCAACTATTTTCTCCCATTCCATAGGTTGCCTTTTCACTGTTAATTGTTTGCTGTGCAGAAGCTTTTTAGTTTGTTGTAGTCCCACTTGTTTAGCTTTGCTTTTATTGACTATTTTTTGGTGTCAAATCCAAGAAATCATTGTCAATTTCATGAAACGATTTCCTTCACTTTTCCATCTGCTTCTTAATTTCCAAAATAATGCCTCTCTTTTCCATGTCAATACTCCTTTATCATTAAACAACAAAGTGGTATTGGGTGGTTCAGTCGGTTAAGCTTCCAATTCTTGATTTTGGCTCAGGTCATGATATCACGGTTCATGAGTTTGAGCCTCTCATTAGGCTCTAGGTTGATAGTGTAGATAGTGTAGAGCCTTCTTGGGATTCTCTCTCTCTCTCTCTCTCTCTCTGCCCCTCCCATACTTGCATGTGCGCTCTCTCTCTCAAAATTAACTAAAATGAAAAAAAGAAGAAAGTGGTAGTATATATGTATGTTCAATCTGCCCTACTCTGCTAAAGCCTTAATGTTTGTTTTGAATTTCACATATATCTGAATTCACAAAGAAATTAAACTATTATACTTCAGTTGCATGATGTTAGTGATAATAGCAAAAAGAGTGATTATTTCTGAACACTACTATTTGCCAGGTACTATCTTGAGAACTTTGCATTCATTATCTTATTTAAGTCCCAAAACAACCCAAAGAGATTAGTATAATTATTACCCCTATTTTATAAGGAAACTGAAGCTTCGAGGTTAGACATTGATCCAGTATCATAAATCTTTTAACTGTATAAATTTCCACAATGAACAGAGTATCGACATCTAGGTACTTCCATTTCAAATATCAGTCTTTAACCACAATAAATCAATGCTTTTATGATAGCTTAAAGGGGTATATATATATATGTGTGTGTGTGTGTGTGTGTGTGTGTGTGTGTATAATCACCAATAATATTAGTAGAGATTGGTTTTTCTGATAACCTAATAAGGCATATTTCTCAGCAGAGGTGATTTAAGGCAAAAATCAGAAGACTATAAATTATATCTCGTTTAAAAGTAGTTTCCCCGTTATATAGCTTGACATTTTCAATATAGTCTAAAGAAGGAAATAAACATCCCTCTTAACTAGAGTCCTCACAGTTTCTGGAAAGGACTAAAAAATTACTCATTGTAAAGCAAATGACTTAATTTTTCCAGGGTATTATACTTTAACTAGAACTACAAAATATCAAACTAAATAATGGTGGTAGATAGATAACAAAATCACCAAAATACTACAATCCTCCCTGTATCCAAGTTTTTGCAATGTGACTTTGTAGCTTCTCCATCCAAGAGGTAGAGTCTATTTTCTGATACTTTAACTCTTTTGTTTTAAAGTTTTTAATTTAATATATTTTTTTCATGTTTGTTTATTTTTGAGAGAGAGAGAGAGACAATACACAAGTAGGGAAGGGGCAGAGAGAGAGGAAGACACAGAATCCTAAGCAGGCTTCAGGCTCTGAGCTGTCAGCAAAGAGCCCCACATGGGGCTGGAACCCATGAACCATGAGATCACTACCTGAGCAGAAGTCAGATACTTAACCAACTGAGCCACCTAGGTGCCCCTAAAGTTATTTTTTTTATTTTAATTCCAGTATAGTGAATATACAGTGTTACACACAGTGTTCATCATGATAATTATATTCTTTAATCCCCATCACCTGTTTCACTGATCCCATTTGTATGTCTTTGAAGAAATGTCTGTTCATGTCTTCTGCTCATTTTTTTTAATTGGATTTTTTTTGGTGTTGACTTATATAACTTCTTTATATATTTTGGATACACATTCTTTATTGGATATGGCATTTACACATATATTCTCCCATTCCATAGGTTGCTTTTTTAATGTGGTTGGTGGTTTCCTTTGCTGTGCAGCAGCTTTTTATTTTGATGTAATACCAATAGTTTATTTTTCTTTTGTTTCCCTGACCTCAGGAGACATATCTAGAAGGATGTTGCTATGTCAAAGAAATTACTGACTGTGCAAGATCTAGGATTTTTATGGCTTCAGGTCTCACCTCTAGGTGCTTAATATATTTTGAGTTTATTTTTGTTTATGGTTTAAGAAAGTAGCCCAATTTCCTTCTTTTCTATGTTGTTGTCCAGTTTTCTCTACACAATTTGTTGAAGGGACTCTTTTCTGCATTAGCTATTCTTGCCTCCTTCACTGAAGATTAATTGACTATACAATTGTGGGTTTATTTCTGGGCTCTCTATTCTATTGATCTATGTCCATTTTTGTGCCAATACCATACTGTTTTTTTAATAGTCAGAGATATATTTTTATTTTTTATTTTTTATTATGATTTTTTATTAAAGTAAAGTTAGTTAACATAGAGTACTTTCATGGCTTCAGGAGTACAGCCCAGTGATTATTCCCTTACAAATGATACCCAGTACTCATCCCAAGAAGTGCCCTTCTTAATGCCCATCACCCATTTAACCCATCTCCCCACCCACTTCCCCTCCAGCAACCCTCAGTTTGTTCTCTGTATTTAGAGTCTCTTATGGTGTGCCTCCATCTCTGTTTTTATCTTATTTTTCCTTCCCTTCCCCTATGTTCATCTGTTGTTTCTCAAATTCCACATATGAGTGAAATCATAGGATATCTTTCTTTCTCTGACTTATTTCGCTTAGGATGATATACTCTATTGTTGCAAATGGCAAAATTTCACTCCTTTTCAATGCTGAGTAGTATTCCATTGTGTATATACACAACATCTTCTTTATCCATTCACCAGTCGATGGACATTTAGGCTCTTTCCACAATTTGGCTATTGTTGATAAGGCTGCTATAAACTTTGGGGTGCCTGCCCCTCTGAATCAGCATTTTTGTATCTTTTGGATAAATACCTAGCACTTTAACTGCTGGGTCATAGATTAGTTCTATTTTTAATATTTTGAAAAACCTTCATACTGTTTTCTAGAGTGGGCTGTACCAGTTTGCATTCCCACCAATAGTGTGAAAGGGTTCCCCTTTCTCTGCATCCTCACCAACATCTTTTGTTTTCCTGTGTTAATTTTAGCCATTCTGACAGGTGTGAGGCGGTATCTCATTATGGTTTTGATTTGTATTTCCCTGATGATGAGTGATGTTGAGCATCTTTTCATGTGTCTGATAGCCACGTGGATGTCTTCTTTGGAAAAGTGTCTGTTTATGTCTTCTGCCCATTTCTTCACTGGATTATTTGTTTTTGGATGTTGAGTTTGTTAAGTTCTTTATGGATTTTGGATACTAACCCTTTATCTGATATGTTATTTGCAAATACCTTCTCCCATTCTGTCAGTTGCCTTTTAGTTTTGTTGATTGTTTCCTTTGCTGTGCAGAAGATTTTTATCTTGATGAAGTCTCAATAGTTCATTTTTGCTTTTATTTCCCTTGCCTGTAGAAATATGTCTAGTAAGAAGTTTCTGTGTCTGAGGTCTAAGAGGTCGTTGGCTGTTTTGTCCTGTAGGATTTTGATAGTTTCCTGTTTCACATTTAGGTCTTTCATCCATTTTAATTTTATTTTTGTGTATGGTATAAGAAAGTGGTCCAGTTTCATTCTTCTGCAATGTCACTATCTAGTTTTCCCAGGACCATTTGCTGAAGAGACTCTTTTCCATTCGGTACTCTCTCATGCTTTTTCACAGATTAATTGGCCATGTATTTGTGAGTCAATTTCTGGGTTTTGTATTCTATTCCATTGATGTATGTATCTGTTTTTGTGTCAGTATCATATGATCTTAATGATTACATCTTTGAAATATAGCTTGACATCTGGAATTGTGATGCCTCCAGTTTTGGTTTTCTTTTTCAACATTACTTTGGCTATTCAGGGTCTTTTCTGAGTCCATACAGATTTTATTATCGTTTGTACCCGCTCTGTGAAGAATGCTGGTGTTATTTTGATAGGGATTGCATTGGATGTGTAGATTGCTTTGGGTAGTATCGACATTTTAACAAGATCTGTTCTTCCACTCCATGAGCATGGAATGTTTTTTCTATTTCTTTGTCTTCTTCAATTTCTTTCATAAGCTTTCTACAGTTTTTAGCATACAGATCTTTTGCCTCTTTGGTTAGGTTTATTATGGATTTTGTTGCAATTGTAAATGGGATAGATACCTTGATATCTCTTTCTGCTGCTTCATTATTGGTTATAGAAATGCAACTGATTTCTGTACATTGATTTCATACCCTGTAACTTTCCTGAATTCATGTATGAGCTCTAGCATTTTTGTGTGTGTGTGTGTGTTGTAGCTTTTCAAGTTTTCCATGTAGAGTATCATGTCATCTGTGAAGAGTGAAAGTTTGACTTCCTCCTTGCTGATTTGGATGCCTTTTATATCTTTTTGTTGTCTGCTGAGGCTAGGACTTACAGCACTATACTGAACAACAGTGGTGAGTGTGGACATCTCTGTTGTGTTCCTGATCTTAGGAGGAAAGCTCTCAGTTTTTCCCCATTGAGGATGATATTAGCTGTGGACCTGACCATTCTGTTTTGATTACTACAGCTTTATAATATAACTTGAAGTCTGGAATTGGGATATTTCCATTTTTTTCTCTTTTTTAAAGATTTCTTTGGCTATAAAGGGTCTTTTGTGGTTCCATACAAATTTTAGTATTGTTTGTTCTAGTTCCGTGAAAAATGCTACTGGTATTTTTGATAAGGATTGCATGAAATGTGTAGATTGCTTTGGGTAGTATAGACAATACGATCGAATATTTTTGGTAGTATTTTTAAAAAATATTTTTAACAATATTTGTCCTTCCAATCCAATGACATGAAATATCTTTCCATTTCTTGTGTCATCTTCAATTTCTTTCATCAGTGTTTTATAGTTTTTAGAGGTCTTTCACCTTTTTGGTTAGGTTTATTCCTAGGTATTTTATTATTTTTCATGCAATTGTAAATGAAATTATTTTCTTACTTTATCTTTCTCTTGTTTCATTATTAGTGTAGAGAAGTATATAAATTTTGTATCCTGAAACTTTGTTGAATTCATTTATCCATTCTAGTAGTTTTTTTTTTTAAGCATAGTCTTTAGGGTTTTCTATATGTAGTATCACGTCATTTGAAAGTAGTGAATAAGTGCCATTATTTCTTTTTGATGTCTAACTGCTGTGGTTAGGACTTCTAATACTATGTTGAATAAAAGTGGTGATAGTGGACATTCTTGTCTTGTTCCTTACCTTAGGGGAAAGGCTCTCAGTTTTTCCACATTGAGTATGATGTTCACTGTGGGATTTTCATAAGGCCTTTATTATAGTGGTGTGTGTTACCTCTAAACATACTTTGTTTAGGGCTTTTAACATCAATGGATATTGTATTTTGTCAAATTGTTTTCTGCCTCTATTGTCTATTTAAGACTTTTCTTCCTTCTTGAGGTAGTCCTGTATTGCTATAAACTTCCCTCTTAGAATTGCTTTTGCTAAATCCCCAAAATGTTGGACCACTGTGTTTTCACATGGTTTGGACCATTGTTAAAAAAAAAATGTTTTTATCCATTTTCTTTTTTTTTTAATTTTTTCATATTATTTATTTTTTAAAGCAAGAGATACAGAACACAAAAGGGGGCGGGGTAGAGAGAGAGGGAGACACAGAATCTGAAGCAGGCTCCAGGCTCTGAGCTGTCAGCACAGAGTCCGACGCGGGGCTGGAACCTACAGACCTACTTCAGCTCATGACCTGAGCCGAAACCAGACGCTTAACTGACTAAGCCACCCAGGTGCCCCTTTTATCCATTTTCTTATTGATATGATGTATTATGTTGATTGGTTTGATAAAACAGCAGGAATCATATTGTTTTCAAGTGTACATGGAACATTCTTGAGAATAAATCACATATTAGGCTACAAAACAAGTCTTACAAATTCAAAAAAATTGAAGTCATAACATGCATCTTTTGTGACTGCAACGCTATGAAACTAGAAATCAACCAGAAGAAAAAAATCTGGAAAGAGCACAAACACATGGAGGTTAAATAACATGCTACTAAACCATTAATGTGTCAACAAAGAAATAAAAAATGTGGAGGGAAATGAAAATGAACAATTTTTGGCTTATAGTGTTTCATAACATTCTTTTATAATTGTTTGTATTTTTGTGGTTCTGTTATTTTTCCTTTCTCATTTGTGCTTTTATTTATTTGGGCTTTCCCTTTGCTTTTTGATAAGTCTTGCTAGAGGTTTGTCACTTTTTAATTTTTTTTTCAAAGAACCTGCTCCTGGTTTCATTTATCTGTTCTATTTTCTTCTTAATTTCTATCTCATTTATTTCTACTTTAATATTTATTATTTACTTCTGCTGGATTTGGGCTTCGTTTGTTGTTCTTTTTCTAGTACCTATAGATGGGAGGTTAGGTTGGATAAATTCCTAGAAACATATAAACTACCAAAACTGAAACAGGAAGAAATAAGATACTTTAACAGACTGATAACCAGCAGAGAAATTGAATCAGTAATTAGAACTCTCAAAAAACAAAAGTCCAGGATCAGATGTCTTCACAGTTGAATTCTACCAAACATTAAAGAAGAGTTAGTACCTATTTTTCTGAAACTATTCCAAAAAAAAAGAAAAGGTAGGAAAGCTTCCAAATTGATTCCATGAAGCCAACATTACCCTGATATCAAACCAGATAAAGACTCCACTAGAAAAGAGGACTAGAGGCCAATATCCCTGATGAACATGGATGTAAAAATTCTCAAAAAATATCTCAACAAATTGCTAAAAAACCAAATCCAACAATATATTTTAAAAAATCATTCACCATGATCAAGCAGGATTTATTCCTGAGTTGCAAGTGTGGTTCAATATTTGCAAACCAATCAATGTGATACTCCACATTAATAAAATAAAGGATAAGGACCATATGATTATTTTAATAGATGCAGAAAAAGCATTTGACAAAGTACAACATTCATTTATGGTAAAAAAAAAAAAAACTCAGTAAAGTAGATTTAGAGGGAACATACCACAATATAATAAAGGTCATCTATGAAAAACCCACATCTAATATCATCCTCAATGGGGAAAAGCTGAGAGCTTTCCTCTATGGTCAGGAACAAGACAGGGATGTCCTATTTCACCACTGTCATTTAACATAGTACTGGAAATCCTAGCCTCAGTAATCAGACAACAAAAAGAAATAAAAGGCATCCAAATGGGCAAGGAAGAAGTCAAACTTCCACTATTCACAGGTGACATGAGACTCTATGTAAAACCTGAAAAGACTCCACCAAAAGATTGCTAAGACAGATAAACAAATTCAGTAAAGTGGCAGGATACAAAAATCTACCAAAGCACAGAGTATGGTGTATGCCTGTTATGTATTGAGTGTCGGTGCCATGTTGGTTTCTTCAGGTGACTGTTTATGATGGGGGGGCGGGGGTGGCATTGAAGGGAGATGTCACCTTACAGCTCCTTTATTCCTGAAAAATTCCCTCAGTGATCACTGCCACTGCAAGACGTACTCCAAAATTACTCTTCCTTCTGTATGTCCCAGGCATTTTTCAAATTGCTCATTCTATGCTGTAGATGCATGTCATGTTGTCTCTCTAAGTTCAGGGACTCTGCTTTTATCATCCTCTAGGCTTTCCTGGAAAGAGCCTAATTTTTAAAATTCTAGGGTTTAAGTCACACTGGTTGTAAGAACTCATGAAATTTGGCCCTGTTTGTAAGAACTCACAAAACTTGGCCCTCCTTGTTTTCAAAGCCAAATGTCATGGGGATTCCTCTTCCCCATGTGCAGCTCCCCTGTGTAAAAGTCTGTTTCTCTCCCCACCCCACACCTGCAGCTTCCTTCCTCCCTCTGTGGACCACTGCGGTCTGTTTCATTCTCCACTGCATCTCTACCCTTCCTATTCTTTTTGATGTGGCCTCTTCTCTACCTTTAGTTGTAAAGTTTTTTCTGCCAGTTTTTGGTTGTTTCCTGGGTTATTTATGCTGATGTAAGTGTTATCTAGTTGTATCCATGAGACAAAGTGAGCGTAGGGTCCTCTTACTCTGCCCTCTTCCCAACCTTCTTTGTGCGCAGCCATAGTATATCATGCTTTCTACCAGTTGCTTTGCTACACAGGAGGAAATCTCAGAGATGGAAAATGGGAGATATCATTCTCCTCATGGCTTTTGTGGATTGTGTTGGACAGATAACAACTGTGGTACCTGACTGCCTTCATTACTTAACATGTTCCTAACTGCAACTAAGGAGAATCATGCTTACCCATAGGCTCAGAATGGATAGACTGACCACACAAAGGGCATAGGGCAGCTGAAATGGGGAAAAGCATTGAAGACAAAAGACCAAACTGCACTAGGCTAGGCTCTGTTATGCTGTGGTAGTTAACTACCTCAATCACAGAGCCCCAGCAAAAGTTTGTTTCTTTCTCAAAATATGTGTCTATTTCAGGTTAACATAAGGACTTTTCATTGTAACCACTCAGGGACCTACACTGATGGAGACTTCATCATAATACATACTTCATGATCACATAACGGTAAAACAAGGTATAAAATTATGGTTCTTAAAACTTGTCTTTGGGTGAAAGATAGAACTTTGGTTCACATTTCTTGCACAAAGAAAAATCACATGGCCTCATCTAACTTCAAGGGGTGGGGAAGAGCAATTCTATCTACCATGGGAATATATGGTAGATAGTACTAAAACTATTCCAATATTTCTTTTGTGTCACTCAATACTTTGTCTACTCTCCTTTCTCCATGCAGAACACATTTACTCTTCCCCAAGACAGTAATTGAAAAGTCCCATTCGGGGGTGCCTGGTTGGCTCAGTTAAGCATCCAACTTCAGCTCAGGTCATGATCTCATGGTTCGTGCGTTCAAGTCCCAGGTAGGGCTCCGTGCTGACAGCTTAGAGGCCGGAGCCTGCTTCAGATTCTATGTCTTCCTCTCTCTCTCTGCCCCTCCCCTGTTTGCACTGTCTCTCTCTCTCTCAAAAATAAATAAACATTAAAAAATATTAAAAAAGAAAAGTCCTATTCCATCACTCTCTCACTCTCAAAATCTAGGCATTCTGAATAGTCATTTGTTCTGTAGGTATCCCCTCTTAGTCCAGAGAACTATGAACCAAAAATAAAAGTTGTCTGCCCCCTCAAACTCAAAATTCAGTGGAAAATAGGAAAAGATAATCACAATAAACAATTCCTTCTGAAGAGAAGAATAGGAAACACAACACAATCACTGCTTAATAGCAGCTTTTAAATCCCACTAGATAGGTCCAGAAAGAATCTTCTGTGTAAGAAATGAAAATATTCTTCGATTAAGCCCTGATTCTGCTTCATGGGAAGGGATCCCTAGCAATTTTTCTCTATGAACCTGTTTCTACTTTCAGAGGGTTGCTTTCTTTTATGTCACCCTCCTTGACCACATCTGAAATGAACACTGGAAAATATATATTCATTGGGGGCTGAAAAACTCATAACCTCCATCCTGTTTATAGATTTGGAGCCCAAGGGTAATCTTTAGTTTTAAACAGTCACAGTAATTTATTCCAGGCTTCTCATATATTTAGTTTGATGCAGCTCCAAATGCAACAACCATACCCACAATTCATTACTACACACACTTTTTTTGTTTGCTATAATTATTTGCTTTCTCATGACCCTGTCTCTCACAACTTAAATTATAAGTACCTTGAGCCCTTCGGGCTTTTATGGGAAAGCTAGACCCTAAGTTTATTTTCCCTCAAATATTTGTCCAATAGGAAATATTTAATTGTAGCAACAGCCCTAATTTTTTTCTGAATATTTATTATAAATGGTGTCTCTGTTCTATAGGAGACAAAATACAAAATCATAAGAGAAGAACAATATGCAAAATAAATACAAACATCTGGGTAAAATATAATGGTATGCTAGCTTAAATATATATATTTATCTGTTGTCAGTGTCTACATAGTTTTTCTCTGGCTTATGTACCTCTAATGCTTCCAGGCACAGTAAAAGAGCCCCAGGGCTTGGCTAGGCTGAGGGCCCTTAGAGGCTTCCTGTAGGAAATTGCAACTTTGCCTCTTACTGGCCAGAGGCGGCGTTTCTTTTCTTTTTTGTTGTTGTTTAACTTACTTTTTAAGTAAATTTTGTTAAGTTTGTTTGTTTGTTTATTTAGAGAGAAAGCATGAGGGGGGGAGGTAGAGAGAGAGAGAGGGAGAGAGAGAAACCCAAGTAGGCTCTACACCATCAGTATAGAGCCCAATGCGGGACTCAAACTCACAAACCCTAAGATCATGACCTGAACCAAAACCCAAGAGTCAGACACTTCCTAACATATTTTTAAAAATTCAAGTTAGTTAACATATAGTGTAGTATTGGTTTCAGGAGTAAAACCCAGTGATTCATTACTTACATATAACACCCAATACTCATCACAGCAAGTGCCCTCCTTAATGGCCATCACCCATTTAGCCCATCCCCCCCCCTCACCTCCCCTCTAGTAACCCCCAGTTCTCTGTCTTTAAGAGTCTCTTATGGTTTGTCTCCCTCTCTGTTTTTATCTTATTTTTCCTTCCCCTCCCCTCTGTTCATCTGTTGTGTTTCTTAAATTCCATATATGTGTGAAATCATATGATATTTGTCTTTCTCAGATTGACTTTTTGCAAATGACAAGATTTCATTCTTTCTGATCACTGAGTAGTATACCATTGTGTATGTGTATATACATATACACACATTCACATACATACACCACATCTTCTTTATCCATTCATTAGTTGATGGATATTTGGGCTCTTTCCATAATTTCATCTTTCCTTTGAGAGAACAGTCCATTCAGACATTTTTACAATGGTCAAATGGCCATGCCCTTAATTTAATCCTGCTGTAAGGCTGTTTTAAGAAGCTTTTTTCACCAAAAAACTTTCTTTGTTTTACCTTTTACTCATTGAGGCTAGAAGCAATTGCCTCTTCCTATCATACAAATCCTTATACTTCTGGACTCTATATTCTGTTTCATCACACTGCGTGAAAACAGCCAATTCTTTTCTGACCTTAGTAATTTATTGCAATAACTTGTCAAATGTGGTCAACAATGACTAAGTGTCAACATTCTCTATTCCAATCTCTTAGAGCTAAACATTCATTAGGTAAATTATCTGCCTTATAAATTAATGCAGGCAGTTTTAGCAAATATTTCATCCCTACAAAACATGGATCATCATCCTTCTAGCACCTGATAACAGTTTATTTTGTATCCACTATCTGCTACCTCAGCCAATGCTGCTGATTATTTGTTTGTTATGGTAATACTATCCTGTTTTAGTCTGAATAGGCTAGATTATGCAGTAAAAATAAACAATCCCAAAATGTCAGTGGCTTGAAACAATAAAAGATTTCTTTCTTTCTCATACTGCTTGTTCAATGTTGGGCAGCCAGACCAGGCTTACAGAGGCTTTAGATCAATGTGGGTTTCCACAATTACTATTGTAGAGAGAAGAGAATATGTCAAACTGTATACTGCTCTTAAAGCTTCTCATGCAAGTGATATGTCATTTCTTCTCAAATCTTAGCCAATATATGTCACATGGCCATAGGTAACTTGATGGGGTCTGGGAAATACGATTTGCCACATGCCCAGGAGAACCAGAAACATTTGGATGATGGCACTAATGATTTATCACAAGAAAGCTAGACACACCCTAGATCATTTTTCAAATTCCACTGATAAAAGGGAAACACTAATTTTCTACAGAGAAAGAAGGTTACTTACCAAAAAAATGTGAATCCAAGTCATATCAGACTTCTCATTCACAATGCAAGATGTTAGAAACCATGGGGTAAGATCTCTAAAATGTCAAGAGGATTTTTTAAAGTAGAATTCCCAGGGAGCCTAGGTGGTTCAGTGGGTGGAGTGTCTGAATTTGGCTCAGGTCATGATCTTGCAGTTCATGAGTTCAAGCCCCATGTCAGGCTCAGTGCTGACAGCTCAGACCCTGAAGCCTGCTTTGGATTCTGCATCTCCCTCTTTCTGTCCCTCCCTGCTTGTGTACTCTCTCTCCCTCTCTCTCAAAAATAAAGAAAAAAACGTTAAATTAAAAAAACAAAAATTTAAAAATTAAACTAGAATTCCCTAGCTAGGAAAATTATCAATCAAGTATGATGGAAAAATAAAGGCCTTTTCATACAGAGACCCAAGAAACTGATAAGCCAGGCAGTATCACTGAAATAATTATTCTCAAACACACTCTGGCAAAAGAAAACCGAATTCAGGCAAAAGGAAGGCAAAATATAGGAAATAGTGGTAAGCAAAAAATAAAACTTGCAGTTCACAATAGATATTTTTTAATGTTTATTTTTATTTTTGAGAGAAAGATGGGGGAGGGGCAGAAAGAGAGAGAGACACAGGATCTGAAGCAGGCTCCAGGCTCTGAGCTGTCAGCACAGAGCCTGACTTGGGGCTTGAACCCACAAACCATGAGCTCATGACTGAGTCACCCAGTTGTCCCTGCAGTTCACAATAGCTATTAATAATAAGGCTATAAAATAAATAATATTATGTAATAGTTTTTTA
The DNA here is from genome assembly GCA_030068075.1 of Paguma larvata. Classification (NCBI taxonomy): domain Eukaryota; kingdom Metazoa; phylum Chordata; class Mammalia; order Carnivora; family Viverridae; genus Paguma; species Paguma larvata. Next base: position 119,552,707 of record CM057830.1, on the reverse strand, counting down.
ATGTTTATTTATTTATTTTGAGAGAGAAAGAGAGAGTATGTGTGAGCAGAGGAAGGGCAGAAAGAAAGGGAAACAGAGAATCCCAAGCAGGCTCTGCATTGTCAGCACAGATTTAATGACCCATGAGATCATGACCTGAGCCAAAATCAAGAGTAGGATGGTTAAGTGACTGAGCCACCCAGGTTCCCCTTTAATGTAGTGGTTTACAAAATAGAAGGTACATACTATTAAAACAGGATTTGAAATAAAAATTCAGTTGATATCAATAAAGCCTGGATAATGTGGGAGTGGCAGAAAATAAACAAAAGCTTCCACAAATCCTATTTGGGAGAGAAACTAAAATTTGATTAATATTCTTTGTTGATGGAGGTTGAAAAATTTATACATCTTTGCTAGAAATTTGAAGGCAACAACTTACAGAATGGAAATAAAAAGTAGAACTTACAAAACAGCAGACTGTGGTAGAAAGGAGAAATATGATGCTACTCAGCTACCAAAATGAGAGAAGAAAATGGAGAAATTACATGGAAACAAGATGAACATAAAAATTAAAACCATGTAACAAAAATTACATCAGGAGAGTTCTATTTCTTGCACTGATAACATGGAGAGCCCTAGGGATTTACTCCCCAGTGAAATTTGGGGAAATTATTTTTTTTTATTTTTTTATTTTTTTTAATGTTTATTTATTTTTGAGAGACATAGAGGCACAGCGTGAACAGGGGAAGGGCAGAGAGAGAGGGAGACACAGAATCAGAAGCAGGCTCCAGGCTCTGAGCCATCAGCACAGCCCGACGCGGGGCTCGAACTCACAGACCGCAAGATCACGACCTGAGCTGAAGTCGGCCACTTAACCGACTGAGCCACCCAGGCGCCCCGGGAAATTATTTTTTAAATAATCATTTAAAATATCTGGAAATGGTCCTAGGGGCATATACAAATGAATAAACACTTATTTAAACAAACTTACTGACAGTAAGAACAATGAGAATTAATGGCATTGACCATACGAACCATGACCATCTCTCCTAGCCTCCCAGAACAGTGTGAAGAGAACCCCACTCCAGGTGGATGTAGTCGAGAACATAGGGCTCCCTCTCCACCCAGCTCCCAGTTAAGGGATTTGGTATCTCTCTGGGAGGGATGGGAATCAGTATTTCTCATCCCATCCCAAGCTACCTGTTGCAGAGGCTAAGTTCCAGGAAAGTGAGGCTGAGAAGTGGAGACTCCCTTCTTCCATCCAACGACCACTTGTGGAACAGATAGTCTACCATAGGAACAAGTTACTGTGAATACTGGAATCCCAATTTACCTCTCCCTGGCAGTTACCATTCCAGGAGAGGCAAGTCAAAAATATCTGAGGCTAGTGGACACTTCCCTTCCATGCCACACACCAAGCTAGTAAAGCAGGGGTGTTATTAAGCTTACAGCTCCAGAGCCATGGCTCAGAGATTTTGACAATGAAGAGGCAATCTATAAAACCAGAGATCTCTGAAGCTCTTTCTAAGGGAAATGACTTCTTTTTACCTCATTGATACAAACTATAGAGAAGTCCAAACCTAAAAGCACTCTCAAAAACAATGGAGGCTTTGATAAAAAAGTAAGTAAGTTGATACTAGTAGATCCATGACAGACATATGGTAAACAGGAGATGTAATACTTCTACACTAAAAACTACAAAACATTGCTGAAAGAAAATAAATAAGAAATAAATGGAAAGACATACTGTGTTCATGGATTGGGAGACTTAATAGTGCTACGATGGCAGTGCAACACGAATTGAGCTATAGATTCAATATATTCCCTATTGACATTCCAATTGCTTTTTATTTTTGCAGAAATTAAAAATGTAAAATTTTCCTGCCTAAAATTTTTATGGAGTCATAAGGGACACCGAATAACCAAAGTAATCTTGAAAAAGAAGAATGAAGTTGAAAGGCTCACATTTCCCACTTTTAAAATGTACCACAAATCTACATTAATGCAAACAGTGTGGTATTGGTACAATGATATATATATCATAAAAATATAAATACATATTTATTTATTTATTTATTTATTTATTTTTTCAATTGATTGAAATGAGAGTCCAGAAACACACTTATATATCTATGTTCATTTGATTTTTGACAAGAGTACCAAGACAAATCAATGAGGAAAGAATAGTCCTTTCAATAAGTGCTCCTGGGACAACTAGATAGTCACATGCAAAAAATTGAAGTTGGACCATTGCCTCACTCCATATACAAAAATTAACTTAAAATGGAACAAAAATCTACATGTATAACCTAAAACTATAAAACTCTTAAGAGAAAACATAAGGGTAAATCTTGGACAAATGTTTTCTTTGATAGGACACCAAAAGGACAAACCACAAAACAAAAAGTAGATAAGACTTTCTCAAAATTAAAATTTTTTGCACTTCAGAAGGACAGTATCGAGCAAGTGAAAAGACAATCCATGAAATGTGAAAGATATTTGCACTTCATATGTATGTCCTGTATCCAGAATACATGAAGAACACTCACAACTTAACAAGAAGATAAGTAACTTAATTTAAAAACGAAGAAAGTATTTAAATTGGTATTTCTCCAAAGAAGATATACAAATGGCCAACGAGCACCTGAAAAGCTGCCTGATATAAAAATAGTCATAAGGGAAATGCAAATTGAAATCACAATGAGATACCACTTAACACTTATCAGGATGGCTACAATCAAAATGACAGATAATAACAAGTGTTGGTGAGCATGTGCAGTAATCAGAACCTTCATACACTGCAAGTGGGAATGTAAAATGTTGTGACTACTTTTAAAAACAGTTTGTTAATTCTTCAAAAATTTAAACATAGTTATCATTTGACTCAGAAATGCTACTCCCGGGGCGCCTGGGTGGCTCAGTCGGTTGAGTGGTTGAGCGTCTGACTTGGGTCAGGTCATGATCTCGCAGTTCATGAGTTCATGTGTCTCCCTCTCTCTCCACCCTTCTCCTGCTCACACTCTGCCCTTCACTCTTTCAAGAATAAATAAACATTAAAAAATAAGTTTATGAGTTCATGTGTCTCCCTCTCTCTCCACTCTTCCCCTGCTCACACTCTGCCTTTCACTCTTTCAAGAATAAACGTTAAAAAAAAAAATGCTATTCCCAGGTATGTGCCCAAGAGAAGTAAAAATATATGAATAAACAACTTGTACATGAGTATTTATTTATAGTAGTCAAAATGTAAAAACAACCCAAATGTCCATCAGTGGATGAGTGGATTTAGAATATGTGGTATATCCATACAATGGAATACTATTCAGCCTTAAAAAGGAATGAAATATTCGATGTATTTTAAAACATGGGTGAAACTTGAAAATATTATGCTACATGAAAGAAGTCAATCATAAAATATTGTATATTATATGATTCAACTTATATAAAATGTCCAATGTAGGCAAATCTATAGAGACTAAATGGGGATGAATGGTCTTCTATATTTAGCAGGAAGGGGGCAGGTTAGGGAGTAACAATTAAACTGTATGGAGTTTCCTTTGGGGTAGTAAAAATGTTCTAAAATTAACTGATTTTGGTGATGTTTATAGAAGTCTGGATGTACTAAAAATCATGGAATTATGCATAGGTGAATTCTGTGGTATGAGAATTTTAAGGTATTATATCTCAATAAAGCTATTCCAAAACTTTGCATTAGATAAGTGTAATTTAAGTGTAGGTAAGCTGATTAAACATATTCCATTAAAAGAAAATGACACATATACTTATTTAAAAAAACAAGTCTAGTTACACATAATTTTAATGGCATTGCTAAAACAAAATGATTGAGAAAGTAGGAAAATAAACAGATGGAAAGTATACTTAAGGTAAATGCCAAAACAAAGGAAATAATAGTAAGGATTATATTGTCATCATACAGAGCAAAAGCCAACATAAAATGCATTAAATATATTAAGGATTATAGAAAAACTATATATTTCTAATATCTATTCACCTAAATCTGTCACTTTAGAATATAGAAAGCAAAATAATATCAGAAATACAAGAAAAAATGGACACATACACAATTACAGTAGGAAATTTTAGTAATTCTTTCTCAGAATTGACAGGTTAAAGAGATAAAATAATAAAAATATAATGATAAATATCATTTATTAAGACTGAATTCACCTATGTACAAAAGCATAAAATTGCAAATATATATTGTAACAGACTGCTACATTTGGCTATCCTGTCAGTTTCCTATTTCCAGCCTCCTTTTCACCAAACGAGGCCACGTGACTAAGTTCTTTCAAATGTCACGTAAGCAGCTATGATGTGTACAAATTCTGCCAAAGTTAATGAAATTACAAAAACCTTGTCCTGGACATCCTATCTCTCCTTCCCAATACCTGGAATAAATATGTTCTTGAGTCCCAGCTCAAATTTTAGAAACAAGGACAACATTCAAGTGATAGTAAAGCAGCAAAATGGAAGGAAGGCAGGTTCCAGAATGACCAGATGAAGAAAAGCTGTCCACAGACCTTGGTTACAGCAATTAGGAATTGTATGAAAGAGAATTAATGACAATTTTCCTTAAGTCATGTTACAGGTTATGTTTGTTACAGGAGCTTGGGTTCACTATAAATAGATGATAAATAGATAATAAATGATAGATATTTAAATATACACAAATAGAGCTTTGTACCTAAACTACAAAAAGTTTTTTTTTTAAGTGTGCATGGGCTATTTGCAAAAGTTGATTATGTACTAACAACTAAAACTTCCTCCATGTTCCCAAATAGAAAAATACAAGCCATCTTCTTGCATCATAATGGACAGCAAAAATAAGCAAGCAATATGATATACTGATAGTGAGGTAGATGGGTGGATGGATGATAGAGATGTGAAAGACAAGAGATAGATAGATAGATAGATAAATAGATAGATAGATAGTAGATGATAGATAAATGAATGGATGGGTGAATGGATGGATGTATTGATGGATAGATGCATTAGATAGATGATTGATAGAGCACCTAGAAAATATCACTATACTTTCCAATAACTCTTGGGTAAAGAGGAAATAAAACTAAAATATCTTAATGTGTATGAAAGATAATGAGATTACTACATATAAAGAATCTATGGAATTACATGCACGTGATAATATTCAGAAAAAATGTATACTCTTAAATGCATTCATTAGAAATTACTTCAAAAACAAAAACACTGACGTTAAATAACTTAAACATTCAAGAAACTAGAATAAAGAAAAACAATATATAACGAAAGGATTACAGGACAAAGAAAATAATCAAAACAATGTCAGACACTAATTAAATCTAAAATACACAAACAAAATAAAAAATAAATAAATGTAAACATCAAGGTACTTCTTTAAAATAATAAAACAAACCTCCAGTAAGTCTTGAGAAATAAAACTCAAACAAAAATGAAAAAGAGGAAAAAAGTCCTTGAACACAGTTGAAAGATGATAGTATAGTAGGAAAACCTTAGGCTTTCCTCATCTTGCAAATACAACTAGATAACTATCAAAGCATTCTAAATATTCCAGAAATTGACCTGAAGACTGCAGAACAAACTCTACAACTAAAGGTAGAGAAAAGGCCGCATCAAAGAAGGTAGGAAGTATGGAGATGTGGTTTGTGAGAGAAACATATTGTGGCTGCCTCTGCAATGGAGAGGGAACTGCAGTTGCAGAGAAGAGCAAGAGACAGACCAGCACACGGAAGGGGGGGGTACATGAAGAAAATGAAACCCCTTAGCAATTGGCTTGAAACACAAGAGGGGCCAAATCTTGTCAGTTTCGGCATTCAGTGGAGCTTAAAGTCTAGTTTTAAAGGTCAGCAGGTTTGGCTGGGACAGAGTCTGGAAGGCATTACTCTGCTCTTGGAGAAAAGGTAGGCAAACAACCTGTGGACATACAGCATGGAAGCAGCAATCCAAAGAATGCCCAGGGAACACAGTGGGAAGGTTATTCATTCATCTCAGAGCATATCCCAGAGAGACAGCATTCACAGAGAGACCCTTCCAGGAGCTAAGGAACTGGCCAGCACCATATCCCTCTCCCACCACTCAGCATAAACACAAGGCCACCTTCAGGAAGCAGCACAGTGTCAACACTCTCTACCTAACTTGCTTACACCAAGTCCTACCTGGTCACCCTGGTGGAACCACCCCTCCTGGTCACAGTTGCCTCAATTCCAGCCTGGTAGGCCCCTCCCCCAAAAGAAGGCCCAAACCACTGCTCACACTACGTCTTCTGATACAGGAGTCTATTGGCACCTCGGTTCCTGCTGCAGTGGTGACAGGTCTCATTTTACAAGCAGAAAAGAGCACACCTAGCTAAAATTCATCACATTCAGACCAGGGACAAAACACTGTCCACAACAGGCAAAGAGAACCTCTGCAGATGACTGGCCTAAAGTAGTCAGAACACAACAGCACAGTGCATGCAGCACACATTGAAGACACTCCTGGAAGCACCAGGCCCTGAGAAACAAGAGGCACCACATAGCAGGGCACTAAGATAATTCTTTTTCATAAGGTCATTACCCTTAAGAACAGGAGATGCAGTTGACTTTCCTAACACGAAAGCAGACACAGGGACTTAAACAAAAGAGAAGACAGAGAAATTTATCTCAAATGGAAGAATAGGACAAGGCCGTGGCCACAGATCTAAGCAAAACAGATATAAGTAACATGCCTGATGGAGGATTTAAAGTAATGATCACCCAGATTCACTGGATCTCAGAAAATAGTGGAAGACATGATAAAGATGACAACACAGAGATAAGGTATAACATAGCAGGTACAAAGGAATCAATAAACAAAATGAGAAACACACTTGATAGAATGAAGAGCAAAATGGAAGAAGCAGAGAAACAAATTAGTTACCTAAAAGACAAGGTAATGGAAACTAATCAAGCTGAACAAAAGAGAGAGAAAAGAATTATGCAAAATAAGAACAGACTTAGAGAACTCAGTGACGCCATAAAAGGTAATAACGTTCATGTTATAGCAGTCCCAGAAAAAGAAGAGAGAAAAGGGGACAGAAAATTTATCTGAAGAAATAATACTTAAAACTTCCCTAATCTGGGGAAGTAAACAGATATCCAGATCTAGGAGGCACAGAGAACTCCTATCAAAATCAACAAAAGCAGATGCATACCAAGATATATTATAATTAAACAGGCAAAAAATAATATAAATAATATTATATAATAATAATAATAACATAAATAAAAATAATAATAAATAAAATAATAATATAAATAATATGTAATATTTATATAAATATAAATAATATAAAGCAAGGAGATAAAAGAAGACAGTAATTTACAAGGGAAAATCCATAAGGTTAGCAGATTTTTCAGCAGAAACTTTCCAAGCCAGAAGGGAGTGGCAAGATATATTCAAAGTGTTAAATAGAAAAAATATCTGCAGCCAAGAGTACTCTATCCAGAAAGGTTATCATTTAGAATAAAAAGAGAAAAGGGCACCTGGGTGGCTCAGTTGGTTAAGCATCCAACTCTTGATTTTGGCTCAGGTCCGGGTCTCACAGTTCATGAGATTGAGCCCCATGTTGAGCTCCACACTGAAGTATAGAGCCTGCTTGGGATTCTCTCACCCTCTTTCTTTTTCTTCTCTCTAAATAAATAATCTTAAAAAATAACATAGAAGTAGAGATAATGACATTCTCAGACAAACAAAAACTAAATGACTTCATGGCCACTAAACTAGCCCTGCAACAAATATTAAAACGAACTCTGAGTAGAAAGGAGAGACCAAAAGTAACAGTATAAAGGTAGGAAAAACAAATGCAGCAAAAATGAATATTTCTGTAAGAAATCAGCCAAGGAACTCACAAAATAAAAGGATGTAAAATATAAATATAAACATAAAACTAAAACATGGGAAGGAGAGGAGTAAAAAATGTGTTAAATCTTAAATGACTATCAACTGAATATAGACTGCTAAATGCAGAAGAATTTATATACAAACCTAATGTTAAGAATATATCGAAAACCAGTAAATAAAAATGCAAAGAGTAAAGAGAAAGAAATCCAAATATATCAAAGAAAATAAGCAAACCATTAAAGAGAAAGATCAGAAAGAATCATAGTAAATCCTCAGAAACAACCACAAAACAAATATTAAAATGATAATAAATACATTTCTATCAATAATTACTTCGAATGTAAATGGACTAAACACCCCAATCAAAAGACACAGAGTATCAGAAAGGATAAAAAACAAAACCTATTTATATGCTGCATACAAGAGTCTCATTTTAGACCTAAAGAAACCTACAGATTGAAAGTGAGGGGATGGAGAAATATCTATCATGCAAATGGATGTCAAAAGAAGGCCAGAGTAGCAATACTTACATCAAACAAAATAGAATTTAAAACAAAGGCTGTAATAAGAGACAAAGAAGGACACTATATAATAATAAAGGGGACAATTCAAAAAGAAGATATAACAATTATAAATATTTATGTACCCAAAATAGAAGCACCCAAATATATGACCGTTAATAACGAACATAAAGCAAATAACTGATAATAATAGAATACCAGTAAGGGACTTGAACATCCCACTTAAATCAATGGATACATCATCTAAGCAGAAAATCACATGGAAATAATGGATTTGAATGACACATTGAAACAGATGTATTTAACAGATATATTCAGAACATCCCACCCTAAAACAGAATACACATTCTTTTCAAGTGTACATGGAACATTATCCAGAAAAGATCACATAATAGCCCACAAAACAAGCCTCAACAAATTCAAGACAATCAAAGTCATACCATGCATCTTTTCTGATGACAACACTGAAACTTGAAGTCGACCACTAGAAAAGTCTGGAAAGAGTACAAACACATGGAGTTTGAACAACATGCTAACAAAGAATTAATGGGTCAAAAAGGAAATAAAAGAAGATACTAAAACTTATATGGAAAGAAATGAATATGAAATCGCAATGTACAAAACATTTGGGATTCAGGAAAAACAGTTCTAAGAGGAAAGTTTATAGCAATACAGGCTTACCTCGAGAAGCAAGAAAAATCTCAAATAAGCAACCTAACCTTACACCTAAAGGAGTTATAAAAATAACAAAAAAAGTAAAACAAGCAGAAAGTAGGAAATCATAAAGATTAGAGCAGAAATAAATGATACAGAAATTAAAAAAAAACAATAGAACAGATCAATGAAACCAGGAGTTGGTTCTTTGAAAAAAAAAATCAGTGAAATAAACCTTTAGCCATACTTATGAAGAAAAAAAATAGAAGGTATTCAAATAAATAAAATCACAAAAGAGGGGGAGAAATAACAACCAATATCACAGAAATGCAAACAGTTATAGGAGAATATTATAAAACAAAAACTATATGCCAACAAATTGGTGAATCTAGAATGGATAAATTCCTAGAAACATATAAACTATCAAAACTGACACAGGAAGAAATACAATATTTGAACAGACTGATAACCAGCAAAGAAATAGAATCAGTAATAAAAAAACTCCCAACAAATAAAAGTCCAGGACCAGAAGATTTCACAGGGGAATTCTACCAAACATTTAAAGAATAATTAATACCTATTCTCCTCGAACTATTCCAAAAAATAGGGGAAAAAAAGAAAACTTCCAAATTTGTTCTATGATATCAAAAGCAGATGAAGACACCACCAAAAAAGAGAACTACAGGTCAATATTCCTGATGAATATAGATGTAAAAATCCTCAATGAAATGCTACCAAACCAAATTCAATAATATATCAAAAAACATCATTCATCATGATCAAGTGGGATTTATTCCTGTGTGGCAAGGGTTTTTCAATATGCACAAAGCAATCAATGTGAGATATCACATCAATAATAGAAAGGATAAAAATATGATATTTTCAATAGATGCAGGAAAAGCCTTACACAAAGTGCAACATGAATTCATGATAAAAACTGTCATCAAAGTAGGTTTTGAAGGAACGTACCTCAACATAATAAGGGACATGTATGAAAAACACACAGCTAACATCATTCATGGGAAAAAACTGAAAGCATTTCCCTTAAGCTCAGGAACAAGACAAGGATTTTCACTATCACCACTGTTATTTAGCATAGTACTTGAAGCCCTAGTCACAGCAATTAGACAACTAAAACAAAGGCATCCACGGCTAAAATTAACGACACAGGAAATAACAGACATTGGCAAGGATGCAGATAAAAGGGAATACTTTTGCACTGCTGGTGGGAAGGCAAACTGGTGCATCCACTCTGGAAAACAGTATGGAGTTTCCTCAAAAAATTAAAAATGGAACTACCTGAACCCAGCAATTGTACTAATAGGTATTTATCCAAAGGCTACAAAAATGCTGATTCAAAGGGGCACATTCACCCCAATGTTTATAGAAGCACTATCAACAACAGCCAAATTATGGAAAGACCCCAAATGTCCATCAACTGATGAATGGATAAAGAAGATGTGGTATATACATACAATGGAATACTACTCGGCTATCAAAAAGAATGAAATCTTGCCATTTGAAACAATGTGGATGGAACCAAAGCATATTATGCTAAGCAAAATAAGTCAGAGAAATATAAATATCCTATGATTTCACTCATATGTGGAATTTAAGAAACAGATGAGCATAGGGGAAGAAAAGGAAAAATAAGATAAAAACAGAGAGGAAGGCAAACCATAAAAGAATCTTAAATACATAGAACAAACTGAGGGTGGCTGGAGGAGCATTAGGCAGGGGAATGGGATAAATGGGTGATGGGCATAAGGAGGGCATTTGTTGGGATAAGCACTGGGTGTTATGTGTAAGTGATGAATCACTAAATTCTATTCCAGAAATCATTATTACAGTATATGTTAACTAACTTGAATTTAAAAAGTATTAAAAACTCAAATAAAATAAAATGACATTTAGTCTGACTAGGAAAAAAAAGAAATAAAGGCATCCAAATTAGTATGAAAGAAGTAAAACTTTCACTATTTGCAGATGACATGATATTATATATAGAACACCCAAAAAAGTCCACAAAAATATTGCTAGAAATGATAAACGAATTCAGCAAAGTTGCAGGATACAAAATCAATATACAGAAATCTGTTGCATTTCTACACACTGATAATGAAATAGAAGAGAAATTTAAAAAAAAAAATCCCATTTACAATTGCACCAAAACTAAGATACTGAGGAATAAACACAAGCAAAGAGGTAAAAGACCTGTATTCTGAAAACTATAAAGCACTGATAAAAGAAATTGAAGACAATACAAAGAAATGGAAAGACATTCTATGCTCATAGATTGGAGGAACAAATATTGCTAAAATGTTTTACTACCCAAAGTAATCTACACATTTAATGCAATCCCTGTCAAAATACCAACAGCATTTTTCACAGAACTAGAACAAACAATTTTTTGTATGAAACCACAGAAGACCTTGAATAGCCAAAGAAGCCTTGAAAAAGAAAAGCAAAGCTGTAGGCATCACAATTCCAGACTTCAAGTTATATTACAAAGCTGTAGTGACCAAAACAGTATGGTACTGGCACAGAAACAGACACAGTTGGACAGAACTGAAAACCCAGAAATAAACCCACAACTATATGGTCAATTAATCTTTGCAATGCAGGAAAGAATATACAATGGGAAAAAAAGACAGTCTCTTCAACAAATGGTGTTGAGAAAACTGGACAGCAACATGCAAATAAAAGAAACTGGGCTGCGTTTTTACACCATGCACAGAAATAAATTAAAAGTGGAGGGGCGCCTGGGTGGCTCAGTTGGTTAAGTGGTTGACTTCAGCTCAGGTCATGATCTCACGGTCTGTGGGTTCGAGCCCCACATCGGGCTCTGTGCTGACAGCTCAGAGCCTGAGCCTGCTTCAGATTCTGTATCTCCCTCTCTCTCTGCCCTTCCCCTGCTCACGCTCTGTCTCGATGTCTCTCAAGAATAAATAAATGTTAAAAAAATTTTTTAAAAGAAAAAAAATGGATTAAAGACCTATGCATAAAACCTGAAACCATTAAAACACCTAGAAGAAAACACAGGTACTAACCTCTTTGACATCAGACACAGCATTTTTTTTTCTAGATATGTCTCCTGAGTTAAGGGAAGCAAAAGCAAAATAAACTATTGGGACTTCATAAAAATAAGAACTTCCACACAGCAAAGGAAATAATCAACAAAACTAAAAGGCAACCTATGGAATGGGAGAAGACATTTGCAAATGACATATTGGATAAAAGGTTAGTATCCAAGTTATATAATAAAAGATTAGTATCCAAGTTATATAAAGAACTGATACAACTCAACAGTCAAAAAGCAAATAATTCAATTAAAATGTGGGCAGAAGACATTAATAGTCATTTCTCCAAAGAAGACATCCAGATGTCAAACAGGCATATGAAAAGATAAACAATACCACTCATAATCAGGGAAATACAAAGAAAACTACAATGAGCTATCACTTCACACCTGTCAGAATGTCTAAAATAAAAAACAACAGGTGCTAGTAAGGAAGGATGTGGAGCAAAAGGAACATTCTTGCACTATGGTGGGAATAAAACTGGTGCAGCCACTGTGGAAAACAGTATGGTGGTTCCTCAAAAAGTTAAGGATAGATCTACCCTATGATCCAGCAATTGCACTTCTGGGTATTTATCCAAAGAATACAAAAACACTAATTCAGGGATGCTTTGATGGCTCAGTCAAGCATCCAACTCTTGATTTTGGCTCAGGTCATGATATCATGGTTTGTGAGACCATGTGGAGCCTGCACAGTATGGAGCCTGCTTGGGATTCTGTCTCTCCTTCTCCCTCTGCCCCTCCCCAACTCTCTATCTCAAAATAAACTAATAAACTTTTTTAAAAAACACCAATTCAAAAGGATGCATATGCACTTATGTTTATAGCAGCATTATTTACAATAGTCAAGTAATGGAAGCAGCCCAAGTGCCCATCGGTACATGAATGGATTAAGACGTGTGTGTATGTGATAGAATATGATTCAGCCACAAAAAAGGATAAAATCTTGCCATTTCCAACCACATGGTTGGAGCCAAGGAGTATAATGCTAAGTGAAATAAGTCTTCCAAGGAAAGACAAGTATAATATGGTGTCAACTCATATGTGGAATTTAAGAAAAATGAGTAAAGGGAAAAAAAGGGAGAGAGACAAATTAATAAATAGACTCTTAATTATAGAGAATAAGCTGATGGTTACCAGAGGGGAGGTGGATTGAGGGGTGGGTTAAGTAGGTGATGGGGATTAAGGAGTTCACTTGTCATAATGAGCACTGGCTGATGTATGGAGTTGTTGGATCGCTATATTGTACACCTGGAAGTAATATAACACTGTATGTTAGCTAACTGGAATAAAATAAAAGCTGAAAATCAAAAATGAAGGGAAAAAGAGAGATACATAAATATAATAAAGAATTTAAATCTTCTTTTATCAATTTATTGTCAAATTGGTTTCCATACAACACCCAGTGCTCATCCCAACAAGTGTCCTCCTCAATGCCCATCACCCTCTATCCCCCCTCCCATATCCCCCTCAACCTTCAGTTTGTTCTTAGTATTTAAGAGTCTCTTATGTTTTGTCTCCCTCCCTCTCTGTGGCTTTTTTTCCCTCTTTCCCCGTCCCCGATGGTTTTCTGCTAAGTCTCTCCAAATCCACCTATGCGTGGAAACATATGGTATCTGTCTTTCTCTGACTGACTTATTTCACTTAGCATAATACCCTCCAGTTCCATTCATGTTGCCACACATGGCCAGATTTCATTCTTCCTCACTGCCGTGTAGTATTCCATTGTGTATATATACCACTTCTTCTTTATCCATTCGTCAGTTGACGGACACTTAGTCTCTTTCCATGATTTGGCTATTGTCGAAAGTGCTGTTATAAACATCAGGGTACACGAGCCCCTATGCATCAGCCCTCCTGTATCTCTTGGGTAAATTTCCAGCAATGTTATCGCTGGGTCATAGGGTAGTTCTATATCCATTTTTTTGAGGAACCTCCAGACCGTTTTCCAGAGCGGCTGCACTAGTTTGCATTCCCACCAACAGTATAGGAGGGTGCTTGCTTCTCCACATCCTCGCCAGCATCTATAGTTTCCTGATTTGTTCATTTTAGCCAATCTCACCGGTGTGAGGTGGTATCTAAGTATGGTTTTGATTTGTATTTCCCTGATGAGTGACATTGAGTATCATTTCATGTGTATTTGACCATCTTCTTTGGAAAAGTGTCTTTTCATGTCTTTTACTCATTTCTTCACTGGATTATTTGTTTTTTGGGTGTGGAGTTTGGTAAGTTCTTTATAGGTTTTAGATACTACTCCTTCATCCGATATGTTATTTGCAACTATCTTTTCACATTCCGTCAGTTGTTTATTAGTTTCTTTGGTTGTTTCCTTTGCAGTGCGGAATCTTTTTATCTCTATGAGGTCCCAATAGTTCATTTTTTGCTTTTAATTCTCTCACCTTTGGAGAGGTGTCACGTAGGAAATTGCTGCGGCTCAGGTCAAAAAGCTTTTTCCTGCTTTCTCTTCTAGGATTATGATGGTTTCCTGTCTCACATTCAGAACCTTCATCTATTTAGAATTTATTTTTGTGAGTAGTGTAAGAAAGTGGTCTAGTGTCATTCTTAAGCATGTTGCTGTCCAGGTCTCCCAGCACCATTTGTTAAAGAGGCTGTCTTTTTTCCATTGGATACTCTTTCCCGCTTTGTCGAAGATTAGTTAGCCATATTGCTTGTGGGTCCATTTCTGGGTTCTCCATTCTATTACATTGGTCTATGTGTCTGTTTTTGTGCCAATACCATACTGTCTTGATGATTACTGCCTTGTAGTAGAGGTTAAAGTCTGGGATTGTGATGCCTCCCGCCTTGGTTTTCTTCTTCAATATTACTTTGGCTATTTGGGGTCTTTTGTGGTTCCATACAAATTTTAGGATTGTTTGCTCTAGCCTTGAGAAGAATGCTAGTGCAATTTTTATTGGGATTGCATTGAATGTGTAGATTGCTTTGGGTAGTATTGACATTTTAACAATATTTGTTCTTCCAATCCATGAGCATGGGATGCTTTTCCATTTCCTTGTGTCTTCCTCAATTTCCTTCATAAGTTTTTTTAGTTTTCAGCGTAAAGATCTTTTACATCTTTGGCTAGGTATATTCCTAGGTATTTTATGGTTTTTGGTACAATTGTGAATGGGATTAGATTCTTTATTTCATTTTCTGTTGCTTTAATTATTGGTATAAAGAAATTCAACCGATTTCAGTACATTGATTTTGTACCCTGCAACTTTGCTGAATTCATGGATCAGTTCTAGCAGGCTCTTGGTGGATTCTGTGGGGTTTTCCATGTAAAGTATCATGTCGTCTGCAAAAAGTGAAAGTTTGACTTCATCCTTGCCAATCCTGATGCAATTTATTTCAGGTTGTTGTCTGATTGCTGATGCTAGGACCTCCAACACTATGTTAAATAGCAGTGGTGAGAGTGGACATCACTGTCGTGTTCCTGATCTCAGGGGGAAGGCTCTCAGTTTTTCCCCATTGAGGATGACATTAGCTGTGGGGTTTTCATAAATGGCTTTTATGATGTTTAAGTATGTTCCTTCTATCCCAACTTTTTAGAGGGCTTTTATTAGGAAAGGGTGCTGTATTTTGTCAAATGCTTTGTCTGTATCTATTGACAAGATCATATAGTTCTTATCTTTTCTTTTGTTGATGTATCACATTGATTTATTTGTGAATATTGAAACAGCCCTGCAACACAGGGATGAATCCTACTTGATCATGGTGAATAATTCTTTTTATATGCTGTTGGATTCGATTTGCTAGTATCTTGTTGAGAATTTTTGCATCCATATTCATCAGGGATATTGTCCTGTAGTTCTCTTTTTTGCTGGGTCTCTATCTGTTTTGGGAA
The DNA here is from genome assembly GCA_030068075.1 of Paguma larvata. Lineage (NCBI taxonomy): Eukaryota > Metazoa > Chordata > Mammalia > Carnivora > Viverridae > Paguma > Paguma larvata. Next base: position 119,536,752 of record CM057830.1, on the reverse strand, counting down.
TCAAAATGATGCTGGCTTAATAGAATGAGTCTGGGAGTTTTCCTTCCGTTTCAATTTTTTGGAACAGCTTGAGAAGAATAGGTACTAACTCTGTTTTAAATGTCTGGTAAAATTCCCTAGGGAAGGCATCTAGTCCAGGACTCTTATTTGTTGGGAGATTTTTGATAACTGATTAAATTTATTCACCAGTTATGGGTCTGTTCAAATTTTCTTCCTTCTCATTTGAGTTTTGGTAATGTATGGCTGTTTCGGAATTTGTCCATTTCTTCCAGGTTGTCCAATTTCATGGCATATAATTTTTCATAGTTTTCCCTAATAATTGCTTGTATTTCAGAGGGATTGGTTGTAGTCACTCTCTTTTCATTTGTGATTTTATTTACTTGGGTTCTCTCTGTTTTCTTTTTGAGAAGCCTGCCTAGAGGTTTATCTGTTTTGTTTATTTTTTCAAAGAACCAGCTCTTGGTTTCATTGTTCTGTTCCACTACTTTTTCTGTTTCCATATGATTAATCTGTGCCCTGATCTTTGTTATTTCTCTCTTTATGCTGGGTTTGGGGTGTCTTAGCTGTTCTGCTTCTAGTTCCTTTATGTGTGCTGTTAGAATTTGTGTCAGTGATTTTTCTTGTTTCTTGAGATAGACCTGGATTGAAATATATTTTCCTCTCAGGACTGCCTTTGCCGCATCCCAAAGCATTTGGGTTATTGTATTTTCATTTTCATTTGTTTCCATGTAGTTTTTAATTTCTTCTCTAATTGCTTGGTTGACCCATTGGTTATTTAGTAGGTTATTCTTTGTCCTCCATATTTTTGGGGGTTTTACAGACTTTTTCCTGTGGTTGATTTCACGTTGTGGTTTACAACTATTGGATAGTTGAGCTATCCAATGCTGTAAGTGGAGTGTTAAGGTCCCCTACAATTAGGACATTTTTATCGATAAGGTTGCTTATGTTTGTAATTACTTGTTTTACAAATTTGGGTCTCCTCGAATTCGGTGTGTAGATATTTATAATTGTTAGCTCTTCCTGCTGGATAGTCCCTGTGATTATTATATAATGTACTTTTTCATCTCTTATTACATCATTAACTTTAAAGTCTAGTTTGTCTGATATAAGTGTGGCTACTCCGGCTTTGTTCTGACTTCCAGCAGCGTGGTATATAGTTCTCCATCCCCTCACTTCAAATGTGAAGGTGTCCTCAGGTCTAAAATGAGTCTCTTGAAGACAGCAAATAGATGGTTCCTGTTTTTTTAATCTATTCTGTTGTTAACCTATGTCTTTTAATTAGAGAATTTATTCCATTTACATTCAGTGTTAATACTGAAAAATATGGGTTTAGAGTCACTGTGTTAACTGTAGGTTTCATGCTTGTAAGGATGTCTCTGGTACTTTGTGTTCCTTGCAACCTTTCCTTAATAGACTCACCCTCAGAATCTCTTGTAAGGCTGGTTTATTTGTGATGAATTCCTTCTGTTTTTGTTTGTTTGGGAAAACCTTTATCTCTCCTTCCATTCTGAATGGCAGGCTGGCCAGATAAAGGATTCTTGGCTGCATATCTTTCCTGTTCATCACATTGAATATTTCCCGCCATTTCTTTCTGGCCTGCCAAGTTTCTGTAGATAAGTCTGCTACCACCCTTATGTGTCTAACTTTGTATGTTAAGGCCCATTTATCCCTAGCTGCTTTCAGAATTCTTTCTTTGTCCTTTTATTTTGCCAGTTTCACTATGATGTGTTGTAAAGAAGGTCTATTCAAATTATGTCTGAGGGGATTTCTCTGTACCTCTTGGATTTCCATGCCCGTTTCTTTCTTCATGTTGGGGAAGTTCTCAGCAATGATTTATTCAAGTACCCCTTCAGCTCCTTGCTCTTTCTCTTCTTCCTCTGGAATTCCTATGATATGGATATTCCGTTTGATTGCATCGCTCAGCTCTCAAATTCTCCTTTCTTGTTCTTGAATCAGCTTCTCTCTCTTTTTCTCTCCTTTCTCTTTTTCCATAAATTTATCTTCTAATTCACCTATAATCTCTTCAGCCTCTTCAATCCGCTCCGTGGCCACCTCCAATTTGTTTTGCACCTCATATAAAGCATTTTTTAATTCCTTCTGACCGTTTTTAAGGTCCTTGATCTCTGCATCAAGGGACCCCTTGCATTCTTCTATGCTTTATTCAAGCCCAGCAATTAGTTTTATGATTGTCATTCTATATTCGTGTTCTGTTCTGTTGCTTATATGTTTTCATCAATTCTTGAGCTGTCACTACTTCCTGTAATTTCTTTTCAGGAGAATTCTTCCGTTTCATCATCTTGGTTAAGTGTTTTTTGATTTGTTTCCTGAGTTTGCCCTGGAAAGGAAAACAGACAGACAAACAAACAGGAAACAAATACACACACATGTACCAACAAATAATACAGGCAACCAGATCACAACAGAAAAAAAGAATAATGAACGACACTCTGAAGGCATATGACTTGAAGTACCAGCTATACGTTATGGACAGGGTGTGCGCTGTGCTGATGGCTGAGCATATACAGAGAGAGTAATGAAAGGTGCAGGGAGAAGAAGAAAATGAACTTTGACTAGGTTGAGAGACTGAAAGGCTTAATCCAGAAAGAGAGAAGTCAGAATAAGGATGGAGGCGACGAAAAATAAATAAAGATAGATGTTTCCCAGATGAACTATTGGCTGGTTATTCCAGAGGGAGAGATAGGAAAGTAATGAAGGAGGTGTGTAGAACATGTTTTGAAAGAGTGGGTTAAATGTCTGTTTAAGCCAGCCAGTACCCCAGGTGACCGGCTCAGGGGTGGGGAGAGATAAGAAGGAGAAAAGGGAGGGGTGCCTGGGTGGCTCAGTAGGTTAAGTGTCCGACTTTGGCTTAGGTCATGATCTCACCGTTCCCGAGTTCGAGCCCCACGTCGGGCTCTCTGCTGACAGCTCAGAGCCTGGAGCCTATTTCGGATTCTGTGTCTCCCTCTGTCTGTGCCCCTCCCCTGCTCATGCTCTCTCTCTCTCTCTCTCTCTCAAAAATAAATAAACATTAAAAAACAAATTTAAAAAAAAAGGAGAAAAGGGAGAATATATCTAAAAAAGAAGAATTGACCTGGAGTTAATTCAGGCAGCAATATTTGCTTCTCAGGGTGTATCACTCCTGCAAAAGGCATCTCTCCAATGAGGAGGGGCATGGTTTGGTGTAGGCGAGTCCTGCCTCCACTCCTGGCTGGTGGATGGAATCTTAGGGTTTGGCTTTGTGGGTATGCGGGACAGCAATGGTGTCCCCCTCCAGTCCCTTCTTCATGGACCTGGATTCTCAAATCATCCCTTTGTTTCCGTCCTCGCTCTGCCCTGGATGCAGGCATAGTGCGATTTGTTGGGCGGTCACATGTCCCATGCTTATCTGAGTTTTCTAACTCGCTCTGATCGCTAAGCCCGGTTTCCCTTATGTAAATTGTGTCTCTGGTGTAGCACCGGAGGTGGCTCTGCACCTCCCTGTGACGTGGGCTGGGCCGCTGCGGCTGGCCCCAGTGCGGAGAGAGTTCTGCCATCAGCATCAGAACTTCTCTTCAAAAGCCTTGTGGTTAGGAACTCGATGATAGGCTTCCTCTCCGTCCCCATCCGAGGTTTTTCTCTCGTTCGGATACTGACCACTCTATGCTTTCTCAGCTGTTCTTTCTCTTCCTTTGTCTTTCCACAGAAGGGGCTCCCTCCTCTCACTCCGTACCCCCGCATTTCGTTTTATCTCCCCCAGATTGCACTCACACTCATTTAGGTGCTTTCTGGATTTCGTATTCTCTTCCTTGCAGACTCCAACTCCTTTCCTCTCAGATTCTTGGGGTTAAGAGTCCTTTGGTTTCAGTCCTTCTTTGTTTGAAAGACATAGGGAATACCGGGTCCCCCCTACTCCTCCGCCATGTTGGCCAAGATGAAGAATTTAAATCTTAATAAAATAAACAATTTAAACAATTTGTAGCTACAAGACTTGAAAATTTACATTAAATGGGATATATTTTAGGAAATATATTACTAATATATTACCAAGGTTGACCAAAGAATAAAACATGTACATATCTTTTGACCTTGAAACCTTCCACTACTATGAATTCATTCACTCGCATATACGCAAATCAATATGAATGCAAGGTTACTGGTAGTGCCAGGGTATGTAACAGCTAAAGAATAGAAATAAACCTAATGACCTATCGAAGCCACAAATTCCTCTCTGATAACACTGGACTCGCTTAGTGCATACCCAGAAAGATTTTTTTGGCTAACAATTATTTACTTTTGAGAGAAAGAGACAAAGTGTGATCAGGGGAGGGGCAAAGAAAGAGGGAGACACAGAATTCCAAGCTGACTCCATGTTGTCAGCACAGAGCCCAATGCGGGGCTTGAACGCATGAACTGTGAGATCATGACCCAAGCCAAAATTGGACGTTTAACTGACTGAGCCAAACAGTCACCTCCCAGAAAGATTCTAATAGACTGATTGGCCTGAAACTCCAGTCTCAGAACCTCAAATCAAGCCATTTTACTTTACTGTAATGATGAGAATGAAAACTTCTAAGAACTTTATGTGTGACAGCAGAAATGGTACGTTTTTAATAAAAATTTAAAACTTTATTTTGACAAATTAAAAAATTACATAGGTACATAATAATGATACAGACACCAGAGTATCCACTACCAGATTTTATATTGAAAAGACTGAATTTTCAATTCTGTTCAACTGTCACGTGTGTCTATTTTTGTGCCAGTACCATACTGTTTTGGTCACTACAGCTTTGTAATATAACTTGAAATCCAGAATTGTGATGCCTACAGCTTTCCTTTTCTTTTTCAAGGCTGCTTTGGCTACTCAGGGTCTTTTCTAGTTTCATATATAATAGAATTGTTTGTTCTAGTTCTGTGACAAATGTTGGTTATATTTTGATAGGAACTGCATTAAATGTATAGATTACTTTGGGTAGTAAAAACATTTTCACACTATTTGTTCTTCCAATCTATGAGCATGGAATGTCTTTCCATTTCTTTGTGTTGTCTTTAATTTCTTTTATCAGTGTTTTATAGTTTTCAGAATATGTGTCTTTCACCTTGTGTTTATTCCTAGGTACCGTATTTTGGGTACAATTATAGCAATTGGCTGAGTTAACTGAAAATCAAGGACTTTTCTTGAACTCATCAGAAAATTGGGGCTGTATGTAAAACTGCCACTCCAAAATTGGGAAACACAGGTGAAGAAAGACAAACAGCTGAGATCAGCTTAGCAATAGAAGTCATATGGTATGACATTAATTAAACAAGGAGTCCTTTATACTGAGGTGGCCCTAATGCCATGGTGTCCTATATAAGCAAACTAAAGCCTAAGCCTACAAATTGTCAAGTCTATGAAACTGAAACCTAAAGACAACCAATCACAAACAGCCAAGTTAGACTTTAAGATATAGCCAACAATTTCCCTACTTTCCTTCCACTTTTCCCCTATAAAATCTCTTCCTGAGCTCCTGTCAGTAGAGTCCTCCTAATCACTTTTGGTTTGGGGCTGTCCAATTGAAATTAATCTTCTCTCAAATAAACTCTTAACATTTTTAATATGCCTCAGTTTATCCTTTAACAGTGGAAACATTGAGAAATTGTTGGAGGCTAAATGCGAACTGGCATTAGACTGAGAAACTCCTGGATCTATAGTCTTAAGGGAGCCCCATACTTTAATGGCTTTTACCTCCAAGAATTGCAGAAAATTCTCACAGTGAGGAGCCAAGAAAAATAATCTTATGTCTTCGGCAGTGGTAAAGGAAAAATAACCATTTTTAAATACACATTAGTGCATTCCTCATATCAAAGAACTATTCTCCAATGAAAAAAGACTTAACCAGATACTTTTCTCATATAGGTAGAATGGCAATTACCCTACTCCAGCCAGCTCTAATATGCTTATCTTACCTAAGTGGAGAGGGAAGTTAAGAAAATTTTCTGAACGACACAGTCCAAGAAAATAGACACAATAGAAGATTGAGATTTAATTATAATATAGAAGACTCCCCTTCTTTTGTACCTTACTACCATATCAATATATCTCCATTATAATAACAACAGTAGACTGTGGTTGAAAGAACTCCAAGAATACAAATGTTTTTAAGATGTAGTTCCTAGGGAAACCCACAACAACGGAGGAAAATAAAACAAGGATATTATACAAAATTTAAGTCTCTGCTGCTACAGCTGCAATGTTAGTCAGACTGACATAAAAGCTCACACTCTAGGGGTACCTGGGTGGCTCAGTCGGTTAAGTGGCCGACTTCAGCTCAGGTCAGATCTCACAGTCTGTGGGTTCGAGCTCCACGTCGGGCTCTGTGCTGATGGCTCATCAGAGCCTGGAGCCTGCTTCGGATTCTGTGCCTCCCTCTCTCTCTGCCCTTCCCCTGCTCACACTCTGTCTCTATGTCTCTCAGAAATAAATAAATGTTTAAAAAAAAAAAAGCTCACACTCTAAAGGCCAATTTACTTCAGTTTCCACTGTCTAATACATATAGCTTTTCAACAAGTTACATGGTATGTTAAAATGAAAGCAATACAGTCTGAAGAGACAAAGCAAGTATCAGAAACTGACTCAGATATGAAAAATATGTTGAAATTATTGGACAGGGAATTTAAAATAACTATGAGAGATGTTAAGGATTATAATGAGAAGAGAATAAAATATGTAAGACAAGTAAATAGATGTAAGCTGAGATATGGGAACTCTAAGAAAGATTCAAAAGGAAATGCTAGAAGTTAAAAAAAAAAACATTGTAAAATAAATTAAGAATTTTTTGGTGAGCTCATAAACAGACTGGACCTGGTTGAGGAAGAATCAATGAGCTTATGTCAATAGAAATCTCCCAACTGAATCTCCCAAACTGAAATTTTAAAAAAATGGGGAAAAAACCCAGGACAGAATATCCAAGAACTCTGGGACAATTTCAAAAGGTCTAACGTTTAGGTAATTGGAATATCAGGAGAAGAAAGATGATTTAATTTACAAATTAAACCACATACTTCCAAATACCTATGGGTCAGGGAAGAGGCTTCAGTATAAATTTTAAAATATCTTGAATTAAGTTAAAATAAAAATGCAAATTATCAAAATTTGTAGAATGTAGCAAAAACAGTGCTAACGGATAAATTGATAGCACTAAGTGTATTACAAAATTATCTAAAATCCAAACCTATGATTACACCTTGAGAGTCTAGAGAAAGAAGAGTAAATTAAGCTTAAGGCAAACAGAAGAAAACAAATGAGAAAAATTTCGGCATAAATCAATAAAATTAAAAATAGGAATAGAAGTTCCACAATGCTTTCCACCTAAGATCAGGAAAAAGGTAAGGATCTCTCCTCTGGTAACTCCTATTCGGCATTGTACAGGAAGCCCTACCTAGTACAATAAGAAAAGGAAATAAATTATATACATTTGGGTACAGAAAAAAATGCCTCCCTTTGTTCACCAAAGAAATGTTTGCCTATGGAGAAAATCCCATAGAATTGATAACAACAAAAACTTTTGGAACTAAAAGTTAATTATAGCAAGGTTACAGAAAACAGAACTAATATTAAAAAGTCAATTGCTTTTAGGCGCCTGGGTCACTGAGTTGGTTAAGTGTCAGACTCTTGATCTCAGCTTAGGTCATGATCTCACGGTTCATGGGATAAAGCTCCATGATGGGCTCTGTGCTGACAGCATGGAGCCTGCTTGGGATTTTTTCTCTCCCTCTCTGCCCTCCCCTCTCAAAAACAAATAAACTTTAAAAAGTCAATTGCTTTTGTATATATCAGTGATGAATAAATGGAATTTTAAGTGAAAAATACTATTTACAACATCCCCCCCCCAATGAAATACTTTGGTATAAAGCTAACAAAACCTAGGTATAAACCTGGACAAAACTTTATACTTTTTATAAAAATTATAAAATAGCTTTGTAGACCTAAGTGAGAAATGAAGAAATTTTAAAATCTATAGAAAAAACATAGGAGAAAATCCACATAACTTCAGAATCAGTGATGAGTTACTTTTTTAAAAATATTTATTTATTTTGAGAGAGTTTTCATGAGTGGGGGGAAGAGCAGAGAGTGAGAAGAGAGGGACTCTCAATTCCATGGAGTTCAATCCCCCTATGAACCGTGAGACCATGATCTGAGCCAAAATCAGGAGTCAGATGCTTAGAACTGACTAAGCCACCTAGGCACCCCATGATGATTTTTTAATGTTTATTTATTTTTGAGAGAGAAAGAGACACAGAGGGTGAGCAGGGGAGGGGCAGAGAGAGGAGACATAGAATCCAAAGCAGGCTCCAGGCTCTGAGCTGTCAGCACAGAGCACAATGTGAACAGTGAGATCATGACCGTAGCTGAAGTCGGAAGCTTTAACCGACCGAGCCACCCAGGCACCTTCCCCATGATGAGTTTTAAATACAACACCAAAAGCATGATCTATGAAAATAAAAATTGATAAGCTGAATTTTGTTTAAAAAAGTTTAAATATGTGCTCTGTGAAGGACACTACTAAGAGAATGAAAAGGGGAACCACAGAGAGAAAATAGTTGCAAAACACCTATCTGATAAATAGCTTGTATACCAAATACCAAAAAAAATCTTAAAATTCAACATTAGAAAAACAAACAATTCATTAAAAATAGGCAGAAGATCTAAGCAGATATCTAATAAAAAAAAGATGCCAAATAAATATAGGAAAAGATGGTGAATATAATTTGTTATTAGGAAATTGCAAATTAAATGAGATACCTCTACACACCTACTGGAATGTCTAAACTTGAAAATAGTAAGTCCAATGGCTGAAGACAATGCAGAACAAGTGGAACCCTCATTCATTGCTAGTAGGAATGCAAAATGGTACATCCACTTTGGAAGAAACTTGTCATTTTATCTACCTTTTTAAAGTTTATTTGTTTATTTTGAGAGATAGAGACTGGGGGGCAGAGAGAGGAGAGAATTCTAAGTAGGGTTGGCACTGTCAGTGTGGAGCCTGATGTGGGGCTTGAACCCACAAACTGAGATGATGATGACCTGAGCCGAAGTCAAAAGTCAGATGTTCAACCAACTGAGCCAAGTAGGTGACCCAGTTTGCCATTTTCTTAAAAAACTGAACAAAGTAGGGGCACCTGGGTGATTCAGTTTGTTAGGCATCCAACTTTGTCTCAGGTCATGATTTCATGGTTAGTGGGTTTGAGCGCCATATTGTGCTCTGTGCTGACAGCCCAGAGCCTGGAGCCTGCTTCGGATTCTGCGTGTGTGTGTGTGTGTGTGTGTGTGTGTGTGTGTGTGTGTGTATGTCTGCCCCTGCTTCACTCATGCTCTGTCTCTCTCTCTCAAAAATAAATATTAAAAAATTAAAGAAAAAAATGAACAAAATCTCACCATAAGATCCAGCAAGCACATTCCTGCGTATTTACCCAACTGATTTAAAAACATGACCACACAAAAACCTACACATGAAATGTCCATAGCTGCTTATCTGATAAGTGCCAAAATCTGGAAGCAACCAAGATGTCCTTCAATAGATGAACTGATAAACAAACTGTGGCACAACCTTACTAAGGACCACTAGTCATAAATAAAAAAGTATAACCTACAAGATGTGCAAAGACTTGAATGAATCTTAAATGTGTATTGCTAAGTGAAAGAAGCCAGTTAGAAAAGGCTAGAAAATATTTGATTCCACTTACATGACATTCTGGAAAGGGAAAAATCATAGAGATGGTAAACATATAGAAAAAGGTTTAAATAGTTTAAATGCAAGGGATTTATTAGGACAATGAAGATGTTTTGTATGATACTCCAATGGAGTATGCATGACAGTATGTGTTTCTCAAAAAAGACAACTACACAACAGAAAGAGTAAATCCTAATGTATGAAAATGATAAATAATTTGGGAGATCAAGGAAACCTGTAATGGAATGCAGAATGTGGCAAAATATTCTAACTGCATCAAAGAGTATGAAACAACCTTACCAAAGAATATAAAGGTAAAGTTGCCACCCTAAATAACTTTGGAAATGAATTTTGTAATACTAAGGTCAAAAGGAACTATATGTGTATATTAGAATTGAATAATTAATTAGATTGGCAAATTGTGAGAGTCAGGTTTCTCAATGTTGGAGTGAGATGTTACAGGCAAGCAAGGGGAGGGGGCTAAAATGATCCTTGTAATCATTGATTAGAATTGGAAACTTCAGCATAAACTCATGTTCAGCTTTATATAGATACAGAGAATTACATATACAAATATTTATATGTATGTATATGTACAGGTTAATATACATATACATATTTCAGTGCTGTTAGCTGAAAGGACCTATAAGCAACAACTCTCTAGTAGCAACAAGCATACATTACACTGAGATCTAGGTTTTTTAAAACTGTTGTCTAGTAAAAGAAACTAGGGCTCCTTGGAGAAATGGCAGATTCTATGATTAGGGCAGTAAATATCCAAAATGAGCCTGGACTATCTTGTAGAGTTAGAAAGTAAGGTCTGAAGAACATGTTAAGGGACACCACAAACACAACATTCAGCAAAATCTATACTATGGGAAACTTAACAGTATGTAAATTCTGTGTTTTTGTTTTTCAAAAAAATTAACTGCAAGAAAGTTAATGAGTGAAGGAATTACTGATTGAAAAAGACTTAAGGGACATAAAAAAAAACGATTACAATGATTAGATCATATTTGGACACTGATTCAAAAAAAACAATTTTTTCAATTATACATCTGTTAAGGAAACATGTAAAATACCTGGGCATATAACATAAATATCTTTATAAATGCAAGTGAAATGTTTATGGGAAGAAAGGTATGCTTTGTGGATATGCTATGCATTATTCAAATAAAAAATAGAAGATGTAGGTATAATTGGAATCAGATTGTATTGAAGACAGTTGATGCTGAGTGTCCAGTATACTAGGTTCATGATACTATTTTCTTTATCGTTCTTATGTATGATAATTTCTGTAATAAAATGTTTTATTATAAGTATTATGCCATTAAATTTTAAATTCTAAGTGAAATTGACCATTTAAAAGTTTTATCAAACAATACAAAGTGAAACTATATTAAAAACTCAAGCTACCATCAAATGTTCCAGGACAAGGCAATTTGGGAGGCCAGTTCTACCACACTGTCAGGGAAAAACAAATTACCGCCTTATATAAACTCTTCCAAAGCATGTAAAATGGGCAATTATTCAACTCATTTTGCCAGGCTAGTGCTCCTTCATTCAAAAACCAGATGAGAACATCCCATGAACAGAACACTTGACCCAAGCTCACTCACATAGCAGCAAATATTCTAAATAACTTAATAGCATATTCCACATAGCAGTGAATTAAATAAACAAATGGGCTGTATCTGAGGAACAAGAATTATTTAACATTAGAAAATACTTTCAGTTATAATTCCCTGTACAAAATAAAGGAGAAAAATAAAACACTTGATCATGTCAATTGTACATAAAATGCCTTTGAAAGAAATTCAAAACAAGTTCATGGTTAAAAAAAAGTAAACTAACATAAGACTAGAACTTCAAACTCCTAAATTCTATAGCAAACACCATTAAATGTGAAATATTAGAGCGTTTCCCATTAAATCAAGGGACAAAAATGTATGCCCTCTCCTCTACTGTTAAAACATTGCACTAGAACACAAACAGCTATGAATCTCAAAATAAATAAGATATATGAATATTGAAAAGAAAGATAATATTTCGTGACAATATTATCTATTAAATATTTTTATCTAAGATGGCAAAGTAGCAGGAGGACCCTAGGAATGTCTCATCCTCCGAACACAGCTAGATAAATAGGAAATCATTCTGAACCCCAAATAAATTAATCTGAGGACTGAGAGAACAAACTGCACAACTAGAGGGATAGAAGAGGCCATATCATGGAAGGTAGGAGGTGCAGAGACATGATGTGGGGGTAAAAAGGATCGTCAGTGCTATGCAGGGAGGGAGCCCTGATCATGGAAAGAGGAGAGAGATAGACGGACTGAGAGAGACAGAAAGAGGAAAGGAGCACACAGGAAAACATTTCCCCAAAGCCATTGACTGGGAAAATGAGAGAGGATGATTATTGTGAGTTTTTACAACCAGCAGAGCTCAAAGACTGGAATTTTAGATGTCTGTCCCATGGCTGGTGTGGAACCCGAGCAGGCATCGCAGTGTTCTTGTGGAGAAGGAGGGCAAGTACCCCAGTAGCAGGCTCAATCTGAGGATCCCCTGGGATGCACTGAGGTTAATTCCTCCTTCTTGGAGTGCATACAGAAGAGGAGATATTGCTTGTCTGGGGACAAAAGAGATGCCAGGCACCATTACTCTCCCCCACTCCTCAGCATAGGTGCAGAGACACTAGCTGAGGGAAACTAACTTAGACACCAGCTTTCTGCTGTCCTTTACTCCAAACTCTGAGTTCCTGCACTTTGGTTCAACTGCCCTTCTTGGAAAAATCTGCACTAGCTGCAGTGAGGTGAGACCCTCCTCCAGAGGACCAACACCAGTCCACACCATACTAGGGCCCTAAAGTTTGGAGTTTTCAACCAGGCTGCCCAGGATAAAACACAGGTGCACTGCATTGCTGGGTGGGCAGACAGCCCAGACACAGACAGGGTGAAGGCAGGGCTCTGAGAGATGCTTGAGACATATGAAGGGAGATTGTTCACTCTTTTGCAAGGGCTTCTCAGATAGCAATGGGCACAAACTCCCCTTTCTGGGGATGAGGCAGGAGGCTGGCACTATTTCTATCCCCCACCCCACAGCATAAACTAACTTAATTAAGCAGCACAGTGCCAAGAGTGGCAGCCTAAACCACTTACACCAAGGCCCAGCTCCCTGTGCTCTACAGGTGCTGCTTTTCTAGGGCAAGCATACCTGAGAACTGGACCAACAGGCACCTCCCCCAGAAGACCAGCAAAAACTTCCCTGCATGCACCATGTCTACTGACCAAAGAGTGCTGCAAAACTCCAGCTCTAGTAGAGTTAGCATCAGTTTTCTTTTTTTTTAATTTTTAAATGTTTCTTTATTTTTGAAAGAGAGAGACACAGGGCAAGTGGGAGAGGGGCAGAGAGAGGGAGACACAGAATCTGAAGCAGCCTCCAGGCTCTGAGCTGTCAACACAGAGCCCGATGCAGGGCTCAAATCCAGGAGATGTGAGAGCATGACCTGAGCCAAATTCGGATACTTAACTGACTGAGCCACCCAGGTGCCCCACATCAGTTCTCTTTTAACAAACAGACAAGAGCACACCTGTTAAAACTTGCCACACTCTGGCCAAGGTCCATAAGTAGCCATACTTATATCAGACAAACTAGATTTTTTTTTAGTTTTTTTAACGTTTATTTATTTTTGACAGACAGAGAGACAGTGCATGAGCAGGGGAAGGGCAGAGAGAGAGGGAGACACAGAATCTGAAGGAGGCTCCAGGCTTAGCCGTCAGCACAGAGCCTGACATGGGGCTCGAACCCACAGACCGTGAGATCATGACCTGAGCCGAAGTCGGCCGCTCAACCGACTGAGCCACCCAGGAGCCCCCAGACAAACTAGATTTTAAAACAAAGTCTGCAACAAGAGATAAAGATGGGCACTATATCATAATTAAAAGGTCTATCCAACAAGAAGATCAAACAATTGTAAATATTTATGCTTCCATCTTGGAAGAACCCAAATATACAAAACAATAACAAACATAAAGAAACTCATTGATATTAATACAATAATAGAAGGGGACTTCAACACTCCACTTACAGCAATGGACAGATCATCTAAACAGAAAACCAATGAGGAAACAATGGCTTTGAATGACACACTGGACCAGATAGACTTAACAAATAAATTCAGAACATTTCATCATAAAGCAATAGAATACACATTCTTTTTGAGTGCACATGAACATTATCCCGAATAGATCACATACTGGATCAAAAATCATCCCTCAATAAATATAAAAAGACTGAGATAATTAATACCACACATATTTTCAGACCACAACACTATGAAACTTGAAGTCAACCACAGAAAAATTCTGAAAATATATAGGGGTTAAAGAACATCCTACTAAGGAATGAATGGGTTGGGGCAGCTGAGTGGCTCAGTTAGTTAAAAGTCTGACTTTTGATCTCAGCTTGGGTCATGATCTCATGGTTAGTGCAGAGCCTACTAGGAGTTTTGTCTTTCCCTTTCTCTGCCCTTTCCCCACTTGCACTATCTCTCTCCTCAGAATAAATAAACTTTTTAAACAATCTTAAAAAAGAATTAATGGGTTAACTAGGAAATTAAAGAAAAAATAAATAAATACATGGAAGCAAATGAAAATAAAAATACGATGGTCCAAAATCTCTGGGATGCAGCAAAAGCAGTCCTAAGAGGGAAATGTATAGCATTATAAGCATACCTCAACAAGCAAGAAAAATCCCAAATACACAACCTAATCTTACACATAAAAGAGTTAGAAAAGAAAGACAAATGAAGTTTAAAGGTAGAAGAAGGGAAATAATAAGATTAGAGCAGAAATAAATGATACAGAAAAAAAAACAAAAACAAAAAACAAAAAACCAAAATGGATCAATGAAACCAGGAGCTGGTTCTTTGATAGAATTAATAAAATTGATAACCCCCTAGCCAGACTTATCAATAAAGAGAGAGAAAGAGAGAGAGAGAGAGAGAGAGAGAGAGAGAGAGAGAGAAAGGACCCAAATAAATAAAATCACGAATGAGAGAGATCACAACCAACACCACAGAAACACAAACAATTTTATAAGAGAATGTTATGAAAACTATAAGCCAACAAATTGGGCAATCTGGAAGAAATGGATAAATTCCTAGAAACATAAACTACCAAAAATGAAACAGGAAGAAATAGAAAACTCGAACTGACTGATAACCACCAAAGAAATTGAAATCAATAATAAAAAAATCTCCCAACAAACAAAACACAGGCTGAGGTGCCTTCCCAGAAGAATTCTACCAAACATTTAAAGAAGAGTTAATACCTATTCTTTTCAAACTATTTCAAAAAATAGAAATGGAAGGAAAATTTCCAAACTCATTCTATGAGTCCAGATTCCAAAACCTTGATTCCAAAACCAGACAAAGACCACACACACACACACACACAAGAATTACAGGCCACTATCCCTGATGAACACAGATGTAAAAATTCTAAACAAAATACTAGCAAATCTAATCCAACAGTACATTAAAAGAATTACTTACCACAACCAAGTGGGATTTATTCCTGGGCTGCAAGGGTGGTTCAATAATGGCAAATCAATCAAGATGATATACCACATCAACACAAGTTAGGATAAGAACCATACGATCCTCTCGGTAGATGCAGAAAAAGCATTTGACAAAGTATAGCATTAATTCTTGATAAAAACCTCAACAAATTAGAGTCAGAGGGAACCTACCACAACATAATAAAGACAATATATGAAAAACGCACAGCTAATATCATCCTCAATGGAGAAAATCTGAAAGTTTTTCTTGTATGGTCAGGAACAAGACAGGGATGTCTATTCTCACCACTGTCATTTAACACAGTACTGGAAGGCTGAGCCTCAGAAATCAGGCAATGAAAAGAAATAAAAGGCATCCAAATTACCAAGGAAGAAGTAAAACTTCCATTATTCACAGATTACAGGATACTCTATGTAGAAAACCCAAAAGACTCCACCAAAAAATTGCTAGGACTAGTAAACAAATTCAGTAAAGTTGCAGGATATAAAAATCAATGTACAGAAATATGTTGCATTTGTATACACCAATACTGAGCAGAAAAAAGAGAAATCAAGGAATCAATCACATTTACAATTGCAACAAAAACCATAAGATACCTAGGAAAAAACCTAACCAAAGAGATGAAATATCTGTACTCTGAAAACTATAGAAGGCTTGTGAAAGAAATTGAAGATGACACAAGTAAATGGAAAAACATTCCATCCTCATGGATTGGAATAACAAATATTGTTAAAATGTATATACTACCCAAAGTAATAAACACATTGAATGCAATCCCTATCAAAATACAACCAGGATTTTTCACGAAGCTATAACAAGCAATCCTAAAATTTATATGGAACCACAAAAGATTCCAAATAACCAAAGTAATCTTGAAAAAGAAAAGCAAAGCTGGAGACATCACAATTCTGGACTTCAAGCTATACTACAAAACTGCAGTCATCAAGACAGTATGGTACTGGTACAAAAACATACATAGATCAGTGAGAAGAGAATAGAAAACTCAGAAATGGACCCACAACTCTATGGTCAACTAATCTTCAACAAAAGAAGAGAATATCTGATGGAAAAAAGATAGTCTTTTAATAAATTGGTGTTGGGAAAACTGACAGTAACATGCAGAAAAATTAAACTGGACTACTTTCCTACACCATACACAAAAATAAATTCAAAATGGATGAAAGGCCTACATTGCGACTGAAGCCATCAAAATCCTAGAAGAGAACACAGGCAGCAACCTCTTTGATATCAGCTGCAGCAACTTCTTACTAGATACTTCTCTGGAGGCAAGGGAGCCAAAAGCAAAAATGAACTATTGGGATTTCATCAAGGAAAAGAGCTTCTGCACAGCAAAGGAAATAATCAACAAAGTAAAAGGGAACCTTTGGAATGGGAGAAGATATTTGCAAAAGATGTATCTGACAAAGGATTAGTATCCAAAATCTATAATGAAGTTATCAAACTTGACACCCAAAAAACAAGTAATCTAGTTAAGAAGTGGGAAGAAGACATGAATAGACATTTTTAGAAATAAGACATACATGGCCAAAAGATACATGAAAAGATGCTCAACATCACTCATTATCAGGGAACTACAAATCAAAACTGCAATGAGATACCATCTCACACTTGCCAGAATTGCTAAAATTAACAACACAGGAAACAACAGGTGTTGGTAAAGTTGCAGAGAAAGGGGAACCTCTTACACTGTTGGTAGGAACGCAAACTGCTACAGCCTTTCTGGAAAATAGTATGGAGGTCTCTCAAAAAAATTAAAAATTGAACTACCCTATGATCCAGCCATTGCTCTACTAGGTATTTGCCTAAAGGATACAAAAATACTGATTCAAAGGGACACATGTACCATGATGTTTATAGCAGCAGTATCAACAATAGCCAAATAATGGAAAGAGCCCAAATCACAAATGTGCATTGACAGATGAATGGATACAGAAAATGTTATATATTTACATATATGTGAATGTAATAATACTCAGCCATCAAAAATATTAAAATCTTGCCATTTGCAATGACATGGAGGAAGTTAGAGTATATTATCCTAAGCAAAATAAATCATAGAAAGAACAACACAGTATGATTTCACTCATATTTGGAACTTAAGAAACAAAACACATGAACATAGGGTAAAATAAAAAGAGAAAGGCAAACCATAAAACAGACTTATAAGTATAGAGAATAAACTGAGGGTTGCTGGAAGGCAGATGGACAGGGCAATGGGTTAAATGGGTGACAGGAATTAAGGATGGCTCATGTTCTCATTAGCACTGGGTATTATATGTGAGTGATGAATCTCTAAATACTACTCCTGAAAATAATATTATACTACATGTTAACTAACTTGAATGTAAATGAAAACTTGAAACAATAAATAACTAAATAAATAAAACCTTACATCTTCAAAAGAAAAAAGAAAAATAGGGATTATAATTGTACCTACTTTATGAAATTGTTGTGAATAATTGAATTTAACAAACAAAAGTATTTAGATTCGTGATTAGTACAGGATAAGCACTATACAAGTATAAATTCTTAGTATGACTTAATATTATTGATTAAATACCATTCTAGAACATGTGGAGTCACCAATTGACTTTTTTTGAAAGACACTAGCGAGAACTTTCTGTTATTGTGAGTCTGAAGAATTGAGGAAAGTCCCATGGAGAAAGTGGGCATTTAGAATAGTTTTAGGGGATGACTAAATTTGGGTATGATTAGAGATAAAAACATTAAGGGCATTCTAGGTGAAACAGGCTTAGAGGCAAGAATAAATTTTTGAGAGGAACACAGGAAAGCAGGGAATCATGTCTACTGGGTGTCAGGAATTTCGAAGAAGGCATGGGGTGAATACAGCAGAAGGATTGTTAGGCAACTGAGGGGCTAAGATTGGATCTTCTTAATTTCAGACTAAGAAATGGGAGAGAGAGAGACAGAGAGAGGGATATATGTAGATGGTTAGATAGCTGGCAAATAGAATAAAGTGATACAGGAAATATTAAGGGACAGAATGGCCCAGCAGAAGAGAGAAGAATAGAAGTAAGAAGCAAGATTTGGTTATTAGAACTGGAGAAAATATAGGGGAGGAGACAATTATAGCTCCAGGATTTTAAGTGTGAAGTACCAGGAATTTTAAGGCACGTTTAGCAAAAATGAGAATATAGTTGCTTTGAAAAAATATATGTTTGTTTTTGGAAGTGTTGAATGCAGGTGATGGAAATACTTCCAACAAATGATTTGGCAGATGTAATAGAGCTCCATTTGGAAGAAGGGCCAATCATACTTTTACATTCTATTTTTATATTAATGAGTGCACTACTACCATCAATACAAAAGTAAAACCTAAGAATTCTAAAAAATAAATATAAAATGTTTTATCTATAATATTATCTATATTCAAAGGAATAAGCACATGGAATATTCAAATGAGTAAGAGGCTTCCGAAAACTGTTATACAGAAGATGATTATACCAAAATCAAGAACCTTGCCACATAAAAGCAATAATTAATTCGAACATGTAAGAGAAAATATCCCATTGAAAATGGCAACAAAATTCAAAATTGCCCAAAAAGAATCCTAAGAAAAATGTACAAGATACTAATGGAGGCAAAAATAAATCTATCTTTTGATAAATCCAACTAAGAGCAGCTCCAAATAGAGCACTAAAGCAATGAGTAGCACATTATAAAAATGAGAATTCTCCTTGAATTATTTACAAATTTAATGACTTACCTGTAGGTGCCAAGATGACCATCAACTTCCAGTTGCTGACTTCCACTCTGAAAATCAACACTCAATCAATATCTATTAAAGGGATGGGGGGGGAAATACCAAAAAAATCTAAACGAAACTGAAAAAGCCCTGGGAGATGCTGAAGATTGCTGAGCTTGTGCTAGTGTCTGGGGCAGGGGAATGGGGAGCAGCAGGGAAGTTAGGAGTTGCTGTAGGCTGCATAAATGCAGATGACAGGATACATAGCAGGAGCGATTTTCAACTTCCGCTTCTACTTTTTGTGGGAATATGAGTCGGGGCCTCAAATTACAAAAGCCAGTAACCCTGGGGTAATATCGGGACAAAAAGAAAGTTGGGATGATTGAAGTAGTAAGTCCCCCTCAAAAAAAAAAAAAAATCTGTGATAATAACCACCTGAAACCGTTTTAGTGAGTTAATAATCAAAAAAGGAGACCAACCTTGAAAACACCCTGAGCAGATAAAACCAGTTAAACCAACAAATAAAGCTTAATTTAGCTTATTTTGCAAGACTTGGGTCATTTCTTGCTTATGCCTTGAAAAATCATAAGCAAAACTTAAATTGTGTCTCAAAAGTGATACGAGGTAACCACTAACCAATTCCCTATTATTTAAGAAAATGCTGATATTATAACCTATCACTGTGAGGAATAAACAGCCACTGCCTTCTCACTATATAAGCTGCTTTATAACAATACACTGCTGAGCCACGTTTCATGTTTGGTCTAAATGCTACCAGTTCGCAAATTACCTTCTTGGTGTATGCACAATAAACTTCTACTAATTATTATTTTGGTAATACATTGCTTCCACGTCTATAATTTTTCAACTTTTGCCAAGTGAGGAATGGTCTTTGAAAATATTTTAATAAAAGAACTGACTGGAAAGACTCATAAATAGAAAAAAAATGGTGGTTGCAAGAAAGGAGGGGGTGGTGTGATGAATGAAATAAGTGAAGAGAATAAAGAAATACAAACTTCCAGTTATAAAATAAATAATTCAAAGAGATGAGAAAAAAAAGAATGAACAGGAAAGAGAATAGGAATTTTCAGAGTGATCCACACACAGTAAGGGTAGACACTCTTCAATGAAATGCCATGCATATTCTAAGGAGATGCTTGGTAGACACATACGATACGTATTTTTTTAACTAGAGGTGAGGGTTAATAAAATGAAAAAGCACTGCACTCAATAATACAATGTTAGATAACCTACTAACAGAAGGATCCCCCGAATCCTGCCACTCACCTTCTTCCAAGAGGAAAATAAATCTTTTCGAAGAAAATTAAGCCTGGCTGGGTGGAGAAGAAACATGACAGGAAATGGTGCTTCTCTGGCCTTCCACCGCAAGTATATGTGTTACAGCTGGATATTAACAACTTCCATGGCGCCCTGAGGAATTCTCCGCAAGGACTGTGGCTGAGCAAAACCTTGGATCTAAAGGGGAAGGTGATTTCCAAGGCAGAATCTAATCAAGGAGCATGAAGCTGACGACACTCACGACTATGGACTGAAGGTGTCCACCCTATCCAGAGGGACCCAGAACGGTGTCACTCCAGCAAGGCAGGAGGAGTTGGGAGGAGGCCGCAGGTGGGGCAAGGAAGGGAGGCCTGCAAGGACTTCCATTGTGGTCCCCAGCCAGACTAAGAGCTTGTCGTGTGTGAGGAGCAGCCCTCGAACCGCAGAGCCCGAGGCCCAGGCCCTCCGTCCACGGAGTGCGGATGGGGACGAGAGGCCAGGGCTGAGGGACCCCAGGAAAGCCATGTCAGCCCTCCGCCATCATCCCCGGGACTCCCGGACTTTGTTGCCTCGCGCGACGCCAACAGTCTCTGCCCGTGCTTCTCGGGGCCGTGAGGGCTTCGGTGGGAAGCAATGGGCCTGGGGAAGGCAGGCAGAGGTGCTGAGAGCCTGACAGCGGCGGTTGGGGCGTGGCGAGGGAACAGGGGTCGGGTCGGGTCGGGGGTGAGGCGTTAATGGCTTTGACCTGAGGACCCAGAGGTAGGACTCCAGGGAGACTGGAGGTCAGACCAGAGGCCCAGGCCCCGAAGGCGACCCCTAGTGGCAGCCTTGAGAAGCCCCTAGTGGGAGTGAGGTCTCGCGGGGTTCTGGACTTCCACATCCGGGTCTCAAGGGACTGGCGGGGCGGGGCGGGGAGGGATTCTGGGCGTCTGTGGCAACGCCTCACGTCGTCGGGCGGGTAGCTGGCAGAGCCCAGAGCCTTCTCGGCTTCAAGGTGAGGACCAGAGCGAGGACTGAGGGCCCCAGACCCAGAGGGGAGTCAGTCAGGCTGCGGGCGAGGGGGGCGAATGGTGGAGGCCGGCAGGGTGGAGCAATGACCATGACGGGAGGCCTGCCGTTGTGGGGACTGCCATTGTGGGCCCCGGCCAGACCGAGAGCTGCTTGTGTGTGAGGAGCAGCCCTCAGCCGGCAGGGCCTGAGGCCCGGGCCGTCCAGGGAGTCCGGATGGGGACGAGAGGACACGGTTGAGGGACCCCAGGAAACCCACGTCAGTCCCCGCCATGATCCCCGGGACTCCCGGACTTTGTTGCCTCCCGAGACGCCAACGGTCTTTGCCCGTGCTTCTCGGGCCGTGAGGGCTTCGGTGGGAGGTCGCGGGCCTGGGGACTGCCGACAGAGGCCGGCGGAGGTGGTCCGCCTCCAAAGGAGATCTTTTGGGAGGACGGAGGGAGGCACCTTGAGTCCAGCACAGGGGCAGCCATCTGAAAGCCACCCCCTCCCCCCGGCGGGCCCTGGGAGCCCGGGGCGGGGACCAGCAGGCTGAGCCCCTCCTCCCATCCAGATGTGGGGTCTCAGCCTGAGGAGGCCCAGGTGTGAGAGTCTGGACCCAGGTGAGCCGAGGCAGGATCCCGGGCCCGGGCCGGGGTGGACGTGAGAAAGGAGGAGATGCCTCCCAGTCCGGGGCACCTACCAAGGGACCAGGCCTGCCCTGCTGCTCACGTCAGCCATGGGGAGACCCGGGCTGGGTGGGTGGACTGCTTTCTCCCGACTTTTTCTTCTGGGGTCTTTTAGAGACGAGGCCTTAGCTTAAAGGGTGGCCGGAGGTCCACACAGGCAGTCCTCTCAGGCCCCCCCAGGGGGTCCAGGTAAGACTGGGAGGCGCAGCCATCCCAGCACGGGTGGAAGCCGGGATGCGGCCATCCCTCCTGCTGCGGGACAGACGCCGTGGACCTTTGGCGGGCGTGTCCAGATGTGAGCCCCCGGGCTTCCTTGTGTTCCAGTGTCAGGGCTGTGTGGTCTGGTCCTGAGACTTTGGCCTCAGGCCGGCAGAGGGGTGGGGCCTAGGCCCTTCCAGGGCTCATAGCTGCCAGCAGAGAGGCCATGAAGGGGAACTTGGGGGAACTTGGACTTGTGGGGGACAGCAGAGTCTGGCCCAGAACCTCCTGGCAGCACTGGGGAGAGGGGCAGGGCGGTGCTTGCAGTCTGCGGCCTCCCTGAGGTGCCCCTTCCCTCCCTCCCTCCCTCTTCCAGGGGCTGCAAGAGCTCTGGAGTTGAGGCCTCGGTCTGAGGCAGGAGCCCCGAGGTGACGGAGCAGAGGAGGCGCAGACTCGTGCTAGCCAGTTGTCAAGGTGAGGTGCATGCTCTGGTGTGGAGCCGGGGGCTCCCACATCCCACCCCAGAGGGGACCCCCTCGCCCCCCAATCCCAACGTGGCTCTGCTCTGAGGCCTGGGACCTCGGGCTCTGTGGTCTGGGCTGCACCCTGAGGAGCCACCCCTCATCTTTCTTCAGGTTCTCACGAACATCATGCCCCTGCATCAGAAGAGTGAGCTCTGCAAGCTTGAGGAGACATCAAGCGAGTCCCCGCCGCCATCCCTCTGGGAGGATGCACCCCTCTGGGAGGGTGGGGAGGAATATGTAGAGGAGGAGGAGGAAGATGTGGAGGACCAGGAGGAAGAGGAGGAGGAGAAGGCAGAGGAGGAGGAAAAGAAGGAGGAAGAGGAGGAGAAAGAAGACAAGGAGAAGGAAGACGAGGAAGAGGAGGAGGAGAATGAGGAAGGGGTGGAACAGGAAGAGGAGCAGGAGGAGGAGGGAAAGGAGAAGGAGGAGGAGGAGGAGGAGGAGGAGGAAGATGAGCAGGAGCAGGAGGAAGAGGAGCAGGAGGAGGAGGAAGAGGAGGAGGAGGAAAGGAGGAGGAAGAGGAGGAAAAGGAGGAGGACGAGGAGGAGGAAGAGGAGGAGGAGGAGGAGGAAGAGGAGCAGGAGGAGGAGGAGGAAGAGGAGGAGGAGGAAAGGAGGAGGAAGAGGAGGAAAAGGAGGAGGAGGAGGAGGAAGAGGAGCAGGAGGAGGAGGAGGAGAAAGAGGAGGAAAAGGAGGAGGAGGAGGAGGAGAAGGAAAAGGAGGAGGAGGAGGAGGAGGAAAAGGAGGAGGAGGACGAGGAGGAGGAGGAGGAAGAGGAGGAGGAAAAGGAGGAGGAGGTGCAGGAGGAGGAGGAAGAGGAGGAGGACGAGGAGGTGGAGGAGGAAGAGGAGGAGGACGAGGAGGAGGAGGTGCAGGAGGAGGAGGAGGAAGAGGAGGAGGAGGAAAAGGAGGAGGAAGAGGAGGAAAAGGAAGAGGAGGAGGACGAAAAGGAGGAGGAAGAGGAGGAAAAGGAGGAGGAGGAGGAGGAAAAGGAGGAGAAAGAGGAGGAGGAAAAGGAGGAGAAAGAGGAGGAAAAGGAGGAGGAGGAGGAGGAGAAGGAAAAGGAGGAGGAGGAGGAGGAGGAAAAGGAGGAGGAGGAAGAGGAGGAGGACGAGAAGGAGGAGGAGGAAGAGGAGGAGGAAGAGGAGGAGGACGAGGAGGAGGAGGTGCAGGAGGAGGAGGAAGAGGAGGACGAGGGATCCGAGGAGGAGGACGAGGAGGAGGAGGTGCAGGAGGAGGAGGAAGAGGAGGACGAGGGATCCGAGGAGGAGGAAGAGGAGGACGAGGGATCCGAGGACGAGGAGGAGGAGGAAAATGTGGATGAAGAGGAGTTGGATGATGAGGAGGAGGAGAAGGAGGAGGAGAACGGGGCACCTTCTCCCTCCCCATCCTCCTCTTCCTCCCTGTCGTCCTCCTGCTCAATCGTGATCCTGGTCCCCCTGGAGATCGTCTCTGTTGCTGGGTCCCCGAGTCCTCGCCGGTGCCCTCCGCAGAGCCCTCCGAGTGCCCGCCCCTCCCCCAATGCCATGGCAGGCGCTCCAGGGAGCCAGTCCAACCAGGGCTCCAGCAGCCCCAGTGAGGAGGGCTCGAGCACCTGGGGGAATCCGGCAGCGGCCCAGGCCCCGCTCCCAGACGCGCTCCACGAGAAGGTGGCTGGCCTGGTGCTGTTTCTGCTCCTCAAGTATCGCACCCAGCAGCCGACCACACAGGCGGAGATGCTGATGGCGGTCGGCCAAGATGCCCAGGACCGCTTCCCCGTGATCTTCCGCCAAGCCTGCGAGTACCTGCAGCTGGTCTTTGGAGTTGACGTGCGGGAAGTGGACCCCGGCGAGCACTCCTATGTCTTGGTCACCATCCTCGGCCTGACGTGTGACGGGATGCTAAGCGGTAAGCAGGGCATGCCCACGACCAGCCTCCTGGTGGTGGTCCTGGCGGTGATCCTCCTGGAGGGCGACCGTGCCCCTGAGGAGGAGGTGTGGAAAACGCTGGGGGTCTTGGGGGTGTATGCCGGTACGGAGCATGTCTTCTATGGGGAGCCCAGGGAGCTGCTCACCAAAGTCTGGGTGCAGGAAGGGTACCTGGAGTACCGGCAGGTGCCCGGCAGCGAGCCCGCACGTTACGAGTTCCTGTGGGGCCCCAGGGCCCGCGCGGAAACGAGCGGCGTGCAAGTGCTGCAACATTTCCTCAAGGTCAATAGCAGGCAGCCCGGGGCCTCCCTGTCCCCGTCCCTGTGTGAAGAGGCTGGCAGCGATGAGGAAGAGGGAGCCTGAGCCAGGGGGCAGCCAGCCCCTTTCCCACCTGGGGTCCAGCAGCCTCCCCTGTGGGGCAGGAAGCCAGGCCGCTTCTTCCCTGTGTGTGTGTGAGCAGAGAGGGCACCGGCCTCTTGTGAGCAGTGGGGGGCCAGGGCGGCTCGGGGGAAAGTGGGGCGAAGAGCACCTTTGCGCGGGTTCTTGTTCTCGGCCTGTGCGGCCTCAGAAATCGATCTTCGTTTCCTCGACGAAGCTTTCCCACGTCGTTCCTTGTCTGAGAAAGTTTCAGGAGCTTCGGAGGCTCAGCGCGTGAGTGGCATCCACGCCGCAGTTCTTTGTTCTTCTCCGGTTCAAGAGTCCGAGTTTTGCCATTTGGTGCAAGGAGCTGGGAACCCTTCCATCCTCGTTTGGGATCCGGAAGGGAATCGCAGTGCCTGGGCTGGGCACGGGAGTGTTTGGAAACGTGAAGACTTTGGCGGTACAATAAAGTGCCGGGTGGTGTCAGGACATGGAGGAATAAAAGATGTCCGTTCTTGCCTCTTACCTCTTGTCATCTGTCATTCTGTACAAGTGAAACAAATGTGTGTGCCTGCATTGGCTTGGGTCTCCCAGAAAGCAGGAGCCACTCGATCTGAGCAGAGGTCCCCAGCTCACGGACACATGTGTTGCCAGATATCTGTTGAGCTCTGCTTGCTCTCAGAAGGGCACTGTGTTAGCACTGAGGACACAGAGAGGCAGGACACGTCCCACCCATAGGTGACTGTCGAGGAGCAGCAGTCCCGGGGGTAGGAGGGACAGGTTCCCCTAAGAGGAGCAGAACAAGTGAGAGAGGGCTGAGGCGCTGGGTCTCCAGGGGCAAGCCCTGCAGTGGAGATGCCCCGCCAGAGCCAGGCTGGCCTAGGGTCTCTGGTCAGCGCCATGCCTTCTGGGCAGCTGATCACGACGAAGCGGGGAGAGGACAGTGGCTGCACTGCACTCTCTGCCACCATCTCCGGGAAGTCAGGGAGTGAGAGCCTGGGTCCAAGGTGCACAGACTCAGCTTGTGCAGAGGCCGGCGGGGGTGGGGTGGTCGGGGGGGGGGGGGGGGTGGGGTGGCAGCCTGAGCCTGCCAGAGTCAAGGTGAGGATACCGGGACGGATGGAACAACTCCCCCACCCCCCGGAACCTGTCTGCACCCGAAGCTGTTGGCGACGGGGGACCCCTGGCCACGAGGTCCGGACGTGACATCCGCCGACGGCCCCCCGGCAGACGGGTGACGGAGGTGGGAGCCTTGGTCCGGGTGGCCTGATTCTGGTGGGCTTAGGTAAGGGTCCCAGGCCTGGCAGGCAGGCGTGCATGTCGATCCGTGAGGGAGCGCCGCGGGCCCCCACCTCAGAATCCAGGTCTCCCCGAGAGACCCGGCATGGTCGTCAGGAGGAGCCCCTCCGCAGCGGGGCTAAGGGCGGTGGACTCAAGGCCCCAGAGGGTCGGGCCCAGGATCTTCCTTGAGCGGGTGTCGGGACCCGAGGGACAACCGTGGGGCCCACCCCGACCCTGGGAGAGGCGCTCAGGCCCGGCCGCGGCCCCGGGGTACCTGGAGAGAGGGTACCTGCAGTCCGAGTCCAGTCAGCCGCGCCTTGGGGGCCGAGGGAGCTGAAGACCTTGGTGTGAGGGATCCCAGGTCGGGAAAGGGCAGGGGCAAAGGCTGGGACAGGGAGTCCAGGTGGGGTTCCGGGAGAGGACCGAGGGACTCAGGACCCCAGGAAACACAGAGGGGACCTCCCGGAGTTCGTGCCCTTGCGGACTCCCAGGAAGGGCCCTTGGGCGGGCAGGGGACTGGCCGCGGCAAGTCGGGCCAGAAGGCCGCAGCCAGGTCTCAGAGACACCTGGGTGCCTGAGACACCTCAGGTCCCCAGAGAGTAGGGCTCGGGTCTTGCAGCGATTCCTGGTGAGGATGCAGAGGGTGAGAATGCAGGTTCCAGGGAAGGAATCTGGACTCCACATCGGAGTCAGTCTGAGCAGGGCCCCCGGCGAGATGGGGACACTGGGTGAGGCTGGACGCCGGCATCCGGGTCTCAAATAGCCGGGAACCGGGGAGTAGGGGGCAGTTGGGGGGCCGGCCTGGTGAGCTGGGGAGGACGGAGCAGCCGCTCAGGTGGGCAGAGGGGAGGAGTGCCCAGGCGTTGTGAGGAGAGGAGGCCCACCCCAGTCCAGAGCGAGGAAGTCGGTCCTTGGCGCAGGCCCGGGGAACCCCTGCATTGAGGGACCAGAGGTGCCGGGCACGCGGTCCTTGTGCCTGGGCCATACGTCCCGAGGACCTTGGGGGCACGTGCTCCCCTCGGCATCGGGCATGCACAGAGGCCCTCTCCGGAGTGCAGGTGGCCACTAAGGGAACGCTGAAGGGGGGACCCTGCTTCCAGAACAAAGGCTCCGGCCCGGAAGGCGGCCCGTAGTGGCAGCCTAGGGAAGTCTCTAGTGGGAATGAGGCCACGCTGGGGGGCTGCACTTCCTCATCCTGGTCGCAAGAGGCTGGCGTGGCGGGGCCTTGGCGTCTTGAGAGCAGGAGGAGCGCCTGGCCTGTCGGCAGCGCGAAGGGCCCGGGTCCTGCTAGGCTTCAAGGTGAGGGCCAGAGCGAGGACTGAGGGCCCCAGACCCAGAGGGGAGTCAGTCAGGCTATGGGGGAGGGGGGCAAAGGGGGGAGGCCGCAGGGTGGTGCAATGGCAATGACGGGAGGCCTGCGAGGACTTCCATTGTGGGCCCCAGCCAGACTGAGAGCTTGTCGTGTGTGAGGAGCAGCCCTCGAACCGCAGAGCCCGAGGCCCAGGCCCTCCGTCCAGGGAGTGCGGATGGGGACGAGAGGCCAGGGCTGAGGGACCCCAGGAAAGCCATGTCAGCCCCCCGCCATCATCCCCGGGACTCCCGGACTTTGTTGCCTCGCGCGACGCCAACAGTCTCTGCCCGTGCTTCTCGGGGCCGTGAGGGCTTCGGTGGGAAGCAATGGGCCTGGGGAAGGCAGGCAGAGGTGCTGAGAGCCTGACAGCGGCGGTTGGGGCGTGGCGAGGGAACAGGGGTCGGGTCGGGTCGGGGGTGAGGCGTTAATGGCTTTGACCTGAGGACCCAGAGGTAGGACTCCAGGGAGACTGGAGGTCAGACCAGAGGCCCAGGCCCCGAAGGCGACCCCTAGTGGCAGCCTTGAGAAGCCCCTAGTGGGAGTGAGGTCTCGCGGGGTTCTGGACTTCCACATCCGGGTCTCAAGGGACTGGCGGGGCGGGGCGGGGAGGGATTCTGGGCGTCTGTGGCAACGCCTCACGTCGTCGGGCGGGTAGCTGGCAGAGCCCAGAGCCTTCTCGGCTTCAAGGTGAGGACCAGAGCGAGGACTGAGGGCCCCAGACCCAGAGGGGAGTCAGTCAGGCTGCGGGCGAGGGGGGCGAATGGTGGAGGCCGGCAGGGTGGAGCAATGACCATGACGGGAGGCCTGCCGTTGTGGGGACTGCCATTGTGGGCCCCGGCCAGACCGAGAGCTGCTTGTGTGTGAGGAGCAGCCCTCAGCCGGCAGGGCCTGAGGCCCGGGCCGTCCAGGGAGTCCGGATGGGGACGAGAGGACACGGTTGAGGGACCCCAGGAAACCCACGTCAGTCCCCGCCATGATCCCCGGGACTCCCGGACTTTGTTGCCTCCCGAGACGCCAACGGTCTTTGCCCGTGCTTCTCGGGCCGTGAGGGCTTCGGTGGGAGGTCGCGGGCCTGGGGACTGCCGACAGAGGCCGGCGGAGGTGGTCCGCCTCCAAAGGAGATCTTTTGGGAGGACGGAGGGAGGCACCTTGAGTCCAGCACAGGGGCAGCCATCTGAAAGCCACCCCCTCCCCCCGGCGGGCCCTGGGAGCCCGGGGCGGGGACCAGCAGGCTGAGCCCCTCCTCCCATCCAGATGTGGGGTCTCAGCCTGAGGAGGCCCAGGTGTGAGAGTCTGGACCCAGGTGAGCCGAGGCAGGATCCCGGGCCCGGGCCGGGGTGGACGTGAGAAAGGAGGAGATGCCTCCCAGTCCGGGGCACCTACCAAGGGACCAGGCCTGCCCTGCTGCTCACGTCAGCCATGGGGAGACCCGGGCTGGGTGGGTGGACTGCTTTCTCCCGACTTTTTCTTCTGGGGTCTTTTAGAGACGAGGCCTTAGCTTAAAGGGTGGCCGGAGGTCCACACAGGCAGTCCTCTCAGGCCCCCCCAGGGGGTCCAGGTAAGACTGGGAGGCGCAGCCATCCCAGCACGGGTGGAAGCCGGGATGCGGCCATCCCTCCTGCTGCGGGACAGACGCCGTGGACCTTTGGCGGGCGTGTCCAGATGTGAGCCCCCGGGCTTCCTTGTGTTCCAGTGTCAGGGCTGTGTGGTCTGGTCCTGAGACTTTGGCCTCAGGCCGGCAGAGGGGTGGGGCCTAGGCCCTTCCAGGGCTCATAGCTGCCAGCAGAGAGGCCATGAAGGGGAACTTGGGGGAACTTGGACTTGTGGGGGACAGCAGAGTCTGGCCCAGAACCTCCTGGCAGCACTGGGGAGAGGGGCAGGGCGGTGCTTGCAGTCTGCGGCCTCCCTGAGGTGCCCCTTCCCTCCCTCCCTCCCTCTTCCAGGGGCTGCAAGAGCTCTGGAGTTGAGGCCTCGGTCTGAGGCAGGAGCCCCGAGGTGACGGAGCAGAGGAGGCGCAGACTCGTGCTAGCCAGTTGTCAAGGTGAGGTGCATGCTCTGGTGTGGAGCCGGGGGCTCCCACATCCCACCCCAGAGGGGACCCCCTCGCCCCCCAATCCCAACGTGGCTCTGCTCTGAGGCCTGGGACCTCGGGCTCTGTGGTCTGGGCTGCACCCTGAGGAGCCACCCCTCATCTTTCTTCAGGTTCTCACGAACATCATGCCCCTGCATCAGAAGAGTGAGCTCTGCAAGCTTGAGGAGACATCAAGCGAGTCCCCGCCGCCATCCCTCTGGGAGGATGCACCCCTCTGGGAGGGGGGGGAGGAATATGTAGAGGAGGAGGAGGAAGATGTGGAGGACCAGGAGGAAGAGGAGGAGGAGAAGGCAGAGGAGGAGGAAAAGAAGGAGGAAGAGGAGGAGAAAGAAGACAAGGAGAAGGAAGACGAGGAAGAGGAGGAGGAGAATGAGGAAGGGGAGGAACAGGAAGAGGAGCAGGAGGAGGAGGGAAAGGAGAAGGAGGAGGAGGAGGAGGAGGAGGAGGAAGATGAGCAGGAGCAGGAGGAAGAGGAGCAGGAGGAGGAGGAAGAGGAGGAGGAGGAAAAGGAGGAGGAAGAGGAGGAAAAGGAGGAGGACGAGGAGGAGGAAGAGGAGGAGGAGGAGGAGGAGGAAGAGGAGCAGGAGGAGGAGGAGGAAGAGGAGGAGGAGGAAAAGGAGGAGGAAGAGGAGGAAAAGGAGGAGGAGGAGGAGGAAAAGGAGGAGGAGGAAAGGAGGAGAAAGAGGAGGAAAAGGAGGAGGAGGAGGAGGAGAAGGAAAGGAGGAGGAGGAGGAGGAGGAAAAGGAGGAGGAGGACGAGGAGGAGGACGAGGAGGAGGACGAGGAGGAGGAGGAGGAAGAGGAGGAGGAAAAGGAGGAGGAGGTGCAGGAGGAGGAGGAAGAGGAGGAGGACGAGGAGGTGGAGGAGGAAGAGGAGGAGGACGAGGAGGAGGAGGTGCAGGAGGAGGAGGAGGAAGAGGAGGAGGAGGAAAAGGAGGAGGAAGAGGAGGAAAAGGAAGAGGAGGAGGACGAAAAGGAGGAGGAAGAGGAGGAAAAGGAGGAGGAGGAGGAGGAAAAGGAGGAGAAAGAGGAGGAGGAAAAGGAGGAGAAAGAGGAGGAAAAGGAGGAGGAGGAGGAGGAGAAGGAAAAGGAGGAGGAGGAGGAGGAGGAAAAGGAGGAGGAGGAAGAGGAGGAGGACGAGAAGGAGGAGGAGGAAGAGGAGGAGGAGGAGGAAGAGGAGGAGGACGAGGAGGAGGAGGTGCAGGAGGAGGAGGAAGAGGAGGACGAGGGATCCGAGGAGGAGGACGAGGAGGAGGAGGTGCAGGAGGAGGAGGAAGAGGAGGACGAGGGATCCGAGGAGGAGGAAGAGGAGGACGAGGGATCCGAGGACGAGGAGGAGGAGGAAAATGTGGATGAAGAGGAGTTGGATGATGAGGAGGAGGAGAAGGAGGAGGAGAACGGGGCACCTTCTCCCTCCCCATCCTCCTCTTCCTCCCTGTCGTCCTCCTGCTCAATCGTGATCCTGGTCCCCCTGGAGATCGTCTCTGTTGCTGGGTCCCCGAGTCCTCGCCGGTGCCCTCCGCAGAGCCCTCCGAGTGCCCGCCCCTCCCCCAATGCCATGGCAGGCGCTCCAGGGAGCCAGTCCAACCAGGGCTCCAGCAGCCCCAGTGAGGAGGGCTCGAGCACCTGGGGGAATCCGGCAGCGGCCCAGGCCCCGCTCCCAGACGCGCTCCACGAGAAGGTGGCTGGCCTGGTGCTGTTTCTGCTCCTCAAGTATCGCACCCAGCAGCCGACCACACAGGCGGAGATGCTGATGGCGGTCGGCCAAGATGCCCAGGACCGCTTCCCCGTGATCTTCCGCCAAGCCTGCGAGTACCTGCAGCTGGTCTTTGGAGTTGACGTGCGGGAAGTGGACCCCGGCGAGCACTCCTATGTCTTGGTCACCATCCTCGGCCTGACGTGTGACGGGATGCTAAGCGGTAAGCAGGGCATGCCCACGACCAGCCTCTTGGTGGTGGTCCTGGTGGGAATCCTCCTGGATCGGGACCGTGCCCATGTCCTCTACCTATTTTTTAATTGAGTTTTTAAAATTTTTTTCAGTGTTGACTTGTTAGGAGTTCTTCATATATTTTGAATATCACTCCCCTTATAGGATATATCATTTGCGAACGTCTTTTCTCATTTACTCGGTTGCCTTTTTGTTTTGTTGATGGTTGTATTCACTGCAAATCCTTTTTATTTTGGTGTGATATCAATAGTTTATTTTTTGCTTTTGTTTTCCTAGCCTGAGAAGACATACCATAAAAATGTTTTTAAGGCTTATGTCCAAAAGATTGCTGACTATAATTTCTTTTAGTTTTATTGTTTCACGTTCTACACATAGGTCTTTAATCCATTTTGAGTTTATTTTTGCGTATAGTGTAAGAAAGTGTTCTACTTTCTTTCCTTTGCATGTAGCTGACCAGGGTTCTCAGTACAGTATTGAAGGGACTGTCTTTTCCCCATTGTGTATTCTTGCCTCGTTTGTTGTAGTTAATTGACCATATAAGTGTGGTTTATCTGGACTCTCTATCTTATTTCCTTGATGTATATGTTTATATTTGTGCTAGTACCATAGTGTTTTCATTACTATTGCTTTGTATATCTTGTAGTAGCGTATCTTGAAATCTGGAATTTGGATACCTCCAACTTTATTCTTTTCCTTAAATTGGTTTGGCTGTTTTCGGTCTTTTATGGTTCCACAGAAATTTTATTATTTGTAGAACATATGACAAGATACTCAATATCACTAGTCACCAGGGAAATGGAAATCAAAACTACAATGAAATATCACCTCACACCAGTACCATGGTAGCATAAAAAGACATGAATTAACAAGTGCTGGTTAGGATGTAGAGAAAAAGGAAGCCTCATGTCCTGTTGGTGGGAATGCAAATTGGTGCAACCTCTCTGGAAAACAATATGTAGTTTCCTCAAAAATTAAAAAGCGAAATACCATATGGCCAGTAATTCCACTGTATATTTACCCAAGGGAAATGAAAACAGTGATTTGAAAAGATACATGCAGCCTTATGTTTATTGCAGGATTATTTACAAGTCAAGTTATGGAAGCAAACTAAGTGTCCATTGATAGATGAATAGATAAGGAAGATGTGGCACACACACACACACACACACACACACACACACACAATGGAATATTATTCAGCTGTTAATAGAATGCAGTATTGCCTTTTGTGGCAACATGGAGGGACCTAGAAAGTATTATGCTAAATTAAATAAATAAGACAGAGAAAGATAAATACCATGTGATTTTACTCATATGTGGAATCTAAAAAACAAAACAAACAAATAAAAAACAGAAACAGACTCCTAAATACAAAGAACAAACTGGTGGTTGACAGAGGTGAGGGCGATGAGGGAATGGGTGAAATAAGTGAAGGAGATTTAGAGGTAGAATTGTCCAGTTATAAAATAAGTCACAGAGATGAAAGTACAGCATAAGAAATATATTCAATGTTAGTGTAATAATGTAGTATGGTAACAGATGGTAAGTACATTTATTGTGGCGAATACTGAGTAATGTATAGAATTGTTGAATCAATATGTGGTATACCTGAAAATAGTATAACATTGTGTGTCAGCTATATTTCACAAGAATTTTCCTGATGTCCTTTTACAGTCTGCTACCATCTCTGGACCCAGGTAACTTACTTATCTGCTTTTTGGTACTATAAATTAGTTTTTTTCTAGAATTTTATTTAAATAGAACCAATAATTTATATTGTTTTGTATTTGGTTACTTTTTCATCATGTTAATTTTATGTTTCAGCAATATCATTATGTGTATAAGCAGTCTGTTCCTTTTTTTGTCAGGTAATGTTCTAGTTTTGCTTATTTTTGAGATTATACATGGAATCATACACTATATATTCTTCTGTGTATAGTTTCTTTCTCTAATGCAAACTTATGTCCGTGGGATTCATCCATGTTGATGATTTAGCATTAATTTGTTCATTCTTATTGCTACATACTATTTCATTTTATGAATAGTCCATAATTTTAAAACACAACTTACTAGTGGTGCATATTTGGAGTTTTTCCAGTTTTGGGAAATTATGAATAATTCTACCATGAAAATTCATTTACATGTCCCACAGCAATTTCTGGTATATAGTATAATAATTTCTTCAAGTATAGCGAATAATGACCTATTGTTTTCTCAAGTGCTTATAGCAATTTATATTCCCACCAGCAGAGTTTGAATGTCCCTGTTATTTTACATCCTTACCAGCAGCTTGTTTATACAATTATTTTAATTTTATCAGGTGTGGGGGGTATGTTATAGTTGTGGTAAGTATATTGTAGTATCTTATGGTGGCATGAATTTGCATTCCTGTGTTTAACAAATTGGTTGTTCACTGTTTTATATGCTTGTTGGCTGTTTGTATATATTTTTTGTGAGGTTTCTGTTCAAAGCTCTTGCACATTTTGATATCATGCTGTCTTTTAATTATTGACTGGTAGCATTTATTTATACATTCTAGATGGAAGGCTTTGGCTTATTTTATGTGCTACAAATGTCTTCTATTACAGCATGTGTTTTAGTCTTTTTAGGCTGCTATAACAAAATGCGACATAATAGATGGCTTATAAACAGTAGAAATTTTTTGATCACAGTTCTGAAGGCTCAAAGTCTGAGATCAGAGTGCCAGTATGGCCAGGTGAAGGTCCCCTTCTGGGTTGCAGACTTCTTTTATG
Source organism: Paguma larvata (assembly GCA_030068075.1). Lineage (NCBI taxonomy): Eukaryota > Metazoa > Chordata > Mammalia > Carnivora > Viverridae > Paguma > Paguma larvata. The sequence continues at coordinate 119,502,386 of CM057830.1, read as the reverse complement.
TTCGCATGGTGGAAAGGGCTAGGGAGCATAAGAGCACTAATCCCATTCATGAGGGCTCCACTGTCATGACCTAATCACTTGCCGAAGGCCTCTTGTCTCCTAATACCAACACACAGAGCATTAGGTTTCAACATATGAATTTTGGGGGGAGACGAACATTCCAATCATTGCAGTGTGGCTTGCCTTTTCATTGGTTTAATGCTTTTAAAATAATGATGATAACCAAAGTTCTAAATTTTAATGCACTGCCATTTATCAGTCTTTTCATTTATTATTAGTGCTTTATAGGTAGTTAAGTCATTATCTACCCTAAAGCCATAACATATTCATGTATAATACTTCCCAGAAGTTTTATTGATTTGCTTTTCTCATTTACACTTATGATCAATATTGAAATTGATTTTTGTGTAAGTTGTGAGGTAAAGGTCAAATTCTTTTTTTTATATATGGTTTTTCATTTGCATCACTAAGATTCACTGATTGAACCATCTATTCCTCACTGCATAGCAGTGCCACTTTTGTCATAAAACATATATCCACATATATATGGGCCTGTTTCTGTGATATACATTGGACTCCATCAATTTATTTGGTACTTTGAAACAAGCACTGCACTGTCTTAATTATAGTAATTTTATTATTATAAGTGTTAAAGTGACCTTTACTTTGGTAATAAATTTTTAGGTTCAACACCAAAACATGATCTGTGAAAGAAAAAAGTTAAGTTGGACTTGATTAAAATTAAAATATTCTGCTCCACAAAAAACACTGTTAAAAGAATGAAAATGCAAGTCACAGACTGGGAGAAAATATTTTCAAAAACACATATATAATAAAAGGCTTGTGTTCAAAATATATAAAAAGAACACTTAAAACTTAGAAGTAATAAAAAACAAAGAAAAACAAAACATACAGCTAGATTAAAAACAGATAAAAGATCTGAACAGACATCTCACCAAAGAAGATATACATATGTGACATAAATGTAGGAAAAGATGCTCAACACCATTTGTCATTAGGGAACTGCAAATTACAACTACATGCTACCCCTACACACCTATTAAGATGGCTAGAAACCTACACCTGATAATACTAAATGGTTATGAAGATGCAGGGCAACCAGAACTTTCATTATTGCTTATAAGAATGCAAAATGGCACAGCCACTTTGGAAGACAGCTTAGCAATTTCTTAAAATAAAGCTAAAATAATCTTATAAAGTTAAATATGTATGACTTAGCACTTAATGATCCAAGATACTTTCACAACTGATTTGAAAATGTATGTTTACACAAAACATGCACATAAATGTATAGTAGTACATTCACTGGAATATAATTTATCTATAAAAATAAATTAGATACTGAGCTATGAAAAGATCCGGATGCACATTTAATACATATTATTAAGTTTTAAAAAAGGCAATATGAAAAGGCAACATTATGGATGATGATCTCAATCATATGAAATTTGGGGAAAGGAAAAACTAGAGAGATAATAAAAGATCATTAGTTGCTAAGAGTTTAGAATATAGAAGAAGAGTTGCCCAGCTGAAGCAAGGAAATTTTTAACATGGTAAAAATATTATGTATGATACTTTAATGCTAAATATATGGCTATGCATTTTCTATGAGAGAATTTTACAACCCAAATAGTGAATCACAATGTATGCAAATTTTAAAAAATCATTTAGGTGGTTAGGTAATCCCAGAAAGGAACACATACTTTGACAAGATAATTTAACTGTATTATAGTTAAATGAAACAATCATAGTAGAGGGGTGGGAGAAAAGGTGCTGAGTTAAATAACTTTGGAAATGAGTGTACTCTGTAAGCTTAAAGGCAAAATAAACTACATATAAGGGCTATACTCTAGTTGATAAATTTGTTTCCTTTGGGCGGTACAAGCTAGAAATTTGATACTGTTATACATATATACTGGAATTAAACAATTAAGTAAATGAATGGCAGATAAGAGAGCCAAGTTTCTCACTGATTGAGTGGGAGGTAATAGATAAGCATGAGAAGAGACTAGAATGATTCTTGTGGTAATGATTTAGAATTAGAGACATTAATTTGAACTCGTGTTCAGCTCAAAATAAATGCAGATCATTTCATATATTAAATATTATAGATATGTGTATATACAAAAGTTAGTGGGCATACATATCTCCTTGTTCAGTTGGCTGAGAGGAACAGGAAAAGATGAATCCCCAGTAGCAAAAAGCACATCGAGCAGTTTAATTAAGTTTTTTAAAACCAGTCTCTAATAAATTAACCAAGGCCCTTGGAAAAATGATTCCAGGACTGAGGCAAGTATTATACATAATGATTCAGAGCATCCTGTAGTACTAGAAAATAATGAAGTGATTAAAAATAAACCTACATTGGTGGGGTTATGTCAAAGGGAAAAGTAGCCAACTGAAAGAGCTTCCAATGGCCAAATTTATAACAATTTGAACAATAAAATAAAGTAGTATTAGATTATAACCTAAGGTATATAATAAGTTTTAGTGAGTCCATATTGATATAAATAAATTCTCTAATTAAATAATAGGTTAGGGAGAAGAAACAAACAACCCTTGCAAAAGAATTCAAAATAATATATGTAGATACTTCAATGTCAAAGGAGAGGGAATATAAATCCTCATTCCTTAACTGTGGACTGTGAATAGTGGTTTCCTTTCAAGTTATGAGAAGGGGGAAACAAGAATAATTTCATAGTGGAGAAATTGGACAACCATTACCTCAGATGATGAAAGTTAATATCAACAAGTCATGTTGATAATATGTACCCTTGGTATGATGCGACGACTATGGCACTTAACTCTGCGGTCTTCTGCCCAAAATACATAATCCCAGTTTAACTCTTCTAGGCACAGATTGTTTTACTGGTGAATTTTATCAAACAGTTGTTAAAGAAATAATACAAATTTCACGAAAATTCTTACGGAAAATTGAAGAGGAGAGAATATTTCCTATCTCGTTCTATGAAACTTTTCTTGACCCAAACAGAAAGAGACATTACAAGAAAAGGAAACTACAGACATATGTCTTTTATTAACATACATGAGCCAATTTCAAACAGTGTTTTAACAAATTGAGTCCAACGACATACAAAATAATAATACATATGGAACAACCTTAGTTTATGTAAGAAATGCCAAATTGATTTAACATTTGAAAAACAGTCAAGCCTCCATATTAACAAACAAAATGAAAGATGATATGAGCCTCTCAGCAGAAAAGAAAAAAATATTTGAGAAATTTAACACTTTTTTTATTAAAAAAATTCTACAAGCTAGGAATATAGAAGAGGAAACTTCCTCAACCTGTCAGTGAAAAGCCCATTAGTTAACATCATACTTAATGGTGAAAGACTGAATGTTTTCCTCCAAAGATCAGGAACAAAACCAAGGATATACACTCTTACTACTTCTATTTAACATTGTAGTGAAGGTTCTAGCCCAGGCAAATAAGCAAGGAAAATAAATGAAAGGCATCCGTTTTTGAAAGGAAATAATACAACTGTATTTATTCACAGAAAACATAACCATCTACACATGTAATCTGATTAAATCTTTTATTTTTTTATTTTATAATAGTTTATTTTCAAATTGGTTTACATATAACACCCAGTGTTCATCCCAACACGTGCCCTCTTTAATGCCTGTCACCCCCTCTCCCCCCTCCCTCACCCCCCTCATCCTCAGTTTGTTCTTAGTCTTTGAGAGTCTCTTATGTTTTATCTCCCCCCCTCTCTGTGTCTTTTTTTCCTTTCCCCTCTTCCCCTCCCCCTGGTTTTTGCTTAGCATGATTAAATCTTTTAAAATGTACCACATGAGTTTGGAAAGTTTGCAAGATACATGATCAATATAAAAATACATTTTATTTCTATGTACTACCAATGAACAATCAGAAGTTGAAATGTACAAAGATAATATTAATTACAATAATATCGATTTATGAAATGTTTTGGGGAAAATATCACAAAGTTTGGACAAGACATATATACTAAAAACTGTAAAACATTATTGACAGAAATTAAAGAAAACCTAAATAATGGAGAGATACACTCTGCCAGTGGGACTCAAGACAAAATATTAAGACAATCCTTCTCAAATTGTTCTATAGATTTACTGCAATTCCAATCAAAATAACAGTAGGCCTTTTTTTGTAGATTTTACGAGGTAATTCTAAAATTCATATGGAAACACAAATTACCAGGAACAGCCAAAATAATTTTGGTTAAAAGTAACAAACTCAAAAGACTTATACTTGCTAATTTCAAGATTTATTATAAAGCTAAAGCAATCAAGACAGTGTGTCCTAGCATCAAGATAGACAAACAAGCCAGTGGAGCAGAAGAGCCCAGAAATAAACCCTTACATATATGGAAAAGTGACTTTCAACAAAGGCACAAGGGTAAGGCAGTGGAGAAAAGATAGTCTTTTCAAAAATTTTGCTTTTAAATTTGGCTATCTATATGTCAATCATCATATATTAATGAGGTATGAACTACCTCAAATCATGCATCAAAATTATCTCCAAATAGATGGATCCAAAATGTAATCCTCAAACTATAAAACCTCTAAAAGAAGATATTTATGGTCTACAGATATTTTAGACAAGACACTAAAAGTATGATCCATCAAAGTACAAAATTATAATTAGACTTTATAAAAATTAAAATTTCTGGGGCGCCTGGGTGGTTCAGTCGGTTAAGCGGCCGACTTCAGCTCAGGTCATGATCTCATGGTTCATGAGTTCGAGCCCTGTGTTGGGCTCTGTGCTGACGGCTCAGAGCCTGGAGCCTGCTTCAGATTCTGTGTCTCTCTCTCTCTGCCCTTCCCCTGTTCACGCTCTGTCTCTATGTCTCTCAAAAATAAATAAATGTTAAAAAAAAATTAAAATTTTTGTTCTTAAAAAAAGTGAACAAGTTAAAGGCACATACAGGGAGAAATTCATTGCAAATCACATATCTCATCAAGGACTTTAACTGGATTGTATAAAGAACTCTCAAAACTCCACAATAAGAAAAAAACATGCCATTAAAAATGGGCTATTTCAACAGACACTTCACCAAAGAAGATATACAGATCACAAACAAGAATATGAAAAAAATGAACATCATCAATCATTAGGAAATAGCAAAATACACCACAATGATACACCATTACATACCTGTTAGTATGACTGAGAATCTGACATCTTGGGAAACTCCATAATCTCAGGCAAATCTAAATGGTTGATCACCCTAAACTACATTTATATAAAATCTTATAATATGCAAACTAATATATAGTGGCAGAAATTATATCAGGGGTTGCCTGAGATTAGAGAAGGGGAAGGAATGAGTGAGGGAGGAACTATGAAGGGGCACAAGGAAATTTTTGAGTGTAATGAATATGCTCATTATCTTGTGGTGATGCTTTAAAAATGTGCAGTTCATTGTATGTGAATTATACCTCACAGTTTAGCTAAAAATGAAAACATTGTCTTGATTGTATCTTGAAAGCTTCATATATGCTGTTTTCATTATCATTAAGTTCTAAGTATTGCTATATTTCCATTGTGACTTCTGATTTAAATCCTAAGTTACTTACAAGTGTGTTTTTAAATAATTTATAAATGCGTGGTCATTTATCTTTTTTGTTATTACTTTTTTATCCAATTTTTCAGAGGTAAAAGATCAGTCTGTATGATATCTAATGCTTTAAAATCTGTTAAGGTTTTCATTATAGACTAGACCATGATCCTTTGTGGAGGGGTGTAAATACTTTACTGATGAGAAAAATCTGTGGTCTTTAATTGTTGGCTAAAACTTTCTATATATTCATTAGGTCAAGCTAATATACTTTCTCCACCATTCATGAAACTGGTCCTTCTCAGTTTAGCTAGAATTTATAATGCTCTCTACTGTCTGTCCATTAGTATGTTTTTGCTCTCACTATTGTAACATTTATTCTAATATGACTTGATTGTGGAGATTTTATATTGTATTTTGAGGGACCAATAGTAAAATTCTTACTTAATATCAGAAGTACCTATTATGAAAAACCCTTATCTGCAGCCTATTAATAGGATTAGTTTATGTGGCTATGTATATATACCCTGTGGAAGTAGCTAATAAACAAAGGACCCTCCATCTGAATAAAGAAGGAAAACACAGTCTCACAGGAGTCACTAAGCCTAGGTGGGCTAGAACTCAAGACTGATGTGAAAAAGAATTTAATAGGATCTGGTGATACAGTTTAGAAGGGTACAAATACTGTAGTTGCACTACTAATGCAGGACATGGGATGCTGGTACTAGAACCATAGAGGCCAACTGCTGGCTCAAGAAACAGGTGGTGCTAGCTAGCTCCACTTTTACTACTTCCAACCAAGTGGATTCTGTGCAGTCACTGCTTCTTCCCATCTCTAGCCTTAGAGTCTAAGCAGTCAAAGTGAATCACAAATAGGTATTAAAATCCTTCACTTTACTTTTTAATATCTACCTTTCATCTCTCTCTCCTCTCCCCCCCACACACATCTATTTCTTTCTGTTACTGAAAATAATGCTATTTAACACCTTCACAATTGAAAAGACACTCAACCCCATCCCCAAAAGCATAAATCCAAAGTCTCATTAGTTCATGCATCCAATTCCAAGTCTAGGATCTCTAGATGGCATCCATTTTTCCTTTACTTCCATCAGGATCCTGTACTAATAGTGTAGCTTATGGACTAAATTTTAAACATAGCCATTCCCCAACACTCCTTATATGTATAAGTCAGTGTCCAGGTAGTAGATAGGAACCACAACAATTTTTTTTTAACAGAAAGAATGTATATAAAGAATTGGTAACTAGCATAATTTGTATTAGGTACCTGAAAGGATAAAAAGAAAACTGTAAGCCATCATAGAGCTAGTGACTTCAGGAAGTAAAGCTGGTGGAACAGAGATCAAAATTATTGAGACTCTTAGAAACTTACAGAAGAAACCCCTTGTTGCTGAAACTCGGAAGCAGGCAAAAGGAGTAAGTTCTACCTCCCTCTTCTAGACGTGCAATCTCCCTTGAGCATCCTTTATTGGCAAAGCAGATTTGCAGACTCTCAGCTCTAGCATCACAGGGCAGAGCATAGAGAGTGGTGTGGAGTTGAGAGAAAATTACTTAATATCTGGCATAGTCTAAGTACCCCTTCGGCCACTCAACATCCATACATACCTACTTACATTCCTATACCATGCTTTTAAACTTTTTAAATTTTTTTTTAATGTTTTCATTTACTATTGAGAGACAGAGAGAGATAGAGCATGAGCATGGGAGGGGAAGAGACAGGAGGAATACAGAATCTGAAGGAGGCTCCAGGCTCTGAGCTGTCAGCACAGAGCCCAACGTGGGGCTCCAACTCACAAACTGCGAGATCGTGATCTGAGCTGAAGTCAGACGCTTAACCAACTGAGCCACCCAGGCGCCCCATGCTTCTAAACTTTAATAAAACAGGCAACAACTCTGTGTCTGACAAGATCGAACCATTCTTTATATAAAAGTAGACATTCTCACATTCTTTTCAAAGTGAGAAGATGCAGAGTCCCCCAAATTATTGTATCTAGTTTACGTGATAGTCTCTGAGATATATTAATTTTTCCTTAAATTCCATCACAATATATTTGAATATTATTTTACATAAAGATCAAACTTTAAAGTTAATCACCAACTAAACTTGTATGAAACAACATGGGAAAGGAGAAGAGAAGGGAATAAAATTGAATGAATAGCTGCTACAGTCTATGTTTCTATATCTGGTTGTGATATCTTCCTTCCTCCACTTTTCATTTCATAATTCCCTTGCCCTCAGCTATGACTTCAACTGGTTAGGGTTCTTTATCTGGTGGCATAAACCTTCATCCCTGAAGGATCTGAAGCTTTAATGGTCCTTCCTTTTTTTCTTAGTTGCTATAATTTTCCATTAACTTTTATTTTTGGATATAAAAGTACATTTCTTAAAGCACCAGGGAATCCCCTGGATTCCAAACATGGTGCCAAATTTCCTCATTGTATACCAGCAATCCAATTCCCCTTTAATAATTAAGATCACTCACCACAACCTGTATAATAATCCCTTTGTTTACCTCTTGGTTCAGTAGAATGAAGAGCACGAAATCGTCAAGTAGTTGTCTTACTTTGTATTCAATGACTATTGTTGTGTTCCCTCATGAAAGCATTGCTACTTTGGAAACTAAGACTCCCAAACCAGAAATGCTGTGAGTTGCAGATACTAGTAAGTGTAAAATTCACAAATGTGTTATTACATATAATTATTAGAGAAGACCCCCCTTCTTCTATTCCTTGATGAACAGAACCATGCATTTTGGCTATAGGAGAGAGAGTACCATACACTGGTTATATAGACTGAATTATGTCCCTTCAAAATTCATATGTTAAATCCCTAATACTCCATGTGAGTGTATTGGGTATAGGGCCTTTAAGCATGTGACTAGAGTTAAATGAGATCATAAGAGTGGATCCCTATCTAATAAAACTGGAATCCTTATAGAAGAGGAAAAGACACTAGATATTTTCTCTCTCTCTCTCTCACTCTCTATCCTTGGGGTTGCTGGAAGGGAGGTGGGTGGGAGATGTGCTAAATGAGTGATGGGCATTAAGGAAGGCACTCATTGGGATGAACACTGGGTGTCATATGTAAGAGATGAATCACTGGGTCTACTCCTGAAGCCAAGACTACACTTCATGTTAACTAACTTTAAATAAAAACAATTTTTTGAGGTATAATTGGTGTACAACATTATATTAGTTTCAGGTGTACAATAATTGGTCAGTATTTGTATATATTGCAGAATTATCACTGCAATAAATCTAGTTAACATCCATTATCATAGTTACAGAATTTTTTCTTGCAATGAGAGCATCTAATATCTAGTCTCTTACCAAATTTCAAATATGTAATATAGTATTATTAACTGTAGGCTTTATTGGTCAAATAATAACAAGCTCATGATAGAAAGTGAGCTGCATGATCATCTGATATCCCATGATTAGCTATTCATTCTATATTAAGGCCCAGAAGCAATCTAGGGCTGTTTTGCAAAACCTAAGTTATCTTCAGGAAAAAGCATAGATTTTCTTCAAAATCCTAGACATATGGTATACATATGGTTCTCATAGTGATGCTTCCCAGAGGCGCCATATAGCATCCCTATTTACCACAGATAATGAATCCCCTCTATTATAAGGCCAAGATGGAAAAGCAGCTTGCTGTGTTTCACTGAAACACTGCTGCTGAGTCTTTTCTTGCGCCGGCTCTCATTCAATACTGGAAACATTATGGATTATTGAATAAAGAGTACAATTTGTATACTCAAATGTAGTATATATTGTCTCAAAAATTAAAAAGAAAAAAAGAATAAGGAGGAGCGCCTGGGTGGCTCAGTGGGTTAAGCATCCAACTTCGGCTCAGGTCATGATCTCACGGTTCGTGGGTTCAAGCCCCAAATCAGGCTCTGTGCTGACACTCAGAGCCTGGAGCCTGCTTCAGATTCTGTGTGTGTCTCTCTCTGCCCCTCTCCTCCTCCTGCTCTGTCTCTCCAAAATAAATAAACATAAAAAAATTAAAATAAAGAATAAGGAAATAAAATCGTGCCTCTCTCTTTGATAGGTGGTAAAAAAAGTGCAGGGATTTGTCTATCCTTTTGGAGAGACTATTGAAAATTCCCCAAGCCATTGAACCTTCAGAAACTTCACTAAGGTAGTGGACCCCTGAATTTTTATGTTTTTTTTTTCTTCCAACCTCTGGTTCATGTATGTCTTGCCAAGACACTTAAGGTACATACTTTCCCCTGTACTTCCTGATCACTATATATAAACAGCATAATGTTGTCAATAGAGTATACCAGTGTGTAGTATGAAATATCCAAACAGTCAAAATTTCTATGCTCTATATTTTGGAAAAAAGCAGAATTGATGTCTTCTTGAGGAAAGACTGGAAATTCACTACTGGCCCTTCTGGGTAAAGCAAACTTTTCTGGTTGTCTTTAAAAATTAGTCTGGAGAGGAGGGCCAACATGGCGGAGGAGTAGGGGGCTCCAGTATTTCGCTTGCCCTTTAAACGGGGACGACTGAAACCAAAGTCTCTCTCAACTCCAAGAATCAGGGGAAAAAGGTGCTGCAGCTAACAAGGAACGAAGGCGAAAACAGACACGGCCCAGCTAAAATGTGAGTTTAATCTGGGACGGATAAAACGAACTCGGGAAGTTGAACTGAGGGGAGGGTGAGCGTCTTAGGAGATAGCTGGGAAAGTGCCAATCAAACATCTGAACCAGAGGGCCAGAGAAGGTGAGACTGCTACCATCCAGCCCCTAGATGCCGGGCTTTTGAGGAGAAGTTCGGTAGCAAACAGCAGCACTCGCCTTGCGCTGCCGGGACCCTGCCAACCCTGTCCCGAGCCGCTGGGACGCGTGCGCTGCTGGGACTGGCAGCGGGGACCCAGTCAGCCCGAGGCAGTGCCACCTGCGGAGCACCTCCAACCCCGGCACAATTACAGCGAAATTGGGGGTAGCAGTCGGCCGCATCACCGCCCAGTGAACCGCACTAGGCAGGCATCCGTGGTGGAGACAGGACAGAAATAAAGGGGCGAATAAAGACTCCAGGACTGGCGGGGAGAGACTGGAGAGATGCCATTGTTGTCTCACAAGCCAGGAAGTCACCCCAAAAGCCATCCCTGCAGCAGTGGAGGCGGGACCCGCCTACACAAAACCACGCCCCTCCCCACCTATCAGCAGGAGCTATGGATGCCAAGTGGAGACTGCTGCCTGGAGTAACTCCAGGTCATTTTTTCTTTTTTAAATCTATCCCTCCCTTTCTCATTCCTACCGATCCCCACCCCTGAACTGGTTACCCAGGGTACTGACTGGCTTAAACATTTTTTTTTAACCCACTCTCTCAAGGCATGTTCTGCACCTCCTTCTGTACTTCCCTATCAAACAACATCTGAACCAGAGGGCCAGAGAGGGTGAGACTGCTACCATCTCTTTCTGGAATAACCAGGCCGCATAAGTTCATCTAGACAACATCCATCTTTATTCCTTTTTCCTTGCACCCATCCTTATTCTGATTTCTCTCAGTCTGGATTAAGCCCTTTAGTCGCTCTACCTGGGCAAAGTCCATTTCGTTCTTCTCCCCGCACCTGTCATTATTCTTTCTATATATGCTCTGCCAACAGCACACTACATACCCTGTCCTTAACGTGTAGCTGGTACTTCAGGACATTACCCTCAGAGAGTCATTTATTATTCTTTTTTCTATTATGAACTGCTTGTCTGTATCATTTGTTGGTACGTTTGAGTATTTCTGTTTTCTGTTTGTCTGTCAGTCTGTTTTCCTTTCCAGGGCAACTTCAAGAAACAATCCAAAACACATCTAGCCAAAATGACGAAACGGAAGAATTCTCCTCAAAAGAATATACAAGAAGCAGTGACAGCTCAAGAATTAATGAAAACAGATATAAGCAACAGAACAGAACATGATAATCATAAAACTAATTGCTGGGCTTGAAAAAAGCTTAGATGAATGAAAGGGGTCCTGCGCGGCAGAGTTCAAGGACCTTAAAAAAGGTCAGGAAGAATTAAAGAAGACATTGGAAGAAATACAAGGGAAACTGGAAGCAGCCACAGCACGGATTGAAGAGGTAGAGGAAAGAGTTAGTGCATTAGAAGATAAACTCATTGAAAAAGAGGAAACAGATAAAAAGAGAGAGAAGCTGATCCAGGAACAGGAAAGGAGAATTCGAGAGCTGAGCGATGCAGTCAAAAGAAACAATATCCATATCATAGGAGTTCCAGAGGAAAAAGAGAGAGAGAAAGGAGTTGAAGGGGTTCTTGAACAAATCATTGCTGAGAACTTCCCCAACATGAGGAAGGAAACGGGCATGGAAATCCAAGAGGCACAGAGAACTCCCCTCAGACGTACCTTGAATAGACCTTCTGCAAGGCACATCATAGTGAAGATGGCAAAATACAAAGATAGGGAGAGAATCCTGAAAGCAGCTAGGGACAAAAGAACCTTAACATACAAAGGCAGTCATATAAGGGTAGTAGCAGACTTATCTACAGAAACTTGGCAAGCCAGAAAGGAATGGCAGGATATCTTCAATGTGATGAGCAAGAAGGACATGCAACCAAGAATTCTGTATCTGGCAAGCCTGTCATTCAGAATAGAAGGAGAGATCAAGGTTTTTCCCAACAAACAAAAACTGAAAGAATTTATCACAAATAAGCCAGCACTACAAGAGATCCTGAGGGGCATGCTATGAAGGAAAGTTTGCAAAGATCAAACTACCAGAGATAGCCTTACAAACATGAAACTTACAGATAATACAGTGACTGTAAGCCCATATTTTTCAATATTAACACTGAATGTAAATGGACTAAATGCGCCAATCAAAAGACACAGGGTAACAGAATGGATTAAAAAACAAGACCCATCTATTTGCTGTCTTCAAGAAACTCATCTTAAACCTGAGGACACCTTCAGATTGAAAGTGAGGGGATGGAGAACTATCTACCATGCTACTGGAAGTCAGAAGAAAGCCGGAGTAGCCACACTTATATCAGACAAATTAGACTTTAAATTGAAGGATGTAATAAGAGATGAAGAAGGACATTATATAACAGTCTCAGGGACCATCCAGCATGAAGAGCTAACAATTATAAATATCTACGCGCTGATTTCGGGGGCACCCAAATTTGTAAAACAACTAATTACAAACATTAGCAACCTCATCGATAAAAATGTCCTAATAGTAGGGGACCTTAACACTCCACTCTCAGCATTGGATAGATCCACAAAACAGAAAATCACCACAGAAACAATGGCCCTGAACGACACATTAGAACAGATGGGCCTAACAGACATCTTCAGGGTCCTTCAGCCAGAAGCAAAGGAATTTAAATTCTTCGCAACTGGACACGGTACATTTTCCAAGATAGACCACATTCTGGGGCACAGGGAAGCTCTGAATGAATATAAAAGAATTGAGATCATACCGTGCACACTGTCAGACCACAATGCTTTGAAACTTGAAATCAACCACAGGAGAAAGCCTGGAAAATATCCAAAAACATGGAGGCTAAGAAATAACCTACTAAAAGATGAGTGGGTCAACCAAGGAATCAGAGAAGAAATTAAAAACTACATGGAAACAAATGAAAATGAAAATACAACAATCCAAATGCTCTGGGATGTGGCAAAAGCAGTCCTGAGAGGGAAATATATTGCAATCCAGGCCCACCTCAAGAAACAAGAAAAATAGTATCACAAATTATAACAGCTCGCCTAAAAGAACTAGAAACAGAACAACTAAAACAACCCAAGCCCAGCATAAAGAGAGAAATAACAAAGATCAGGGCACAAATTAATCATATGGAAACAGAAAAGGTAGTGGAACAGATCAATGAAACCAAAAGCTGGTTCTTTGAAAAAATAAAAAAAATAGACAAATCTCTATCTAGGCTTCTCAAAAAGAAAAGAGAGAGAACTCAAATAGATAAGATCGTGAATGAAAAGGGAGTAATTACAACCAATCCCTTAGAAATAGAAGCAATAATCAGAGAATACTATGAAAAATTATATGCCACCAAACTCGGCAACCTGGAAGTAATGGACAAATTCCTAAAGAGCCACACGTTACCAAAACTCAAACAGGAAGAAATAGAAAATTTGAACAGACCCATAATTAGTGAAGAAATAGAATCAGTTATCAAAAAACTCCCAGCAAATAAAAGCCCTGGACCAGATGGCTTTCCTGCGGAATTTTACCAGACATTTAAAGCAGAGTTAATTCCTATCCTCCTCAAGCTGTTCCAAAAAATTGAAACGGAAGGAAAACTCCCGGAGTCATTCTATGAAGCCAGCATCAGTTTGATTCCCAAACCAGATAGAGACCCAGCAAAGAAAGAGAATTACAGGCCAATATCCCTGATGAATATGGATGCAAAAATTTTCAACAAGATACTAGCAAATCGAATCCAACAGCATATAAAGAGAATTATTCTTCATGATCAAGTAGGATTCATCCCTGGGTTGCAGGGCTGGTTCAATATTCACAAATCAATCAACGTGATACATCACATTAACAAAAGAAAAGATAAGAACCATATGATCCTGTCAATAGATGCAGAAAAAGCATTTGACAAAATACAGACCCCTTTCTTAATAAAAACTCTCGAGAAAGTCAGGATAGAAGGAACATACTTAAACATCATAAAAGCCATCTGTGAAAAGCCCACAGCTAATATCATCCTCAGTGGGGAAAAACTGAGAGCCTTCCCCCTGAGATCAGGAACACGACAGGGGTGTCCACTCTCGCCACTGCTATTTAACATAGTGTTGGAAGTCTTAGCATCAGCAATCAGACAACAAAACAGAATAAAAGGCATCAAGATTGGCAAGGAGGAAGTCAAACTTTCACTTTTTGCACATGACATGATACTTTACATGGAAAACCCGACGGAATCCACCAAAAGCCTGCTAGAACTGATCCATGATTTCAGCAAAGTTGCAGGGTACAAAATCAATGTACAGAAATCGGTGTCATTTCTATACACCAACAATGAAGCAGCAGAAAGAGAAATAAAGAAGCTAATCCCTTTCACAATTGCACCAAAAACCATAAAATACTTAGGAATAAACCTAACCAAAGATGTGAAAGACCTCTACACTGAAAACTATAAACAATATGAAGGAAATTGAGGAAGACACAAGGAAATGGAAAAACATCCCATGCTCATGGATTGGAAGAATAAATATCGTTAAAATGGCAATACTACCCAAAGCAATCTACACATTCAATGCAATCCCAATCAAAATTGCACCAGCATTCTTCTCAAAGCTATAGAAAACAATCCTAAAATTTGTATGGAATCACAAAAGACCCCGAATAGCCAAAGTAATACTGAAGAATAAAACCAAGGCGGGAGGCATCACAATCCCAGACTTTAACCTCTACTACAAAGCGGTAGTCATCAAGACTGTATGGTATTGGCACAAAAACAGACACATAGACCAATGGAATAGAATAGAAAACTCAGAAATGGACCCACAATATATGGCCAACTAATCTTTGACAAAGCGGGAAAATGTATCCAATGGAAAAAAGACAGCCTCTTTAATAAATGGTGCTGGGAGAACTGGACAGCAACATGCAAAAGAATGAAACTAGACCACTTTCTTACACCACTCACAAAAATAAATTCTAAATGGATAAAAGATCTGAATGTGAGACAGGAAACCGTCAAAATCCTAGAGGAAAAAGCAGGAAAAAGCCTCTTTGACCTAAGACGCACCAATTTCTTACTCGACACGTCTCCAAAGGCAAGGGAATTAAAAGCAAAGATGAACGACTGGGGCCTCATCAAGATAAAAAGCTTCCGCACGGCAAAAGAAACAACCAACAAAACGAATAGGCAACCAACGGAATGGGAAAAGATCATCGCAAATGACATATCGGATAAAGGACTAATATCTAAAATCTATAAAGAACTTACCAAATTCCACACCCGAAAAACAAATAACCCAGTGAAGAAATGGGCAGAAGATATGAATAGACACTTCTCCAAAGAGGACATTCAGATGGCCAACAGACACATGAAACGATGCTCAATGTCACTCATCATCAGGGAAATACAAATCAAAACCACACTGAGATACCACCTCACACCAATCAGAGTGGCTAAAATGAACAAATCAGGAAACTATAGATGCTGGCGAGGATGTGGAGAAGCAGGCACCCTCCTACACTGTTGGTGGGAATGCAAACTGGTGCAGCCACTCTGGAAGACGGTGTGGAGGTTCCTCAAAAAAAATGAAAATAGAGCTACCCTATGACCTAGCAATAGCACTGCTAGGAATCTACCCAAGAGACACAGGAATGCTGATGCATAGGAGCACGTGTACCCCAATGTTCATAGCACTTTCGACAATAGCCAAATCATGGAAAGAGACCAAGTGCCCATCAACTGACGAGTGGATAAAGAAGATGTGGTACATACATACAATGGACTACTACGTGGCAATGAGAAAAAATGAAATCTGGCCATGTGTAGCAACATGGATGGAACTGGAGGGTATTATGTTAAGTGAAATAAGTCAGTCAGAAAAAGACAGATACCATATGTTTCCACGAATAGGTGGACTTTGTGAGACTAAGCAAAAACCAGGGGGAGGGGAAGAGGGGAAGGAAAAAAAAGACACAGAGAGGGAGGGAGATAAAACATAAGAGACTCTCAAAGACTAAGAACAAACTGAGGGTGAGGAGGGTGAGGGAGGGAGGAGAGGGGGTGACGGGCATTAAAAAGGGCACATGTTGGGATGAACACTGGGTGTTATATGTAAACCAATTTGAAAATAAACTATTATAAAATTTTTTAAAAAAGTATGTATGACATAGCAAGTTGAGATATGAGCAGTTAATCATTATTTAAGAAATAGGACATGAAACCATGGGTGATACTTATGACTTATTTTCTTCAGTATCATTTCATGCTCTCATTTTTAAATATTTTGATTGAAGTAACACACACCTATATAGTAGTGGAGTAATTGTATTAATAAGTAGCCAGAAAGTATCAAAATTGTATCACACAAGAGCCAGAAAAAATCAGGTCAAGAAATAGAACATAACTAGCATCCCAGAAATACCGTCAGTGATGTTTCTAATAACATCCCCATCCAACCAACCCAAAGATAAATATTGTTCTGATTGTTAACAGCATAGTTTTACATGTTTTTAACTGTAATAGTGGAATCACACAGCATGTATTTTTTCTCTATCTAAATATGTTTCTATATTCTTGCTTTTAATAGTATATTCATTTTTATTAATGTGTTAATCGGAGTTCTCTAGAAAAGAAGAGTACACGCAATGTATTCATAGGGAAATAAACAGAAAATACTCATGACAATTACAGTCTTCACTTTTATAACTGGTTACATGGTCATAGCTGGTATTTACAACTACCTTCTTCAACTATCTATTTTGTATCCCCTTTACCTTCAGCAAGTACTTCAGCTGGTCAGGGTTCTTTATCTGGTGGAATGGCCCAACTTTCATTCCTGAAGTGTCTATGTCATTAGTAATTCAGCCTGCCTTCGGTTGCTACAATTTTCCATTAACCTTAATCTTAGGGTATGGTAATACTAAGAGACACCCTAAGGAATTCTCTGTATTCCAGACATCCTCTTTTTTTAGCTATGTTGTGGAGTAGTAATCCAATTTCCCCTTGATAGTCAGGATCAATCACCCCAGCCATCATGGTAAACCCCTTTTTTGCTTGTTGATTCACAAGCAGGAAGAGTCCAAAGTGGCCAGGCAGCAGTCTTAACTTCCAGTTCAATTGATTCAGTGCTTGTTTCCTGTAGGAGATAAGACTTTCCTCCCTTTGGAACTAAGACCTCTTGGACAACAGAGCATAAGATCACAGGAACAAGAAGCCAAAATGTTGCTACTGTGTCACTAGGGTTAATAAGGAGTGGTGCCACTCTCATTTCTTCCCCTTCACTCCTGAACACATGAATCCTGGCTGTGGCAAAACAGCACCATTTTTTGGATGCTGATTCAGATTATATACAGCTGGCTTATCAGCCTGTGGAATGGTACCATATGGAGGGCTGAGTATTGGTCTCTCTTGCTGGCAAATTGGGCACTCGGCAGTGTCTATAACCAGATTAGTCTTGGTGAGTGGAAGTCCATGTTGCTGAGCCCATACATCACCTTTATCGCTGCCACCATGGCCACTTTGTTCATGATAACACCAGGCGATGACTGAGGTGGCCAAAGAAAGAGACTAATTGGTCTGCATAAAATGGGTCATTCTATAACTTGATTAATTAAATCCTCCTCTGCTGAGGTCATTCTTCAGTGAACATTCACACGGAACATAGATGCCTTCATATTTTGGACCCATTCAGAGAGGTCTATCCATGTACCTCTTTCTAAGATATTTTTGTCACCAATTTTCTATTATGTTCCTTCCAAAGTCCCTCACATCCAGCCAAACCATTGGCCACAGCCCATGGATTGGTATACAGTTACATATCTAGCCATTTCTCCTTCCAAGAAAAGTGGGAAACCTAGTGCAGTATTCAAAGTTCTGCCCACTGGAAGCATTTCTCTCCACCACCTTCCTTCAGGGATGTCCCAGAGAGGGGTTATAGTGTAGCTGCACACTTTTCGGTGGTGGCCTGCATGTCATGCAGAACCATCTGTAAACCAGACTCAAGACTTCTCTTCTTCTGTCAACTGATCATTGGTAACTTGTAATGAGGTCATAGGTGCAGGATGGTAGAAGGAAGGTAGTGTAGCAGGAGTGAGAACCATGGGCATTTGAGCCACTTCTTCATGTAACTTATTTATGTCTCCAGGGCCTTCTTGGGGATGATCACATATATACCACTTCCATTTGGTGATAGATTGTTGCTCTACATGACCAACTTTATAGCCTAATATATTATATAACACTCAGTTCATGACTGGCAGTTCAGGTCATGTGATAACTTAATGGTCTATAGTCCATCATTCAGTCTACTGAGACCCACAAACCAAGAGCCATTTCTCAAAAGGAGAATAGTTATTTGTGGATGATGGCAAGGTCTTGCTCTAAAATCTTAAAGGCTTGTGCTGTTATTCACCTATAGGGTCCTGCCAAAGGCTTCAAACAACATCTCTCTCTGCCACTGATACTGCAAACAGAGCATATGACCCAAGTGGCAGAGCAAGCAGTTGCATAGCAGCTTGGACCTATTGTAAAGCCTTCTCTTGTCCTGAGCTCCATTTTGAACTAGCAGCTTTTAGGGTCACTCAGTGAATGGCCCAGAGTACCACACCTAAATGATAAATATGTTGCCTCCAAAATCCAAAATGACCCACAAGATTCTGTGGTATTGGCAAAAGCATGGACAAACAGATCAATGGGACAAATACAGGTAACAGAAGACCCACAAATATATAGTAAATTGATTACTGACAAAAATGAAATTTTGTCATTCAACAAAGAAGGGGTAATGTTTTCAGCTGATAGAAATGGACATTAAAAAAAAAAAACCTTGAGGGTGGCTCAGTCGGTTGAGCGTCCGACTTCGGCTCAGGTCATGATCTCGCGGACCGTGAGTTCGAGCCCTGCGTCGGGCTCTGTGCAGACAGCTCAGAGCCTGGAGCCTGCTTCGGATTCTGTGTCTCCCTCTCTCTCTGTCCCTCCCCCATTCATGCTGTCTCTCTCTGTCTCAAAAATAAATAAACATTAAAAAAAAAAAACCTTGATCATTGTCTCATACCATATGCAAAATTAACTTGCATTATATTGTACACTTAAATATTAGAACAAAGGCCATAAAACTCATATCAAAAACATAGGTGAAAAATCTTTGAAACCTTGGACTAGACAAATATTTCCCAGACAGAATACAAAAAGCAAGAACTATAAGAGAAAATGTGATGAATTGATGAGCTAATCAAAATTTAGAATTTCTGCTCTTTAAAGGGCATTGTTAAGAGAATAAAAAGACAATTCATTGATTTGGAAAAACTATTTGCACATTACATATTTGATAAAAGACTTGTATCCAGAACATATAAAGAAACTCCAAAACTCAATAATAGGAAAGTCAACTATAATTTCTTTTCAAATTTTTATTTATATTCTAGTTAGTGCAATATTTGTGCACAGACAGTGCAAGAGTGGTTTCAGGAGTAGAATTCAGTGATTCATCACTTACATACAACACCCACTGCTCATCATAACAAGTGCCCTCCTTAATATCCATCACCTATCTATCCAATCCCCCACCCACTTCCTTTCATCAACCTTTAGTTTGTTCTCTATTTTTAAGAGTCTCTTGGCGTGTCTGGGCGGCTCAGTTGGATAAGCGTCTGACTTTGGTTCAGGTCATGATCTTGCCATTCATGAGTTCAAGCCCTACATCAGGCTCTGTGCTGACAGCTCAGAGCCTGGAGCCTGCTTCAGATTCTGTGTCTCCCTCTCTCTGCCCCTCCCCTATTTGTGCGTGTGTGTGCTCTCTCTCTCTCTCTCTCTCTGTCTGTCTCTGTCTCTCAAAAATAAATACGTATTTTAAAAAACTTTTAGGGGTGCCTGGATGGCTCAGTCGGTTGAGCGTCCAACTTCAGGTCATGATCTCGCGGTCTGTGAGTTGAGCCCCGCATCGGGCCCTGTGCTGACAGCTCAGAGCCTGGAGCCTGCTTCACATTCTGTGTCTCCCTCTCTCTCTGCCCCTCCCCCACTCATGCTCTGTCTCTCTCTGTCTCAAAATTAAATAAATATTAAAAAAAATTTTTTAAAAGAGTCTTTTGTGGTTTGTTTCCCTCTCTCTCTTTTTTTTTTCCTCCTCCCATAAGCTCATCTGTTTTGTTTCTTGAATTCCACACATGAGTGAAATCATATGGTACTTGTCTTTCTCTTACTGACTTATTTCACTTAGCATAATACGCTCTATCTTCACCCATGAAAATCGACTATAATTTGGCTTCATGTATCTTTTCATATATTTTCAAATGCTAAACAAACGTCGATTTCCTAGAATAAACCTCACTATGTACTCTATTTTTTGTATTTTTCAATTTGTAAATGCTTTGTTTGGGATTTTTTCATCTATATCCATGAGAGAGACAAGCCTATAATTTTTCTTTCTTATAGTATTCTCATCAGACTTTTGTATTAATGCTTTTCTAGTCTCATAAAATAAGTTAGAAAACAGTGCCTATGTTTCTATTCCTTAGAATAATTTGTATGATTAGTGTTGTTTCACTCCTTTTTTTAAATTGTAAAATACACATATTAAGTTTACAATTTTCAACATTTAGAGTGTACAATTAAGCGACATTTAGTACTTTCACAATCTTGTGTAATCATCAGCCAATCTAGTTCCAGAATATTTTCATCACCACAAAAGGAAACTTCATATCCACTAACCAGTTTCTCCCCATTAATTTATCCCCCCAGGTCTTGGCAAACAAAATCTTTCTGTCTGTATAGATGTATCTACTCTGGACATTTAATATAAACAGAATTATGCAACATGGGGCCCTTTGTTGCTTTATTCTTTTACTTAGTATAATATTTTCAAGGTTCATTCATGTCGTAGCATGTACTAGTACTTCATTCCTTTTTATGGCTTAATAATATTCCATTGTATGTACATATCACTTTTGTTTATCCATTCATCTATTGATGAACATTTGGGTTGTTTCCACTCGTTGGCCATGGTAAATAGTGCTGCTGTAAATATTCATGTAAAAGTTTTTGTATGAACATCTGTTCTTACTTATTTAGGGTATATACACAGAAGTTAAATTGTTGGAGTCATGTGATAATTCTGTTTAACTTCTTGAGGAACTGCCAAACTATTTACCAAAATGTCTACAGTTTGTATTTCCACAAAACAATGTATGAGAGTTCCAATTTCTCTATATTCTCACCAGCATTTATTATTTTGAGTTTTTTAGATGATAGTCATCCTAATGGATATAAAGTGACTTTCGTTTGCATTTCCCTAATGACTGATGTTGAACATTTTTCCATGTGCTTGTTGGTCACTTGTATGTCTTCTTTGGGAAAAGGTATCTTCAAACCCTTTAACCATTTTTCATAGAATTATTTTTGTTGTTGAGTTTTAATAACTCTTTATATATTCTTTGCAAGTATTTTTTACCATCCTGTAGATTATATTTTCAGTTTCTTGATATTGTCTTTTCCTGCACAAAATTTAAATTTTTATTGAGTACAATTCATCAATCTTTTTCTTTCGTTGATTTTTTTCGGTTTCATCTAAAAAACCATTGCCAAATCCAAAATCATAAATATATAACCGTATGTTTTCTTCTAAGATTTTATAGTTTTACCCATTGCATTTAAGTCTTTGATCCATTTTGAGTTAATCTCTGTATATGCTGTAGAGTCACACTTTATTCTTTTGCATTTGCCTATGCAATTGTCCACCATATTTTGTTGATGAGATTATTCTCCACTGAACTGCTCTTGGAACAGTTGTTGAAAATCAGTTGAGCATATGTATATGGATTTATTTCTGGACTCTAAATTCTATTCCATCTATAAATCTATGCTTATGCCCATACCAGACTGTTTTGATTGCTGTAATTGTGTAGTAACTTTTCAAAATAGGAAGTGTGAATCCTCTTTGTTCTTTTTTTTCAATATTGTTTAAATATTCAGGGTCCTTTGAAATTTCATAAGAATTTTAGGATCAACTTTTCCACTTCTGCAAAAAAGGCCATTAGAATTTTGATGGGGATTGCACTGAATCTATAGATCACCATGGGGAGTGTTGCCATTTTAGCACTATTAAGTCTTCCAATCCATGAACTTGAAACTTGTTTCCATTTATTTAGGTTATCTTTATTTCTACAGTGTTTTGTAGTTTTCAGTATACAAGTCTTGCACTCCGATGTTTAAATTCACTCCTATTTTATTTTTATGCTATTATAAATAGAATTGTATTATTGAGTTACGTTTTTAGATTGTTCATTGTTAATGTATAGAAATATAGTTTATTTTTACAAGTTAATCTCTTACCCTGCAACTTTGAAGATTTAACATATTAGTTCTAATGGCTTTTATTTGTAGATTTTTTTAGGATATTCTATATATGGGATCATCTCATCTGTGAACAGAGTTTTAATTCATTCCTTATAATTTGGATGCCTTTCATTTCTTTTTCTTCCCAAATTGCTCTGACTAGGATTTTTATTACAATGCTGAATTGCAGTGTTGTTTGTGGGCATCTTTGTCCTTTTCATGATCTTAGGAGAAAAGCCTTTTGTATTTTATTATTGAGTATGATGTTATCTTTTAGGTCTTCATAAATGCCCTTTATCATATTGAGAGTGTTTCCTTCTACTCCTATTTTACTAAATATTTTTTATCATGAAAAGTTATTGGATTTTGTCAAATGCTATTTCAGCCTCAATTGAGATCATCATTGTCCCCCTTTATTCTATGTACATAGTGTATGGCATTAATTGAGATTTGTATCTTAAACCACACTCAATTGCTGTGTGTAATCCCTTTCATATGCTTCTGGATTCATTTTGCTAGGATTTTGTTGAGCAATTTTGCATATATATTCATAAGGATATTGACCTGTAATTTTCCTGTAGTGTCATTGTTTGCTTTTGGCATAAGGCTAATGCTGGTTTCACAGAATAAATTAAAAAATACTTCATCCTCTTCTGTTTGGGGAGAGTTCAGGAAAGATTGGTTTTAATTCATGTTTAAATGTTTTTAAGAATTATTCATAATCTGCTTTTTAATTGGATTATTTAATTCATTTATATGTAGAAGGACTTACTTCTGCCATTTTGCTATTTGTTTTCTATATGTCTTATATTTGTTTTGTTTATCAAGTCCTTCATTACTATTCCTCTAATTTTTCCAAAGCACCACAATGCGTTCAACTGATTTTATTTCCTTTTGTATGTATATTTAAAATTATTTTCTTAGTGGTTACAGTTAATACTCTAAATTTATAGCAATCTAGTTTGTATTGATAGCAACTTAGCTTCAATAGCATATAAAACTCTGCTTTTATGTAGCTCAATGCCCCCTTTTATACTGTTATTATCACAAGTTATGTCTTTATACATTGTGTGCCAAGTAACATAGATATATTAAGCTTATTTTATGTATTTGTCTTTTAAATTACATAGGAGAAAGAAGGAGAATTCACAAATAGAATATTCAGAAATGTATGTTATATATACATGTACATATACACATTATGTAGTTACCTTTACTAGATTTCTTTATTTCTTCATATGGCTTTGAGTAACCATATAGTTTTCTCTTATTTCAACCTGAAGAACTCCTTTTAACACTTATTGTAGGGCAAGTCTACTAGGGGCAAACTGTCAGTTTTCTCTCTCTCTTTTTTTAATCTGGGAATATAATAATTTCTCCTTAACTTTTGGGAGCTTAAATTCTGAAAGCTGAAGTCGTGCACTTAACTGACTGAGTCACCCACACACCCCAGGAATGGGATTCTTAGTTGATAGTTCTTTTTTTTCTTTCAACACTTTAAATATGTCATCTTACTGTTTTCTGACCTGCATGGTTTATAAGAAATTGGCTGTTGGGGTGCCTGGGTGTCTCAGCCAGCTCAGGTCATGATCTCATGGTCTGTGAGTTCGAGCCCCGTGTCAGGCTCTGTGCGGATGGCTCAGAGCCTGCTTCAGATTCTGTGTCTCCCTCTCTCTCTCTGCCCCTCCCCTGCTTGCACTCTGTCTCTCTCTCTCCATCAAAATAAGTAAACATTTAAAAAATTTAAAAAAAGAAATTGACTGTTAATATTAAGAATTTCTTATATGTGACCATCCACTTCCCTTTTGTTGTTTTCATGATTCTTTGTCATTGGTTTTGAACAGTTTGATTATAATGTTTCTTAATGTGGATCTTTGACTTTATCTTGGAGTCCAATGAGCCTCTTAGATGAAATTGTGATAAACAGGGTTTGGAGTATGTGCTTTCAATTGCCTTCTGTTAGGTTGTGATTCATGTATTTCATGAATCATGTATTCATGTATTTCATCAAATTTGGAAATTTTTGACAATTATATCCTCAAATTTTCTTTCTGTCCATTCCTCTCTTCCCTCTCTTTGTGGGATTTCCATATGCATGTGTTATTACACTCGAATGTGTCCTATTGGTCCTTTAGGCTGTTTATTCTTCTTCATTCTTTTCCCCTGCTGTCTGTCCTTCAGAATAATTTCAATTGATCTATCTTCGAGTTTACTGAGTCTTCTGTCTATTCAAATATGCTGTTGAAAGTATCTAGTGAATTTTTCATTTTAGTTATTACACTTTCACCTTCAGAATCTCTATTCAGTTCCTTTTACAATTTATAAGTTCTCTCTCTATTCATATTCTCTATTTGGTGAGACATTGTTCTCCTGGATTCCTTTAATTCTTTGCCCACAGTTTCCTTTAGCTCTTTGGGCATAATTAAGATAGTTGATTTAAAATTTCTGTCTAGTAAGTCTAATGTCTGGATTTTCTTAGGTACAAATACTGTTAATTTATTTTTCCCCGTGATTGTTCTATGCTTTCTTGTTTCTTTGCCTGCCTCATAAATTTTGTTTAAAACTGGATATTTTTAACATTATAACATGATGACTCTGGAAATCTATTCTCTTGTATTCCCCAGAGTTTGTTATTTTTGTTTCTTGTGGATGTAGTTGTTTGTCTTTGCAAATTGGCTTTGAGTTGGGACATTTCTTCGACGTTTAGCCAAGTGCTACAGTTCTGCCTTAGCCTTCATTTCCTTCTTGTATGAAGCCTAAAGATCAGTCACAAGTGAGGATTTGGACTGTCTCATGTCTTTTCTGAGTGTGAAATCTATATCCCTGACTAGGAGCATGTTTTTCTGGATTATGGGACATATATGACACTTTCCGAAGCCCTTATTTCCCTATGTATCTCCTATCCAGCCTCTTCATTCCTAGGCTTTCACCTTCTCTGCTAATTGCCCCATCTGTTGTCTCTTGCCATAAGCAGCTATGGATAGTATATGCCTTTGAACATTTTCTTAAAATGCTGCCCAGGAGGCTGCACCATCCATGAGAGAGTTCTGAGGGGGGTAAAACAAGGGCAAACTTCTGAATCAATGCCTTAGGGAATCACCAGACAGGAAAAACACACAACCACAGTTATTTGAGAATAAGGTCTGTATTGCCCCCTCTCAGGAGTGTGAACCCACCTCCTGACAGCTGCTTCTGAGCAGGACAGGGTAAATGAAAATCCTAGAATGCTTTTTTTTTTAACCAAAATTTAGCACACTTTATTTAGCATTCTCCTGGTTGTTGTTATGTCTTTGATTAGATTCAAGAGTTTCAAAAATAGTTGATTTTGAAAATTTTTGTTAGATTAATGGTTTCTTCAGTGGAGGGGATGGATCTTTGGAACTCCCTATCTGTCATTCTCCTTTTGTTATTTGACATGTGGAAGGAATCACAAGTCTTGATTTGGTCTTGAAGTTTTATTTCAGAGAATATTCTGTGCATTTCCAATTTCATGCAACCCCCATTTCGCAAGCAAAGACCATGATTCATGACAGGTCCCCACAGATCCATGGTAAAAGAATTTGCAGAAGGGCCAAGGTCCCAGAGAGGCTAACCAGATTTGAAATAGATCTAGTAATCTTAGAAGAGACTACACAGTGGAACAGCAAATGGTAGTCAATTTGGCTATAACCGCCTACAGCCATCAAGACTGAGGTGTGAAGAGCTAAGTAAAGGGGTATTCTCAAGCTTAGCATCCAGGAAATCACACAATCAGCCTTCTGGATCTCTTCTTACAGGAGGACCTCTCGTTTATAGTTCTAATGAGATTCTCTCTCAGAGGGCACTCTTATCTCTCCTATGCCTGCCTTACTCTTGTTTTCTCACAGAAAAAAAGGTGAATTTCACTGGGGAGGGTGAACAGGAGGCAGAGAGCAAAAGTCTCTCAAGGGAAGATGTCTGTGAACAACTTTGATTGAGTGGAAGAGAAGGAACAATCCCAACAGAAGAGCATTCTCATGTGAATAGACAGTGATAAGTGCCCTAAACAAAGGAGTGTGGCAATAAAGGAGGGGAGTAAGGGAGGTATTTTAAAGAGTGTGTACCTGTTGGCTTGAGAGAGTGACATTTGAGCAGAGACCTGAGGCAAGGTATACAAGACCAGGTGGCTGGAGTGTAGTGAGGAAAGGCCAGCCATATTCAGCATAATGGGCCTCACTGAGGAATTCAAACTTCATTCCTTGAGTGATTAAAATCCTCTGAAAGGTTTTGAACAAAGATATGACATGATCTGATTATTATTAAGAAGGTCACTCTGGCCACTGTAAAGTGAACAGACTGCAGAGGGACAACAGGAAATCTGGAGGACAATGAGAAGTCTGCTGCTTCTCAAGTCTTCTGCATGGTGCATAGCTCAAAGAATACATTCTAGAGTGGGGTGAGCAGAAGCCTCCATATCGTTGGCTTCAAGGGCCATCAGAGGTGATACTCATGGTCACTTTCCTTCTCCTTTTCCCTCTCTCCTCCTCAAAGATGGAGGGCCTAAGAGAAAAAGTTGAGCACATTCCTTCTTTCTAGGCAGCCCCCTCCTCCTTCTCTGTTTCAGGATTCAGTTAAACTCTTATGATCTGCTCTCTGCCAAACAGAAAGTGGCCTATCCCTCAGGGGAAAGCAGGGGAATGACCAGGTGTGATAATGATAATGCCTGTGTGGGCTCATCTGTAGGATTGGGGGGGAGACTGTGAAACCTACAGTGACCACCATCTAAACCAAGACCTCTCATCCAAACTTTACCAGGAAAAGAGCTGTTACTTCCATCTTCACCCACTCGACTCTCGTATCTGCCTCTCTAGTCCAGAACTCCATAAGGAAAGAAAAGTATTTTAGATTAGGCCCTTCGAATCCCAACTATGAACCTAATATTGTGATTATTATTGTGACCATTATTATTTATCTGGTGCCCAAGGATGGCACTTCCACCTGGGCATTTCCCACCTGGTACCAGGCAGCTGACCTGGTCTTGCCTATTTGAGGTTGTCTTTAAGCCCTGTTCAGTCTCTGGTACTCCAGCTACAACCAGAAACTACCAGCAGAAGCAACCCCTGGTAGTTTGTTGGAAATGCAGCATCTCAGGTCTGACTCAGGCCCTCTGAATCAGAATCTGAATTTTAACAAGATCCCCAGGGAATCCACAAGCACTTTATAATGTGATCTGCACTACAAATCTAGCATTCCTCCATCAAGAATTTGTTGAATTTGTCAAACTAAGTTGTTTCATTTTGGAAATCTGGAGACTACTTTTTTCATTACCATCTGGGAGCAAATTACTGGAAAGGGCAAATACCTTAAGCATAATAGGTCCCTACCTGGGATTCAGCCTGAGGCAGATATGTAATCATCTGGCCTCAGGCACAGATTAGGTGTTATTGTGCCATGACAGACTAAGGCACAGATGTGTGGTTGTTGGCAAAATGCACGCTGACTTTCCCCCAACTGAGTGGCCTCATGGCATTTGCCATGGTTAGTAGCCTTTCTACAGGAAACCTCCTAAGCTACTCTGCTCCTAGAACTGATTTGGCAACTGCTATCTCAAACATGGAATGCTTTCAGACTACAGGGCAGGCAAGCCCACCTGCCTTATTGCAATCAACAGAACAACCAGCATACTGCTTCTAGTGGAGGCCAGAAGGGTGATCAATCTAAACCATGAGCATCCTGAACTCCAGAACTGGGAGCCACTAAGATGTCCCCTTGCTTTGCCTTCCTAAGAGACTTATTGGTGATCCCAGAACTTGGGCTGCCTTGGCACCAATCCCTGTGAACTAGGAGTTGATATCACAACCATTTTACCAACAAAGTGGGGTGGGCTTGAACAGGCAAGATCTCATTCATTCTCTTTCCACTGGGCCATTTCCTGTCCTAGCCTAGGAAAGTTTCAAAAACATGGACTCCAGCATTCTCATGTTTGAAAGGCCTTGAGAGTTTAGGATTCACAGCTCTTTGGCATGCAGGGTGTCTGCCCAATGGATTTTATGGATGCTTTCTTCCACTGAAGAGCTCAGATTGATAGAGCATTTCCAACAATGCTGATCCCTGCTTTTATGACTCCACCACAAGCCCACAGCACTGGCCCCACATTGGCCTCTGGGACTCTCTGAGAGACAGTAACTGGAAGAGTCTGTTTCCCACACAAAAGGCTAGACCTGATAGTGCCTTGATCTGCATACTCTATTTCTAGTAATGCCACAAAGATGACAAAAGTTTGGGCTTTCTAAATGTTCATCAGTCACAATGAGGTTTATAAGATGTTTTTCTCTTGGCATTGCCTCTATCCCCAGTTCTGATTTTCTCAAAATGCTTTCTCCATGTACAGAACTAAGGGGACTGGGGACATGACTTTCTTCTCCTTGTAAGGTCACTGCCATTTATCACCTGTTGCACATTGTCACCTTCACATCACACAGGTGCCTCGCAGGAATTAAAAATCCTCAAAAGTTTTAATTGGCCTCATCAAATAATAACCCAGTAAATAATTATATTGGACATGTTGGATTGTGATTAACCTATTGTTAATTGGCCCCCTGTCCTGGCCAAATACAGAAGTTCTGATCTGTCCTTGGAAACCTGCCATTCCCCAGTTCCATGGAGTTGCCAGGAGCCAAGCCTCCTCAGAGTGAAAGATCATAGGCTCTGTCTCAGTTCCAGCTACTGCTGGTAGAATTAGGGCATCAGAAACCCTGAGATACCAGCCAGACAAAGCCCCACATTTTATGGATGGAAAAACCAAGATCCAGACTTGTTCAGGATGTATAAACCAGTCAGATTGCCACATATTTGGAGTCAGGCAGAAGGTTCAACAGTTCCTCATTACATCTTGGGGTAGAGGTGAGGATTACTGGGAGGATTCGGACAGAACCGATGCCAAACTATGAACCAGGTTCCCAGACCTGAGAGACTGCTTGGGCGACTGAGCCTATTTAACCAAATGTTACAGTGTAATAGGAGTCTCCCTCCCATTCTCTCTCTCTTCCTCTCTCTGTATCTCTCTCTCTCTTTCTCCCTCTCTCTCTCTCTCTCTCTGAGTTTCACTGCTCTCTGAGCTCATAACCTTCAAGTTGGGATTCCCAGGCCCATGTGTTAAAGCTTCAGGACTAATTCCAGACTGACAAAATAGGGACACATGTGAAGGGCCATTTCAAACTTCTAACCACCTGGTATTACATGGTGGCACATTCCCATAGCTTCTCACTTTCTCTGACCTACCAGCTCTGAGCATTCAATTATCTACCAAGTTGAAATCTATAAACCACATTGACAATAATGGGATATACTCTGATGAAAGAAAGAGTTTTTCTTTGAGGAGTCCACTTCTTCAAGAGCCTCCATGGTCCTCACTCTGTACCCAGTCCTTAGGGAAGTCTCTTCATACTCTTTGTCTATGAGAATCACCCTGTACACAGACGCCCTGCTATTCCTGTAAATAAACTACCAGATGAACCTCATCTCACCATACCATAGCTTCTACTTCCCCCTACCCAAGCTCCATTCCCTCTACAGAATGGCACTTGCTCCATCATGCCCTCCTACCTATCCATTCTACATTCTGGACATCTATTTAGGCAGTATGTTTAGTACTATGTCCTCTGGTCCTGTGTTGCTGCACAACAAACTACCTCAAAACTTAGTGGCTTAAAACAACAGACATTTTATTAAATCTCACAATTCCATGGGTTTGGAATCCAGGAGGGCTGATCTGGGTGGTTCTTTCACCTCATGGTCTCAACAGAGATCCCTCAACTATATTCAACTGGAGGATAGACTAGTCTGGTGAGCCCACCACAGCTTCACTCACATATCTGACACCTTGGCAAAGATGCTGGAACACTAGACTCAGCTAAGACTGTTGACCAGAGTACCTACACATGGTCTTACCAGCATGGTGGTAACTGGAGTTCTTAGATGGCAGCTCAAGACTTCAAGAGTTAACGTCTCAATGACCCAGGTGGAAGATGCATGGACTTTTATGACCCAGCCTCTGGAGTGATATAGCATCATTTCTCCAGTTACTCCACTGATTTTAGAAGTCATAAGCCCACACAGATTCAAATGGGACAGAGATATACAGACCTCACTCCTCAAGGAGAGGATATAAAGGATATGCAGCCATGTTTTAAAACTTTCATAGATGTCTTACAAGAATAAACCAGGCATGGAAGTTCCAAAGCCTATCCTGGATATTGGCTCTCTGCCTTTTGTAGATCAAAAGTCAAATGAGCTGAATTATAAGGTGGTTCATTCCAAGATGCTTGCTCTTGGAGAATAAAATAAAGGAGCCACAGAGCATAACACAACCTTCTTGCCACACCTGTCCACATGTAATTTCCTGGTGGGCAGGAAATAAATGAAAATAGTGAGTAACTCTTATAACATCCTTCAAGCACCTTTGGAAAGGATACAAGGGAGGTGGCCCACTATGGAAAAAGCATCTTGCCCTGTGAATCTGACACTGTCTGGGGAATGTTGCACAAGTCTATTTTCTTCCCTAGGTGTTGGGAGCCGTTTGGGCTCACAGGTTGAGACCCCTCCCTGTGTGGAAAACGTTGAAGCAAAAGCTCGCCAGTTTGTCTTACAACTACTCTCTTTGGCCTAAGGAATGTAATGCTCTTTTGTTTTACCGCATTTAGATAAAAGGAAGGACCTGGAGCAGGATGCTTTGATGAATTGCATCTGAATGAGAGTAGCCTGACCACCTTAAAGTTGCATCTTGGGGATGGGTTGCATAGATTGATAGCAGTTATGAGCTGGCTGAATATTGGTGTGATTTGTGTAAATGTTAGGCTCCTATCATGTAAATTCACGGGCAAAGGACAAGCATTGGAGATTCTGTCCTTGCCAGACAGGTTGGACCTCCCCCATTGTAATTGGAAGAATAGGCAATGACTCCTGGCCTGTTTATAGATAATTAACATAGTCAGGCCCAGGTAACTTCCTGTCCTCTCCCCCAGCCTTAGATTTATATGCTAACTAACTTGAAAACAACTTGCAAGACTCGCAGCTTTACCGATATAACACATTATTGTTCAAACTATGCTTACTGATGGGCTGTCACTCATTGCTGTAATGTAACTCACTACCTTTAAATAAAGACACTGAGGCCGGCAGGGCAGAGATGCCAGAGACACCAGAATTTCCAGGGCTGCCTGCTTGGTCATCAGATTCCATCTCACTCGTGGCTCTCTCACCTCATTTCGCCTAACCGTTCGTCCTTCGTGGACCCCTAGATTCGCCGGAACGAGGAACGACCCCGGCACCTAGGCTTTACTTTTTATCTTTGTAGTGGTGATGATTTCTACATTATACTTAGGGCAATGAATAAAACCTATAAAGTATTGCCTGTAGTGTATGATATCCATTGACCGAAATACAGAAGTTCTAGACGTGTGATACTTGCTCCTGCTCAGAATGTTCATAATTTATTATATTTTTTGCACTTATTAACAATTGTTAGTTTTCCTGCCTCTTCTTTGCTGCTCCTTCTTCCAATGTCAGTATGGCTTTCCGGCTTTCTCTAAGAATACTTAAAGACAAGCTGAGACTGTTTATTTTCTCATATCTCATATTTCTCATAGTCTAGAAATGGTATTGGTGTCCTTCTTTCTCCAGATGATGACTCTTCTACCTTCTTGTAAAATAAAAAAGAGCAAAAAAGAATCTTCCATTTATTTGAGTCCTATATCATTTAGATATCCAACATTCCCTCTTTCCTTACTTTTCCAATTTACATATCTGCTAGCCATTCACTACGAAATTGATACCCGGCTCACAGTGTTCCTTTGCACCCTATGTTCGTTCATCATCATGGATGATGTCAGCATCAATGCATGTGGCTAATTCATCCAACTGCCCAAGTTCCCAATTCTTTAACGTCCTTGTTTCCAATAACCCTCTTCTCATTTGATCTTAGCCACCCACTTCCATTTTTACACCAAGCATTTCCTGTAACTCTTCCACCTCCAGAACCAGTATTTCAAGCAATGTACACTCTGACCACAA
The DNA here is from genome assembly GCA_030068075.1 of Paguma larvata. Lineage (NCBI taxonomy): Eukaryota > Metazoa > Chordata > Mammalia > Carnivora > Viverridae > Paguma > Paguma larvata. Next base: position 119,469,754 of record CM057830.1, on the reverse strand, counting down.
ACTCTTCTCCTTCTGGATTGCTTCCTCTACTCTCCAGCATGACCATTCTTCAACATATTGGGGCTCAAAAACTATTGGCTTTTTTATCTCTTCTAATCTTCTACCCCTTTCCTTTTTCTGCCTGACTTCTTATCCTATTTGGATAAAGTGGCTCATCAATTCAGTTGCATCCTTGCCAATGCCTTGCCTAAACTCTATTGCCTCTCATTTTTTTGGAACCCCAACTCTGCATAAATTGAACAATCTGTTTTCTCTGTGCCTGAGTCTCAGCATCTGAATAATGGTGGAGAAAGTTCCACTTAAGGAAAGTCTATCTTATTCTAAATCCATAATTATCAACTTGAAACAGTTATCCAACACTGCCTGGAATTCTACCACAGCCCTCTTACCAACTTACCCTTCCATTTATCCACAGTAACTATTTCAAACCTTATTTGCTGACCTCAAACCTCTTTCTCCCTTAACTCCCTCCCATTCTTAGCACAAAACTTCTCCTATACACAAAATAAAAACAGAAGGAAATTTCCCTATGCCATGTATATTAAATCTATAAAACTACCTTTGCTAGCACCAATCTTTACCTGTGTCATTCATTTATGTTAGAGAAGGTGACCACCTTTCTGTGTTGATTGAATCCCCCACCCTTAGTTTGATTCACAATTGGTCCCAATTTCTCCTGGTCTTACCCTATTAATTATTCTTTCTCTATCTTGTATGTTTAATTGCTGCATCTTATCTGGAATTTGAGTAATAGCAGAGCTGTAACTTTGTTGACTTGGTCAGGATATGTTTGTAACTGGCTTTTACTATTGTAAATACAGTGCACTTCTAGACCATGGTGGTTTAGAACAGCAGTCTCCAGTATGAGGTACATAGGAGTGATTTATTATGGTATGAGAAAGAAGACACTTGTTTCTCTGTCTTTAAATTTAAAAAGTGAGACAGAAATTTATCTTCCCATAATTGAGTATGCATGTTGACTTATTGTCCTCATCTCATTTTTCCCATTCATGTGACAGACAGTTCTGAGTCCTTTGCTATGAAAAAAGTACCTTGAAGCACAGTGTTCTAGAATTTAGAGTAGAACCCTTGTGACTATGTCAGCATTTTGAGCAAGTTATGTGTGCTAAGTAAAATGGATTTATAGATATCAAGCAATTTATTTAATTATAGCTTTATTGAGGTATAAGTCACTTATAATAAAATTAAGTGGGTTTTAGTATATTCACTAAGTTGTGTTACCATCGCCCCCATCTAATTCCAGAACATTTTCATGACCCCAGAAAGAAACTCCATGCTCTCAACAATAGCCAAATTATAGAAAGAGACCAAATGTCCACAGACTGATGAATGGATAAAGAAGATGTGATAAATATATGTATACACACACACACACACACGCACACACACACACAAATATACACACATACATACAATGGAATACTGCTTAGTAATCAAAAAAAATGAAATCTTGCTATTTGCAACAACGCGGATGTAACTAGAGTGTATTATGGTAAGTGAAATAAGTCAGGCAGAGAAAGACAAATATTATATGATTTCACTCACATGTGGAATTTAACAAACACAACAGATGAACATAGGGTAAGGGAAGGAAAAATAAGATAAAAACAGAGAGGAGGCAAACCATAAGAGTCTCTTAAAGACAGAGAACAAATTGAGGGTTGCTGGACAGGAGATGGGTGGGGAATGGGCTAAGTGTGTGATGAGCTTTAAGAAGGGCACTTGGAATGAGCACTGGGTGTGATATGTAACTGATGAATCACTGGATTCTACTCCTGAAACAAATACTACACTATAAGTTAACTAACTTGAATTTAAATAAATAAATTAAAAAAATAAAAACGAATAAAGATGTATTTCCCACAAAAAAAGAAAGAAGCCCCATGCCCATTAGTAGTCACTTTTCATTTCCCTTCAATTTTCTCCTCAACTATAGGCAACCACTAAACTACTTTCTGCTTCTATGGACTTGCCTATCTAGGGTTTTTTTTTTTTTAATTTTTTTATTGTCAAATTGGTTTCCATACAAAAACCAGTGCTCATCCCAACCCATGCCCTGCTCAGTGCCTGTCACCCCCTCTCCCCCATCCCATACCCCCATCAATCCTCAGTTTGTTCTTAGTATTTACAAGTCTCTCATGTTATGTCTCCCTCCCTCTCTGTGGCTTTTTTCCTTCCCCTCTTCCCCTCCCCTCTGGTTTTCTGTTAAGTCTCGCAAAGCCCACCTATGTATGGAAACATATGGCATCTGTCTTTCTCTGCCTGACTTATTTCACTCAACATAATACCCTCCAGTTCCATCCATGTTGCCACACATGGCCGGATTTCATTCTTTCTCATTGCTGCGTAGTATTCCATTGTATATATATACCACTTCTTCTTTATCCATTCATTAGTTGATGGACACTTGGTCTCTTTCCATGATTTGGCTATTGAAAGTGCTGCTGTGAACATCGGGGTACACGTGCCCCTATGCATCAGCAGTCCTGTCTCTCTTGGGTAGATTCCTAGCAGTGCTATTGTTGGGTCATAGGGTAGTTCTATTTGCATTTTTTTGAGGAACCTCCACACTCTTCTCCAGAGAGGCTGCACCAGTTTACATTCCCACCAACAGTATAAGAGGGTACCTGTTTCTCCACATCCTCATCAGCATCTATAGTTTCCCAATGTGTTCATTTTAGCCACTCTGACTGGTGTGAGGTGGTATCTAAGTGTGGTTTTGATTTGTATTTCCCTGATGATAAGTGACATTGAGCATCATTTCATGTGTCTGTTGGCCATCTGGATGTCTTCTTTGGAGAAGTGTCTACTCATATCTTCTGCCCATTTCTTCACTGGATTATTCGTTTTTCCGGTGTGGAGTTTGGTAACTTCTTTATAGATTTTAGATACTAGTCCTTATCCAATATGTCATTTGCGATGATCTTTTCCCATTCAGTGGGTTGCCTATTAGTAGTGTTGGTTGTTTCCTTTGCTGTGCAGAAGGTTTTTATCTTTATGAGGTCCCAGTAGTTCATGTTTTCTATTAATTCCCTTGCCTTTGGAGATGTATTGAGTAAGAAATTGGTGCGTCTTAGGTCAAAGAGGTTTTTTCTTGCTTTCTCCTCTAGGATTTTGACGGTTTCCTGTCTCATACTCAGGTCCTTTATCCATTTAGAGTTTATTTTTGTGAGTGGTGTAAGGAAGTGGTCTAGTTTCATTCTTCTGCATATTGCTGTCCCATTCTCCCAGCACCATTTGTTAAAGAGGCTGTCTTTTTTCCAATGGATACTCTTTCCCGCCTTCTCAAAGATTAGTTGGCCATATGCTTGCGGGTCCATTTCCCGGTTCTCTATTCTATTCCATTGGTCTATGTGTCTGTTTTTGTGCCAATACCATACAGTCTTGATGACTACCGCTTTGTAGTAGAGGTTAAAGTCTGGGATTGTGATGCCTCCCGCCTTGGTTTTATTCTTCAGTATTACTTTGGCTATTTGGGGTCTTTTGTGATTCTATACAAATTTTAGGATTGTTTGTTCTACCTTTGAGAAGAATGCTGGTGCAATTTTGATTGAGATTGCATTGAATGTGTAGATTGCTTTGGGTAGTATTGCCATTTTAACGATGTTTATTCTTCCAATTAAAGAGCATGAGATGTTTTTCCATTTCCTTGTGTCTTCCTCAATTTCCTTCATAAGGTTTTTATAGTTTTCACCGTAAAGATCTTTTATATCTTTGGTTAGGTTTATTCCTAGGTATTTTATGGTATTTAGTGCAATTGTGAACGGGATTTGCTTCTTTATTTCTCTTTCTGTTGCTTCATTGTTGGTGTATAGAAATGCCACCGATTTCTGTACATTGATTTTGTCTCCTGCAACTTTGCTGAATTCATGGATCAGTTCTAGTAGGCTTTTGGTGGATTCTGTGAGGTTTTCCATGTAAAGTATCATGTCGTCTGCAAAAAGTGAAAGTGAAAGTGTGACTTCATCCTTGCCTATCCTAATGCCTTTTATTTTGCTTTGTTGTCGGATTGCTGATGCTAGGACCTCCAACATTATGTTAAATAGCAGTGGTGAGAGTGGACATCCCCATCGTGTTCCTGATCTCAGGGGAAAGGCTCTCAGCTTTACCTCATTGAGGATGATATTAGCTGTGTGCTTTTCATAAACGGGTTTTTTGATGTTTAAGCATGATCCTTTTATCCCGACTTTCTTGAGAGTTTTTATTAGGAAAGGGTGCTGTATTTTGTCAAATGCTTTTTCTGCATCTATTGACAGGATCATATGGTTTTCATCTTTTCTTTTGTTAATGTGATGTGTCGCATTGATTGATTTGCGAATATTGAACAAGCCCTGCAACCCAGGGATGAATCCTACTTGATCATGGAGAATAATTCTTTTTATATGCTGTTGGATTCGATTTGCTAGTATCTTGTTGACAATTTTTGCATCCATATTCATCAAGGATATTGGCCTGTAATTCTCTTTCGTTGCTGGGTCTCTATTTGGTTTGGGAATCAAAGCGATGCTGGCTTCATAGAATGAGTCCGGGAGTTTTCCTTCCATCTCAATTTTTTGCAACAGCTTGAGGAGGATAGGTATTAACTCTGTTTTAAATGTCTGGTAAAATTCCCCAAGGAAGCCATCTGGTCCAGGGCTTTTATTTTCTGGGAGGTTTTCGATAACTGATTCAATTTCTTCACTAGTTATGGGTCTGTTCAACCTTTATATTTCTTCCTGTTTGAGTTTTAGTAGCATGTGGCTGTTTAGGAATTTGTCTGTTTCTTCCAGGTTGTCGAGTTTGGTGGAATATAATTTTTCATAGTATTCTCTGACAATTGCTTGTATTTCTGAGGGATTGGTTGTAATCACTCCCTTTTCATTCGTGATTTTATCGACTTAGGTCCTCTCTCTTTTCTTTCTGAGAAGCCTGGCTAGAGGTTTGTCTATTTTGTTTATTCTTTCAAAGAACCAGCTCTTGGTTTCATTGATCTGTTCCACTACTTTTTCTCTTTCCACATGATTAATTTGTGCCCTGACCGTTGTTATGTCTCTCTTTCTGTTGGGTTTGGGTTGTCTTAGCTGTTCTGCTTCTAGTTCTTTTAGGCGTGCTGTTAGAATTTGTGTTATTGATTTTTCTTGTTTCTTGAGGTGGGCCTGGATTGCAATGTATTTCCCTCTCAGGACTGCCTTTGCCACATCCCAGAGCGTTTGGATTGTTGTATTTTCATTTTCATTTGTTTCCATGTAGTTTTTAATTTCTTCTCTGATTGCTTGGTAGACCCACTCGTCTTTTACTAGGTTGTTCCTTAGCCTCCATGTTTTTGGGTATTTTCCAAACTTTTTCCTGTGGTTGATTACAAGTTTCAAAGCATTTTCATCTGAAAGTGTGCATGGTATGATCTCAATTCTTTTATATTTATTCAGATCTTCCCTGTGTCCCAGAATGTGGTCAATCTTGGAAAATGTACCATGTGCTGTTGAGAATAATGTAAATTCCTTTGCTTCTGGATGAAGGACCCTAAAGATGTCTGTTAGGCCCATCTGTTCTAGTGTGTCGTTCAGGGCCATTGTTTCTGTGGTGATTTTCTGTTTTGTGAATCTGTCCAATGCTGAGAGTGGAGTGTTAAGGTCCCCTACTACTAGGAGGAGATTTTTATCGATAAGGTTGCTTATGTTTGTAATTAGTTGTTTTACAAATTTGGGTGTCCCCGAATTCGGTGCGTAGATATTTATAATTGTTAGCTCTTCATGCTGGATGGTCCCTGTGACTATTATATAATGTCCTTCTTCATCTCTCATTACATCGTTTATTTTAAAGTCTAGCCTGTCTGATATAAGTGTGGCTACTCGGGTTTCTTCTGACTTCCAGTAGCATGGTAGATAGTTCTCCATCCCCTCACTTTCAGTGTGAAGGTGTCCTCAGGTTTAAGATGAGTCTCTTGAAGACAGAAAAGAGATGAGTCTTGTTTTTTTAATCCGTTCTGTTACCCTGTGTCTTTTGATTGGCACATTTAGTCCATTTACATTCAGTGTTAATATTGAAAAATATGGACTTACAGTCACTGTATTATCTGTAAGTTTCATGTTTGTAAGGCTGTCTCTGGTAGTTTGCGTTCTTTGCAACCTTTCCTTCATAGAGTGCCCCTCTGGATCTCTTGTAATGCTGGCTTATTTGTGATGAATTCCTTCAGTTTTTATTTGTTGGGAAAATCTTGATCTCTCCTTCTATTCTGAATGACAGGCTAGCCGGATCTGTATCCTTCTTGGTTGCATATCCTTCCTGCTCATCACATTAAAGATATTCTGCCTTTCCTTTCTGGCTTGCCAAGTTTCTGTAGACAAGTCTGCTACAACCATTATGTGTCTGCCTTTGTATGTTAAGGCCCGTTTTTCCCTAGCTGCTTTCAGAATCCTCTCTCTGTCATTGTATTTTGCCAGTTTCACTATGATGTGTCATGCAAAAGTTCCATTCAAGTTCCGTCTGAGGGGAGTTCTCTGTGCCTCTTGGATTTCCATGCGTGTTTCCTTCCTCATGTTGGGGAAGTTCTCTGGAATGATTTGTTCAAGTACCCCTTCGACTCCTTTCTCTCTCTTCTTCCTCTGGAATTCCTATGATACGGATATTGTTTCGTTTGAGTGCATCGTTCAGCTCTTGAATTCTCCTTTCCTGTTCCTGGATCAGCTTCTCTCTCTTTTCATCTGCTTCTTTTTCCATAATTTTATCTTTTAATTCACTTATTCTCTCTTCTGCCTCTTCAGTCCGCACTGTGGTTGCCTCCAATTTGTTTTGCACCTCATTCGAGGCCTTTTTTAATTCTTCCTGACCGTTTTTAAGGTCCTTGTACTCTGCCGTGCGGGACCCCTTGCATTCATCTATGCTTTTTTCAAGCCCAGCGATTGGTTTTATGATTATCATTCTATATTCATGTTCTGTTATGTTGCTTATATCTGTTTTCATAAATTCTTGAGCTGTCACTACTTCCTGTAGATTCTTTTGAAGAGAATTCTTCCGTTTCGTCATTTTGGCTAGGTGTGGTTTGATTTGTTTTGTAAAGTCACCCTGGGAAGGAGAACAGACTGACAGACAAACAAAAAACAGAAATACTCAAACGTACCAACAAATGTTACAGACAAGTGGTTCACAACAGAAAAAAGAATAACAAATGCCTCTCCGAGGGCAATGTCCTGAAGTACCAGCTACACGTTAAAGACAGCGTGTGCACTGTGCTGGTGGCAGAGCATACACAGAGAGAATAATGACAGGTGTGGGGGGAAGAAGAAAATGGACTTTGCCCAGGTAGAGCGACTGAAGGGCTTAATCAAGACAGTGAGAAATCAGAATAAGGACGGATGCAGGGAAAAAGGAATGAAGATAGATGTTGCTCAGATGAACTATGTAGCCTGGTCATTCCAGAGAGAGAGAGAGGGAAGCACAGAAGGAGGTGTACAACATGCCTTGAGAGAGTGGGTTAAAAGTCTGTTTAAGCCAGCTAATTCCCTGGATAGCCAGCTCAGGGCTGTGGGTCAGTAAGGAGAAAGGGGAACATATATTTAAAAAGGAAGAAATGACCTGGAGTTACTCCAGGAAACAGTCTGAACTTGGCGTCAGTATCTCCCTGCTGAAAGGTGTCTCTCCTGTGAGGAGGGGCGTGATTTAGTGTAGGCGGGTCCCGCCTCCACTGCCGCAGGGATGGCTTTGGGATGACTTTCTGAGGCTGGTGTTTGTGGGCTTGTGAGACAGCAGTGGTGTCTCTCCGGTCCCTTCTTCACAGTCTGGAGCCTCTATTCACCTTTTATTTCTGTCCTCTCTCTGAAACAGGTGCCGGTGTAGTGCAGTTTGCTGGGCGGTTGCGCGCCACGCTCACTCTGCCTGCTACACCCGATTATGTTGTAAATTGCGTGCCTTGATTAGAAGCGCTCTGCAGGCAGCTCGACACCTCTGTGTGACTTGGGCTGACTGATTCGCCGCTGCCGGTCCTGGCGTGAAGAGAGTTCTGCTCTCTTCTGGAATTCTGCTGTTAGCCACAGAACTTCTCTTCAAAAGCTCTGCATTTAGAGACTGGATGGTGGTGGTCTCACCCTCTCTGTCCCTCTCATTTGGATGTGGTCAGTTCCACACTCTCCTGGCTCTCCGAAGATGGCTGTCCCTCTCCTCAGCTCCATACCCCAGTTTGTTTTATCTGCATCAGATTAAACTCACGGTTTCTGGGGCATTTTCTGGGTTTCGCTTTCCGTTCCTTGTAGACTGCAACACCTTTCCTTCCCGTCTCTTGGGGTTGAGAGTCCTTTGGTTTCAGCCCTTCTTAGTTTGAAAGACAAGGGGAATACTGGGTCCCCCTACTCCTCCACCATAGCCCCTACCCCTAGGTGTTTTTTTTATATTGTTTCCTTTGCAGTGCAGAAACTTTTTATCTTGATGAGGTCCCAATAGTTCATTTTTGCTTTTATTTCCCTTGCCTTTGGAGTCGTGTCAAGTAAGAAGTTGCTATGGCTGAGGTCAAAGAGGTTGTTGCCTGTTTTCTAGGGTTTTGATGGTTTCCTGTTTCACACTTATGTCTTTCATCCATCACAACATATCATAGTGAAACTGGCAAAATACAAAGATAAAGAGAGAATTCTGAAAGCATCTAGGGACAAATGGGCCTTAACCTACAAGGGTAGACACATAAGGGTAGTAGCAAACCTGTCCACTGAAACTTCACAGGCCAGAAGGGATCAGCAGGAGATATTAAATATGCTGAATACGAAAAACATGCAGCCAAGAATACTTTATCCAGCAAGGCAGTTATTTAGAATAGAAGGAGTGATAAAGGCTTTTCCAAGACAAACAAAAACTGAAGGAGTTTGTGACCACTAAACCAGCCCTATAGGAGATCCTAAGGGAGATTCTGTGAGTGGAACGCTGCAGAGACTACAAAGGACCAGAGACATCACCACAAGTATGAAACCTATAGATAACACAATGACACTAAATCCATATATTTCAATAATCACTCTGAATGTAAATGGACTAAATGCCCCAATCAAAAGATACAGGGTATCAGAAGGGGTAAAGAACCAAGGTCCATCAATATGCTATCTATAAGAGATTCATTTTAGACCTGAGGACGCCTTCAGATTGAAATTGAGGGGATGGATAATCACCTATCATGCTAATGGACACAAAAGAAAGCTGGAGTAGCCATACTTGTACCAGACAAACTAGATTTAAAAATAAAGACTGTTACGAGAGATGAAGAAGGGCATTATGTCATAATTAAGGGTCTATCCATCAAGAAGAGCTAACAAGTGTAAATTTTTATGCCCCAAATTGGCAGCACATATAAATCAATTAACCACAAACATAAGCGATCTTATTGATAATAATGCAGTAATTGTAGGTGACTGTAATACTCCACTTACAGCAATAGACAGATCATGTAGGCAGAAAATCAACAAAGAAAAATGGCCTTGAATTATACACTGGACCAGATGGACTTGACAGATATATTCAGAACTTTTCATCCAAAAGCAGCAGAATGCACATTCTTGTTGGGTGTACATGGAATATTCTCCAAAATAGATCACATCCTGGGTCAGAAAACAGCCCTCAATAAATACGAAAGAATTGAGAACACCCCATGCATATTTTCAGATCACAACACTCTGAAACTAGAAATCAACCACAAGAAAAAAGTTTAGAAATCCTCCAAATTCACGGAGGTTAAAGAACATCATACTAAAGAATGAATGGGTCAACCAGGCAATTAAAGAAGAAATTAAAAAATATATGGAAGCAAATGAAAATGAAAGCATGATAGTCCAAATCCTTTAGGATTCAGCATAGGCAGTCCTAAGAGGAAAATACATTGCAGTTCAGGTCTATCTCAAGAAACAAGAAAAATCCCAAATACAAAACCTAACCTCACACCTAAGGGAACTAGAAGCAGAACAAAAAAGAAAACCCAAAGCCAACAGAAGAGAAATAATAGCAGAAATAAACAAGATAGAATAAAAAAAAAAACAGTAGAACAGATCAATTACTCTAAGAGCTGGCTTTTTGAAAGAATAAGCAAAATTGATAAATCCCTAGGCAGTCTTCTCAAAAAGAAAAGAAAACCCAAATAGATAAAATCATGAATGAAAGAGGTGATATCACAACTAACACCACAGAAATACAATTATTAGAGAATAGTATGAAAAATTATATGCCAACAAACTGGACAACCAGAAGAAATGGACAAATTCCTAGACACCCACACACTACCAAAACTCAGGTGGGAAGAAATAGAAATTTGAACAGAACCATAACCAGTGAGGGAATTGAATCAGTTATCAAAAACCCCCCAATGGGGCACCTGGGTGGCTCAGTAGGCTAAGTGTATGAGTTAGGTTCAAGTCATGATCTCAGCAGTCCTGAGTTCGAGTCCCTCATCAGGCTCTGTGCTGACAGCTAAGAGCCTGGGTCCTTTTTCAGATTCTGTATCTCCCTCTCTCTCTGCCCATTCCCTGCTCATGCTGTCTCTCTCTCTCTCTCTCTCTCTCTCTCTCTCTCAAAATTAAATAAACATTAAAAAAAAATCTCCCAACAAATAAGAGTCCTGGGCCAGATAGTTTCCCAGGATAATTCTACCAGACATTTAAAGCAGAGTTAATACCTATTCTTCTCAAGCTATTCCAAAAAAAAATATATAAACAGAAGGAAAGCTTCTGGACTCATTCTATGAAGCCAGCAATTCCTTGGTTCCCAAGCCAGACAAAAACCCCACTGAAAATAGAATCACAGGCCAATATCCCTAATGCACATGGATGCAAAAATTCTCCACAAGATACTTGCCAATTGAATTCAACAGTATATTAAAAGAATTATTCACCATGATCAAGTGGGATTCATTCCTTGGCTGCAGGGCTGGTTCAATATTTGCAAATCAATCAACGTGATACATCGCATTAATAGAAGAAAGGATAAGAACCATATGATCCTGTCAATTGATGCAGAAAAATCATTTGACAAAATACAGTATGCTTTCTTAATAAAAACCCTCAAGAAAGTAGGAATAGAAGGAAAATGCCTTAAAATCATAAAAGCCATATATGAAAGGCCCACAGCTAATATCTTCCTCAGTGGGGAAAAACTGAGTGCTTTCTCCCTAAGGTTAGCAACACAACAGGGAATTCCACCGTCACCACTGTTGTTTAATATAGTGTTGGAAGTCCTAGCATCAGAAATCAGACAACGAAATGAAATAAAAGGCATCAGAATTGGCAAAGATGAAGTCAAGCTTTCACTTTTCACAGATGACATGATACTCTACATGAAAAACCTGAAAGATTCCACCAAAAAGCTGCTAGAACTGATATATGAATTCAGCAAAGTTACAGCAAAATCAATGTACAGAAATCGGTTGCATTTCTATATGCCAATAATGAAGCAACAGAAAGAGAAATCAAGAAATCAATCCCATTTACAATTGCACCAAGAATCATAAGATACCTATGAATGAACCTAACCAAAGATGCAAAAAATCTGTATGCTGAAAACTATAGAAAAATTATGAAAGAAATTGAAGAAGACAAAAAGAAATGGAAAAAGTATTCTTATGCTCATGGATTGGAAGACCAAATATTGTTAAAATGTTGATATTACCCAAAGAAATCTACACATTCAATGCAATGCATTGCACTGGCAATTTAGCTCTTCACAGAGCTAGAACAAACAATCCTAAAATTTGTATGGAACCACAAAAGACCCTGAATAGCCAAAGTAATGTTGAAAAAGAAAACCAAAGCTGGAGGTATCACAATCCCAGACTTTAGCCTCTACTACAAAGCTGTAATCATTAAAACAGCATGGTACTGGCACAAAAATAGACACATAGACCAATGAAATAGAATAGAGAACCCCGAATTGGACCCACAAATGTATGGCCAACTAATCCTTAACAAAGCAGGAAAGAGTATCCAATGGAAGAAAGATAGTCCCTTTAGCAAATGGTGCTGGGAGAACAGGACAGCAACATGCAGAAAAATGAAACTGGACCACTTTCATACACCATACACAATAAAGTAGATTTTATTTTTTTAATTTTTTACAAAATTTTAAATGTTTATTTATTTTTGAGAGATAGAGACACAGAGTGTGAGTGGGCAAGGGAGAGAGAGAGGGGGAGACACAAACTCCAAAGTAGTATCCAGGCTCTGAGCGTCTGCACAGAGCCCAATGCAAGGTTCAAACTCACGAACCACAAGATCATGACCTGAGCTGAAGTCAGATATTTAACTGACTGAGCCACCCAGGCACCCCAAAACTGAAGCAGATTTTAAAAATACCTAAGTTAGGTCCTGATTTTCTCCAGTCATACAATGGTTTCCCATTTTCTCTCATGGTAAATGCTAAAATCCTCCCCATAGCCTATAAGTCCCTAATGATCTGCTTCCCCTTGTCTTCTCCAATCTTTCTGACTTCGACTCAATAATCTTGGCCTTACTTCAATTTTGGGCCACTTGACTTACTTGCTTTTCCTTGAAACACACCAAGCATGCTTTCATTTTAGGGACTTTGAATTCACTCTTCCATGTATCTGGAATGCTGTTTTTCCAGAGATCTACAACCTGGGTCATTCCTTATCTCTTCTGGGTCTTTATCAAATATTGTCTTTTAAATGAGGCCTTCACTGACATACTACTTAAAATTGCACACACACACACCACTGACACACTGTTTAAAATTGCACACACACACACACACACACACGCACAGATACACACACAAACACCTAAAACTCACCATACACTTTTCACTTCTTCCTTTTTTACCTTTTATTAAACCTTTTTACCTTTACATAAAGGTAAAACATACATACTTTATGTATCATGTGTTGGTCACTCTCAATATTCTCTTGTTGGAATGTAAGGTTCAGTTTTTGTCTGTTTTGTTCACTTTGTGTCGACAGAGCTTGTTACAGTGATTGAGACCTATCAGAGTCCCAATAAAATTTGTTGAATAAAGAAATAATCTTTAGGCTGAGATGAGGACCTTCTGGGAGAGGGAAATGTGAAAGAAGTCAAATGGCAAACTATCTCCTCAGACCTGATGGGTGTGACATTAGTTAGGTTTCTGTGCAACTAACCAGTGGCTCCAAACAAGCTCCAAAACCTTTTCCCATAAGAAAAGTGTATATTCTACATGAGAGTGGACAAAAAAGCCTTTAATGCCCCAGAGCTGGGGGAAAGGACTTAAGGAGAGGGATCCTACTCTGAAGTCCATCTTTGAGAATATCTTAAAATATAGGGTTGGATTGTAAATTTGAGAAAGATGACTGACAGGTAGAGTTCCTGGCTCTGCAGGTGAAAAAAAGGCCCTCCTCAAGAACTGTTCTAGACTGTAGTCCAAGCCTCCTCATTAAACTAGGTTGCACCATTAGACTTGGTGATTCTGAGCTAAGGAGCACCGCCCAGGAGAGTTTGCTCTGATGTAGAGAAAGAGGGAGAGGCGTGGGAGATGGCAGCCTGTTTAGGGAGGTCAGACTTACTGGGGTTCCCGACACCTGATGGAGGATGACTGAGCTCTGTATTAGGCCTCAGATAACAAAAGTGAAACTGGCCTAGTTACAAAGGACCATTTTTCTGAGAATTGGCCTCTGCTCCACAGTTCTGACTTCCAAAAGCACCCCTGAGTTTAACTTCAAAGGTATGTTTTATGTATATGAGGGATTAGAATAAATGACAAAGCCTCTGAAAGACCTGTAGCAATTGAATAAAATCAGAAGTTCAATGCCTTTTGGTTGAACAGCTTACAGGCTGGGGGAACAAGACACTCCCTGAGTAAGAATCTAAGGATCATGGTTTGAATCACGGCTTGGCAATTCTGGCAATGAAACCTTGGGTGAGTCACTGTCCTTCTCTAAGTCTCAGTTCCCTCATCTGTAAAGCAGGATACTCATGCTAGCCTGCCAGCTCTACCTCAGGGTTAACATGAGGATCAAATGAATGTGTGGCCAGGAGATATTTTAGGAATTGAGAAGGTCTATACAATATCAGACGCTATTGTTAACAGGTTCGAGTAACATACTAATGAAAAAACTAGCTGGCCAGCTGGAATAACTGGATACATTCGAAGATGAAAAGAAGAATCTCCTAGCTCACCTGATCCTGGCTCAGGTGAGTTTCTGGATACCTGAGACCATTATGAACATGTAGCCCTCCATCGAGCCACCAGCAACAGAATCAAGTGTATGAATATGTTCAGGGAAGGGCCTAGGAATCTGAATTTTAACAAGTGCACCAAGTGATTCTAATGGCCATGGAAGCTCAAGAGTTCAAGACCTATTTCATCTATCAGCCTATGTATGAAATTTCAATGGCCTTTGGACTAATTTCTCTCTAATATTTAGCTCTGTTGATAGTCTTACTAAAGACTACACCTGTTGCTGCAGGAGTTGGGTGGGCCCTACCTCCTCAGACCCATCTTGAATAGTCACATGGATCATCTTGCCTACAGCTGGGGATAAGTGAACTGCATTGTTAATCACAAAGAAATAGTCTGAATGATTGCTAAACAAGTTGTTTACCTGGTTTCAGTAATAGGTGAAACTATTCAGAACTGCTCACCATATGTTGCTGAATCACCTGCATGATCTTTGTCATATATCCCCTTAGAAAGTCACAGTTGGTGATAGTTTCTAGCCTTCGGACTTTTCTAGGCTCCTGCTAAGGGTTATCAGAGACAAAGAAATGTTCTTTGTCTTTCAATTACAGTGCCAGCCCACAGCACCCATATGTACAGGTTCAATGCCAATGGGGCTGGAGGAGCAGGAGGGAACAGGAGAAGTGAGAAGCACAAGGCACAATGCCTTTAGGTGATATTGTAGAAATATGGCCTGCAATTTTGAGAATTATAGAGGATTAGTAGAATGGAGCAAAGTCCATTTTCATTTTGTACATCCCTCAGTACAGGCGGATCCCTGATTTTTGCTCAACAACTCTTCCAAGCTTCCAAAGCAGCAAGAATTTGTTGAAGGGAAATTTTTTGCTTAAAATTCATAGACATAACAAATAACTTCCGGAAAGGTAAATTTTCACTTTGGATCCAGATTAGGGCAATAATTAGACAAGCAGGGAGTCAACCTTCATTCTTATCCCAACTCCAACACTGACCTGCTGAACAACCTTAGGCAAGTCCCTTGTGCTCTCTGGGCATCAGTGTCCCTGTTATTACATCAGTGGGTTTGGATTCTGAGCCCTGTATATCAGCAGTGGCTGAATTCCCTCAGTAAACTACCAACTCAAGTATGAGTCTGTTCCAGCCTTTGGATGAAGCTTTCTAAAACTACTGAACAATCCTCATAATTTGACCTCCTTTGCCCGTAAGAAAGTTAACAGTGCATTTGGTTGGTTTCTTTTCTTTAAAAAAATGTTTTGGTGTTTATTTTTTTTAAATAATTTATTGTGAAATTGGTGTCCATATAACACCCAGTGCTCATCCCAACAAGTGCCCTCCTCTGTGCCCGTCACTCACTCTCCCCCCTCCCACACCCTTCTCCCCTCAGATTGTTCTGTCTTTGCAAGTCTCTTATGTTTTTTTTCTCCCTCCCTCTCTGTGTCTTTTTTCTTTTCCCCTCTTCCCCTCCCTCATGGTTTTCTGCTAACTCTCTCAAAATCTACCTATGTGTGGAAACATATGGTATCTTTCTTTCTCTGACTGACTTATTTCAGTCAGCATAATAACCTTCTGTTCCATCCATGTTGCTACACATGGCCAGATTTCATTCTTTCTTATTGCCACGTAGTATTCCATTGTATATATATGAAACTTCTTCTTTATCCATTTGTCAGTTGATGGACACTTAGTCTCTTTCCATGATTTGGCTATTGTCAAAAGTGCTGCTATGAACATTGGGGTATACATGCCCCCGTGCATCAGCACTCCTGTGTCTCTTGAGTAGATTCCTAGCAGTGCTATTGCTGAGTCATAGGGTAGTTTTATTTCCATTTTTTTGAGGAACATCCACAACGTTTTCCAGAGTGGCTGCACTAGTTTGCATTCCCACCAACAGTGCAAGAGTGTGCCTGTTTCTCCACATCCTCACCAGCATCTATAGTTTCCCGATGTGTTCATTGTAGCCATCCTGACTGGTGTGAGGTGATATCTCAGTGTGGTTTTGATTTGTATTTCCCTGATGATGAGTGACATTGAGCATCGTTTCATGTGTCTGTTGGCCATCTGGATGTCTTCCTTGGAGAAGTATCTATTCATATCTTCTGCCCATTTCTTCACTGGATTATTCGTTTTTTGGATGTGGAATTTGGTAAGTTCTTTATAGATTTTAGATACTAGTCCTTTATCCGATATGTCATTTGCGATGATCTTTTCCCATTCCATAGGTTGCCTATTAGTTTTGTTGGTTGTTTCCTTTCCAGTGCAGAAGGTTTTTTATCACGATGATGTCCCAATAGTTCATTTTTGCTTTTAATTCCCTCAACTTTGGAGAGGTGTCACGTAGGAAATTGCTGCGTGTCAGGTCAAAGAGGTTTTTTCCTGCTTTCTCCTCTAGGATTTTGATGGTTTCCTGTATCACATTCAGGTCCTTTATCCATTTAGAATTTATTTTTGTGAGTGGTGAAAGAAAGTGGTCTAGCTTCATTCTTCTGCATGTTGCTGTCCCATTCTCCCAGCACCATTTGTTAAAGAGGCTGTCTTTTTTCCTATCCATCTACCTCAATAGTTCTATTTTCCCTTCCTTGCACACAAAAGGCACAGTCTGTCTCCTCAAGGGATAAGACCTATAGCCTCATCGAACTATTGCATCCATCCATTCTTCCAAATATCTAGATATTACAATATTGGAAAATATGTCTTTTAAGGTGGCAGATGTAGGGCTTAAGCAATCAAGAAATTTGGTAGACCCGGGCTGTGGGGTGTGTGTGTGTGTGTGTGTGTGTGTGTGTGTGTGTGTGTGTGTGTGAGTGAGTGTGCTGTAACAGCTTTAAGGAGATAAAATATAATGAGATATAATTAACATACATTCACCCACTTACAGTTTACAATTTAATGGTTTTTAGTATGTTTACAGAATTGTGCAATCATCACGACAATCAGTTTTACCTGGGCTCAGTTGCTTAAGTGTCTGACTTCAGCTCAAGTCATGATCTCACGGTCCATGAGTTTGAGCCCAGCGTCAGGCTTTGTGCTGACAGCTTAGAGCGTGGAGCCTGCTTCAAATTCTGTGTCTCCCTCTCTCTCTGCACTCCCCTGCTTGCACTCTCTCTCTCTCTCTCTCTCTTTCTCAAAAATAAATAAATGTTAAATTTTTTTTATCCATTTAGAGTTTATTTTTGTGAGTGGTGTAAGAAAGTGGTCTAGTTTCATTCTTTTGCATGCTGCAGTCCAGTTCTCCCAGCACCATTTATTAAAGAGGCTGTCTTTTTTCCATTGGATACATTTTCCCGCTTTGTCAAAGATTAGTTGGCCATATACTTGCGGGTCCATTTCTGAGTTTTCTATTCTATTCCATTGGTCTATGTGTCTGTTTTTGTGCCAATACCATACAGTCTTGATGACTACCGCTTTGTAGTAGAGGTTAAAGTCTGGGATTGTGATGCCTCCCGCCTTGGTTTTATTCTTCAGTATTACTTTGGCTATTCGGGGTCTTTTGTGATTCCATACAAATTTTAGGATTGTTTTCTCTAGCTTTGAGAAGAATGCTGGTACAATTTTGACTGGGATTGCATTGAATGTTTAGATTGCTTTGGGTGGTATTGCCATTTTAATGATATTTATTCTTCCAATCCATGAGCATGGGATATTTTTCCATTTCCTTGTGTCTTCTTCAATTTCCTTCATAAGTTGTTTATAGTTTTCGGTGTAGAGGTCTTTCACATCTTTGGTTAGGTTTATTCCTAAGTATTTTATGGTTTTTGGTGCAATTGTGAAAGGGATTAGCTTCTTTATTTCTCTTTCTGCTGCTTCATTGTTGGTATATAGAAATGCCACCGATTTCTGTACATTGATTTTGTACCCTGCAACTTTGCTGAAATCATGGATCAGTTCTAGTAGGTTTTTGGTGGATTCTGTAGGGTTTTCCATGTAAATCTGAATGTGAGACAGGAAACCATCAAAATCCTAGAGGAGAAAGCAGTAAAAAGCCTCTTTGACCTAAGACGCACCAATTTCTTACTCGACACATCTCCAAAGGCAAGGGAATTAAAAGCAAAGATGAACTACTGGGACCTCATCAAGATAAAAAGCTTCTGCATGGCAAAAGAAACAACCAACAAAACTGAGAGGCAAACAACGGAATGGGAAATGGGAAAAGATAATCGCAAATGACATATCAGATAAAGGACTAGTATCTAAAATCTGTAAAGAACTTACTAAATTCCACACCCAAAAAATGAATAACTCAGTGAAGAAATGGGCAGAAGATATGAATAGACACTTCTCCAAAGAAGACATCCAAATGGCAAACAAACACATGAAACAATGCTCAATGTCACTCATCATCAGGGAAACACAAATCAAAACCACACTGAGATACCACCTCACACCAGTCAGAGTGGCTAAAATGATCAAATCAGGAAATTATAGATGCTGGTGAGGATGTGGAGAAACAGGCACCCTCCTTACACTGTTGGTGGGAATGCAAACTGGTGCAGCCACTCTGGAGAACTGTGTGGAGATTCCTCAAAAAAATGGAAATAGAACTACCCTGTGACCCAGCAATAGCACTGCTGGGAATTTACCCAAGAGATACAGGAGTGCTGAGGCATAGGGGCACATGTACCCCAATGTTTATAGCAGCACTTTCAACAATAGCCAAATCATGGAAAGATACTAAGTGTCCATCAACTGATGAATGGATAAAGAAGATGTGGTATATCTATATCTATATCTATATCTATATCTATCTATATCTATATCTATATCTATATCTATATCTATATCTATCTATCTATCTCTATCTATACACAATGGAATACTATGCAGCAATGAGAAAGAATGAAATCTGGCCATGTGTGCCAACATGGATGGAACTGGAGGGGATTATGCTGAGTGAAATAAGTCAGGCAGAGAAAGACAGATTCCATATGTTTCCACTCATAGGTTGGGCGACCTAACAGAAAACCATGGGGGAGGGGAAGAGGGGAAGGAAGCGGGGGAAAAAAGCCACAGAGAGGAAGGAAGACATAACATGGGAGACTCTCAAAGACTAAGAACAAACTGAGGGGAGAGGGGGGTGTGAGAGGGGGGAGAGTGGGTGATGGGCACAGAGGAGGGCACTTGTCGGGATTATCACGGGGTGTTGTATGGAAACCAAATTGACAATAAATTATTCAAAAAAACAAAAAAAAACAAAAAAAAATTTTAAATGACAAGATCACTTCTTTTTAATACTTTTCTTTCAGTAAATGTGTTTTTGCACTTTTAAAGGAGCACAAGCAATGGAGCACTTTTAAGTGAGCTCAAGCAGAGGAGGGGCAGAGAGAGACAGAGACACAGAATTGGAAGTGGCTCCAGACTCTGGGCTGTCATCACAGAGCCCAATGTGGGGCTCGAACTCACAGACCGCAAGATCATGACCTGAGACAATGTCAGAAGCTTAACCGACTGAGCCATCCAGGAACGCCTTTAATACTTTTCTAAAAGCATCAAGAAGCAGCCAACAAAAAAATTCTGACTCTTTCCAATGACTTTTCCTAGCGCTGGAGTCTCAGAAAGTATTAAACTGAATTCCAAGTTAGTTTAGGTGACAGTTTTACCATGTTTTTCCCTGGCATTAAAGAATTTACCTGCTTTCTACTCTATAATATCAGTATCTTTGTCCCTCTCCACACACTTACCTACTAGGGTTTTGCTTTTTGGGGTTTTTTTGGTTTGTTTGTTTTTACAATAGTACCCTATTTCGAGATACAATTCCACTTTAGTTAAGGTAGAGTTGTTCTAATGGAAACCCGCCAATAGGATGACTGAGATAACAGACCAGTTTCTCTCTCACTTAATAGTCCTGATGTGAAGGATGCTGGCTGGCAAGTGGCTCTGCTGCTTTGAAATCATTTACGAACCCAGGTTCCTTCCAAGTTGCTACTTGGCTATCCATCAGGGCATTGATATAGCTGACCTAATTAAATGTGAGTAACCACCACAAATGTGTCCAGATGGTGTGAAGTGGGAAGAGGACAAGGAGGCGGCATACTGTGGTCTTAGGTACATACATTCCGTTAGGTATAATATAGTCACATGACAGCACCTGACTACGGGAGATTCTTAGAAATGTGGTCTAGCTGGGAAGCCATGTGCTCAGTCACAACTTTATTATTATGGAAGAAAATGAAACTAGATTCAAGTGCACAGCTAGCACTCTTTACCACACCCATTTCCTCTTGCTTCTTCCACACCCAGAAGGTAGATTGGAGCCTTTACTTGCATTTATACCTAAAGATCTCTGTACTGTTTACCTTAGCAACAACTTTCTTAGCCTTTAGCACACTTCGCTTTCCAATAGCACTGTGAGGCAGGCAAGGTGTGAATTTGGGACTCCAGTGGAAAGAGAAAGCAAGGCTCAAAGAAGTTATCTGTCCCCCCCCCAGGTGGCAACTCTGCAGTGAATACCCTGATCTTCCAACTCCAAGAACTTGTAATTTCTCACTATCTTATATTCCTTGATCTTCCTTTCTAATAATCATCTGCTATATGGTTCATAGCTGTTCACTTCCATTTCTGCCTTGCCTATCGTCCCCTTCCCCCAGCAAATAACCAAAGCCATGTTAGAAGAGAAATTTCTCTACCTTGGCAGTTTGATGGTGCATGTTCTCAATGGGGACTCAGGCGTAGTCAGACCAAGATGTTTTCTGTGCTTGTACTATTGCTTAAAACAGATTCTCAATCATTTTGCACATGTCACTTGCACTCTTTTTTTAATTTTATTTTTTACATTTATTTATTTTTGAGAGACAGAGAGACAGAGTGTGAGTGGGGGAGGGGCAGAGAGAGAGACACACAGAATCTGAAGCAGGCTCCAGTCTCTGAGCTATCAGCACAGAGCCTGACACGGGGCTTGAACTCACAAACTAAGATCATGACCTGAGCCAAAGTCAGACACTTAACCTACTGAGTCACTCAGGCACCCCTTCGTCACTTGTTACATCTTCAACTCTGGGCCCAATACACGCTATGCTTCCTCAATATTTATTTCCCCAGGCCACTTATGTGACCACCCTTGTGATTCAATAGTTCCTTATTCACACAGGGGCTGGGGTGCTATTTTTGAAGTTTAAGTGTGATCATGCCACTTGTACGAGTCCACTAGAGCTGCCATAATGAAGTACCAGAGACTAGGGGGCTTCAACAACAGACATTTTCTCACAGTTTTAGAGGCTGTAAGTCCCAGATCAAAGTGTCAGCATGATCTTTTAAGAACTCTCTCCTTGGCTTGCAGATGGACATCTTCTCCCTGTGTCTCCAGTCTTCCCTTTGTACATATCTATGTCCTAATCCCTTCTTCTTATTTTTTTTGTCTTTTTTAGAGAGAGAAAAAGAGCGAGAGATAGTGTGCACACACGCAAGAGGGGGAAGGGGCAGAGAGAGAGCGGGAGAGAGAATCTTAAGCAGACTCCACACCCAGTGTGTAACCTGATGAGGGGCTTGATCTCACTACCCTGAGATCATGACCTGAGCTGAAATCAAGAGTCTGATGCTCAACCACTTAACCGCCTGAGCTACCCAGGTGCCCCCCTAATCTCCTCTTCTTTATAAGGACATCGGTTCCATTGGATTAGGGCCCTATTCTAATGACCTCGTTTACCTTAATTACCTCTTTAAATACCCTAGCTCCAAAAACAGTCACATTCTGCAGTACTAGGAGTGAGAACTTCAACATACGAATTAGGAGGGACACAATTCAGCTCATAACACCATTCCTCTACTTGAAATCTCTTTAATGATCCTCCATGTCAGAGTGAAAAGTGGTTTCCTTTCAATGGTTCTGATGATATTTGAGAATCCAACCCCTGGCAATTCCTTGACTTCATCCATCTAGGCCTCTCCCCTTTGCCCACTCTTCTTTAAGTCATACAGGCTCAGTGCCATTTCTCCAACACTTCAGGCATGCACCCACCCACCTCAGGGCCTTTGTATTCCTGTTTCTATTTGCCTGGAATGCTTTCCTCTTAGACATCCACATGGCTCACTCCCTACATTTGATCCCCTTATAAATCACAACATCCTATTTAACTTCAGCACTACATTATTCCCTTCCACTGCCTTATTTCCCTTCATAGCATTTTCCATCTTCTAAGATATCACATTTTTAAAGTATCTTCTCCCAAGAAATGCAAGCTTTATGAAGTTGGGGATAATTTCTGCTTTCTTTACTTCTATATCCCCAGCCTCTGACATATGGTAGGTACTCAGAAAACATTTGCTAAAAGAACTAATAAGTCCTACTTAATGAGAATACAACTGAGTTGGGGGAAAGGAGAGCCTCAGAGCAACTAAAATCACAATCATGAAGCTCAAGCTCCTCACTTTTTTTCATGGGAGACGCTGAGAATTTTAAACAGACCACAGAAACTTTAGGTTACATAAAGTTCAGTGAAACATATATATCCAAATTCCAGTGTCAAAGAAAATGATAAATAGCAAGAAAAAAGTGATTTCATTAAAGAAGAAGTCTTGTTGACAATTATGAGAAGTGGCAGTTGATAGATTAATAGTGAAGGAAGAGAAGAAACTCTGTAAAAAGAGATACACTAACTCAAAAAGCACATCCATTTGGGGACATTTTCCATAGGAGTAGTGACTACATCTAAGTATCAACCAAGAAAACAATTGTCACGGCCAAGAACAGGACATTAACTTCACAATAATAACCAGGAGTTATTAGGAAGAGGTTGGACTTCTGGTGTGCTTTGTTTTGCTAAGGTAGAAAATGTGCCACACCTGGAAGATGTGCTTATTTCTTCCTAATATGTGGTTTAAATAATTCTTTTCAAAAACCTTGATGCTTAAAGTGCTGAACTTCCTTTAGATGACTTCATGCTGATTCCTAACTCCCCAGGCTGGAAAATGTGATATAAGAAGTATGGTTGTTCTCAACACAGTTCTGCTGCTTACTTTCTCCTGATCTGAGGATGGGAATAACTTGCCTTCAGTTTTCCTAAAAGCATGAACCAGAGCTTCCATTGTCTCCCTTGGCACCCTCCTTCCTCTAACTCACCCCCAATTTGATGCTTGCCTTTTGAATTTTCTTCACTGCCTCCCCATGAGGACCAGCTGAAAAATCACCTTCCAGATTATAAAGCCCGCATTTCTGTCTAACATTCCATGTGAACTTTCACTCGTGTTTGTTTGCCAATCAAGCAAATCATAGTCATTTTCCATGACCTACTCAGCAAGAAAGCGGGTCTGAGAGGGGATGAAGAGACATGAAGAATTAATTCCTTCCCCATAACACTCCCTTGGTGTTGGCACCCAGAACATGAAGCCCAGCCAGCCTAACCCCTCATCAGAGTCCAAAACCCAAACAGGGAGGCCCAGGGTGGGTCCAGTGAGTCAACACTCTAGAGATGCAGCCAGGGTTCAGAACCTCAAGACACAGTTAACAGAGCCAAGATCCAGAATACAAACTGAGTAACATCCGTAGAAGTACAGGGAGGAGGGGGTTAGAGTAGGTTTGAGAGGAAAACTTGGAAAGGCAAAGTTGCAGCATCCCCAGGGCCAGGGGCCCAATAAGGTCCAAAGGCAAGGGGAATCATAACATCACATTGATCAGAATTCTGTAGGCCCAGCTTCAGGCGGCTCATGTTTGCCTCTGTGAAAACTCCAGGGTTCCGTCTTCTTCCCAACTCTCTTCTTGTGCTTCATAAGTTTTCTGAGGGACTTCAGCAATTCCCATAGTTTCTCCCACTATCTGTGTGCAGCTGACTTTGCTATTTGAACAACAGTAGGAAATGAGTGGCATTCTGCATTAGAGGACCTGTGTTCCAGCCCCGGCTCTGTTACTTCCTGGCTGGGTAATTCAAAGCAAGTCATCTAATTTCTCTGAGACTCAGTTGCCTCAGCTGGGAAGTGGGAAAAATAATGTCTACCTCATAGAATTAGAGTAAGGATTAAATAAAATCATGAAGATGAAGACGCTTTTTAAAACACAAAGTGCTATAAAATATCATTCGTAATATTAATAAGTCAATTTCAAACCTAGACCTCTGTCCTAAGTTCCAGCTTGATATATTCAACTTCCTCCTGGAACATCCTACAGATACCTCAGAGTCAACATATTCCAAACTACCAAAACTTTTATTTTCCATTGCAGGGTATTCTGTCTCTCCTTTGGAGCCTATCTCAGTGAAGGAAACTTGAGGCACTACAGGGCCATCCCATAGGATGAACCCTCCTTCACCACCCATATCCAATATGTCAGCAACAACCAGACTGACACTAAAACCTAAAGGACTTTTAGCCCTTTCTCTCTATCCACTCTGCTCTGATCTAGGTCAGATTCTCAGTACTTCTGTACTGGAATATTGCAATAGCATCTTAAGAGATTCAGCTACCTCTGGTCTCATACTCTACATTTCCAAATTCATCCTTGCCATGACAGCCACACTAGTCTTTCAAGAACATAAATCTGACTATGCCAAACTCCTCTGCTTAAATCATACAATGTTCCCTAAAAGAGATAACCCAGTCTTAGCAACTTGGCACTAAAGATATATGCCATCTTCACTTCCCACCCTATCCCTCTAAGTATTCACTCTTAATCAGAAGCATCATAAACAGACCATGTATCTCCAACCTCCGTGACCCTTTTCTATTCTGATATACCTTCAACCTTATCATAGAATTAGATCCTTCATGGAGTTATGGAACTTTATAACCAATTGATATCAAAGGCTTCCCTGACAGCTTTCTTCAACTTCCAGTGATTTTTCCCCCAACACAGCCTCACACAAGAAGGTAATTGCTAACTAAGGGATATCCAAAATCCTAACAGCAGGAGCACTGGACAGGGTTCTGGGTTAATTGTCAGATGCCTTTAAGTTCAGCTCTTGTTCTAGTTCAAGTTCTGCCACTAAAGAAAAGAGCCAACTACATTGTGTTGTCTGTGAGATGGTTCTCAATGACATTGTCGAGCTGCTGAATTAAGCAACTCAACAGCCCACATACCTTTGGACCTCCTGTTATAAATGTTTTATTGTCTGAGTCAATCGAAGCAAGGGTTTTCATTACTTGCAGCTAAAAAGCATTGTAAATGTTCCAACACAATATCTGACTCAAGCAAAAACATAGGCCTGTAAAGTATGCGAGGGAGTTATCATCTTTCTCAAATCGATCAAGCAAACATACAAACAAAAGTAGAAATAGGCTCAGAAAAGGAAAGTAATTTCCCCAAGAACACACTGAAAATTATGGCTAATTGCATTGATTATGGCAATACTAAAAATTATTTGCAGTCTGGATTATCAGGTGAATAAGCCCTGGTCCCTTCTAATTGTGCTATTAAGTTGCAGTGAGTTGGGTAACCAGATTTCCACAGGATATTTAGAACTGCATGTAGACTAAATGTAAACAGGCTCTGAGTGAAGTCCTAAGGGCTTGCCTATGAGGAAATGGCAGAGACTTTAGTGCTAACTTTGGGACATCCAGATGAGGGCAATATCTCTATATTCTTGACTAATCTTTGGTTCATATAGTATCAGAAGCATTAGTATAACGTATTGCCTTCTTATTTGTGTGTCTGAAAATGATCCCTGAATGTCCCAGAGTGCCTATCAAGAGAGGAGGACTTCAAACCATGCCTGCCTATGTGGGCAGGACAAAAGAGAAGTGGGGATGGGATGGGCTCTCTAATTTCAACTTTTAATGTTTTGTCCTGGCCAAGTTAGAGTTGAAAAGCAAGGAGTCTGACTGGCCTCTCTACCTTCTCTCAGGTAATTCTTTACTTATGTCAAAGGACTTTTTACTGTACAGCTAGTTTAAAAGTGACACAGCATGCCCGTGAGTAGTGGGAAGTCTATCCCTGATTCAATCTAAGGTTGAATGCCCCACTTGTGAGGGTAGAATATAAAAGAGATTCCTATTTCAGAAGGAAGTTAGTGCCAGCTTCATCAAATATTCTATAGTCCCTTCCAAATCCTGATTCCTTTTACAGGTCATCATACTAAACCCCTAGAGATGAAAACATATTCTCTCTTTTTCTCCTGTCAAAATTGCCCATAGAAATAGGAAGTCTCAGATTTATTTTGCCCACCATGGAGCCCTTTCTATTTCATAAAAGAGCACTAGCCCTAATAATTTTGGAACTGAGGCCCAACCAGTAATATTATTGATGATACATCAGAAAAGAAAGGACACCTGTTCTTTACAAAGACCTTTTTACATCAAAACTATATACTTCCTTGTGAATTCACCTCCCAGTCTGTTGCAACCAATCTCTTTTGTAGAACAGGCCACTTCACATTGTAAAGTCAATGGTGGAGCTTCCATACAGGGAGCCTCTGTCCAGTTACCCAAGTTCAACACTCCTAATTCTTACAAATGATTGGCAGCTGGGCCCAGCAGGCATTATGAACTGGCCAATAAATTTCCAAAGCTTTAGGAGGAGAAATGCCTTTCATGAAACAGGCTACATTTGCCAAGAGCACCAGAGAAAATGTTCCTCTCTTGGGAATTCTAACAAAAGACTCCGTTCTTTCCTCCTTAACCTACAAGGCAAGGAACTGCATCTGGTGAGGGAGGACAAATAAAACACAGACTCTTCCATTTAGCTGCCTCGCTCCATCCCCACCAGGAAACCACCCTGTTCCCAGTCATTGTTGAAGAATCTGTTTTTTCCCTAGGGACCTTTGTCAGCTGGGAAAATCTTTCTTAAAGCTGGGGTGAAGAAATGCAGCTCCTCAAGGCTGCTTGTGCTCAGAAGCCCTGTCCCCTGAACTTCCGGCTTGGAAAAACAGGCAATCCACAAGCCACCCAGACTGTTTGCTGCAAAGTCCTGCAGCGCTGAAGGATGAGTCATCTGCTTTTACCACCACTTGAAATAAACCATAATGGCTTGGCAGCCTCTCATATATTAATAGCCTTGTCATTTTACCTTCCTCGTGCTCCCTTTATTCCACGTTGGAATTAGAGATGGTAAAGCTGGTTTCAGAGCTGATTGCCATGAGTGTCCAAGCTGCCCAGAAGGACCAGGAGGAGCCCAGGACATTCTCTGCACCCTGACCAGATTGACAGGCTACTGTTCTTCTCTTGCAGTTATTCTTGGCTACATTACCACTTTTAATGGCTCCATGGTATTTTGTACTGGAAATTATTAGATTTATTTCCTTGTCTGTGTATTGCCTAATTTCTTTCATAAGAATGTAAGCTTCATGAAGGCAGGGGCTTAGTCTGGCTTGTCACTGTATCCCCAGCACCCAGAAGAGCATCTGAGAGAAAGGAGAGGGGAAGCTCGAAGTGTTAGCCCCTCCCTCCACAAAGAAGGAGAACACAAAGAGGGCAGGAGTTGGTAACCCGGGAAGAGTTTCATGAAAGAGACAACAGGGGCACTTGGGTGGCTTAGTGGGTTAAGCATCCGACTTCAGCTCAGGTCATGATCTCATGCTTCCTGAGTTCGAGCCCTGTGTCGGGCTCTGTGCTGACAACTCAGAGCCTGGAGCCTGCTTCAGATTCTGTGTCTCCCTCTCTCTCTGCCCATCCCCAACTCGTGGTCTGTCTCTCTCTGTCTCTCAAAACTAAATTAAAAAAACCAATAGGGGCGCCTGGGTGGCTCAGTAAGTTAAGCGACCAATTTTGGCTCAGGTCATGATCTCACAGCTCGTGAGTTCGAGCCCCATATCCGGCTCTGCTGATAGCTCAGAGTCTGGATCCTGCTTCAGATTCTGTGTCTTTCTGTCACTCTCCACCTACCCTGCTCACACTCTGTCTTTCTCTGTCTCTCAAAAATAAATAAATGTTAAAAATTTTTTAAAAATTTAAGAAAGGGAGAACAGGACTCTCTGTGTAAGCAGGGACTTTTGATATATCATCCCATTCCCCCCAACCCCTGCTATAAACACGAGGGTTGTAGCTCAACTAATGGTTAATCTTAGACTTAATCATTAAGCTTAAGTGGCTAAAAGGAATAAAAACCTGGAGGTTACAAGTGAAATGTTTCCTCTTCTATTTAGTGTCTCCACTTTGCTCATATAACAAGAAACCTCAGTTGCCTGCCCTGTGTGAGAAACATGTCTGCTCCTTGTCTTACTCTTCCCTAAGGAGAAGCAGTGGCCTACCTGACCAAAGGAAAACACAGCAATCCTTGTTTCTTCTTTGTCAGATTTCTGGGGTACACAGGAAGACCATCTGCATTTTGCAGCTGCCTATCCTCAGGAAAGGGAGTTACATTTAATTTGAAGCACTGGTGAGGGATAGGGTGGGATTTCTGGAAGCCGATTTGGAGCCTCTCCTCCCTTTACTGAGGGACGTGGGAAAGTATCTGTTCTTCTCTATCTGCCTGACCCCTCTATCTTATTTTTAAATTACTCTGAATTTGGATGGGAAGGGACAGGGGTGCAGGTAATCATCTCTCTCAAACTAAAACAAGACCCACCACATTCCACACCCCAGTTTTCCATGGTGAGTCTCTGTGCTCATTGCTCTCTGTATAGCATGCCCATCCCTGCACTGCTCTTTGCTTCTGCAACTTTAATCAGACCCCTGACCGCTCTGGCATCCCTCTACATCTTCAAAACCTCACAGTAGCCCACCGGCACCTTGCTCTATGAGACAGATGCCTCCACCTTCCCACCTCTTTATACAAATCCAGCTCTAGCTCCTCTCCACCTGGAGGACATGGCTTCCCCTGCAGGCCCCTCATTCACACACTGAGTCATTAATCCAGTCAATACACTGGAATAGGGCATAAGCTCTGGGGGCCATGTGAAGCAGTTTATTCTCCTATTCTCCGTTTCCCTTAGGGTCTCAGGTAGGGTTGTCACCTTCTGCAACACTGCTTCCAAATCATTACATCTTATTCCTTCTTGCTCACTTAATGACATCATCTTCACTCTCACTCCCATGTGGCATAAAGTTTTCACTCTATACTTGGGAATTTCCATCAGCATATACACATGCTGTCACTTCTCCCATATAACCTCTTGAGCCTCCTTCCTTCTCCAACGACTGTCCCATTTGGCTGCTGTTCTCTGCAACTAAACTCCCCCAAGGAATTGTCTATGCTTCTTATCTCCAATGCCCCACCTTTCCAAAAACACACCATACGATCTTCTTTTGTCAAGGTCACTAATGACTTATATATTTCTAACTGCAATGGTCAAGTCTTAGTCTTATCCCACTTCGCCTTCCAGCAGCAGTTGACAATTGAATTCCTCTCTCCTTCTTGACTTCCATGATATCTCACTCTTGACTATCCTCTCACCTCACTGGTAACTTTCTGTCTTTTTGGCTGGCTCCTTCTCTTCTCCCTGGTCTTCTCTATTAGAATACCTTGGAGCTCAGTCCGTGGTTCACTTCTGTAGCTACACTCACTCTCATCTAGTCCCATTGCTTTAAATGCCATCTCTATGCTGTATTATGTCACTCCTTTGCTCATAACCCTTCCAATGGCTTCCATTTTTAAGCAGAGTAAAAGTTAATTTTCTTTAAGTGACACATGATTTGCCAGGCCCACCCATTATCTCTCTGACCTCATCTCTCACTAACTCCTCCTTGTTCACTCTAGTCCCGGTGCACTGGCTGGTGCACTGGCTTTCTTGCAATTCCCGGAGCATGCCAGGCATGCTCCACCCTTAGATAATTTTTATTGTCTGTTTCTTTATACTTGAACACTCTTCCTTCAGACATTTGCATAGCTCAGTGCCACATTCTTATTGATGCTCCCCCTGACCATCCTATGTAAACTTGTAACCCACACTCCCCAGCACTCTTAATCCTACTTACCTTACTCTGGTTGTTATTTTTCTCCAAGCCACTTATTACCCTCTAAAGTGCTATAAATTTACCTATTATATGTATTTTTTATGGTCAGCCTCCTCCCCTGGAACGTGTGCCCCACAAAGGCAGGAATTTTGTTATTTCTCCTTTCTTTGGCACCTAGGACAGTGTCTGGCATGTGGAACAAGTGTTGGCTGAATAAATTAATGAGCCTGTCTCTTTTGTCTCCTTTCCTTTCCTCCTTCCTTCCTCTGAGGAAGATGTGTTCATCCTCCACTAGTAGACCAATTCTGCACACTTGGCTCTGACTCTACCCAACTACCTCCTTAAGAACTTACTCCCCTATCATTTCTATTCAATTGGCTTCTTCCTTGTAGCCTATAAATATGCTGTATCTCATTCATCTTTAAAACACAAGAATCAGAATTTTCCAAATATTGTCTTCCTTCTAGCTGTTGCACTTTCTTCCTTCTAGCTGTTGCAACTTCTTGAGAAGTTGTCTATGTTTTCTGATTTCACATCCACACCTCACACATCACTCCTCAGATAAGACACTTTCTAGACCTCATTACTCTCAACTGCTGCCCAGCAGCATTTGCCATCATTGTTAGCTCCTTCTTTGAACCTCTTTCTCTTCTTCTACAAGACCCTGGGGCCTGACCCAGTAAAGAATCATACATAGCCCCTGCATTAAGCCCCCAGCCCCATTTTTGGTCTGGGAGATAGTGACAGCTTTTCCTGCTTTCCAACCAGACTTCTCAAATAAGCTGTCTGTGTTCATATTCTCCCTTCTCTCATTGCCCCTTTCCTGCACTTTTCGACCCTCTGTGAACTGGCCCCCACCCCACTGCTCCACTGCAGCAGCTTGTGTCAAGCTTGTGAATGACTTCCCTGTTGATAAACCAACCTGATGGGTATCATTCAATCCTTATCTTGCGAGAACATTGTTGAACCTGCCATTCTAGTAGAAATTCTCCTCTCTTCTGTTGGCTGCTGTGACAGCTCTCAGGATTTAGGCTTATGCCATCTTCTTTATCCCCGAGTGATTGCACCTATCCCATGGATTTGAAGAGCATCCATGTGCTGAGACTCTCAATCTTCACCCCCAGTCATACCTTTCCTCCCTTGTACCACCAGGATGGGGTGCTCATTCAGTGGTCCAGTTCCCCAATGTCTAGAGCCTGTTCTATCCACTCCATTACCACCTTCCTGAAATAGGAGCTTTGCTCTGCCATGCATATCTGGGGATGGGCTCTTGCTCCCTGGTCAGACACTTTCTAGGTGTTGTCCAAGATCTCAGGAATATCAGATGTGCCTGCACTGCTATTTATCAGTAATTCCCTAATAACAGTCATGGTGAGAATGGCACATAATTTTTGTTCATTCTGCTAGTATCTAGTGGAGGATCTGAAATTCAAACCCAGTCCCACCTATAGTGGAGCACGCAGTCCTAATAACTGCCCTGGGCTGCCTTCTACTTCTACGTCTACTTCTGCTCTGAAGCCTGGTTGTCTCCTGCTTGGTCCTCTATCCATTTCAATTCCCAGCTTAGCCCAACAGATAGTTCTTCCTTCAGCTTGCCTCTCCCAATGTCCCAGCCATTTTGGTCTTGCTGTAAGCCCATACTTAACTAGCTAAGAATCTTGCACAACTTGTTGGGGCTGGTATTTTTCCCTTGGCCTAATAGGAAAAACACGTTATGCATGTGTTATAGTTTGGACCAAGCTGGAGAGGAACACACAGACTTTATGGCCAGCAGCTCTGGTTTTACCCCTAAACCACATGTATAGCAGGACACATGGTGGTTTGGCATTGGTCATTAAATGTGATCATTCACAACTGACAAAGGGGTTGCTCATGGCTATTCTGATCAATGGGTATCTTGGTTTAGTTATGAAAATATAGCCACTATATTAACTTTGTTTTTCTCCAGCATGAAAATCAACTTGAAGAGAGATATATTTGAAGTAATCAACTCAGGATAGTGAAGTAAACACACACACACACACACACACACACATCTAGACAATAAGTGTGCAGGTTCTTGGAACATTAGAAAGTAAAACACAAAATGCAAAGGACTATTCTCATTACTGTGACTAAAAGCCCTCCCCTTCCTCCTTATGCCTTCCCTATTACCGTTCTGCCACCCTGGTCACCTGGGGAAGACCCTGCATCTTCTCTAGCAACCTGATCTCCTTTGCCTCCTCTCCCATTCCATCTAACTAGCCATCAATTGTGTCGTTAAAATTCCCCCATGTTTATCTCTCCCTTGTAACCATCCTGGTGGCTCTGCTTTCATTTAGATCCATACAACTCCTTTTCTGGGAGAAAAAAGGCTCCAGTCTCTCCTTCCTGCAAACACTGTTGCCTGCCTCTATCAGAGGGGCCTCCTTGAAGAACAGTTTTGACAGGCAGTGTCCCTATTTGAAATTCTTCTATAACTTCCCCTTTGACTACAGTATAGAGTGCAAGTTCTTGGCTCAGCATTCAAGGCCCAGAACTAGCCTGTCCAGTCTGCCACTCCAGCTTTATGTCCCACAATGCCTCTTCATGCAAATGTTCCTGCAAACTCCTCCTTGTTATCTGTCAAGCACCACACATGTCTGATTTCGACACGTTGGCTTGCTCTATGCTTGGAATGCCCATCTCTGCACCTCTGCCAGTAAGGCCTATCTATTGCTGCAGGTCTCAAGTCCATGTAAAGCATAGGCTCCTCCACATGGCTGCAGTTTCCAGAACTGCCCAGGCAGAGTGAGGCCTGTCTTTCTGGGAACTCCAGTGCAATCATGATTTTCTATCTTGTATTAGTAATTTCTGAGAGAAATCCCTTCTCCTCTCTTGAGCCATATATGTGAAAGCCAAGACCATTGCTGCATATCCCTCCATTGCCAAGTCCATGGTCTTGCATAGACAGGCTCGCAGAAAGTACTTGGAGAGTGCAGCACAATAATCAGACCCCACCTTTTATAAGGCTTAGGAGTTTCTGCAGGTCTTGGCAGCTATCCTATTGGATGAAGTGAGTAAGGAAGATGGCAAAGTGCGACTAATCTCCATTCTTAAGAGAAAGGTGCCCCAGGTGGGTCCTCTGACCTAGAAGCTATAACCACTTGCCTCTTTTGACTAGCTGGGACTTGGTCACTTATTCAGCAAATATAACTAATGCCAGTCATTAAGCACAGCACTTAACCTAGGAGAATACAAGAAACTAGACAAACTTCCGTCTCTTGGAACTCCAATGTCAGTGGAGGAACAGACATCCATATAAGACACTTGAAGCCTGAGACCCCTCTGCACAGCACTCTTGTGCTCAACGGAAAGGCAGGAAGATGGTTGGCAGCTTTCTCCTTGTAGTAAGTTCAGGATTGCTCTGTGTTTGCCTGCTCTATGCTCTGCAGCATGTCTCCGTAGGGCAAGAGTGACTATGTAATTTGCAGGGCAAGGGAAAAATAAAAATGCAGGTCTGCATGTTCAAAAATTATTAAGAATTTCAAGAGGAGGATGGCAAAGCATTAATCAAAATGGGTACCTTCTGAACAAATTACAAATTACAAGCCCATGAAGCTTGCCCTACCACAGGGCTAGGAAGCATGCACACAAGAGGCCTGACTGGGTTCTGCAGTCTTTTCTTCTCTCTTGCACGGAGACTGAAGGGAACCCAGGTCCCAGTAAACTCAGTGGCACAGGGACACACACAGCTGCACACAGGTCAAAAACAAATATTTGTTGAGTGCCTACTGTGTGCCCAGAACTCATCAAAGTTTCAGGGATATAGTGGAAAACCAGACAGGCATGTTTTTTTGGTTTGGTTTGGCTTGGTTTCTGTCACCGAGCTTTCACCAGTGGAGGAAACCCACCACAAATAAATAAGCTCCCCTCAAAATGCCCAAGAAAATCGTTACTTGATGGGGAATGTTGTGGAGATGACAAAGCAGAGTGACTGGATAGGGGTAGGGTGGTGGAAACGGTGTATGCGACTAGCTTTGCATAGTAAAGGCTCCCCAAGAAGCCATCCTGCTAGCTAAGACCCACACAGCACCTTCTAGAGCAACAGGTGAGGATGCTGTTAATGTTTGGCATTAGCTTGGTAGGCAAATCTCTGCAATCTTTTCCCCTCTCAAGTAAATCATGAGGTGACAAAGAGAAAGTCCAAGGATGCTTGAGACTCTTCAGCTATCCTTACTTAGGGGGGCATTGAACCCACCCCCCACCCCCCAGTGCCTTCTCACTTCTACTTCTGGAATGACTAGGAGCCAAGTCTCCAAAAAGTTTTGGCCAACCTGTCTTGGAGACGAGGTTTCCAAGGTCCCTCTATCCCAGATGGTCCCTCTCACACCCAGGCCCCAGGACTAAGCCTGGAGCCACACTGCTTCAGTCTGTCAATGCCTCTTTGCGGTTCAGGGAAAGTGCTCCAGGGAATGCCTAGGCTTGGTCCTCCTTCTAGGTCCTTCCCTGCCCCCAAATACCTGGGAAATTGGTCTGTGGAGTAGCTCAGAGCTTGTTGGGGAGGTCTCCCCAAGTTTCTCTTCTTACTCTGTGACAAGGAGGTTACGCAGTTACCCAGCTTCCTCCGGTGCCAAGAGATGTACTCTGAAAGACTGGAAGGTCTGGAGTGAGGGTAGGGGAAATCTCGGAGGTCAAGCGACCTGGGGAAGCAACAGGTGATAGGTGAGGGAGCCAAGGGTTGCAGGCCACAGTTCGGCCCCATGCTGTGTCAGCGAGCTGGAGGGGGTCTAGAAGGAGGCAGAAGCCCACCCAGTCCCCCATCTTGCTCAGCCCGACCCAGTCTGCGGCCGCCCTTGCAGCCGCAGCCGCGGGCCTCTGATTTCCCCTGCCTCTTGCCCTTGCCGCCAGCCTGCCTCTCCCTCCCTTCCCCCGTCCCCCGCCCCTGGCTGTCTGGCAGCGCTTCAGTCGTGGCGGCGGGGGGCGGGAGGCCTTGGCGACAGGGCTTCCTCCTCTTTTCCCTCCTCTTCCCTCCCCCCTCTCCCGCCGGAGCCTATCCATCCCACTCTCCTCCGCAGCAGCGAACACGTCGTCGGAGATTTCCATCGGGGCTCAGGGGGAGGGGCCAGGGTGGGGGGCGCGGGGCGGGGCAAGTGGGAGGAGTGGAAGTTGGAGCCCAACAAAACCCTGCACGTCGCGCTCTGTTCGGCCAGACCCTGCGCAGCGACCTCCGCACAGGTGGTCGCGCCGGGCCACGCCACGATGTTAACCAAAGTTCTCCTGATCCTCCTGGGCCTGTCCATAATCCTTCCGTCTAGGTGAGTGTCCATCCCGGGACCCAGGAGCCCTCCGCGACCAGCTCCCTTTACCCTGGAGCTAGGCCAGTTCCCGGGACCCCCGCACCCTTGTGTTCCTCTAGTCCCGCGCCCACCTTTTCCTGGCCCCCATGCGGGCTAGCAGGGCCCCGGGACCACATGACGCGTCACCAGCCTCCAACCCGCTCCCTCTAGGATGGGCTGGCTGAAGGGGTGTCCAGGAAGGAAGGTGGGACGCCTGTCCCCTGGCTGCTCCAGTCTCTAGACTCTCGCTCTCCAAAGCCACGGTGACTGCCGGGGTATAAGTATGCGTCTCTCTGAGTCTTCCATGGGGAGAGGCGAGTGGCCCACGCGACCTGGGTAGGCTCGCGCTTCTGAGGACCAGGGGAGACTTTGGGAAGGTGGCTCCCAGAAAGGCGCTGGGGCTCTGGGAACGGAATTACACCTAAATGCTGGGGTGTTAGCTACTCTGTCCTCTCATTCACATTTGTTTTTCTGAGCGCCTACTAACTACCGGGCACTGTGCCAGATAACTCTGACTTTACTTGCTTCCCTTCCTGCCGCTCCTCTTGGTGCCAGTCCCAGGCGGGAACCCCAGTTTAGTCCAAGGATTCTGCCCCAGTTAACCACCCCACTTCTGCCACCAGCCTCCCTTTTCCTCTCTCACCCCCCTTCCTCCACCCTGCTGGGTCTCTGGCTCCGTACAGATAGGAACCGGCTGCCAAGAATGTTATTCTCTGACGTCTGAGGTTTGGGTCCTGGGTTTCAATCCCCACCCCCCCTTTTCCAAAGGCTAACAGCAGGTTTCTCTTCAGCGGCCAGCAACCCTCATACTTTCTTCTGGCCCTGGGATTTTGCTAAGAAAGTTGTCCCCCGCACTTTGACTTTTTGAGTAGAAGATGACTGCTTCATATTTTTGAGATGGTTTCGATTCTAGAAGTCTCCATGGCACTGGGCATTTCCTTATCTGTTTTGGGGAGAGGGGCGATGGCTTCTCTCTTCACCACTGACTGCTTTAGCTCCTCAGGGGAGGGGCTGTGAGGCTCCCTGTTGGCTCACTGGTGTCCTGGGGTGTGGGGGCTGGCCTCAGCAGGGGCTTGGCAAGTATTTCTGAATGTGTGCTAAGATTTCCCAGTCATCTACATCCCTCCAGATAAGAGTTGGACTGTTTGGGAGAGCTGACATGGTTACTGGCTAGGGCAAAAGAGGTGTCTGGGAGTGGGGGCTGAAGGAAGGAAGAGCAGAAAAAAAATCAACAGGGAAGAGAGGCTATTAAGATGGAAACTACCCTTCCAGAAGGGGGGGGGGAAGGGCTGCAGTAACTGGTGTTCAGACACTGTCAATATGGCAACCCATGATGTCAGCAAAGAACTGAAGAGGTGGCTGTAGGGTGTGTTGGCAAGGGCCACATCAAACCAGGAAACCTTGCTCTGGTCCAGGCTCAGCCTCAAATCAGTTGTATGACTTTGGGCACAGCCCTTCCCCCGTGTTGGCCTCAGTCTCTTCATCTATAAGGTGAAAAAGAGGGCTAATTTGTAGGAAAAAAAAAAAAAAAACAATCCAGTGGATTCCACTGCCAGTCCCCTCCCTCTCTCCTTCCCTTTCCCACTGGGAGGGGGTGCAGACTTTCAGCTCCATCTTGGATCATTGCATCTAAAGGGATGGGTGCATGAAAAGGCCCATGGAAAGATTCCACTAGTCCAGTATAGAAGTATTTTTCAAGTTTTTACGATTTCTAGCCCTGAAAGGGGGCTTAGTGGCTGGCTGAGGAAAGGTATGCTGTCAGTCCCAGCAGTTCCTTAACCTCAAGGATCTCAGGATGAGCGTGTTTGTTTTGTTTCTATTTTACTAACAGAAGCTAATTGTAGAATTACAGCAACCTCAAGACCTTCTGACATTTTCATTGCAGATGTAGTAGTTTGGGAACAGGGAGTCTTCAGTGGTCCATGGGCCTCTGCTTGTTTGTTTGCCTCTTGAACCTTGGGGTTCTTATTGTTGGCTTCAGACATCTGGGAACAGCTGCTGCAGGTTCTTGGGTGGTCTTGGTTGGCAGTGCCAGTCTTGATTGTGCCATGCTCCTAGCCATGTCACTTATTTTGCAGGGTCTCAGGCCTCTGTTCTTCTTCCTCCTCTGCAACAGTGGCTGGAATTATCTAGTCAGAGGACTGGAGAAAAAGCCTCAGGAAAAGAGGACATCTCTACATATGCTATTTGGAAATGGAAACTGCTTTTGTCAATCCCAGTTATTCCTTGCCCACAATGGGAATTAGCCACTTCAGACACAAGAAATGGCATAAATCTGGCACACTGTATACCAGTTAGGCAATTCTAAGAGCTTAAAATACTGCAGGAAAATGCATTTTGCTGCACAAAGTGTCAGGGTCCTGCTCTGCACCACAGAGGCCATGCCTATGTTGCTAGCCCCCTCCATCTAACCCTCACGAACTTCACTGTACATCCCCACCCAATACACTCTCCTACCCAAAGGAAACCACTCTCCTGCTTTATAACATCATAGATTACTTGTGCTGACAGCTTTTTTAAAAGCTTTTAATTATATATTTTTTTCAAAGATATATAAAAGTAGGAGGAACAATAGAGTGAATCTTTATGTACCCATCACCAGCCTCATTAATTATCAATTGATAGCCACACTTCATTTCTCTATCCCCCACCCACTCTCCATTTTAGCTTAAGTTATTCTAAAGCAAATCTCAGACATCATATCATTTCATATGCAATTATTTTATTATGCATTTCTAGTCATAAGGACTCTAAACACATAATACCACTATTACACCAAAAATTTTAGGATAATTTTGCCATACTGAAGAAACTATCCAGTGTTCAGAGCTCCCCTATTGTGTCATTAATGGTTTTTTTGTTTTGTTTTTTTAGTTTGCCTTTTAAAATCAAGATCCAAATAAGATCCATATATTAACAGATTTTTATTAGCATTTTTATTTTTCAAAACACTATTTTATTGAATTAGAACTAATATGCAGAAAAGTGCTCAAATAATTACTGTATAGCTGATGAGCTGTCAGAAAATGACCACACTGATATCAATACACCCACATCAGGGACTAGAACATGACCAGAACCTCAGAATCCCCCTGGTGCCCACATCTTCATTGCTTCCCCACAAAAGCACTCAGGTCCCTAACTTATAACACCATCAATGACTTTTGTACATTGTCAGATGACTTTTTAAATTTGTGTTTTGCTTAATTTAATTCTTAGTTTTTGGCTGTAGTGCATGGCTATGACACTCAAATTGAACTCCAGTTGG
Source organism: Paguma larvata (assembly GCA_030068075.1). Lineage (NCBI taxonomy): Eukaryota > Metazoa > Chordata > Mammalia > Carnivora > Viverridae > Paguma > Paguma larvata. Next base: position 119,431,297 of record CM057830.1, on the reverse strand, counting down.
CCTTCTCTCCTGGATGACTGTCTCTGGATAAGGGACTCTTGCCTTTTCATAGTGCTCAGAGCTTCCCCTAACCCCTGGCCCCCAACTCCAATGCAATGAATATCATAAGAACAAAGAAATGCAGAATATTCCCAAAGTGTTCTAGCCCTCTGTGGGAGAGGCTATTCTGACTTTCCTAAACACTCTTCAGATATCCTGACCTTCTGCCTGCCCATTTGCTCCCCAGTGGTGCTGGTCAGGCAGACTGGACAGTAGGGCTAATAACGGCAGAAGAGCATGGCCAGAGCTCATACATCAATGCCTTCTTCATCTTACATTGAGAAATTATTTTAAAATCTCAAGCTTGGTTTTGTTATTGGGGTAAAAAAAACAAAGAGTTACCATGAAGGAGGGATAGTACTCAAAGTCCCCAAAGAGTAGCAAGATTTAGAAGAAATTAACAAATATTTATATTAGTGGCTTAAAATTTGCTGTTACCAGTCACTCTTTATGTCTTAAGTTGCAGACTTATTTTGGTTTGTTTCTATCCCAAGAAGCCTCATCTGCAGCCCCTATAGAGTGGAGAACAGAGCTTAATTTCTTGTGTGTTTGTATGTTCTAGGAGTGAAGGACCTCATGTTGAATCAGAAAACGGAACCTCTGCCCATGATGTCTATGGGCCCCAGCCCCAGGCTGCCAAAGAGAAGCTCCTCTCTGAAGAAACAAAGCCCACTCTTACTGGTCCCCACAGCACACTTGGCAAACTACCGGCAGCCACTCACATCCTGAACAGTATCCTGAATAACTATGACCATAAATTGCGCCCTGGCATTGGTGGTGAGTATCAGAACATAGTTCTTCCCCTCCTGGAGCAGGAAGTTGAGGGTGTTGGTGTGGATAATGGGCCTGGGGTATAGGTGAGGGTGCCATGCACGTGGGCAGGAACATCTGTTGCTGACCTGTCAGGTAAGACATATCAACTGTAGTCTCAGTAGTACCCTTGGCCTAGGTCTAGACTTTTTTTCTTTACTCGCCATTATTTTTTCCAACTATAAAATGAGTGGACTTCCAACTGTAAGATGACTGGCCGTCGAGGAATGTCCAGCTTTTAAAAGTCTGTGATTTGGATCTTGCCATGAAAGAACAAAGAAAGAAATAGGAGTGGATGTTGAAACCTTGCCTCTAGCCTTCACCTGTTCTCCCATCTGACCACGCCTTCCCCTGTCACATGTCCCTTTTTGACACTTAACCTCTGCCACTTCTGCTTCCTTTACAGAAAAACCCACTGTGGTCACTGTCGAGCTCTCTGTCAACACCCTTGGTCCTATTTCTATCCTGGACATGGTGAGTACTGATTTTTTATTACAGTTTCTTGCAGCCCAGGAAACTGAACCATGGGGCCTTTCACATACTTATTTTTTCTGCTCTGTGTGTCCATAAGAAGAGTTTTGTGGTTTTGTTATGTTTTTGTTTGGAGAGGGGAGATTGTAACCAACACTGACTTTGGAAGGCAGGAAAAGGTAAGTCCTTTGCTGTCTGAAGAGGATCTTCAGAATCCTGACCATATCTTCTAGTGTTTCATTCAAAATAAAAATAAAAAGCAACTTTAAACATCACAATGGAATGGCTCTCTTTTTCTGATAATGATTTTTGTAGACTTAAGTCTATAGTTACCAACTCTTGCTTTAAGACTACTCTAATTTTGGCCTGGTTCTTTCATTCCTTTTCCATTGCTATTATTCTACTGTCAGGACAGTCCCCAGTTAGCCTCTATTAGCTCTCCTTGAAATATGCAAAATTTAAGGTTTCTGCCTACACCAGTTCACCTACTGACTTGGCCTCCTGAGTGATGTGCCTCCTGTAGTTCTGACCCAGCTTAAAGCACTCTAGTGGTCAAGGCCCTCCATGGCTGGAGCCAACCCAGAGCTTTATTTCTTTTTCACCCCTTTAGAGACCAGTGCTCTTGTCACACTAGAGTATGGGTGTTCCAAGATTACCTTGTACCTTGTGTCTTTGTTCAAACTCTTTCTTGTTTGGAATGCCATTGTTCCAGTTTTCTACATGTCATAGCCTTATCCTTCAGGGTCTGCCTTTAATGGCTTCTCTTCCATGGCATCTTCCTTACCTCCACAGCTATTAATTACTCCCTTCTTACTCAGACCACACCCCTCTCTTCAGTATTCAGATTTTTCTAGCTTATCATAGTTGTTTACCTGATCTTCCCTATCTCATTGTATTATAATTGTTCTATGTCTGCCTTGCTCTCCTGATTACGGATTCCTTGGTGTCATGGACTCAGTATATGTTAACTGAGCAAATGAGTTATGAAAGATGTTCTATAAAAGTTACTTTTTCCCCTGATACCTAACAAGCCCAAAGAATACAGTCTAATAACTCAGTAGTCACTGAACCTGGCATGCAACACAGCACTGGTCCAAAGATGAGTGAACAGCTTGATTTTCTTTGGCCAATAAAGTGCTGCTTTAGCCTAGGCCAAGTACCTTTAGAAGATACCAGATACTCATATGGTATTAAATTTCCCCCAAGAAGTATGGTCTTTACATGGTTCCAAATAGTTTTTTAAAAGTGTGGGAGATCTCAGTTCTTATACAGTCTACTTTTCCCTGGTGACACTGTGGAGTTTTGTGCTTAGTAAGGATGGAGCGTATGTCTCTCTCACACAGCCAATGAACAGAGCACACTTGTCTCCTTGGATCTTCATGACAGCCTGTGTGGCAGGCAAGACTACTACTGGGATCCTCATTTTACATTTGAAGCAATTGAGCAAACATTGTTACAGAAGGGGTATGGTTGTTTGAGGGGAATTCCAACACCTCTCAGTCAATCAGATGTTGTGTAGAGCATAGGATTAGTCCTTAAAGAGAGAAACCTGAGCCCACAGGAGCATGGAGAGCATGGAGATTTAAATCAAATGTTTCTACCAGTTTCTTGGTTAAATTTTTGAGACATGTAGCCTGAGCATAGAAGGCAGTGACCAGTCTGGGAATGACTGCCCATCGTAGCACCAACAGTTTCTAAGGCTTCTTGCTGTGATAATTGTTGCAGGCAATTCTAATTAAGCCGATTCCTTGACAGTGAATTTCTAGAGTTTCAGCTGAACTCAAAAAGATGTACAACCCAAGCTTCCTTGTCAAACTGGGGAAAAATTGAACTTTTGGTTATCAGTTGCTGTGTAATGAACTTACAATTGGTATCATGTTAAATAGAAATTAAAAGCTCATTTGAAACACTATAACATAGAGCAGGAGCATAGTGTGGGTTGTGGAGGGAAGACTTCCCCTAGCTACCAAGCAGTTCACATGGCCTGGGAATGAAGGAGGCTCTGTATGCCAAATTGGAACTGTCAGCTGCTTGGGACTGTAGGAATACTCTGAAAGCCACTTATGAAGGCTGGTGGGGCTGGGTGGGGCAGGGCTGTGGGCTCCCCTGTGAATGGTAGCTAGGCTTTTTACTGTCTGCTTCTCTGGACTACTCCAATGAACCTTCTCAGTCTGGGAGGCTAGCTTCCTGCAATTTGGCAATGGCTGTCACCACCTTTTGACCTAGGCAGCAAACCCAAGCTGGGATTGTCTTGACCTTTCCCCTGAGGGCTCTACTGGCCTCCAGGGCTGTGGGTTTCTGATTAGTGTTCGTTTTTGATGCAGGATAACTCAGAGAAAAGATCTAGGGATTCTATAGGGGAAAATTGGACCTTGGTCCCCTTGGAGATTGTTGGTACAAGTGAAATGAGCAGTCGAGAGGGAAATCAGTGAAGGCCGTCCCAGGGCAAGGTCATGGTAATGGTGCTCTGAGCATCAGAACTAGTATGCTGTCTTTGTGTGACTTTGGACAGGTCCTTTTCTCTCTGAGCCTCAGTTTCCCTACCTCTGAAGTAAAAGAAGTTGGGTAACCCTCAAGATTCCCCCTTGGTCTAGGTCTGGCACTTTCTCTTCACACTGCTTGCAGTTTTGTTGCAGTCTTTACTTTTTACCCTTCAATACTAGTATTGCAAATCTCTAGCTTTTCATGCTTCTTCATCTTAAACATCCTTCTTGATATTTAACAGATAGTTTATTGGGTAGACAGTATCAAGTGGAGACCAAATAATCATAGGTATATCTATGCATATGCACACACTCATTCAGAGGTTAGGTGCCCTAAAAGGAAAAACAAAACAAAACAATTATTCAAAAAACACGAGACTAAATACACACCTCTCTCTCTTTTTTTTTTTAAATTTTTTTTGACGTGTATTTATTTTTGAGAGACATAGAGACAGAGCATGAGCAGGAGAAGGGCAGAGAGAGAGGGAGACACAGAATCCAAAGCAGGCTCCAGGATCTGAGCCGTCAGCACAGAGCCTGTCGCGGGGCTCGAACTCACAGACTGTGAGATCATGACCTGAACTGAAGTCGGCCACTTAACTGACTGAGCCACCCAGGTGCCCCTAAATACACACCTCTCTTATGACTCAAAGCACTTTATTTTTAAATATAACTCTGGAGAATGAAAGATTGAGGTTAATTAACATCTGTGCTCCCCAAATAAAAGCTGAAATGGGGAAACTTCACCATATACAACCAAAGGTGTGATTTGTAAATGTTTAAAATGGTTTTGAGTTGAGATTTTTGTTTTGCTATGGAAATGTGGGGGATGAGAGAGCATTTACCTGACTGGAGTAATACCTTAACCCTACAAGGTGGTGGTGATACGATGAGCCCCAGCCTGTGCAGTTATACCAGCATTGCCTGTCTGTATCTAGATGAAATGTGTCTTCCCTGACCGTTGTTTATCTGGGAATGTTCTTTTCTTTTGGGAATACCTGGAAATAGAAAACTCCTACAGCCTAATTCATGCTGCTTTCCACTGTGCAAACCTAAGTAGTCTCCTATCTACTTGATGGGCTCTTCACAGGATGGCACGAGAATGTTCTTTGCCTGTACAGATCTTGATGTGTACTTTTCTACTCATCCTACCAGGAATACACCATTGACATCACCTTCTGCCAGACCTGGTATGATGAACGCCTCCGTTACAATGGCAGCTTTGAGAGCTTTGTTCTGAATGGCAACATGGTGAGCCAGTTATGGATCCCGGACACGTTTTTTAGGAATTCTAAGAGGACCCAAGAGCATGCGATCACCATGCCCAACCAGATGGTTCGCATCCACAAGGATGGCAAGGTGTTGTACACAATTAGGTATGTCAAGCCTCTGGAATATTATGTCTTGGGACTCTTTTTGCCAAAGAACCATGAATATAGGTGTCATCCTCAATGATACTTCTAAGGGCCTTCCCAGCTTTCCTAGACCATGAATGAGCTCAACCCCCTCATTTATAGACACAGACACCAGGCCTCAAAATAGAAAGATATTCCTTAAGGAAACACATCAAGTTTGTGGCAGAGCTGGGACTGATACCCAGTTACTTGGCTCCCAGTCCACAAGTCCCCTCACTAGAATGTACAGTATGACTGCACTGCCTGGACACTTCCATCCCAAGTGGGCGCTGGATGTAAAGACATGTCCATGGTGTTGGAATTGTCCAGGCAGAGCAGAAACATAGCAGTTGAAAAGATGTCTAAGAGAAGGCTGGACATTTGAATGCTTGGCTGGGGAAGTTTGTATATGGGTGGTATGAGGTTCAGTGAAGGTGGTAGAGAGTGAGAGAGTGTCGACAAGTCCTGGAAGCTGGGATGGGCAAGAAACAAAAATCCATCTAAGTTGGTCCACGCATTTCTCTGATTATGGAAATCAAAGTAGCCAGATACTTTCAAGCTATTCTTCCTTTTTGCCCCTCCTTTGAACTCTTTGTTTCAAATCCCACTGTTGCCACTCATTGGTGGTGGTCCCCAGGCTCAAGGTGGGTGGATACCTAAGTGCTCAGGGCCAGCCTAATGAGGCTCCTTTCTCCCTTCCAGGATGACCATTGATGCTGGATGTTTACTTCACATGCTCAAATTTCCAATGGATTCTCACTCTTGCCCTCTGTCTTTCTCTAGCTGTGAGTACCTTCTTAGGTTTCTGGGGTCCCAGAGTCATGCTGAGCCCCTTCTTTTTTCTCATTCTTGCCCTTTACATTTTTCTGCCTTTGCTGTTCTCCTAAAATAGTGCCAGATTTGCCCAGAGCCTCCTCTGTCTCCTTTCTTGCTGAAAATACTGTGTTGCTTCACCTGGACTTCGTGTTGGGTTCTCCCATCTTCCTTTCACTCCATCTCAAGTCAGTCACCCACCTCTGAAGTGTAATTCAAGTATGTCTGCTCCTCTCCATTTCCACTGTCAGTACCTTGGTTTAGGTCTTTGTCATCTTCCGCTTGGGCATTCAGAACATCTTCACTTTGAAACTGAACATGTCCAGAGCTAAATACATTGTCTCTTCCCAACCTCTACCTCCAAAACAAATGTGTTGCTTCTGTGTTCTCATTTGTGTCATTGAAAGGCACCATCAGCCACTCAGTTGTCCAAGCCAAAAACTTTGATGTTTCTTTCTCTGTCACCTCCTACATCTAATCAATCAACACATCTTGTTGGTTTTCCCTCCTGAGTCTCTATTGATCCTATTTCTCTGCATTCTCACTGCCACAGCTTTAATTACTGCCTTCATTCATTTTATTGTGCCTGGATTACTGCACTGGCCTCCTAAAACTGTTCTCCCTGTCAAAAAGCCATCTTCATATAATGACAAAAGTGACTTAGCTTAAGCATCATCTAGACCAGGTCATGTTTTAGTTTCAAATCCTCCCTGAAATCTCATGGATCAATTCCAAATTCCTTAGAATGGCTCTCAAGGTACTTCATTAACTGGCCCCTGCTACCCATTCCTGTAAGCTTCATCCAGCATCTGTGAACTAGCCATCCTGAACTTTTGGCATTGCCATAATCCACCAGGCATTTTCACCTTCCTGTGCATAGATCACCCTCCTCACCCCTTCAGCCTCACCCATACAGAGAATATTTACTCAGTTTTTAGGATTTATTGGAAATGTCAACTACTCTATAAAATCTTTGTTGGGTGTGTCTCTAGGTAGTCTTTCCCTCCTCTGTTTTTCCACTATCCCATGAGTGGAAGTTTCTCAGCAATTCTAACAATTACAGATGTATACTTACTATCTTATTCAATAAAATGTGGATGAGAGCAAGGCTCATCTCTATATTTCCAGCACAGAACCTGGTACTAAGGAATGTTCAATAAATGCACATATTGAGTGGACTTCAACAATAAGGTAAGAGAAAAGACAGGCAAGGTATGACAGCTCATGAGGCGAGAGTCAGGACTCCAAGGCGTCGCTCAGACTCCATGCTTAGCTTCCCAGTCTCACATGACCCTCCTTCCCATGTTGCCTTACAGTTTCCTATCCTGAGAGTGAGATGATCTACAAATGGGAAGATTTCAAGCTTGAAATCAATGAGAAGAATTCCTGGAAGCTCTTTCAGTTTGATTTTACAGGAGTGACCAACATAACTGAAACAATCTCAACCCCAGCTGGTATGTGTACCTATGGAACCAGGGCTTAGTAGAGGCCTGGTAATGGGGTGGTAAGGATGACTGGGGTGGCCATCCAGACATATAAATGTATGTAATAATTCCATGGAAATATTATAGAACATGACTCCTGTCTTGTAAATGCTAAACAGTTACAACTATTTGCAGAGGAAACTGAGACTTTGTAACTACACCTCAGTCTCATCTGCAAAGAAGTAAGTGCTTTTCCAAGTCCCTGAGAGGGTAGGTAAGTAGATAAAGTTTATTGCTGTCAGTATTTGCAACTAGTTTTGTCATGCAGACCCTTCAGTTTCTACCTCTTTTTCAAAGATTTATTTATTTATTTTGAGAAAGAGAGAGAGAGAGAGAGAGAGAGAGAGAGGGGAAGGAGCAGAGAGAGAAAGCGTGCATGAGCAGGGGAGAAGCAGAGAGAGAGGGAGAGAGAGGCTTCCAAGCAGGCCCTATGCTGTCAGCACAGATAAGGGCTCGATCTCACAAACTGTGAGATCATGACCTGAGCCGAAATCAAGAGTCGGACACTCAACTGACTGAGCCACCCAGATGCCCCCAGTTTCTATGTCTTCATTACAACCAATCTGCTTGGATGACTTTGGGGAATGGAGCTCACATGAGTTCTTCATGCCCAGAACCAATCCAAGCTGGGTTAAGTGGGAAACAAATTTGGTCCTAATGGGAAGCGGAGGCTAAAGTTCTAATGTCAGCTAGGTGAGGGCCAGGATAGTATAGGGTAAATTTCATCAGCTACAATTGCTACTGCATTAACATTTATTTTAAAGGAGCAGCTCTGACAAGCACAGATTCCTGTCAAAGCCTTCATGATGATTCAACATGGGCATGGTATTCATTGGTTTTCTGACTTTGCCCCTAACAAGGACTGAAAGGGAGGGCCCTGGGTCTCTTCAACATCAGCTTCCAATTAGATGTGAGTGTCTTTGCTTGTGTTCCTAGGTGATCTCAATGAGAAGCTAAGAGACCTCTCTGGGTTGCTCCCACACCAGCCCTGGAAATCCTTTTAACATGTACTGACCAAGTCAGGGCAGTGGACACACTGCCCTCATCATTTCCAGAATATAGATGGAGTCAGTCAGCCCTCCTGCCATTTGCCATGGGAGGAGTCTTGCTTTGCTTCTGTGTGGCTGGCAGAAAATCTGTTTTTTGCTGCACTTGTTGAGCTGGTCATGGGGTGAGGGATAGGTCATGCTCCTCTGGCCAGAGCTTTGCTTCTACAGTACTAGGGCAGGCGCAGAGGGATGTTTTACAAATGCCTTTCTTTTTCTCGGGGTCTCTGGGTTATACTACCTTTGACTTGGGATCCTTGCTCTTCTCCCAGCTAATCAGGGACATGCCTCTTGCCTTTCTGCACCTCAGTTTTCCCAAACAGGTGAGGACCCATCATCAAAATCAGCAGAAGAGACAAGGCCCAGGGGCTTTCAAGTCACTAGTGATTCTGTTTACTAGATGGCTGTGCATTGTTTCAAAATGGTTGCTAGTGACTAAAAAGCCCCAGAGCTAGTAGCATCATCACCAAAGTAATGACAATAGGTAAGCACTGGCCTGCCTTAGGAGAGAGGATGGTTCTTGGGGAAAAAGGAGGAGGACTTCTTTCTCTTCTGCTAGAAGCTATTTGCTCTTGAATTATAGTTTCTCCAGTATCATAGTTCTCTTTGAGGCTGGTCCCAAACTCTTCTCATCAGCCTCTGGGCAGTTCTATGTGAAACAGATTTATGTACTCAGCTCCTAAGGACTCCTAATGTAGGGTAGCTTGCTACTTTAGTCACCTTGGGCCTTGAACCAGAGAATCACTGCTTCAGGAGGCTTTCAGAGAGTCCACCCTTGCCTGCAGTGAGTGAGTTAACTTTCACTGGTGGCTATTGAGACTCTGATGGGACCTTACTCATGACCAGGAGTTCACTTTCTCTCAAAGAAGTTTCTTCCTTTTCTGGACAACTCTGTCCATTGGAAAAGTCTTCCTGTTATCTGAAATTGGAGTTTCTGGAACGCTTACCAATTGGACCTAGTTATTTTTCCCTAGAACTACTGAACTTATGGTAAGCCCAGTCATTCTTCTCCAGGGTCAAGATTAAATAACTAGTATTATGGTCCCAGCCCTGGGTTACAATCTTTTATAGACTCTACAGCCTATTTCCTTTTCATTCCCTCATTCTTCAAAGTGTTGGGTCCACTCATTCTTCTAGTCCCAGTCCTCTGGACACAGTCTTTTAAATTGTGTTCCTCTGACAGTACAGTGACAAAATGAGAGCAGAGCAGAAGCATCTTTAGTTTAGTGTGTGGGGGGATTGTTTTGTTTTACTTTGGCTTTGGCTCCTCAGCCCCAGATATCTTTTTACCCATGCTCCTTCATTCCTCACAAATAAGAAATTGTGTGTTTGTATCCTTCTCTCAGCTTTCCATATCTTAACAAGTAGAGAAGGTTGTTCTTTGGCTGGAATAAATAAATATGGAAAAATCTGATAGGATAATAAATCTTCCAACAAGAATATATAAGTATCTAACAGAGCGGTTGTAGCTAAATAGGGGTGTCTTAAATTGCAGTCAAGACCCCAGGGCAAGAGAACTAAGAACTTGATAAATACATTCTGGCCAGCAGGTAAATGTGAGTGGTTCCTGTAGCAGGCCTAGAGGAAGAGTTCTATTCCCAAAGCTACTATTCTCCCAGGCCACTTCCTTACCTTTTTTATGGAAGATTCTGAGAAGTCTTGCCCCTACCTTGCTGCTGAGGTGAGTAGGAAAGTCTGCTCTTCTCATTTAGCTCCAACATACCCAGGCTTGCTAGGCAGGTGATCTACTTTTCAAAATAGAAGGATACACAGACATGTTTGTTCTGGTCTGCTTTACAAAGCTGTTGTCAGTCAGTAGCAAGTGTCACTGAGTATCTGTTAGGTTCCAACCCATGCTGGGCTTGGATGGGCAAAAGCCAAGTCACAGGGCTTACATAAGGGGTCTAAACCTTGTAGTGGTTTAAAACACAACCGAACTCAAGGCCAAGGAATTTTATAGCATCACTTAGGTGGAAGTTTGGAGCTTAGCTTCACTAAGGAGCCAGAATTTGAGCTATCACAAACTCTATGAGATTTTGAAAGTGAAATGAGAAGTTCTGGGTTCAAGGAAAGCCATCAGAATCTCTGGAGTCCTGATGAGCATGCAGAGTGTTTGGTATGAGCATATCAGATCATAAGGCAGCATGAAGGGTATAATAAAAGATGCCAACTAGAGGTGCAGGTTATCATTAGGTACTATAAGAGTCATCACTCTGTAGAGGAAGAGCCAACATCAAGGACATGATACCCCAATTTTCACTTTTAGCTCATTTTTCTGTTGTTTTGAAACACCCAATTTGGATTAAGATAATAGACTGAGAGCAGGGAGTCTAGGGTTGAATATTGGTGCAACTATGCAAGCTATCTCAGCGAATCTGAGAGAGTATGAGATGAGCCTACAGGAAGCTATGCATTTGCGTGTGTGTGTGTGTGTGTGTGTGTGTGTGTGTGTGTGTGTGTAAGATGTCAGTTGGAGACTGACGGGTCTCCACCAGGTTATGGTGGGCCTTTGTTTAGTATGAGGTTACAAAGTATGCACTTGACTCTGTAGCTTTTGTGGAATAGGGAACCACTAGAGGTTTGGGGGTGTGCAAATGAGTTCTTTTGGCCTTTGATAAAAGAGTGCAACTAAAGCATTATACCAACATACAAATGAATAGGAAGGAGGCCAAATGGATTCTGTGCTTTTTCCACCACAGCACCAGCCACCCTCGGCTCAACCCTGAGAGTGTACATTGTAAAGACCAGCAGTGCATGTGTCAGGATGTAATTCTGCAGACTAGATATTGTACCTTAATGGATATGAAGGTTTCAGTCAGCCATCTGGACATTAGTTGTGTGGTCTTGATAGCTAGAAGGCTAGCTGATTTTTTCACTTTCATCTGACATTTCTGTCACTCTGAGAAGACAGACGGGGTGTGTGGGGCAGTGAGCTGAGAAAGAAGCAATGACGTTTGTGGCCCTGGCTTAGCTCTTAACTGACCATGGGTCTTACAGTGAGTCTCCTCTCTGGGCTTCTTCTGATTCTCTATATGTGGCATTGGAATAATGTGCCTCTATTTTAGGATTGTGGTGGGGATCCCATGAGCTGAACAAGACCCTTAATATGCATATCCTGCAGGGGGAAGACCCTCATGTCAGTGCTGTAATGAAGTGGTATTTTTACGTTTTTCAGGTGATTTCATGGTCATGACACTTTTCTTCAATGTGAGCAGGCGATTTGGCTTTATAGCCTTTCAAAACTATGTCCCTTCTTCTGTGACTACAATGCTCTCTTGGGTTTCCTTTTGGATCAAGAAAGACTCTGCTCCAGCCAGAACCTCTTTAGGTAAGTGGGTAATACATACAAATGGGCGTACAAATGGGCACAGAATTGCCTTCTCAAGGGGCCTTTCAGCAGTGTAATGTAGGGATTGGTAGCTGGAACCGCCTCTACTTCTGTGCTTTCACAGGGATAACCTCTGTACTCACCATGACCACACTGGGCACCTTTTCCCGTAAGAATTTCCCACGTGTCTCCTATATCACCGCTTTGGATTTCTACATTGCCATCTGCTTCGTCTTCTGCTTCTGTGCTCTGATGGAGTTTGCTGTGCTCAACTTCCTGACCTACAACCGTACAAACCCCCGTGCTTCTCCAAAACCTCGTCATGTATGACCTGGGTATGGGAGTGGTGGCAAGCCTTGGAGTGTGGAGGCATGCAAATGAGGGCACTAGGACTCATGGCACATGGATGGCCAGCTCACCGAGTGATGGGGGGTAACCTGGGATTGCGGGGGGGAGTTGAATAAACTTTTTGATGTGATGCTAGGAATTGCAGAGGGTGGACAAAAAACAGTGTGCCAAGGCCATAATCTCTAGAAATCCTGAGGCAGCACCTAGGCTCGATTCACCTTCGTTTGACTTTTTCCCACTTCTTTCCTTGTCCTTTTCAGCCAAATATTCGTGCCCGTGCCCTTACACCTCCCAGCGCCAGTGCCCACCAGCATCCTGATTCTTTCGTATGCCAGATCGAGGACTCTGACGAGAGTGATGAAGAGGAGGGCCCATCTTGTCCAGCCCAGCAGTCTCTCAGCCCAGGTGGCATCCAGCGCCCTGGCGGTTGCTGCAAGTGGTGCAAAAAGTACTTCTGCATGGTCCCCAAGTGTGAGGGCAGTATCTGGCAGCAGGGCCGCCTCTTCATCCACATCTACCGCCTGGATAACTACTCGCGAGTTGTTTTCCCAGTGACCTTCTTCTTCTTCAATGTGCTCTACTGGCTTGTTTGCCTTAACTTGTAGGTGCCAGCTGGTACCCTGTGGGCAGCCTCCCTAGTTCCCCAGGAGGTCCCACATCCTTTGCCAAGGGAGTCAGGGGAAAGCAACAGCAGCAGCAGCAGGAGCAACAAGAGTATCTTTCCTTCCACATTCCTCAAATATAAGCCTACAGAGATTTCCTCTTTGCTGGCCCTCTACCCTACCTGGCCCATTTAATAACTCTCCATGACAGTCAATTTCAAGTAAAATGGCCCACCTGTATGTTCCTCAAGGGGCATTAAAGATGCTCAGACTTAAAAATCACAAGATGTCCGTGACCAGCTCGCTATGACTGTGCCCAAGTATGAGCAGATTAGCTATCTCCCAACAGTGCTGATAACCACTGCCTTTTTCCAGAAACAATATTGCCTTTGTGGTGCTCCAGGCCCAGCTCTGGCCTCAACCTCAAAGTGCATAGACTAGCTGCTTGCCTGTTTCTAACACCTTAAAATGCTGGGCAGCAGTATAAAGGGTAAGGGAACCCTAGTCCTTAGGTCTAATTATTATATTCTTGGTTTTGTTTTCCTGCCCTCCGTTCCCTGCAGATAGACACCGATATTATTCTTTTAGGAGGAAGGGAGCCAGCAACTGAGCGTCTTTGGGACAGTATCTCTCCCTCTGCTGCTGTGCCATCTCCTTCTTCCCCCACCTCCATCCTTCATCTGCACTACAAATTCAATGCCTTGCATCCATTGAATATCTATTTTTGTGTGTGATAATAGTAATGACTTCCTGCTTTGTATGCCACCTTTTCCTCCTCTTTGACCCCTGTGACATTTGTGTAGCTTCCCCAGTGACTTTCCCAGCCCCGACACAGGTGCTAGGCCATGGTGACTTCCCGGGGCCAAGCAACTAAGAGAACTTTGCTTTGCAGTGTGCATTACCGGCACTGATTGGTGCCCTCTAAAGGCACAACAGGGGCACCTGGGTGGCTCAGTCAGTTAAGCATCCAACTTCGGTTCAGGTCATGATCTCATGGTTTGTGAGTTCAAGCCCCACATTGGGCTCTGTGCTGACAGCTCAGAGCCTGGAGCCTGCTTCGGACTCTGTGTCTCCCTCTCTATCTCTCTCTGCCCCTCCCCTGTTCAAGCTCTGTCTCTTTCTCTCTCTCTCAAAAATAAATAAACATTAAAAAAATTTTAAAGGCACAACATAAGAGTTTTACCACCCCGGGACCCATGAGCCTGCCCACTCTTATCCTGGGGCACTCACAATCACAATCAATGAATTGAATAGCACTTTACCTTTTGCAAAGCACTTTTGACAAGTTATTTCTATTTTGAGCCTGATCATAGCCTTGTGATTTATGGCAGGATTCATATCCCCATTTTGCAGATGAGAACCCTGAAGCACAGATTTCTATGAGACTGCCAACCTCACTGAAAAGTACCCAGGAGCCCACCGTCACTTCCTAGATTACATGACAGGGTTAAGCAACTCTATTCACCATGATTTGATTCTATAGCCTCTGTCGGCACTCCAGTGGCAAGGCCCAGAGTAGCAGCCTCTCTTTAGCATTGGCTGCTCAATTCCTGGGCACCCAAGACCAAACCTCTCCTGGTTCCGGTAGCCCAGTGAAGTGAATTTGGACACGCCCCAATGCTTGTATATGCTGAATGAAATCTGTGTCTGTATTTTATTGGGGGGTGGGTAGGGTAGGGGGATTCATCTGCTTTTTGTCACCATCACCTGAAAAGGGGAAATGTATCAATAAATATATCAGCAAAGCATGGAAGGTGTGACATTCAAGTTTGTTCTCAGTTCAGGGTTTAAATCTTTAATCAATGACCCAAACCTATGTGTTCCCCTCTTCTATCCATGACTCCCAGACCTGCCAAGCATGTACCATGTACCCTCTGTTAATGGAGAATGAAGGGAAGACAGTGACCAAGTGGGGCCCCCTTTGAATGATTCCCTTACTTGCTTCTACGTTCCTGCCCCCTGCCATGCCCTTTTTGCTTTATCCATCATTTTATCCTCACCTAGTCAGAAAGCTAGAAGCTTCCTACAGATTATCACTCAGAACACTCCTTTTCCACCACCACCATGTAAATATGGAGATTCTGAGGTACAGAGAGGAATGTCTACTGTCACACAGGCAGATGGTGGAAGGGACCAGACCCCAGGAATCCTGATACCCTGTCTTGGCTAGGAGTAAGTCTGGAGAACTTGGTTGACCCACCTTTTAAACAAAAACTCTCTAAAGGTTATATTGAGGAATGTTGGCCCTGCCATCCTGTGATACCTCCAACCCTAAGGGAACTCAGAAACACTAACAAGAACCAAGGAAGAGACAAAAAGGCACGTGAACAGCGAACATTTTTGCTATAAAGTTCTTGAAGGATGTTCAAACACCTTCCTGTGAGAAATCCACATACTTTTACTGTGTTATTTTCTGATGTCCTAACCCGTGGCAAAGTATAAGTAAAATTTAGAACAAGGAAAATAGTTCCTCACTTTTACTTACATTAGGAAGATGCACTTAGCAAAATACCCTCCAGGTCCAACCATGTTGTTGCAAATGGCAAGATTTCATTTTTTTTCATTGTGCGGGAAGGGGGAAAATCGTTTCAAACAGAGAGAGAGGCAAACCATAAGAGACTCTTAAATACAGAGAACAAACTGAGGGTTGATGCGGGGTGGGGGGTGGGGGGCCGGTAAAATGGGTCATGGATATTGAGGAGGGCACTTGTAGGGATGAGCACTGGGTGTTGTATGTAAGCGAACAAATCATGGGAATCTACTCCCGAAGCCAAGAGCACACCGTATACACTGTGTGTTAGCTAACTTGACAATGAATTATATTAAAAAAAAAGAAAGATGCAGAAAAAAGTAGTCAGGTTATGTTTTTGAAATAGAAATAATGCAAAACAGATTCCTTAATCACACTACAATAAAGCTAAGAACAAATAAAATTCATACCACTTGTAAATTTTAAAAAGCTCATGCAAACAGTTCTTCAAGAAACAGTTTGTAATTTGGTGTATGCTATCTAAAAAATAAAATTAATGAAAAAAGCTACATATTAAAACACATGGGATGCAGCCAACACTGTCCTCACAAAAATTTCTAATTTAAGCATTTCAGGTGCTTAAATGGATGAAAATGAGTTAAGTATTGAAACCTAGAAATTGGATAAATGACAAAAAATACATTATACCTAGGAAAATTTTGGGGAAAAGATGAATTAAAAAAAATTGTGTAAGGAGAATAATTTAAAAAACAATAAATAGGGTGCCTGAGTGGCTCAGTCAGTTGAGTGTCCGACTTTGGCTCAGGTTGTGATCTCAAGGTTCATGAGTTTGAGCCCCACATCAGGCTCTGAGCTGACAGAGCCTGGAGCCTGCTTCATATTCTGTGTCTCCCACTCACACTCCTTCTCTCTCTCTCTCTCTCTCTCTCTCTCTCTCTCTGTCCCTCCCCAGTTCGCACTCTCTCTCAAAAATAAATAAACATTTAAAAACCAATAAATAAAACTGGGTCACTACTTCTCTCTTTACATCAAAATTACAGATAAATCAAAAATTTAAAAATCTTTTAAGGAAACCATAAGACAATATGGGTAAGTATGTTTATAATCTTGGGATGGCAAAGGCCTTTCTTTTTTTAATTTTTTTAATAATTTATTGTCAAATTGGTTTCCATACAACACCCAGTGCTCATCCCAACAAGTGCCCTCCTCTGTGCCCATCACCCACTCTCCTGGAAAAGGCCTTTCTAAGCATAACCTAAAACACCAGAAACTATCAAGGAAAATATTGAAAAAATTTTTTCATACTAAGAAATAGTAATCATTAAAGCAAAAGCAAAAAGTAATGTATAGCAAAACACACTGTTATCAGTTTTTCTAGGAGGCAGTCTCTGAGACTAAGATTAGGATGCAGAAGGTTGATTCGGGAGTGATTTTAAGGTTGACACCCTCGAAGAGAGTGAAGGGAGCCAAGCTTGTGATGCAGTCACAATAAGGACCTCAGCTGAACACATGGGAAGTCTGGAGTTGGGATAAGCCTTCCACATTGTTGCAAATCAAGGCAAGGGGGCTGGGCTTCTATACTTTTGCACTGACCAGTCAGTCATCGGATGTGAGCATAAACTTGGAGGGACATGAAATTGAATATGTCTGGAGAAGGACTCATTTGAAGCCTGTCAGCCTCCTACAGTCTCAGCGCCTGGAGAAATAAGAGCTTCTGTGCCAAAGGAGCAGGGATATAGAAGGGGTTGGCAGCACACCACAGCATGTACTGTAGTTCATTTCTCATCTTGCTCAGGCTCATTCGCTCCATATAGATAAATTCTGCAGCAATTATTCAATGGTTATGTCGAGTTTCTTTTCCTGAGGAAAACTTATAATATCAGTGAAAGACATTATAGCACCTGCCACTGGAGTTGGTCTTAGGGCCTTAACTGATATTCATTATCCCTTTCCTGCACTACCCATTTCAGATTTCTTCTTACTCTCAGCCAGTACCTCTGCTCATCTGGGTATCTTACTTAGTACAATGACTGAAGACTTCATCTTTGAAAGGTCTGAGACCCTGGACACAATGCCCTTCTCAGACCATGGCTGGAAGACTTGTCATTTCCAAGGGATACCTAAGTGGGTCACCTAGACACCAAATCTATTCTTGCCTGCCCCCATTGTATAGTGATAGGCCTATTTCCTCTTGATGATTAGGGTCAATTTCCCCTGACACAATGCTGACTTGTTTTTTTTTTTTTTTTGGTAGGTGCCAAACATGACCAGGCAGCTTGTTTTCTTTTGGCTGGTACTATAAGTAACCAGGGAGCAACTGCAGATTAAAATTCAATGGGGCTCCTGTGTGTTCCCTGGTGAAAGCGCTTGCAGTCTTAGAGCCAGAACTCCAAGCCTGCAGAATACAGAATGATAAGTGTGGGAAGCACAAATTCCCCAAGTGGGTCATTGGGAGGGAAGACAAACAAGACAACTCTTACTCCCACACCCAAACTTGTATATTCCTCCATATAATATTGATTTAGGATGTCATTGACTTAGGATGTATACTGCTTTCTGGTGGGTGATGGCTCATCCTCTCAGGGTGTCGTCTCCAAACTGGTACTTCAGTTGTGCCTTCGACATACCATTTCAATACTCTATCTGGTCAGCACCTTTTCGGTGGTGCAGTTTGTAATAGAATCCCAGGCCATGTGCCCAATGTTGAACTCTTTTGGTCAGAAAGTAGACCTCTGGGTCAAATACAGTGTTTTAGGTAAAATCGTATCTCAGTAGATCAGTCTATGTTCTTAAATAGTTCTTAAATAGTGGTCTCCTGGCTGAGACCCTCCAGGAAAGAAAGGACAGCTCATATTCAGAAATTATGTTGGGGCGCCTGAATATCTCAGTTAGTTAAATGTCTGGCTCTTGATTTCAGCACAGATCATGATCTCATGGTTCATGAGTTTGAACCCCACTTTGGACTATGACCTGACAACATGGAGACTTCTTGGAATGTTGTCTCTTTCTCTCTCTATCTCTCTCTCTCTCTCTCTCTCTCTCTCTCTGCTCTTCCCCCGATCACATAAGTGTGCTCTCTCTCTAAAAAATAAATAAATAAATAAATATTAAAAAAAAAAAAAAAAGAAATTGTGTGGATTGCAGTCAGGATGAATCATGCCCCATGAAGTTTTGAAGAGGCTCAGTGTAGTCAACTTGTCCCCAAAGTGCTTTTTGTTTTCCTTGGAGAATGGTGATATATTGGGGACTCACCACTGGTCTCTGTTGTGGGCAAGGTCAATAGCTAAATCAACCTTAGTGAGTAAGTGACCATGCTGTTGTACCAACATATAATTTCAACCTTGCCATTGTGATAGGATTGCCAAATATAGTAAATGAAAATCCAGGATATACAGTTAAATTTGAATTTTAGATAAATCAAATAAATTTTAGTATAAGTATGCTTCATTTGAGGTCATATTGTCTCTGGGCTGCTCTGAGCTCAAGACTGAGCACAGAGGCGTACCAGAGTTGGACACTTCTGCTGATGCAGAAGGCCTCCTCTAACAAGCAATCTTTGCACCAGAACTTCCCAGAAGCCTGGCTGAGGCTTCATCAAACCTGCTTTGCAGTCTGAATGTCTTTCTCCTATTCCTCCTTGCTTCTCCCTCTCCTTTCAAGTGTCAGACCTCATTCCCATCTAAAGGTTTTTCCAGTCTACTCCTGCTCCTTTTTCCTTTACCTTTCACAAACATTTCCTGCAATTAATCTCTTGGTCTTCTAATCCCATCTTGGCGTCTGTTTCCCAGAAGACCTAAACTGACACAGTTGAAACCACAGTAAAATGGGGTTCTGAGATGGACTCACTCACCATCTGGCTGGCAAGGAGCAACCCATCCTGAGGCACAGACAGCATCTGGCACAGTGGGACAGCCCAATCCCAATTCATTGGTGGTTACCTGGGAAAACATGCTAATGAAGGGAACTCTGTTGCTGATTCAAGCACTTGAAGGCTATAGTGGGAACATTGTATACAAAAAGAGTGGAGTTGGTCTGTTATTACTAAATCGAATTGATGACCTACAGAAAGATCCATATAACTGTGGTTATATCCTCATTCCTTTGTCAAAGGATTTTCCAGCCATTTACTCAGATGACTGTAGACTTGGGAGAGAGGGGGATACCAAGACATTTCAGGGACAATTGGACATAGGTATGAATTAATTTTGATACCAGAAGACCATCATTAGACTTCCCTCTTAGAGATGAAGACTCTTAGTTGCAGAGACCAACTAATAAATTGAATCCTAGCTAGAGGTTCACAGTGGGATGACCAGATCCATGGACTCATTCAGTGGTGATCTTTCCAGTGCTGTAAATGCATAATTGAATTTGATATAGTTGGAAGTTGGAGTAATCTCCACATTGAATCCATGATCTGTGTAATAAGAGCTATCCAAGATCTGTGTTATAGTGGGAAAGGCCAAGTGGAAACCTCTAAAAATGCCCTTTCCCAGCCAAGACAGTAAAGGAAAAACAATATCACAAGTAAGATGGGGGTAATTAGTGGCTCCCTTAAACATCTCGAACAAGTCCCCTTTATGTTTCCATTTAATTTGCCAGTCTGGCCCCTGAAGAAACTGTATAGATCCTGGATAATGACTATACATTACCACAGGTTTCAGCAAGTAATAGTTTGGATTACAACTGCTGTGCCATATTGTTGCTAGAGTAGGTTAATAAAGTCTAAGGTACATGATATACAGTAATTGATTTGGCAAATGTGTGCTTTTCCATTTCAGTTAGAAAAGAGATTTAAAAACAATGGACAGAATAAAAACATTTACTTATAGTTTTCCTTAGGGATTTGTTAATTCTCATATACCCCGTCATAATATAGTCAGAACAGATCAAGACTGTCAGGATATCATGCAGAACAACACCTATATCCATTATACTGACACCATCATGCTGATTGGAGAGGATGAGTAAAAGACTTCTATAAGATAAAATATGTTCCTGAGGGTGGGAGATAAACCCTGCAAAGATTCAGGAAGTTACTCATTCAGTGAAGTTTTTAGGAGTTCAGGAGTCAGGGGTAAGCCAAGATGTCTCCTCCAAAGTAAAAGACAAATCATATCTTGAGTCCTCTATGACAAAGAAGGAAGTAGTGTACCTGGTAGGCCTCTTTTGCTTCTGGGAACAAAACATTCCACTCCCAGGATTATTGCTCCCGTCCATATATCAGGTGACACAGAAGGCTGAGAGCTTTGAGAGAGGTGGGGTACAGATTAATCTACAGCAGGTCTAGGCAGCAATGCAAGGAGCAGCTTGAGCCATCTCATTTGGCAGACCCCCAGGGTATCAGAGTATCAGCAGGGGGTAAGGATGCATATAGAATTCAAGGCCTGCCTGTGTAGGAGAATCACAACGCTGGCACCTGGGGTTCTGGAACAGTGTTATGCCATGCACCTTCCTAGAAACAGCGTGTGGTGTGTTTCTGGTCCTTGGTAGAGACAGAATGCTTGACTATGGGACTCCAAGTGACTACGTGTCTGGGAGCTAGTTGCTGTCAGACCCACCAAGTCATAAAGATTGACTCAGTAGCAATGCACCCTAAGTGGAGTGTAAGCAGAACCAGAAGGCAAGAGTAAGTGCCAGACCAGCAGTCATTAACTTTGTGTGGTGTATGAGGCACAGATAATATCTGATATAATGTGACAGCCCAATCTTGGGGCTGAGTGACCCATGGTGAGAAATAATATATATAAATATACATATATATATAGCATATGTTCATGAACTGAAATTTGTGTACTGCCAAAATTCATATGAACTGAAATTCGTGTCCTGCCAAAATTCATATGCTGAAGCTCTATTTCACAATGCAATGTTATTTGGAGGTGGGGCATTTGGGAGGTGATTGGGTTTAGACGAGGTCATGAGAGTGGAGTCCTCATGACAAGATTAGTGCTCTTATAAGAAAAGGAAAAGACACAAAAGATTTCTCTCTCTCCACATGCACACTCTGAGGAAAGACCATGTGAGCACTCAGCAGGAAGGCAGCCATCTGCAAGCCAGGAAGTGAACCCTTACTAAGAACCGAATCAGTTGGGGCATTGATCTTGGACTTCTCAAACTACAGAACTGTGAAAAATAAATGGCTGTTGTTAAGCCATCCAGTCTATGTTATTTTTTATAGCAGCCTGAGCTAAGATATATGTGCGTGTGTATATATATAGGCATATATGTGTATATATGTATATATAGGAATATGTATATATCTTATACATATCTATATCTTATATATGTCTTGTATATTATTATATATAATATATACTTATAATGAATGAATATATATTATATATATTTATAATGAATGAATATATAAATATACACACACATATATATATTATAATGACTATGTTGTCTTGTAGAAAGAAGAGACCCAGAGGAGACAAATGGATAGAAAAAGTGTTGGGGTCATGCAGAACAGGGAGAATTCAATGACTTCCAGAACTGATCCTGACTCTGTAGCTGAAGAACCTAGGCACCAAGAATAATGTAATTAAAGAAAGAGACAACTTGACTGACAGAAATATAGGCAATTTTATTGGCAAAAACATGTATCATCATAGCTGGAGTGCAGAAAAAAACCTTTCCTAAACTGACTTTCAGAGAAAGAGGTTTTCACAGGGATTTTATGAGCTTTAAAATTAAAATAATTTTCCATGTTCCTTTCAACAGTCGTATGTCCCTCCCAGTATAATAGTCAGACATAACCACATGCCATGGAAAGAGCGTGTCTAGTCATTGGGGTGAATTGATGTGTAGAAAAACTTATAAGAACTGCTTTTACAACTTTTGCCCTCTTCTAATATTCTAAGTGGGCCATGACTAAACTTCTGTGTGCCTCATGTTAAATTGTCCAAATCCTCAATGTTCATATCAAAGAGGTACAACATACATTATTCCTCTTTTCCACATATAGGCATTTTATATTGAATGGGATGACTGTGTCCAGGATCTGGAAAGAAGTTAAATTACCAGAGGCATCGATGATTCAGCTAGCTCGGAAAGACAGCTAAGGAATACCAGAATGAGATATCTGACCATCTTTAGCTATACTGACTTGAAGAGTTTGGATATAGGACAGCATATTAGAAATTTTGAGTACGACTAAATGTTCAGTTTTATTTGAACAATAGATTTCTATATGATTCATAATATTATATCTCAAAAGGAAAAAATGCCACTGTGTGTTTGTGAGCTCCTGACAGACTCTCCTTGGAGTTGCCTGGAGAGCAGGAACTGACCCAGAGGCAGACCAGTGGCCACAAGTCCAAGTCTCATGTCTTGAAGATATGAAATGCAGAGGCTAGCATCTCAATATTATTTTTTAAGTTAATTTATTTATTTTGAGATAGAGAGAGAGAGAGATAGTGCAAGTGGGGAAGGGGCAGAGAGAGCAAGTGAGAGAAAAAAAGAATCCCAAGCAGGCTCCACGCTGTCAGCCCAGAGCCCAACACAGGGCTCAAACCCAGGAACTGTGAGACCATGACCTGAGATAAAATCAAGAGTCAGACACTCAACTGACTGAGCCACCCAGACACCCGTCAACATTATTTCCCATAGATTTTTGCCATTTGTTTGATACGGGTGTGTGTTTTGTTTTGTTTGTTTTGTTTTGTTTTAGAGAGAGAGAGAGTGAGGGAGAGGGACAGAGGAAGAGAGAGAGAGAGAGAGACAGAGAGAGAATATTAAGCAGGATCCATGCTCAACGAGGAGCCTAACTCAAGGCTCAATCTCATGACCCTGGTGGGTTTTTTTCCTAACAATATCATCACCTTTGGCATTCAAGAGATATGGAGTGAGCTCCTACTGTGTGCTTATGCATAAATGCTGTGGAGGAAAACAAAGCAGAATAAGGGAATTAAGGAGTATCTGGGAGCTGAGTGAGCTTTTTTTTTTTTTTTTTTTTGAGTATGCCTTTTTTTGAGTGAGTGAGAGAGAGAGAGAGTAAGCATGAGAGAGGGGCAGAAGGAAAGAGAGAGATAATCTTAAGCAGACTCCAGGCTCAGCACAGAGCCCAATGCAGGGCTCAATCCCAGAACCCTGGGATCATGACCTGAGCTGAAACCAAGAGTAGAAACTCAGCGAACTGAGCCACCCAGGTGCCTGGAGCAGGCCCCTTTTATACTGACAGCTCAGAGAAGAACTCAATGAAGAGTTACCTGAAGGAGGTGAGACAGTGCGCTATGTGGTTCCCTGGGGAAAGAGTGTTCCATGCACAGGGAATAGAGAGTTCAAAATCCCTGATGGCAGGAGCATGCCTGATGTGGATGAAGTATGGCATGGAGACCAGGATATCTGGATTCAGCTGAACTCTAGGATGAGTAATTGGAGAGGTAAGAGAGGCAGAAGAGAGCAAGATCATGTAAAGTTACCTAGTCATTTGTAAGGTGTTTGGCTGTTGCTCTCAGTGCAAGTGCTCTTGAGCAGAGAAATGACCTGATGTGACTTCGTTTTTAAAGGATCTCCCAAGCTACAGTGTTAAAATTAGTCTGTCAGTGGAAAAGGGCATATACAGTGATACCACTTGGGACACTATTGCAATAGTCCAAGTGAGAATTTCTGGTGGTTGGGACTAGGAAGAAAAAAAGTGAGAAGTACATCAGTAGGGAAATTGAACCAATAACCTTTGTTGATGGTTTGGATAAGATTGTAAAGTTGAGACTTTGTATAACTTGAATTTTTAGTCTTTGCACTAAATGAGTGCACCTGGAGTTTCAAGTCAGAAAGGAAGTCCACTCAAAATAAATAAATAAACTTTAAAATATTTTAAAAGGGGGTGCCTGGGTGGCTCAGTTGGTTAAGCATCTGATTCTTGGTTTCAGCTCAGGTCATGATCTCGTGGTTTCTTGAGTTCAAAACCCACATCAAGCTCTGTGCTGTCAGCTTGGGATTCTCTCTACCTCTGTCTCTATCCCTCCCCCATGTGCGCTGTCTCTGTCTCTCTCAAAATAAATAAAACTAAAATAATAAAAGGAAATCCGTAAGGTCTTATACCTCGTAACTGATGATGCTCAGGAAAGACTCTCTTGAAAATGTAAGACCTGAGAATGGAAATTTCAACTGTGATGCTTGCCTTATCCTGCAAGGCACATTAAATCTAGCTTGACTTGACACACTCTTAGTTTGAGCTCAACGACCATGTGGTATCCTTAATTCTTTGATAAATGCCTGGACTCCAGTGAAGCTCACAGGGAACTGAATTAAAGGCAGACAGGTAAAACCCTCAGACAAATAATTCCCACTGGAATAAGTATAAGCTCAAAGGGAAACTCAGCATTATAACTTCTTCAAGTTCAGGTATTCACATTTCAAGTAAAGGACTTAAGGGACATGTCATGAAATGGACAACAAGGGTGATCCAAAGGGGGAATCAGTCCTGCAGGCACTCAGGCACAAGTAAATTGTTTCTTTTGCCAGAAGAATTGTCTTTACAAAATTTCAGAAGCTCTTTTAAAAATGAATAGATTGCCTCACAATAGAGACCTAGCCTTGGTATGGATTTCAAACCCGTTTCATATTTTGTGAATAACAGCAGCCTGCAATGAGGTCACTTAGTTGTTCTCCACCTTTATCAACAAGTATGACTAATAGTAAATGAACTGCTAGCAGTCTGCCACCCTCTAGACGAAATTTAAATCCAGCCTGTCGGTAAAAACTTGGTATTAATTCCATGCCACGAAATGTCAGGCCTTCATGAAGAAAGTGATTATGCTCTATTTTTAGACCTTGACTAGATCTAAATCCAAGAGATAGTAAGAGAAGAAGCAAGCACTTTAGGTTGTAGCCAAATTAAGGACAATTTTTTTTGTCTAAAGTCCATGGAAGAAAAACATTCAGATATATGACCTTTGGAGAAGACTGGGAAAAAGTTAC
Organism: Paguma larvata; assembly: GCA_030068075.1. Classification (NCBI taxonomy): domain Eukaryota; kingdom Metazoa; phylum Chordata; class Mammalia; order Carnivora; family Viverridae; genus Paguma; species Paguma larvata. The sequence continues at coordinate 119,406,061 of CM057830.1, read as the reverse complement.
TGATCTGAGGACTCTGTGGAGTTGTGCTAATCTAAAAAGGAAGGAGAGAGCTCATCTTCCTATACGACAGTGTGAAGGGTTCTGCTGACCTTCTCCAAAGGGAAACAATGAAAACTACACAAACAACAAAAAGCATCATTTAATGCCCTGGAAATGGTCCTCAGCAGGAGTAGTATATGAAGAAACATCTATTTAAGAACATTGACAAATATTCCATAAGAATGGCAAGAATCTGTGGCATTTAAATAAAGACTCCTCCCCACCCCCACCACTTACTTCCCAGTTCAGTGAGGCAAAGACTCCCAAAATAAGAGAAAACAATGACAAAAGCATGAACCAATAAAGATGATTAACATACAGTCAGAGGGTTCTAGGTTTAGGAATTATTAGTCACAGATTTAAAATAACTATATGTTCAAGGAAATGAAATAGATTGTGAGTTTTTTTAAGGGAACTAGTATTAATGAAAATAATACAATGAAAACTCTAAAGCAGAAAATACAATTACTGATAGTAAAAACAAATGGGTAGGTATAATAACAGATTTGTCACAGCAGGAGAGAAAATTAATAAAGTGGGAAATAGATCAGAAGAAAACATCTACAATGAAGTAGAGATAAAAAGATGAAAAATACATAATATGGAGTAAGAGACATAAGAACACAGGGAAAAGGTATAACACAGTGTAAAAAGAACTGAGGAAAAGATGAAAGAATGGAGTGAATACAAACTCTAAAGAGATAATGGTAACATCTTGTCTATAGTAACAAAGGACATTAATCCATGGATTCAAGAAGTCCTATGAACACAAGGAAGATAAAAATAACTAAAGCTATTCTAGGCGTATTATTCTAAAACTGTTGTAGATCATGCCAAATATCAAAATAAAACAAATTACCTTCAGATATTAATTTCCCATGGGTGCTGTGACAAATTACCACAAAGCTGGTAGCTTAAAGCAATAGAAAATGTATTTTTCACAGTTCTGGAGATCATTAGCCTGAAATCTGTATCGCAGGGCCAAAATCTAGGCATCAGCAGGACTATGCTCCCTCCAGATGCTCTAGGAGAGAATCTGTTCCTTGCTTCTTCCAGCTTTCTGTGGCAGCCAGCATTCCTTGGTTTGTAGCTACATCATTCCAATCTCTGCCTCTGTGGTCATGTCGCTTTCTTCCTGTCTGTTTGTGTCAAATCTCTCACTGCTTCTCTATTATATAGACACTTGTGATTACATTTAGGGTCCATCTGGATAATTTAGGATAACCTCCCCATTTCAAGATCTTTAAATTGCTATAGAGAGTAACATACACAAGTTATAGGGATTAGGACAAAGACATCATCTAGAGGGCATTATTCAGCCTACCACACCTCAAAAGAGCAATAATTAGGGGCTCATTGGTTAAGCAGCCAACTCTTGATTTTGGCTCAGGTCATGATCTCATGATTGGTGAAATCAAGCCCCATTAATGAGTTCTGTGCTGATGGCAACAGAGCCTGCTTGAGATTCTCTCTCTCTCTCTCTCTCTCTCTCTCTCTCTCTCGCTCACTCTTGCTCTCCCTCTCCCTCTCCCTCTCTCTCTCTGCCCCTCTCTCACTCACACTGTATTTCTATTTCTAAATAAATAAATAAATCCACTTTACAAAAAGAGCAATAATTAGACTAACAGCTAAATTTTCAACAGAAACTGTGGAAGTCCCACAATATTGGTATGTTGTTTGCAAAACACCGAAGAAACATAGTTTCCAATTTAGAATTCTATATCCAGAAAAAATATACTTCAAAGATGAAGGCGAAATAAAGATGTTTTCAGACAAAACAAAAAGATAGCAAATTTATCACCATCAGATCTCTCCTAAAGGCAATACCAAAATAGGTTTTTCCAGCATAAGGAAAATTATTCCAGTTGAAAGCTCAAAGATATGAAGTAACAAAGAGCAAAAAAAAAGAAAAGAAAAAAAGGCAAATACTTTACTGGTAAATTTAAATAAATATTAACTGTATGAAACAATATAATTATTAACGGATGCTCATATATGTGTTTATATGTGTATATGTATATAATCAAAATATGTAAATAAAATAAACAACAACAAATGCTTGGAAGTAGGAAGAGTGAAACAGAGTTAACACATTTTAAGCCCCTTGCATTATTAGGGAAAAGGACATAATTACTAATTTATACAAGCATTTTATAACTCAAGCAAGTATAGAAGAATATTTTGGATAACCACAAAAACAACAGTACAAGGATGCATAGCTTCCAAGTTACTTGAGAGAAAAATCAGGGGGAAAAAAACTCAACAAATCCAGAAAGAATGCAAGGAAAGAGAGGAAAATAATGTAGAATGGGTGAGACAGAAATAAAGCAAAAAGTAAGATGATCAATTTAAACCCAAATATTTAAGTAATTGTGGTAACTCGAAAGAATAAAATGCTATTTACAAGAGATACATATAACGTATAAGGATACAGGAAAGTTGAAAGTAATAGGATGAGAAAGTATGATATAAAAGTCACAAAACAAAAGGAATTCAGCATAGCTACATTAATTTCAAAGTAGACTTCATAGTGAAAAGCATTACTAGAAATAGAGGGACAGTTATTAATGCTAAATTTTCAAGATACCAAGAAGCTATAAGGTTTCAAATTTTTTACTTATCTAAAAATACAATATAAAATATAGCATATAAAGTAAAAATCAGTAAAACTAAAAGTGGAGATAGACAAATTCACAATCATAGTATGAGATTTTTCACACCTCCTTTGTTACTAAAAGATCAAGCAGACAAAAAAAAAGTAAATATGGTACATTGAATATTTGACCAACATAAATAGTGAACTAGATTTAATGGATCTCCATAGAACACTGCATCCAACAAGTGCAGAATTCATATTCTTTTCAAGTGATCCATGAATCATTTGCAGAGTTGTCCAAATGCTGGATCATAAGGCAAACCTCATATTTCAAAGGATGGAAATCATATAAAGTATGTTCTTTGCTATGTATGTTGTCTCTCAGATAGAGTAATTTCTATAATAAAATTAAGCTAGAAAAATAACAGAAAGATAACTGGAAAATACCCATGGGTTTGGAGATTAAGAAATGCACTTATAAATATCTCATGGGTCAAGGAATATATCAGTATAAAAATTAAATAATGTTTTGAGTGGAATGAAAATGAAAATACTACATATGAACACCTGTGAGATGCAGAAAAAAAGTCATTTGTAAAGGAAAAATTCATAGGTGTAATGTACATATAGCCAGTCCCTGACTTACCAAGGGGGTATATATGTTCTACTTACGATTTTTCAACTTTGTGATGACATGAAAGTGATACGCATTCAGGAGAAACTACACTTGGAATTTTGAATTTTTATCTTTTTCCTAGCTCATGATACATATAGGACAATCCTCTCTCTGGATGCTGGGCAGCACGATCAAATGGAAATACAACCCATGCACATACAACAATTCTGTACGCACACAACCATTCTGTTTTATACTTTCAGTACAGTAGTCAATATATTACATGAGATATTCAACACTTTATTAGCAAATATGCTTGTCAGTTGAGTTGCCCAACTGCAGGCTCATGTAAATGTTGTAAGCATGTTTAAGGGAAGCTAGGCTAAGCTGTGATGTTTAGCAGGTTAGATATATTAAATGCATTTTAATCTTATAATATTTACAATTTATGACCAGGACATAACCCCACTGTAAGTTGAGGAAAATCTGTATTAGAACATAAGGATAAGGCAGGCTGGGGCACCTTGGTGGCTCAGTTGGTTAAGTGTCATCCTCACCTCAGGTCATGATCTCATGGTTCATGAATTTGAGCCCCACGTCAGGCTCTGTGCTGACAGCTTGGAGCCTGATTCGGATTCTGTGTATCCCCCTCTCGCTCTTTGCCCCTCCCCCACTTATGCTGTCTCTTTCTCTCTCTGTCAAGAATATGCATTAAATAAATAAATAAATAAATAAATAAATAAATAAATAAATAAATAAATAAATAAAAAGAAAACAAGGAAGGCTGAAAATCAATTCGCTGAGCATTCATCTTAAGGAATTAAAGAAAGGATAAAAAATTAAACCCAATAAAAACAAAAAAATATGGAAAAATAATAAGAGCATAAATTAATGAAACAGAAAATAAGCATAGCATACAAAAGAGAAGAAAGCCGAGTTGGTCCTTTGGAAAAAAAAATTGATAAAATAGTAGAGGCTCCTGGCTGACTCAGTTGGTAACGTAGCAGGATCCTCGCACAGAGAGTCATGACACCGAGACTTTTCCTTCCAGGAAGCAACTTTATTCCTGCTGGCATCGCTTAGTTGGGTTCATACCCAAAGAACTGAGCCCCGAACGCCATGTGGTATAGTTTTTTATATATGTTTTACCTCTTTGTCTCCCATATATGGTAACACACAAACATGCAGTCTGATTAAGTGGTCTTATATTACAAGGTCGTGAGGGATCTTGGGTTAGGGTTACAGTCAGGTTGCCTTGAGGTTTTTTTTGTTTTCTTTCCTTAGGGAGGGGACCTACCACATTCTCCCCTTTGATGCTTGGACTCCTCTATTTAGGGTCAAAGAGCATCATCTTGGTTTAGAGGTTTATATAGGCTGTCCTTTCACATATCTAGTACAGTCCACCTGCAGCCTGCCATTTGATGGCTGTGTTGACATTGTCCCAGGTCTCTTGGAGATGAGAGAAGTTAGATAAGCGGTAGGGATCTGGCTCAAGGTGATCTGGGGTCCCCACCATTGGGTTTTTTGGGCAGTTGAGTTATGAAATCTTTGGCCTAGCCATGTTAAGTTTTTAACAGAGACAACGATGAACTTTTTCCCCACTAGGAAAGACAGATTTTCCCAATAATTGAGCTGACAGATTTTCCCAATAATTGAGCTTTTGAGAAGCCGAACGCTGGTAGTAGGACTGGGGTACTTTGTTTTACTATAAGGTTTGTGGGGATCTAATTTTTTTAGTCTCTTATGGCTTACTTCATTTGTACCAACAATAATATTGAGAATCAAGGCGTGACAGTGCATCACAGTAAGGAAACATAGAAAATAAGGACAGTCTTTTGTTTCACCGGACCGTCGATTCCTCAAGCTTCTGTCGTGCATAGATCAGTCAGCTTCCAAAGTGACTAAAACAGGGCTGCAGTCTCCTGGAGCCTCTGGAGTTGCAGATTCCTCCTTCCATATGGTCAGCTTGCACAGTGTTGATGGATCAGGAACGCACTCCCAGTTTTGGGATGCTGGCTTCACTCTGCTGTAGTGAATCCAGGGACCCACTTCAGCCACCTTTACTGCAGTAGGGGTGGACAAAATGACAGTGAATGGGCCCCTCCAGGGAGGTTTTAGGGGATGGACCTTTCACTCCTTTATCCGTATTGCATCTCCTGGTTTAAAGGGGTGAGTGTCTATGGTCAGACTCACAGGTAATTGCTTCCTGACTCAGTGGTGTAAGGTGGTTGGGGCAGAGACAAGAGCCCGCTTCTGTTGCCTCATGGTTAGATTGCCTATCTCATTTAGATCGCCCTCCCTTATGCACTTGATATTGGGGGGAAGGCACCCATAAAGGATTTTATAAAGGGAGAACCCCATCTGTTTCTTTAGCCTCCCACCTGCAGCTGCAGTCTGCCTCCCTTAAGGTCCCTTATCTCTCCCTGCCTAATGTTAACCCTTGCCCTATTGATTTCTCCCCCGGAACAGGGCCTGTCCCTGCTGTTGGCGAGCAGGGACGATGACCGTTCTGGCATCCTCAAGCTGGTAAGGGACGGTGTCGGGGTCCAGCAGTTAGAATCTACCCAAGGGTTGGTCGAGTGGCCCACAGTATGGTTTTACAGGAAGGCTGGCAGGCATGAGGCAGCATAAACATTAGCAGACACAGAGAAAAAACACAAAGTAAAGATTATACTGGGCGACAAGATGGCATCTGAAGATAATGTTTACAGTTTCCGAACCTGTCAAACAATCTAGGAGAGACCCTGACTTTGTAAACAACACATGTCAGGGAATCTCTCATAACCCAGGTGATGGAGGAGCAGGAGAAGTAAGTCATCAATGGTGGCTCTATTTCCAAGAGTTTGGCCCTAACTTAATTAAAAAAAATTTTAAGCATTTAATGCTTGTGAGGTGTTATTTAGAGTTTTGCTGAGTGTAAGCAGACAGTCTGGTTTATTTTGAGGTGCAAAACTTTTTAAAGAGCCAGAAGTTCTACTAGAGAAAGAGTCAAGGCAGCCATGTACCATTATTAATTTGTAAATTCTTGGGTAAGCCAAACCTGGGTATTATTTCATAAAGCAGAATTTTCATTACTTTTTGTGCCTTTTCTGTCTTGTAGGGTAAGGCCTTTACCCAAAAGGGTAGTAAAAGTATTAACCCATACCAACAAATTTTGGAATTTCTTTGACCTTGGCAAATGAGTGGAACCTAATTGTTAGTCTTTTCTGGATAGCCTTCAGTTCGTTGATTGCCTGGAAAAGCAAGTTTGTGGTTGAAAGGATTGTCCTACTTCACAGGCTGATACTACTTGCAGAACTGTCCTTGACAATTTTTTTTTTCAGTAAACATCCTTTGGGCCATTTGATAAGTTTTGACCCTCCCTAAACGAAAGACCTAATGCTGCATTTTAATGATCTTTTAGCTCTGTGAGCTTGGTAATAGTAATTGCCCTGCTCTGTTTGTAACCATTCCAAGGGCTGGAGACCTTGTCTAGGAGTCAGAACCCAGTTTATTTTTGGGGGAGGAGGTGGGATTGAGTCTCCTTTAATAATTGATATAACAGACAAAGTATTTTTCCGAACCTGGGTATCTATAGCCTACAATATCCAGTAATTTTTAAAAATTCACATAACTGTTTATCTGTCCTGGAGTTAGTAGCACCATAGTCTCTAGTTTAGTTATAATGTCCCTTTCTAGCAAGGGAGTTAGGGTCTCTTGCATTAACAGGAAAGAATGAGAAGTAATTAGGTTTCCCCTTATATATCCCAGGGGCTGAGAGAAAAAAAATTAAAGTTTTCCGGAGATGCCTCTAATCATCAGGCTGCGTTTGGATAGTTGGCCTGGAGTGGAAAGGAGGTCAGAAAAGGTAGCTGTGGTGTCAGGAAGGAAATCAACCAGTTTTCCTTCTATATTTAGAGTTACCCGAGGCTCTGGATTTCTGTTGGACAGTCGGTTTAGGGGAGCCACTGTGAAGAGTCCCAAGCTCCGGTTAGTCTCTTCCAGGGACATTGGGTAACTGAGTCCTCACAGATAGAGGTCCCCGAGGGCATTCAGATCTCTAGTGATTGTCTCCACATAAGGGGCAAGGCTTGTGGGGTTTCCGTTTTGGTTGTTCCCTCTAAGGACATTCTCATCTTAGTTCTCTGAACAGCCATATAAATGGCACTTGGTGCCAGGACCTCGGAAAGTCTGGTCTGACGTAGTACGTAAAGCCACAACTAAGGCCTTAGATTTTTTTTTTTTCAGGTTTCCTTTTCTACTTTTTTTGTAATATACCCAATTGGCAGCTCCTAACAGCTCCTCCAGGGTCCATTCAAGTCCAACAGCCAATTTTTGTATTTTCTTTGAATATCAGGGGCTAATTGAGTGACAAATTTGTCCTTTAAAATCATCTCAGCCTTAGAGTGCCTGGGTGGCTCAGTAAGTTAAGTGTCTGACTGCAGGTCATGACCTCAAGGTTCATTGGGCCTGTGCTGACAGGCTGTTTCAGATTCTGTGTCTCCCTCTCTCTCTGCCCCTCCTTCTCTCTCTCTGCCTCTCCCCTACTCACGCTCTATTTCTTTATTAAAATAAAATAAACATTAAAAAAATTAAAAGAATAAATAAAATAAAATCATCTCAGCCTAAGGGGTGTCAGGGGGAGATAGACATATATTTAATGAGAGCCTCCCTCAACCTCTCCAGGGAGGTCATTTTGTGTTTTTAAAATAGTGGCTAATTTAGCATAATTTAAGGGCTAAATCTTAGATTTTCTTAATTTTTTTTAAACATCTGTCTCATCAAGTCTGATTTAACAAAAGTATTATATCTTTCCAGGTCAACTCAAAAACATACATATTATTCTGAAAAGCCTGTATATACTTACCGGCTCAGAAAATTTACTTAGGTCTCCTTTTATCTGTCTTAAACCTTTTAGTGTAAAGGTTTTTTCTTCTGGCATTCTAGCTTCTTATAAGGGAAACATGCCTGTTACATTACAGGGAGGGCCTGGATAAGGTAAGTAGCGGGGAGCAGAATTGTATTTTTTTTTATGTCGATTGAGGACCCTAGGAGGAGGAGGTTGAGGTGGAAGACTTTCCTTCCTCCTTCTCTAGGGCTGTTTTGGATACAGGTAAGGGGCCCTTAATTGTTTCCCCTCCTGATTACTAGACTAGAAAGGGCTGCTACTAGGGGCGCCTGGGTGCCTCAGTCAGCTAAGCATCTGACTTCGGCTCACGTCATGATCTCATGGTTTTTGAGTTCAAGCCCTGCATTGGACTCTGTGCTGGCAGCTCAGAGCCTAGAGCCTTCTTCGGATTCTGTCTCTCTCTCTCTGCCCTTCTCCTGCTTGTGCTCTGTCTCTGTATCTCTCAAAATAAATAAACAATTTCTTTAAATAAAAAAAGAAAGGGTTGCCATTAAATTAGGATCCACCTTACATTGCTTACCTGTATCTCAATTTTTTTTCTTAAGACCCAAAGACAGTGAATATAGGGGAATTCTCCCCATTTCCCTTCACATTTCCAAAACAAGTCCAATTGTAGGCTCGTATTGTCATTGATATTTCCCTCTGGAGGCCAGGTTCCGTCTTCCAATTTGTATTGGGGCCAAGCCTTTGGGCAAAAGAAAATGAATCATATTGCATTCCAAAGGAGTAATGGCCTTGATTGGGGAATTACCTATCTATAGGAAAAAGGAAGAAAGTTGTCCCTTATCTCAATTTCCTATAGCTGGCCAGGAGAAACCTCATCTCCTGGCTCTGTGTTTTGACTGGCTATGAAACTGGCAACCAAAAGCCCTGTCAGTCTCCTGAGATGCCGAGAGTAGTCATTCTTACCCAGGCTTGACCTTACCTCAAGGAGCTGACCTGGTCTTTCCTGTTTGTTCTTACCGCTTTGTTTCCCACCTGCAGGACCCTGGGGGGTATGAGCTGTGACTAAGCAAGACTTTCCTGGTTGTCGTAGGATGTACTAATTTTATTTTGGTCCAACAGTAACTTACATATTGATCATTGGGCATTGAGGGAGGGGGTTAAAGGGCCGAAGTGAGAAAGTAGAAGTGGTGGAAATAATAAGTACATATCTCTTTCTAGAAGTTTGGCAATCAGGGGATGGGAGAAAGACACAGTGGTGGCTGGAGAATAAAAAATCAAAAGATTTTTTTCCCCATTAGATTGCAGAACCTGAATGTGTTTTCGTGTCTGTAGCAGAAGATATTAGATTTTTTTTAAGTTCATTTATTTATTTTGAGAGGGAGAGTACACAGGTGAGGAGGGGGCAGAGAGAGAGAGGGAGAGTGAGCACGGGGGAGAGGCAGATAGAGAGGTAGAGAGAATCCCAAGCAGGCTCCTCGTTCAGCTCAGTGCCTAGCCAGACACAGGGCTCAATTCCACAAACCACGAGATCATGACCTAAGCCAAAATCAAGAGTCAGATGCTCAACCGACTGAGCCACCCAAGTGCTCCTATTTAATTAATTTTTTTAAGTAATCTGTGCACCCAGTGTGGGGCTTGAAATCACAACCCTCGGATCAAGAGTCACATGCTTTATATGTACTTATTATTTCCACCACTTCTACTTTCTCACTTTTCTTCTGGCTTCTGTTTGCCATCCACGGAAACTGCTCTTGTCAAAGTCATGAATATCTTCCAGGTCGCTAAATCCCAACCCTCCCAATCCCAGGTTGGTCAAGTCCCAACCCTCTTCTTGCTTGACCCCTTGATAGCATTGAATACTGTTGACTACTCCCTCCCGGAAACACTATATTCCTTGGAAACCCTATTAAATTTTTAATTCTTTCTGGGATTGTCACTCATTTAATAATCCATCAAATGTTAGGCACCCCAGGTTTCCTTCCTCAAGTCCATAACTTCTTTCCCTGGACATTATCTTCTACTACTGTGCTTCCAATTACCACCACTAAGCTCAAGACATGCTCCAACACACACACACACACACACACACACACACACACACACCTGCAGCTCATAGCTCTCCTGAGCTCCTAATTCATATGACAAACTATCTGCCTAACATTTCTGACTAGATACCACACAGGCATCTCAAATGTAACAAGTCCAAAATAAGCTTGTCATTTCCCCCTTACTCCATTCTTGCAAAGTTAACTTCTTCCTCGTGTTCCTGTTTCAGGGAATGATTACATCATCTTCTTCAGAGTTACTAATGCCACAATCTGGGAAGTATCCAGCTAGTTACCACATTCTGCCAATTTCCCTTTGATTAAAATTTCTCATCTGTCCCTCACTTCTCATCCCCACTGCCATTATTTTAGTCTAGGTCCTCATTACTTATCTCCTTGAGTATTACAAAAACCTATACAAGAAGTATGGGTTACTGATCCTAGGATACTCATTTTAGAATCAATGATACTTTGGAGTCTGTAGGTAACTTAAAAGCAGAAAAAAACAACTATGACTCACATATTTGTTGACCATGTTATTGATTTCACATTGTCTGACTGGATATCACGGGAGCTTGAGCAGTGGAAGTTGCCAGTCTATCACCAAAAGAGATGTTCTACAAATATGTCATATAAGAAAGAGAAAGTTTCTTCCCTCCATCAAAACATTTTATAGCGGCATTCCAGATTAAGCCTCACCCCAAAACTGTAAGAACTGTTATTATGCTTCTGGGAGAGATGGAGAAATTAGTTACTGGAATGACCTTTATCTTTACATTGGATTTGTGATTCATAGGAGGTCTCCTCTATCTTATGAGTTCTTGACAAATTGCGATACTCTTTTCAAAAGCACTGAAGGTCCAGGAATTTTCCAGACACATCTGTACCCAAAATGTCTGTTGGTTCCCCCTCTCTTCTCCAGAATCACTATCAACCATTCAAAGAATATTAATTGATCAGGTACTCCATGCCAGGCTGAGTTCTAAGTGCTAGAGATTCAGCAGTGGAAAAAAATAGGCAAAAACTCTGTCCTCATAGAGCTTACCTTCTAGGGTTGTCAGGAACTCCAGGTTATGTTCTTCCTCACAGCAAGGGCTACTTGAAAGAATTATTTCAACTTGCGCTGTATCTACTTTATCAATTCATAGTCTCTCCTCAACTCTCTCTAATCAAATTTCTATCTCCACAACTTCTCTAAAATAGCTCCTGTGAAAATAAGAAATGACAAAAATGTTGCCTATTCCAAGTCACATTTATTCTTTTATCTGTCTTGACCTCTCTTCAGTATTCAACATCCATATAAATTCCCTCACTCCTGAAACACTTTCTTCTATTAGCTTCTATGATGCCATCATCTGTTTGCTGTTCTCTTGACCTCTAAATGTTGGAGTATCCCAGGCTTCAGTCCATGTACCTCCTTACTTTTCTCTCTGTTCTTGCAACTAGCTAAGTGTCCATCCATTCCAATGTCCTATCCATTCTAATGGCTTTAATAGATTCTAATGTCCATCTATTTCAATGGCCCTAAATGCCATCTATAAATTTACAACTCCCAGATATCTATTTCCAGGTCAGACCTTTCCAGACTCAAACACCCCACTGCCTTCCCAATATTTTCTCTTAGATGTCTTGCTCAAATTTCAAATTAAAAATATCTGTATTGGATACAGTTAATTGTCTCTCTAGTATCCAATCCCCTCCTTCTACTTCTCAATAACTTCCTTACCTTCTATAATTTTCTGAGAATATCCATATGCTTCTGGGAAACCTAATTCCACCTTCCCAGATTTAGATGGGGAGTGCATGACCCAACTTAAGGTAGTTAACACATCCTATTCTCTAGGTCACAGTGATTGCTTAATTGCTTCCAGAGCAGTTGTGTGATCCAGGCCATTCCAATTGTTGTGGATTTCAGAACTTTTTCCTACCTGGAAATTTCATGTAGGTTATTCCTTGCTCTGAAGATGTGATATGTGAAAAGGAGGCTTGCAAGTACTGTAGCAATTTTGCTACCATGAGATAAATCAGACTGTTTTCTAGAGAAAGAAAATGCCAAAAGAGTAAAAACAACTGAGCCAGAGCTATGATCAAATCATGCCCCGAACCTTGCTGCTGTGGACTTTATTATTTTTTTTTACTTCCATAAGCCATTACAGTTCCTTTACTAATGAAGCAATTTTGATTTGGGTTTCATGTAACTTGAAGTCAAAAGCAGTTGTTAAATTTCCCAAAGCAAAACACTAGATTCTCTTCTTCCTGAACCTACTATTCCTGAAGTCTTCCCCATCTCAGTGAACTAACTGTTGAAGCCAAATATCTAAGTGTCATCCTTGATTCTTCTCTTTTCCTCATATCATATATCTAACCTTTTATCATCATATCTCTTGATTTCCCAGCCAGCACATTTGCTCTCTTATACCACTGAAACAACACCCTGATTCATTGTCTTTCTGTTTCCACTACATTCCCCCTTTCAACCCATTCTCCACACAACAGAATGAACATTTAAAAACATACTGAAGTCATAGCATTCTCCTGTTGAAATCTTTCAATGGCTTCCCCTCACACTCAGAATGAAACTCATATGCTTCACTATGATGTAAAAGGTACCACATGATCTGGCCCTTGCTTATCTCTCCATTTGCATTTCTTACCACTCTCCTCCTTGCCTATTCCCTTCCAGATACATTGACGTTCTTCCTGTTCCTTGCTTTCGACTTCAAGGCCTCTGCACTTACAGTTCCCTTTGTTCTTTCTTCTTTTCTTTTCCCCTCCTTCCTTCCTTTCTTTCTACTGCCAACTTTCCTTAATCACTTCTCCCCAAGAACTTTGTATGTCTACTTCCATTTCATCATTCAAGTCTGAGCTCAAATATTAACCAGTGTAAGGCCTTCCCTGACCATCTTACACAAATTAACTAGCATTCTTCCTATCACCCAAACACTATCCCATTCCTCTGCTTTATTTTTGACAAGATATCATAGTTATCTAGAATTATTTTATTTATTGACTTATTTATTTATTTTCTTTATTTTTATTTACTTTTTAATAATTTTTTATTGTCAGATTGGTTTCCATACAAGAACACCCTTATTTATTTTCTATCTCTTCACGCTAATTTTTTGATTTCATGGTGACAGAAGCTAAGTCTATCTTCTTCGCCACTGAATTACCAGAACCCAGTAGGTTATCCATAAGTGGTTGCTGGATGAATGAGTAAGTGTCCAAATGATACAAAGCCGGCATATCAATCGAGGGAAAAACAATAGCAAAAGGGTTTCAGATAATCACAAGTTAAGTAAGTATTATAATGCAAGAGTCTCGAAGAATAGAAAAAAAAATACTAACCAGAGAAACTGTAGCTCCAGAACCAAAATATATCCTTAAGCCATGAATCCAGGGAAATCTTTTCTGATTCTGACAGAAACTTCCATAAAATCACTTACTGCTAGGATGTTGTTGAAGATATTGTTCATTATGGTCCATCTTGCCCCTTCCATTAGGATCCCCAGGAAGCAATTCCTTTATCATATTATTGGAAATAGTTTGACTTCTATGAACAACTGGTGGTTTTTTTTTATCTTTTGAATCTTAAGGATCACAAAATGGAGAATTTTTCTCCTAGCATTGGCTGCCAAAAAAATCTCAAGCTTAACCAAAAGTTCACAATCCCACAATATGCATTGTATGTACAAACTTACTCCTGGCTCTATCTTTTTTCTATTAATTTGTATTTTCCCTTAGCCTTTATACTCCAATCTCTTAAAATCCAGCTATATTCTAAGTGTTTTTGAGAAATTTCCTTATTCAATTTTAGAGAAATGGGAAGTATAAAAATAAATAAGCTTACAGGTATATTATGGTCATCTGTTTTTAGGACAGGAATCTCTTGAGAATGTAGCAAGTACATGAATCAGGAGCTTCTAATCATTTGGTCTATATTTATCAGAGGATCTTGAAGCCTTTATTACTCATCAAAGCTGTTTTTGAGAGCTCACTTTCCTTTCTATGAGCAGTAAATCTGACACTGAACCAGCAGCTAAGAGACATTACTAGCTTGCTTTCCTGGCCCTCATCTTGTTTGTTCCACTAAACACTGGCAACAGTCCTCTCTCCCACCTATCCTTCCATTAGACTGAAAACCAAGATATGGACTCCATTCTGTAGGCAACAAGGAGCTACTAAATTTTTAGGCAAAGTTAGTCTAAAACATATTACTTTGGCTTCAATGTTTAGTGCAAGTTAGAGAGGAATAGGACTAGAATCAGGATGATTTGTTAAAAAGCTGTTACAATAAGCTAGGTTAAAAGTAATAAGGGCTGTATCAGTCAGGGTCCAATCTGAAAATCAGAAGCCACTCTAATTTTTTTTATAAGAAGAGAAATATAACACAGGGAACTGGTTATATGCAAGATGGAATTATTAAGGAGCCAAAATGTGAAAGATGAAGCAACCCACAGATAAGCAACAGCAGGAAACTGCTACCACACCTAGGCTAGAAGGATAAAGAATAGAGCCAGGGCTCCAGAGTCCTGAGGCACCTGATGGAAACTGGAACCATAGAGAATCTATTAGTGGGAGATAAAGTCACAGAGAAGATAGATGTGGCTCAAGGCAGAAAAAGAGGAACTCTGTCTCTCATACTCCTTCTTCCATCCTCTCACCCTCAGTGTCTCTCCATGAGGTACAAGAGCCAAGGAAATTTGGCTTGAAAAACAGTGGAGCAGGAGAAGTGTGAGGAATGGATCTGAGAGAAAATGGACCATCATTAAGTGCCCATATACCAAGATGGTTGAGGTAGGGATAGAGAAGAGAGGATGGAGTCAGAAACCATTTCGGATTAAAATTGACAGTAGTAGTATTGATCATTGATTTCCATTCTGATGACTGCTGGAATAATCATGGTGCTCTTATACAGGAGATGAGGCTGTTTGGGGCCTTGTTGAAATTGAGATGCCCGTTAGGCCTCCAGGTGGAAGGGCCTGGGAGACAACCATATATCCATCTCTAAAGCTTGGAAGAAAGGTCAGGCTGGAGACAGAGGATGGATGATATTAGGCAGGAAGTACATGGTGACTAAAATGAGAGATTGGAAAGGCCTGGGGCACAGTCTAGAAGAGGACCTACTCTGGTGTTGGAGAAAACAGATAGGCCAGTGATAGTAAGAAAGCCGGGAGAAAGTGTTATGTGAGAGCAAAGGAGAGGAAGGCTCTAGGTCTTCTATTCCAATGACTTTGGAAGAACGCAGCCCTCTCTTCTCTTGCATTCCCTTTCTCCCTCTAATAGGCCTTTGCTTGGCTCTTTTCTAACAATGTGGGACATTTCAGAGCGTTAGGTTTGAGAGCTTGCAAGCCCTGCTGTCATCATTGGTAGTGCCATGCAACATAACCTGAGTGCTTTCTCTCTCTCTGCCAAGCAGTGCTCTGGGCAATGTTGAGACCACTAAGAGGCTCAGAGGCAGTCATGGCCCTCTGAGATCCTAATTCTGTAGTCTAAGTGAAGTATCATATGTATAGAGCCACTCTTATACAGAAGCATACCCTGTGAAGCTAGAGCATGAGAAGATGGATGTCTGAGCTCTGAGAGGAAGCTAAAGAAGGGCAGGTGTCTTTTAGGAGGTGAATCTCAGCTGGGGCTAAAGAAAGATGAATCTGAGAGAGGAGGGCAAGGGTGTTAGGAATAAAGCCCTAGAGGCATGGAGGATGGGAGCAACAGGGCCCAAGATAGAGCTGAAACAATGATTCAAGCTAGAGCTAGTGGGAGGCCAAGAGGGTGAGGTATGAGATCGTGAAGGTAGTGAGCAAATTGATCTGACACTCTCACATTATGGCTCTTACTCCTCACCACTGGCCTGATTTGCTAAGCATTTTTACATGCATTTTTATAGTAGCACTACACACAACCCCAAGGCCCTACTACCCTAACTAAAGCAGCCCTCAATTGCTTTCCACCATATTTCCTATTAAATATTCTTTGTAGAGATTAGCAGGTTTGACATAATCTAATCTGGTTACTTATTTATGTATTCTAATTTCTTTCTTTCAATAGACTGTAAGATCCCTGAGCCTTTGGCTTTACCGATAATGCTTAGCACAATATTGCACAAAAATTGGTGCAGAGTAAACATTTGTTGACTGACTGAAAACTAGAAAGGGTTACAGAAGGAGTCTCGAGATATTTAAAAATACATTAAGTTGAGTGAAAATAAAAACACACATCCGAAATTTGTAGGATTCAGCTAATGTTGTCCTTGAGGGAAATTTATAGCATATTTTAAATGCTTATATCAGAAAAGAAGAAAGATCTAAAATCAGTAATATAAACTTCTACCCAAGAAAACTAAAGAAAAAATAAATTAAATTTAAAGCAAGTTCAAGAGAGGAGATGATACAATCCTCAGGAGAAATCAATAAATTGAAAACAGGAAAACAATAAAGAAAATCAATTTTAAAAAGCAGGCCGTTGAAAAGATAATAATATTGATCAAACTCTATCCAGGCTAGCTAAGAAAAAAGAAAGAATAAACAAATTACCAATACCAAGAATAAAATAGGGGTTCCTGGGTGGCTCAGTCAGTTAAGCGTCCAACTTCAGCTCAGATCATGATCTAATGGTTCATGCCTAAGCCCCACATCAGGCTCTGTGCTGACAGCTCAGAGCCTGGAGCCTGCTTCAGAATCTGTGTCTCCTTCTCACTCTGCCCCTCCCCTGCTCATTCTCTGTCTCTCTCTGTCTGTCAAAAATAAATAAACATTAAAGAATTGAAAAAAGAAGAATGAAAGAAGGAACATCCCTAGTGATCCCATGGATATTAAATTGATAATAACAGAATATTACAAATAGCTCTATGGCCGAAAGTTCAATAACTTCGATAAAATAGATCAATTCATAGAAAGATACAAACTACCAAAACTCATACAAGGAGAAATAGATGACCTACCTGGCCATGTATCTTTTAAATTGATGCACGGGCATAATGCAAAATCCCAGCAAGATTTTTTAAAATATTTATTTATTTTTGAAGGAGAAAGAGACAGAGTACGAGCGAGGGAGGGGCAGAGAGAGAGGGAGACACAGAATCTGAACAGGCTCCAGGCTCTGAGCTGTCAGCACAGAGCCCGATGCGGGGCTTGAACCCACGAACTGTGAGATCATGACCTGAGCCAAAGTCAGATGCTTAACCTACTGAGCCAACCAGGTGCCCCCCAGCAAGAATTTTTGTGGATTACAGATGAATTTATTCTAAAGTGAGGGGACAGGGTGGGGGTTGGGAAAAATGGGTGAAGGGGGGTGGGACATACAGGCTTCCAGTTATGGAATAAATAAGATCACAGGAATAAAAGATGCACCATAAAGAATATAGTCAATGATATCGTAATAACGTTGTGTGGTGACAGACGGTAGCTACACTTGTGCCGAGCATAGTACAACATTTAAACTTGTCAAATCGCTGTATTGTACAACTGAAACCAATGTAACACTATGTGTCAACTGTACTCAAATGAAAAATTAATAAAAAATAAAATGAAATAAAATATATATGAGTAGACAAAGGAGCTAGAATAGCTAAGACATTTTTGAAAGAGAAAAATTAATTGGGATAGATCTGTCTGACCTATTTCAAAACTTATTATATAGCTACAGTAATCTAGACTACGTTAGACTCTTAGATAAATGGGATAAAGGAACCAGAAATAGAACCATACAAATATTCTGAACTGACTTTTGATAAAGATATAAAAGTAATTCAATGGAGGAAAGAAAGTCTATCTAACAAATGGTGCTGAGAAATTGGACACTTATAGGCCCAAAGAAACAAAAAACCAACCAAAGAAAAACTTAATGAAAATTAACATAAAAAGAATAATGGACTTAATTGTAAAACATAAAACTATAAAACTCTCAGGGGAAAAAAAAACATAGAAAATCTTTAGGATGTAGAGCTAGGCAATGAGTTCTTAAAACTTGACACCAAATGCATGATCCATAAAAGTAAGAATTTAATCAAGTATCGATATTTAAAAAGTTTGTTCTACAAAAGACTATCTTAAGAGGTTGAAAATACAAGATAGAAACTTAGAGAAAATATTTGCAAATCACACATCCAATAAAGCACTAGCATCTAAGATATATAATGAACTCTCAAAGCTCAACAGTGAAAAAACCCAAGAGAGTACAATTAGAAAATGGGCAAAAGACATGAGTAGATATTTCACTGAAGAGGATGTACAGAAGGGGGCAGATAAGCACATGAAAAGAGGTTCATGATTAGTAGCCATTACGGCAATCAAAATCAGAACCACAATGAGGGGTGCCAGGGTGGCTCAGTCGGTTAAGTGTCCAACTTTGGCTCAGGTCATGATCTCACAGTTCATGGGTTCGAGCCCCACGTTGGGCTCTGTGCTGACAGCTCAGAGCCTGGACCCTGCTTCCGATTCTGTGCCTCTCTCTTACCCTCCCCAGCTCACACTCTGTCTCTATCTCTTTCTCTCAAAGCTAAATAAACATTAAAAAAATTTTTTAAACAAATGATATTTCATTATACACCTATCAGAATGGCTAAAATAAAAAATGATGACAAAAATGCTGGTGCGGATATGAAGAAATGTATGAGGATATGCATCACTCATACATTGCTGATGGAGATATAAAATGGTACAGTCACTCTGGAAAAGAGTTTGGCAGTTTCTTATAAAACTAAACATGCAACTATCTTATGACCCATACATTCCTGTACATTTGTTCAGAGAAGTAAAAATTTATTTTCACCCAGAGCCTGTACATGAATATTCAGAACAGTTTTATTCATAATAGCCAAACACCAGAAATAATCCAATACTTTTTAATTGGGCAATGACCAAACAAACTGTGGTACATACATACCATGAAATACTACTCAGCAATAAAAAGACATGACTTATTTATATATACCATGACCTGAATAAATCTGCAGAGAATAATGCTGAGTGAAAAAAGCCAATCCCCAAAACTTATGTACAATTCGATTTATATCATATTCTTGAAATGACAGTATAGAATTGGAGAACAGATGACTGGTTACCAAAGGTTAAAGATGGAGTAGAAGTAGGATGGGAATGGATGTGTCCATAAATGGGCAACATGAGGGATCTTGAAATGATGGAAATCTTCTGTAGCTTGACTGTATACATGTTAATATTCCAGTTGCAATATTATGCTACTACAGTTTTATAATAAATTACCATTATCAGAGCTGGCTAAAGGGTACACAGAATCTATTTTTATTATTTATGACTACATTTAAGTCTACAATTATCTCAAAATTAAAAGTTTAATTTAAAAATTCGTCTGCACTTTATTGTCTGCACTGAGTGTGAACCACTCCCATTGCCCTGCCTTGGGGAGGCCACTACTTTACCTCAAGTTTCTTAATAAAAAATGACATAATGTGGGTGTCCAAACACTGTGATTTTAGTAATGAGGAATTTTGTCACTGATTTTCAATATCATAAGGTTTTTGGTCATTTTGAGGACCTTCAGTTGCTTATAGCATAGGGAGAATGCAAAAAACATGACTATGATTAAATGACCTAGAGGTGATGTGTTTGTCTGCCTTTTTTGGGGGGTACTGTCACCCAGACACATCATTCGATATATAAATTCTTGCAGTGTATGCCTTGACATTGTGCCCTGCCCCCACAAAACACACACAGACAGAAACAGCTCCGTTTTCTTTCTTTCCCATGAGATAAGTATTACCTTTTTTCAGTGCTCAGACCTCACCTAGTCCTAATCCTCCATGTATGGCTTACTGTGGACTTTCTGGACTAACCCCCAACCCTGTAGAACCATTTTTCCTTCTCATATACCTGCCTATTTCCTTCCTTCTTTCCTTCCTTCCTTCCTTCCTTCCTTCCTTCCTTCCTTCCTTCCTCCCTCCCTCCCTCCATCCCTCCCCACATTTAGAGGATTCATGCACACACACATACACACACGCTCCCCTTTTCGCAATCTGTTGGTTGGTTTTAATCATCACTATTGGTATACCCTGTAGGTCTAATATTTGGCCTCTAGACCACAGGTCATTTCTCAGGGACCAGACCTCAGAGACTTCACAGATAGTTATGAAACCTCTTGCCTCACTCTGAAGTTACTGGCTGCCAAGGTCATCACTTGAAGTGGTGAATTTCTCCACACTCTCTTCATCCTGCTCTGGCTCATTTTGATTCTGTCCTTCATTTGGCCTATGCTAAAGGCTGCATAATGTTGGCCTTCTAGCTTTCTTAGGTTTTCTTGAAGGGGTGGAGGTTTTTGAGGGTATTTTTAAAAAAATCCCTTGAAATTGTCTTTTTATTCCCGTGCTTTTCTTGGGCACCTGGAAGGACAACAGGGTGACCACAGAAGCACAATAGTTTGGGGAAAGATGATGGGGCATGGATGGGAACAAAGGCTTCATGAGAAGGTGTGCAGGCTGAAGAAAGGGTCTGCCAGGCAAGAACAGAGTAGGAATGTTGGGGAAGTGTTAAGGAGGAGGTGGAAGAAGAGCTTGAGTATGGTCATATCACCCTGACACTGTCTCTGGACCTGAGTTGGCAGGGCATCTTCCTCTTCTTCCTCCTTTTGGTGTTTGGGATAGGTTGTTCGATAATCCTGCTAAGGGATTTATGGTTTCCTGGTCACCTCTGCCTTGTCAAAATTTCCCAGTGGTCTACCCAGGACTCCTGACTTGCCTATTTATACCTCTCTCTAGGACAATGAGGAGCCACACTCTTAGCCTTTGATTAGTCAGTAAGGATCTCCTCTAGCCAATGGGAGTGCTGGGGGAGGGCCTTAGACAACACTAAAAACCATCTTGTCATGTCCTTGGATAGGAGGTAGGGAGGCCGAGACGTAGCTTAGAAATAACATAGCACCATCCTGACACTTTCCCCTCCATGGTGGGCACGAGGAGGCCAGGATGATTTGGTTGGAGAAAAGGAACATTTCTTTAGAACCCCTAAAGAGCCATTTCAGACTCACCGACCTCTGAATTTCACAATCCCATGTTAAATTCTGATGGGTCACATGGCATGGTAAGTGTTTCAACAAACCTTTACCCAAGGCCGCTCATTGTGTTCTCTCTCATCCTTCGTTCACCATTAACTAGTTTTTGTATGTCTTACCTAAAATCCCTCCAAGGTAATGTGGATGTATCTATGTTTCTGTGGAGATGTGAATCATTCCAATTTCCTCCTAAAATTTCTATTATGCACCTCTCTGTGAAAACCACTCATTTACTGGGTACTACCGGGGAAATGTTCTATTTCATGTTCTTTTCCCAGTGTCCATGTAACTTTATTCAGTTTTCTGATTTCAAGGTTGAAATCATGGCCTTCAGGCTGCCTTCAGTGAATATAGTTGCTCAACTGGGTATCTTAGTCTTCTTTCATAACTGAAGGGAATAGTGTTCATCTCAGTAGGAATAGTACCCAGATTTGGGTTTAAACAGTGTACAATGAATGAGGTGAGTATTTAGGAGCTGAAAGTTGGCCTTGACCTTTGCATGTAGGAAATTACTCTCCTGCTTTATCCAGCTCAGGGAAGTAGGGGCACTGAAAGCTTGGGTCTCAGGCCCACAGACTCAAGTCTGCAGAGGGTGGGGCCCGACACTACAAAGGCCAAGGTGAGGATTCCTGGGAGGACAGAAAGAACCCTGCCCCCGGAACCCATCTCCACAGGCACCAGGAGACCCCGAGCTACAGGGCCCAAATATGACTTCACCAACATTCTTCCCCAAGTGTGACAAGGTGGGGGCCTTGGTCTGGGAGGCCCAATTGGGGATGGCCTAGGTTATGGGACCAGGCCTGGAAGGCATGTCAACTTATGATGGAGCACAGGGGGCACCTCACCTCGGAATCCAGGTCAGCCCTGCCGGCATCCCCCCAAAACCCCGGCAGGGTCGTCAGGAGGAGCCCCTCCCCAGCGGGGCTAAGGGCGGTGGACTCAAGGCCCCAGAGGGTCGGGCCCAGGATCTTCCTTGAGCGGGTGTCCGGACCCGAGGGACAACCGTGGGGCCCACCCCGACCCTGGGAGAGGCGCTCAGGCCCGGCCGCGGCCCTGGGGTACCTGGAGAGAGGGTACCTGCAGTCCGAGTCCAGTCAGCCGCGCCTTGGGGGCCGAGGGAGCTGAAGACCTTGGTGTGAGGGATCCCAGGTCGGGAAAGGGCAGGGGCACAGGCTGGGACAGGGAGTCCAGGTGGGGTTCCGGGAGAGGACCGAGGGACTCAGGACCCCAGGAAACACAGAGGGGACCTCCCGGAGTTCGTGCCCTTGCGGACTCCCAGGAAGGGCCCTTGGGCGGGCAGGGGACTGGCCGCGGCAAGTCGGGCCAGAAGGCCGCAGCCAGGTCTCAGAGACACCTGGGTGCCTGAGACACCTCAGGTCCCCAGAGAGTAGGGCTCGGGTCTTGCAGCGATTCCTGGTGAGGATGCAGAGGGTGAGAATGCAGGTTCCAGGGAAGGAATCTGGACTCCACATCGGAGTCAGTCTGAGCAGGGCCCCCGGCGAGATGGGGACACTGGGTGAGGCTGGACGCTGGCATCCGGGTCTCAAATAGCCGGGAACCGGGGAGTAGGAGGCAGTTGGGGGGCCGGCCTGGTGAGCTGGGGAGGACGGAGCAGCCACTCAGGCGGGCAGAGGGGAGGAGTGCCCAGGCGTTGTGAGGAGAGGAGGCCCACCCCAGTCCAGAGCGAGGAAGTCGGTCCTTGGCGCAGGCCCGGGGAACCCCTGCATTGAGGGACCAGAGGTGCCGGGCACGCGGTCCTTGTGCCTGGGCCATACGTCCCGAGGACCTCGGGGGCACGTGCTCCCGTCGGCATCGGGCATGCACAGAGGCCCTCTCCGGAGTGCAGGTGGCCACCAAGGGAACGCTGAAGGGGGGACCCTGCTTCCAGAACAAAGGCTCCGGCCCGGAAGGCGGCCCGTAGTGGCAGCCTAGGGAAGTCTCTAGTGGGAATGAGGCCACGCTGGGGGGCTGCACTTCCTCATCCTGGTCGCAAGAGGCTGGCGTGGCGGGGCCTTGGCGTCTTGAGAGCAGGAGGAGCGCCTGGCCTGTCGGCAGCGCGAAGGGCCCGGGTCCTGCTAGGCTTCAAGGTGAGGGCCAGAGCGAGGACTGAGGGCCCCAGACCCAGAGGGGAGTCAGTCAGGCTATGGGGGAGGGGGACGAAGGGGGGAGGCCGCAGGGTGGTGCAATGGCAATGACGGGAGGCCTGCGAGGACTTCCATTGTGGGCCCCAGCCAGACTGAGAGCTTGTCGTGTGTGAGGAGCAGCCCTCGAACCGCAGAGCCCGAGGCCCAGGCCCTCCGTCCAGGGAGTGCGGATGGGGACGAGAGGCCAGGGCTGAGGGACCCCAGGAAAGCCATGTCAGCCCCCCGCCATCATCCCCGGGACTCCCGGACTTTGTTGCCTCGCGCGACGCCAACAGTCTCTGCCCGTGCTTCTCGGGGCCGTGAGGGCTTCGGTGGGAAGCAATGGGCCTGGGGAAGGCAGGCAGAGGTGCTGAGAGCCTGACAGGGGCGGTTGGGGCGTGGCGAGGGAACAGGGGTCGGGTCGGGTCCGGGGTGAGGCGTTAATGGCTTTGACCCTGAGGACCCAGAGGTAGGACTCCAGGGAGACTTGAGGTCAGAACAGAGGCCCAGGCCCCGAAGGCGACCCCTAGTGGCAGCCTTGGGAAGCCCCTAGTGGAAGTGAGGTCTCGCGGGGTTCTGGACTTCCACATCCGGGTCTCAAGGGACTGGCGGGGCGGGGCGGGGCGGGGAGGGATTCTGGGCGTCTGTGGCAACGCCTCACGTCGTCGGGCGGGTAGCTGGCAGAGCCCAGAGCCTTCTCGGCTTCAAGGTGAGGACCAGAGCGAGGACTGAGGGCCCCAGACCCAGAGGGGAGTCAGTCAGGCTGCGGGCGAGGGGGGCGAATGGTGGAGGCCGGCAGGGTGGAGCAATGACCATGACGGGAGGCCTGCCGTTGTGGGGACTGCCATTGTGGGCCCCGGCCAGACCGAGAGCTGCTTGTGCGTGAGGAGCAGCCCTCAGCCGGCAGGGCCTGAGGCCCGGGCCGTCCAGGGAGGCCGGATGGGGACGAGAGGACACGGTTGAGGGACCCCAGGAAACCCACGTCAGTCCCCGCCATCATCCCCGGGACTCCCGGACTTTGTTGCCTCCCGAGACGCCAACGGTCTTTGCCCGTGCTTCTCGGGCCGTGAGGGCTTCGGTGGGAGGTCGCGGGCCTGGGGACTGCCGACAGAGGCCGGCGGAGGTGGTCCGCCTCCAAAGGAGATCTTTTGGGAGGACGGAGGGAGGCACCTTGAGTCCAGCACGGGGGCAGCCATCTGAAAGCCACCCCCTCCCCCCGGCGGGCCCTGGGAGCCCGGGGCGGGGACCAGCAGGCTGAGCCCCTCCTCCCATCCAGATGTGGGGTCTCAGCCTGAGGAGGCCCAGGTGTGAGAGTCTGGACCCAGGTGAGCCGAGGCAGGATCCCGGGCCCGGGCCGGGGTGGACGTGAGAAAGGAGGAGATGCCTCCCAGTCCGGGGCACCTACCAAGGGACCAGGCCTGCCCTGCTGCTCACGTCAGCCATGGGGAGACCCGGGCTGGGTGGGTGGACTGCTTTCTCCCGACTTTTTCTTCTGGGGTCTTTTAGAGACGAGGCCTTAGCTTAAAGGGTGGCCGGAGGTCCACACAGGCAGTCCTCTCAGGCCCCCCCAGGGGGTCCAGGTAAGACTGGGAGGCGCAGCCATCCCAGCACGGGTGGAAGCCGGGATGCGGCCATCCCTCCTGCTGCGGGACAGACGCCGTGGACCTTTGGCGGGCGTGTCCAGATGTGAGCCCCCGGGCTTCCTTGTGTTCCAGTGTCAGGGCTGTGTGGTCTGGTCCTGAGACTTTGGCCTCAGGCCGGCAGAGGGGTGGGGCCTAGGCCCTTCCAGGGCTCATAGCTGCCAGCAGAGAGGCCATGAAGGGGAACTTGGGGGAACTTGGACTTGTGGGGGACGGCAGAGTTTGGCCCAGAACCTCCTGGCAGCACTGGGGAGAGGGGCAGGGCGGTGCTTGCAGTCTGCGGCCTCCCTGAGGTGCCCCTTCCCTCCCTCCCTCCCTCCCTCTTCCAGGGGCTGCAAGAGCTCTGGAGTTGAGGTCTCGGTCTGAGGCAGGAGCCCCGAGGTGACGGAGCAGAGGAGGCGCAGACTCGTGCCAGCCAGTTGTCAAGGTGAGGTGCATGCTCTGGTGTGGAGCCGGGGGCTCCCACATCCCACCCCAGAGGGGACCCCCTCGCCCCCAATCCCAACGTGGCTCTGCTCTGAGGCCTGGGACCTCGGGCTCTGTGGTCTGGGCTGCACCCTGAGGAGCCACCCCTCATCTTTCTTCAGGTTCTCACGAACATCATGCCCCTGCATCAGAAGAGTGAGCTCTGCAAGCTTGAGGAGACACCAAGCGAGTCCCCGCCGCCATCCCTCTGGGAGGATGCACCCCTCTGGGAGGGGGGGAGGAATATGTAGAGGAGGAGGAGGAAGATGTGGAGGACCAGGAGGAAGAGGAGGAGGAGAAGGCAGAGGAGGAGGAAAAGAAGGAGGAAGGGGAGGAGAAAGAAGACAAGGAGAAGGAAGACGAGGAGGAGGAGGAGGAGAATGAGGAAGGGGAGGAACAGGAAGAGGAGCAGGAGGAGGAGGAGACGAGGTGCAGGAGGAGGAGGAGAGGAGGAAGAGGAGGATGAGGCGTATGACGACGAGGAGGAGGAGGAAGAGGAGGAGGACGAGGAGGAGGAAGAGGAGGAGGAGGAGGAGGAGGAGGAGGAGGAGGAGGAGGAAGAAGAGGAGGAGGAAGAAGAGGAGGAGGAGGAAGAAGAAGAGGAGGAGGAGGTGGAGGAGGAAGAGGAGCAGGAGGAGGAGGAAGAGGAGGACGAGGGGTTCGAGGAGGAGGAGGACGAGGACGAGGAGGAGGAGGAAAATGTGGATGAGTAGGAGTTGGATGAGGAGGAGGAGGAGAAGGAGGAGGAGAACGGGGCACCTTCTCCCTCCCCATCCTCCTCTTCCTCCCTGTCGTCCTCCTGCTCAATTGTGATCCTGGTCCCCCTGGAGATCGTCTCTGTTGCTGGGTCCCCGAGTCCTCGCCGGTGCCCTCCGCAGAGCCCTCCGAGTGCCCGCCCCTCCCCCAATGCCATGGCAGGCGCTCCAGGGAGCCAGTCCGACCAGGGCTCCAGCAGCCCCAGTGAGGAGGGCTCGAGCACCTGGGGGAATCCGGCAGCGGCCCAGGCCCCGCTCCCAGACGCGCTCCACGAGAAGGTGGCTGGCCTGGTGCTGTTTCTGCTCCTCAAGTATCGCACCCAGCAGCCGACCACACAGGCGGAGATGCTGATGGCGGTCGGCCAAGATGCCCAGGACCGCTTCCCCGTGATCTTCCGCCAAGCCTGCGAGTACCTGCAGCTGGTCTTTGGAGTTGACGTGCGGGAAGTGGACCCCGGCGAGCACTCCTATGTCTTGGTCACCATCCTCGGCCTGACGTGTGACGGGATGCTAAGCGGTAAGCAGGGCATGCCCACGACCAGCCTCCTGGTGGTGGTCCTGGCGGTGATCCTCCTGGAGGGCAACCGTGCCCCTGAGGAGGAGGTGTGGAAAACGCTGGGGGTCATGGGGGTGTATGCCGGTACGGAGCATGTCTTCTATGGGGAGCCCAGGGAGCTGCTCAGCAAAGTCTGGGTGCAGGAAGGGTACCTGGAGTACCGGCAGGTGCCCCGCAGCGAGCCCGCACGTTACGAGTTCCTGTGGGGCCCCAGGGCCCGCGCGGAAACGAGCGGCGTGCAAGTGCTGCAACATTTCCTCAAGGTCAATAGCAGGCAGCCCGGGGCCTCCCTGTCCCCGTCCCTGTGTGAAGAGGCTGGCAGCGATGAGGAAGAGGGAGCCTGAGCCAGGGGGCAGCCAGCCCCTTTCCCACCTGGGGTCCAGCAGCCTCCCCTGTGGGGCAGGAAGCCAGGCCGCTTCTTCCCTGTGTGTGTGTGAGCAGAGAGGGCACCGGCCTCTTGTGAGTAGTGGGGGGCCAGGGCGGCTCGGGGGGGGGGAAAGTGGGGCGAAGAGCACCTTTGCGCGGGTTCTTGTTCTCGGCCTGTGCGGCCTCAGAAATCGATCTTCGTTTCCTCGATGAAGCTTTCCCACGTCGTTCCTTGTCTGAGAAAGTTTCAGGAGCTTCGGAGGCTCAGCGCGTGAGTGGCATCCACGCCGCAGTTCTTTGTTCTTCTCCGGTTCAAGAGTCCGAGTTTTGCCATTTGGTGCAACGAGCTGGGAACCCTTCCATCCTCGTTTGGGATCCGGAAGGGAATCGCAGCGCCTGGGCTGGGCACAGGAATGTCTTGGAAACGTGAAGACTTTGGAGGTAACGTGACGGTGTCACATGTGGAGAAATAAAAGATGTTCATTCTTCTTATCCCTTGTTGTCTGTCATTCTGGTTGAGTGACAGAGATATTTGTGCCTGCATTGGCTTGGGTCTCCAGGAGAGGAGGACCTACTCGATATGAGCACAGATGTCCTCAGCTCCCTGGCACATATGTTGCCAGACATTTGCTGAGCTCTGCTCGCTCTGTCTTCAGAGGCCTCTCTGAAGGGTCCTGTGTTAGCACTGAGGACACAGAGAGTCAGGACAGGTCCCACCCAAAGTTGACTCTCTAGCAGCCCCAGGGGGAAGGTGGGGGAAGGGTCCCTAAGTGGAACAGAACAGCTGAAAGAAGGGTGAGGTAGGGCGGCTCCAGGGGCGAGCTCTGCAATGGAGACTCCCTGAGCCATGCTGACCTGGGGTCTCTGGTCAGTGTGATCCCTTCTGCGCTGCTGATGACAACGAAGTTGGATATTGACAGTGGCCTGGCCCACAGATGGTGTGCCTTAGGGGTGGGAGCAAAATCTGAAATAGATAATCGCTCTGAGAAATTCCCTTTGGATTATGGGCAAGGCAAAGAGAAATCCCCTCCTGAGTCAGGAAGCGACAGGGTCCTCCACTCTTGTCCCCGTGGAGTTGAACACAGTGCACAGACTAGGTGTTTACTACCCATCATGTGCAACGTTTTCTGGAGAAATGCAATGATATTCCTTTTTTTATTGTTTCTTTATTCTTCAATAGAGAGAGAGAGAGAGAGCGAGTGAACGAGCAGGGGAGGGGCCGAGAGAGAGAGACAGAATCTGAAGCAGGCTCCAGGCTCCGAGTGGTCAGCACAGAGCCCAACGCAGGGCTCGAACTCAAGAGCTGCAAGATCATGACCTGAGCCGAAGTCAGACGCTTAACTGACTGAGCCTCCCAAGCACCCCTAAAGTTTTTTTTAAAAAAAGAAAATTGACTGAGTTTTATTTATGAAGCACACTCTTTGGCGTATTAGCTGTTGCATGTCCTGTTGAGCTGCATATTCTCTCCTATGACCTGGAAAACAGAAAATATCCCAGAGGAGAGAGTGTTATGCCCAGAATTCGGGGACCCCAAGAACCACCAGGGAGCCGAGTCCGATGCAAGAACAAAGAGCCTTTAATCGAGCTAGCTCGAGCTCAATCTCCTACAGCACCGAGGCAGCAGTGGGTCGAGAGAGAGGGCGTGTTCCCAAAACACAATAGTTTTAAAGGGGTCTAGGGGCAGTGGGAGGGGTGATGGTCGTGACCCTAGCCAATTGGCTGAGGAAGGGTCCATAGGTCACTGGGCGTGGTTCTTTTGGAACCGGGAAGTTGCAGGTTTTGAGCAGGCACTGGGGACTCAGGGTGGAAGACAGGAAACACAATGGAGTCAGTCCCAGTTTGCCCTTAAGCAAAATGGAATCAGTCCCGTTTTGCCCTTACAAGAGAAGTGTCTGGGATCCAAACAACATTAGAAACAACTGCCGTTCATCAAAGTTCCGATATATGCCCAGCACACTCTGCAGGGTGCTTTCCGTATATAACATACATTCCTGCAGTCCTGCAAGACGGGGCTTATCAAACCCACTTCGTTCACAGATGAAGAACCTGAGGCCCACAGGGCTTGGCCGTTTTCCCAGGATCACACGGCTTGTAAGTGACAGGGTAGAAACTAGACCCCTGGTCTGAATTCATGTAGAGTCCACGCTGTTCCCACCCACCCCAGCCTGTGGCCAGCCTTCTGACCCCTCCTTCATTTGTCTTCTTGCCACCATGGTGCTTCCCAGGTGACAAAAAGTAAGACCCTGAGGCCCAGGTAGTAAAAATAGGCCTAAGGAAGAAAGGTGACAAGAAGAATCAAACACAATTTGGGGCTTGTCTTAGTCTTGTTGAGAGCAGACTCTGCCAGGTGCCACCATTTCTGTCCAGTCCCAACACTTTCCCTCATGACAGCTCCTGGTCTTCCCACACGTGCCCTCCTGTCTAACTCTGGAACCTGGCCTACCGGCCAGCTCATCACTGCTGCCTCCTCTACTGGCCGCACAAGGGCTTCCTGCCCTCCCATGGCGTAGAGCATGCCTGCTCCCTGCCCAGGTTCCCTGGCTCTCCTGGAGCTTAGCCTCCAACCCCTCTGACAGCTAAAGCCGTTTCGATGGAAAATGGAACTTGGGCTGTGACCTTAAGACACCTGTTCATCCTTCCCCAGGTAATCTTCAATACACTCTCTGTTTTCCCAGTGGGCTGTGAGGAATGTCTCTTTGCACCTATAACGTACAGGGATTTGGGGATTAATCCTGGTGTTACACAGAGGATTTTTGAAGCCACCCTGATGTTTGCAGTAGGACTTCTATGATTTTCTGATTTGAACCTGGGAACCGAACACATATTCAGATGAAAGAGCTTATTTAGGTGGTCAGATATTAATGCTTCATCATACGTGGTAGATGAGGAGCAAACATCCTCTGAAGTCCAATTCCTAAAATCCCCGGCATCCTCCTGGGGGGTGGAAAGTGGTTCCTCGGTGGACATATTAGGCCAAATTGAACCAGGAAAAAAAATAACCATCCTCCCACTGCCTCTTGTCTAGTACCTGCCCCATGGAAAAGCCCTGAGGTTCAGTGAGCCTAATGGCACCTGTGCAGGTAAGGCATTCAGGCAAGTTTAGTCACGTGGAGGGTAGCAGAGATGACTCACAGGTTCAGATTTTACCCATGTTTCAAAGGAAGGAGGAAATTCTCAGCCTATTGTGATTACAGATGGCAATGCAGGGAGTGCAGACAATGCAGAAAAGTACTATAGAGTGAAGAAGGTGAGCACTTCCTGCTGAGATGTACGGGATCCTCTTAACATTAGATGTGTTTCTGTATTTGAAAGCATCTGTCATGTGGTAGGTACTTAAAAATTCAAAGAAAACCAAGGGAAATCTGAGCTTGGATACTCCTCTAACCGATAAAGTCTGTTGTCATAACAAATTATGGTAGGTGCCTTTGGTCGAGCACCTACTGTGTACTGATACATGGGGAAAATTTCAATGCTCATCCGTACCTTGTCTTTGCTTTCCTTCCTGGACACTGGGGACCCTCCATTTCCAGTCCACTTGTAGTTAGAAAGGGTTGTGTGATGACCCTTTGCCATGGAGACGTGAGCAGAAGCATTGATCTTCACACCCAGGCATCTGAGAGCCAGTATGTCAGCTCCGTGCTGTCTCCCTTGATTCGTCATGGCCACCCCATGTTGAGATAGGGGAGCCACAAGATGAAAGCAACCTGGCTCTCCAGGGTCTAGGAAAAGCAGAGGGCCCCTGCCAAACTGTATCAGAATTTATGTGCACCAGAATGCGCTTTTGTTGTGCTAGCCCTTCAAATGTCGGGGTTTGTCTGTTGCATCGATTAGCAATTACTTTGACATGGCTGATTTTCTGTTGTTAGGCTTACATGGAAATTTCAATTACAAAGGTAGTAGTGCATATCTTCCTATCGCAAAAAAAAAAAAAAAAGTCTAAAACTACAGATAAGTCACAATGTCCCCACAACTAACAATCTCATGTGTGTTGTTTAAAGGTGACTATGGTTTTCAATAATATGCTGTCAGATGCCATATGTTTCCACGCATAGGTGGGCTTTGTGAGACCTAACAGAAAACCAGGGGGAGGGGAAGAGGGGAAGGAAAAAAAAGCCACAGAGAGGGAGGAAGACATAACATAAGAGACTCTCAAAGACTAAGAACAAACTGAGGGGAGAGGGGGGTGTGGGAGGGGCGAGAGTGGGTGATGGGGACAGAGGAGGGCACTTGTTGGGATGAGCACTGGGTATTGTATGGAAACCAATTTGACAATGAATTATTTAAAAAAATAATATGCTGTCAGAATATACCGTTTTTCTTCAACATAATAGGTAAGAATTACATATTGACCTGCCACTAGCCTTTGCTACTTAATAAAATGGACGCGGGATCTTCCCATGACAGCACATATAGATCCACCTCACTTTTGAAACTACTTCCTGGAATGTTAAAGTATGTATATACCACAATTAATAAAATAAACAAATTTTTTCTGGTGGAGATGTAAGTGATTTTCCCTGTGTCGTATGATTAATGAAATGAAAACAACATCTTTGAATATGAAGCCTTGGGTAACCATTAGAAAACATTGTTTTCTAACAATATATACATACTAACATAGACATTGGGTTAGAGTGGAAAGGATGTGGACAGTTTAACATTTTATAAACACGTCTGAAATTTTATTCCAAAAATGCTATACTGATTTGTATTCTCACAAAAATTGCAAATGATTTGAGATTCTGCCCAACCAACAAGATACTTCCCCTTCACTTTGAGAAAGGAGGATTTATCAGAATGACCAGGAGCCAGGGGAGGGGACCAGACAGGACACCCTCAGCTAGTGAGGAGCATTGACAGCATCCAGGGGAAAGCGATTGCCAGAGTCCATGAGAGAAAAGGAGTATGAACCAAGTCCAGGGAGCCCCAGGCAGGCCAGCAGTCAGGGCTCTGAATCTAGAGTCTAGCTTAGGGGCAAAGGGGCCAGAAGGAGAGAAGGTGGAGTGGGGTGGGAGAGGGATCTGCGACAAAGAAAATGAAAGGCTGGGGAAACCTCTGAATCTTTACCACCAGCTGGAAGTTTCAGGGTGGTCTGACAGGGCGGGTCTGTTGGATGGCACCATGCCAGACACCCCGCTGCCTTAGAGCCCTCCTACCTCTGTCAGGAAGAGTACACTTGGCTCCCCGCATCATTCAGTTGAGCGACATCTCTGGATTACTCTAGCATGATCTAGTGCATCTTTACCAGGGTCCTGGGGCCGGGAGCTGTCAGGATGCCTTTTGGAGGCTGGTGACATGCCCCCTGGGTACAGCGCAACCTCACATAGAGAGCAGGACTTTGTGAGTGAGGGGTTTGTGAGTCTAGGAATGATGGCTGAGAAGGGCCAGGAACAGCCAGGAGCAGTGGAAGGAAGCGTGCAGCAGCAAGGAGGGTGAAATCAGAAGGAGAAAGCCCTGGGACTAATCACCTCAGACTCTGCAGATAAAGGGCTGGGTATGGACATGCCTGAAAGCTGTCCAGATGGTGTCCCTGGCTCAGACCGCCTTCCAGGGCTTCTGAGGTCTTTGCATAGAAGGAGCAGATGTCCTGTGGCCTGTGACTGCCATCAGATACCGTGCTGGGATACAGGACTGGCCCAAGGTGCAGATGTTTGCAGGGTGGATGGAAAACCTGTAAAGATGGCACTTTTTATTGTTCAACTGATGAGGAGGTGTGGGTTGCAATGCAGGACAAGGAACATGAATGGGCTGGGGAAACCTTGTGACAGACCGACCATGTTTCCTAGGAAGGAAGCACCATGGATACCCTAATAATAGTTTCCCATGGGAATTCTGAAGTTACATGAGCAGTTGGAGAACTGGGTTTCATCCATCGAAGTGGAAGGCTCGGGCAAGGGGCAGGCTCCACATTTTGAGTTGGTGAATGGCACCCTCCAGCAACTTGATATATATACATATATATCAATGTATACATGTGTATATATATATATATATATATATATATATATATATATATACACACACACAGATATATATACACACGTACAGATATATATCTATAGATATAGATATATAGATATATATACAGATATAGTTTTTTAAAGGAAACACAGAAAAATTCCTCTGATAGGTAGATTTCTGGTTGAGTACAGGCATTTGCTCCTGTCATCCTTGTCAAGGCTGAACATGCATCCACCAATACTCGACACTTACTTCTGCTAACCTTGTTTCAGACAGCTGGCAGCCCTGCAGTAACTAAAGTTACTCATGACACACAGAGCAAGCAGCTAGGGGCAACTTTGAGCCTAGGAGGCTAGGATTCCATGAATCCATCCTATTTGTCCTGTATCTAACTGGAAACTCTCCATGATGTATTCTGTATCTAACTGGCAGACTATGGTTGTCAAAATTTTACGTGAAACCTTTGACTCC
Source organism: Paguma larvata (assembly GCA_030068075.1). NCBI lineage: Eukaryota > Metazoa > Chordata > Mammalia > Carnivora > Viverridae > Paguma > Paguma larvata. The sequence goes on along the minus strand of CM057830.1, from coordinate 119,372,572 downwards.
AACTGAAACCTTCCGCACAAATCCACTCCATAAATGTGAGCAAGTCAGAGTAATCTGGTGGAAATGAGGACTATGAACCCAGTCCTATCCACTCAGCACCCTTTCCTACCCCCTTGGGGCAGTGGGTCCCATCACCCAGCTACAGAAGACTAGGTTTCCCCACCCTACCCCAGCCCAGCTGTGAATGTTCTGTGCTTTCTATGTCTCAGCCATAGACTTCCTTATGTTCCTGCACAGGTGTATAGATGTGGACTCCATTCTGTCCAATACACCGAAAGCTAGTTTTGCTGCCTGGCTTTCCAGCACTGCCAACAACTCGCAGCCTCCCAACATCTGCATCCCCAGCATACTTAACCATCCCCTTTCTTGTTTCCCTAAGTCCTCATTGCCCACTACCCCTCACCTAGATACACATAAGGCACACACTGCCCTCCTACCTACCCATGTTTCTCTATTCTCAGCACAGGACTGCCTATTCTCCCTCCAACCCACCACCCCCGTTAGGATTTTGCACAGGCTCTTTTCTCCTGCTGACACCATTCCCAGTCTCTATCTTCCCAGGCCTGGGTCGGCTTCAGACTCTACTCTGGGAAACAGATCCCTCCCTTGACCTGGTAGCCTGTTAGCACTGTAGACCCTCTCTATCTTTCCACTTGTGCTTCCTTCTTTTGAAACTATTATTAAATCATGTTCAAATGTCCTCAACAAGAATGGGGAGTTTGGTTCATTTTGCTTTTACCTGTTGTCTCTGTTCACAACAGGGCACAAAATCCCCTTGACTGGTGTTCAGATTCTCTACTCTCAACCCAAATCTATGTGGTAGGCTGAATAATAACCCTCCTGAAGATGTGTCAGTTCCTAGAATATCTGGATGCTACTTTTATGACAAAAGAGCCTTTACAGATGTGATTAAATTAAGTATGGTGAGATATAGAATTATTCTGGGTTATGTAGATGGATCCTACTTTTAATTACAAGAATCCTTCTAGGAAGGAATCAGATGGATATTTGAAAAGACAGAAAGGAAGGCATTGACCACAAAAATAAAGATTGAAATTCTGGAGTGATGTGGCTGGAAGCTAAAGAATACTGTCAGTTTTAGGAGCTGCAAAGAACCAGTCCTGCACATTTTAGTAAAAACTCTTTTTGCATTTCTGACTTACAGATCTTTCAGAGAATAAACTTGTGTCATCTTATCTTTTATTTTTAAATTTTTAATAGTTTATTTATTTTTGGAGACAGAGAGAATGCTCACACACATGCACACATGAGTGGGGGAGGGGCAGAGAGAGAAGGAGAATCCCAAGCAGGCTCTATGCTGTCAGCATGGGCCTTGATGAGGGACTCAAGCTCATGAACCCTGAGATCATGACCTGAGCTGAAATCAAGAGTCGGATGCTTAACGACTTAGCTACCCAGGTGCCCCTAAAATTGTGTCATTTTAAACCATGATAACTTTGCTAATTTTTTACAGCAACAATAGGAAAAAAATACAATCTATTAAAACTGGGTAGCTTAATCTCCTTTAACAACACAGTTGAAATGGTTCCAGTAAGAGTTAGCTGGGACACAGTTAAATTTATTTGAAAACAGTATGATCCTCTTGAGTTTTGCTTAAAGTTTTATTGGGTGAGATGCAAACAGTGTTTGATCTATGGTCAATAATTCTTCACAATAGGGGCGCCTGGGTGGCTCAGTTGGTTGAGCATCCGACTTTGGCTCAGGTCATGATCTTGCTGCTTGCAGGTTTGAGCCCCACATTGGGCTCTATGCTGACACCTCTGAACCTGGAGCCTGCTTTGGATTCTTCCTCCCTCTTTCTCTCTCCCCCCTCCCCACTCATGCTGTCTCTCTCTCTCTCTCTCTCTCTCTCTCTCTCTCAAAAATAAATAAAACATTAAAAAAATAATTTTTCACAACCCTTTGCCCAGAAGGCAAAACTCTTCTGAGTGCTTTAACCAATGCACTATGAATTATAAAATTTTTTTTCCACTCTGTTGGGAACAAGAACTATCCCCAGCCCTATGTGAGCTCAGGAGATGTATCTGTTCACCTTTTCTCTCTCCAGTATTCTGCATTGCAAGCTCTAACCACCTTGGCCTCCCTGGTCTCCCAGCTCCATCTCTTCAACACAAGGAGACAACCAGCTTCCCCCACTGTTTATTGTGGTCTGCAGTCTCTTTCTAGGAAGTAAGTAAGCTAGGGGCAATTGTAGAGCTTCCTTATTGGTTTTTTCATTTAGCAGAAATCACTATCCCATGTTGCCTAATTCTAATAAATAAAAAAGTTTTGTTTCATATATATATGCAACCATACACACATATACATGTGTATGTAGTTATACATATATATATATATGTTTATTCATTTGTTTTAGGTAGATGTGTAAATTTGGTCCCTATTCATATTGGCCAGAATCAGAAGTTCTATGCTACAAATTTAAAACCTAGATTATCTATAACCTAACCTATCTATAACAAATGCACCAACACTTCAAATTTATTCAAATTAAATAGGCGATGGGAATAAAGGAGTGCACTTGTGGTGATGAGCACCGGGAGATATATGGAAGTGTTGAATCACTAGATTGTACACCTGAAACTGATATTACACTGTATGTTAACTAGAACTTAAATAAAAACTTTAAAAAAATACAATCAGAATTGTAAGATTGTGGGACACACACACACACACACACACACACACACACACACAGGTTCATGTAGATATACATACTGAAGGGAGCGTTTTTAAGTTTCTTGTCCTAAGTGACAGCCCTGCATTAGTTTGAAGCCAGTTCTTTCTTCTGCTAAACATAGAGGGGTACTGTGTTAGAGATAGTGCGCCCCAGACTCCTGTTTACTGTGAACCTTGTTAAGGGTTATGATTGCTGAGAATTCTGTTTCGATTGCTGTTTGCTGTGAACACTGTGAAACTTTTCTTGGGGTGCTGTGAGGCCTGTTTAGTTTGCTATGTATTAGACTAAGTTGCTGTATGTTAAATCTTGTTAGGTATTAGATTTAGAGACTTAGGAATGCACTAGACTTCTGACCCGTTTGCTGTGATTGCTGTGAACCCTGTTTGCTGTGTTCGAGAATTGCCATATTGTGAAAGTATAGTGCTGTTAGGGCTAAGGCCACTCCATTTTGGTTTAAGTTCCATCTTAGAGTAGTTCTGGGCCCCGAGTTCCAGGAAAACAAGTCACCCTGGACTCTGCCCTGGGTTCCAGGAAACAGAGTAGCCAAAAGGCCAGACCCAGATTAGCAGACCCTGCCACTACCCCGGGTGGGGCCGGACCCTGATTAGCAGACCTCCACTTTGAGTTCCAGGGAAACCACAGGAGGTCAGATTCCTAGAATAGCCCCTAGCAAAACTAATGAGTGTTCAGCCCACGCGCGCTGACCATTTGAATCTGCGCGGGACCCCCAAACTAAGCCAATCCATAGCTAGCCCGCGCCCGCCAAATATGAAATACTCAGTGAGAAACTAGCCCGCGAAAATGCCAATCAATCAATTCAAAGGATCCCCATTCCCACCCAAAAAGTGTACTCGAACCCTGATAAAAAGCCTGTGTAAACCTGGCTCAGGGCTCTTGCCAGTGCCCCGCTGCGTCGGGAGGTGCAAGAGTCCGAGCTCGAGCTTTGAATAAAGACCCTTTGCGTTTGCATCAGTCCCGGCTCCCCGGCGGTCTTCTTGGGATCCAGAATTTGGGCACAACGATACAACCAGGAGAGTATACAGCAAAAAGGCAAAAATTGTTTTTCTCTTGCTAGCGAAAATATAATTTAGTTATTCTTTCAATATTTTCTAACCCTTTCTGAAGCACATATTCTGAAGCACATTCCCTTCATAAATATAAAACATCATAAATATTTTAAATGTGATTTAGACTACCAAAAATAAACATGAATTCTGTAGATGGTTAGTTTCCAATATTGATCAACATCAGCCTCCACTGTACTTAGCTGCCGGGGTCCTTGTTCCGGCGAATCTAGGGGTCCACACAGGACGGACGGTCAGGCGAAAGGAAATGAGAGAACCAGGAGAGAGATGTAGTCTGATGACCAAGCAGGCAGCCCTGGCAATTCTGGCGTCTCCGCAATGCCATAGTTTGATCTCTTTAACAATAATGCGTTTTTACCAGCAAGGCTGCAACTTCCACAATCCTATATGTTGGTTTCAGGTTAATTAACATATAAATTTAGGGTGGGGGGAGAGAACAGAGTGTTTCCTTAAGGCCTTAATGTTAATTATCTGTAAACAGGAGAAATCAGGCCGTTGCTTTGAGGGCTATACTTCCAACTACAATGGGGGAGGTGCAACCTATCCCCAAGATGCAACTTTAAGGTTACTTCTCACCTGTGAGCCCAAAACGGCTCCCAGCACTTAGCATTTGTGTAACTAGAACTAAACAAAAAACTTTGAAATTCAATTAGTAGACTACATGGTGTCACACAACTTTCAAACTTTCAAATATAATGCCACAGATAAGAATCTACCTTATTTTTTAAGCCCTCCCTTCATACAAAGTATTAACTAATATTTTAAAAGAAAATTATATTTGTATTTAAACCATATTACACATGACACGATTAGATCCAATATTTATATAAGCCTGTGCATAAGCAAGAGGAATTATAATGATTACATTCATTATTATGCATGTTATTTATGTCTCTTTTCCAAGTTAATAATAAACAAAATTATTTTTAAAACCTATACTTCACTCAGTACTACCATCAATTCCCACTATTGCCTGAAAACACACTTTTATTTAAATATTCATTGATTTTCATAAGAACAATGCAAGATTTTCTTAAGTATGGTCAGCAATTTCCTTCATAGACAATTATACAACACATAGTTTTCTAATTTAACAAGTGATTATCTTTCACAGAGAAAATATCATGTAAAAAAAACTATAATTCATAATTCTGTTAAATTTTTTTTTGTACTGTAGGTGTTTTTCCTTTTTCAGAAGAACTACGCATCTTTTTTTCTCCTGTGAGTACTTTAATTTATGTCCCTAGCCTTTCATTGGGCAAAACTCATAAGCCTCTGAGTTTTACCAAATTATTTTGATTCAAAGGGTTTCTACAGATTTTCACCATTTATATCCAATCAAAATGTGAAGGGAGCGGTTTTAAATTTTATGTCCAAATGGCAGCTCTGCCTTAGTTTGAAGCTAAGTTCTCTTTTTCTGTTAAACAATGGACAGATACCAGGTTAAAGATAGCTGCCCTGGCCTTCTGCTGATTGTGGACCGCTGATAAGAAATACAATTGCTGAGAATTCTGTTTTGCTTACTGTTTGCTGTAAACATTGTAAAACTTTTTCTGAGTGGAGTCTGACATTTATTAGCTTGGGAACCTTGCTTCCCTCACATTCTCCCCCTTCCCCCTTTCCTGATATGTATTAGGATAAATAACTGACTTTTTCACATAACGGACAGAAACTTCCTGCCAAAGAACAGACAAAGAAACTCCAATCAGAGGGCTGCATATGTTCGTATTTCAAATATCGACCAATCAGTCACCCTATAACCTGAAACCCTCCTGTACTATTTGTCTCTGTCTATAAAAACGCTGTACCAACCATGTTCGGGGCCTTTTTGCATACTGGCAGCGGTATGCGAAAGGACCGGGATCGATCCTGAAATAAAACGACCCTTGCCACTTGGCTTTGACTTTCGACTCTGGTGGTCTCTTGTGGGGGGATTCGAGAATTCGGGCACAACAAATGTTCCCCTTGCAAAATAAAAAAAGTTCCTTGTTTTTCCATATTCTCATTTTGTTTTCTTTATATGCTTTTGGTGTGTATCTAAATGATTTGCTGGCTATTCCACACTTTTAAACAATTACACGTTACTACTAGGTCATAATATGGCTATTTTATGTGTTCTGTCATTTTATCCTTTCTCAAAACTCCTGCATCATATATTCATTGCTCTGTATGTGTAGTTTCTTATAATTTTTTTTAGTTTTAAATTTCAGTATGGTTAACATACAGCATTGTATTAGTTTCAGGTGTACAATATAGTGATTCAACACTTACATATAGTTTCCTATACTTTTATCTGTATCCAAAGCCATTGCTTCTAAAAATTCTCCTTTTAAAATTCCTCAGGCTGATATCAAACATTTCAGCTTCTCTGATCTTTTTAAGGAATTAGTTTTTAGTTACATTATTGTTTTTCTAATTTTGATTTCATTACTTTCTGTTCTTATTACCGCCATCCTTTTCTTGCCTTGGATTTAATTTATGTTTCTTTTTATATTTTCTTACAGTAGAAGCTTAGAGTTTTTAATTTGAGTTCCTTCTTCCCTATATAAGCAGTTGTTGACATAAATGTCCCTGTAATGCATGACCCTGGCTGAATCCCATAAATTCTGACATTTTTATTTTTATTAAATCAAAAGTATCTTCTAATTTCACTGAATAGTTTCTTTTGATACATGAGTTAGTAAATATGTGTTTTGTAGTTTCCAAATAATTGGAGACTTTGCGGATACCTCTTTTGTTATATTTTTCAGTTTAATTCCATTATGGTTAAGGAAAGATTAAGTTGATTAATAGTGTTGTTAGGTTTCTTCTATACTTCCAGATATTTTATTTACCTTCTACTATCATTTACTCAGAAAGCATTGTTTATTCTCCGAATATAATTGTAGATATGACTATTTCTCCTTTTAGTCCTATCAGATTTTGCTTCATGTGTTTTGAAGCTCCACTTTAGGTGTATACATACTTAGGATTGTTATGTCTTCTTAATGAATCAACTCTTCCATCACTATGTAATGTTCCTATTTACGCACATTAATTTTCTTCCTTATGAAGTCCAATATTTCTGATATCAACATAGTTAGTTACTTCAGCTTTCTAGTTTTTCAAATTATCAAATGGATTTTTTTTTCTTTTTGGTATATGGTTTTAAGCTTTAATGTACATATATATTTGTGTAACCACAACCACAATCAGGGTATAGAACTGTTTCATCGTCCCCTCCAAAAAAAAAAATTCCATGTGCTATTCATTTATAGTCATAACTTCTCCTAACACTTAACCTTGGCAACAACTCATCCGTTTTTCATTACTTTACTTTTCTCTTTTCAAGAAAGTCATATAAATGAAATAATAGGCAATATAACTTTTTGAGACTGGTTTCTCTCACTCAGCAAGTGGCCTTTGTGGCTCATCCAAGTTGTTGTATGTATCAATAGTTCATTCCATTTAATTGCTAAGTAGTAACCCATTGTATGGGTGCACCATAGTTTGCTTATTCATTCTTTGTTATGTAACTATTGAGATTAAAAATTCCTTCTAATGTATATTTTGGTAAGCTATATTCATCAAGATTTCAACAATTTTATTTAAAATTAAAAGTTTATTAGTAAAAAGTTGTTTAATATCTTTCATGATCTTTTTATTTTCTCCTATCATCATTCTTTTTTTAAGTTTCTTAATTTATTTTCAGAAAGTGAGAGAGCACATGCACATGCATGTGCATGAGCAGAGGAGGGACAGAGAGAGAGAGAGAATCCCAAGCAGGTTCCATGTTGTCAGCAGAGCCTGATGCAGGGCTTGATCCCACAATATTGAGATTATGACCTGAGCCAAAATCAAGAATTGGATGCTTAATCAACTGAGGCACCCAGGCACCCCTCTCCTTTTATCAATCTTGATATCAATTATTGGTACCTTCTCTGACTTTTTCTTAATATATATTACTAGGAACTTAGCAATTTTTAAAAAATATTTCATCCAGAACCACAGGAATCTACCCCCAAAACCAAGAGCACACTTTACACACTGTATGTTAGCCAATTTGACAATAAATTATATTTAAAAAATAAAAATATTTCATCCAATTAATTAATTTTAATGTTTATTTATTTATTTTGAGAGAGAGAGAGAGAGAGAGAGAGAGAGAGAGAGAATCCCAGATTCTTTGCTCTCAGCACAGAGCTTGCTGTGGGGCTTGAACTCATGAACCTACAAGATCATGACCTGAGCAGAAATCAAGAGTTGTTCGCTTAATCAACTGAGCCATGAGGGCACCCCTTTTTAAGTAAGCTCTACACCAATGTGGCATTTGAACTATGACACCAAGATAAGAGTTGCTAGCTCCACTGACTGATTCAGTGGGGCACCCCAGGAGAGGAAAGATATTAGAGAAAGAGAACATGAAAGAGCAGAAAAGAAAGGGAAAGAGTCATCTGTGAGGAGTGGAACTTTGACTTTTTCTGTGCCAATTTGTATGCTTTTTATTTCTTTTTGTTGTCCGATTGCTAAGTCTAGGACTTCCAGTACTATGTTAACAACAGTGGTGAGAGTGGACATACCTGTCGTGTTCTTGACCTTAGGGGAAACCTCTCAGTTTATCCCCATTGGGCTGATATTAGCTATGGGCCTTTTGAATATGGATTTTATGATGGAAAATCCAAAGGACTCCACCAAAAAACTGCTAGCACTGATATGTGAATTAAGCAAAGTCACAGGATATAAAATCAACTTATGGATATCAGTTACATTTCTATAAATCGATAATGAAGCAGCAGAGAGAGAAATCAAGGAATCAATCCCATTTAAAATTGCACCAAAAACCATAAATACATAAGAGTAAAACTAAGCAAAGAATTAAAAGATCTGTACATGGAAAATATAGAAAGCTTATGAAAGAAATTGAAGAAGACACAAAGAAATGGAAAAACATTCCATGCTCATGGATGGGAAAAACAAATATCGTTAAAATGTCATTTCTATCCAAAGCAATCTACACATTCAATGCAATCCCTATCAAAATAACACCAGAATTCTTTACAGAGCCAGAACAAACAATCCTAAAATTTGTATGGAACCAGAAAAGACCCAAAATGGCAAAAGTAATGTTGAAAAAGAAAACCAAAGCTGGAGGCATATCACAATCCTGAACTTTAAGCTGTGTTACAAAGCTATAATCATCAAGACAGTGTGGTACTGGCACAAAAACAGATACATAGATCAATGGAACAGAATGGAAAACCCAGAATGGACCCACAAATGTATAGCCAACTCATCTTCGACAAAGCGGGAAAGAGTATCCAATGGAAAAAGGACAGTCTCTTTAGCAAATGTTGCTGGGAAAACTGGACAACAACATGTAGAAGAATGAAACTGGAGCACTTTCATATACCATACACACCATACACAAAAATAAGTTCTAAATGGATGAAAAACCTCAATGTGAGATAGGAAACCATCAAAATCCTACAAGAGAAAACAGGCAGCAATGTCCCTGACCTCAGCCGCAGCAACTTCTTACTAGGCATGTCTCTGGAGGCAAGGGAAATAAAACCAAAAATGAACTATTGGGACCTCATCGAGACAAAAAGTTTCTGCACAGCACAGGAAACAATCAACAAAACTAAAAGGCAATTCACAAAATGGGAGAAGATATTTTCAAATGATATATCAGATAAAGGTTAGTATCCAAAATCTATAACCTTATCAAACTCAACACCCAAAAAACAAATAATTCCAGTGAAGAAATAGGCAGAAGTCATGAATAGATACTTTTCTAAAGAAGACATCCAGATGGCTAACAGACATATGAAAAGATGCTCAACATCACCCATCATCAGGGAAATACAAATCAAAACCACAATAGGATACTACCTCATACCTGTCGGCATGGTTAAAAATAACACCTCAGGAAACAGCAGATGTTGGCAAGGATGTGGAGAAACGGGAACCCTTTTGCACTATTGGTGGGAATGCAAACTGGTGCAGCTACTCTGGAAAACAGTATGGAGATTCCTCAAAAAGTTAAAAATAGAACTACCCTATGACCCAGCAATTGCACTACTAGGTATTTATCCAAAGGATACAAAAATGTTGATTCGAAAGGGCACAGGCATTCCAGTGTTTATAGCAGCATTATGAACAACAGCCAAACTATGGAGAGTGCCCGAATGTCCATCAACTGATGAATGGATAAAGAAGATATCTTCTTTATATATATGTATATATATACACATATATATATGTGTGTGTGTGTATGTGTATACACACACATATATACACACACACATATAACACATATATATAACACATATATAATGTGTGTGTATATGTATATACACACACACATATATATAATGGAATATATACAGAACTGGTGTGTATTGTGCTACGCGAAATAAGTCAGGCAGAGAAAGATATAGCATATTATTTCACTCATATTTGAAATTTAAGAAACACAACAGATGAACATAGGAGAAGGGAAGGAAAAATAAGATAAAAACAGAAAGGGAGGCAAACCATAAAGACCCTTAAAGACAGAGAACAAACTGGGGTTGCTAGAGGGGAGGTGGGTGGGGGACGGGCTAAATGGGTGATAGATATTTAGGAGGGTACTTGTGATGAGCACTGGGTGTTATATGTAAGTGACGAATCACTACATTCTACTCCTGAAACCAATAGTACAATGTATGTTAACTAACTTGAATTTAAATAAGTAATTTTTTTAAAAAAGAAAGGGAATAAGTGATGATGTAACAAAGGGGAAAGATTAAGGATTTAGGACTGTGAGTAGAGACAAGTGCTTACCTCTGAACAGAAGAAAAGAGTTATCTCTTAGGCTGGAGGTAAAGTAGTCAGAGAAGAGAAAATTATTATAAATTGATGAAGGAAAGGGTCAGGAAGTTGAGACATATCATTTTTGATGACCTCAATTTTGTCAGGGAGGTAAGTGCAAGTTGCTTTCTGTAAGCAAGGATGACAATTGATTATGAAACTTGAAGAAAGCAGAAAAGTTTTAGGGTAGTGACTGGTAAATGTAAACATTCAAAGAGTTTTGCTGGCAAGTTTCTTAGCAGACATCCAAGGCTTGCCTATCGCTCACAATCTAAAGTCCAGCCTTATCTGCTGGATAAAAAAATGGGAGCAAAGCTCACTTTAACCATGGTAATGGATTGCCTGCAGCAATGTTTCTTCCACTGAGAGAAACCCTGATTTATAATGAGGCTAATCATGGTTGTGAGATTTTTTCCAGTTGGACTCAGAGCGAGATCTAAAAGCAAAGAAGTTGAATTGTGGATTATTAAGACGTCCAGGATTGGAATTTTGCTGGGTGGGTACAAGGGAAAGAGATGAATGCAAAGGAATCAAGAATATTGGGGACAGAATTGTACCAGTGATCCACCATGTATGGGATCTTGGCTTGGGAGGGAAGAAAGAGAGCCTTAGAAGAGAATGCTGGATTGAGAGTAAAGAGATGCACCCAGGGGCTGGACACATGTCTGAGGTCAAGGAGAAAGTACATTGTGAGTAAAGGTGCAAAAGAGTTTGAAGGACTAGGGTATGTGGTCAGGGGATATGTTCTCAGGGTTGTTGGTGGCAATTTATCTGGGGTTTTGGCATCTGAGCTTTCAGATTATGTTCCATATCTTTTTGCTCATTGGGATTGGCTCACAACTCCCTGGAGTCCTGCCTTAAGTAAAATTTGGCAGCAGGAAGTATATGAGTGGTCTTAGAAAGTTCCCTTTGACATGGGGAAAGGGTATAAACTTGTGAGCCAAGAGAATTATTGGAAAAAACACAAATAAAAAGGTGTCACAAATGACTCACTAGAAAGAAGACTTGTTGTCTTCTGCGCCAGCTGAGAGATGAGTATAATTTTGGAGCATAGTGACCCTTTCATTTCCTTAGAAAGAGACAGAACCACTATGGTGCTTTTTAAAAATGTGCAATGGCACTAATTGGGCCAAAATCGACTCTAAAATAATAATAATAATAATAATAATAATAATAATAATAATAATAATAATAATGGAAATTGGTCAAATTAACAGAAACTTGAGACTTCAGCAGAAATGATTTTGTACTCTTAATGACTGGAGCAGGACTGGAAGACTAGACCAAAGAAATCACTGAAGGTTCAAATTCAAGGTGTGGAGACATCCTAGAATGGTGCTGGAGGAAACTGGCCTGGTCATAGGCTGGCCAGTTTGAGCAAAGGAACCAAGTCTGAGGCTGTCTGTGGAACCTCACAGCTATGACACCCTCTGCTTGGTCCTGCTGTGGTCAACATAATCTGGAGAAGTCTGGGGACCATGGGGAATCATGGTCACCAGATGCTCTCCCAAGCTCATTTGAACAGTGTCAGCATCTTGTTTGTGAGCATTAGAACCTGTTCTGACCTTTGGCTTATTCCTGTGACAGACAGAAAAGATCAATAATGTACTGGGGTTGTTTTCAGTCTTCTTTCAACTCTCGCAGTACTTCACAAATTATAATCATCACAAGAAACACTTGGTTATTATCTTGTTCTATGAAGATTCTGATTCAGTAGGCTTGGAGTGAGGCGTGAGATGCTCCCAGGTATCCTGATTCTGCTGGTCTGGGAGTCACTCTTTGTTTTTGTTTTTTTCTTTTTTTTTTTTTTCGTATTACATATAATGCCTTTTATTATCAACTCCCACTACTATCACAGCAGGTCTTCCATCCCTAGAATTCTTTGTGTTTTTTTTTTATTTTAACTCTAATAATTTATTATCAAATTGGTTTCCATACAACACTCAGTGCTCATCCCAACAAGTGCCCTCCTCTGTGCCCATTTACCACTCTCTCCCCTCCCACACCTCCGTCTCCCCTTAGTTTGTTCTTAGTCTTTGAGAGTCTCTTATGTTATGTCTTCCTCCCTCTCTGTGGCTTTTTTTTTCCTTCCTCTCTTCCCCTCCCCCCTGGTTTTCTGTTAGGTCTCCCAAAGCCTACCTATGCATGGAAACATATGGCACCTGTCTTTCTTTGCCTGACTTATTTCACTCAGCATAATACCCTTGCCACACATGGCCAGATTTCATTTTCTCATTGCTGCGAGTATTCCATTGTATATATATACCACTTCTTCTTTATCCATTCATCAGTTGATGGACACTTAGTCTCTTTCCATGATTTGGCTATTGTCGAAAGTGCTGCTATGAACATCGGGATACACGTGCCCCTATGTATCAGCAGTCCTGGATTTCTTGGGTGGATTCCTAGCAGTGCTATTGCTGGGTCATAGGGTAGTTCTATTTGCATTTTTTGAGGAACTTCCACACAGTTCTCCACAGTGGCTGCACCAGTTTGCATTCCCACCAATATTGCAAGAGGGTGCCTGTTTCTCCACATCCTCGCCAGCATCTGTAGTTTCCTGATTTGTTCATTTTAGTCACTCTGACTGGTGTGAGGTGGTATCGCAGTGTGGTTTTGATTTGTACTTCCCTGATGATGAGTGACATTGAGCATCGTTTCATGTGTCTGTTTGCCATTTGGATGTCTTCTTTGGAGAAGTGTCTATTCATATTTTCCTCTCATTTCTTCAATGGGTTATACGTTTTTTGGGTGTGGAGTTTGGTAAGTTCTTTATAGATTTTAGATAATAGTCCTTTATCTGATATGTCATTTGCGATGATCTTTTCCCATTCCGTTGGTTGCCTATCAGTTTTGTTGGTTGTTTCTATTGCTGTCCAGAAGTTTTATATCTTGATGAGGTCCCAGTAGTTCATCTTTGCTTTTAATTCCCTTGCCTTTGGAGACGTGTCGAGTAAGAAATTAATGCGTCTTAGGTCAAAGAGGCCTTTTCCTGCTTTCTCCTCTAGAATTTTAATGGTTTCCTGTCTCACATTCAGGTCCTTCATCCATTTAGAGTTTACTTTTGTGAGTGGTGTAAGGAAGTGGTCTAGTTTCATTCTTTTGCATGTTGCTATCCAGTTCTCCTAGCACCATTTATTAAAGGGGCTCTCTTTTTTCCATTGGATACTCTTTCCCAGTTTCTCAAAGATTAGTTGGCCATATACTCGCAGGTCCATTTCTGAGTTTTCTATTCTATTCCATTGGTCTATGTGTCTGTTTTTGTGCCAATACCATACTGTCTTGATGACTACCACTTAGTAGTAGAGGTTGAAGTCTGGGATTGTGATGCCTCCCGCCTTGGTTTTATTCTTCAGTATTACTTTGGCTGTTCGGGGTCTTTTGTGGTTCCATACAAATTTTAGGATTGTTTGCTCAAGCTTTGAGAAGAATGCTGGTACAATTTTGATTGGGATTGCATTGAATGTGTAGATTGCTTTGGGTAGTATTGCCATTTTAACGATATTTATTCTTCCAATCTATGAGCTTGGCATGTTTTTCCATTTCCTTGTGCCTTCCTCAATTTCCTTCATAAGTTTTTTATCGTTTTCAGCGTAGAGGTCTGTTACATCTTTGGTTAAGTTTATTCCTAGGTATTTGATGGTTTTGGGGGCAATTGTGAAGGGGATTAACTTCTTTATTCCTCTTTCTGCTGCTTCATTGTTGGTGTATAGAAATGCCACCGATTTCTGTACATTGATTTTGTACCCTGCAACTTTGCTGAATTCATGAATCAGTTCTAGTAGGCTTTCGGTGGATTCTGTCGGGTTTTCCATGTAAAGTATCATGTCATCTGTAAAAAGTGAAAGTTTGACTTCCTCCTTGCCAATCTTGATGCATTTTATTTTGTTTTGTTGTCTGATTGATGATGCCAGGACTTCCAACACTATAGTAAATACAAGTGGTGAGAGTGGACACCCTGTCGTGTTCCTGATCTTAGGGGGAAGGCTCTCAATTTTTCCCCATTGAGGATGATATTAGCTGTGGGCTTTTCATATATGACTTTTATGATGTTTAAGTATGTTCCTTCTATCCCGACGTTCTCGAGGGTTTTTATTAGGAAAAGGTGCTATATTTTATGAAATGCTTTCGCTTCATCTATTGACAGGATCATATGGTTCTCATCTTTTCTTTTGTTAATGTGATGTGTAACGTTGATTGATTTGCCCATATTGAACCAGCCCTGCAACCCAGGGATGAACCCTAACTGGATCATGGTGAATAATTCTTTTTATATCCTGTTGGATTCAATTTGCTAGTATCTTGTTGAGAATTGCTCCATCCATATACATCAGGGATATTGGCCTGTAATTCTTTCTTTGCTGGGTCTTTATTGGTTTGGGAATCCATGTGTTACTGGCTTCCTAGAATGAGTCCGGGAGTTTTCCTTCCATTTCAATTTTTTGGAAGAGCTTGAGGAGGATAGGAATTAACTCTGTTTTAAATGGTAAAATTCTGAAGGGAAGCCATCTGGTCCAGGGCTTTTATTTGATGGGAGATTTTTGATAACTGATTCAATTTATTAACTAGTTATGAGTCTGTTCAAATTTTCTATTTCTTCTCATTTGAGTTTTGGTAGTGCGTGGCTGTTTAGGAATTTGTCCATTTCTTCCAGGTTGCTGAGTTTGGTGGCATATAATTTTTCATAGTGTTCTCCGACAATTGCTTGTATTTCTGAGGGATTGGCTGTAATTACTCCCTTTTCATTCATGATTTTATCTATTTGAGTTCTCTGTCTTTTCTTTTTGAGAAGCCTGGCTAGAGGTTTGTCTATTTTGTTTATTTTTTCAAAGAACCAGCTCTTGGTTTCATTGATCTGTTCTACTACTTTTTCTGTTTCCATATGATTAACTTGTGCCCTGACCTTTGTTATTTCTCTCTTTCTGTTGGGTTTGGGTTGTTTTAGTTGTTCTGCTTCTAGTTCTTTTAGGCGTGCTGTTAGAATTTGTGATATTGATTTTTCTTGTTTCTTGAGGTGGGCCTGGATTGCAATATATTTCCCTCTCAGGACTGCCTTTGCCACATCCCAGAGCGTTTGGATTGTTGTATTTTCATTTTCATTTGTTTCCATGTAGTTTTTAATTTCTTCTCTGATTGCTTGGTTGACCCACTCATCTTTTAGTAGGTTGTTCCTTAGCCTCCATGTTTTTGGATATTTTCCAGGCTTTTTCCTGCGGGTGATTTCAAGTTTCAAAGCATTTTCATCTGAAAGTGTGCACGGTATGATCTCAATTCTTTTATATTTATTCAGAGCTTCCCTGTGCCCCAGAATGTGGTCTATCTTGGAAAATGTACCGTGTGCAGTTGAGGAGAATGTAAATTCCTTTGCTTCTGGACCCTGAAGGACCCTGAAGATGTCTGTTAGGCCCATCTGTTCTAATGTGTCATTCAGGGCCATTGTTTCCGTGGTGATTTTCTGTCTTGTGGATCTATCCAATACTGAGAGTGGAGTTTTAAGGTCCCCTACTATTAGGACATTTTTATCGATAAGATTGCTATGTTTGTAATTCGTTGTTTTACAAATTTGGGTGCCCCCGGATGCGGCTCGTAGATATTTGTAATTGTTAGCTCTTCCTGCTGGATGGTCCCTGTGATTATTCTGTAATGTCCTTCTTCATCTCTTATTACATCGTTCATTTTAAAGTCTTGTTTGTCTGATATAAGTGTGGCTACTCAGGTTTCTTCTGACTTCCAGTAGCATGGTAGATAGTTCTACATCCCCTCACTTTCAGTGTGAAGGTGTCCTCAAGTTTAAGATGAGTCTCTTGAAGACAGCAAATAGATGGGTCTTGTTCTTTAATCCATTCTGTTACCCTGTGTCTTTTGATTGGCGCATTTAGTCCATTTACATTCAGTGTTTATATTGAAAAATATGGGCTTATATCCACTGTGTTACTGTAGGTTTCATGCTTATAAGGGTGTCTCTGGTAGTTTGTGTTCTTTGCAACCTTTCCTTCATAGAGTGCCCCTCTGGATCTCTTGTAATGCTGGCTTATTTGTGATGAATTCCTTCAGTTTTTGTTTGTTGGGAAAACCTTGATCTCTCCTTCCATTCTGAATGACAGGCTAGACGGATCTGTATCCTTCGTTGCATATCCTTCCTGCTCATCACATTGAAGATATCCTGCCTTTCCTTTCTGGCTTGCCAAGTTTCTGTAGATAAGTCTGCTACAATCCTTATGTGTCTACCTTCATATATTAAGGCCCATTTATCCCTAGCTGCTTTCAGAAATCTCTCTTTGTCCTTGTGTTTTTCCAGTTTCACTATGATGTGTTGTGCAGAAGGTCTATTTAAGTTCCGTCTGAGGGGAGTTCTCTGTGCCTCTTGGATTTCCATGCCCGTTTCCTTCCTCATGTTGGGGAAGTTCTCAGCGATGATTTGTTCAAGAACCCCTTTGACTCCTTTCTCTCTCTCTTCTTCCTCTGGAATTCCTATGATATGGATATTGTTTCGTTTGATTGCATCGTGCAGCTCTCGAATTCTCCTTTCCTGTTCCTGGATCAGCTTCTCTCTCTCTTTCTCTGCTTCCTCTATTTCCATAATTTTATCTTCTAACTCACTTACTCTCTCTTCTGCCTCTTTAATCTGCACTGTGACTGCTTCCAATTTGCTTTTCACTTCATTCAAGCCCTTTTTTAAATTCTTCCTGACCGTTTTTAAGGTCCTTGAACTCTGCTGCACGGGACTCCTTGCATTCATCTATGCTTTTTTCAAGCCCAGCGATTAGTTTTGTGATTATCATTCTATACTCATGTTCTGTTATGTTGCTTATATCTTTTTTCATCAATTCTTGAGCTTCACTACTTCCTGTAGTTTCTTTTGAGAAGAATTCTTCCGTTTTGTCATTTCGGCTAGGTGTTTTTGGAGTGTTTCTTGGAGTTGCCCTGGAAAGGAAAACAGACTGACAGAAAAACAGAAAACAGAAACACTCAAACGTAGCGAGAAATGATACAGACAAGCAGTTCACAACAGAAAAAAGAATTACAAATGACTGTCTGAGGGCAATGTCCTGAAATACCAGCTACACGTTAAGGACAGGGTATGTAGTGTGCTGGTGGCAGAGCATACACAGAGAGAAAAATGACAGGTGCGGGGGGTGGGGGGAGAAGGAAATGGACTTTGCCCAGGTAGAGCGACTGAAGGGCTTAATCCAGACTGAGAGAATTCATAATAAGGACGGATGCAAGGAAAAAGAAATGAAGATAGACGTTGCCCAGATGAACTTATGTGGCCTGGTTATTCCAGAGAGAGAGAGGGAAGTACAGAAGGAGGTGTAGAACATGCCTTGAGAGAGTGGGTTAAAAGTCTGTTTAGTCCAGCCAATACCCTGGATAGCCAGCTCAAGGGTGGGGATCCCTAAGAAGGAGAAAGGGGAGCATATATTTAAAAAAGAAGAAATGACCTGGAGTTACTCCAGGCAGCAGTCTGAAGTTCGTGTCAGTATCTCTCTACTGAAAGGTGTCACTCCTGTGAGGAGGGGCGTGGTTTGGTGTAGGCGCGGTCTTGCCTCCACTGCCGCAAGGATGGCTTTTGTGGTCCCTTCCTTGGGCCAGGGTTTGCGGGCTTATGTGATAGCAATGGCGTCCCTCCAGTCCCTTCTTCCCAGTCTCAGAGCCTCTATTTGCCCCTTTATTTCTGTCCTCACTTCCAACGGCGCCGGCGTAGTGCGGTTTGCTGGGCGTTCGCTAGCCTGCCTGCTACCCATCGATTTAGCTATAAATTGTGTGCCGCGGTGAGAAGTGCTCTGCAGGTGGCTCGGGGGCGTCACTTCTGGCGGCTCGGCGGGTGCGCCGCTACTTGGGAGTCACTCTTTGGGTAGTGAGGCTCTCAGACAAGCTTTCCCCCAAAAGACACTCCCTTACTCACTACTTTCTCCCTTTTCAGTGAGCATTGACTCCAAACGTCCCAGGAACCAGTCATTGGGTTTGGGAATAGGAGGCAAGAAGTAAAGAAAGGGATAGGCAAGAGAATAGCCAATGATACTACACAGAGGTATAATAGAGAGATGAGCAGAGGATTGGGATAATACAGAGAAAGGATTAAATCTGCCAGAGTTTTCAGGAATGATTCTGCAGATGAAGTGACATTAAGATGGATACTGAAACCTGAGTTGGAGGGAACTAGGTGAAGAGATGGAAAGACATTCCCAGCAAAGGGAAAAGTTTGTGCAAAGGCCTAGAAATGCATAGCATGTTTGGGCAATGGTAAGAGTCCTGGGGAACAAATGGGTTGTGAGTGAAATACAAGGTCACAATGGATTTTTCTACCCTGATAAGAAATTCGTTGGTAAAGCTCTTTGCATGTTTACACTTACCAGCTAGAGAAAAGTTCAGACAGGCAGGTGGGACAAGCAGGTATCTTAGAATAACAGTAGCTTCCCATTGATTCCATCTCCACAGATACTCATCCCTCCTAAACTGTACTGGGTCTACCCTGGGAGAAAAGGGGCAAAAGTCAAAGAGGAGGAGACCATAAAGGGGCAAAGCATTGCAAGAGCTACCATTTGTACCACATTCATGTGCTAACTATAAATAAGTCTTATTTGTTCATCCACACAAGCCCCAAGACTCCAGGCTACTACTTTGGGTCTCATTTGCTGTGACAATACATGAGCTTTATGTAATTGAAATAAATTGACTCCTTTTTCTTTTTTAACCAATTTTTGTGGCCAGCCTTCATTTTCTACCATGTCCCTCCACAGCACGGCCAGGTTCCACCTGTACAATGAAGGGGCCCATACCTGCTAGGCTTCTCTGGTTTAGCAGGGGACAGACAGCAAGGGGAAGGAAGAAGGAAAGGTGTAAGGAGGGAGGAAAGAAGAAAAGGCAAACAAAAATGACAAGAAAACAAAATACATTAAAAAAAAAGTAGGTGCCTGCATGGTATGGTCTGACATGCTGGGGACCAGAAGACAATAACCCTGATGGCGATGCCCAGGGTAAAGACCTAAGGTTCAAAGACCAATTGCCCAGAGCCTGGACCCTGCTGGAAGGCAAGCGTGTCTACAACCCGGTGCTGGGCAGGGAAGCCATGGAGCTATGGTTTCCAATTCAAGTTGCCCTGTTTGACCCCAGAGGATGGCTGGTTAGCCAGTGACTGGTAAGATCCCTCAGAGGGGGGACAACCTAAGACAGGCACAGTCACTATGGGGCTAGCAGGAAAATCCGTGCAGGGCCTAAGAAATATCATTAACCTGGGTCTAAGAAGAACTCTCAAGAAAAGCCCTTGCTGTGGTAGCTGCAGGGTGAAGCAAAAGGGCTCCAGTGCCCCCCTCCAGCCGGAATAGGTTCTGATCTGTTTATTTAGTGTTATAAGCCTTAGAGACATATAATGTTGATCATTGTAGAAATAAAAAGAAAATTATTCAATAGTAATAACATAAAATATAATTCTTAATCTTTTCTTACTATACTCAAGAGTGCAACCCGACCCTCAGGAATGTGGTAATTGCTGCAGACTTTGGGTTAAGATACTATTAATGGTCAATAGATAATAAATGATCTCAGGGAGTAACTTTAGAGAAAACATGTTTTTCACATAGTCTTTCAACTGTAGTCAGAGCCTTTGACTGATATCTGTATACTTTGTTCTTATTCTTTCAACCCATAATATTTACGAAAATGTATCCACTAGTTATGCTTTGACTACATGTGAGCTATTTTTTCCCTCATATACTGATTGTTTAAACATTCTATGTAATCTAAAGTATCCTTTGTAGTCCTAAGAAGTATGAAGGTCATTTTAGTCAGTTTTTTTTACTGGGAACCTTGAGAAGTTGGAATGATCTCATCCTGTCTATCTTTGCAAAACGTATATTTTCTGTGCTTAGAAAAAATTATTAAAACCCTAAAAGAATAATAAACTTCGGGCAGTCCTGATACGAGACTGACTCTGCATCGTTTGTCCTAGACCAGCTCTCACGCAGGGCACCCTGGACCAGCCGGAATTCCTGAAGCAGGAGCTGGCCTCCCTCAGGATGGTCTCCAGCACTGACAGGCAGTTTGAATTTCATTCCCGGAGTCAGGTGGCACAATCTTGGGCTCTCCACTCAGCATTGACTGGGCCCTCTCCCACACTGGGCTTATTTGGTGGGGGAGGGAGGGCACAATGTA
This sequence comes from Paguma larvata, assembly GCA_030068075.1. Taxonomy (NCBI): domain Eukaryota; kingdom Metazoa; phylum Chordata; class Mammalia; order Carnivora; family Viverridae; genus Paguma; species Paguma larvata. The sequence goes on along the minus strand of CM057830.1, from coordinate 119,351,806 downwards.
GCTATCACCATAGATAAAACTAGAACTATGTAGAACATTGTACACTCATTTTATAGTTTACACAATAGCTAACCATTATTTTATTTTTTTTTATTTTGAAATCATAGCAAGTTTACTTTTTCTAACATTAGGAAAAACTCAAATCCCCTTTATCAATATAAAACTATTAAAATAATCACAATAGAATCTTTTATATATAAAACTTAGAAAAATAATTTCACATGATACACTCATAACACTCAGAAATTACAATCCAGAAAGAGACAATCTCCCTGAAATAGAAAGAAGTTCTTTCTTTTTGTCACCTCCATTCCTTATATAAAAACTTTATTTCACATCATTTACATACAAATATTTATCACAATCTGTCAGGTAGATAAGAAAAAAAAACTGCCTTTAGAACTCATACAGTAGAGGGTTGTGGGTTATCGTTAAGCTGACTAACCATTATTTTTAATTGCATATGGGACAGTAGCATAATCCTTTCTTCCTAGCTTAAGGACCTTTAAGCTCATAATTAGGCCCTCTTCTGGTGAATTCTACCACCTGGAGTGTGAATGTATGAGGTACAGGTGCAATAGTGAGCTGGCCCAAAAGGCCACAGCCATCAGCTCTATTTATCTGCTGGCATTCAGTTTAGCCCCCACAATAAAATTACCCACCAGGATGAAAGACTCTGCCTTTAGTTAGAAACTAATTTTATTGGATTTAGTTGCATTTGGTCACACACCTTTCTTTCCCCCCACCTCCTTTACTGCATGGTGCTAAATCACTCACTTGATTAAGTCTTTAGTCGTAGACCAATTTCTTTGGGCCTAATGAGCACATCCCACATGCACAGAAGAAGTGAGCAGGTTTGTAATGAGCTGCTGCTTTCACCCTAAGTGAGGCTGAATAGCATCCTCTGGATTCATTACTGGGCTTGGGTGATTCATGCATAAGGGCCTATGGAAGTTGGTTACTAAGTCCTATGCCTCTTGGGAAATGGCAGAGCTGGCAGGAGGAGAAGGAAAGAAGGAAACTTGGTGGAGGGAGCCTGACTAAAAAGTTTTCTGTCAAGCCTGAGAGACTGAAGAGGCAGAACTCCTGCTTGCCATTAGAACTATGGGCCTGAGCAGCTATTTTATCTTGGTTCCAATACTGGACAAGTAGTTTCACTTCTTTAGTCACACATCACTGAAGTGGAGATGCTTAACAGTTACCTCCTAAGGGGAAACATGAGGGTCCATTTATTCATGTCTTCGTTCATTTAACAAATATGTACTGAGTACCTACTTTGGGTCAGATCCTGTGAAGGAATTTGGATACATCAGTGAAAAGACCACACATACCTTCCTGGAATTTCTGTTAGAGGATTCATATAATAGGCAAATAAATAAATGATATGATCATAGGAGGCCTCTCTAGGAAGGTAGCGTCTGAGTTAGGACCTATATGATGAGAAAGAGCTGGCCCTGAAAAGATAAAGAAGAAAACCTTCCAAGCAGAGAGGCTGGCATGGACACTATGGGAAAGCTGAGCCTCTTAGAAGAACAGAAAGAAGGCCTGAGGGTTTCAGCATAATCACCCAGTGGAATATGGATTACAGGTGAGACTGTAGAGGCAGGTGGGGCTCCGCAAGACCATAGAAAGGTATGTAGATTTTATGTGGATTTTATTTGAAGTGTGATGAGAAAAAACTGGAGGTTTTCATAGATGGCAGGGGTGGGGGGGATGAGCTGGTTTAGCTATTTTAGGTTCATCTCGCTGCTTTTGGGAGAATGGATTGGAAGGGCCAGGAGTACATGTGAAGTGGCTGTCATAGTCATCCAAACGTGAGACGTTATACGGTCACTGGAGTTGAATGAACGCCTTGTCTCATGGCTCTATTAAAAAGTTGATTTGGGGGCACCTGGGTGGCTCAGTCGGTTGAGCATCTGACTTCAGCCAAGGTCATGATCTCACAGTTCATGAGTTCGAGACCTGTGTGCTGACAGCTCGGAGCCTGGAGTCTGTTTTGGATTCTGTGTCTCCTTCTCTCTCTGCCCCTCCCCTGCTTATGCTCTGTCTCTCTCAAAATAAATAAACCTTTAAAAAGTTTATTTTATTTAGCTCTTCTTCAACCCCCATGCTTTACTATCCAATTTCCCCTTGATCTATTCATTACCCAGTCCTGCAAGAGAGTTAGAACTTCTCTTTCTTCAGAGGTCTGGGCAATAGAACACAATGGAATGGAAGAATAGGGGTGAAGTGAAGAGGAGATGGATGGATGAATGGGTAGTTGTAATGGCTCATATTATCCTTCTACACCCCCAATGCCCAGCAGAGATCTTTGATACAAAACAGGTCCTTAATAAATGTTTACTTAATGGATAAAGGAATGAGATGATAAATCACTGTCATTTTACCCCCAGAATGAGCAATTGTGGATCCTGTACATTTAGTGATAAAGAGATTAACTTTGGTTAGAAAGAACCTCTTCATCTCTCATAAATGAATGCACAAGAACTTAGGAACAATCTTTAGATCAGGCGTGCTCCATTTGAAAAAAATTCTATTTCTGGTAAGAATAGACTCAGAGGAAATGATTCAAAGCGATGTTAGAAAGGCATTTTACATGGACGCTGAACACATGTTCATTGCTGTGATATAGCAAGCGTGAAAGATTTGGATTAGTTGTAAATAAGTTCCAAATATCCCAAACAATCCAGCAAACCCCTTCTCAAGTTTTCTCCATCTCGGTAAGCTGCACCACCTTCTACTCCGTTTCCCAAGCCAGAAACCTGGCAGTTACTTTAGACTCCATTCTTTCCCTACTTACTGCATCCAATAGATCTCCAAGTTCTATCAGTTATACCTCTTGGGGTGCCTGGGTGGCTCAGTCAGTTAAGTGTCCAACTGTGACTCAGGTCATGATTTCATGGTTCATGAGTTCAAGCCCCGTGTGGGGCTCTCTGCTGTCAGGGCAGAGCCTACCTCTGATCCTCTCTCTCTCTCTCTCTCTCTCTCAAAAATAAATAAACATTAACAATTTTTAAAAATTGTACCTCTTAATCATCTGTCTGATCTACCCATTTCTCACCATGCCCACTGATACCACCTCATTCCAGACTGCCATTATCTCTTTCCTGGACTTTTGTGAATGCCTTCTAACTGATCTCTCTTCCACTTTTTTTTTTTACCTCTACAACCAATTTTTTACCTAGCAAAGGTGATATTTCTAAAGAACAAATCAGATCATTTTTCTCCCATACTTAAAGCCCTTCGATGACTTCTTCCAATACCTACCTCTCAAGCTTCTTCTCTTACCTGTCTCCTTGCTTGCACTCTACTCTCCTAACATATTAGAGTTCTTTCAGATTCTTTTCCTGGAATATTGGCCTTCACATGCTTTGTGATTTCTGTCTAATGTGCTACTGCCTCTCCCCACTTCCTCTACTGCTCAGGAGGGTTTACTAGTCTTGGAAGAGATAGCCCAAAGGAGTGAGACAGGCAGAAACTATCTCTACACCCCCTAACAGTCAGGCATCCAACAGCAGCAATTATTCTTCAAGGCCTGAAGTCAGGTGAGGAGAGAAAGGGAGGGAAAGGATGGTCAGACATCACCTCATTTTACTTTTCTTCCTGGTTGTGCACCAGGACTGGAAAGTCAATCTTCGCCAAAATAGTGACCTCTCATGTCAATGCAAGTTGTAGCTGTAGGTAAGGGGACAGCATTGAGTAGGTTGATTTATTCCTGACCAACCATTTGAATCAGAGCACTTCAGAACACAGACCTAGACCAAAGGAATGCAGGAAAACACAGGCATAATTCATATTCTATATGGTTTCAAAGGCCATGCTAGGGCAGGAACTACTTCTGATGACACAGTTTAGAGCAATACACACTCCCCAAGTCTTCCTGGTAATCCAGTTGCCTTGGAAACACAATGATGCTAATGTTTGCTGCTTATCCCTATTAAATGAAAAGCTTCACTCATCAGGGTTTTGAAAATTCTGGTCCCTTTTTATCTTTATCCCACTTCCTGGCAATTCTATTCTTACACCAAGAGCTAACAACAGTCCTGTGTCCATCCCTAACTGATGTAGAGACTTTTTCTGGTTTTGAATTTTGCTACCCCCTAATTGGCTATTAACTTTTGACCCCAGGCTGCTCTTTGCAGCACACCAGGAGACAAACAAATTAAAAGTGTAGAGTCCATGAGCTTTTCCCTTATCCATCCCATATAAAAGCAGACTAAGAGCATAAGGTATGTGCAGGAAGCCCTTCTCTTCTTGTAAGTGTTGCTCACTGACTTGTGAACTTGCTACAGAAAGCCTCCACCTTCCCCCTTCAATCCTATCCCGAAGACCAACATGTGTGGTGCATGATCTGACTTTGACACCAAGACACCATATATGGAGGGTAAATGTATCCTTTCACAACCCCCTCATGATCAAAATGCATGAACCCTCCTTTTCTGCCTCATCCATAATAGCTCTCATATGAGCAATGGCGATTGCTCAAAGTTTAACAGGGCAAACAGAGCCTTGTAGGAACTAAACCTAACAGTGGTGTGCTAAAATTATGAAAAGAAAAAGGTGAGAGTAGGTAGAGTGCAGGGATTAGGAGGCAGAGATAGGCTTTTGGCTGGTAGGATTGCACAAACACTTAAAAATATATTATCCTTTGACTTCCTGCTATAGCTGTCCCACACTTTGCTTGCACATTCACACTGTTTCCTCTAACATTTTTTTCATCATAGTCCTAAGCACCGATGTATGGTTTAGATATGCGGTTTCTGGAACTAGATTTTCAGGGAACAATATGCCAGCCTTACCATCTCAGTTCTGTGGCTTTGGGCAAGTTGCTTAACTCTGCACCTCAGTTTCTTCATGCATAAAATGGGAATCAAAATAGCACCCTGTCTAATGGTATTGTAAGGAATAAATAATATAATACAGTGAAGTGGTTGTAATACTGCCTGATTCTTAGTGTGCCAAAAATGTAGCCTACTACTATTGTTTTATTATTAAAAGAGATGTTGAAAAGGAAGTCCCAACCTGATCTGCAGGTAGGTACATCTGCCCAAATATGTGTGACTACTCAGCCTTTGCCCACTCTAAAACTTTTTTCTCTGCCTGTCTCCCTGGACCTCCCTTCTAGCCAAGACCCTTAGATTCATGCTACTTCTAATCCCAACTCAATACTCCAGCCCCACCTTGAAACAGTGACACTCTTGTGCAGGTATAAAATAAGGAACTATATATTAAAGGACTTCAGAGATATCATTTTTTATTAGGAGAAGAAACAGATTTCAGCCAAAACTCTCTTTTATATGCAGGTACATATTACATCACACAGGCTATGAAGTAATTGCCTGGTTTCTATAGCCATTGCCACCAATATACCTTCTATATTGCCCTTTAACCAATGCACTAAACTTTCTGGATCATTCTCCATTTCTGTACTCCTGAGTTTGATCCCAGTAGTACTAGCATTAGCAATCGTCATTAAATTTTCCTTTTAGAAATAGCCTATATCCTTTCATGTGTAATTTGTTATTTTACTTATTTTCTATTTATTTCCAGAAGGTTATCTGTACCTTTTATCATTTTCAAATGTTCTATGGTCTTACCAGTTTTTGTCTTTTGTAGTCAAGTCAATATGGAAATATTCATTCTTTCAACAAATATCTATTGAATACTGTATCAGCCAGGATATTCCAGATAATATTGCAGTAACAAATAATGCCCCCACAATCTTAGTGGCTTACTTTAAACAAAGATCTATTTCTTTTTCACACTACATATTCATTGCTATAAGGCCCTAGCCTGCTCCATGTTTCCACTCTAGAACATAGCCTAATATATTAGCCATCAACTTGAATGCTGCTGGCCACTGTGGCAGAGGGAAAAAGAACTCCAGAGCATTTCATAGTGGACATTAGAAGCTCCGCACTGGAAGTGACACATGCAACTTTTACTCAAAACTCATTGATCAGCCAAGATATGGAAGTAACCCAAGCAGCAATCAAAAGATGAATGGATAAAGAAGAGGTACATTTACATAATGGAATATTCCTCAGCCATTAAGAAAAATGAGATTTTGCCATTTGTGACAACACGAATGGACCTAGAGGATATCATGCTAAGTGAGATAAGTCAGACAGGGAAACACAAATCCCATATGATCTCATTTATATGTGAAATCTAAAATCAAAACACATGAACAAACAAACAAAAACTTGGACTCTTAAATACAGACAACAAATTGGTGGTTGCCAGGGGGCAAGATGGTAGGGAAATGGGAGAAACAGATAAAGGGGATTAAAATGTACAAATTTCCAGTTATAAATAAGTCATGGAGATGAAAACTACAGCATAGGAAATATAGTCAATAATATTGTAATGACCTTGTGTGGTGACAGATGGTAACTATACTTATTGTGGTGAGCACTGAGTAATGTATAGAATTGTTGAATCAATATGTTGTACACCTGAGAATAATATAACTTTACATGTTAACTATACTTCAATTAGAAAAAAATTAATTTGTCAGAGTTACTTACATGTCCACACTCAATTGCTAAAGGGCCAATGGATGCAATTCTACCATTTGTCCTGAATACACAGAAGCAAAAATAGCTGGTGAACTGCATTAATGAGTACCACAAGTGCTTACTACGTGCCAAACACTGAAGTGAAGATATGTATGTGAATAGAATGAATCACATCTCTGCTCTCACAGACCTCACCTATTCATGTGTTTCTGTCTATGTGTGTGTTAGGGAGGTATAACTGACATTGAAAGTAACTGCAAGTGTGATGAGATAAGGAGGGGAAGTACAGTTTGCTATGGGGTGTATAACAGTGAAACAAGGGAGTTAATCTCATTGAAGAGGAAAAAGGAGCCCCCCACAACCAACCCTGGATAATTGACATTACATTTACCACACTGGGTTGTGGGTGTGTTCTCAGCCGACTCCTATCTGCCAGGCTTTGGCTCTGGGCTGGATGGTCAAGCTGAGATTTGAGTTTTCACTCCTCACTCAAAATGTTAATCTTTACCACTCCGACTTCACATCCAGGACCACTTCCGCTCTAGTCATAACCTTCTCTGGGGCATTGGGCAAGCATATCATGACAGGGGGTACATTGTGACCTACAGAGCAGAATACTTGAGTACACTCACTTCCTCTATGACCTTGGATAAGCCACATCAAGTCTGAAGCCTCAGTATTTTTATTCATTAATCTGAGGTAATAAATTGTCCCTAAGCCAGTCTACTGTTTTCACATCGTCTGATCATGGGTACCATCAGAGCCTTTGCACAGAGAGGTTTACCTTAGGGTTAGGTAACTGTTATTCCATAATGGAAATGCCTACAAGCACCTACCCAAGAGGTTCTCAACTGAAGATTATGTAGCCCCCTAAGAGGCATTTGAAAATTGCAGGGTGTTTTAGGTTGTCACAATGCGTTAGGCGACACAATTGGGATTAAACTTCCTGCTGTATAAAGGAAAGGCCCACGCAACAAAGAATCCTTCCACCCAAAATGCAAATAGTGCCCTGTATGGGAAAATTGTAGACTGCATTTGACGTCAATGTGCCAGTGGGTGTGGAAGCTGACTTCCAGCTATGCTACTAGGAATGCCTTAAAATGACCTCAGGAAAGGATTCTGTCTGCAATTTCCAAAGAATCCATGCATCTTTTAGTGACTTGGCTTGAAGATTGTATTAGTCAGGATAAGCTAGGTTTTGCTGAAGCAACAAACGGCTTCAAAATCTCAATGGCTTACTGGATCATAGGGTAGTTCTATTTTTAATTTTTTTGAGGAAAAGAAAATCTCAATGACTTAAAACACTCAAGTTTATTTTTCACTTACATTACTGCAGGAGTGCAGTGTATCAGGAAGAAGTGGGAGGAGAGAGGGGGCAGCAAGACAGGATGGTCCAGCACATAAAGGGCCTTTGGGGCCACCATAAGGACTTGGGTGCTTACTCTCAATGATATGGGGGCCATTGCAGTACTTTAGGCAAGAAAGGGATGTTATCTGACTTGTGTTTTTAAAGATCACTTTAGTTGCTGTGTGGAGACCAGATTGTAAGGTGCAGGAGTAGAAGTAGGCACCCCAGATGAGAGGCTATGGTAGTTGTTTAAGGGAAAGCTCTTTATGTATCCTGCTTCCCAGGGAGAGGTGAATAGGACAGAGTCAGACCTTAGCCCTGCTTTAGTCATGTTGTGACTAAAGCACCTGGGAGAAGGCTCTTATAATACTGAGGGATGCCTTTATTTATTGCTTTCCGATGCTCTTCTTTTTCTCCAAGGTCTTTCATTTGTTCAGGAGTAAAAGAAGACATCTTTTATTCACATAAAATACTTAAATATGACTTCCAAGATTGTGAAGCTAAGCATCAGAGAGGACACCTAATGTGGTCTAGGAGGAATCCCTTGCTTCTACCCCTACTCTGCCATGCTTTACTGTCGGACCCTGGACAAGTTCCTGCCCCTCTGAGGATCCTTCTTTTCATTGCTTTCCTGGCTTTTGGGTTGAATAAGTTTTGTACTTGTCAGGGAAGTGCCCTGTGCCATATACATATGCCATTGGGTATTGGGCTTCCTTCTTCTCTCTCAGCCTCTGTATGTTTGGGATGGGGCTGTCGCAGCTTGGGTAAGCTAAGTGTTCCTAGGATCTAGGTACTGATTGGGATAAGGTCACCTCAAAGACTAATCAGTCTGGAGAACCAGGTCTTCTGGGAACTTTTTCTCCTACAGAAGTTCAAGGTGGAGGCCAAAGACACCTGCAGGCTATTAACAAGATTTGAAATACTGATTTATAATAATAACAGGTAATATTTACTGACTACTTACTATGTCCCAGACACTGTGTTAAGTGCTCATAAACCAGAGTTCCAATACCAAAATCAACACATGAAATAAAATATAGTGGAAATACTTGAAAGAATGAATTAGAGAAAATTAAATAAAAATGATTATCCATGAACCATGTTCCATCCATCTGGAATCCTTCATTCTATGTTCATTTTCTTGGTACCAACTCTGGACTAGGTATTTTGGATGTCAATCCTGGCTCCAGACTTCAATGAAAACTTTTAGAAGTGCTACCCAGGCATGTTGGAAGCAAGTTATTCAGGTTGTTCCTTTCATGATCCTTATTGTCAGTCACTGCCTGTCTGGGCCAGTACCCTTGTCCTGACCCACCCTTTGTCTCTTCCAAAACTACCTCTCTGAACTTATCTGCTCCCTAAAAGTGGATAGTACTAAAAGTACAGGTGTCCTGCTCTTGCCCACAGCTGCTACCCCAAGTCTCCATTTCCTTTTAGGGACTAGTAGAAAGGGGTCACGCTTCAGTTTCTTCCAAGCATTTAGGACTGGGTTAATGCTTCTGGGAATATTCCTGAAAAGTGGTACAGTCCTGAGGTCTATATTATCTTGAGGGAATCAGGCAGAAGGTGGAGAGACTGCATCCATCAGTATGCATATAAGAGTGAGGGGCAAGTGAGGAGCACCCTGGCCTGTCTGCAGATGGAAAAACAGACTTGTCTGGCACTTCCCCCTCCCACTGCCATCACAATCTTCTCCTACTGAAAGAAACCTTCTTTCAAGCCTCTTCAACTTTCTTGCAAGGCTCCTCACTCTGGAGAAATAGCAGCTGACATTAAAAATTTCCAAGACAAAAATAACTGGAATAAAGGAAAAATTAGTAGTTGATGAGTTCAGAAGCTGGACAAAATAGAAAAAACTGGTTCGAAATAGGTCTATTTGTAGTTAATAAAATAGTACATCGAGCTGCATGCTAATCACCTATGCCCAAGGATAGCCCTTGGCAATGTCTCCCTCTGGGAAGAAGTACTCTAAACAGTCTCTTGGGGGACAGGGTCCTACCAAGTGAGACCCATGGGCACTCATTCCCTTTTGATCCATTCTCAACAAAGGATTTTCTAAGCTTCTTCCCGAGCCGCCGCTACCCACAGATCCAGGTCTGGTAGGGATAATGCCTAGCATCCTGACCCCACAGCTGCTGCTTCTGAACTAGCCTTAATGGGAAATGTGCAATGGAACACTCAGCAGAGATAGGATTGGGGTAAGAGCACCAAGCCAGGTATATGAAGTAACATCACACCTGATTTGCCCCTGATTAGCTATATGGCTTTGGACTAGTTCCTGCCTCATCTCTGAGCTTTAATGCCTGTATTGGTATAGCGAGGATGATAGATAAGGTGGAATCTGAGGGCCCGCCCATTCTATATCCAAGATGCCAAAATACCAGGAGGTAGGGGCTTCCTTATCCTCTTTGCCACACATGCCACCTACTCCTATCCCCACTCCAAGAAGGCTCAGATGGACTGGCCTCTAGACCTTCCACAGTATGAGTTCCCTGGGTGGGTCTTTATCAACCTATTAATAGTTCTACAAAAATCTTAGGGAAAACATTTAATCCCAGCAAAAATGGTTCAATCTTTTCATTCCTGAGTCCTGGTAATTGCCCCCCCCCCAAAGTCCTCTAAAAGCTGCTAAAATCATACTAGTACTTTGGGAGTGTTTTGCGAACAAGAAAATAAACAAATTAGGTTTTCTTGTTTTTTGATTTTTTTCTGAAGATGTTTAATTGAAGTTACTTCTTAGAAGAGTCAGGATCTAGACCGGGGCCAGGTTGGGAGTGTCAGGGAGTTTGACAACCAAACACCACCTGAGCTCACACAAGCAGCAGGCCAGATTAGAATCTGAAGATTCCATATTACCATTTCTTGACAGCTGTGCCCCAGGCTCCCCTACAGACACTTGTACCAGAGATGGATTTAACTCTGCCTTCACAAGGATAAGCATGTATGTCAGTTTCCCAGTTTTTACTGAGGTTCTCTGTAGTTCAGAGAATCTTTTACTAATTTCCTTATATAATGATTAGCTAGCCCCATAGGCCTACCTGCGCCTCCAAATTATGAACATCAACAGGGGAAGGATCAGATGACCTATAGCAATGTGCCTGGTAGGGCAGTAGACACTCTGAATATGTTTGTGGCATTGAAGCTAACCAAAATCTACCAGACAAGAACCAATACCATGTCCTTTTACTTTGGGTTGTTTTGACTTGGGACCAGCTCCCGGAATATGAGACTAACAAATGGGTAGGCGGAGACCTGGAAGCCACATAAATGTGCAGGATAGTTTGCCAAATCTCTGCCCAGTCTATTTACACAGGTAGTTAGACCTTCCCTACAGATGAAACTGCAGTGTGGGCAGAGAATTACTCATCTGTTCAAGACACAGCTGGGATTCTTTCCAGACCAAAGAGCAATGCTTGGCAGGGGTACAAATAGCTTCAATTTCCGGATCTTTAACGATTCGGCCTGAGTAATAACTTAGACCTGCCTCATAGCTGCCTGCAGTGAGGGCTTGAAAGCCCCAAACTTTATGTCTGGAATGAGCTTTGTCCTCAGAATTAAACCTAAATCCTCAAAGATCCGGACAGGGGCCTGATGAATAGGCTGAGCCTTGAGACTCCTTGGGAGAGGGAGAACATTGCAGAGCTGAAGGCCCAAGTAATGAGACAGAGAAGTCCTGGGTGTATTTTGCGCTGCTTGATGCTTCTTGGTGATCCTATGGTGGTGGCATAAAGGTTCCACAGCTCAGATTGCCACATTAAGGGGTCCACAGCAACTACATTTGGGTCTCAACTTTCTTCGGTGAGTTTCAGGGTCCCTTGTTCTCTAAAGAGGTGTGGTATCTTTCAATGTCTGCAGGCGTCTGGGTGAGTTACAGGACAGAAATCAAGGTAAACAATAAGAAAACATGTTTCCGGTTTCAGAGACCTAGTTTCTGCTTTGTTACTGAGCAAAACCAAAAGACCAAGGGACTCAGATCATTCCCCCAGAAACTGTAGAGAGATGGTCAATGAGTAACCAACAGAAAGGGTAGTGAGGTCACGGTGGCTTTCAACCTAGGAACTCCAAGATCAACAAATGCTTCCCCTGCCTCCACTACTTATCCAGAACCTTGAGACCATTGTTTGAGTCACAACTTTGCTGTGTGTTTGTGGGTTAGTCATTTGCTCGGCTAAGATCTCAGTTTCCACAGCTTTAACAAGATAAACAACCTACTTTCTCCCTTCCAGGGCCCCTCCCTTCTACTACACATACACCAAATGCTCAGTAGTAACTGGTAAACTGTACGAATGCATGCTCATTCCCATGAAGGCAGAGTTAAATCCATCCTATTGGGTGGCTAACAGTATCCTCAACATGTTCAAACTTGAATTCCTTTCTTTCCAAATCCATAGTCTCCCTCATATCAGAGGATGATAACAGCATTCGCCCATTTATTAAAGCCAATAACTTATGGTCCCTTTATGATTCTTTACCCATCCTCCTATTTCTTACCTACCCCCATCATCAGTCACTTTTGATTCTCACTTCAAACCTCTCTCCAACATCAGCTTCCCGCTTCCTTCACTATTACCACCCTAGTCTAAGGAGACATCAATTTTGGCTTAAACATTAGTTCCCTAATTGGCCTTAGTTCCTTTACTGTTATCCCCTTAAACCCATCCTCCTCTCAGCAGCCAGTGTACAGTTTCTATTGTGCACACTTATCACTCCCTTGCCTAACACACTTCAGGGACTCTCCAGGGCCCTGAAGTCCTAAATTCTGATCTTGACCTACAAAACAAGCTTACACAGGATTGCCTAAAAAAAACATAGCCTCAGGCAAAGTTTGCATGCTAAGGTTTTATTTAGAAATTCAATCCTAGGACAGTAGGTCTGTGGGAATAAGTGAAGTGAGATAAGAAAGGAGTGACAGCAAAAAGCATGTGATAAATTATGGAGCTGGCCACAGTTTCAAAAAAAGTTCAGGGGGTGCTTGGGTGGATCAGCCAGTCGAGCATCTGAGTTCAGCTCTGGTCATAATCTCACAGTTCATGAGTTCAAGCCCTGTGTCAGGCTCTGTGCTGACAGCATGGAACCTGGAGCCTGCTTCAGATTCTGTGTCTCCCTCTCTGTCTGCCTCTCCCCAACTTGCACTCTGTCTCTGTCTCTCTCAAAAATAAGGAAACATTTAAAAATTTAAAAATAAAGAAATTCAGGAATCTTGCCTCAAAAGAGTCCATCCTATCTCCTGTTGCTATTGTTGAAAATCCAACTGAGAAGCTGTTACCTTGCCTATAGCTCTAGGTTGTGTTATCTGACCCCTCAGTCCTCCCTCACTTATGAAAGTAGCAAGATCTCATGTTCCATAAGGCACTTTATCTGAGTCTAGAAGCTTATGTTCGGTCCACTTAGATCAGACCTGGGTAGCCTCACAGTGGATTCAATTGAAGTATAATGGAACCTGGCCTTCACCCTGAGGGAAGTGGGTGGTGACTGAAATAACTGACAGTGCTAGGTCATAAGGCAATAACAGTGGCAAATGGAGCTTTTCACTGAGAGAAAGACTTCCTGTCTGGAAATGAGATGTGGCTAAATAAAACTGGGTTGGCAAATAATTTGAATCTAAAACAGAAAACCTGATTGGACCAGTTTCATCTGGGGATACACTCCTTGCTTTCTGCATTTCAGCCACATTGAACTTCTATAATCCTCTAGAACTTCATTATACAAATAGCTATGTGGCTACTTAAATGTAAATTTAATTTTAAATGGAATTTTAATTTTAAATAAAATTGAGGCTTCCACTTCTGGCCAAGATGATGTAGCAAGAACTGAATTTATCCTCCTGCCTGAGAAAACAAAAATATATGAAACCAGTTTTTGAAACACTGGACATCAGCCAACAAAGGACAGCAATCCCAGAGAAATGGGAAACAAAGGTAGTGAGCACTACGATTGTGCTCACTGGCTTGAAAAAGTTTCTAAGCTGTGATGCAAGAAAAGGAAACCTGGGCAGAGCCTGACAATGTCCCTGAGTTGAGAGGATGGAGTGGAGAGTCTGGGAAGACAATGGCAGCTAGAGTTCAAATGCAGAATATTGGATACAAGACAAATGTACAGACAAAGAATTTCAGAGATCTACAGAGGGTCCCCCTCAAGTATTCAACTGAGTACTGATCAGCACATGCAAGTGAGGAAACTACTAGGGGCTAGGAAAAAGAAAGAGGAGAGTGAGAAACATAGCACTCACACAGAAATTGGTATAGGACCTGCTGCCACCAGTTGACTGGGAAAATTCATAACTCATCTTCAGAAGTGAAAAATTATTAGTTCTGGACTGAACAATGCTTCACTCCCCACGCTCAAAAAAAGAGCAAGACTCGAAATGAAAACCAAAAGGATAAAACTGTTTCTAATTAACTGTATCCCAGAACATAGCTCAAGAATATTTATAGGAATACAAAAATATCTAGCACCTGACAAGGTAACATTCAAAAGGTCTGGTTCTAAACAAACATTATCAGGCATGCAACAACCAGCAAAATCTGAACAACATCAAAGAAAGAAACCAATCAGTTGAAACAAACCCAGAACTGACACAGATGTCAGAATTAGCAGACAAGAACATTAAAACAATTATAATTGTGTTCCATATGGTAAAATGTTCAGTAGAGACGTGGAAGACGTAAAAGGACAGAAATCAAACTTCCACAGAAGAAGACTATAACGTATATGAGATAAAAAATGTACTGGATAAGATAAACTAAGATAAAATTATATGCTGCAAATACACACACAGACACACAGACACACACACACACACACACACAGACACACACACACACACACACACACACACACACACACATATATATGACCTTGAAGACATAACAACAGAAACCATACAATGGAAAGGTGAGAAAAAAGGAAATTTTATTTAAAAAATAACAGCATTGGGGTGCCTGGATGGCTAAGTCAGTTAAGTGGCTGACTCCTGATTTTGGCTCAGGTGATGACCTCACGGTTCATGAATTCAAGCCCCACATTGGGCTCTGTGCTCCCTCTCTCTTCCCTTCCCTTGCTTGTTCTCTCTCTATCTCTCTCCTTCTCTCTCTCTCAAAAATAAATAAATGTTAAAAATTTTAAAAAATAGCAGCATTACTGAGTTGTTGAACAATTTCAAGTGGCCTAATAAACATATAATTATACTGAAAAAGAGGGGATGGAAAACTTATGTGACCAAAAAAAGACCATTTTTTTTTCAAATGTGATGAAAACTATGAACTAAAAAGCACAGCAAACACCAATCACCAGAAACATGAAGAAAGCTACACTGAGGCTCATCATAAACAAATTCTGAAAACTAGTGATACTGAGAAAACCTTAAAAGGAGATGGGAAAAAAAGACACATTACAGTAGAGGGACAAAGTTAAAACAAGATTTCCTTTGGAAAAATGCAAATAGAAACATGCAAATGGTGGATCAGCACTTTTAAATTGTTGAAAAAAAATAAACTGTTTACCTAAAACTCCCTACCCAGGAAAGACAGCGTTCAAAAGTGATATAAAGACTTTTTTAGTCATACAAAAGGTGAAAGAAGAAAGAAAGAAAGAAAGAAAGAAAGAAAGAAAGAAAGAAAGAAAGAAAGAAAGAAAGAAAGAAAGAAAGAAAGAAAGAAAGAAGAAAGGGAGGAAGGGAGAAAGAGGAAAGGAGGGAAGAAGGAAAGGAAGGAAGGCAGGAAGGAAGGCAGGCAGGCAGGCAGGCAAGGGTGAAAATTAGAAAAGAAAATAATAAAATTATTTGCAGATGATATGAGTCTCTACATAGAAAATCTGACTGAATCTAAAAAAAACTTTCTAAAACTAGGTGACTTTGATAAATGTTGCAGTCACAGTAACAGTCCCTCAAAAATGTTCAAGTCCCAATCCTTGGAACCTATGAATATGTTACTTTATATGGCAAAAGGGATTTGGCAGATGTGATTAAGTTAAAGATCTTGATATGGAAATATCATTCTGGAATATCAATACAATCACAAATGTAGTTATAATAGGGACGGAAAGCGGGGCAAGAGTCAGAGATATTTGGAAAAGGCTATTTTACTGGCTTCGAAAAGGGAAAATTGGGCTATAACCCAAGGAATTCAGGAAGCTAGGATTCTCCCCCAAATCCTTCAGAAGGAGCACAACTCTGATGACACCTTGATTTTAGTCCACTGAAACTTATTTTGGACTTCTTCTTTTTTTTTTTTTTTTTACATTTTATTTTATTTCTTTTTTATAATAGTTTATTTTCAAATTGGTTTACATATAACACCCAGTGTTCATCCCAACACGTGCCCTCTTTAATGTCCGTCACCCCCTCTCCCCCCTCCTGGACTTCTAATCTTCACAAATGTACAATAACAAATTTGTGTTGTTTTAAGCTACCAATTTGGTGATAATTTGTTATGGCAGTCATAGGAAATATTAATACAGCAAGTTTGCAGAATATAATATGAATATACTATTAGATCTATACACTGTCAAGAAACAAGTTGAAGTAAAAAATAAAAGCATTTATAATGGCTTCAAAAACTATGGAATACTTAGACATAAATCTGGAAAAAGCTATAAAACATTTAAACAGTGGAAATTACAAACGATTGTGAGAATATGAAAGAAGACCAAAATAAATGGAGAGATACACTGTGTTCTTGGGTCAGAAGAATCTATATCGTTAACATGTTAATTCTTCCCAAACCATCCTATAGATTTGATGCAATTCTAATCAAAATCACAAACTATCACTTATAAAGTAAATAAATCACAGAAATGAAAAGTACAGTATAGTGAATATAGTCAGTAATATTTTAAAATATTTGGTGACAGATGGTGACTACACTTATTATGATAAGTACTTAATGTAATGTATAGAATTGTTGAATCATTATTTTGTACACCTGAAACTAATATAACACTGTATGTTAAATATACTCCAATTAAAAATAAAATAAAAATCACAAAAGAAATATGTTGTAGAAATAGGCAAGGGATGGGCACAAGCTGACAATGCCTCCAACACAGCTTCCAGAATGGTTGGCATGCCTTAGGGTCCCCAGTTCAGTTTAATTAACACTCTCTGTCCCGTTTCTACCCCAGGGCCATGCTCACCTATAGGGTGGCTAGTGTTAGTCACAGTTTGAAGGATGGCAAGAGAGGAGGACAGCTTCACCAAGACTGCTGTTGTTTGTGCTAGAACAACAAATTGCTTGTCATTAAGTGATATATTACAGATTGATGAATCTGTCATGGTTATATAATTACTTAAAAGCAAAACTCCCCAAGAAGTGGCTTTTCAGAAAAACAACATATGCCTTACTTCTCCTGAGGAGATGGCAGGAAAGTCCCTTGGGAAGTGTTCCCCATTTCCCTAGCATGCTATCCAAAGATCAAACAGAGGGAGCGGGATATACGTGTGGGAGGAGGCATATGTTGTCCTACTCTGCCCTTTCATATATATTGCCAATCTAATTTCCATTTGTGTAACCATTTATGCATAGCTTGAAAACTACTAGATCAATTGCCCCCCCCCCAATAAAAGGGAGTTTTGGAGGAGATATGACTTAAGTTACAGCCCTGTAAAAATGAATGAAAATCACATTGTGGTGGCCATCAGGACAGGGCATCCAGTAATTAATTCTAAGAGACCTTGGACAGAGATAGCACTGAGTATCCCCAAGTAGGATCCTCCAATGGAAAATCTTAGGTTAGAATCTCCCTATTATAAATGATGATTTTTCTCCCTAGTTATGGTGTTTCTCCACCCCCAGTGATGGGTGGGTGACTGAGTCTGAGTGACACCAGGATGGCCAAGAAGTCTATATTATGTAACAACCACAACAGCACTTGCTGGTTATCTGCTATGTTCCAGCCCTGAAGAGCCTTGTGTTCTTCTGCTCCAGACCCCAGTCTTGCTATGATAGCATCGTTATCCCATCTTGAAAAATAAGTTCTCTGCAAAAAGGACTCTCAAAACTAGGGTAGGCTGAGCCCCAAATAATGCAAGCTTTGTTGGGCTGGGGTCTAGGTTAGCTTGGCCTCAAGTCTCATTTGGGTTTTTGTGTCTTGTTTGTGTGACTGAGAATTTGCCCTGAAGCTATCCTCCTCACTGGCCTGGAATTCTCAATGTAGCAAGCAGAAGGATCTGGCCAGCTCTTCAGTCTCCAAAGTCTCAGCTGATATGTGGCACATAACAGAGTTTCACTGTTTAATGAGTGAAAAATAGTGTAGTTTCCTCATCTGTACAATAGCATGAGGATTCCTGAGATGCTTACCTCACAGTGCTGTTATGTCCTGACATCTGTGTAGTAAAGATAAGGTGTCCTCATGATTGGAATGTTTGCACCTACTGTGTCCAATACACATCACATACAAACCTATATAAGGACTGGGTACAGCATAGTCATTTAATAAATTCCTGGTGCTATGCATACACTAGAGTTGGCACTAAAAGACCTATTAAAAAGACTAACAATAATAACTATTGGCGAGAATGAGAAGCAACTCAAACCCTCATACATTGACAGCGGGAATATAAAATAATACAAAAACTTTGGAGAACAGTTTAACAATTTCTTGTAAAGTAAAATATAGACTTACTATATGACCCAGTAATTCCACTCTTAGGTATTTACCCAAATGAAATAAAAACTTATGTGCACACACAGGCTTGTGCTCTAATATTCATAATAGTATTATTTATATTAGCCTCAGACTGGGAAAACCCAAATGTCCATCAACAGGTGAATGGATGAACAAAACATAGTACAATGGAATAAAAAGAATGAACCACTAATATACCCTACAACATGGACAGATGTCAAAAATATGCTGCATGAAAAAAGCCTGAAAAAAATACAAACTGCATGATTCCATCTATTATGAAACTCTGAGTAAAACAAATCTAATCTATAGTAATAGAAGTGAGATTGTTGACTACAGCTAGGGACGAGGTATTGAATAGGAAGGGACATGATAGAAGGGGGTAAGAAACATGTTCGTTTCTTGAGCTCAGTTGTGATTATACACGTTTATAAATATGTAGACATTCATTTCCATATGTAAACATTCACTTAATATCTGTGTACTTTACTGCATATACGGTATACTTCAATATTTTTTTTCTAAATAAAATAAAAGGAAATGCCTCTTTCCAAGTAAATCCAAGGAAATGTGCAGTGCAACAGTCTTCTTAAGTGTTTAGTATGTGCCAGGCAGTGTTTTAAGTGCTTTACATAAATTAATTTAATTCTCACAACAATCTTATGAGGAAGGTACTATTATTATCCCCATATTACACATGCAGAAACTGAAGTTTGTGGAGGTTAGGTAACCTGGCCAGTGTCACAGAGCTAATTAGCGGTCTAGTGGAGAATTGAACCTAAATTTGTGTGGCATCAAAGCTGTTAAGCACAAAATAAATTTGATTCCCAAAAGCTCTCTTTGGGCTATGGGTATAAGTTCTAATAAGATGAGTACTCCAGAATAGGTTGACCAAAGGGCTGAGGGCCCTAGAAGGCTTTGAGGAATGGGGTGAGAAGGAGACTTCAACACTGGTTGCCAGTCCTGGTAGGTCAGTACTGGGACAGTGGTCTAAGACTTGTTCTGATGGGCTCTACCAGAGGTGAGGCCAGGGAGGCAGATTTCAACTCAGTTAAAGCAACATATAATGGCTGAGTGCATCCTACTGGAGCAGGATGCTTGAAGTGGTGAGCAACCTGTCACTGAAGGTCAACCATTTGACAGGGAATTTTGGAAGTCCCACACTTAGAGATTTCTTACAGCATGTTTCCAGTGATTAAGAAACAGGTCGGTGTTCAAATTCAGGCTTTGACTTTTTACCTGGGTAAACTTTGGCAAATAACTAAGTTTTTTGAGACCAGTTTTTCATCTGTAAACTGGAAGTATCAACAGTACCTTCCTGCTATGAGAATTAAAGGAGATAATACATGTAGAGTGCTTATCACTGAATAAAAAGCCTTGTGCTGTTTTCTGGATTAGATGATGTTGGAATAGCATCTAAGTCTAAAACTCAGTAACTCTGCAACAAAGCAAAGGCTGATCACTAAAACAAAAGGGTCCTTGAAGGCTTTCTGTAATCCAAGTAACTTTGACTTTATCTTCAGGGCATGCCTTCAGCAGACCAATGACACAGTCACATTTTCACTTGTACAAGTTCACCCTAGCTGCCATGCAGAAAGTAGACTGAAAGGGGAAGAGTAGAGGCAGGGAGACTGTTTGGGAGACTATTGTGATTGTCTGGGCAAGTATTAATAGGGATTAACTTATGGGGATTGAAGAAGAAGGACACACCATCAGAACTGTGGCTACATATGGAAAGGGAGAGGTGCTCCCCTCATTGGCTTGCGTGAAGGTTCATGACATCCCAATAGGCACTGAGGAATCGAACCAGGGTTCTAGGCTTCTTCTTTGCACCAGCATGCCAAAGAGTCAGCCAGAGATGATGGAGTAGGAACACAATAAAAAGTGACAGGCCTCCGTCTGCAGGGCCCTGCACTACCCACTGAGGCTTTAATCATAATCAATTGATTCTAAATAGCTGCCAAAATGTCTGTTTTATTCAGGGCCACAAGCTTCCTATACAAACCTAAAGGCTCTGCAGAGTTGATCTCTCTGGAGTAGCTAATACACTCAGGGGCAAATGCAGGGGAGTAGGACTGACCCCAAACAGCCCCAGGTTGGGATGAAGTTGAGAGAAACACAGCACAGACCCCTAAGCACTTTTGTGGACATAGGGCTTTACAATTTATGGAGTTGAATCTAAGCTCTTATCCTAGGGACCTGAATGAACACTTCTTCCACTCTACTTCCAGAGATAGGGGTCCAAGTGGGGCCTGGACTCTTCTGTCTGTATTAGGCCTTCCATACTGAGCACATCGTGGATGCTGAGCACTTAGAGAGTTCAACCTATACTCCAGGAATGCCCAAATGGTAAGATAGCCCTAATGGCAAAGATGTTTTTCTCCATCTCCATTGAGTGCCTATAATTCCTGGGACCCCTCACTCCGTGCTTGACTCTGCCTTATACCCAGGCACCACTGCTCCTCTCTTTGAGGCTCTATCTTTTTTTCTGGATATGTTATTTTTCCATTTATTACATATTTTGAAAATATTTGATATATACAGAAAACAAATGAACATATTGGGGCATTACTCTTTACCCAACTCTTGTTTTTGGTCTGGGTGGTTGATTGACCAGTGTTTATTTCACTATTAGGTTCCAAAACCCCCCAAAAAATTAAGAAAATAATTCCATTTACAATAGCATCAAAAGAATTAAATAGTTAGAAACATATTTAACAAAAGAAGGGTAAAACAAACTCTGAAAACTACGAAACAGGGTAGTGGAGGTGGAGACAAGTAGACAGGACTAATACAGATTTTTTTTTTACTATTTTTTGGTGGTAAAATATATATAACATAAAATTTGTCATTTTAACCACTTTTAAGTGTAGAGTTCACTGGCACTAATTTTATATACAGTGTTGTTATATCATTACCTCTATTTCCAAATCTGTTTCATCACCCCAAACAGAAACTCTGACACCATTAAGCAAAGGTTTCCATTCTCCCCTCCTACCAGCCCCTGTTAGCTAACCTCTAATCTAATATCTGTCTCTATGAATTTGCCTATTCCATTCTATATGTTTCATGTAAGTGAAATCATATATGTGCCCATTTGTGTCTGATTTACTTCACTTAACATAATGTTTTCAAGATTTATGCATCTTGTACCATGTATCAGAATTTCATGCATTTTTATAACTGAATAATATTCTATTATAAATATATATACCACATTTTACTTAATACATTCATTAGTTGATAGATACTTGGGTTGTTTCTAAGTTATGGATACTGTGAATAATTCTGTGGGTGAACATCGGAGTATTCTATCTGAGTTTCTGTTTTCAATTGTTGAATATATATCTAGGAGTGGAATTTATAGGTTATATGATAATCTTATCTTTAGCTTTTTGGAGAACTGCCAAAATTTTTTATATAACAGCCACACCAAATTACATTTCCACCAACAAAGCAACAGTGTTCCAATCCTTCCACATTCTCACCAACACTTATTTTTCTTTTTTAAAAATTGTAGCTATCCTAGTAGGCGTGAAGTGATATCTCACTTGACCTGCATTTCCTTAATGACTAAAGATTTTGAACATCTTTTAATGTGCTTACTAGCCTTTTGTATATATACTTTGGAGAAATGTCTCTTGGAGTCCTTTGTCCAGTTTTACGTGGGTTTTAGTCCTTTTGTTGTTGAGTTGTAAGGGTGCTTTATATGTTATAGACATAAAAAGTCTTATCGGATGTATAATTTGCAAATATTTTCTAACATTCTGTAGGTTGTTTTAATTTTCATAATAATGTAAATTTATGCATACAAGTTTATTTTAATTGTGATGTTCAGTTTATCTATTCTTATCATTATTGCTGCTTGTGTTTTTTGTGTTGTATCTGAGTATCCATTGCCAAATCTGAGATCACGAAGACTCACGTCTATGTTTTCTTCTTAGATTTTATTATTTCTTTCTTCTATTTAAATCATTGATCCATTTTGAGTTAATTTTTGTATAAGGTGTGAGATAGATTCCAACTTCATTATTTTGTCCATGGAAATCCAGTTGCCTCTGCACATCTGTCTGCAGTCTCTGTTGAAGACACTCCATTGCAAATGCCTGTGTAACTGTGTCTCTTCTTCATGAAATTGTGATCTCCGTGAAAACAGAGATTTTTAAATATTTTGTTCAACTGCTTTTCTTCTGTGCCTGGCAAACAGAACATGTTCAGTAAATGTTTGTTGGGTGAATGGCTTCATGAATGTATGCCCATCGCTGCTCTGCACAAGATTACCTGGTACACGTAGAGTACAAGGTATTTAGTTCAGCACTCTATGACAAAGTTCAGTGTGGATACATATTGCAAACTTGATTTGCCTCTGAGTTATATTTTTCTGACCTCCTATTTATGCTTTATCAACATGTTGTGCAATGAAGAGTATGCATTAAAAGTTTTATTAACCTTACTGTTAAAAATACACTATTCACAACAGTCAAAT
This sequence comes from Paguma larvata, assembly GCA_030068075.1. Lineage (NCBI taxonomy): Eukaryota > Metazoa > Chordata > Mammalia > Carnivora > Viverridae > Paguma > Paguma larvata. Next base: position 119,328,828 of record CM057830.1, on the reverse strand, counting down.
GATGGAGGAAAAAAAATAAATGTCCATTAGCTGATGAATGGTTAAACGAAGTGGTCTATCTATCCAATGGAATATTATTCAGCCATAAAAATGAATAAAGTATTGATACGTGCTCTAAGACGGGTGGACGGTGAAAGCATTATGCTAAGAGAAAGAAAATAGACAAAAAAGACGACATATTGTATGATTTCATTGTAGGAAATGTCAAGAATAGACAAATCCATAGATGGAAAAGCAGTTTAGTGGTTGTCTAGGATTAGGGAATAGGGACAGTGAGGAGTGACTGCTTAATGAGTACAGAGTTTCTTTGAGAGTAATAAAAATGCTCTGAATATAGTGTTGATGGTTATACAACATAACATTACGATTACATGATAAATGTACTAAATACCACTGAATTACAATATTTAAAGTAGTTAAAATGATGAATTTGATGTTATGTGCATTTTATCACACAATATATATATAGAGAGAGAATCAAGTGTAGCAGATAACTTTTGGTGCCATTTGTCAGACTGCTGTCAACATTCAGAGCCTACTAGGCCTCTTGACATCACATTTTCTCATTTCCATTACTAGCTCATAACCTTTTGTGAATTCACTTCACTTCTCTGACTCTGCTAGCTAATCTGTAAAATGGGGAAAAATAATCATTTCACCTTAATTCCAGGGAACGCGGTTAGCTTTCAGACAAAGACATAGCTTTACCAGTCTCTTTAGATGGGAACAGAATGTCAGCCCAGAGAGTTCCTGGTATTGTTACAGTCTTGGGAGAGCATGGCTCAGCAAGATCACAAAAGGAGCAAATCGCTGGTGGGATTCTAATCTGCTTATTTGTCCTTGAAATGCCACCTCCTACATACCCTAAAATTTGTCATTTGAAAAACACAGGGCTATATCAGTTCAAACACATAGAGTGGGCACTTGAGCATTGCAAAGGGCAGCATGTTCCAGCATAAGTGGAACACAGCATCATCCACAGTCAGCATTCTCAATGAGCCACAGTTGAGAAGCCAGAGTGAAAGCCTGAGAATAGGGCTACTTTGCCACTCCTTCTCCCCTGAGCCATCAGGAAGTGGTCCCTGCAGCTAGAGTGTCAGGAGGTGGAATGCAACCAAGGCCAGTGAACCACAGAAATACTGACAAGGTCACACTGACCATTATAATACCTGAATACCATTTCTATTCCAGAAGGCAGCCAGGAGTTTCTTTTTATATAAAAGTTACTCCAAGGCACCTTGGATTTCTCTAAAGGTACTTACACCTAGGCCCTGGCCCAAACTTCTTCAATCTCTCAGGTCATCCATATTAAGACAAGGTAATCAAATCACATGCTTGAAGCAGCAAGCATGCTTACTGTCACCTGCTCTGGGTCCCAAAAGGATCCAGATTGTTGATTAAGATGTTACGATGATGGTAGGATGACAATACTACTTCTGTGAACAGTTTTTATTTTTAGAGGTCTACTTTGCTTCAGGCATCATGTGAATTGTATCTTAAATTCTCACAATAACCCTATGCAGGATGTATTATCATTAGCTCCATTTTATAAATGAGTATATTGAGAATCAGGGAAATGATTTTCCCAAGGCCCACAGCTAATCAGTGGTTTAATTGGGCCTTAGGTGATCTGATTCCAAAGTCTAGCTCCCTTCCACTACTCCTCACTGCCTCCCCTGCCCTTTCCTCCTATCTGTTGGATATTCTAGCTCCCCATGCCACTTTTTCTTCTCTCACTCTGTCAGTGCTATAAAATAGAATAAAGGAAATTGGGGATAACTACCATCTTCTCACGGGGCCTTCTGTTGTCCAAAACTCCAGCCCAAATGCCAGAATAGGCTTGTAGATAGTGCTCAGTGAATGGCCTTGGGACTATCCTTGAATAATTTTGTAATACACTATGATCTGGGCACTAGCAGTGGCTGAGACTATGTAAGCATTCCTTCTTGGCTTCTCTGGAATCCTGAGGATTCAAAACAGAATAAAAACCTTGTTTTTCAAAGGGTAGTGTTCCTTTGAATGTTAGTCAATTCTGGATCCTTTTGGAAGAGCCTGAAATCAAAGCATTCCCTGTCTCCCTATAACAATCTTGTCTTTCAGTTGTTAGTTAGAGAAGACCACATGTTGCTAGGCTGGAATCAGTGAGGCTTTAGCAGCTGGATAGTGCTCTGGTCAGCTCTGGGTAAACCATTAGTAAGATAGATTCTGACCTTAAGATGCTGAGGAGCCCTGGTGGTTTGGAAAGCTCCCACCTCTATCCCACAGGGGCATGATGAGGCCTCAGAGATTCTACAATTCTTGATCCTCAGAGTGCTCAAGCCTCCTCCTTTCTTTCTGGGCTTGGGATTGGAGAGACAGTATGCAACATGATTCATGTTCAATAGACGTAAAGTCAGAGATTAGGCAGGTATTAGATCTCCCTTTTGTATTAGTATCATCAATGTACATGTCCAGCTCTCTTGAAAGGCTAGGAGAACCTAGCAACTCATAGATTACTCCTTGCAGCATTGGAATTCTCAACACCAGGCTTCATGCCAAGTAAGATCTCATACGTAGTCTTTGGTTTGAATGCTTTGAATAGAGTCTGGGGGCCAGCAATATTCTCTGCTCCCCACAGGCCCACCGAGCTTTGGCTCAGATGAAAAAGAAGCATTTACTCTCTCCAAGTTGGCTACTGATTGCTGCCATTTCACTGACTGCAGTCCCCAGAATGTAAGCAAGGAGTCCACCTGCCCCACTCAGTTCTCAAGACTGTTTTATTGTTGGTGGGCCTCAGGCTCCACATGCCCAGCATTGTTTCCCTAATCCAGGTGGGAGTGGCCCATCACAAGGATTTGGGCCAGGGTCCCAGAAAAAGGAATCTGCAATTTGATAAGATGGTCTTCAAGGAACGAGAGACTGGGTACGTGAGAGGAAGGGAAAATCATGGGAGGGGACACAGAGAGGAGAAACAAGAGATAGAAAGACAATTCTTTGAGATCCAAGAGCTGTGAAAATCATAGAAATGTGAGGCAAAGCACCCAGCCCCAAGACTTTTCAACTTCATTTAGCAGCAGAATTCTTACTCTGTGAATGGAGGACCCAAAATATAAACAGATACAAGTGGAATGGGATGTCCAGCTCCCTGCCCACTTTAACCACCTGTCCCTTTTCTCTCCCTCCCACATGCAATCTCCACTCCTGGAGGCCTATAGGCCTCCTGTTTGAGATGTCCTAACTCAGGTACATATGGTAGAAGTGAGGTTCAGAGAGGTATAGAAACTTCCTCTCAGCCTCCCAGTTATCTCCACAAGGCAGAGGCAACAAGGAGCATGATGCAGAGCTTAGCCCAGGCTTCTTGAGGCTTGGGCTTGAGTTCTGACATGGTCTAATGCATTTTGTTTCATTGGCCAGGGTCAATTCCTCGCCACTGTTATTTGGTCTCTTCGTTAGGGGAAATGGTCACAGACATGTCCTGGCTGCATTCCAGGCCTAGAGCAGTCACAAGGATGCAACAGGTTCACAGGTGTAGCGGCCTGAATCATGGCAGGTCCTGTGAGTGGCCTTACTGGTGTGGCTTTAATTCAGAACTTCCCTGAATAGAATAACTACCCCAGCCCCAGCCTCTGCCCCAGAGGAGTCCAATTCAATTCAAAGATCAATTAGTCATGTACATTGAAGATGTCCCAAGGCATTTCTTGATGACCGAGACACATTAAGTTAGAAGCTCAGCAGGCTTGCCCAGATTTGGGAACACTTTGGGTTTGGCTTTGAAAGTCACACACTGGATAGTTGGGCAACCAGGTCAAGCTGCTGAATCCTCCCAGCTCTCTGCAAAGCTTTTTCCAAGTGAGGAGACCTCACTTGCCCAGGCCTTATAACCCTATGAGTTTAATGGGGAAGGGAATGCTGCACTAGCGCTGGTGTCCGCACTGAATCGGAGTCCAAGAAGACTTAGCAGCAGGCACCACAATGATCTCTAGCCTCCTGAGAAGCTGGTCAGCAGCTCCCAGGCTCTGGACTTCCATGTTGCCTCCCTCACCTGTCCTTTCAGTCGCTGGATTCCCAAGGGTGCTAAGAGTGTCTGGACTCCACCCTGTTGCCACCTCCACTCCACCACCATTACCAAACTGCTGCCTGCATATTAATCCACAGTGCACTTGAGTACAGAGGACCACATAACTCTAGCCTTCACAGATCCTGGAGAAAGCCGAATATACCCTTCAGCCCTATCCTTGTAAGCCTGGGGAGCAGTCAACATGAAAATGGTGCAGGGGCTGGGGGGCACTGAGGCCTGTGTTTTATATTATACCCCCCACCCATGGCCAGTTCTGAGAGTGGATAGGGAATAGGTTGTGGGCTAAGGACAGAAACAGCTGTAGGAAAAGTAATGATTCCTAGGGAAGAAGCAACAATAGTGTTTGCTCAGTGCTTTTATTCTTGTGGGGGGGGGAGGAGATTATGGAATTAGAGGAGGTGGTTGCTGCTAACCACTTCACCTTAATGGCCTTATCATATCGCAGAGGTACATAACCTCCATGACCTCTGTGCTCCTTCATTAGTTCAATACATTCATTCCACAAGTAATGGACTGAGTACCTATTCTATACCAGCACTGTCTTAGGCTCTGAAGCCCTCATGGAGCAGGCAGTACAGTTAGGAGCACTTCCATAGAATGGTAACTGCTGTGAGGGGAACTATGCTCTGAAAGAGAATAAAGGGAGAAAGAAGTAGTTAAATAGTGTAGTCTCATGGTCAAGAAATCCCCCTAATGAGGTGACATTTGAGCTGAGACCTAAATGATGGGAATTGGCCATGTAAGGAGTTGGAAGAAGAGGCTTCCCGGCAAAAGGAGTATGTGCTAAGGCTGTGAGGGGGGAAAGCATGTCACTTATTCAAGTCAGGAATAAGCACCAAAGGTGAGCGCTTCACCAGTTGTGGAGGTCTGATTGAGGAGGAAGGGATCCTGCAACTACTGGGAATCTCAGCACCCCACTCCTGGACTCCCTCCCTTCCCTCTCCCAGTGCAGGACAGAGGGATTCTGCAGTCCCATCCTGTCTTTCAGGCTTCCTAGAGCACACCCATTCCTCTCTTGCCTATCTTCCTGGATGGGGCTTCATGCTTTTATCTTGCAGAGAGACACTGGGCCTACTAATAAAAAGCCTCAAAAGTGCAGGGCGAGAAAAGGTAGAAAGGATGTCCACATATTAGAGAAGAGTCTCTACTTGCTTCTGGATTTCCCTGTCAATAAGGACACTGTATCTACAGACAGAACTGACACTGCTCAGAAGTGATTTTGACCCACCATGATGCATTTACTGTACTTGGAAACTCTCCCACGGTTGCAGAGATCTAAGGCTGACTCCTGAGGCCTCGTGGAATCAATAAAGACTTCCCTATGCTGGTGACTACCAGATCTGCAATCTCTGGCATTCCTCCATACCACCATCTCTACTGTCCTTCCCTTCCCAGCCCTTCATCACCACATAGTGGAAGGATCACTGGGCCAGGAGTCCAGAAATTAAACCTAAAGCCATGGCTTTGTACACTGACCAAGCGACTGGCTTTCTGATTGGGCAAGGCATTTTGACACATTCGTTGAGCAATTTCTACGAGCCAAAATGCTAAGCTGACCTCTGGCTTCACTTTCTTACTCTATAAAATGGGAACAATATTACCCACCTTATTAGGTTGTCGATGATATTATATTAATGGCCGTTTACAAAGTATTTAATCTTTTCAACCCACTCTGTAATATGAGAACTTAAAGTTGTAAATTTCATTCTAAGCACTACTTTAGCTGCATCACCCAGATTTTTAAGTCAGTTGTATTGAGGAATAGTTTACATAAAATATACCCGCTTTAGGTGCACAGTTTGATGAGGTCTAACAAATGCATACATGCCTATAACAAACACAAAATTAAGATATAGAACAGTCCCATCACTCCAGAAAGTTCCTTCCTGCCTCTTTGGAATAAATCTGTCACCCATACTGACCCTTGACAACTATTTATCTCCTTTCTGTAACCATAAAGTAGTTCTGATTTTCCCAGAATTTCACACAAATGGAATCATAGAGTAAGTAGTCTTTTATGTTAGGCTTCTTCCACCCAGCATAATATTGGTAGACCCAGTTGCTGCTGGTGTCAGTAGTCCATTCATTTATATTGCTAAGTAGTATCCCATATTATAGATGTGCCAAATGTTATTTGTCCATGCACCAGTTGATGGGCAGCAAATTACCTTCAGTCTTTGCTATTATAAATGATACTTCTATGAACATTTACAAAGAAGTTTTTGCATAGACTTAATGTTTTCATTGTTTCTTTTTAAAATTGAAGTATAATGAACATATAGTGTTATATTAGTTTGAGGTGCACAATATAGCAATTCAACAATTCTATACATTATTCAGTGCTTATCAGGGTAAGTGTACCCTTGATCTGCTTTATCTATTTGACCCATCCCCCACCCACCTCCCCTCTGGTAACCACCTATTTATTCTCTGTATTTGAGAGTCTGTTTTTTTCTTTGTATCTTTTTTCTTTGTTCATTTGTTTTGTTTCTTAAATTCAACATACTAGTAAAATCATATGGTATTTGTCTATCTCTGACTGACTTACTTCACTTAGCATTATACCCTTTAGGTCCATCCATGTTGTTGCAAATGGCAAGATCTCAGTATTTTTTTTATGGCTAAGGAATATGCCTCTGTGTGTGTGTGTGTGTGTGTGTGTGTGTGTGTGTGTGTGTGTGTGCATGTGTGTATCTGTATCTTCTTTACCCATTCATCTGTCAGTGGACACTTGTATTGCTTCCATATCTTGGCTATTGTAAAAAATGCTACTATAAACATAAGGATGCATATATCTTTTTGAAGGGGTATTTTTATTGTCTTTTGGTAAATACCGAAAACCGGGCAGACAACCTGAATAGACACTTCTCCAAGGAAGACATCCACATGCCCTGGCCAGCACACACATGAAAAGATGCTCGACATCATTGAGCATCAGGGAAATGCAAATCAAAACCACAATATCACCTTACACCTGTAAGATGGCTAAAATTTTTTGAAAAGAAGTAAGTGTTGGTAAGCATGTAGATAAAAAGGAACATTTGGACACTTGCTGGGAATACAAATTGGTAGAGCCACGGTGAAAAAAGTATTTTTTCATTTTTCTTGAGTAAATACTTACAACTGGATTGCTGGCTCACCTAGCATGTATATGAATGTACTAAATTTTAACAAATCTCCTCACCTGTTACCAGACATATGAGTTGTTTCTTGTTTTCAGTTCTTGTGAATAAAACTGCTATGAACATTTATGTGGACATATGTCTTCATTTCTCTTTGGTAAACACCTACAAGTCAAATTGCCAACTCATATGATAAACCTATGCTAAGTATTATGAGAAGGTACTGAACTGCTTTCCAAAGTGCCATTTGCATTTCCACTTGCAATGCAAGCACTATTGCATGAAAGTACTATTTGGTCCACATTCCCAGCAATACTTGATGTGTTCTGTCCTGATAGTCTCAGTCTTTAATTTTAGTCTTTCTTTTAGGTGTGTAGTGGTATCATAACTTTAATTTGCATTTTCCTAATGAATAATGACGTTGAATGTATTTTCGAGTACTTACAGATTATTCATATAACTACTTTTGTTAATTGAGCTTTTCAAATCTTTTGCCTATTTATAATATGATGGTTTTTCTTAATATTACTGAATTATAAGAGTTCTTTATAGTCCCTGGATACAAGTCCTGCATCAAATATATGTGCTGTGACTATCTCCTCCCACTCTATACCATGTCTTTTCATTTTCTACATAATGTCTTTTGAAGAGCCTACTGTTTCAATTTTGATAAACTCCAAACTACCAATTTTTATGGTTTGTATTTTTGTGTTCTAATTAAGGAAATTTTGCCTAACTGAGAATCCAAAATATTTTCTTTTAAGTTTCATAATTTCAGCTTTTATGTTAAAGTCTATGATGCGCAGCAAGTTAATATTTGTGACTGGCATGAGGTAAGGGTCAAGGTTAATGTTTTCAATATTGAATATCTATTTATTTTGGCACCATTTGTTGAAAAAATTATTTTTCCCAATTGAGTTGCCTTGAAATTTTTATCAAAAATCAGTATTTCTATTTTTGAGTTCTTTATTGTGATATTGTGATTTATAATAAGAATTATGTATTTGATCTTCATTTTTATTTCTGGCACAGAATTCCTAAAATGTTTGGAATTTTCTAAGTGATAAAAGAAATAAAAGTTTCTTTTGTTATTTGTAACGAGCCCCTTTCAACATATCTACATTTATGTCAATGACATGACTTTTCAAGAACCCCTAAAGATGGGGTCTGTTTGCCAGGGGAACCAACTAACAATTAAGGTTTTGAACTTTCAGCTTCAGCCCCTGACCTCTGGGGAGAAGAGAGGGCCTGGAGGTTGAATTATTCACCAACAGGTCAATGATTTAATTAATCATGCCTGCATAATAAATCTTACATAAAAACAAAAACAGGGGCACCTGGGTGACTCAGTCAATTAAGCTCAGGTCATGATCTCAGGATTTGTGAGTTTGAGCCCTACATTGGGCTCTGTATCAACATCTTGGAGCCTGGAGCCTGGAACCTACTTCCCTCTCTCTCTCTCTCTCTCTCTCTCTCCCTCCCTCCCTCCCTCCCCCTTCCCCACTTGTGTTCTCTGTCTCTCAAAAATAAATAAATGTTAAAAAAACAAACAAACAAAATTGGAGATTAGAGAACATCCTGATTGGCGAACACACAAAAATGCCGGAGAGCTGGCAGAGTTGATCCATGGCCCCTTCCCCATACCTTGCCTTGCATAGCTCTTCCATCTGGCTGTTCATTTGTATCTTTTGAAAGATTCTTTGTAACAAATCAGCAATAGTAAGTAAACTGTTTCCCTGATCTCTGTGAGTCATGCTAGTAAATGACTGAACCCAAGGAGCAGGGCATGGAAACTTCACATTAATAGCCAGTGGTTCAGAAACACAGGTGACAATTTGGAGTTGCGAGTGGTGTCTGTAGTGGGGGCAGGTTTGTGGGACTGAGTCCTCAACTGGTGGGATTTGAAACTATCTCCAGGTAAATAGTGTCGAAATTGATTTAAACTCTAGAACATTAGGTGAGGTAGAGGATTGGAGGATTGCTTGGTGGCCAGAGTGGAGTATTCTGTTTGATGTGAGCAGAATGTGGGAGGGTTTTGACCCTATATTTATTCTGTTCCATTGATCTATGCATTTATCCTTTCTTTTTTTTAATATTTATTTATTTTTGAGAGAGAGAGAGACAGAGCATGAGTGGGGGAGGGGCACACACAGAGAGGGAGACACAGAATCTGAAACAGGCTCCAGCCTCTGAGCTGTCAGCACAGAGCCCGATGCGGGGCTTGAACTCTCGAACGGTAAGATCATGACCTGAGCTGAAGTCGGACGCTCAACCGACTGAGCCACCCAGGTGCCCCTGCATTTATCCTTTCGCCAGTCCACACTAAGTGGATCACTGTAGCTTTCTAGTAAATATTAAAATTAGATTGTTTAAATTTTCCAACTTTGCTCTTCTTTTTCAAGATTGTTTTATATTCAAAATATTTTGCATTTCTATATACCTTTTAGATTATGCTTGTCGATTTCTATAAAAATATCCTGCTGATGCAGATGCATAGGTACACACGTACCCCAATGTTTATAGCAGCGCTTTCAACAATAGCCAAATTATGGAAGGGGCCCGAATGTCCATCAACTGATGAATGGATAAAGAAGATGTGGTTTATATATACAATGGAATACTACTTGACGATGAGAAAGAATGACCTCATGCCATTTGCAGTAACATGGATGGAACTGGAAGGTATTATGCTGAGTGAAATAAGTCAGTCAGAAAAGGACTAGATATTTTCACTCATATGTAGATCTCGAGAAACTTAACAAAATATCATGAAGGAAGGTAAGGGGAAAATTGTTACAGAGAGGGAGGGAGGCAAACCACAAGAGACTCTTAAATACAGAGAACAAACTGAGAGTTGTTAGAGGGGTGGGGGAGAGGGGAAAATGAGTGATGGGCACTGAGGAGGGTACTTGTTGGGATGAGCACTGGGTGTTGTATGGAAGCCAATTTGTCAATAAATTATATTAAAAAATATCCTGCTGAAAATTTGGGATGTCATTGAATTTATAAACCAATCTGGCAACAATGGCCATCTTTTTAAAAATTTTTATGTATTTAAGATGTACAGCTTGATGATTTTATATATGTATACATTGCGAAATAATCACTACCATCAAGCTACTTAACATATTCATAAACTCAACTGAAGGTGGATTAAAATCTTAAATGGAAGACCTAAAACTGTAAAACTCCGAGAAAAAAACATAGGGAAAAGTCTCCTTGGTATTAATCTTGGCAACAATTTTTTTTTGTATGGCACCAAAAGCACAGGCAATGAAAACAAAATAAACAAGTGGAACTACATCAAACCAGAAAGTGTCAGTGCAGCACAGGAAACAACAAATAAAAAGGTGACCTACAGAATGGGAGAAAATGTTTACAAACCATATGTCTGATAAGGAGTTAACCTCCAAAATATATAAGGAATTCCTACAACTTAATAGCAAAAAAAATTAATTATTTAATTAAAAATAGGCAGGGGCCCCTGGGTGGCTCCGTTGGTTAGACATCTGACTCTAGATCTTGGCTCAGGTCAGAACCGATTGCCCGGTTCATGATTTTAAGCCCAACATCGGGCTCTGTGCTGGCAGTGCGGAACTTGTTTGGGATTCTCTCTCCCCTTCCCTCTGCCCCTCCCTTGCTCTCTCTCTCTCCCTCTCTCAAAATAAATACATAAAAAAATACACATTAAAAATGAACAAAGGACCTGAGTAGACATTTCTCAAAAGACGACATACAAATGGCCAGCAAATATATGAAAAAAGGTTCAACATCACTAATCATCAGGGAAACGAAAATCAAAACCACAATGAGATTTCACCTCACACTTGTTAGGATGCCTACTTTAAAAAAGCAAAAGATAAGTGTTGGTGAGGATGCGGAGAAAAGGGAATCCTGTGACATTGTTGATGGGGATGTAAATCTGTGCAGGCATTATGTAAAACAGCACAGAAATGCTTCAAAAAAATAAAAATAGAACTGCCGTATGACATAGCAATCCCACTTCTAGCTATTTATACAACGAAATTGATACCAAGACCTCAAAGAGATATTATACTCTTATGCTTATTGCAGCAATATCCACAATAGGCAAGATAAGGAAACAACCTAAATGTCTACTGATGAATGAGTGGATTAAAAAAATAGTATATAAATACCATGAGACATTATTCAGACTTAAAAGGAGGAGGAAATTCTGCCGTTAGTGACAACATGGATGAACATGGAGAACATTATGCTAAGTAAAGTAAGTCAGACACAGACAGACAAATACTCTATGATGTCACTTACATGTGTACTTTAAAATAGTCAGACTTGGGGCTCTTGGGTGGTTCAGTTGGGTAAGTGTCTGACTTTGGCTCAGGTCATGATCTCGCGGTCTATGAGTTCGAACCCCGCGTCGGGCTCTGTGCTGACAGCTCAGAGCCTGGAGCCTGCTTCGGATTCTGTGTCTCCCTCTCTCTCTGCCCCTCCCCTGCTTGTACTGTCTCAATCTCTCAAAAGTAAATAAACATTACAAAAAAATTAAAAAATAAAATAAAATAAAATAGTCAGACTCATAGAAGCAGAGAATAGAAAGGATTTCACCAAGGATTAAGAAGATGAGGAGGGGTGCCTAGGTGGCTCAGTTGGTTAAGCGTCTTCAGCTCAGGTCATGATCTCAGGGTTCATGAGTTTGAGCCTCACATCCAGGTCTGTGCTCACAGCTCAGAGCCTGGAGCCTTCTTTGGATTCTGTGTCTCCCTCTCTCTCTGCTCCTCTCCTGCTCATACTCTGTGTCTCTTTCTCAAAAATAAATACAACATTAAAAATGTAAAAAAAAAAAAAAAAAAAAGAGAAAGTGGAAAAGGGAAGATGTTGGTCAAAGGGTACAAACTTTTAGTTTTGTAGGAGAATTCTTCCATTTCGTCATTTTGGCTAGATGTGTTTTAGTTTGTTTCCTGAGGTCACCCTGGAAAGGAAAGCAGACAGACAGACTAACAGAAAACAAAAATACTCAAATGTACCGACAAATGATACAGACGAGTGGGTCAGCACAGAAAACAGAATAACAAATGACACTCTGAGGGCATGCGACCTTAAGACGTTAAGGACACGTTAAGGACAGGGTGTGCACTGTGCTGATGGCAGAGAATATACAGAGAGCATAATGACAGGTGTGGGCGGGAGAAGAAAATGGACTTTGCCCATGTAGAGTGATAAAGGGCAGACTGAGAGAAATCAGAATAAGGACAGATGCAAGGAAAAAGAAATGAAGATAGATGTTGCCCAGATGAACTTATGTGGCCTGGTTATTCCAGAGAGAAAGATAGGGAAGTACAGAAGGAGGTGGAGAACATGCCTTGAGAGAGTGGGTTAAATGTCCATTTAAGCCAGTCAATACCCCAGATGACCAGCTCAGGGGTGGGGAATCGGTAAGGAGGAGAAAGGGGAGCATATATTTGAAAAGGAAGAATTGACTTGGAGTTACTCCAGGCAGCAGTCTGATCTCTGCATCTATCGCTCCCGCAAAAAGGCATCTCTCCTATGAGGAGAGGCATGGTTTGGTGGAGGTGGTCCCGCCTCCACTGCCACGTGTGGATGGATTCCTGGGGCTGGTTTTTGTGGGTTTGTGAGACAAAAATGGCATCCCCCCAGTCCCTTCTCCCCAGTCTTGGAGTCTCAAATTGTCCCTTTGTGTCCGTCCTCGCTCTCCTCGGGATGCAGGCATAGTGCTGTTTGTTGGGTGGTCACGTGCCCCAGCTTAACTGAGTTTTTCAGTCTCTTCACCCGCTACACCCAGTTTCGCTGTAAATTGTGCCTGTAGGTTAGAAGTGATCCCGACACGGCTTCATGCCTCTGCCTGATGCAGGCTGACTGGGCCGCTGCTGCCGGCCCCAGCGTGAGGAGAGTTATGCTGAGAGTGAGCAACAGAACTTCTCTTCAACAGCCCTGTGGTTAGGGACTGGATGGCGGTTTCTCTCTCTGTCCCGGTTTCCTCTCATTCGGATGTGGCCCACTCTGCACTTCCCCAGATTTCTCTTCCCTTTGTCTTTCCACAGAAGGCTCTCCCTCCCCTCCGCTCCATACCCCCGTGGTTCATTTTATCTCCCCCAGATTACACTCACGCTTCCTTGGGGCGCTTTCTGGGATTCGCGTTCCATTCCTTGTAGACTCCAACACCTTTCCTCCCAGATTCTTGGGGTTGAGAGTCCTTTGATTTTGGTCCTTCTTAGTTTGGAAAACACGGGGAATACCGGGGAATACCGGGTCCCCCTACTCCTCTGCCATGTTGGACCAATCCGAATTACTGAAATTTTGATATGTCATTATCATTTAGGATTCAAAATAAATTTGAATTTCTCTTGTGATTTAAAGTGGTTGATATATTGTTCATATCATCTATATGTTTACTGATTTTTTCATCTATTTATTCTATCAATTGTTGAGAAAATATAGTCAAAATCTTAAGCAATGATTGTGGATATGTCTATTTCTTCCTTTAATTCTGTTGATATTACATGGCATCAAGCTTATGGCCTTATATTATCTGAGTTATGGTTAGCTTTTTTAGCACTTCTAAAATTCCCTTCTTTAAAGCTTCAAAACCTCCTCATAATTCATGAATTCTGCATTAGGAGACAGAATAGGTCATTCTTTCTTATAGCTTCTGTCTTGCCATCAGACTCCTCCTATGATGTATCCTTTGGCTCCCCAGCACTGCCAACTCACCCTAAGACTTACTTTCATTCATTCTTTTAAAAAAATGTATTACTTCTGAACTTCACCCTGAGGATACCACAGTGACTTGAGAGGTATGTAACAATATAGCAAATCGTCATTCTCTTGAGTCAGGCAATCTGAGTTCAAAACTCAGTTCCACCACTGATGAAATTTTTGACTATAGAAAAGCTACTTACATTTTTCATGCCTCAGTTTCTTCATATATAAAATGGGGATGATAGTGCCCACCCCATAAGGGTTGAGAAATTTTATGCACACAGCTTAGCACAATATCTGACATCAAGAAAACTCAAATAAATAAATGCTAGCTAGTTGTTATGATAATAATGACAGAAATGTCTCTTTCCTCCACAAAGCTTACAGCTCTAATAATCCAGGCTATTACTGCTCAAATGTGGTCCCCAAACCCATCCTTGATGGGACTTGGAACTCGTACCAGAATGTAAACCAACTCATCACTAAGGACACTGTTTAATACATCTGACATTTATTTCCTAGCAAGACTTTCTCAATAACTGAACCAGTGCATTGATTTACATTCTGCAGCAACTCCTCATTTAAAACCATTGAGTACTTTGAGTGTTACTTCTTCAAGGACTCATAGACCTCCCTAGGGTAGTTAGGGAGAAGAAATGGATCTGAGCTTGAAGGCAGAAACCCTGATATCACTTCTAGTTCTGCCACTGACAGGCAAGGTGACTATGAATGGGTCATCTAAACCCTGATCCTCTATTTCTTCATCTGTAAAGTGGAAATAATTACCTCTCTCCCCTCCACCCTCCATGAGTTTCATGTACTGTGGAGGGCTAAAACAATGCCAGGAAGTACTTTATGGGTTCTCTTTTGGGGGGGTGGTGAGAGCTGTGTTTTGTTTTTGTTTTTATTTTTGTTTTTTATTGAAGTGTTGTTGACATATATTATTGTATTAGTTTCAGGTGTACAACATAATAATTCAACATTTATATACATTACAAAGTGATCACCACAATAAATCTAACTACCATCTGTCACTATATAAAGTTGTTACATATAATTAACTATATTCCTAGTTATTTTATAACTGGAAGCTTGTACCTTTTAATCTCCTTCCCCTATTTCACCCATCCCCCACCCCACTCCCATCTGGCAACCATCAGATTGTTTTATGTATATATAAATCTGTTTCTGTTTTGTTTTGTTTGTTCGTTTGTTTTGTTTTTCAGACTCCACATATGAGTAAAATTATATGGTATTTGCCTTTCTCTGTCTGACTTTATTTCACTTAGCATAATACACTTTAGATCCATCCATGTTGTCACAAATGGCAAGATTTCATTCCTTTTTATGGGTGAGTAGTATTCCATTGTATAAACACCACATCTTCTTTATCCATTCATCTACGGATGGACACTTAGGTTGTTTCCATATGTTGGCTATTGTAAATAATGTTGCAATAAACACAAGGGTTTGTATATCTTTTCAAATTAGTGTTTTCATTTTCTTCAGATAAAGACACAGAAGTGAAATAGTTCTATTTTTAATTTTTTGAGGAACTGCCAGCTGGTACTTTGATGCCACTGTAAGGGAGAGCAAGCCAAAGTGGCCTCTGAGAACATGTGTAAAGTAGGCAGCTAACTCCCCAGGGCTGAAGACAGAGCTCTGCAGCAGAATTAATAAGGAAGACTCTTTTTTCTAAAAAATTGCACACATTTAATGTGCATATGTTAATAAGTTTGGAAATAAGCATACATCCATTATAGTACTACCCTATTATCCAGCAATCCTACTTCTGGGTATTATCTAAGAGAATTGAAAACAGTATCTTAAAGAGATATTTTCAACTCTGTTCATAGCAGCATATTCAAAATAGCCAATATATGGAAGCAACCCAAATGTCCATCAACAGATAAATGAGAAAAAATATATATATGGTATATGCATACTATCTCTCTAAATAAATAAATAAATAAATAAATAAAAATTAAAAATTAAAAATTATAGAAATTCCGTCATTTGCAACAACATGGATGGGTCTGGAGGACATTACACTAAAATAAATAAGCCAGACACAAGAGGAAAAAATAACACATGATTCCACTTATATGAGGAATCTAAAAGAGTCCAACTCATAGAAGCATAAAATAGAATGGTGGTTGCCAGAACTGAGGGAAAGGGGAAATGGGAAATTATTGCTCAATAAGTTACAGTTATACAAAATGAATAATTTCTAGAGATCTTCTGTACAACAAAGTACCTACAGTTAACAATACAGTGTTGTACACTTAACAATTTGTTTAGAGAGTAGATTTCCCATTCAATGTTCTTAACACAAATAGAGAAAGAGAGAGAAGAGTTTTGTTGCTAGCTTCCGGAATATCTGAACCTAGGCCTGGTGAATCCCAACCTCTTAGGTAGGAGAGAGGTAACCAAAGGCAACCAAAAGTCATTATCCATTCTCTCCTAGATGATATTTTATGTCCAAGGTAAGTGCCTTCCACTTAAAATATACTCTTTAATTTGGGGGCTTACAGTGACATTGACCATCACATTGCTTAAAATCAGCCCAAACGTACAAACATTATCAGTGCAAGATGGAACAAAGAGAAAGTGGTATACGCAACTGAGTTGCTAATGGGGAGAACATTGAGGCTCCAAGAACCAAGTGCATCTCCACAGGCAATCAGTCAATCTAGGGAAACATTGGGCCCATACCCTCACCAGAGCACTAATGTAGTCCTTCTCAGAATCAGTAATAACTCAGCACTAATAGCTGCAAAAAAGGACCATACTGTCTCCCCAATCATTAATTCCCAGAAAAAGTACTGCACTGAACTCATTACTGCTTTAACACACTCATCAGATGAAATGTACAAGTTAACCTCCTCAGAGGGAGGAAGTAATCTAAGCACATGAACTCAGCTCTTTCCCCCACCCCCACTCCAGAAGCCATCTCTCCTGTAGCAACTGTCAATCCTTTGCTACGAAGCTGCCTGGGCCCACCTGAAAACATCTCTGTCCATACTGTAAGGTTATCTGCTGTCCACTTGCTCAGAGATTCAGGTGGCTGAGAGGGAGACAGGCCAGACATGGGGGAGGGGAGGAATTGGTACAAAGATGCTGCTGCTGCTGCTGAGAAAGAGAGTGGTTTTTAATGACAGCAGCCGGTAACCAGTTATGGATTAGACATAGTATGTCAGCTTCCATGGTAGATTTTAAAACATACAATCTCATTTGATCCTGACCAAACTATTATTAGCCTTATTTGACAGATGAGGAAGCAGAGGCAAGGAAAATAAGTAAGCTACCTAAGCTCACATAACTAGTAAAGTAGCTCAGCCAAAATTACAATGCAAATCCTTGACCCGAAGTCCAGGCTTCTTTGTACCAAATCATGGCTATCAACAGTTTGTGCTATGTAGTGTCTGTGGAGACTATGCCATGTCAAGCAACACAGTAGGACAATAATTATAGCTACCATTGTGTAAGTGCCTCCCAGGGATAAGGCAGCTGGTAGCTAGAATCACAGGGGTCTCACTCAGCTCTTGCTTTGGAGCCCTAAGTGGTGCCACCAGGAGGATAGCAACTCTTTGCAATATCAAGACCCCCAACATCCCCACCCTCTATTTTCTTCCTAGAAACTCTCTGATTCTCTGTCAAATTAATTTCTCTTTATCTGGAGCTCCCCTGGCAGCTACAGTGGAGAAAGAAGTGCGATGGAGCAGGGCCAGTGGATGGGTTGCTGGGAGGGAACAAACTGGGAAAATGGAAAGAATTTGCTTTTATTTGGGAAGCCAGGCTGTTTGTACAGGCCCCTACAGTCCCTGTGGCTCCCAAATCATGAAACTTAGTGACTGTATGGATTTCTTTTCCTACCAGACCATAAGCTTCTGGATCACAAGGATCCTCTCTCTTCTTTGTGACCACAGCATGCAGCATGGACATGACACATAATAAATGTTCATTGTTGCCTCAGATCACTGGTTCAGCAGGAGAAGTTTGGGAAAGCAGACTGAAGTATCACTGAAGAACAAACATTACCAATGGATAACATGTATACAGTCTTTGCCCAAACTTGTGTTTGTAAAAAGTCTACTGGGCAGACTTTCCGTCAGATCACAGTAGCCTGTCCCAGGAAGACTGGAGCAAGTACTGTCCTATTATGGAAATCCCTTCTACAGGTAGCCTGAAAAGCCACATTCCCATGTGTGGAAGCCATTCAATCAGGACAGTTGACTCCACCACTGCCCTTAGCATTAAAGAAGCCCTAGCCTGAGTGAGCAGGCCCTTAAAAGGAGAATGCAGAAGTTTGAATAATCTAGCCAGGGTCCAAGGTCAGATGGGATGAGGACAGTCCTAGAGGTGAAGTTGCTGAGTATCTTAAAAAACAACAACCTTTTCTTTACAAGCTGGGCAGATTGCTCCTTTCCACTTTCCTGTGCCATAAGAGGAGGCTTTCAACAAAAGTTGGGAATGGAAAGAATCTGTAGGATAATACCTAAGTATTATCAGGTGCCTGGATGAAAGTACAACAAAAATTTCATTTTCAACTCTATAGATGCCACAAAAGTCATATTTCTGTATCAGTGTCAGGAAGAAATATTGGTGTCTTTTCTCCTCTCTGTCCTCTAAAAGCTTTTGATAGAGTTGAGGATAACACTCTAATGCATAAGGAAAAATCAAGGCACAATTGACAACAGTCTGTAATTAAGTGCTAAGTTGTCTGGCACAGACCTTAAGTGCTGCAGGAATCCAAAGGAGGGGCAATCAATGAAGGCTGAGTAATGTGTGGGCCGCTGTTGCTCTGACGTCTGAGAATCTATGACTCTCATCAGCACAGATTTCCTGGAGGAGGTGGGACTGGCACTAGACCCTAAAGGATGGGGAAAATTGGGCTTGGAGGAGGGGAGAGGGCTCTAGATCAAAGCACAGGAAATGATAGAGCAAAGGTGAAGAGGCAGATAGACATTAGGCCAAACAGGAGGAGGTATGGTTCCAACAGTAGTGGGGTGGTGTGTGCAAGGAATCAGCGTGGTCATATAGCTGGCTATTGGGGCAAGGGAGCCATGGAGCACTGGTTGCATGATGTTGAGCTATTATGCCTTTAGAAAACTAGCCAACAACTGTTGACAGGTGAATCTAGACTCAAAAAAAAAATACCTTTCAAAGGTAAATTTCCTGAGGAATCTGTATTATGGCTCCACTTTTCAAGGAACTCCAATCTCTGTATAGGCAATGTCTCATTTAATATTCCAAACAACCCTAGAGGGGAGTGTTGAGGAACCATGGACTCCAATCAGACATGGGCTGACTAGGTGCAGCAGTGTAGGATGGAAGGTCATCTCCTTTCCAGATTCCAATTCAAGCACTCTGGGATGGGGCAGAGGTAGCAGATGTCAAACTTTGCTTCCAGGAATCTAGAAGCATCTCACATCCAGAATTTTCCTCTTTGCTCACTTCCTGCAAACATGCACCTGCTTAACAAAAACAATGATACTATCATTAATTATGTGTCTACAACATGCTAAGTACTTGAATAGAATAAATTAACTTCGTCCTTACATCAGTTTTGTGAAGTGAGCACTGTTATTATCTCTGTTTTACAGATGAGGAAACTGAGGCACTGAAAGGGTAAGCAACTTGTCCAAGGCCACATGGCTGGTAAGTGATTCCGGACAAGGTATCCTCCCACCACAGCCCACTCTTTTACCTGCCTCACTCCAAAGGCACACTCTGGGCACATTCACAATGGACTCTTCCAAATAGGAAATGTCTCATTCAATGCCCATGACAGCACTGGATGGGAGGGACTATTTAGGGACCCAAAATTCCAAACAGATGTGGTCTGACCAGAGAGATTAAAGTGGGTAGGAATGTCATAGTGTTAAAAAACCTGGCTTAGAGCCAGTCTGTTTCTATTTTCCCACTTGCCATTATCACTGGGACCCAACCCCTATCATCAGCAGCAATAACAAAAACAACCCCAGAAACTCTTTGAACCTCCAAGCCAACTTGCTTTACTTGAGCACCCCAAGAATCCTGCCAGCAGAGGCAAGGCATGTGTGGCACCATGGTTATTCTGTGGGCCTGGGAAGAAGGAGAAGGCACATTAGTGCTGCTAGCATCCAGAGGAATGAGATAGAAGAGGAGGGTAATAATGAACCCATGGAAGCATGACCAAGGGTGAAGGAGGGTGAGGCCCCACAGGCAGGGTACAGGGGAAGTCCTGAGGTACAGGTATTTCAGCAAAATCTAGACTGAAGGGGCAAACTACACTGAGGTCAAAATAAAACCTCAAAGCACCCCTCACGAGGACAGCTAGCTGTCTTGGTGTTGGACAATAAATGGGTAACTGCCAGGTCAGTGTCCTCCGTGGAGAGAGAGTAGGTGCCTGGAAGAGGGTCTAGTGAGAATGCAAACCTGATGCATCAGGCTCAAGACTCCATGCATTATAGAGTTGCTCTAGACTGCTGTGTCAACTTTTTGTTGTGCCATAGGCCCTTGGCTGACTGGTGAAATCCATGAACCCCTTCTCAGAATAATACTTTATTTTTTAATGTTTATTTATTTTGAGAAAGAGAGAGTGTACAAGTGGGGGAGAGTGGCAAAAACAGAGAGACAGAATCTTAAGTGGGTTCCATGCTTAGCACAGAGCCCGATGCAGGGCTCCATTTCATGAACCGTGAAATCATGATCTGAGCTAAAATCAAGAGTCAGCTGCTTAACCAACTGAGCCACCCAGGCACCCCAATACTTTAAATACATTAAAATGCACATGATTACAAAGGAAACAAATTATATCAAGATAATAAACAAAATTTGTATGATATACTAACATAAATGCTTCTTTATTAAAGCATAAAACAAAAAAAATTTTAGGGTACTGAGAGAGGACAGCCAGCATGGCAGAGGAGTAGGGGGACCCAGTATTCCCCTTGTCTTTCAAACTAAGAAGGACTGAAACCAAAGGACTCTCAACCCCAAGAGTTGGGGAGGAAAGGTGTTGCAGTCTACAAGGAACAGAAAGCGAAACCAAGAAAACACACCAGGAAACGTGAGTTCAATCTGAGACGGATAAAACGATCTGTGGGGTATGGAGCTGAGGGGAGGCAGAGCCTTCTTTGGAGAAACCCAGGAAAGTCCAGAGGGGGCCACATCCAAATGTGAGAAAAACGGGATAGAGAGGAGACCACCATACAGTCCCTAAAGGCAGGGCTTTTGAAGAGAAGTTCCCTTGCTAACAGCAGAACTCTCAGCAGAACTCTCCTCATACTGGGGCCGGCAGCGGTGGCCCAGTCAGCCCGCGTCACGCAGAGGTACCGCCGCCTGCAGATCGCTTCTAGGGACTAGGGGGACGCCATTGTTGTCTTCCAAGCCCACAAACATCGGCCTGGGAAGCCACCCCCGAAGCCATCCCCGTGGCAGTGGAGGCGGGACCCACCTACACCAAACCACGCCCCTCCTCACAGGAGAGACACCTTCCAGAGGGAGCTACAGACGCCAAGTTCAGACTGCTGCCTGGAGTAACTCCAGGTCATATCTTCTTTTTTAAATATATGCTCCCCTTTCTCCTTACTGATCCCCACCCCTGAGCTGGCCATCCGGGGTATTGGCTGGCTTAAACAGACTTTTAACCCACTCTCTCAAGACATGTTCTACACCTCCTTCTGTACTTTCCTATCTCTCTCTCTGGAATAACCAGGCCACATAGTTCATCTGGGCAATATCTATCTTCATTCCTTTTCCCCTGCATCCATCCTTATTCTGATTTCTCAATGTCTGGATTAAGACCTTCAGTCGCTTTACCTGGGCAAAGTCCATTTTCTTCTTCCCCCCCGCCCCCGGCACCTGTCATTATTCTCTCTGTATATGCTCTGCCAAACAGCACAGTGCACACTCTGTCCTTAATATGTAGCTGGTACTTCAGGACATTGCCCTCAGAGTGCCATTAGTTATTCTTTTTTCTGTTGTGAACCACTTGTCTCTATCATTTGTCAGTACATTTGAGTGTTTCTGTTTTCTGTTAGTCTGTCGGTCTGTTTTCCTTTCCAGGGCGACTTCAAGAAACAATCCAAGACACACCTAGCCAAAATGACAAAACGGAAGAATTCTCCCCAAAGAAACTACAGGAAATAGTGACAGCTCAAGAATTAATGAAAACAGATATAAGCAACTTAACATAACAGGAATATAGAATGATAAACATAAAACTAATCGCTGGGCTTGAAAAAAGCATAGATGAATGCAAGGGATCCCTCGCAGCAGAGATCAAGGACCTTAAAAAATGGTCAGGAGGAATTAAAAAATGCCTTGAATGAGATGCAAAGCAAATTGGAGGTGGCCACAGCACGATTGAAGAGGCAGAAGAGAGAATAAGTGAAATAGAAGATAAAATTATGGAAAAAGAGGAAGCAGAGAAAAAGAGAGAGAAGCTGATTCAGGAACAGGAAAGGAGAATTCAAGAGCTGAGTGATGCAATCAAATGAAACAATATCCATATCATAGGAATTCAAGAGGAAGAAGAGAGAGAGAAAGGAATCGAAGGGGTTCTTGAACAAATCATTGCTGAGAACTTCCGCAACATGAGGAAGGAAACAGGCATGGAAATCCAAGAGGCACAGAGAACTCTCCTCAGACATAATTTGAATAGACCTTCTGCACAACACATCATAGTGAAACTGGCAAAATATAAGGACAGAGAGAAAATTCTGAAAGCAGCTAGGGATAAACGGGCCTTAGCATAAAAAGGTAGACACACAAGTGTTGTAGCAAACTTATCTACAGAAACTTGGCAAGCCAGAAAGGAATGGCAGGATAACTTCGATGTGATGAACAGGAAGGATAGGCAACCAAGAATTCTGTATCCGGCCAGCCTGTCATTCAGAATTGAAGGAAAGACTAAGGTTTTCCCCAACAAACAAAAACTGAAGGAATTTATCACAAATAAGCCAGCACTACAAGAGATCCTGAGGGGCACTCTATGAAGGAAAGGTTGCAAAGAACACAAACTACCAGAGACATCCTTAGAAGCATGAAACCTACAGATAACACAGTGACTATAAACCCATATTGTTCAATATTAACAGTGAATATAAATGGACTAAACGCGCCAATCAAAAGGCATAGGGTATCAGAATGTGCTGGAGTCCAGTTCCGGCGAATCTAGAGGTCCCTGAAGGATTGATGGTCAGGCGACAGGAAATGAGAGAGCCACGAGAGAGATGTAGTCTGATGACCAAGCAGGCAGTTCTGGCAATTCCGGCATCTCTACTCTGCTGGTCTCAGTGTCTTTATTTAAAAGTAGTGAATTACATTACAGCAATGAGGGACATCCCATCAGTAAGCATAGTTTGAACAATAATATGTTTCTATCAGTAGAGCGGCGATTTCCTCAATATTGCAAGTTGTTTTCAAGTTAATTAGCATATAAATTTAAGGCAGGGGGAGAGAACAGGAAGTTACCTAGGCATACCTATGTTAATTATCTATAAACAGGTCACGAGTCATTCCTCCTATTCTTCCAACTACAATGGGGGAGATGCAACCCATTCGGCAAAGACAGAATTCCCAGTGCTTGTCTTTTGCTTGTGAATGAGTGAATTTACATGGTAGGAGCCCAACGATTACACAAATTGCTCGTAACTGCATTCAATTTGTGCAATCCATCCCCAAGATGCAACTTTAAGATTACTTCTAGCCAGGCTACTCTCATTCAGATGTAATCCATCAATGCATCGTGCTCCAGGTCCGTCCCTTTAATCTAAATGCTATAAAACAAAAGAGCATTACATACCTTGGGGCCAATGAGAGTAGCTCAAGAAACCTAAGCCTGAGATGTTACGTAGAAGGAGGTAAGACTAGGCGCCAGTTTGGCTGGAGGGAGCCTTGCCTCAACCACTTTTTCCACATGGGGGGGGGGGTCCCAACCTGCAATCCCAAAATGGCTCCCAACAAGAATGGATTAAAAAACAAGACCCATCTATTTGCTATCTTCAAGAGACTCATCTTAAACCTGAGGACACCTTCAGACTGAAAGTAAGTGGTTGGAGAACTCTCTACCATGCTACTGGAAGTCAGAAGAAAACTAGAGTAGCTACACTTATATCAGATAAACTAGACTTTAAAATGAACGATGTAATAAGAGATGAAGAAGGACATTACATAATAATCAGAGGGACCATCCAGCAGGAAGAGCTAACAATTATAAATATCTACGTGCCGAATTTGGGGAGACCCAAATTTGTAAAACAACTAATTACAAACATAAGCAACCTTATCAATAAAAATGTCCTAATTATAGGGGACCTTAACACTCCACTCTCAGCATTGGATAGATCCACAAAACAGAAAAACACCACAGAAACGATGGCCCTGAAGGACACATTAGAACAGATGAGCCTAACAGACATCTTCAGGGTCCTTCACCCAGAAGCAAAGGAATTTACATTCTTCTCAACTGCACACGGTACATTTTCCAAAATAGACCACATTCTGGGGCACAGGGAAGCTCTGAATAAATATAAAAAATTGAGATCATACCATGCACACTTTCAGACCACAATGCTTTGAAACTTGAAGTCAACCACAGGAAAAAGTCTGGAAAATCCCCAAAAACATTGAAGCTAAAGAACAACTTACTAAAAGATGAGTGGGCCAACCAAGCAATCAGAGAAGAAATTAAAAACTACATGGAAACAAATGAAAATGAAAATAAAACAATCCAAACGCTTCGGGATGCACCAAAGGCAGTCCTGAGAGGGAAATATATTGCAATCCAGGCCCACCTCAAGAAACAAGAAAAATCAATAACACAAATTCTAACAGCACGCCTAAAGGAACTAGAAGCAGAACAACTAAGACGACCCAAACCCAGCAGAAAGAGATAAATAACAAAGATCAGGGCACAAATTAATCATATGGAAACAGAAAAAGTAATGGAACAGATCAATGAAACCAAGAGCTGGTTCCTTGAGAAAATAAACAAAATAGACAAACCTCTAGCCAGGCTTCTCAAAAAGAAAAGACAGAGAACTCAAATAGATAAAATCATGAATGAAAAGGGAGTGATTAAAACCAATCCCTCACAAATACAAGCAATTGTCAGAGAATACTATGAAAAATTATATGCAACCAAACTTGGCAAGCTGGAAGAATTGGACAAATTCCTAAATAGTCACATGCTACCAAATCAAATGGGAAGAAATAGAAAATTTGAACAGACTCATAACTAGTTAAGAAATTGAATCAGTTATCAAAAATATACCAACAAATAAAAGCCCTGGACCAGATGGCTTCCCTGCAGAATTTTACCAGGCATTTAAAACAGAGTTAATTCCTATCCTCCTCAAGCTGTTCCAAAAAACTGAAACAGAAGGAAAACTCCCGGACTCATTTTATGAAGCCAGCATCACTTTGATTCCAAAACCAGACAAAAACCAGAAAAAAAGAGAATTATAGGCCAATATCCCTGATGAATATGGATAGAGAAATTCTCAACAAGATACTAGCAAATTGAATCCAACAGCATATAAAAAAAATATTCACCGTGATCAAGTGGGATTCATCCCTGGCTTGCAGGGCTAGTTCAATATTTGCAAATCAATCAACGTGATACATAATATTAACAAAAGAAAAGATAAGAACCATATGATACTGTCAATAAATGCAGAGTAAGCATTTAACAAAATACAGCATCCTTTCCTAATAAAAACCTTTGAGAAAGTCGGGATAGAAGGGACATACTTAAACATCATAAAAGCCATTTATGAAAAGCCCACAGCGAATATCGTCAATGGGGAAAAAAAGTTAAAGCCTTCCCCCTGAGATCAGGAACACGACAGGGGTGTCCACTCTCACCACTGCTATTTAGCATAGTGTTGGAGGTCCTAGCATCAGCGATCAGACAACAAAACAAAATAAAAGTCATCAAGATTGGCAAGGAGGAAGTCAAACTTTCACTTTTTGCAGATGACATGATACTTTACATGGAAAACCCGACAGAACCCACCAAAAGGCTGCTATAACTGATCCATGAATTCAGCAAAGTTGCAGGGTACAAAATCAATGTACAGAAATTCGTGGCATTTCTATACATCAACAATGAAGCAGCAGAAAGAGAAATAAGGAAACTAATCCCATTCACAATTGTACCAAAAGCCATAAAATATCTGGGAATAAACCTAACCAAAGATGTAAAATATCTCTATAAAAAACTTATGAAGGAAATTGGGTAAGACACAAGGAAATGGAAAAACATCCCATGCTCATGGATTGGAAGAATAAATATTGTTAAATGGCAATAGTACCCATAGCAATCTACACATTCAATGCAATCCCAATCAAAATTGCACCAGCATTCTTCTCAAAGCTAGAGCAAACAAACCTAAAATTTGTATGGAACCACAAAAGACCCTGAATAGCTAAAGTCATATTGAAGAATAAAACCAAGGTGGGAGGCATCACAATCCCAGACTTTAACCTCTACTACAAAGCGGTAGTCATCAAGACAGTATGGTATTGGCACAAAAACAGACACATAGACCAATGGAATAGAATAGAAAACTCAGAAATGGACCTGCAAGCATATGGTCCACTAATCTTTGACAAATCAGGAAAGTATATCCAATGGAAAAAAACAGTCTCTTTAATAAATGGTGCTGGGAGAATTGGACAGCAACATGCAAAAGAATGAAACTAGACCACTTTCTTACGCCGCTCACAAAAATAAACTCTAAATGGATGAAGGACCTGAATGTGAGACAGGAAACCATCAAAATTCTAGAGGAGAAAGCAGGAAAAAACCTCTTTGACCTAAGACGCACCGATTACTTACTCAACGCATCTCCAAAGGCAAGGGAATTAAAAGCAAAAATGAACTACTGGAACCTCATCAAGATAAAAACCTTCTGCATGGCAAAGGAAACAACCAACAAAACTAATAGACGACCAACGGAATGGGAAAGGATAATTGCCAATGACTTATCGGATAAAGGACTAGTATCTAAAATCTATAAAGAACTTACCAAACTCCACACCCGAAAAACAAATAACCCAGTGAAGAAATGGGCAGAAGATATGAATAGACACTTCTTCAAAGAAGACATCCAAATGGCAAACAGACACATGAAACGATGCTCAACGTCACTCATCATCAGGGAAATACAAATCAAAACCACACTGAGATACCACCTCACACCAGCCAGAGCGGCCAAAATGAACAAATCAGGAAACTATAGATGTTGGCAAGGATGTGGAGAAACAGGCACCCTCTTGCACTGTTGGTGGGAATGCAAACTGGTGCAGCCACTCTGGAGAACTGTGTGGAAGTTCATCAAAAAAATGAAAATAGGGGCGCCTGGGTGGCTCAGTTGGTTAAGCGGCTGACTTCGGCTCAGGTCATGATCTCACGGTCTGTGAGTTCGAGCCCCGCATCGGGCTCTGTGCTGATAGCTCAGAGCCTGGAGCCTGCTTCTTCAGATTCTGTGTCTCCCTCTCTCTCTGCCCTTCCCCTGCTTGTACTCTGTCTCTATGTCTCTCAAAAATGAATAAACATTAAAAAAAATTAAAAAAAAATGAAAATAGAACTACCCTAGGAATCTACCTAAGAGATATAGGAGTGCTGATGCATAGGGGCACGTGTACTCCGATGTTCATAGCAGCACTTTCGACAATAGCCAAATCATGGAAAGAGACTAAATGTCCATCAAATGATGAATGGATCAAGAAGATGTGGTATATATATATATATATATATATATATATATATATATATATATACATACAATGGAATACTACACAGCAATGAGAAAGAATGAAATCTGGCCATATGTGGCAACATGGATGGTACTGTAGGGGATTATGCTGAGTGAAATAAGTCAGGCAGAGAAAGACAGATGCCATACGTATCCATGTATCGGTGGGCTTTGTGAGACATAACAGAAAACCAGGGGGGAGGGGAAGAGGGAATGGAAAAAAAAAAACGACCAGAGAGGGAGAGAGACAAAACATAAGAGACTCTCAAAGACTCAGAACAAACTGAGGGGAGAGGAGGGAGGGAGGGGGGAGTGTGGGTGATGGGCACAGAGGAGGGCACTTGTTGGGATGAGCACTGGGTGTTGTATGGGAACCAATTTGACAATAAATCATTTAAAAAATAAAATAAAATAAAATTACAAAAAAAAGAAAAAAAAGAATATGTACTGAAGTCTAATAAAACTCTTGTATTTTCCCCTTTGATCTCTTATACTGTAGCAAATTACATGAATATATTCTACATAACCTACAGAATAAATTCTATTTGGCCATAAAAAAAATTAGTGGTGAGTCTAACCACTACTGTAATTTCAAAATAATGTCAATTCTAAAAACTATCTAGAGGTGACTACAATGATAATAATGTGAATATGAAAATATCTGTGAGGGTGCCTGAGTGGCTCAATCAGTTAAGCGTCCAACTCTTGATTTTGGCTCAGGTCATGATCCCATAGATTGTGAGTTCGAACCCTGCATCTGGCTCTGTGCTGACAACATGGAGCCTGCCTGGGATTCTCTAAATAAATAAATAAATAATAAATAAATAAATAAATAAATAAATAAATAAATGAACAAACAAACTTTTTAAATAAGGAAATATCTGTGATTTCTCCTGGAGACAAAAGTCTCATGTATTCCTAATGCTGTTGCATTAATCACATAAGAATAAAACCACAGGAGAAATTTCAATTAGAAATTAACAAAAGTAGAAATTCATTTTTTAATATTCATTTTTCAATATCACAGGGGCCCTCATTGAGAAACATGCATAGAACAATGGGAATTCATTACGCTTAGGAACAGATGACTGGAGATCTAGTCACAGATTTCCTACTCACTGTGTGCCCATGAAAGTGGGCTCTGACTCTTGATGGCCAGCTCACAAGATGACTCTATTCTTCTCTCCCACAAACGTTTATAAGAAGGTGCAGCTGCTGAGTTCTCTGTCTTGATTCAGGAGACCAGGCATAGGGAAGTCCAACCCCAATCCAAATCCAAGTCCGTCGACTCACCAGCCCCCTACACAGATCTTCATGTTCAGAGGCATATTCTTGTTGGATATGTAATGAAGTTCCTTCGGTATTTTCTCAATTGGTTCTAAGGGCCATAACTGAAAAGGAATCCAGACAAAGATAATGATTATGCCTTGTTGGAATAAGGCAGTTCCACCCCAGGGGAGTCCTGTAAAGTAAGCACACATATCTGGCTGGATACAGTGTGGAATGTCTATTACAAAACTCCAGTAAGCCCCAGGGCATTTGGCAGACGAAGCAGATGACAAAGAGAGAGTCAGAGAGACACAGGTAGAGAGAATGAATTAATTTTAGACAATAAAAAGTGGAAGAGGTCTTCAGAAGCCCTTCAGTCCAACTCCTTTACCGTAGTTGGAGACAAGGCCCAGAGAAGGCCCTTGTGGGCGAGAGCAGTTCAGGGCTGAATCACTGGTTACTTGCCAGCTCCCTTTTCCTCTGCAGCTCTTGCGTATTTGACCAGAGATGAGCATGAGCCACTTGGCCTGAAAGGTGCTTCTGGAAGCAGTGTTCAAAATGGCTAAGAGAACCCCTTGCCTCCAACATGTTGTGTCTCTTGTAGCAAGCACAAGAATAAATATCACAACCTTAAGAAAGGGAACCAGATACTGCTATAGCCACACTTTGGACATGCTGTGTTCAAATTTATTGCTGGCCCAAATTATCAGAGGCCGAAATGTGAGTCTGCAGGCAGAGTGTGGCCAGCCATGAAGTGGAATAGGCAGGAATGTGAAGGCAGGAAGGAAATGGGAAGAAAGGTGAAGGGTGGGTTTCCTGCTGCTGTTTTAGGGCCAGGAAAAAGTAAGGAAGAGAGAGACTGACCTGGAGGATGTGGCCCTCAGGGGGCTTCAGACTGCTCAATCTAGCCTGATCACAGGGCATGAAGTGTGAGTGCAGTTGGGGCTACCCTTAATATATAATTTCCTCCTCTGATTTCCAGAGGAGTCTATGAAGTTATTATTATTATTATTATTATTATTATTATTATTACATCATTATCATCGCTATTACTATTTTGTTCTTTCATTACTTAGGCAGGTTTTATACCCGCTTTGGTTGGCAAGTACCCAGTCCTGACTCACACCCACAGCCAAATTGGGCACTGGAATAAGTACAGGACTCTGAGCACCAGCTCAGATTTGAGGCTTAGCTCTGCCCCCTACCAGATGGATTATATGACTTGAGTGAATTCCAAACCTTCCTGAATCTCCACTCCCACCCCACAGAATGGGGAACCCAAACTCTATTTCATATTACTCTTAAGAGGAGCACATCATAAGCTGACATGATGACGCACTCTGATCACGGCACAGTGCTATCCCATGTGTGAGGATTACTGAGAATGCCTAATGAAGAAAGCAGGCTTCCTGGGAGGTCATGTCATTTTTTTGCTTGCAAGAGGGAAATCTTGACAGAGGCACCAGAACATTCAAAAGTGAAATCTGAGATGAATGTAATTTTCTATTTTTACTTTTTACACAAAAGGGAAAAGGGTATATACTGCATTGCTCTCCAGAACTTGATGCCAACCAGCTACAGTCACCACTGCGTTAGTGAGGGACAAATCTGGAGCTCACCATCAGGGCTTATGAACCATTTATGAAACCAAAGCATGTATCAAGTCTGGCCTTTCAGGCCAGGGAGCTGAGATAGGGGAAAGTCCAGAAGTTACTTAGCCAGCCTCCCACCTCTGACCATATTCATTTCAGCTCTATGCCAAGGCCAAATGGCCAGCAGCTATAAACACTGGTATAGGAAAAAATTTGCTGGGCACTTTAATCTAGAAGCCAACCTCTACCCAGAGGTGGAATATAGCAGAAAAAGAGCACAGGCTCTAGAATCAAGCAGGTCTTAGTTCCTGTCCCAGCCCTGCCACTTAAGATCTGCAGAACTTTGCATAAGCTCCTTCCCTTCTCTGTGCAGAGGTTTCTCCAATGAACTTCAAGTCCATTTATAGCCTTGACCTTTATTCTATTTCTTATCTTCCACATGCTTACTAGAGACTGGTATGTGGACCACCTCTCAAACAGGAACCTTTTTCAAAACAAAGTCTTGCCTCTCCTCCTTTGTACGCACATGCATCAGCCTGCCTTCATATGTGTCCATAAACTGTTGCCCCAATCCTGTGCCTTTTCACCTACTCAAGGACATCAATCATCCCAGTAATTTCCTCCTCTAGCTGCACTATAAAAATTTTCCTATTAGATCGTCTCTGTCAACATGCAAACATGTCACACATCTTCCATCATTAAAATACCCAAACCTTGAACCTCATTCTCCTCCAACTACCACTCTTCTTTTAACCCATACAGAGCCAAACACCTGCAACAAGTTGTCCTGCTTTCTGACTCCTCTTTGTTTCACACTCTCTCCTTAGTCCTGCTAGCTTCTTTTTTTTTTTTTAATGTTTATTTATTTTTGAGAGACATAGAGGCACAGCGTGAACAGGGGAAGGGGTAGAGAGAGAGGGAGACACAGAATCGGAAGCAGGCTCCTCCAGGCTCTGGGCTGTCAGCACAGAGCCCGACGCGGGGCTCGAACTCACAGACCGCGAGATCATGACCTGAGCTGAAGTCGGCCGCCCAATCGACTGAGCCACCCAGGTGCCCCTAGTCCTGCCAGCTTCTAATCAACCATTTCACTGAAATGGTTCTTATCAAATCACCAAAAACCTACATCTTGCTAAAATTCGTAATCATTTGTGTCTTCATTGTTCTATACCTTTCAACGGCAGTTGACATGTTAATCACTTTTTTATTCTTAAAATACTCTTTTCTATTATACTCACCTAATTTTTGCCCCCCTTGTAGCTCCTTCCTCCAAAGCTCTTTTCCTGGAGATTTCCTTCTTCCTCTTCTTGACCTCTGAATGTTGAAGGGCCCTAGAGCTTCATCCTTGACCGTCTCTAGTCATCATTGGCATTGTGGTTCTCAGGCCTTTGGAACTACGGCACTGGCTTTCCTGGGTGTCTAGCTATCACATGGAAGATTATGAGACTTCTCATTCTCCATTAGCATGTAAGCCAATTCCTCATACTTAATAAGCAAATAAATAAATATCTCCTATTGATTCTGATTCTCTGGAGAATACTAATTCAGTTCTCTCCCTCAATTCCTTTCAGGTCTTTGAGCAGTGGGGCCTTCTCTGACTGCTCTATCTAAAATTTCAATGCCTCCTCAATGCTATTTCCTGCTTTATTTTTCCCATAGATTTTTCCCTTTTGCAATTATCATCAGGTGAAGTCCTATACGTTTTATTTCTTTATTGTCTATCTCCATAACAACAGGTATTTTTGTCTGTTTTGTTGATTGTTTTATCACCAGAACTCAGTATATTGCCTGACATATAATAGGCACTCAATAAATTTTATTATTTTTTTAAAATAATTTATTGTCAACTTGGTTTCCATACAACACCCAGTGCTCAACCCAACAAGTGCCCTCCTCTGAGCCCATCACCCACTCTCCCCTCTCCCACACTCCCCTCTCTCCTCAGTTTGTTCTTAGTCTTTGAGAGTCTTTCACGTCATGTCTTCCTTTCTCTCTGTGGCTGTTTTTTTCCTTCCTTTCCCTCTTCCCCTCCCCCCTGGTTTTCTACTAGGTCTCCCAAAGCCTACCTATGTGTAGGAACATATGGCATCTGTCTTTCTCTGCCTGACTTATTTCACTCAGCATAATATCCTCCAGTTCCATCCATGTTGCCACATATGGCCAGATTTAATTCTTTCTCATTGTTGCATAGTATTCCATTGTATATATATACCACTTCTTCTTTATCCATTCATCAATTGATGGACATTTAGTCTCTTTCCATGATTTGGCTATTGTTGAAAGTGCTGCTATAAACATCGGGGTACACGTGCCCCTATGCATCAGCAGTCCTGGATCTCTTGGGTAGATTCCTAACAGTGCTATTGCTGGGTCATAGGGTAAGTCTATTTTCATTTTTTTGAGGAACCTCCACACAGTTCTACAGAGTGGATGCGCCAGTTTGCATTCCTACCAACAGTGCAAGAGGGCGCCTATTTCTCCACATCCTCGCCAGCATCTATAGTTTCCTGATTTGTTCATTTTAGCCACTCTGACTGGTGTGAGGTGGTATCTCAGTGTGGTTTTGATTTGTGTTTCCGTGATGATGAGTGACATTGAGCATCTTTTCATGTGTCTGTTTGCCATTTGGATGTCTCCTTTGGAGAAGTGTCTAACCATATCTTCCGCTCATTTCTTCACTGGGTTATTCGTTTTTCGGGTGTGGAGTTGGGTAAGTTCTTTATAGATTTTAGATATTAGTCCTTTATCCGATATATCATTTGCGATTATGTTTTCCCATTCCGTTGGTTGCCTATCCGTTTTGTTGGTTGTTTCCTTTGCCATGCAGAAGGTTTTTATCTTGATGAGGTCCCAGTAGTTCATTTTTGCTTTTAATTCCCTTGCCTTTGGAGATGCGTTGAGTAGGAATTTGGTGCATCTTAGGTCAAAGAGGCTTTTTCCTGCTTTCTTCTCTAGGATTTTGATGGTTTCCTGACTCACATTCAGGTCCTTCATCCATTTAGAGTTTACTTTTGTGAGTGGTGTAAGGAAGTGGTCTAGTTTCATTCATTTGCATGTTGCTATCCAGTTCTCCCAGCACCATTTATTAAAGGGGCTCTCTTTTTTCCATTGGGTACTCTTTCCCACTTTGTCAAGGATTAGTTGGTCGTATACTTGCGGTTCCATTTATGAGTTTTCTATTCTATTCTATTGGTCAATGTGTCTGTTTTTGTGCCAATACCATACTGTCTTGATGACTACCACTTAGTAGTAGAGGTTGAAGTCTGGGATTGTGATGCCTCGCGCCTTGGTTTTATTCTTCAGTATTACTTTGGCTGTTCGGGGTCTTTTGTGGTTCCATACAAATTTTAGGATTGTTTGCTCTAGCTTTGAGAAGAATGCTGGTGCAATTTTGATTGGGATTGCATTGAATGTGAAGATTGCTTTGGGTAGTATTGCCGTTTTAACGATATTAATACTTCCAATCCATGAGCATGGGATGTTTTTCCATTTCCTTGTGTCTTCCTCAATTTCCTTCATAAGTTTTTTATCGTTTTCAGCGTAGAGGTCTGTTACATCTTTGGCTAGGTTTATTCCTAGGTATTTGATGGTTTTTGGTGCAGTTGTGAAGGGAATTAACTTCTTTATTCCTCTTTCTGCTGCTTCATTGTTGGTGTATAGAAATGCCACCGATTTCTGTACATTGATTTTGTACCCTGCAACTTTGTTGAATTCATGGATCAGTTCTAGTAGGCTTTCGGTGGATTCTGTCGGGCTTTCCATGTAAAGTATCATGTCATCTGCAAAAAGTGAAAGTTTGACTTCCTCCTTGCCAATCTTGATGCCTTTTATTCTGTTTTGTTGTCTGATTGCTGATGCTAGGACTTCCAACACTATGCTAAATAGCAGTGGCGAGAGTGGCCACCCCTGTCATGTTCCTGATCTTAGGGGAAAGGCTCTCAGTTTTTCCCCATTGAGGATGATATTAGCTGTGGGCTTTTCATAGATGGCTTTTATGATGTTTAAGTATGTTCCTTCTCTCCCAACTTACTTGAGGGTTTTTATTAGGAAAGGGTGCTGTATTTTGTCAAATGCTTTTTCTACATCTATTGACAGAATCATATGGTTCTCTTCTTTTCTTTTGTTAATGTGATGTATCACGTTGAATGATTTACGAGTATTGAACCAGCCCTGCAACCCAGGCATGAACCCTAACTTGATCATGATGAATAATTTCTTTATATGTTGTTGGATTCGATTTGCTAGTATCTTGTTGAGACTTTTTGCATCCACATTCATCAGGGTTATTGGCCTGTAATTCTCTTTCTTTGCTGGGTCTTTGTCTGGTTTGGAAATGAAAGTGATGCTGGCTTCATAGAATGAGTCTGGGAGTTTTCCTCCCATCGCAATTTTTTGGAACAGCTTGAGAAGGATAGGACTTAACTCTGTTTTAAATGTCTGGTAAAATTCCGCAAGGAAGCCATCTGGTCCAGGGCTTTTATTTGTTGGTATATATTTTTAAAGTTTTTTAAAATTAATTAATTAATTCTTTTTTATTATAGTTTACTTTCAAATTGGTTTAAATATAACACCCAGTGTTCATCCCAACACATGCCCCCTTTAATGCCCGTCACCCCCTCTCCCCCCTCTCTCATCCCCCTCACCCTCAGTTTGTTCTTAGTCTTTGAGAGGCTCTTATGTTTTATCTCCCTCCCTCTCTGTGTCTTTTTTTCCTTTCCCCTCTTCCCCTCCCCCTGGTTTTTGCTTAGTCTCTCAAAATCCACCTATTCATGGAAACATATGGTATCTGTCTTTTTCTAACTGACTTATTTAACTTAACATAATACCCTCCAGTTCCATCCATGTTGCTACACATGGCCAGATTTCATTTTTTCTCATTGCCACGTAGTAGTCCATTGTATATATGTACCACATCTTCTTTATCCACTCGTCAGTTGATGGGCACTTGGTCTCTTTCCATGATTTGGCTATTGTCGAAAGTGCTGCTATGAACATTGGGGTACACGTGCCCCTATGCATCAGCATTCCTGTGTCTCTTGGGTAGATTTCTAGCAGTGTTATTGCTGGGTTATAGGGTAGCTTTATTTTCTTTTTTTGAGGAACCTCCACACCCTTCTCCAAAGTGGCTACACCAGTTTGCATTCCCACCAACAGTGTAGGAGGGTGTCTGCTTCTCCACATCCCTGCCAGCATCTATAGTTTCCTGATTTATTCATTTTAGCCACTCGAACCGGTGTAAGGTGGTATCTCAGTGTGGTTTTGATTTGTGTTTCCTTGATGATGAGTGACTTTGAGCATCGTTTCATGTGTCTGTTGGCCATCTGAATGTCCTCTTTGGAGAAGTGTCTATTCATATCTTCCACCCACTTTTTCACTGGATTATTTGTTTTTCGGGTGTGGAGTTTGGTAAGTTCTTTATAGATTTTAGATACTAGTCCTTTATCTGATATGTCATTTGCGATTATCCTTTCCCATTCCATCGGTTGTCTATTAGTTTTGTTGGTTGTTTCCTTTGCCATGCAGAAGCTTTTTATCTTGATGAGGTCCCAATAGTTCATTTTTGCTTTCAATTCCCTCGCCTTTGGAGATGTGTCGCATATGTTTCCACGAATAGGTGGACTTTGTGAGACTAAGCAAAAACCAGGGGGAGGGGAAGAGGGGAAAGGAAAAAAAGACACAGAGAGGGAGGGAGATAAAACATAAGAGACTCTCAAAGACTAAGAACAAACTGAGGGTGAGGGGGATGAGGGAGGGGGGAGAGGGGGTGACAGATATTAAAGAAGGCACGTGTTGGGATGAACACTGGGTGTTATATGTAAACCAATTTGAAAATAAACTATTAAAAAAAAAAAGAAGGTTACAATGTCCAAACATCATGTAAACCCACCCCAAGCCCATAGCTTTGCCTATTATAATGTGCCCTGCTGGGATACAACCTTATTCTGACCTGATTCGTGATCTCTAGCCCCACAACATACACACATATATATATGCACACAAACACACATACAAATAAACACACACACACACACACACACACACACACACACACACACACTGCTGTTTCACCTTTCATCTCGGTTTTAGTCCTTGCCGTACCTCTCCTGATTCCATCTCCTGCCTTGAATACCTTTCCACTCACCAGTGAATGTAAAGAAACAAGTTATTTTCCACCACCAGAAATGGAAGTCCAAGCTGCATTTGGATCTTTAGAGTGCTGTGTCACTTTTCAGCTGGAAATTCTGTTTGCGTAATGTTTTCCTTTAAGAGGAGAGAATTATGGCAGCCCTTTACTTCAAACAAGTCAAGGTTAGTGAAAATTAGAACCCAGACACAAGTAATTCATGTCTCATTATCTATAATAGCAAGGAATTAGATACAATCTAAATGTTAGACAATATGGGCATGGTTAAAAAAGTTGTTGTGTATCATTTCCAAAGAGTATTACTATGCAGCCATAAAAAATTATCATCATGAAGATTTTAGGGTGGCTGGTGATGCAGGTGGCAAAGAATCGCATACAGAGTAGAGCAATAAGCAGGACAGAGTTTATTCGCTCTCCAAGGCAAGAGAGGGGCCAGACATCTAGAGAAATGTCAGCCCCAAGTTTTTGTCAGGCTGGGCCTTTTAAGGGGTTTTGAAGGATGTGAGAGGGTTTTGGCTGTGCCTTTGAGAGGTGTTGGGAGGGGGTCAGCTGTTGGCCAGTTACAGCAGTGGGCTTTTCAAAGGACTCTGTCTGGAGATGTGGATTGTAGTCTGGCTAGAGAAGAATGTTTTATAGTTGGGGTTTACTTTCCAAGAATGAAAGTCACTATGACCTAGAGAAACAAAGAGTTAGGGCCAAGTGCAGACACTTGTGAGTTTTTTCTGTAAGTGGCCTGGTGTGGGCTTTGAATAGATTCCTTTCAGAAGACAATGTTGCAACATGCAAAGTGCTTATGCTTTAAGGGTAAGTGGAAAAGGTTGCATATAAGACTGTAATTACATCAATATAAAAAATAATACACACATGCGGCCAAGGCCTGGGAGGCAATGTGGGATAAAAAATAAGCTCTTATGGACTACCATGTGGGAATTATGGACTATGTTTTTCTTGCAAATTTCCTATAATATTGTTTAATAATATTATGATATTGCTGTTATAGTAGATAATAGCCAAGAAGAAGAGAGTCCAGCCTGAAGTCTTCAGTTGACTGCAGCTGCCTGAACCAGATCTGTCATACAGAGGCTTTCCTCACTGTCCATGAAGACAACTATGGGGACAGACACCATGGAACACACAGTCTATGCTGGTTCTCCCCTGTCAGTTCCACATCCAGGTGTATATTCTGTGTTCTGTGGACTTCAAAGGAAAGACAAAGCAGGCCAGGCCTCTGCACCAGAGACAAAGGGACCAATTTCAAACACTGGTATTATTTCTGTGTAGGGTAAGTACCTGATGACACCCTGCATCCTCCACAGTGCCTTGTTCAGCCCTAGGAGTTATCTACTAAATATGCAACTTACAATTATTATCATGATTTTTCTCTCTTCTTCCCCTTCCCCACCAAAATAAGATACTTGTCCTTTGGTATTCCCCATCTCAGTGATACATCACCCATGGGGTTGGCCAAAGGCACTCACCCTTGTCTCCTTCTTCCACATCCCCTCATTCAATCCCTCACTGAGTCCTGTAAATCCTGTCTCATTAAAATTTCTCAAATCTCTCTTACTTCTTTCCATCCACACTGCTACCCCACAGTCCAGACCTCTGTTATTTCACACCTTCACAAACTAACAAGTTGTGAAGCCTCCAGTGTCAACCTCACCCTCTACACAAGTTGTACTAGAGCTTTTCTGGCCTGACAGTGGTGGTCAGGGAAAATGTATGGCAAGGGAGTGGGAAACACTTAGGACTCTGTACCCATAGTCTTAAATCCCCAGAAGAAGCAGGGCATTGTGGGAAGTGTCCACAGCCTTGGCAGCTTAAATTAAAATGGTGCCCATGTTGCTTACAGTTCCTGCAAGGCCTTAGTCTGACAGGGACTCCAGGACCCCACTGCAGGATGACTCATCTAGTATTCAGGATGAAAAGATATGAACTTTTATTCAGCTTTGTTTAGGTATTATCATTTCCCTTTATATTTAGGTGTGTTCATGTACACCGTATATTCAGTTTAGTTGTACATGTTTGTATATTTTGGGTAGATGTTTTTGAAAATATTTTATTGATACAGAGCAGGTAACCAAAAATATTGATTATGAACACTAGCCACCATCTAGATATTTCTAAAATATTATTTTGATTGAATCACTCTTCTGCTTAAAACTGTTCAATGGTTTTTCACTGCCTGCAGTATAACAGGCCCTTTATGACCTAGTCCTGCTGACTATTCCAATATTATGTGCCATTAGCTCAGGAACCACTTCTTAAGCTCCTAGGACCATCAAGCATCCCACAGGGGGCTACTTCAAACTTTTGTAAAGACTGGTCCAATGGTGTGCTAGAGCAAGTTCATTGGTCCTGACAGCCAATTGTATGAATCTCTTCTCAACTGCACGTCCAATTATGTCAAGCTGGTAGCTCAAAATGGGCCATAGTGTATCAGGCTAACAGCTTCCTTAACCTTTCCCCAGCTTCTCTCTGACACCCTGAATGGCCTAGAGGCTGCTATAGCAGAATCAGTTCTCTTGCTGAAGAAATTATCATTCCCACCACATACCTGAGCAAACAGCTGTTGAGAAAATCCTCATGCTGGAGGCAAGAGTTATAGAAATATGTCTCAATAGATTGCAAAAGGAGATTTGTTTTCTTTTTGCAATAATCCTTTATAACATTTATCATTTGCACTAGCAAGTTGGTGCTTGGAACATCAATCTGGAGTCATTCTAAAGACAGAAGTTTAGATCCCAGACTTCCCCGAAGAAGGATAGGTAAGAGTCCTTTTGAAAGGAGAACAAAACATCAAATCATGATGACAGATACCAGTGTAGCAGAGGAAAAATATGAGATATGGGATGATTCCTAATCTTCTGCTCTTCAGACCAATACTCAGAGCTACAAACAAAAGTTCTTTCCTCAAGGTGTTAGCAAAAGCCTGACTTCTAAACCAGGAAAGGTTGTGGAGAAGCAGATGAAATTAGCCCCTGGGTCAAGAAGGAAGGTCATTTCCTTAGTAATCTCACGGGAAGACCCTGTATTCTCAGAAATGGCAAAAGGTGGTTGACTCCAGAGAACCATGGGCAAGGATCAGATATGACCCTCTGATCGAGGAAAGGGGAGTACTGCTAGGGCTTCCCATTCCTCAGCTCAATACAACCTAAACCTCAAAGACTACCAGAGAAGTAGTCTTTTAGTCTCTCTGATTTCAAGAGATGCTGTCGAGTTCCAAAGACCTGAGTTTTCATTCTTGCACAGTTATCCACTAGCTGGGTGAACTGGGGCAAATTAATTACCTTTGCTCTGCCTCAATTTTCTCATCTGCACTGTAGGCACAA
Source organism: Paguma larvata (assembly GCA_030068075.1). Classification (NCBI taxonomy): domain Eukaryota; kingdom Metazoa; phylum Chordata; class Mammalia; order Carnivora; family Viverridae; genus Paguma; species Paguma larvata. Next base: position 119,288,861 of record CM057830.1, on the reverse strand, counting down.
CCTTACAGTATAGTGAAAATTAAAGTAGATGTGATAATTTAATGTGTCAACTTGGCTAGGCTGTGGTACCCAGCTGTTTGGTCAAACACCAGTCAAGATGGTGTGGGTGGGCCTCGTCCAATCAGTTGAAGGCCCTAAGAGCAAAGACAGCAGAGAAGAAAGAATTGTGCTTTCATAAGTGCAACATAGAAAACCTGCCTGAGTTTCCAGCATGACTGGCCTGCTCTGAGGAATTTAGACTTGTCAGCCCTCGCAATCACATGAGTCAATTTCTTTAAATATATACATATGCAGTCAAATTTTGCCAGAAATACAGAGCTAATAGTATACGTAAACAAACTAACTAACAACAAATTGTTGTGTCTGTTTCTCTGGAGAACCCTGACAAATACAATAGATAACAGGTATGAAGCACCTGACAGGGATCCAGGCACACAGGTTATATCCAAAACATGGTAATGACTCTACTGACTAACACACATCTATCCTTCTCACCATATTTACCTTTTCATTGGATAGCATTTGATGTTGTCCTAACTAGCCTATCTTTTCTAATATCCAGGCCAGCCATGGGCTCTTACCTTAAATCCCTTCGTTTTGATGGCAAGCTATAATTGAATATTTACTTTGATGGATCTTAAACTGGGTAAATACTTCAGTCACATGGGGAGCTCCTGAAAGTTATCAGTGCCTAAACTCCATCTCCAGATATTTTAATTGAATTACTCTGTGATAGAGCCAGGATATTCATAGATGTTAAAAGCTCTCAAGTGATTCTAATGTTCAGCCAGTGTTGAAAGCCATTGTTGTACACTATGCCAAGTACATACCAGAAGCAAAGACAAATTTGAGCGAATGCATCCTTTCATTCAAGTACTCTATTTCCAACTTAAGTGCTTTCCCCTCAATGAAAGGTTTTACTGTCACCCAGTGCCCAAGCCAGAATACCAGGAGTGATCCTTGATTATTTCTTTTACCCCTCGATCAAATTCATCAGCCAGCCTTATTGGCTCCAGAATAAAAAATATCATGTTCCCTTCTTTCCCACTCTACCAGTATTCCTAATCCAAGCTCCACTATTTCTTTCTATTCACTTGTATATCAGTCTGGACCCAGTCATAACAGGAAAACTACACAATAATCTCAACAGGGAAATTTTAATATAAAGAATTATTAATTAGCAGTTTTGCAAAATGAAAACATTTCTAGAGATCTGTTTCACAACAATGTGAATATATTTAAAATGACTAAATTGCATACTTATCATGGTTAAGATGATAAACTTTATGCTGTGCATTTTTAACCACAATTTAAGGAGGGAAAAAGCTCATTAAAAGAAGCTACACACAGAAGAACACATATTCTGGAAATTCCAGAGAATGCTAATCTACAGAGACAGAAAGTGGTCATTCCTGGGAATGGGGACAGAGAGTGATTGTGAATGGGCACAATGTTTTTATTTTGTGTAATGGTTTTACAACTTTGTAAATTTATGAAAAACCACTGCATTGTACACTTAAAACCAATAGATTCTATGGTTTATAAACTGTGCCTCAATAAAACTGTTTTTAAAAAGAATCATTAACTATGACTGGGGGTTCAATTGATGAGGGATTAGCTAGTAACAGGTAGAGAACTCTAAAGAATATAGGAAAAGCAGATATAAGGAACAGACATTACCCTCAGGATTGATGTGGAGTACACCATGAAAAGCTCCTTCAAGTCCCCAAGGCATTGTTGACCTTGGGAATACATACTGAGTGGCAGAGAATTCATTGTGATGTTTCACTGGCAGATGTACTAAAAATCCAGCCTCTGGAATTGTCAGAGATGTGCTGAGGAAATCTGTTCACTGGGAGTTGTCTCACCAAAACTGCCCAAGGGGGGTGCCAGAGGAAGCTGCTGGCTATTGGGTGCTTCTGACCACTGTGTACTTCAGGATCTCAGTCCTGAAAAAGCTGTAAATACTGCAAAGGCCAGGCACTGGGGAAGTCATATGTGCTATGGAGCTGAGACCTGAGGAAGTCATTCATAAAGGCTCCAAGAGCCTGTTGATGAAACACACCAGAATGTCTTCCAGTCTGTCTTCTACTGACAAAGTTTGGGTAACAACTGGCAAGAAAAAAGTGTTTTTAGAGACCAGATCCAATTTCAGAGAACAGGCAAAAAGGGTAGATTTGGAGTTGAGGGGCAATAAATCAGTAGCCAACACAACCACCTCACTAATATATCTACTTCCATTCTTGCCCATCTGAAATCCATTCACCTTGTAGCAATCAGATTAATTTTTTTGAATTGAAAAATTTATCTCATCACTTAATTTTTCCTTGGAATAAAATTTGAATTTCTTCCTGTGACCTAAAGATCCTGATGCTCTGGCCCTTTTTTTCTTTCTCACTATTCCTTGTTTCTGTTTTATGAAGAATTTTTTCACCAGCTATTCCTAGAACCCCTTCTCTATCCTATCCCTTCCTGCCCCTCTCCTACACCTGGGCCAGCTTAACCCCTACTTATCTTTAGGTGTCACCTGAGATGGCTCTTCCTTAGGGAGGCCTTGCCTGATCTCAGGCTGGGTCAGCTCCCTAAGCTCCCTGCACTTGCCCTTTTGAAATATTCATCACATGTAGTTCTTTGTTCCATGTCTGAATCTCCTACCGGACTGTCGAGTTTATGGAGAAAGAAATATGTCGGTCATGATCACAGTCATATCTTCAGGGCTTAGCACAGTGTCTGACACTCAGTAAGGGCTCTTTAATACTGTTAAATAAAATCTAAAATGATAGACACCTGGTTGTGACTGCATTGACTCGTTAGGGAGCACTGTGTTTGATGAACGGATCCAGGAGATGTCTGAGGTATGTGGGTTTAATCATAGAAAACTCCTGGAAGGAAATTAATTTTATACCAGATACCTAGACTGCCATTAAAATGTAGATTCATTGCAAAGAATACAGTACTTAAGAATTCTGGCTTGACTAAAACAACAAAAAAAAATGGAGTGGAGAATAGTGGAGATAAGGCTAAAGAGGTGGGGATGGAAGCAATAGCAGAAGGGACATATCTGTCTAACTGATCCAGGACACCCTGAGGATTATTAAAGCCAGGTATTTGGGGAAGATTAATCTGGCATCTGTGCATCTGAGTGGGCTGTAATTTCCCATGGACGGAAAGTAGAATGGGCAAGGGAAAAGTCTGGTGACAAGTGGCTGATCTTAAACTATGGGTCAGTGGAGGTAGAAAAGAAAGGAGAAAGGAGGGGGAAAAGGATGTATATACTTTAGTGATACCTACAGAGGTAGAAAGAAAGGGGATAATACTATATACTGGACTCTGTGTTGGGTTCAAGGAGTAAAAGAGTTGTGGTCCCTTATTTGTGGAACGTTTTAGTGGGAGAAACAAATAGTCACAGAAATAAATATTGCTAACTTGGTAAGTGCTAAGAAGGAAAACTGCAAGCTGCTCTGAGAGTTAGGATCAAAAGGGCCTGACCTAGCCCAGGGAGTTAGAGGGTAGCTTCCCCAAGGAACTGATGGAAAAGGTAAGATTTGGGTTAACTAGGTACCTGTGGTGGTAGGGTTATTAGACACAGAGAGAGCACTCAAGGGAGAGAACCTCATGTTCACACATAGGATGTGGATGTGCACATGGCTTGAATCCACCCCTGTATCTTTGGAGGTCCTAAGAGACTAATATAAGACACAAAGTAGGCCTCCAGGAATATCTTGGAGCCAGCAAGGTTTACTCACTCTGGTACATTTGTCCTCAGCCTCCACTAAACGCTTTGGATGATCTCATAAAGTCAGCGTACCCACTTACAACAAACCTATTGACTTGACAGGGAATCCAAAGCACAAAAAGTTAAATTGATTGCACTCAAAACCACATACGGTGAGCCCATGTTCTCCACTGAAGGTGCTATTTTGAGGCAGATTCAAGTTGAGAGTCAAATAATCAGGTCAGCAGAGTGAATGGGTCTCAGCCATTAAAAAAACACATCAGTGGCTTTGTTATTGACACAACCACAGTGACTCAAAGACAAGCTGAGGAGTAAGGCCATAACTATGCTAATCAATAAAGCACTTTGGTTTTGACAAAGCAAGCAATTAGAACCAGCTGTGTTTCATTTTTCACCTCCTAGCCCTTTAGACACATCTATCAAGTTGAGAAGGCAGGGCTGAGGGTTGTCAAGTCATTCCAGTGGAGGTGAGAAAAAGAAGAGCATAGACCAAGAAATACATACATTAAGATTTATGAATCCATAAAATATATTAACTAGATTTTACTGAGCATCAAATGTATACAGAGCTCTGTGCTTTGTAATAGGGACTTAGAATTACATAATATATGGTGCCTGTACTCAAGTGTCTCTGGGTCTGGTGGAAAAACCAGACAGGAAAGTAACAAGGACAATAAGGTATTCCTAGTTGTTATGGGGCATAGAAGAAGGGCTCCACATCTAGCCTCAAGAAGATGGGAAAGCAATAGGGAAAATTCTCACAGGAGTTAAGCACTGGGCTGACTCTTGATGGGGACCAGTTGAAGGGATAAGGATACAGATACTGCAAGCAAGTGCAGAGCATATGTGAAGGCAATGAGGTTTAAACAGCATGATGCATGTGTGGAGCCAGGGACAAGGTGGATGGTAATACCATTACTTATGGCCTGGGACATAGTAGGCAGAACACCTTATGGTGGTGGCGGCAGAAGACAGAAGACAAGTTGGGTTCTGTCTTGGACATATCCTATTTGAAGTCCCTGAGGAGTAGTTAAATAATTGTTGCAAAGCGATCCCTGTGGAGATACAGCTGGCCTTAGGAAGGATGTTGATGATGGCTTGTGTAGGGCATCTTGCCCCCATCTTCTCAGTAGCATAAGACCACTGGGGGTTAGCAGGATGGAAAAAAGGCAGGTAGGGACTATTCTGAGGCAATTCTCTTTGGTTGCAGGGCTCTGTGGCCCCACAAGAGACCTTTTTGAGGTGGGAATTGTTGGGCTAGTAGGATCTGAATGGTTGAGACTCCTTTGGTGCCTGAAGGCATATGCTCCTTCTCTTTCTTGTAACTTGTCTAGGAAAGAAGGTGAGTCACCAAGCTCATATAGACACCAGAGGAGCAAGGGGTGACAAAGCCCAACTTGACCACCTGGTCTCCTAATTCCTTCTTTCCTTAGCCACTCTTTCTGTCCCTCACCCACAGAGAGGGCTCAATCCACCTGTGCTAGGTCTGTGTTCCCAGTCCTGCCCTCCCTCAGAAGGCTGGCTGCACTCGAGGGGAGTGTTAACTTCTTGGCTGTCAATCACGGACTCTGAATCCAGGATTATGTTTGAAGAACAAAAAGACCTATCAGTCCACAAATAAATCTCATTTTTCCCATTATTTGTTTCCCTGACAGGATAGACATGCTTCCGAAAAATAGCAAAGAGGGAAGAGGAAGAGCAAGGTATGTCATAGGAAAGGTGAGTCTTCAAGAACATCAGAAACTGGAGCTCAGGACAGTGAAGAAAGCTAGAGTGGCCTCCAGTAAGGAGAGAGAGATGGGCAGAGGTCAATCACAAAGGGCCTCTTAAAGCAGGTTAATGAGTTCGGACTTTGTCCTAGTGCCAATGAGGAGCCACCAGAGGGTTATTTTTTCCTTTCCATTTCCCTGAAGAATGATTTTGTTGTTTTTCTAAAATGTATGTGTTCTTCTAATTAGAAATTAAATCAATGCAGAAAAGGTTAAAGACAGAAATTAAAAATAACTTCGGGCCCCACACAATATTTATTGTTAAGGAAAACCTCATTCTAACCTTGCTTTCATGCTTAGAAATGAGGATGAGTATAGAAACAGAGAGACAGAGAGAAAGAGATGGAGAAATAGGTAGAGAGGTGAACAATTTATAGTGATATCCTTGTATAAATGTTATCTTAAACAAAAATGTAAAATGTAATTTCCCTTCAATTTAAGAGAAGGTGTCTTCTCTTAAAGAAGAGGTGAAATCTCAAGGGAAAGAAGTAATTGGGTCTAGAGGGTAAGAAGATCCCGCTGGCTGCTGTGTTGGGGGAAAGATTCCAAGGAAGGAAGGACCAGGTAAGAGCCACCATTGTCATGCAGGTGAGAAGAGTAAGAGCTTGAATGGGGCAAGGTTAGCGGGTTTGAAAATAGGGGTGGAGAGAAGTTCCAGGGCAGAAGCATATTTCCTCGGACTCAGGTTTCTGGTAGGGGAAAATACAAAGAAGGCTCTCCTAGATGACTCATAGGTCTCAAGCCTAGATGATGATGAGGTGTTGGTGTCATGATCAGAAATAGGCTAAGTGGGCAGAGCAGGTTTGATGGGGGGAGACAGTGTTGTTTCAGATGTGCAAAGATTTTGCAGACGGTGGAGCATCCAACAGATTGTTGGAGATGGGAATCCGTGGCTCAGATAGAAACAGGAATGATGATAGGAACCTGGGAGCCATCCACACAGAAGTGAGCCCAGAAACTGTGGGACTATGAGAGATCTCTAGGGCAAAAAGTGTTAAGATATAGAACTAGGCCAAGGACAGAAGCTTAGGGAGTATTTATGTTAGGAGATGGAAGGAGGGAGAGGAGTTAAGGGATTCAAAAGGGTTGGGAAGAGGCCAACATTCTTATCTCAGTGCTTTGTTCATGGTAGTTTCCAGAAACATTCTGGGAAACACAAATACAAGGTGTGTTTGGTGAGAGATAAGAAAATCAAGCCTGCAATGTGAGAGATGGAAGCTGGGAAGCAGAGTTTCATCTCAGGAGAATGGGGCCAGCAGCTCTGTATGGAGGGATTGAAGAAGCAGCAAGAAAGAAGGGGTCATTGCATTTTGCAGTTAGGAGGTCTTGAATGCCCACTATGGTATAAAAATGTTCTGGAAAGTACTGGGAGACAGAGACAGATGGCTGGGAGATGAGAAGGAAACCAGGGTAAGGATGAGATGGCCTTGAAGGCAATCTCTGTTCTCCAGATGTTTGGGGTGAAGGCAAAGAAAAAATCAAAGTAGCACCAGGAGACTAGGACATGCCTAGCCTAGGAGAGGCATTTTATACGCTGCATGGCAAGAGCCAAAAAGGCTGGGAAGGAAGCATAAATAGTGGTAATAAAGATGGGACTTCAGAAAGTTGGATGAGAAGGGGAATGAGAGTGCCAATAGAGAGAAGTGGGCCTCAAGACTAAAGGAGAGGAGAAATGTTGAGGTGGAGAAAGTGCCAACATTTTAGGCTTGAGAGAAGAAATGATACTGTCAGCAATCGCCACTTCTTAAGCATATACAGAATCCCATGCATTGGGCTGAGTGGAGTGCTCCTTAGGCATTATTTAGTGTCATTCTAACAATAACCCATGAGGTAGGCACAGTTATTACCCATATTCTATGGAGGAAGAAAACAAAACTCATATATATCAAATATCCCACTGCTGGTTAGTGAGAGAAACAGGGCCTCATCCCAGGTCTGTGAACAACAAGGTCCAGGTTCTTGTTCATTCATGTCAAAGGGCCTCACACAACTCAAAGTAGAAGGTAATTTTCCTGCAGGCATGAGATATAAGAGTGCAATTGGTAGTCAGATAGGTATGGAAAGGCCTTCATTCAGTTTGGAAACAGAATGAAGTTAAACAGGATTTGGCCAACAAAGAAGATGTGACCAGCAGCTTTACCAAGAGTCAAGGAGAATCCAGTTGCCCTAGAGTCTCCAACATTTCTTCAGTACCCAGATCCATGGAAATATTATTCTTCTTTTACCAGTGAAACCTGAGGCCCAGGAGCATTCAGTGATTTTCCCAGCAGAAATGGCTAAGCCAGGACTGGTGCAAAAAGCTTCTGACTCCAAGGGCAGTTCTGGCTCTTCTAGTCTAATAGATGGATGCACACAGATGGTTGGGAATGCCAAGGCACAAGCTCTCCTGAGTACGTAAGGGCAGCATAACTTGGAAACTGCAGTTCCAAGCAACCAGGCTCTGTGGATTCTGCCAGGTCTGGACCAAGAAGTGCCAACTCCACCACTTATTGGTCATGTGCACTTCACTCAGTTGCCCAAGCTCTCTAAACCTACAAATCCTCTGTAAACTGGAAATACTAACAGCACCTACCTCACATGATTGTTGTCAGGATCAAACTTGTTTACCTATGCAAGGTGCATAGCACTGTGCCTGGCGCTGAGTGAGTGGTTAATAAAAACTCGTGGTAGTTGTTTTTGTTGTGGTGATGGCTGTTAGTGGGGAGAACATGATTTAGAGGCAGACAGTCTGGGCTCTAGTCCCTAGTTGACCACTTAATTGCTCTGACCTTGACAAGTTGCTTCACAAAGAAGCCAGTTTCCTCAGCTCTAAACTGGGGATAATTCACAAGTGACTGTGGGGATCAATTAGGTAACAGATGGGAAAGTGCTTTGAAAACTACAAAGTGACCCACAAAGGTTAGTTATTTAATTGTATCTTAAAACCAAAATATCAGCCTTCTAGAGAACAAGGCACAAAGGATGAGAATAGAGGAAAATGACTAAATTAATGAATTCCATAAATCAAAACCGAGAGTTTAGAAGAAGGTGAAGGAGGGGAAAGACTTTTTACCTTTATTTGGAACCTGCTCCAGACTAGGATTTGGACAAAACCTGTTGGGGGGACAGGGCTGACTCAGCTTTGCCAACAGCACCCTTGGGTCACTTGCACAAACCTAACTCTGCCACCAAACAAAGCAAAAGCAAATCAGAGGGTATAGGTGTCAAGATGGGCTTCTTAGAAGAAGTGGCATTTGAACTGGGATTTGAAGGGTAAGTAGTGAGTGATGTGTGAGGGGGAGGTATAGTTGTCAGAGGGATTTAAAAAAAGCTTGAGCAAAAGCACAGTAGCAAAGAGGGGCATACATTTTGGAGAACAGCAATCCATGTGACTGAAGAGAAGGTTTTGTGAGTGAGGGGAGATAACAGAGGAACATAGGTAGTTTTTGGAGCAGCTCATGGAGGGCCTCAAGGTGGCCGAGGAGCTTGGGCTTTGTTCTGAAAGTAATGGGAAGGAACTGGTGACCAGTGCCTTCTAACTTCCCTGGCCTGACCTGGTCTCACACAATGTTCTGAGCAATGTAAGTGTTAGAAAAATGTTCTAACTTCAGTCTGGCTTGTTCTCTCCAAAGCAGAATTGACTGTAGCCAAAAGTAGTGGTTGGCCTTGTCTTTTTCAGCTCAGAAAAGTAGCTCCCTATATAGGTCTCACCAGGGCCTTAGGAAGACCAAGCTCTGCCTCAGCCAGACAGTTTTCTGCTAGAGAGTGGAAGGTCATGAGCAGTCTGGGAAGAGCCTACTGATTCTTATTCTCCTCACTCTCCCTTAAATGTTTTTCTCCTCATTTGTGGCTTCTGTTCTTACTGTTCCCCCCAGACTGCCTCATGGTCATTTCTGAATTCTGGTACTCTTATGTTAATTTTAATGCAGGCATTAATTTTAATACCTAGCTAGCCTTTGACTTTTGACAATTTTCTAACCATGGCCACCCTGTCTGCTACTCTCCCCCTTCTCCTGAAAATACACACAAGCAGGTAAATCCCTGCTAATATGCAGAGGTGGGCCTATGCAGTGTCTTTGAGCACAACTTCCTCCATCATGTTAGTATTGGGGAGCTATTCTGTCTGCGTAGATCAGCCCTTTACAAACCTGATAATGACTACTCTGTCAAGTGGCTATCAATGTCAAAAGATTCATAGCTTTGTTAAGAAAAAGTAAGATTTGCTGGTTTTAGTCAATTGGAGAATAATTTGTTGTCTCTCTTCCTTCTGTGACTTCCAAGGCCATATGTGGTTTATTATTAAGGGGTCGGTCTTCAAGGCAAAACCAGGCACACCAATAATTCCCTAAAAGACAGAAATGGGGCAAATGAACTATCTGATATTCTCTGCGTTAGAAGTCTCACTGGGATTTGTTCCCCCACAGATCTCCATCACAAAGAAGGTAAAGTAGGCTCCAGGTCCATCAAACACACTGGGGATCACCTGTATTTTACAAATGTGAAATTATATAGGAAGACTTTAAGATGACTATTTCCTCTCTGGATTCTCTTACAAGTAGAACAAATAGTCACCAGGTAGTAAGTATCAGAGCCTTGGTCATGTCCTTCTGGTAAAAATATCTAGACTCTTTTTGACAATGGCTTAGTGAACAGATTTAATAACATTTAGTAATCAATTTTAATCTAACAGGGGACCACTTCATTAATACAGCTGGATATCAAGATAAACTAGAATGACTAAATGGGATACACAATTAGAGCAAGGTTTAGAGAAATACAAGTCCCTAGGAACTTTAAAGAAACTTACTTGCTAAGCCCAAAATGATCAACCTAGTACTTTACTTCTCTTTTTCTTGCTTTAATCTGCTGGTTTCAATGTCAGGTTTATACTGAGCTTCCTTCAAAGTTTTGACTGCCTGCTATCTCAAACAAAGAATCTATGGAAGAATGACTTGGCCATCTCTCCCTTGACACCACCCTCCCCCATCATGAGCTGTGATATTGAAGAAATCATTATTATAGCTCTTTACTAATAGCCCTCTACTGAAGTCATTAATCAGAGATGCCATTTTCTTCTCATCATAGTATTTCTGCCTTTGTTTCCAAGGAATCTGAGAGAATCCAAAAGGGAATGGCCACGTATGGACTGTTTCCTAGCATGAAACCCTGTGATTGACTTTTCTCTAATTAGGAGGGATTAAATGTTCCTTCTCCAAACCTGAGTTCCTTGTACTTTAAATCCAGAGTGTATGGTATTCATAAAATATGTTAGTGCCTAATATATATGGGACTACCATAATATATGATGGTCTCTTAGAAATTACCACTCCTCAAACTGTTATCTCTTATGATTTGGACTTGGGAAACTTAATTATGCCAGAATGGAAAGTTTAAGAGAATATTCCAAGAATATAAGCATATTTCTAAACGAGCATACATAAATGTTTTGTGTTTCCACATGTGCTGTGAAATCAGACCAGCCATCAGAGTCCTCCACTGTAACTCTGCTCTAGGCTCCTTGTAGGAAATGCCCAGTGGTAATTTTTTTCCTATGGGGTGGGAATAGGGACTCTGGGACTTGAGGGTTGTTTGGTCTGCAGCTTCTGAAGTGGGAAATACTTACTTGAGTCTAGTTGGGGGATAGGCATCTATTTTTTGTTTGTTTGTTTATATCAAAAGCTGGAAAGTAATCTTTGGAGGCAGGAACCTGCAGATCCAAGGTTTGGAGAAGTTGTGAGAAATAGAAAAAGTGTGATGAGATTTTCCCATCCCAGGACGATAAAAAATCCCAAAGCATGGGATTCTGGGCACTATAATACAGAAGTTGGGGAAGAGGCGGAGATGAAGACCAGAGACAAAAGGTATTACAGGAGACCTCTGGAAGATTCCAGAACATTTCCCAGAAGTCCCTAGTACAAACAGCCTGTGACTTCTTTAGGGAAGGAGAAATGAAAGTGGGAACCAGGAAGACTCTCTCAGATAATTGCCCAAATTAAGGAGAGAAACCCAAAGGAGCAAGAGGAAGGGAGTAGAAGCAGACAGTGGCTTTAAAACAGCAGGAAGGAAGTAAAGGGAGTGCTAGGAATGATCCCAGGTTCTAAGACACACTTGAGGGTTTCACAGAATGCAGAGACCCCTATTTAGCCTTTTGTCACTCCCTCACTGTCAGTAGACTAATCTGAGACCCCATGAGTCCTTGAAATCTCACCTGGCTTTCCTACTTGTGACCAGTCTGGAAATCTTGGCTTCAACCAGGGCCTCTGCCCACTTTGGATTGGCATGGATTCTACAACAAAGCCTTTTTCTGTACCAGTCTTCCCAATCAGCCTCTTTCTGGCCAGAGGTCAATACCAAGAAACCTAGATTTCCAGCCCAGACCCAGAGAAGCTTCTATCCCACATCAGTGGTCTGTTTCCTCCTAACTTTGCTGTATATGATTCTTCTTGTGCCTCAGCCATTCATCTAGCTTCTGGCCTCAGCTGACCTGCTCTGAGGAGCCTCGAAAGTGGGCCTTTCTCTAGAACAAATGGACAACACTGTTTGGAGTGACTCTAAATGACCAGAAGATTGACATCTGCCAGCATCCCTTCTTTTCCTTACTGCTTTTCCTAACTGCTACCCTCCTGGCCATGTCTATGCAATAGCTGCCCGATTCCAGAAACTGAGTGTCTCATTTATGGCCTGTAGCTTGGCTCTGGCTCTCTTTTCTCTGTGACTCATAGCACTGACCACTGGATGGACCCTTTCACTGATTACTTGAAACAGCTGGCTTCAAGTACCTATAAACCTTCTTAACCCAGATATCAGTGTGCAGATCTCTACATCAGCTTTGGATATTCTTCCCATTTTCCAGTCAGCCTATGTGGCAGTGAAAGCGGAGAGACATAAAGAAACCTATGCTTCCTCCTCCATGTGGGGGTTAAAGGGTTACAGCAAAGCAAATGTTCCAAGTCCTTGGCTCACAGCACCTAGGTGTGACAAGAGATAATAAGTGAAACTAAGAAGGCTAAAGAACTCTGTCTAAAGATTCATCATAATTATCTGACTGTGCTGCGATTGCCCCAGGAACACTCAAATAGCCAGAGGTTATAGCCAGCAAGACAAGTCAAGAGGAACCTGTGCATAAATGGAATTATTACACATAGGAGTTGGGACTAAAGACAATGAAGGACATCCCAGTGTTGTATTTTTGCTGGCTCAAGTGCTCATATGATTAATCAGAATCTTCATTTTGGTGGCTGGGGTCTGTCAAGGATGGTAAGGACTGATGAAAGTGGATCCAAAAACACCGGACAGAACTTGCAGAGTGCACAGCTCATCTTTCCTTTATAGCAACTAGCACTTTCAAAAAATTAATTAATTAATTAATTATTTTTATTTGAGTATAGCTGACACACAGACTGATGGTTGCCAGAGGAAAGGGGGCTTAGGGGATAGGCAAAATGGGTGAAGAGAAGTGGGAGATACAAGCTACTAGTTATGAAATGAGTATGTGACAGGAATAAAAGGCACAACATAGGAAATATAGTCATGACATTGTAATAGTGTTGTGTGATGACAGATGGTAGCTACACTTGTGGTGAGCACGGTGTAACATATAGACTTGCTTAATCACTATGTTGTATTCCTGAAGCTAATGTTTTTGGCACTTCTTTAATTTCTGATGCTACAAGATACTTGGTTTATCTTGTATATTTACTTACCCCAGTCCTAGAAGCAGCCGTTTCTCCAAGGAGAAATGATTCTTTTTATTGGAGAAAGGTATTAGGAATGAAGATCTAGGTGCTACATGTGCTTGCTGTAGCACACTTTTATTAGTTTCCATTTTACATCTGTTTGATTATTTAATGAATATCTTTCTCATCCACAAGATGTTCCAGTAAGGTGGCGACCATGTATGTTTTGGCTTCTGTTATGTTCCCAGTGCCAAGCATAGGCTCTGTTACATAATATGGATTTAATAAATACTTCTTAGATGTAAGAGGGTTTATGTTTCAGGAAAATGTCATTCTCTTGGTCACCCAGGACAGAAATATTAGAGTAGTCTAAGTCTCCATCATGTTTTTCAACCTTCACGCCTAACCATAAAGTCTTTTTTTTTTAAGGTAAAATCTTTCTTTTTTTTTATTTTATAATAGTTTATTTTCAAATTGGTTTACATATAACACCCAGTGTTCATCCCAACATGTGCCCTTTTTAATGCCCATCACCCCCTCTCCCCCCTCCCTCATCCCCCTTACCCTCAGTTTTTTTCTTAGTCTTTGAGAGTCTCTTATGTTTTATCTCCCTCCCTCTCTGTGTCTTTTTTTCCTTTCCCCTTTTCCCCTCTCCCTGGTTTTTGCTTAGTCTCACAAAGTCCACCTATTCGTGGAAACATATGGTATCTGTCTTTTTCTGACTGACTTATTTCACTTAACATAATACCCTCCAGTTCCATCCATCTGGCTACACATGGCCAGATTTCATTTTTTCTCATTGCCACGTAGTAGCCCATTGTATATAAGTACCATAACACTGAGATACCACCTCACACCAGTCAGAGTGGCTAAAATGAACAAATCAGGAAACTATAGATGCTGGCGAGGATGTGGAGAAGTAGGCACCCTCCTACACTGTTGGTGGGAATGCAAACTGGTGCAGCCACTCTGGAAAACGGTGTGGAGGTTCCTCAAAAAAATGAAAATAGAGCTACCCTATGATCCAGCATAAAGTCTTGATATTTGCTAGAATGCATTTCCTAATTTCCACTTAGCGCTGCATTGGTTCAAGCACATATTTCTTTTTTTTTTTAAGTTTATTTATTTGTTGAGGGGGGGTCAGAGAGAGAGAGAGAGAGAGAGAGAGAGAGAGATGTTCGAGTGGGGGTGGGACAGAGAGAGAGGGAAAGAGAGAATCTCAGGCAGGCTATGTACTGTCAGCATAGAGCCCGATGCAGGGTTTGAGCTCACAAACCTTGAGATCATGACCTGAGATGAAGTATAACCAACTGAGCCACACAGGTGCCCCTCAAGCACATATTTCTTATCTATGGACAACTACAATAGCATCCCAAGTGGTATCCGTGCTTTCAGCTCAATCTACACTTCATCCTTATTCCAGAAATTCATTTGGGGAAAAGGGTAACATTCTATATCTGCACTGTCTAGTATGGCAGCCACTATTGGACAGTGCTGATCTGGAACATGGATTTCTAGGTAAGCCTGGGATTTTGGAGGTGGTCTCCCTCCTAGGCAAGATCTTTAATCCAACAGTGATCTAGACCCACCGTTTCTCCACAACCTGCTCTGATTCAATCATATCTATTCCCTTTCCCACACTTTAGATCACCAAACCAAGGACTTTCTTTCAGCAGCTAAAAACACAGGAGCCATGACTTTTGGCCCAGATCCATTGCAGTTAGTTTTGTGGCTAGTAGGCTAGGTTCTTAGAATTGACTTAGGCTGGGACAGGGGTAATGGTAAGTAACTGCATGTAGCCGCCTCTGAATTTATTCTGAAAACACTGTGGGCCCAGCATTGGTGTTGCCTTCATCTACTGTACCTACCACGGGGCAAACTGCATTATCACAAACCATCCTGCTTGCAAAGAAACTTACTCTGTCCCCTTAGAGGCAGGGTACCCATACTTTAATTGCACACATGTAAAGACCTACGTGTGCCAGCCTGTTGGCAAGAGCTTTTCCTATCCTCATTGAGCATTAGATCCCAGACAGGGTGGCAACCTGCACTGGCACACTGGCACGCACTCTCTGCCTTGCTCTGCATAGGGCACAAATGGAATGCCCAGGGATGAAATAAAAAGTTTTATCCTTGAAGACCATAAGCGATTATTTAAACAGGGAAGACACCTAAAGATCAAAAAAAGAACATGAACACAGAGCTGCAGTTTACCTAGCACTCACATTTCACTTAATTCTCACAAAGCCCTGCATAATAAATCCTATTATTATCTCCAACTTACAGAGGAGGAAACAGTGATTCAGAGAGATAAATCATTTGGCCATGGTCAAGTTTTATAAGTAGAAAATACACGATTCAAATCTAGATCTGTTTGACTCCAAAACGTGTCTTCTTAACATCTTCTTAAGAACTTTGCAAGGCTGTCTTAAGAAATATTGACCTTTCCAGTGACCCCCACCATCAAAGGACTGTAGAAACACCTGCTACAGGATGAGGACATGTCGCTGGGGTTTCTGGAAATGGGAGGCATTGGAAGAGTGGAAATATAACCTGAATCCTATTAGTGTGGGCAGATGCATACCAGGGCTCAACATATATGGTCTATTCCTCTATCTTTTCCAGGCTAATCCTGTCCTGGAAGATGTGGCATTTCATTGAATATGCCTTTTGCCTCTGTAACAAGATTCCCTTCATCCCCAAGCAAAAATGATGGATTGGCTTTCTGCTTGCTTAGCTGCTCAGATTTGAAAGCCATCTCAACTGAGCCAAATTTTGAATCAGTTACAGGAAAATAGTTCTGCTGCTAAGACTTGCGTTCTGACCTGACTCAGGTGTGACGGTGGATAAGTCTCCCTGGGTCTCATACTTCCCGTTTGTAAAAAATAAATTTGTTGAGTTTCATTCCATCTATGTTCCTCAATTAAGAAGGATAGATTTATTCATGATGTCAACAAACAAAAAGTTATTGAGGACGTCCTATGTGCCAGGCATACTGAGATACAAAGCATATAGTGATGAATAAGACAGGAATGATCCTGGCCCTTATGAGGTTTAGCATCTATTGGCCATGTAGCAGGTACATTATAACACATTGCGATCACAGCATGAGGGCTAAGAGACCAGGGTGTCTAACTGTGCCTGGGAAATTGGATAACTTTGCCTTCCTTATCATTACCTTTTCTGGATAACTTCTATGAATCATTCATTCATTCATTCATTCACTCCCTAAACATTTCCTCAGTGCCTGCTGAGTGTCAGGCACTGGAAATACAGTGAAGGTCAAAAGAGACAATACCCTGGGCCTTACATTTAAATTAAAAAGATGCACAATAAGCAAGTAAACAAATATACATACAGAGATAACTCAGAGTGGTGAGTCATAAGGAAGAAAGCTCAAGGCAATGTGCTCATAACCCTGTAGCTACTTTAGGTTGCCTAGTTCAGAGAAGGTTTCTCTGAGGAAATAACATTTGAGGTGAGAGTAATTAAGAAGAAGTCAGTTAGATGGTGATCTGAGAGGTAGAGTTAGTCAAGCAAGTGTAAAAGTAAGCTCCAAGGCCCTAAAGATAGACCGAGATTAATCTATTTAAAGAAAAAAAGGGAAAAAGCCCATGGGGCTGGCATATGGAGAATAAGAGAGTGGCACCAAATGAGGTTGGAGTAGTAGGTGAGGCCAGGTAACTTGAAATCTTGGAGGTCAGTATAAGAAGGGTGATTTTATTCTGTGTGCAGTAGGTAGCCATGGAAGGTTTTAAACCAGGATAGTAAAATGATTTATATTTTTAAACAGAGAGAGAGGGAGGCAAACCACAAGTGACTCTTAAATACAGAGAACAAACTGAAGGTGAATGGGGGGGTAGAGAAAAAATGGGTGATGGTCAATGAAGAGGGCACTTGTTGGGATGAGCACTGGGTGTTGTATGTAAGCCAATTTGACAATAAATTATATTCATAAAAAAAGAAACAAAACAATGAACAATGAAAAAAAGACAACAACAAAAAAAACAGACTAAAGAGAACAAACTTGATTGTCTTGATTGCCAGCAAAGAGGTGGTTGGAGGGAAAGGGTGGAATAGGTGAAGGAGATTAAGAGTACACTTGTCATGATGAGCGCTGAAAAATGTATAGAATTCTTGAATCATTATATTGTACACATGAAATTTGTATAACATTTCATGTTAGTTATACTTCAATAAAAAGTCATTTGACCATATATGCAAGGGTTTATTTCTCTTTTTTTTTTTAATGTTTATTTATTTTGAGAGAGAGAAAGCATGAGCTGGAGAAGGGCAAAGACAGAGAGAGAGAAAGAGAGAGAGAGAGGGAGACACAATCCAAAGCAGGCTCCAGGCTCCGAGCTGTCAGCACAGAACCCACGAAACGTGAGATCATGACCTGAGCCGAAGTTGGACGCTCAACCGACTGAGCCACCCAGATGCCCCTGCAAGAGTTTATTTCTGGGCTCTCTATTCTATTATATAGTCTTTATGTCCGTCTTTATGCCATTACCTCAGCATTTTGATTACTATAGCTTTGTAACATTTTGAATTCTGGAAGTGTGATGACTCCAGCTCTGTTCTTCTTATTCAAAATTGCTTTGACTATTCATGGTCTTTTGTGATTCCATATGAATTTTAGGATTTTTTTCTATTTTTATAAAAATGCCATTGGGATTTTGTAGAGATTGCATTCAACATGGAGATCATTCTGGTTAGTATGAATATTTGAGCAATATTAGTGATTTCAATCCATAAACATAAGGTGTCTTTCCATTTATTTGTGTTTTTTATTAATTCTTTCATCAATGTTTTGTAGTCTTAGGTGTGCAAGACTTTCACTACCTTGGTTAAGTTTATTCCTAAGTATTTTACTGTTTGTGATTTTAATGGATATGGGATTGTTTTTCCTGATTTCCTCTTCAGTTAATGTATAGAAACATAACTGGGTTTTGCACTTTGATTTTGTATACCGCAATATTACTGAATTTGTTTATTCTCCAAAAAAAGGCGTAAAAATGACCAACAGACACATGAAAATGTACTCAACATCACTAATCATCAGTGGAATGCAAATCAAAACTACAATGAGATATTACTTCACATCTATTTAGATATCTATTGTTGAAAAAAATAATAAAAGACAAGTACTGGTGAGGAAATAGAGAAACAAGTGTTGTTGAAGATGGACACTATTGATGGAAATATAAATTGATGCAGCCACTATGGAAAACAGCACGGAGGCCCCTCAAAAAATTAAAAATAGAATTACCATGTGATCAGTGATCCCATTTCTGGGTACATACCCAGAGTAATTAAAGTCAGGATCTCAAAGAGATAGCTGCTCTCTCATATTCACTACAACATTGTTGACAATAGCAAAACATAAAAGCAACCTTAATGTCCATTGACAGATGAATGGATAAAGAAAATATGGTGTATATAGTAAATATGTATTCTCCTTCATGCTCTGAAGTTGACCAGCTCATGTAACTCACACAAAACAATCAGGACTCATTGCTCACAGAAATAAGCATGCCAACTAAAGATAGCAGAGAATGAAGACAATGTCTGGGGGGGGGTGCATAAGGATGGCCCTTCTGCCACAGTGTGCTTCCTTGAGCCACAGTTACTGGTGGGGTGGTTCCATATGGAGCACCCCAGCTTTACCAACAAGGCCCAGCATGGAGGCTGCAAATCTCAACCCAATGGGACCCAAGACATTCTGGACCCCTGTAGTGCTCCTCTTATACGCTATTTGGCATTAGATGCACTAGAGCTCTTTTTCCCAGTGACATTTGGTCACATTGCCCTTTCACACTCTGAAAAGGCTGGGAGCTTTCAAAGGACCAGCTTCAATTCCTGCTCCCCCATAAAGCTTTGGGCAAAATCCAATGCTCTCCAGCCCCTGGCATAGACACTTCTTGGTTTTCACCATTCTTTTTGATCATTTAGTACAAAATTCATTCACACTGGAAAATTCCATTTGTTCTGAGAAATGGCCGCCTGGGCTGGGGTGGTTCTAACAATCCAGGAAATCAGATTGCATCCACTCTCCTGTAGCTCTACTTTCTGTTTTTCCAGAGCTGCTGTCCTGGTAGTCCTTCTTTCCAAATATCCTGTACTGTAAAGCATATGTGTGCACCTCCTCCATCACCCAGCCACCAGGCTGCTAATGGGACTGACCCCTAGGGTAGCAGGAGAGAGGTTACAGAGCTATAAGGGCCTGTCTGGCAGCAAGAGGGGAGAAGAAAGAAGGAAAAACATGTGAACACAGCTATGTGACAGCCACACACATATAAGCAGAGAGCTAGAGGAGGCGTGGGCATACTGGGAGAGAAGGAGACAATCACAAAAGTGAAAGCAGGGCAAAGGCCCACTTTGCTGGAACCCATCGTACTGCTGAAGGCTACTCAGCCATTTACTTAGTCTTTTTACATAGAGGCTGTTCACAGAACTCCTGCCTGATCCAGACATGGGTCTTCTTTATCCCTGATGATTTCAGGTAAAAGGCTAAGGAGATGATGTCTCAGTCTCACAGTGCAGGCCTTTTCTGGACAAGAGCTAAATATCCCTGTAGGTCCCACTCTGGCCACACCAAGCTCAACAGGCTGAAGTTGAGCCATTTTTAGTAGCCACGAAAGCAGCTGCTACAATGCTGTCCCATTCAAACAGCCATTTCACAGACGGGCTTGATGTTATCCCCCAGCCGTCTGGGGTGGGATTACAGAGATCTCCCCATCCTTCTTTTGCCTTATTTATGTGCACATTTGTCTCCTTCACTTAACTGACAGACTTTCTAGGCCAATAATGGACTCTGGTTCCTGTTCCTATCAAACTCACCCCACAGCCCACACCTTAGAACCTGACACTGAATAGATGATGGCTCAGTGTTTGCAAGAGAGCCTAGTAACCCAAGAAACCTATAAAGATGAAGTGTGAAGTCATAGTTTGCAAATATGAGTCAGGAGGTCAGTAATTCTGGGACAAGCAGACTCCCCCCTGGGACATCTAGGATCGTGGCTGTGGCTGTGGGACTGATGTGAAACCGTATGTTTCTTAATATAAAGGAGAGCAGGCTTGCTTCCTCCACCCATGAGGGATGTGCAGCACCTGCTAAGGAACCACTGGACTCTCCAAAATGCTCCAACATGCACACTGGCTTTACAAGCCTTTCTTTCTTTTTTTTTTATTTTATAATAGTTTATTTTCAAATTGGTTTACATATAACACCCAGTGTTCATCCCAACATGTGCCCTTTTTAATGCCCATCACCCCCTCTCCCCCCTCCCTCATCCCCCTCACCCTCAGTTTTTTCTTAGTCTTTGAGAGTCTCTTATGTTTTATCTCCCTCCCTCTCTGTGTTTTTTTTTTCTTTCCCCTCTTCCCCTCCCCCTGGTTTTTGCTTAATCTCACAAAGTCCACCTATTCGTGGAAACATATGGTATTTGTCTTTTTCTGACTGACTTTTTTCACTTAACATAATACCCTCCAGTTCCATCCATGTTGCTACACATGGCCAGATTTCAAGCCTTTCTTTTCTTCCTCCTCCTCACCTTCTCCTCCATCTTTGCATGTTTCAATTTTCTTGATTTTACCAGAAATTTATGTTCATAAAAGAATATGTGAAATATTACAAATAAGAGAAATAAGTAGAAAATGTCACCCACATTCCACCCACCCAAAGATAGCCACAGTTAAGATTTTGAAGTGTTTTCTTCCAATATTTCCTCTAATCCTTCTAAGCAGTGAAGGTTTCTGTGTGTTTGCTTTATTTCTACTGCTTAGTGACAACTGACAACCAGGTGAGTAGGAGGGAGCAGAATGAGGCAATGTAAATGTTAGGAAAGTGGCATTTGAGCCCCCGCTAAGCTACTGACATGCTCTATGGTATTGGGCATGGCTTGACCTGCCCGGGGCTTCAATTTTTCCATCTTTATAATGGAGTATTGGATTAAATGAGTTCAGAAGTTTCTTCCAACTTACAATTCTTTGAATCCATTAAGGAGTAGGGAAGCCTTCAGGGAGAAATTGTTTTTGGGGCTGAGATTTGAAAATGGAAACTTATGTTACTAGAGTTAGAAGACAGAAGTCTAGGTGTAAGAAAAGGCAGTTGCAAAGACAGAAAGGTTGGAGGACAAAAGCTGCACTTGGGAGGTAGCCCCCAGAGGGTTGAGTGTGTGAGAAGTGTAGTGGGGGATGTAACTGAGGCCAGACACTAAATACCTGGAATTCTTTCAGTAGAAGGCTAGGTCCAACATGGGTTCCAAGCACTGGGTATCTACAAACCTGTAGAGTAGATAGTGGCTAATGGGAGATGAGCAGGGTACAAAGTCAGCTGTTGCCCATCCAGGTGTGGGATCTCAAAGCAGATCTGGCCTTGCTAGCCAAGCTGAGATGGAGACCAATGAAATCAAGGAGGGCTGAGTCCAGGAGCCTAAGGACTCCATCAATTGCAAGCATGGCACAAATCTAAGGGTAAAGAGAAAGAAAGAGCAGAAATCCCAGGAATAAAACAACTAAAAAACAAAAGGAAAAACTATAAAAACAGTGAAATCATGACCTAGACACAGAGTTGACATTATCTTGCCATCTATACCAGTAGATGTAGCACATTAATGTGGGATAAGCTGAAAGATGGGAGTGAAGATGTTGAGAAAAAGTCATACTTCCTAGGAAAGAAGATGTTTGGAAATAAGTGTTTGGGTGTTCATTCACCTGTTAACAAGCATCTCCAAGAACCTACTGAGTGGCCAGCCCTTGAAAGAGGGTGCCAGCCAAACTGTTGACCCTCCGTATCAAGACTTAAATGTACAAGATTGGCATATAAGAAACAGTCGAGCATTGCCCAGGACTTGGTCCCAGTTTAAATATACTTTGAGGGAATAGCTG
Organism: Paguma larvata; assembly: GCA_030068075.1. Classification (NCBI taxonomy): domain Eukaryota; kingdom Metazoa; phylum Chordata; class Mammalia; order Carnivora; family Viverridae; genus Paguma; species Paguma larvata. The sequence goes on along the minus strand of CM057830.1, from coordinate 119,266,809 downwards.
TGCTTAGGTTACTGCCTCATACCTCACACCTCACCATACACCTTTGCTTTGCACAAATGCCATTAACTTGAGATATATAATTGTGTATGTATACACACACACACACACACTCACACACTCACACGCAGAGCCTATGTTTCCATTTACCCATAATACTTTATTATCACAAAATATAATAAGAGAATTTCAGGGTTGGAATGGAATTGGAAAATCACTTAGTCCAGAAGCATTATTACTGATTTAAAGAGGAAATATAAATATCTATTAAACTTGATGTTTCTAAAAAGAGACACAGGTTTCTAAATGCAAGTGAGCAAAGAAAGCTAGGTCTCCACTCACCAACCTCCTGTTATCTTCCACCAAGCAAATGATATAGCCAGGATTGAAGAGAGCATCCCACAGGGTTGCCTCTGGTAGGCTAGAGGCCTTCCAGAAGTTTTTCCAACAATTTATATACCCAAGCAACCAGCTAACATGTGATCTCAGTTTAACTGAACAGGTATTCGTTGGTTGGTTCAATAACTTGGGGGATAACTTTGGAAACCCCAAGAGTACTTTCACCTAGTAGGTGTTTGCCATGGTTCCTTGCTTCCTTGCCTTTCCTTTTGTCAAATGGTAGTACAAAAGGAAAAAGAAGAAACATTGTAGCTCATCATAAATCTGTCATGGTAGTTTTTTTTAAAGGCTGTCTCCCCATTCATATAGCTTCTGAATCTTTAAACAGGAGAACTCTGGTCTTCCAGAACCAGCTGTGTCTATTTCCCATGCCTGCCATGAAAGGCAGAACCTGATTGGCCCCATGACCCATCCACTGCCCAGTTTGTTTTATCTCAACTAATCCCAAGAATTACCAGTTACATCCTCAGAACCTTTATTGGCCATTCTCTCTTCCTTCTCCAACAGGAGATTTGGGGGCTTTTAGGACTATCCTGCAAACCCCAGCACAAACTGGTATGTGTAAGGAGCCCAGAGTAGGCCATGGTGGTGGTGGTATAGTAAGAATGGAGGGCTAGGTGTGGCCCTGCTTACTGTGCTCAGTAGGGGAACTTCTGCTAGTTCTAGAAGGCACTCAGCCCTGTCTCTAGCTTGACACCCCGTCCAGTTCCTTTCTCTGCTTTTTGGCTGCGTTCCTTCTCTTTAAATGCTCACAGCATGCTGCAGAACTATGGAGTAACATGAGCTTTTCATGGTGATCATAAAGGCACCTTCTTTATCTCCACCCTTCCACCCCTTATCTCAATCTTTCTGGCCATGATAAAGCCAGCCCCGTCAATGTGGACTGCAAGTTTCCCTTTGCCTCTATCAAGAATTATCACTGTGCTTGCAGCTTGGGTTGCAGATTAAATATCTGATAAACAGTTTCTGCAGCAGGAGCAGAAATGCCAAGTCACCTTAGAGCAGTCAGTGGCAGGTGATCCAACCAGAGCAACCCCGTACAGGAAGCACAGAACCTGAGAAATCAGTTTTACATCTGTGACATTATGCCCAAGCTCACCTGTGGCTTATCAGTCCCACAGTTCAGCTCATATGGAAGGATACCAGGGAAGCTTATTGATGCCCTGGCTAGCTAGTGGCTCTAGGAAAGCAAACACCCACAATTCCTCCTTTGTTATTTCCAGACAAAATTGGAGTCCCTGACCCAAAGACACAAGACTGGGCTTGCAGCCTGGGCTTGCAAGGCATTGGGTTATGGATGCAAAGTATGAAGTAAGGAGCTTTGGCTGCCTCTACCCCAGACCATTGGAAGGAAGCATCTGGGTTCCCCGTGGGGAAGGAGACTGATGAGCAGGTTCCACATTTGTGCATTCCTACAGTGTCCCTGGTAACCAAATACACTTGTAAACCACAGTAGATGAATTTTCCAGTTAAATTCTGAGAAGTATAGAGGCTCATGCTGCAGCTTGACAGCTCTAACCCCAGGGGCCCACCATGATTCTCCTGCTTCATAAGGGGATCTAGGCTGTCTCCAAAATTCTTGTTGCTAGGAAAGAGAAGGGATAAATTCATAGTTCTGAAGCTCCTGGGGCCTCATTCTTTTCCATACTAATTGACAAGTTCATCTCCAAGGCTTTTGTGTCATTGCTAGCTGGACATTCTCATCCTTGGTGAATCACACCTCCTGAAAGGAGGGTTCCCTGATGTCTCTGCTGCCTTTGGTGCCACCAAATGCCTCTGAGGTTCCGGCAACAGGCAAGAGGAAAATTCTGCAAACATTGGTGCCAGTGATGCTAAGGTCATGGCTCAATCCCAGGTAAAGTGTTGTATGTGGCTCCTATGAGGCTCTATGCCCCATCTCAGGCTGGAGCTGCTCTCCTGCAATGAGCGAGCATCCTTCATCTCCACAGGGGGCTGATAGTAGATGGACAGTGTGAAGGCTTCTCTGCCCCCAACACAGTTCTTGCCGATACAAGACTCAGGGGTCTTCTTGCTGGCCTAGGAGTTCTTTCTTGACAGGTCTGAATCTTCTTTGGTTCTCAGGAAAGAATTGTTAAGTGAATGAATGATGATGAACAAATGAATGACTAGGAGTGTAAGAAAAATATTTCTCAGGCTTTGAGTCTTTCAGTAGCCAACTACTTCCTCTAATTTTCAGCCTAATGGTTCATGTTAGGATTTCCTTCTAGGACTTACAGGGAGCAAGCCTGCACTCTCCTCTGCGGTACAGGCATTTAGAGACCTCAAGATGGTGGCTATGTTCTCCCGGGAATCTCCTCCTCCCCATTCTGAATAGTTCTTCTACTTATTTCTCCCCTTTAGCAACCTCAGTAGTTTTCTTTCTTACACCAGGTTGACCCCAACTCCATTTTATTCTGGGGCCCAGAGATATTGAGAGCCTGAGATATTTAGTCATGGGTACAAAATTTATTTTATAAACCATGATGGCTTTCTATGTAACCCTTTAAAACATCATCTTGTTGAGTTGGGATGGGATGCTACAACAATGACTACGTGTCACATTTGACCTCTATTCAGTGGTGAACTGCAGTTCTCAATGAACACTCTTTTGGTGTAGTTGGTCAGGTGGTTGTGAATCTACTTATTGGTATGAACATTCAAATCATATTTCTGAGAAGGTCATGAGAATCTTGGTTGGGTGATTTAAAACACTGATATTCCTAGAATGTCACAAGTGAGTCACAACTGGGACACTGAGGGATAACTTGTCCCTTTTTTTATTGGACAGATAAGACAGCAGCCCAGAGAGGGGAAGAGTTTGCTACCAGTGTAGCAGAACAGAATGAAACTCTGTCCTCATGCAGTCCAGACCTTGTCCTCCATATCTTGCTGCAGGTCTCCATCACCAGAATATTTGAAGTTTCTTTTTAATTGACATTGAAAATAAAAACAAAGACATGCCACCCCATAGCCCTTTATTCAGTACAGCAGTGGAAACTCAGAAAGCATCATTCTTTTTTCCATTTGGCACTGAATGCCACCAGCTCTCACATACCCAGTGTCAAGGCAAATCCCTAGATGCTACAGCAGTGGCTCTTCTCCCCTATCCTGAAGACACAGGCTGGGATGGCTTATACAATGAGCAGTGTTAAGTAGAATCTATAAGGAGCCCTAAGATACTAAGGCTGGGACTAGACCATGAGGCAGGTTGGGAACAAAACCGTCAGCAGGGTACCTAGACATCTGTCAGTTATTTTGACGTCTTCTCTGAGGGTGAGAAGCCTGTGTTCCTACTTTCATGCATAGTTTTTACAGATTGGGATTGAAAAGAAGAAAAGCAATGGCTATAAAAATTTCGTTAATAAAATTCTTAACCAACCAATAAATTTGTTTTTACTTGGTTTCCCTTGATATTTGGAAGTTCATCTTTTTTTAACTTAATTTCCAACTCTAGAGCTTATATACATCTCTTTCACTGGAAGGAAGAAGTCATTTATCAGAAGCTGAGCAAGCCAGCTCACTAGTTATACACATTTGTGCTTCCTGCCTGGCCTCTGGCCCTTTCTCACTGGTATCATCTCTCTCTGGCTCCTAGGCCTGTCATAGTTATTGATTGTGTCTCTGTCTAGCTCTTTGTCTCTGTCTTTTCTCATTCCCTCTCTCTCCCTCTCTCTCTCTCTCTCTCTCTCTCTCTTTCTCTCTCTGTCTTGCTCTCAGATTGTGTCCTTTGTTTCTCTCTCTTTCTCAATCTCTTTCTCATTCTGTCTCTCTTCTCTCTGGCCTTAGGACCATCTCCCAAGTGGTAAAATCTGGAGATTATAGTAATCCTTCCGAGAAGCACCAACAGTTTCCCTTTCAACTTTCAGCTGTGGCCTTTGTCCCCAGTTGTCTAACTTGGAAAAATGACTGCTAATGGAACATCTGAAATGGAAGATTTAGCGCATGCTATTCTCAAAGCAAAAACAACAACAAAAACAAAAACACAAAAGCATTCCTTGACTTGGGAAAATGTAAGGTAAGAAAGAAAGGGAACTGCTGGGACTCCCTGGGGCTTAACCTGATTTGCAAAAATGCACCCTGGGCATTTGGAGGAGGCTTATAGTGAGAGATGTCTGGAACCGTATAAAGGAGGCAGAGCCTTAATTTGGGGCTATTCTTACCCATAGCACACCCCTTCCATGGCTCCCCATTGCCCTCAAAACAAAATAGAAGCTCTTTAGCCTGGAGCACAAGATCTGCTTTGTCATGTCCCTGCCATCATCTCCATCTTCACTTCTCAACATCCCCACATACACCTTCCATTCCAAGCCATTCCAAAATTTCCACCTTTCTCTCAACCTACCTTCCATTTCCATGGCTTTATGCCACTGATCATGTTGTTTTCTTACCTAGAATTCATTTTCCTCCTTCTACATGACCTGACAATCTCCTATAAATTTTTTTAAAAACCTGCTCATCTTCCATGCCCAAATCAAAAGTTGCCTCAATGATTCAGCTATTTAACAACTATTTATTGAGCCTCTACTATGTGTTAGATACTCTTCTAGCTACTGGAAGCACAATTTTGAACAAGTCAGGTAACGTCCATGCCCTTATAAATCTTTTAGCTTTAGTAAAAGAGATGGACATTAATCAGATAAGCACACCAATGAAGGTATAATGACATCTGGGTTAATAGCTATAAAAGAAGGGTCCAGGATACAATTAGACACTTAAGAAATTGATTTAGCATAGGAGATTGTGAAAGTTTTCTTTGCAGGGGTTGTGCATGAACTGAGGCATAACTAGAGGAATTAACTAGATTTCAGCCAAAGAGATAAATATATTCAAATGCCTTGAGGTAGGATACTCATCTGTGTTTCAGGAAGAGTCAGGGAATCAGTGTATCCAGAGCATAGGGGAAGATGAGGAGAAAGGCAAAAGATGAGGTCAGAGAGGTAAGCAGGAGCAAGATTATCCAGGGTTTGCAGGCCAGGGGAAAGAGTTTGGATTTTATTCTTCATAAAATGGAAACTCACTGGAAAGTTCTGAACAGTAGCTACAAGCTTTGTAAACATCCTTCTGGCTGCTGTGAGGAGAGTAGACTTTGAGAATGTAGGCAAGAACAAAGACAGGAAAACCATTTAGGAGACTACTGAAGTCATTCAAGCAAGGTATGGTGGTGGCTGGGACCAGGATGGTACAGTTGAGGAAAAGATATATTTAAGAATTAGACTCAACATAATGTAAAATACATTGGAAAGCGAAAGGGGTATGGACGCATAGAGAAATTTATTGAGTGGAAATACAAGAGAGGAGAAACAAACTGAAGAAGGACTTAAATTTTGCCTTAAACCAATTAGAATGGAACATGGTAATATTAACTAACAGGTTTTCAGGGAAGTAGAAGACATTCTGTGTTCCAGGCCCATTTCCCTACATTTTACATGTATTACCTCATTCTCTTCAAACCCTATAAAGTAAATGATGATGATTATGGTTTTCATTTTTACTTGAGGTAACTGAATCCCAGAGATTAAATAATTTCACAGCTAGTCAGTGAAGGAGCAAATACTTAAACCAGGCAGTTGGGCCCATGAGTCTAGGTCAGCTGCTGCCCATACTGTTTACATTTTTACCATGTCCAGCTATGGGTCAGGTGCTCAAAGGATAGGTCCGGACTGGAGCTGGAGGTTTAGCTGTCACAGCTACAGAGGTTATCACTGAAGTTGTAGAATGAACTGGCCTAGGGAGAGGTGACCATGATACATTGCCCTCAGCTTCCCAGTAGTTTTTCCTTGGTCTGCTCTAAAGGACCTTTAAAGCTATTACTCTATGGTCAGAACTACCCAAAAGCTCTTCCACTTTCTGGACAACAACCTCTGATGTGTTGCCAGAGAAGTTAGGCCTCTGGTTTGGGAACTTCACTTTGAAGACCAGAAGGAACCCTTTTGACCCAAGCCAGGTCATTGCCAAATCAATGTGTGCTTTGTTTAGCACATACAGTGCAGAATGAGAAGGTCTGGGCCCTTTAAATGAAAAAGACTGGACAAGCACCTTAGCTACATTGTCTTTGGGTTCTGAAAGAAAACTATATAATCTGCCACCTTCACAGAGAATGGGAAATTGGGGGTCAAGAGAAGCATATGGCAAACTGGGCTATCAGTTGGTGAACCAAGACAAAAGGGCCTCACCCCAGGGAAGCCTTATAAGCTGGAGTAGACGCAGAAAAAGTTTTGGTGACCAAGAACAGAGACACAGTGGCCTAGAACTTCCAGGCCGGAAATAATCTCTAAACAAATGATCCTCCGAACCTGTATTATGCAAAGTGTGGTCCACAAGTGAGTGCTTGCTGATGAGATGGGTGCAACAATAAGAGAAAGTATTTAGGTACTATTTTAGCAATTTGGTATGGCTGCAACACAGAAGTGTGCGATTTTATATTTTACAAAAGTATTGATTGTGACAAAATGGAGATTGAAAAACTAGTCCTTCCATCCCAGGTAGTGTGAGAAGCACTTCTCTGCATTTCTTGTTCCCTACCTGGGGGTAAGTCAACAGGATAGGGACTGTCATCTGTGTTTTTAACCCATTTCCAAGGTGACTCCAAAATCAGCTCAGAAACCAGTGGATCAATGGTATAGAATGACTTACACTCCAAACACATGCACAACCCCCACCTTCCTGAGGCCATGCAATCATTCCTGCACACCTCCAGGGCAAATGACTCTAACCTTGAAAAAGTGCCTACTCAGCTGGAGCTGCAGTGTTGGCTGGCAGCTGGGCCTCTGCAAGACTCCCCTGGGGCAGTGTTTATGGTCATAAGGTACCTGGAACAAGTCTTTACATTGATCTGCTGCTCAGACTGGGTCCCTATTTGGACTCCTAACCCCTCTTCAAGATGTGTCAGGAACCCCTGCTGTGTATGCCATCTCTGTCTACAGAGCCTACTGCTGGCTTTCTCACTGAAGTTACTGGTGCCACTCTGTTCTTTTCTCCTTCTCCTGACCCATGTTCCCTGCTTGCCTGCTGGAGTGTAAGAGGGCTTGATTTGTTAAGACCTATTCAACTGCTTCCATATCCACCCCTGCAATGTCCCCCTCATCTAATTCCAGAACTACTTTTACTGTCTCCCAAACCCTACTCTGCATTGATTGTAGCCTCCCAACTATATTTGATGAAATCCTTGAAATGCCTATTGATCTTCAACTTTTGCCTCTGTAAGGGCAAATTGGGACTGATTCCATTTTGCTTGAGGGCAAACTGGGACTGACTCCATTGTGTTTCCGTGTCTTCCACCCTGAGTCCCCAGTGCCTGCGCAAAACCTGCAACTTCCCCGTTCCAAAAGAACCACGCCCAGTGACCTATGGAACAGGACCCTTGACCCTTCCTCAGCCAATTGGCTAGGGTCACGACCATCACCCCTCCCACTGCCCTTAGACCCCTTTAAAACTATTGTGTTTTTGGAATGGACCCTCTCTCGACCCACCGCTGGGTCGGTGCGGTAGGAGATTGAGCTTGAGCTAGCTAGAATAAAGGCTCTTTGTTCTTGCATCGGACTCGGCTCCCTGGTGGTTTTGGGGGTCCCCGAATTCTGGGCATAACGTATGGGGGGCTCGTCTGGGATACCCCAAAACCCCCGAGGGACTCCCGACCCGAAGAGCTTGACCGCCCATGGTCAATGTCTGTTTGTTGTCTGTCTCTTCTGTGTGAGCTCAACTTCTGGTAAGGCCCAATACGGTCTAAGTGGACGCATGGGTGGACCAGGGCCGGAGGATTCAGAAGACATTCCAATCCTCCATCTGGGGGGACGTGGAATCCCCTCATCTGGAGGGACGTGGAATCCCCTCAAAGGTCTGGGACGAGGCGGGTCGCTCCCGCCGGTCGGCGTGAGGCCGTCGTCTGGTTTTCGGTTTTGCTTCCGCGGAATTGGAGGATTGTTTCTAGGGGCCCTCTGTCTGTTTTTGTGTTTTTCTGTGTTGTTTTGTGGCTGTGAGGGAAGCCGTCGGGAAGTTTCCGCCAAGGGCCTGAAGGGGCTGCTTGTGAGGGAAGCCGTCAGGATTGTTTCTAGGGACACTCTGTCTGTTTTTGTGTTTTTTTTGTGTCATTTTGTGGACTTGCTGGATGAACATTGTGGGGCAGAGTCAAACTACTCTTTTAGATGATCCACCCTCTTGGCTTAAACCCTTTCTGCCCCCGCGCCGCCTGGAAATTAAACCCATTTTTGCTTTGCAGTGGACGGAGAGAAAAGACGAGAAAAATCCTACCCAGGCTTCAGCACCCCTCTACCCTGTCCTACAAGGGGGGACTGAAGAAGAATTAACCTTTTCTCCTCCGTATCTGCCCTCCAGGGTGCCAGAGGAACACCAGCCTCCCCCTCTGGGGGAGGCGGGCGCTGTTCCGAGAATGGGAAGCGGGAATGCTCCTGTGGGAAGCCCGCCCTTTACCAGACAAAGGGCTTGGAGGGAGCAGTCCGCCCCTGCGAGCCACCGGTCCCCTAGACGCAGAGGGAAATCAGCCCTACCACTATTGTCCTTTCGCCACTAGTGACCTCTGCAATTGGAAAACTCAGAATCCCAAGTTTTCAGAAAAACCGGCAGGGCTTATTGATTTATTAGATTCTGTTCTCTTTACCCACCAGCCCACGTGGGACGACTGTCAGCAGCTTTTGCAGGTCCTGTTCACGACTGAGGAGAGAGAATCCTCAATGAGGCCCGAAGACTAGTTCCGGGCGTAGATGGGAATCCCACCACCAACCAGGCTCAGATAGATACCTCTTTCCCCTTAACTCGGCCTGAGTGGGATTTTAATACGGCAGAAGGTAAGGAGAGGCTCCGAGTCTACCGCCAGACTCTAATGGGGGGTCTCCGAATGGCTGCTAGGAAGCCAACCAATCTGGCCAAGGTAGGGAACATAAAACAAGGAAAGGATGAGTCCCCAGCAGCCTTTTTAGAATGAATCATGGAGGCATTCCGTACCTATACCCCTATAGATCCAGAGGCTCCGGAAAGTAAGGCAGCTGTTATCATGGCCTTTGTAAATCAATCGGCCACAGACATCAGAAGGAAATTACAGAAAATAGATAGACTGGGAGAAAAAAGTCTGCAGGATTTGCTGGTAATAGCCGAAAAAGTATACAACAACCGGGAGCCTCCTGAGGATAGGCAGGCTCGCGCCATGGCGGCTGCCAGCAGCAAACAGACTCGAGACCTGGCCAGAATACTACTGGCTACCACTGCCGACCACCCTGAGGAAAGAGACTGCCATCTCCAGCAACTGGCTGATGACTCAGAAGTAAGTAAAGGAACCACCAGAGGTGGGGGGAAGCAGAGGCTGCGGAAAGATCAGTGTGCATGCTGCAAGGAGATAGGGCACTGGGCCCGAGAATGTCCGAAAAAGGCCGCTGGGAAGAGAAGCAAGGCTAATCGAGTAAAAGTCTTAGAGTTAGGTGAACTGAGTGACTAGGGGAGTCGGGGTTCGGACCCTCTCCCCGAGCCCAGGGGAACTCTTAAAGTGGAGGGGACCCCTGTTGACTTCTTGTCGACACCAGAGCACAACATTCAGTCCTCCGCAGGAAAGTTAGCCAGCGAGAAGTCCTGGGTACTTTCAGACAAGCGGGGCCTCAGGTCACCGATGGCAAGGGCCACTCCATCCAGGTCCTAACTATGAAACTAGAGGACGGACTTTAGGACCATGTAAAGCTCTTTTCTCTGCCTCGTGTGCTTCAGTCTGCCTTCAGGCTGCTTTAATCTGCCTTCAAGCCCCTAGGCCGCTGCGCCCATCCTGTCCTCCCTTCCCCCTCCTTCCGTTTCTGCCACCGCCTGGGGTGGCCTGGGGTGGAGCCTAGGTCTCTGGCTCTTCAATGCCTCAGGTAGCATTCCGCTCCCCACCCCCACACTGTTGAAAGGAAAAAAAAAACCGCATCTTTAAATTTTAAATTTCCTCACTGGTTCCACGAGAGAAACTTAACAATGGTAAACTCTTAAGGGGACATAGAGAAAATATTAAGGTAGATACTAAGTAAGGTTGAGATGAATGGGATTTCAAAAGGACACTGGTTTACTCTGCTCTTGATAAGATAATTTGAACGAAGGTTTCTTTTCTCTCTTTTCTACGGGAAAACCAAAGCTTTAGGTTTCATCTTTATCAGGTCTTTAATTGCTCAGTAAAAACATCTCAATGTTAAAGGAGCTAGGCTTTGCTAACAGCTATATGATGCTATACATTGACCGTTAGGATCTTTTACTGCCGCCTTGGTCAAATAAATAGAGTTTTAAGATTTGTAATGATCTGTAATCCTATTTAGGATGTGCTTTATAATGACTTCCTAAGGTTTTAACAAACTCCTCAGAATTGAAATAGTAAATGAAACATATTTGGTGTTTAAATGAATTTAAGTTTGATGGATCTGTCTTTAAAGTTAGCAGCATTAAACATAAAACTTTATTTTACTAAGGTTTACTGAAGGTCAAACAAACTTATGTTATCTCTGTTCCAATTTGTTAGCAAAAGGAAGCCTGAAAGCAGTGGTTAACTTGGTCTGCCTCATAGTTTTTGTGGGTAAATGTTAAGATAGCTTTCAAAGTTCTTGGTAACCTAAAGTGTTAAGAGTTTGGCTTGCATGAGAACTTGAAATTGAATTCATTGGCTATCTAACGAGATAAGAAGCTGGAGCACTAATTATTAACTGTAGGTTTGTGCTTTGGACCTGTTGCAAAAACTAAGGATATTTGGAACTGTTAAAACATGCTTTGTGCTTAATGGATCATAAGTTTGCCATCTAACAAATTCTGATATAACATAGAGTTCACGATTGGTTACTACTTAGTTTTCACTGAAGACTAAGGTTTCTAGCAGTTAAAGTTCTGGGAAGTGTATTTAAGACTGATGGAAATAAGAAAAACAACTGTATGTAAGAAAGTAGGAGATATGAAAGAAAGATATAAGAAATAGAAATATTCTTTCGCTGAGGGTAAAAGAAAGTAATTTTGTCCTAAATGAGACTGGTTATTTGGAAAGAAATGGCTTTGGACAAAATCTAAATGCCAAAGACAAATTGTAGAAGGTTCATGAAGGAAAAACCTTTAAAAAGGAATATTATGTGTGGTCAGGACACACTAAGGTTAAAAGACATGGATTTTAAACTTACACAGGATTGTACTTTTATCAAGTGGTAAAAATTCCTCCTCCTTTTATCCAAAGGCTGGAAAAAATGGTGGCAATATCATTATTCCCCTAGATGGGGAAGGTCGCCCTAGATTTGCCTTTAGCCTGCCTTCTGAGAACCTTAGGTGGCCTTTTCAGAGGTATCAATGGAAAGGTTTGCCTCAGGGCATGAAAAATAGCCCCACCCTGTGTCAAAAGGTTTGTGGATCAAGCTTTAAGACCAGTTCTGTTTTGCAGGCTTTTAATGAGGCTTAAGGCGAGGCACCTTTAAATGGTTACATCTGCCCTTCCACACCCAGAAAGATAGTTACATCCCATCCGGCACTGCTGGCTACTTTACTAACAAAGGGGGCAAACCTAGTAATTGCCTATAGCAAAGGTCAATTGGAACCCCTGAGGCCTAATGATCTTTGGCAGATGGATGTTACTCATGTTCTAACTTTTGGTAAACTTTCCTGTGTGCATGTGTGTGTGGATCTTTTCTCATGTTATTGCCTTGGCACATACAGGAGAGGCCTTTAAGGATGTGATCCAGCACCTTTGTCTATGCTTTTCCTACTTGGGAATTCCAGGGCAATCAAAACGGACAAAGCCCCTGCTTATACACCAGCCGCCTTCAAAAGATTTAATAGGATGTAGTGTTAACCTGGGGGCGAGGGTATGCTTGTGTATTTCCACAGGACGTGGACTCCCCTCTGTAGATTCCTGATAGATTGGTACGGCCCTATGTCCAGCCTCCCCAAGCCACCGCCATCTCCTCCGGTTCTTAAAAGGATGACCCAAAGGGAGATGCAGAGACTCTCTTTGAAACATTACTCCGACGCCTCCACGCTCTCCAGGGCCCTGAGCAAGCTCTCTTTGCAGAACAATCGGCCTTGTTGTTGAGAGTCAAGGGACCCCCTTGACCCCTGCAATGTTTTCTCTATGTTGTTTCAGCCTGTGTCCAGGCCTCATATGTTCTTTTGTATTTTAGTCTTACTTCTGGGAAATTTAGGGTAGAAATTAACGAGGTTATATTTCTTATTCCGATTGTGTTTTATCTAATTGCATTAGTACAAGTCATCCAGGAGATCAGTGACGCTCTCATGTGACCTAAAAGTGGGTTTGTTACTCCTTTGTGTTTTAATAAGACTGAACATTCCTGGGATAAAGTATAGAAACAAACTGGGGGTCTGGATAGTAATCTTTCTAACTTTGTTCATCACTTTTTTGTTTCCATGATGATCAATATCGGAGTTTCCATTCTATCTTTAGAATTTTAAGGGGCAGCATGAAATCTATTTCAACAGGAAAAGGGGAGATGTTGGAGACCAGAAGATACTGGCCCTGGTAACACTACCTAAGGAAAAGACTCAGGCCCATAAGGCAGTGCCCTAGACTGGGACCCTCATCAGTGGATGGTGGTGCCTTGAAGCAAATGCCAGGTTGTAATACGACAAGAACATAATGGCTGGTCTGACTCTGAAGGAGGGCCGGTTAGCCAATGACGGGTAAGACTCCTCATGGGAGGGGCAACCGAAGACAGGCACGGTCAGGTGAGAGTCACCAGGACACCTGGCTATAGGGTCACTGGGCCTCTGTGTTGATTTGAGATTTATCCTAATGTTCTGAAGAAGACGGGCCATAGAAAAATAAGAGTGGCTCCAGAGCTTATTCCCCTATTAAACCAGCATATGCTGCCATACTTGAGAATCATGGAAATAAAATCTCTGAAGAGTTTAGAATGTATTTTGATCTATTTAGACTGATGCCAGACCCTCAGGAATGTGATTATTGCTGTGGGTTTCGAGTCAGGACTGGTAAGAAATTGAGGTCAGATAACTTCTTGTTGGCTTAACTATGATGATTGGAGCTAATTAACTGGCTAGCCTACCTCGGGATAAAGATGGCATCGCGACCTGGGTCCATACACCCATGTTCGGCTGCTGGACCCCTCGTCATCCTACTTCTGTTACTAACCCTCGGGCCCTGTATCATCAACAGGCTGGTCCAGTTTGTCAGGGATCACGTGGGGGCCATCCAATTGATGGTCCTCTGTGCGCAATGCAAGTCCCTAGTAATGGAAGAGGGCAAGATAGAAAAGCAGCTGGACCCATGATTGGGTCCATAAGCCACATGACAAGGGGGGAATGTAAGGGCAAATCGGGACTGATTCCATTTTGCTTAAGGGCAAACTGGGACTGACTCCATTGTGTTTCCGAGTCCTCCACCCTGAGTCCCCAGTGCCTGCGCAAAACCTGCAACTTCCCGGTTCCAAAAGAACCATGCCCAGTGACCTATGGAACAAGACCCTGACCCTTCCTCAGCCAATTGGCTAGGGTCACGACCATCACCCCTCCCACTGCCCCTAGACCCCTTTAAAACTATTGTGTTTTTGGGGCGCCTGGGTGGCTCAGTCGGTTAAGTGGCCGACTTCGGCTCAGGTCATGATCTCACGGTCTGTGAGTTCGAACCCCGCGTCGGGCTCTGTGCTGACAGCTCGGAGCCTGGAGCCTGCTTCGAATTCTGTGTCTCCCTCTCTCTGCCCTCCTCCTGCTCACGCTCTGTCTCTACGTCTCAAAAATAAATAAATGTTTAAAAAAAAAAAAACTATTGTGTTTTTGGAACGGGCCCTCTCTCTCTCTCTCTCTCTCTCTCTCTCTCTCTCTCTCTGACCCACTGCTGTGTTGGTGCGGTAGGAGATTGAGCTCGAGCTAGCTCGAATAAAGACTCTTTGTTCTTGCAAAGGACTCGGCTCCCTGGTGGTTTTGGGGGTCCCCGAATTCTGGGCATAACACCTCTTCAAAGCAATTCTGGCAATGCTGTCCCTTTTAACTTGTTCATCTGAGTGGAGACTGGTAGTAACAAGTATTTGCGCTTTGGAGCATGAGTTGTCTATTTTCTCTGAGTGCTGCGTGTTAGCATAGTATGGTGACAGGAGCCAAGAGCAGGGGATCCGGAAGCATGGATTTATGTCCCACCACACCAACTCACTGTGCATCTCTGGGAATCCCTACCCCTCTCTGAGCCTCAGCATCCTCATCCACAAAATGCAGTTGCCTTCTTCATAGGCTTCAAAACTGAAAGAGTAGAGGCCTTTAAATAAGCAAGTCAGTTTGCATAGGAGAAAAGCAAAGAGGAAGGCTTATCCTACCAGATATTAAGATGTAATACAAAGTTACACCAATTTAAAAAATAACAATAGGTACTGATGTAGGAAACCACAAATCAATAAGCAAAGGAAGGTTTTGGATAAATAGTGCTGAGAAAACTGAGTAGATTCCCATCTCACACCACATATAAAAAATGATTTCTGATGGGTTAAAAACATAAATATGAAAGGTAAAAGCATAAAGCTATTAGAAGAAAATGTAGGAGAAATCCTTTTGGCCTTCAGGAGGTCAGGATCAGACCTAAAATAAAACCTTCAAGCCATATGAATTGATAAATCCAACTAATCAAAATTAAGAATTTCTGGTCACAAAATGGTAACATTGAAAAAAAGATAAATGACTGAGAGGTGAATACATCTGTGATATCTAAAACCAAACTAAGAAGGGCTCATTCAGCAAGAAGATAGGATTTAAAAAAAACAAAGTATTTGAGTAGGCAATTTACATAATGGCCAATAAACACGTGAAGAGGCAAGCTCACTAGTAATCAAAGATATGCAAATTGAAACAATAAGATTTCACTTAGCCCCTATCAGTCTGGTAAGTATTAGAAAGTTGTTATCAAAGACAAGGTAAAATTGGAGCTTCCATGCCCTTCTGGTAGAGTGTAAACTGCTCTACTATCTTGGAGAGTGAACCAGAGGGGCTTAGTGACATCATGTACACTTGTACTTTATGATCAGCTGAGCCCACATCTGCATGCCTATCCCAAAGTAGGTCCCAGCTGGACATGTTCAAGGATAGCCACTGTGACACTTCATGGAACTGGGGATGAGCCATTTTCCATACCCTTAGTTTAAATGGAAAACTAAGCAGTAGTTTGAAGTAACTAGATGTATGTGTAACATGGACTGATCTCAAAATTATAGTGCTGATTTTATTTTAAAATAAGAAACAGAACAAGATTTATAGCACAATAACATTTATGCAAATTAAGAACACATACACAAAACAACACTGTATTTTACAAGAACACATACATATTCAGAGACTAATCTAAAATGCATTATAATGGGTGCCCATGGAAAGGGGAAAAGATGTGATGTGCAAATCTAAAATATATAGAGAAAAACAAAACCTTGTACACACTGTTCATGTCTCTCATAACTAGGCTTGAAATGAAGGGTAGATTTAATTCAACTCTGCACTTGAGGTCTACAAATAAGTTTTAATTAATCTTTTAAAAGGAAAAAAAGGGAGAGGGGGAATGGGAGTAACTGCTTACTGAGTATGAGGATTCCTTTCGGAGTGATAGAAATGTTCTGTAATTAGAAAGGGGTAATAGTTGCACAACATTGTGAATGTACTAAAAACTATTCAACTGTGCTCTTTAAAATGGTTAAAATGATGAATTCTATGTTATGCAACTTTTATCTCAATACAAACAAAAAGGAAAAGAAAAGAAGGAAAGAGGAGCTGGCCATTCAGGGCTCCTTGGAATGCAGCCTGCTCTGTAGTGTTTCCTCACCACAACGCTGTCTCCTGCTCATAGGCAAGGTTCTCCACTGTAGCACAAGGACCTCTTGGGCCTGGTCTGGATCTGTGCAAAAATGGCATAGATGGCAGTGCCCTGGGCTGCCTATGCCTCCCTGGATAAGCCAATCTTGGCCCTGGCTACCTCACAGCCCCATGGTGAAGATCTACTAGGGTGATGTATGGGAAAGAGCTCAGCACCTGACAAAGCACTATGCTGGTGTGAAGGATTGTTGGGGATATTTATGACCAAGCCAAATTGCTCACAAGGCAATTTTCTCTCCCTTATTCCTTCCTGATATGGCAGCCAATTTCCATTTCAGACACTTGGGACTTTGAGGGGGCAATATCACAACCATCCCATCTTTCTCAGGGCTTGCCAAAAATTTGATCATCCCTCCTGATGTCAAATTAAAACAACTGAGAGGCGTGTAGTGTAGGGAGAAGTGTTGGAGCCAGAGTTCAGAGCCCATCACTCAGACATAGAGTGGTTTCTCAAGCAAAGGTCGCTTTGTCCCAGAACCCCAGGCCTACAGAATATGTGTGTGCAGGTTCTGGTCCATGCATCACACTCATTACCAGGGGCCTTAATCTTCACCCTGCATGGACATGTCCTCAGAGTGGCCAACTTTGGCAGGAATGAGACACTTCCATGCTGCAAGACAAGCTGGTGGGAAGCATCAGAACAGTTCCTTTCTTTAGAGGGGCTTCTGGCAACTCTTTCTTTGCTCGGAGGCCCGTGCAGCTACCTCGTTGGTACTACTGGATCTCAGGATGCTTAGGAAGGCAGATTTCCCTACGGTCTTGGTATTTGAGTTCAGCGCCTTTGGTCAGGAAAGGTCAAGGTTGGAGCTGGTAATGCTAACATTCCAACACATGTGTCTTTTGTTCCATTACAAGCCAGGTCACCACGAACAGCCCATATGTACCTTCCTGTCTAAGGAGGCCCTTGGCATACACTCCTCTTTCAGTAGAGATACTAATCACTGCACCCCTCCTTTCCATCTATGTTGCTGGCCAGCAGAGAAACAGCATTAAAACGAAGATCTGAATGTGTATCTCCCCTGCTTTTAAACATTGCAAATGGACAACCTAACAAATGCAAATGACTCTACCTGGCTTTCAAGGGTCTCCATGATAAGGCTTCTGGTGGCATTTCCTGCTTTATCTATTGTTTTCTCCTATATCTAACCCTTTAGCTAAAGCATTTTCCCATTCTTATGAACATCAGGCTTTTTTCCTACCTTAAATTTTGCACATGTTTTTTCCCTTACTAGAAATGTCCTGTCCTACCCTTCTGCCTTAAAATTCATCTTTCAATACCTTCCCCAACTCTCCCAGGCAGGGTTAGTTAGTACTTCCCCTGGGCTTTACAGCAAATATTCATTAAGCTTCTGCTGTGCCAAGCACAGTGCCAGGCCTTAGTGGGTACCAAAGGGATCAAGACATACTTAGTCTTACACTCACAGAGTTGGCAGCCTAGTAAGTGGAATGAGAAGGAAGGGGTGTGGAGAGGGAGATTGCACAAAGAAAGAGATAAAGACAATATGAGTGAGCAATGTGGGCCAGAAAATAAAAAGATGAGGCGGTGTGACAAAGACTGGTTGAACGGCCACTTTAGACTGGGAGGCCAAACATGGTGACATTTAGGCTGAGGACTGAATGTGAAGAAGGAGTCAGTAATGTAGAGACTGGGGGAAGAGGATGTAGGCAGTAGAAACAGCAAGTGGTTAACCAAACATTCAGATCTTCTGCCATCACTGAAACAATAAATAAACACACACTGCTTTGGGGGGAGGTATCCTACTTTCCAGCTAGCCACAGGAGTGGAAGGAAAACAGCTGGTCAAAGGCAACTACTTCCTTTGAGCAGTTCTGAGGTTTGTCCCCAGTGGATTGGCTTTTATTCCCATCAAGTTGTTGTTGCCGGACAAGACCTCAGAGTGCCAGATCCCTGGACCAACCCCATCAGGAAGTACCTTGATACAGCAGGCTAAGGAGTGTGGCGCCAACAGACCTGACTCTTCTACTTACTGCACATCTGTAGCCAATCACTTACACTTCTTGAGCCACAGTGATTGTAAGTGCAAAATGGGCTTTGATAAGCCAATATCACCACAATTGAATGGCCATTTAGTGCAGTCCTCTGCTTAATATAGGAACTGTGAGGCCTGATGTCATCCTAGCTTTGCTTCTGTCCCCAGTTCTTGGACTGCATGAATGTAGTGGCCTAGTTGACCCTCAGTGTCTCCTGAGACAGTGTTTGCGCAGCCACTCTACCCCTGCTCCCTTGGGTACTGTCTGAGTCCCTAGAATGCCATTGTTGCTGTGTTCTGGCAGGTCTTGGTGCTATGACAGAATTGCACCTGGAAGGTGATCTATGTCTCCAGGAGCTCCCCAGGCCTTGTGGGCTGCCTCTGTGAAGGGCAGAAACCTTATTTGGCTGGGAATGTGACTGGGGAGGACTGATGGCTTTTCCTGCTCGGATGCAGAGCCTATGATCAGGTTGTACTGTTGTCTTGTGAACTTCAGGAACACCCCTCCCCCCACACTGCTTCCTTGATGATGAGGATTCCCAGTGGCTTCCCAAGGAGATTTCCCTGGCTGCTCCACAACAGGCTAGGAGGAGAAGGACAGGGCAGCAAAAATGGGCAGGTGCAGAGAGTGAGGCAAGCTGGAAATGAAGGGCCAGGACATGGGCCTTGGGACTGAGAGACACAGGCAGGGGAAATGAGCAGCTAAAGGTGCAGGTGATGGGCAAGGATGGCCAAACACTACAGGAAGAGGCTAGGATGGAAAGCCATCCAACCATGGAGAGGACCCTTTGTTCCAAGAGGAAGACAAAAGGGTCATTGTACAGGAGATCTGCCTGCCACTCAGCCCATGAACTTGCTTCCTCACAGATGGTTCATTGCTGGGGATACCCATCATAAGCAATTCCCACTGATGGCACACTGACTAAAGATAGCACACAGCTCACTAAAGCCCAGGATCCTTCACAGACTCCCTTCATCATTGTACAGGTGGCCATCAGCAGCCCCTTTGGCATCTTAGCTCAGAGGTGGGACTCTGCCCCAGCATGCCTGCCTCCCATGGCTTGCTCATTTTCTGGGTCTTAGCTGCCTGAGACAGGGCTTAGGATGGCTTGGGAAGTGGGGCTGGGGCTGGGGGTTGGGGTCCAGGCCCTTCAGCTCAGCACAGAGTCCACTGAGGCCCAATCCTCACCAGCTCCAGAGGCTGGGATGCAGGGAGGAGTGGAGGGGCAGGGCAGGCTAGGGCTCAGAGAAATGGGCAGGGGAGAGGCTAAGAAGGAAAGGAGGAGAAGGGGCTGGAGACACGGCTTGAGGGAGAGAAGGGAGATGAAGAGAACTTGGTGTTAGGGAAGAGCTGTGAGAAGCAAGGGCTGGACAGTGAGACAAGGGCCACCTAGAGAAGACACAGAGAGTGCAGGGAGGGGTAGGAAAGGAGGGCAGAGACATATTGAAAGGATGGCAGATGAGGGAAACAATTCTGAAGAGAGAGAGGAGGGAAAGGGGAGGAAATGGAGAAAAAGGATGAGGAGAAGTGAAAAGGATGAGGAGAAGTGAAAAGGAAAGCAGAACAGAGTAATGAAGTGGGGGAGGGAGGGGGAGGGGAAGAAACAGGAGGTGGGGAAAGAGGAGGAGAAAGAAAAAGAAGGAGGGGAAGAAAGGCAAAGAAAGAGAGCTATTGAGGGAGAAAGAGGAGGAGTGGTCAAAGAGAATGAGGGGGCAGGGAGGGCAGCAAGAAAGCAGAGAAGAAATTGTAGAAGAAGGAAGGAGGGTGAGGGAAGAGAAAACAGCAAAGAAATAGCCAGAGAAAGGCAACCACAAAAGGCTCAAAGGTAGGGGAGGACCATTTCAGATGGCACTTGTGACCTGGATGAGAGGTAAGACCAGCTAAGTTTGAGAAGATTCATTTCAAAGGGGATATGACAGTGGCCTGCTGGCCAGGCTCCCAGGAGAACAGAGTCAAGCCAGCACACCGGCATGACCCACTGATTTGTTCCACTCCATGAGAGACACTTATGCCAGGCTCCCCTAGGTGAGCCTGCCACTCTGCAGAGCTGAGCACTAAGCTCTGAGTGTTGGGTACTGGCCTAGCTAAGCTTTTCCAGCTGTCATCACTCTGTGGCCATGACTCATCAGGATAGGGGCCCAGAAGTCTCCCTGCCTCTCTCCTTTCCTCCTTACCTCCATTGCCTCTTTCCTTCTATACTTCTTTT
This sequence comes from Paguma larvata, assembly GCA_030068075.1. NCBI lineage: Eukaryota > Metazoa > Chordata > Mammalia > Carnivora > Viverridae > Paguma > Paguma larvata. The sequence goes on along the minus strand of CM057830.1, from coordinate 119,246,400 downwards.
TCCACTCAGAGATGGTCACAGCTTTACCTCATCTCCAAGTTCTTCACTGCCCCAGTGAGGTAGGTAGAGGTCTGGACCCAGCCCCGGGTCCAGGTTGAAGCCTACAGCGGAAGCCAGGCAAAACCCAGGTCCTTGTGTGGCAGTGCCTCACAGTTGGCTGCTAGCTAGTGCCTCCACTCCTTTGGGTAGAATGGGAAAAGCTGCTTCCAGCTCAAAGTTATGGCTTTGCAGGACCACTAGTCCAAAGTACTAAGTATCCCCAAATGTAAGGTGGCATTACAGATCTAATTATAGTCACTGGCTATGAAAAATATGCTCTTAAAATAACAGGCAAATATGAGCTAATATAGAATTTTCATGCCATTCACAAATGATTCAATACACAGCAAGATTTGAAAATAGACAAAAATCAAGTTCCAGCCAGCTCCAACTCAAAATCCTCAAATGTCACCAATTAGTGCTTACTCCATCTGCTGTAATGTTATCTCTGGACTTGGATAAACAACTCACCAGAAACCTGAGTTTTGGGCCCATGGTGACTCAGCTGGGTACTTCTGTCACTTTAGGCAAAGTTGAGGAGCAGCTTCCAGGTCACTTGCCCGCAGTGGCCAGTGCTTTGAACCACTCACATCATAGGATCCTTCTGACGGCGTCCTGTAGCAGGCACAATTGGCTCTCGGCACGTTTGGACACAGTCATTGGCTCACTCTACATTGTCTTTGGGCCAAGGAAAACTATTTTCTGTTCCACAAGATCAGAACAAAAAGGGAAGAGAAAGATTGTGCCTGCAAAATGAGCTGCATTCCTGCACTCTTTTCAGGCAGATTTCCTCTTTCCCAGACTCTATTTCCCCACATACTCCTTGACCCACATCTGCACAGAACTGATATATTTCCTGAAACCACTGCTATGCTATGGACATACTGGACACACACTTGTTTCCTGAAAGGCTATACTTTTTATTCCATAGGTATAGTAGGAAACACAGACAAATCCACACATGTTAAAAAATAAATACACTGGTTTCCTCATTCTCTCAATAAACTTTTTTTCCCATCTTCTCTGTGCCAGGCACTGAATAGGGACAAGGAGATCAAGCCACAAGAGGTAACTTGATCTAGCAGGGCCAAGGGGATCTCTGGAGACCCCCAAATCACGGTTGCTTTGGGTAAGGCCAATTTCAACTTGAAACATAGGGGACTGGTCCCAGCCCTTGCAAAATAGGGGCCAAGGAGGGGAAGAGACAAGGGCCATGGCTTCTGGGCCCCACCCTCATGAGGAGACAGTGCTCCTGGGCCCATGTGGCACTCCCCAAATTGTTTCAGTGTTTAGAGGGAGGGCTCCAATCCAGCCTGTCTTTCCAAGCACATTGCATATCCAAGTGCTCAGCAATGAAATCGATCTGCAGAGGTGACTCACAGGCAGACAGCTGGTGCAGTCACAGAGCCCTGTCTGCATTCCCAATTTGCCTGCTCAGGTTGTCGCCTTGTTAATGTTATTTACCAAGCTCAATGCCCCCAATGCCTGTCCACAGCCCCTGTTAGAGCCCTCCAGGCATTGTCTCTGTATGCCTGTCACATCTTGTCAAAGCCTTCCTGAATTCAACAGGTCTGGGCAACCTGTTTACAGACTTGCCTGCTCACTCGGGGAGTGAGAGGGCGGCTAGGATCCAAGAAGGTGGCCTGCTGTGGCTGCAGCCCCATTACCTCTCAGAGCAGGTCCCATAGGGAAATGTCCCAAGGCTACACCCCTCCTGCCTTTCCTTGGGCAAGAAAGAGAAGGGGTTGCCAAAAATGGCTCTGCAGCATGGTACTGTGCTGCTGGCAGATGTGGTCAGGGTCCCTGTCAGTGAGAGGAGGGTGTGAAGGGATGGGAGGGGATCCTATGCAGAGAGGATGGACTGACTGGGGAGTGGGGAGGCGCTTGGAGAACTTCCTCCTGCCATGCCCTGTGCCTGTGGCTGCACTTCTCATCTCCCCCGGGGGGCTTTTTTTTTTGCCCCTTCTCTCCAAGGGGTCTTGGGGTGCCCCAGTTCCCTGCAGTCCAAGTCCTGCAAAAAGGTTCCTGTGACGCCTACGGTGGGCAAAGGGCTTGGAAAGCACCGTGTTAACCTCTACTCGCGGCACTAGAGCGCCCCTGCGGTGCTCTCTGGCCAGAAGTGGAACAGCAGCTGGGAGAGATTTTTAACCTGAGGCAGCCTGGCCAGTCAGCGCCTTTCAGACTCTGGCCCAGGCTGCTGCTCCCCTCCACTGGCTGCCTGTTCATTCCACCTTGGTTGGCCTCCACCTTGTTTGACCTAGGTCACAAAAGTTTCTCCCCGCTCCAACACTGGACAGTGCTGACCACACTAGAGCCAGAGTTCTCCAAAAAGCCAGAACAGAAGAGTCTCCAGAGACCTTACTAATTATACAGATAAGAAAACAAGCTGCAAATTCATGGGCAATGCTAGGAGCTTCTGTTTACTATCATCTCACCACCGCTGCCACCCGACAGCAGTCCTGAAGCTTCTCTAACCACCCACCTTGACCTTTTAGACTGGCAAAGAGAGTCAGGTTATGCCCCAGGGACTCAGACCCTCAAGAGCCAGAGGATCAACCTACAGATCCAAGTGATACCCATTCCTCCAGCTGGCCTCTGGTTCCACCACTCGGGGAAGAAGTTAGAAGGACTGGGATGTGGCACAAACCCAGATTATATAACTGAGTTGGCATTTAAATAACCTAACAACAAATTGCCCAATTTAATTTTCTTACTCAATCCAATAAGGAGAAAAAAGAAAATGTATCTAATTAAATACATTGATCCATAGAAACTGGCAACTCTGAAGGTCTGCCTGGAAGTTAACAGTTCCACAAACTTGAGTGACACAAGGGTATGAGTTAAGACAAACTCATCCCTTCCCTTTCTCAGAAGGGCTTCAAAGGGTCCTGAAAAACTCATTCTTTAAAGTAAATGGGAAACTGAGGCCAAAAGGGAAAGAAACTCATTCAAGTTCAGCCAGTAAGGCCAAGTTAATTCCAGGGTCTGTGGAACTCAAGAGAGCATCAGGTTCATGTTCCACTCCAGCCACAGTCCAGGGCCCTTGGCCTTGGTCTTCAGCTTATTTGCCCATTTGGATCCTTGGACCTGGCACACCATCCTTATTGCCTAGACAGCTCTTCTTCTGGGTCCTTCAAGACCCTGGCAAACATCAGGTTTTCAGGGACAAATCTGCATATGGATAGCAAATTAGCAGCTGGCTCCAACTCCCTTAGAGCACTGCCCTGTTTGAGTCCTGTAAGTACAAGTAGGTTAAAAGTTCTGGGGAAGAGAAAAGTGTCACCAAGCCTAAGAGAGCCAAGAAAGAATGGTTTGATTGGAAATAAAGATAATGCCTTCTTTCCCAACTCTCTTACTGTGCTATGCCTCAGGTTTCCAAGGGTAGAAATTTCCAAGTCTTTAGTAAAATAGGAGTGGAACAGCCTACCTTATATTCCTGGGCTCTCAGGCCAGTACCCCTATAAGATCCTATACAGGCATGGCCCTGGTCCCAGCCACAGCAATGAGCCCCTTTGGACCTCTGTTTACCAAGCCTTTTAGCTAGAGATGCATCTTCATCACCCTCCCAAATGGAGCCATCTGTTGCTGGCCTGGTGTTAGGTCTTAAATCAGGTCTGGACTGTCCTTCCAGGGAAATGTCTACCCTAGAGAAAAAGAAAATCACTTAGTAGTTGGTAGCTCAGTCCATGCCAGGGGGAAGGTGACCTACAACAAAACCCATCATCAGTATGGCAAGCAATTTCTATTGCTGGAACCAGATTGCATCCCATGCCTGCCTACCCCAGCTCCCTGTTCAGCTTGAGGAGCTCTGCCTTCAGTAGAGCCCTCTACAGAGGGCCCTATAGGGCCCCAACCCACACTTGTAGCCCCAAGTATCCTTGGCTATGGGGAGGGCACTGTGAATCCTACACAGACCTCTCCCCAAGAAGCAAGGAGGAAAAAAAAGACACAAATGAGAATGAGCAATAAGGACAGGGATGATACACCTGCTTGTAAGGCATCAAAGGAAGCTTCAGGGAGCTAGAACTTTATGGCTGACTTTGAAAGATGAGGATGTCGCAGACAGAAATTTGAGGGGAACAGTAGATATAAGCTGGGTTCCCTGTGGGACAACCCTGGGTGAGTTATGGAATGCCAAAGAGTCTTGTGTGACCACAGCACACCTAAAGCATACGAGAATAGGAAAAGAGAGAGAGAGATGAAGCTGAGAAGATGTGATCTAATCCATTAGAGAGAGGGGAGGGAGGCAGCCCTTCAAGGAGTTCCCAGCATTCAGCATTTAAAGAGCTAGTGTCTGCTCTAAGTGCTGGCAATACAAGGGGAAGAGCAATCATTTCTGCTTCAGGGTGTCAACAGTGAAATGGGGGAAACAAGAAAATAAATAAACAAGATGATTACAGAGTAATAAATACTTTAAAGAAAGTCAAACAGGGCAATGAGATGGAGTGTGACACAGGAGGTGGAGGCTGTTTTCATGTGGATCTATGTGAGGGACCCTTCAGAGGCCTGAAGACAAAGAAACAGTCTAGAGGAAGAGGGATCAAGGCAGATGGACAATAAGTGCAAAACCACAAGAAGAAACTTGGTGGGGAAGTTGAAAGAATTAAAAGAAGACTGGAAGACTTGGGGCAGAGAGAAGCAGGGGGAGAGAAAGAGCAGGAAAGGTCAGAGATATGGCCTGGGCCTATAACAGACGGGGTCTGGAGACCACAGTCGTGAGTTTGGATTCTATATAGGAATAATGGGAAAGCATTGGGAGGTTTTAAGCAGGTAAGTGGAGAGGATTTTAGAGAGACAAGGTAGAAGCAAGGACACTAGTCTGAAGGCAACTGCAGGCACCTAGAAGAGAACTTCAGGTGGCCTGGCCCAGAGTGGGACCAGTGGAGGAGGGAGAGGTGTGTGGATTCTGACTTTACATTGTAAGTTAAGTAGAGACTATTTCCTGGCTGGTTGGACATAGTGGATGAAGGAAAGGGGTAAGCCCAGGTTGGTTTAAAGTGTTTTGGCCTGAGCAACTGGAACGGTGGATAAGCCATTACTGACTGACATGGGGACGATTGGAGGGAGCTGGTTTGGGAGAAAAACAATCAAAAGGTAAGTTATGATGGTATTGATTTTGAAATGTCTTACTGGTATCAGGTAGGCATTTGGATATTCACAATTATCTGGTCACTACCTTCATGTGCCATTGGAACAGGTTATTCATGTAATCATTTTCTTGAAATCAACCTTGAATTGGCTCAGTTTTTTCTTTAGCTCCATGCTAAGCAATAATATTCATAACATCAAGATTTTTTTAATATTTATTTTTTAATTAATTAATTTTTAAAATTTACATCCAAAGTAGTTAGCCTATAGAGCAACAATGATTTCAGGAGTAGATTCCAGTGATTCATCCCCTATGTATAACACCCAGTGCTCATCCCATCAAGTGTCCTCCTTAATGCACCTTACCCATTTAGCCCTTCCCCCCCCACAACCCCTCCAGTAATCCTCTGTTCGTTCTCTATATTTGAGTCTTTTATGTTGTGTCCCCCTCCCTGTTTTTATATTATTTTTGCTTCTCTTATTTTATGTTCATCTGTTTTGTATCTTAAATTCCTCATGACAGTGAAGTCATATGATATTTATCTTTCTCTGACTGACTAATTTTGCTTAGTATAATACCTTCTAGTTCCATCCACGTTGTTGCAAATGGCAAGATTTCATTCTTCTTAATTGCCAAGTAATACTATGTTGTATATATATATATATATATATATATATATATATATATATATATATATATACTACATCTTCTTATCCATTCATCTGTTGATGGGCATTTGAGCTCTTTCCATACTTCGATTATTATTGATAGTGCTGCTATAAACGTTGGGGTGTAATAACATCAAGGCTTTTGTTGACTACTAGTGTTTTTTGCTCAATACACATTAAAATTAATAATTAGAAACATAGTTCCCAGATCCCCTTGAAGTTCAACCCTGACATTTCCTCCATACCCACCCTCAGCAGAGTCTGGGCACCTAGTATACACAGACTTGAATTGAGCCATTGGCTTTGACACCCAGGGGCCTCTGAGGGCATTCGAAGGGATTGCAGTGGGACATTCAGAGAGGAAGACCTGGTCCTACAGCTCAGTGCAGCCCTGAGGGCGGACACCTAACTCCTCAGTGAGCCCTGCTGTGCCTTCTGCTTGATGGGGGGGTTTCACGGAGTAGAGCCCACCACCCTTTTCTTAGGTCCACGCGCCCTCTGGTGGCTGGGTTTTCTGGCTCTGTGCACTGGGGGCTTCTGAGCTCCTGTTTCCAGGCTATTCAGAAGGGACCCTCTACCTCAGCCTCCTTTCAAAGAAGGAGAACGAGGTAAGATTAGCTTTAGGCTCAAGACTAATGGAGAGATAGGTGCTGCTGAGGCTGAGATAGGCTGGGCTGAGGTGGGAGCAGCAGACTGCAAGCCAGGATGAAACCACCAAAGGTCGGACCAAAAGGGGAAGGACAGTGGTGGGTGGGAGCAGGGGCTTTTGTTTTCTACAGAAGGTCAGCAATGCAAAGAATAGCACATTGATGGCTAAATAGGGAAATTTACCTTAAGTGGGTATTTTCAGAGGAAAATAAAAAACATTCCAATTTGAATGTTTTAAAATTAAAAGCAGGGAACATCAGACTGTGTTGAATAAATACAACACGTAATGGAAAATGTACTTCAGTTCTTATATTACAGCCAGTTATAGGAGAGAAGCGGGGGTGGTGGCCAGAAACAGGCAGGAGAGAGTCATGCTTTTGCAGAAAGCAACCGAGGAGGAAACTGGGACGGGGCACAGAGACAGACATTGTCTGCCTAGGCTGACATCCAGATGCTCACACAGGTGTGTGTTTGCACACACATGTGCACGTGCACACGTGCACGTGCACTCTCTCTCTCTCTCTCACACACACACACACACATCCCAAGCTGCATGGATATTCTTTCTGTCACTCTTTCATCTTTTTCTCAATGAACAAACTGTGTTTAGATGAGAAGAGATCAATTGCTAAACAGACCCTCAGAGTCCAGTGTGCAAGACAGTCTCACATAGAAAGCTGTGGTAAGCCTGTGAACTGAGTCTCAGAGGAAGAAAAGGCAGAAAAGAGTGATTCAGGCAGAGGGAACAGCATGAGAAAAGTCCTAGAATCCTAAGATAACATAGACATTCAAGGAACCGCAAAAAGTCATGGGTGATTCAACTGAAAGATGTCTGGGGAGAGGGTGGGAGCAGAGCCCTGAATCCTGCATCTCAACCTAGTGGGTCCCCCACATGTCAGCTGCTTTGTGTTGGGGAAAACCAGGTCCAAGATTCAATGTCTGCCAGGTTGATGTGGGCTGGAAATCAGGCACCCATGGGGGCTGGACAGAAGGGAACCACATTCCAGGGAGAAAGACTACAGATTTCTTGCTATAACCAAGGAAACATTTTTCAGTTTGGTCTTCCCCCTTCTTCTGCGCCCAGTTCCATTCTAGGGCAACAAATAATACCTACTCTGAGTTCCAGCATGTAGGGAAACATGGCTCTTTCGTGTAGCCTTAGCTGTGAGCATCTAGGCAAGCAACTGGTTGGCTCCCCAAGGACTCCACCTCCTGGGGACTCAGCCTTTCTTGAAGTGAAGGAGCTTGGAGCTTTTCTTCCAACCCAGCACCCAAAGGGAAAGCATACACAAAATGCTGTTCCATCATGAATGCTGCCTCCCTAAATCCAGGCAAATTGGACTACATCAAAATTAAACACTTCTTTGTATCAAAATGTGCAATAATGTGCAATCGACAGTGAAATAGCAACGTATGGAATGGGGGGGAGAGGAACTGCAAATCATATATCTGATATCAGTTAACATCAAGAATATATAAAGAACTCCTACAACTCGACATGAAAAAACAAACAACATGATTTAAAAATTTTGAAAAAGACTAAATAGACATTTCTCCAAAAAAGATAAACAGACAACAAGCACATGAAGAGATGCTCAACATCACTATTTACCAGATAAATGAATATAATGACTACAATGAGATACCACCAGTTATAATACAACCAGTTATAATGACTACAATGAGATACCACCATATCAGTTAGGATAGCTAATGTAAAAACAAACAGGAAACAAGTATTGATGAGGATGTAAAGAAGTTAGAATCCTTATGTACTGTTAGTGGGAATGTAAAATGGTGCAGTTTAAAAAAAGAATTACTATATGATACAGCAATTCCACTTCTGGTTATAGTCTCAAAAGAAATGAAAGCAAGAACTTGACCAGATATTTGTGTACTCATGCGCGTAGCAGCATAATTCACAGTAGCCAAAAGATGGAAACAACCCAAGTGTCCATTGATGGATGAATGGAAAAACAAAATTTGCTCTATCCATACGATGGAGTATTATTCAGCCTTAAAAAGGAAAGAAATTCTGACACATGCTACAACATAAATGAACTTTAAGGACATGATACTAAGTGAAATAATGTCATGAAATGATAGACTCTGTATAATTCCACTTGTATGAGGTTCCTAAAGTAATCAAGTAATAGAAACAGAAATTAAAATGATGGTTGCCAAAGGCTAACAGGGAGAGACTATGGGAAGTTTTGTTTAATGGGGAGAGAGTTTCAGTGTTGCAAGATGAAGAATTCTGGAAATTTGTTTCACAACAATGTAAATGTACTTAACACTATAAAACTGTACACTTAAAAATAATTAAGACGGGGGGCGCACCTGGGTGACTCAGTCGGTTAAGCATCCGACTTCAGCTCAGGTCATGATCTCACGGTTCGTGAGTTCAAGCCCCACATCGGGCTCTGTGCTGACAGCTCAGAGCCTGGAGCTTGCTTCAGATTCTGTGTGTGTCTCTCTCTCTTCCCCTGCCCCACTCATGCTCTGTCTCTCTCTGCCTCAAAAATAAGTAAACATTTAAAAATAAAAAAAAATAAGATGGTAAATTTGATGTGTATTGTACTGTGATTAATAGATAGAAAAACAGCGACAGAGAGAAGGGGATGATAAATAGGCAGACATATAGATAGGCAGATAGATGATAGAGATAAGTGGTGTGCACGAAGACATCTGAGTCCGCACCTAGAGTTTCTTGCCCACTAATTAGCCCTTGCCCTTTGGATTCCTGGTCATCAAGGGGTACCCACTCAAATATGTGCTTCTCCAGAAGATCGTCCATGAATCCCCAGATGTATCCAGTGTTTCTCTTAAGACCTGGCTACTGGCAAATGGAAATGTAAGAGTTTCAGTGTGTTCACTTACTTCCCCAGTAATTAAACATTTTCTGAAGGACTGCTCTGGGCCATGCATGTCCTCAAGGCCGAAGACAGAACGGTAAAGGAAAGTGTCTTGGCCCTGCCCTCAAAGAGCCCACAGTCTTGAGGGGAAACTAGTTCTGGCAAGAGTAACCATACAGCAAAGAGCCAAGACATAGACTAGCAAGTGCTGTGGGAGCCTAGAGAGGGGACGATTGACTGCATATGTGGGAACCTTCTCTGAGAAAGTGGTGCCTGAGGTGAGTCCTGAAGGACCAGTGGGGCTTAGGCAGACAGCAGAAGACATCAAAGAGTGTTCCAGGCAGAGTGAGTCCTGGATAAGAGGGAAAAAGAGGGGAGAAAGGGAAAGAACGTGAATAGCAGAGCTGAGCAATAACCACAACTAGTTCAAATTAATTTATTGACTTATAAGTGCCTCTACTACAGATATGAACTTGGAAAGCCTTACACACACTGCCAGCCTCAGGGCCTCTTCAGTAATGCTCTGTATAGAGGGGTGATGGGCAGAGCTCCCATGCACCTCCTTCTCCAGTCGGCATTTCCTTGCTTCTCACTCCTTGCCTTGGAATGGACTAGAAACCAGGAGAATAATCATCTCCCTGGTCCAGAGAAGACTGCACAGACCTTACTCCTGGCTGGCAACATTAAAATGGATGAACAGACCAGGACTTGGAGTGTCTGATGGAGAGGCAGCCCTAAGAGAGCACTCTTCTACCTGCCCCCCTCCTTTCCATGCCTTTGGATACAGACACTGGGTACCTGGGCTAACTGTAGCCATTTCTTGAACCACATACATGTGCAGAAAAAGGGGGATATTCAGAACACATATTAGAAAAGCAAGAGCCAGAACCAAGTGGGAAGTGGCTATGTGCTAAGGACCCTGGAGAGAGGTCGGTTCCATGTTGGGGTGCACACCGTCCTGCAGATGGGCTTCTTTAGAGCAGATTATTGCCCAGCTCCCAGCCCCAGGAAAGACCCCTTGAAGACAGTTCAGATGTTCCTCTCTTCCTTCCTCAGACTTCGACAGGCTAAAGCTCCTGGAAGCTGAGCCAACATGGTCTGCATTGTGCATAGCTTGGACTTGGAGGAGGGCTCTTAGGTGATTGAGCCAAAAACCTAGGACAGAGAGGTTTTGAGGAGAATTCAAAAGGGTAATGCATACAAATATGGACACCTACACATCTCTTCTAGTTCCTGGGATCAAGGCCAAGGCTGGTAAGGCAGTTGGGCCCAAGATCTTATGGCTTATCAGTAACAGCTGGCTCAGGGCTGTTCATCCCATCTGACAGGTAATCATCTTCATTGTTCTGTTTCATCTTGGTTTCCAGAACAGTGATGCGCTGCTTAAGCTTCTGTTGGGCTCCCGTGTACTCAGCCAGCAGGCGGCCAAAGCGAGTGTACAAGGTCTCCATGTTGGTCTCCAGCTGCTCTAGCTTCTCCTGCACATCTACCTCCATGCTGGCTGCCACTTCGTTCTCATCCAGCAGCCCCTCTTTCATCAAGATTTCCCGGCCTCTCTCCTCCAAGACCTTCTTGGCATCAGGGTACTCAGTCACAGCTTCCATAAGGTCATCCTTGGATAAGCAGAAGAGATCTGAGTAACCAAGGCTGCGGATGTTGGCTGTACGTCGATTGCCCATTTTGCTGCCCTTAATGTTAAGGATACTGATCTCTCCAAAGCAACTTCCAGCTGAGAGCAAGGCATATTGAGTAACACCATCATCAGCCACTACTGCCAACTTGCCCTCCTTGATTATGTACATCTCCTTGCCAATATCACCCTTGCGGCAAATGTAATCCCCAGGGCTGAAGACCTGAGGACGGAGCTTCAATACCAGCTCCACCAGCAGGCCAGCCTCACAATCCTGGAAGATGCGTACTTTTTTGAGGGTGGATAGATGGACATTGATGGCTATCTCAGCCCTCAGCTTGGCTGGCAAGTTCTTGAGAACTTCCCGCTCATCCACGCTCTTCTTATTAGTCCACAGGTAGTCAAACCACTTAATGACCTTGGCTTCCATCTCCTTACTGACCTTTCGGAACTGCATGTAATGTTTGACAGCATCAATCTTGGCCTGGAATTCAGCTCGAGTGGCATTCATGTTGGAGATCATAGAACCCACATTTCCCACAATGGTGGCAAAGATGAGGACACCAATCAGGAAATCGAAAATGACAAATAAGTACTCCTCATCCTTTACAGGAGGTGGTGTCTCCCCAATGGTAGTGAGTGTCAGTGTAGACCAGTAAAGGCAGTAGATATATTCCCTAGCCAGGTAACCATACTCAGGGTCAGTGATATTGGGATAAACCCAGGTGTCAACCCCAAAGCCAATGGACTTGGAGATGGCATAGTAGATGCAGGCATTCCAGTGGATGATGACCAAGATGTAGAGGACCAAGTTGCTGATTCGGAAGATGTTGGGGTAGCTGGTACGTGTCTCAGTGCGGTCAAAGAATTCAAACATGCGGGCAAAGTGTAGCAGGCGGTTAAAGCGCAGCTCAGGTCTGTGGATGCCCACAGCAAAATAGATCAGGTCCGTGGGAATGATAGAAGCTACATCCAGCTTGAACTGCAAGGTGTGGATATAGTTGTCTCGCAGCTTCTTTGGATCTTTGACCAAAAGTCCCTGCTCCAGAAAACCTAGCAGAGATGAAAATCAGTATATCAGCTCTGCCCTCAAGCCTGTCCCTCCTAAGAGGCTAATGCTCAGCAAGAGACAAACTGCACATTCAACCCTCCTTCCCAAGGAGAAGTATAGGAAATTCACATAGCAGAGCTGGCCTGAAGGACCCTAAGAGATAAGCCCCAGGTCTAAACTTCACTAAGCATGTGGGGACTGTGAGGTTCAAAGAGGAGCAGATATAAATCCAAGTCCGACCCAGGCAGTGGAGTCTAACACTGTGTCAAGAGAGTTCCCTGAAAATGTGGACTCAGGACTTTGGACCTATTAGTCATCCTCCTGCCTGTGCATCCCAGTTGCTCACTTACCTGTGCGCAATCGGATGAAGAGGTCCGCAATGTACACCACATCTGAGAAGTAGTCTAGCACCAGCCACACTATGTAATAGCTTTTCTGTAAGTCACTGAAGCAGGCTCTGTAGGAAGACAGGACTGGGCTTTACCCTCAAAGCTAGCCAAGGATCCCTGGAGGCCTCAAACTGAGTGCCCACTGAGTGCAGGTCTTGGGATGGCTACCAGGACACTGATGAGTCACAGTCAGTCTGATGTCATGAAGAAACTTATTGATAAACAACTTTTACCCCAACTCTTATTATTACATAGACATCCCTAAATAGACATCTACACTGACCATTACCTGTCTATCTCATCCACTGAACTGTGAATACCAAGAAGACAGCAACCACCTCTTAGTCATTACTGCATGTCCCATGCTCTAACCCAGAGCACCAGGATTTGACAGGTGTGAGTTAAATGAAAAGTGAGTCGTTGGAAGTATGAATTACATTGCACAGCTGAATAGCTTCCATGCCCATCTCTTCAACAGATACCTATTAGAGCCCAGTACAGAGCGCAGGCCAAACCATGTGAGAGAGAAGATAGTAGCTGGGATTAGCCTAAAGGCAGTGGGAATGAAGAGAGGTTGGAGGCTACAGGAGAGTTTTAGAAGGAATCAAAAGACTTGGTGACTGAATGGGTAGGGACCTACGATATGGACAGAATAGGAGATAGAACCCAGGATGATGACCCAGTGAGTTTACTAGTCAAAGGGAAAAGAAGTTGATTCTTACTACTTGGTCACATTTCAAATAAAACCCCAGTACCCTCCTCTGGTGCACAAAGCCTACAGAATAGTCCTGTGCCTGACTGATGCTCACTTGGAGTCCTCCAGCCACACTAGGCCATCCTGAGACAGAGTCTTGGCACTTATTCCTCCTTCCCAGAAAGTTTCTTTCACCAACCTCAAGTCTCTTGGCATTTGTTTTGTTCATATTTACTGCTAGTGTCTCCCACTAGCCTGAGAGCTCCAAGACAGCAGTGACCCAAGGGATGCTCAGTCAAATCCTTGCTGAATGAATAAATGAAGTGGGGGATTGGGTGGAATGGGAAAGCTACCTGTAGAAAGTGGCTTTGGAACTGAAATTGCAGGAAGAATCTCCATAGGCTAAAAACGGGGAAAGGGAATTTTCTCTTGAGGAAAGAGCATGTTATTATTCAAGAGTAGAGAATGCTAGGGCTGGGGTTTGTCCAGAAGATAGAGCTAGTGAGAAGGCCAGGTCCAGAGGGCCTTGAAGGCCACACTGAGGGCTTGAACTTCATCTTATGAGCAATGAGAGGCCATTGAAGGGTTTGTGAGGAGGGACTGACAATCAAATCCGAGTTTCCACTAAGCTCACTAGCTGCAAGTGTGAAGGATGCATTAGAAGGGACAAGAGTGGCTGCAAGAAATGGGTGTAAGGCTATTGTACTTGTCCCAGGGAGAAAGGAAGGTGGCCTTACCCAGAAAGTGTTGGTGTGGATGGAGAAATAGGAACAGACTATATATATGAGGAAAAGGATAGAGATGAAGCTTTAGTAGCATATTAAACTGGAAGGTGGGAGGGGGCATTGAAGGTTAACAGGGCAGAGGGAGGTGCCATTGGCAAGCAGGAAATCCAGAAAGAAGGCTGGGCTGGAATGAGCTCTGCATCCACGGCTGGGACTGGTATGCTCTCAAACCCAAGGCCTGTGCACTGGGATGCTTTGACCACCCCCTCCCAGATCCCTCCATGCTCACCTGGCCACCAGCAGGCACCAGTTGTAGAGGACAGGCATAGCAATGACAAATAGCCAGCGGTAGTACCAGTCCCCAGCTGGGTCCAAGACAAATAGTTCAAATTTCTTCCTGAGGAGACAGACAGAGGCCAGGCTTGGGCACTAGGTCCCCAGTGTGGCAGCACCCCAGATCCCAGAGGTCAGGGGTCCCTTAAAAAGTAATGCTTTTGAGGATGTGCAGGGTAAGGACTGAGTTGACTCAAGGCCTCATTTTCAGGAAGCCACGACTTGGTACTGGGCATCTAAGTAGAGATCACATGGGTAAGAGTCACCCTTCTTCCTGTTTTAACCCCACATAGGCTCATTGGCTCCTATGCCTTAGGGAGACCCCTTGCTCAGAGGGCATGGTAAGGGGCAGTGTTTTTATTAGGTTGGCCTCGGGGCCTAAGGAGGGACTTCCACAGGATGGTAATGAGGGCTTAGGGATCCCTCCTGGAAGAAAAAGGAACTCCAAGCAAGTGAATGCCACGTGCTTCCTGCCCACCCCACTCTCCCTGTTTGGTCCCTGACCTCTGGCTCCCAAATCTCTTTCCCAGAAGCTACATCCTATCTTGGCAAAAGCACTTTTCCTCCCCTGGCCAGAATTTCAGACTGTCAGCTTGGCCAGACATCCCCAATTGGCCAATCATTCTTCAAAGAATAGACCCTCTAGCTCCACCTCTTTGCCTTGCTTGCTCCTTCCTGCACAGTTGTTCTCAGGCCTTCCTTAGGCAGTTAGCCCCCAGTATGGCCTCTTCAAAGGCCCACCTCTGTACTCACATTGGCACTGGTGTGGGCATACTCTCAGCAGCACTCCCCAATTGCACCCTTCTCTGCATTTACTGACTCTGAAATTGAGACTGGGGCTAGTACCCTTTTAGGTGCCCTTGCTATTTGCTTCATGAGCAGCAAGATGACATCTGGCAAGGGGCATCTAAGGGAAGAAAAGCCACCAGGGGCTCCCATGACAATTGGCCCCTGGAAGTTGGAAAGTTTATGAACAAGGACAATGGAAATATACTAGAGTTAAAACCATAGCAGATCTCCTCTGCCAACTCCTTTCTCTGTCATGGCAGGGTTTGATATAGACCCCAGTCTGCCCCTGGTGGTGACATAAGAAATGCCACAAGCCCTATAATTGCATGCTTGGTAGCTCCTCCAGTGCCAAAAGCTGGAAAACTATACTTTGTGCCCTTGCCCTCGCCGTCCTTGTTGCCTTTGCCATCGTCTTGCTGTGTTGTCACTGTCTGGAGCTCAGGCCCACGGAAACGCTCCAGGAACGAATCAGGTCGAGGTTCCTCTTCACGGAAATTCTTGTTGGCCCACTCTCTGATGAACCCCACCAAGCGGACAATCCTAGAGACAACAGGGAGCATGAGCCAGAAAGGAGAATCATGCTGTTCAAAAAGGACCCAGGCCCAAGAGCTCACTATCTGGTGAGGAAGATGGAGAGGAGACCCCAGAAACAGGCCAGTCTGTGATGTCCCCCATGCTAAGAGTTGGGATAGGGGCCAGCACTGAGGGCAAGGAGCTGGAGTTCAGGTGTGTTTCTGAATGCAGACTGAGGGATAAGGGGTAGCTCTAGGAAGACATCCTGTAGGAGGTACCATGTCAGTTTATTATGAAGAACAAATAGGTGGTCTCCAGGGCAAGATAAAGGTTGTGGTAATGGAGGACAAGACCAGGAGGAAGATTGACCTAAGCTTCCTGATTTCCCTATGGAGCCTATGACTCTGGGCTGCAGATATTGAGGCCCTCTACTTAGACCCTTTTGCTGGAAAGCATTCCTCCCCCTTCTCTCAATGCTGAGACAAGCAACTCTAAAGGAAATGTTCCACTGACCACTTTCAGCTTGCTCACAGAAGCCTCCTCAGAAGAAAACTGCTTCCCAGGGATCTTGGCAGAAAGACTCAGTGGGACTGAGACAAGGAGATTCATGGTAGCCACTCTGATAGGCCCCATGGGTAGGAGCAGGTAGCAGGAGGGCAGTGGTGGAACCCACCTGCGGAAGCCACCCCTCCTCCGCTGGGGGGCATCCATCTCTGCCAGCCTCTGTAGTTCTGAGGAGGTGTCATCATCAGCCGCAGATTGTGGCCTGTAGAGGAAGAAGCAGAGTTGACCAGGGTTTCTCTGGGCCTACCTTGTCTCCTATCTATACTTTTATCTTCTGGAAGGTGCTTAGAAATCCCATGGTCCCTTCAGAGGGTATCCTTAAGCCAAAGACTGTTTGCTCTGTGACAGTAAGGCAAAGCTGGGAGAAAGAAGAAGCCTCCAGGCCATCTATGAAATGATCCATCCCCAACATATTCACCTGCTGCTCGTCCTGTGGTCATCTTTGCCATTGGCCTTGATGGCAGGAGGTGCTTGGTGGTTGTGGTTATTGGCTGGGGAACTCTTCACACCATTGGATTTTTCTGTCATCCTCCATGTACAACCAGTATCCTCACCTGCTAAGGAGACGGTGAAGAGGAAGCTCATAGACAACCTTAGATACCATATAAAGAAGGGTTGCAGGTGAGCAGCGAGAACAGAACCAGGGCTCTCCTGGCAAACCTCAGCATTCCTGGGTACTGCTATGGCAGTGCAGGACAGGGGGATCCAGCATTGCCTAAGTACCAGGCTCTAAACACCAAAAAGATGATGGTTCTGTCCCCACTGTGCCAGGTAATTTAAAAGGCAAGCAGGAGTAAATTGCAAAATGTGTTTATTTTTCTTTTACTGCAGTGAATTTTTTTACGAATTGACTATCACTGCTAAAATGAAACAAAACAGGGGTGCCTGAGTGTCTCAGTCAGTTAAGCATCCAACCCTTGATTTTGGCTCAAGTCATGATGTCACAGTTTGTGAGATCAAGCCCCACATCTGGCTCAGTGCTGACAGCTCGGAGCCTCTTTGGGATTCTCTCTCCTTCTCTCTCTCTCTCTCTCTGGTTCTTCCCTGAACATGCTTTCTCTTTCTCAAAATAAAATAAAATAAAATAAAATATATAAAATAAAATAAAATAAACAAAAAAAAAACAGATAAAAGCTGTCTAAGATATCTTCTGGTTCCTTGGCTTTGCAGATGCCTCGCATATGCTTACACTGCTGAACACCTCAATACCAGCCACTGCCCCATGGAATGAGATGTGTCTCCTTGGTTCACAGCAGCTGCCACCTCCTCTGGCTCTCTGGCTCTCCTGACCAAAGACCACCTTAAAGCTCATGCTCCTCAGGTGGGAGTCCATCTTTCATTGACTTTTTCGACCAGGGGTACTTACTTTCAGCTCCAATCATATTCTTTCTATCACCCCCCCAAGTAATGTTGCACAAGCTGAGAAACAAAGAGGAGCCCTGTGGGTGGAGCAGAGGGCAAAGAGGAGAAAAGGGAGAGTTCCCATGGGCTCCATGGGCTCCATAGGCAGTGGTACTAGTCAGGACTCTCTCCTTTGGGCTACAGGGAGCCTTGAAAGAGCTTAAAAGGTGGTAGGGAGAAAGCTGAAGAGCAGTGTGGAAAGCTATTCAGGAGGGAGAAAGAGCAGGGCTCAGATATGGATGGGAGAGCAAGCGGGTAGATCACACAGAAAGAGAATACAAAGTGAGGGACCAGTTCAGAGCTCTGGAGAACCCCAACATTTAAGATATGAGTACAGGTGGAGGTGTCCACAAAATAGACTAAGAAGGAGAAGGCTGAGAGGGAAAAATCCACAAGAGAGACAGGATATTACATTCTGCAGTATTTCTTGCCATGGGATCAGGGGGACTGGGGCAAGAGAGACTCAGGGTAGCTCTACTCTGCTCAGGCTGGTCAGCTTGCCCCAGCCCCAGATTTGATCAGAAATGGTCAGCATATCCACCAGGTTACCTATGACCCCTACTGCTGAAACTCTGCCCCAATCCCCACCTCTTCATCCCCCCATCCACTTGTTCCACCTTCTGAAGCTGTCACCATGGTGATGGCAGGCACACCAAGCTCTGTGGTGAGTGGTAATAACAAGCAGCCTCAAAGCTGCTGGCTTGGCACTCTCTGTGGGACTACGGCACTGGGATGCTAATGAGGGCACCTGAGTAATAGGAACCAGCATCTCTGAGTCCCTGCTTGGACCCTGGAGGCATCAGACCATGGAGACAGAAAGTTCCGGCAATGAAAACAAAGCTGTGCCATTCACACTGATCAGAGTGGGGCTCTGTGGAGCACTGTTTAGGGAATGAATAGCAGGAGTACAGGTAGGGCAGCAAAGGGCAAATCCATTGTAGGGATGGAAAGGACACTGGTGTGAGGGGGCCAGACCCAGAGTGGAGAGTGAGTAGAGGAGGTCAAGCTAACCCAGGGAGGCTGCAAACACCAGGCAGAGGACTAAGGACAACTTCTCACTAATAAACATCTAGTGCAGGCCTTGCCTGTCACCAGTAGGACTTCTTCCTTACTTCCTAATCATCCCTAATAGCAGTGGCTCTCAGGCCGTAAAAGGGACAGCTCTGGGAGCACATAACATTTATGCCCTCTCTAAGGTCATAGCACCAAGACAGATTTCTATCCCATGGTACCTGCTCCTTCTCTGCTAGGAACAGGCCCTTTCTTCAGTCTGGTTGCCCAGCAGCTGCCCCGCCACACACATTTCTCTTCATCAGAACCACCCATTCAGGCTGGGCAGCAGGTAACAAAGGCAGGCAGCAATCCCCTTACACTGTAGGCAGCTAGGCCACCGGTTCTCATCTGCACACTCTCCATAAAACTTCATCTAGTCCTAAGGCTTCAGTTACCATTATGTCCCAAATCAAGATTGCAATCCTGATGTTTCTCCCAAGCTACCCACCCACATCTCCAGCTGCCTGGTAGACATCTCCTTTAAGGCACCTTAAATGTAACACAGATGAAAGTAAACTTGACACCTTTGCCTACAAATTGGCTTCTCCAGGTTACCCATCTCATAAAGGGGCCTGCCTTCTACCCAGTCATCCAAACCGAAACTTGGATGTCAACCATAGCTCCTTGTTTCCTTCAATCATTACATCAAGAGAGCCTCTATCCTCAGTCAATTGTCCCCCCAAAGTGCCAACGATCTTTCCATCCACTACCTTCCATTCCCAAGGCACTGGCCTGGTCTCAAGTTTTCACTGTTGCTCTCCAGACCTGCTGCAGCAGACTCTGACTGGCCCAATCCTCACCAGTCTCTGGACTAGAGAGAAGACAAGGACACTATCAGGGTTTGCTGGGAGTTAAAGCTCTCAGAGGGAATGGGAGCTTAGAAGGAAGCTGAGGGGAGCGTTCCGAGGACCTGCAAAGGTGGAAGATGACCCAAGGAGCTGAAAGAGTGGGGAAGACTGAGGAAAAGCCCCAGATAAGGGAGATTTTCGGGAAGGGAGGAGGCTTCAGGAGCCCACCCCTGCATCAAGAAGAGCAGGACTGCCTATGGGCTCTGTCTTTGTCTCCTGCCTCAAGCAAAAGCAACGCTCTACCTCTTGCCTCCTCTCCTCTGGCAGCCATTAGATTGTTCTTTGTATTTATAGGTTTGATTCTGCTTTTTGTTTGTCGGTGAGGAGATGGGAAAAACAGGTGAAAGGGAGGCGAAATACAGGCTTTCAGTTCAGAATGAATAAGTAACAAGGACAAAAAAGGTACAGTGTGGGGAATACAGTCAATGATAGTATAATGGTGTTGCAAGGTGACGTATTGTAGCTACACTTGTGGTGAGCACAGCATGACAGAGAAGTTGATTCACTATGTTGTACACCTGAAATTAATGTAACTCTGTGTGTCAACTATACTTAAATTCTCTAAGAAAAAAAAAGCAGCCTCGGGGAGTGATGGTAAAAGACAGTATGTTTTGCAGGGTTTCATAAGTAAGTAATAGGAGGTGAGAAAGAAAATATATGAATATAACTAACTCTTTCCAAAAGCTTGACTGAGAGAGAAAGGCAAGAGATAGAGTAGGAACTGGAGAATGTGGGGTTTCAAGAGATTCTCTGTGTCGCTCCTGTTATTCTTTTACTAAAAGGAGATAATAAAGCAGGTATAAAGGTTTTGAGGGACGATTCAACAGATAATGAAAGCATCTGTGCATGTGACCAATTCCATTTAAGGCTGGAGCTCATGAAAGATGGATATAATGGGTGGGTCCAGGTAACAGAGGAGTAAGGGGAGGCTTATCAAGAACATAGTGGGAGGGGGCACAAATGAATAGGCTAGGAAGGAAGGAGGTGACAGACAGATAGGTTAGATGGGGATGGGGATATTGTGAGAAACACCTGAAGGGGCTCACTCATGTAAAACCCTAGAATTTTCAATGAAATGAAAGAGGTTTCATCTTCAGAGGCATCAGGCAATAGTGGATTCAGACTGGAGGCCAGAAGGTTTGCAATGGTTGCTGCAGGTTACACAAGGGAAACTGAGCAAGTGCGAGTGCAGCACTAGGCTGGGCAAGGAAGACAGCAGGCAATGTAATTGGCAAAGAGAAGAGAAATGGGTAGGGTCCTAGATGGAAACTGGGATCCCCAAGGAAGGAGGCTTTCAGAGTAAAGCACAATGATTCTGTAAAAAGGCTGACATCAATCATGATATACTTCTGGGCCTCTTTTCTCTTCGGCCACAAGTTGAACAACTAACCCAAAACTTTTATCGAAAGACTAAGGTCTAAGGATTTTCTTGGATCCTGGTTGGAAGCATTCTGAGGATAATTCCTTCAGAGATGCTAAAGCAAGGGACAGAAGGGACAAGGTAATTATACAGCCAAGACAAAAAGACAGAACTATTAGCTTCCAGTTTGTGGCTCATTCAAATGCTCACTGCTTCCTGGTACCCTTTCATTCACCCACCTATCCCATGCATATTCCCATGGCATCTGTTGTGCATCAAGTCTGTGATAAGTGCTGAGGTTAAAGAGAATTTGGCCAAGTCTCTGAAAATGTTGTTCCCAGAATAAAAGGGAAGACAGGAGCACAAGTCATCCTCAGAGTCACTTCTCAATTCATGTCTATTCTGTTTCTCAAAAGCATTTAATGCAGTTTATCTACTCTCCCTTTCTTGAAATAAGAGTTTCCACTCTCTTTGTTCCCCTCCTCCCTCACTGGCCACTTCTTACAGTGTCCTATAAAAAACTTCTTCCTCTTTCCTAACTCTAAAGTTTGGAGTTTCCTGAACTCAGTCTCTGAATGGATTCCTTATCTTTTCTTTCATTTTCTTATTCAGTGTTGTGGCTTTAAACACATCTGTATTCTGATGACTTGTAAATTTATAATACTAGCCCAGCCTCTCACCTGAACTACAGTTTGCCTCCCTGACATTACCACTTGGATGTTGAATAGGTATCTCAGACTTAATATGCCCCAAACCGAGCTCTTGATCTTCCTCTCCCCAAACCTTATTCTCCCATATTCATCTGCATCTCAATAAAGGCAATGCCACTCTCCCAGTTATTCAAATCAAAAACGGCAGAGTTATCCTTGACTCCTCTCTTTCTTTCATGCTCCCACACTCTTCCTATGCAAGTCTTGAGGACTGTATCTTCAAAACATTCTAACTCCAATCACTTCTCGTGATCTGTACCATTAACACCTTAGTCCAAGCTACCATCTTATCTCAGTGCCTGACATATGGTATATGCTCAATAAATAAGTTTTGAACAAATAGTCAATGAATGATACCTGCACATTCCCCAGTCCGTTACTCCCTCTCTTTCTTTCTTTCTTTCTTTTTTAACATTTATTTATTTTTGAGAGACAGAGACAGAGTGTGAGCAGGGGAAGGGCAGAGAGCGAGGGAGACACAGAATCCGAAGCAGGCTCCAGGCTCTGAGTTGTCAGCACAGAGCCCGACACGGGGCTCAAACTCACAGACCTTGAGTTCATGACCTGAGCCGAAGTCGGACGCTTAACCAACTGAGCCACCCAGGCACCCCTCTTTCTACATCCATTATTTAGCTTAGGACTCCACTATATCAATTAGGTAATTTTAAAGGAATATGTGACACTTATGCTTCTGGACAAGATGGAGGATCAGGGACTGAATATACCCTCCAGAATGAAACAACTGATGTTAGATAAAATACATGAAACAGCAGTTTTCAAGACATTAGGGAACAACAGGCAATGACCACTAAGAGACAGGAAGAAAATGATCCCTACACTTGCTCCAGATTGCTTTTGTGAGAGGTCTCAGACTGTGTCACAGAGACAGGAAACCCAGGTGGAGCCTTATAGATTCCTTGGATTGAGAAGACAGACAAGAGTATCCAAGGAGACCAAGGCAGCTAGAGTTTGCAGAACAGAGTACTGGAGAAGAAAGCACTGGAAAGAGACACAATTCTGGAGATTTGTGGGTCCCTTTCAAGTATTCAGCTGAGCATTTATCAACCCGCACCTTTGAGGAAGGAAGTTATCCATGGCTTGGGAAAGAATAATTCTAAAAAATTAGAGGTAATAGCTCCCAAGCCTAACACAGGGCTTGGAATAGTGTCTGATGTCACCAACTAGACTGGAAAACCTAATAATTCATGGGGTATTGGGTAGTGTATCCAGAAGGGTCCTGATACTGTAATGGAGAATAATTCATTCCTAGACTGAACACTGTTCTGGTCCCACTGAAAAAGTCTGAAAAGCAAAACTCGAAAGGATCAAATACTTTCCAAATAACTTCATCCCAGAGCAAGACCCAAAAATATTTTTAAAAATTAAAAACAAATATATCCAGTATCCAACAAGGTAAAATTCACAATGTGTGGGGTCCACTCAAAATTTACCAAGCATACGGATAATGTCTCCATAATGATGAGGAAATTATCTATCAATTAAAATAAATCCAGAACCGATGCAATTAAAATAAGTCCAGAACTGATGCAAATGTAAAATTACCAAACTAGGGTATTAAAATACTTAAAATAACTATATTCCATATGTTGAAAAATTTAAGTAAGAGTATGGAATATATGAAAAGACCCAGATCAAACTTTTCTTTTAATGTTTTATTTATTTCCAAGAGACAGAGAGAGACTGAACATGAGTGGGGGAGGGGCAGAGAGAGAGGGAGACAGAATCCAAAGCAGGTTCAAGGCTCTGATCTGTCAGCACAGAGCCTGACACGGGGTTCGAACTCACAGATCTTGAGATCATGACCTGAGCCGAAGTCAGACGCTTAACCAACTGAGTCACCCAAGCTCCCCCAGATCAAACTTCTAAAGCTGAAAACTACAAATTCCGAAATGAAAAGTACATTAGATAGAACAAATTGCCAATCGGATGTTGCAGAGAAAGAGATTAGTAAACTTGAAGATGACACAATAAAATTATCCAAAATGGGGGGTGCCTGGGTGGCTCAGTCAGTTAAGCGTCCAACTTTGGCTCAGGTCATGATGTCACAGCTCATGAGTTCGAGCTCCGCTTCAGGCTCTGTGCTGACAGCTCAGAGCCTGAAACCTGTTTCGAATTCTGTGTCTCTGTCTCTCTCTGTCCCTCCTCTGCTGGTTTCTCTCCCTCTCTCTCTTTCGAAATAATAAAGAAACATTAAAAAATTAAAAAAGAAAAACAACTGTTCAAGAAGAGAAAAGAGAATCAGAAAAAAAAAAAAAAGAAAGAAGAAGAGCAAAGTGTCAATGGGCCGTAGGACTTAAAGTGGCTTAATTTAGGTGTTGGTGAAGTTCCCAAAGGAAGGGAAGAGGGAAAAAATATTTGAAGAAAAAATGGCCAAAATGTTTCCAATTTTGAGGTAAACTATAAGCCCACAGATACGAAAACTCAATGACCTAAGCACAAGAAAAATGAAGAAAATGACACCAAGGCACATTATAATCAAACTCCCCAAATCCATTGCTAATGGAAAAATCTTAAAAGTAGCCATAGAAATAAGACACATTATGTACGGTCACAAAAGTAAAGCTTAAATCAAATGTCCAATAATAAAGATAAGGACCTGATAGTAATAAAGTCAAAATCTCTCTGCCGAGCTTTAGGATTTCCTTCCAACTTCCAACTGGACATCACTCTCTGGCTCCCCTTGGACAGTGGCAGTTCACCTTTTCCCAAATCACACTGAATTCACCACCGCCATCAGCCTTTCAACAGACATTTGTGACTGACTGAGACTTCAAGCCTTCAGCTTCTGGCCTCTAGGGTGGCTTGGCGCTCAAGCTTCTTCCTGAAGAGCATGTCCAGCTCATTCTTCCTCTACACAGCTTCCTGCCAAGTTTTCAAAGTCCTAGGGTGAAGTCCAGACTATACTACCCTTTTTGTCAACAACCCCGTACACTAGAATGTGCACTGCCTGAGGGCAGGCATCAGGATCTGTGTTGTTATGCACTGCATCCCCACACACCACTGCAGCTGGCTCCTGGAAAGCATTGATACACACATTGATGAATGAAAGAAAGGAAGAGATGGAAGGAGGGGTAAGAAAACATAAAGTCTAGACCTTAGTGCAGTTCTGAGGAATCTCAGAAGACTGAGCTCAGAAAAGGAAACTGCTAGTAGGGAGACACACTCTAGTGGGGCTTCCTGGAAAGCTTATGAGTCCTTTCAGGTGACCAGGTATCTCAATTTCTTTTATTGTCCAGGCCATCTTGGCCTCAGATTCAAGTTAATACCAGCCAGATTTTTTTGTGCTATGATTAGGAAGGGAATTCTTCCATGACTGACAGCCCAGAAAAGCAGGCTCCAAGTTTCAGCAGAAGCTAGTGCCTCAGATATTCAATTATAGTCATTACGGCAGAGAAAGTCCTAGACTACAGGGAAAGAATGGTACCAAGAGGTTGGTCATGCACATAATGAGTGGCAGGGACATTGGGGCAAGCAAGCAGGAGAGCAGGGAGGTAGTTAGGCAGGCAGATAGTGACAAGGAGAACCAAGAAGTAGCTAGAACCTCGGAGTGCAGGGGCAGATTCTCACTCATTCAGTAGCTACCATGTGCTAAGTACTTGACCTGAGTTAATTCATTTAATCCTCACAATCTGACAAGTCTGATACTATTATTATCCCCACTGCACAGATTCACGCCTAAGCAATCTGGCCTCCACAAGCACACTCAGCCACAGGGCCAGCCTGGAAGGTGAACAGAACCAAGAATTTGGGCATGAGTACCAAGAGAAGAAGTAGGTCAGAACCATACCAGAGTTTGCAGGCTTTTGTAGAGCTGAAGTTGCAGTGACCCCTTGTGCCCCAGGCCTGGAGGGACAGCTGAAAGGGGCCCAGCCATGGTAAAGGAGAATTAGCAGGAGCTGAGAGTGGGCAACCCCAAGCTGGAGGTGGAGTAAGTACCTGGCAGGCAGTGAATCCTTGATGTTTATCCACTTTTGGCTATCATCAGCCACCCTGAGGTCAGGTTCCAGCATGGCTTCTTTATGAAACAGATGCTTAAGAACTAATGGTTGAGTGAATAAAATCTCCAGATGGATACACAGGAGACAGAGCTTTACACAAGAGGTCTAGTAGGCCAGCATAGTTGATGATTCCTTTGACAATGGGCTGCGGCCTCTAGTGTGGGCACCATGACATCAGAAACTTGCCATGGTTGGGCTTCTTTTGCCAAGACAGACTTCATTTCTTTACAAACAGGAGGATAGGGCAGTATATCTGATATCAGTCACACTCAGTCCATATCCCAGGGGAGAGAGGCTCTTCCTAGTACAAGCTGGACCCTAGAGATAGTAGTTCATATCCCCAATACCTATTGTCCTCGCTGAGAAGCCGCCTCTGTGCTCCACATACCCAGATACCCATGGGCCATCTCTATCTCCTGGGGGCAGTCACTGGGCCTTGGACTCAACATGTCCCAATCTGACATGACCTTCTGACCCCAGCCCCAACTCTTATCTCCCCAGTGTTTTATCTTGAGAAAACCACACCTCTCCCCACAGGTGCTTAGTCCAGAAAGGCAGGAATCATCCTTGGTATGCCCCACCCCATCAATAAATTCTGTTGGTTCTACTGCTAAAATCTTCCTTCATACCTTCTTTCTTGTCCAGAGTGACTGCTGTTGCCTTAGGCCTGGCCTCAACCCTTGTCACAGCCTTCTGACTCTTTGCTTCTTCACCTCCACACCCACTGCCCTACCTCGTCTCTACCTTCCACACTACTAGAGTGAGTTCAGTAAGTCTACACCAGGGTCTGTTTGTCACTCCTGCTTCTAAAATCCATGGAATAGACAGATACCTTCATCTTCAAAATAAACTTTTTCAGAGCAGAGACTTGTCTATTGTGTTTAGTCATTAATCCCAAAAGCTTAGCCCGGTGATAAGCACATATATATTTGGGAACTGAATGAATGAAAAAATGAATGAATGAATGAATGAATGAATGAACTTGCACTGTCCCAAATCTATATCTTGTTTCATGTTCACTTTTCCTCACTTTATTTGTATTGTAAACTTGCCATGTCCTTACATGCTTATTGTCTATCTCTCACAAGATAGTCACACCCACATGAATAGGGACATGGTTTGCCTTGTTCCCTGCTACACCTCAGGACTAAGGACAGTGTTGAGTACTTATTGAATGGATAGAGGAATCATCTACGTGACAAATTCCAAACTCTGTATTTGGGCATTCAAATCTCTTCTGGATTTCACCAGACCCATCTTTGCAGCCTCGTCTCTTATGGAACCATCTCATGTTGGAGCCTGGTGGGGTGTGGACAGGTCTGGTCCTGGCAGTTTTGAGGCCCCTATGGCACCTAACGGCCAACCAAGTATACACCGTGTCAGCCATAGTTGGGGCTCAACTCAAAGCACATGTGCCCAGTCCAAGCACTCAATGTCACTCCCTCTAGGGAAGCAGCCAACACCCTGGAGACCTCACCCTGCAAGTGGTACTAAGGGCTCTTCTCATGTTCTGCCGACAGCAGGGCAAGGACACTGGCAGGAAATCTATAGACTAGACCACCCCAACACTAGCTGCCTCTTATGGCCACAGGCCAACATGGATAGAGCTGATACTTCCTGGCCTGGGGTCAAGCTGAGATAAAGGGCAAGCTCAATTGAAGGGCCAAAATGGAGAGCCCATCCCTGCCTTAGGCCTGGCTCTGGAGTCTTTCCTCAGTCAGAAGCTCCAAAAACTTCATTGCAAATGCATTTGCCTAAATGGCAGAAGGGCTGGCTCCCAAAGCCTGAGAGGCCTGCAGTGGGCATTCTCCTTCAAGGCTCTTCTGAAGAAGCCAGAGTGAACTCAAAGGGCTGAAAGCAAAGGCAGCAATCCCAGTAGGGTTTCTGAAAGAAGCACTACATAACCCCCACCCCTACCTCCATTGCTCCTCATATGCAGAGAACCATAGAGCTCCAAGTGGCATACTCCCCATGCTATAAGGCCGGGATACACAGAAATGCCCTGTGCTAGGAAGGCAGTGGAGGCAGATGTAGGAAGTAAGACTCACAAGATTCTCCTTCTCTCCCACCAAACCCTGTCTGGGCAAGCAACCCCTCAGCCCCTCAGCCCCTCTACTTCAAGCCTCCTCCAGCCACTCTCTTCCACTCTCCTAGAAGAGAACAAAGACTCAGTTGCCTTGGGCCAAGCCTAGCATTGCACGCTGTGTCTCCATACCCCTAGAGCCCCCAGGATTTCATTCAGCTGCTTTGACAAGGGACAATGGTTTCCCACACAGTCACTTTCCCTCAGCTTCCTGGGAAGACCAATCACATGAAAGCCTATGTCAAGACAGGCTCTAGGACCTGTACACTTTCATGGGGTCCTGCCCCTACCACATGTAGGACACCAGCCCTGGCCGCAAGATGGTGTCAGCCCTTGATCAGTGACTGTCTCAACCCAATGCCAGTCCTTTTCCTTACCAATCAGATGGCTTCAGAAGAAGGCTGTCCCTTGGCCACAGTCAGCATCCGTTGGTCTGTCTGTGAAGCTTCCAATCAGAGATAAGACCTTGGGGAGTCATCAGCACCTGATGCCAGCAGTGACCTCCTAAAGTTCCTAGTCCCAGGCCGGTGGGGTCCCTTAACCTCCACCCAGCTGGCAGCCTCCCAGTCAGAGAGCTTCCCCACCCTCCCTGACACCAAGAGGGGAGGCTGGCTATGATCCAGAGGAGCTCATGCCCGCAGCTGCAGGAAGCTCAAGACCCTGGCTCACAGTGGCACATGCCCACTGGAGAAGCTGCTGGGCCTGCTGGCTGGATGTGTGACCCTGTAACTGTGGGCCTTGTATACCTCAGGCTGTAAGCAGGTGAAGGCTGAATGCTGTGCTGCCTGGCTGTGGAAGCTGCTTGTCTGCCCAGACCTAGGAGCCAGCCCCTCCCAAGCTCCCTGAGGAGCCCTCCCTTACATGGAGCATGCATCACTCAGGGCTTTGTGTCTGGGGACTCAAAGATGCCAGCTCACCATGCACCTGCCTCCTGGCCTTGGTCACAATCCTGGCCAGACTACCTCACTAGACAGGAAGCCAAGGGAAAGAGAAGAGATTCCTGGGGTGGAGCAAGGTTGGAGAGGAACCCATTACTGTTTCTCCAGGGCTCCCTGAACTTGGACTCTAAGAGGGGACGTGGTTGGGGAAGTGAAAAAAGGCAAGATCTCTTGCCGGGATTTCAGCCTACTACCAGGTACAACAGAGCCCCCTCCATGCACCTCACATCTGCCTCTCCACATACCCACTTTCCTCTGCCAGGATTCCCCAGCTACTGTGAAGCCAACCTGAGATGGAAGAACTGGGAATATTGAGTTTCAGCTTTTGCCAGGGGTGGCAGAGGTTTGGAGGCCAGCCCAGTGGGGCAGGCATGACCAGAGGCTTACAGTTTTCCTTACCTGTACACACAGCTGGGGAACTACCCCATTTCTCAGTGGGTTGTGTGGGGTGGCTTACATGAGATCATGTGCACAAGGCCCAGGACACATATAAGTATGCATATCTGTATGTGACAGTGAGAGTTTGCAAGGATGCACACCAAACTGACCATGGGAGTTAGTTCTATGGAGGGGCTTAACATTGTGGGACAAGAGGATTTGTTAGCTATACCTATAATGTTTGTTTGTTCTTTTTTTTTTTTTCAGGAGGATATTATCAAGCGGGACTTGTGTAATTATTTTTGAAAAGTAATGTGCTAGCACATAATAGGTGCACCAAAGAAAGTAGTGGTCAGAATTGATTTACTTTTATGCCAAAGACTTTTCCACAGGGGGCATGTCTTAAAGACCAGACTTGTATGACCAAGGCAAGGCCAGCCCTTCTTTCAGGAGGCAATTAGGCCAGAATTGCTCTCCAGGGACCCTGGTCAGAGGCCATCCTACCAGACCTTTACTTCTACTAGATGCCAGGGATGCAGAAGGCAATGGAAGTAGTACCTTCTTTCTAGCAGCTCCTAATCCAGTGTGGGGACCAGTATGTACTTCTCTAATGCAAAGCCTGGGCAGCCCATAGGAAGTTTCACAGAGGAACAATAAACAGCACCCTCCAGAAGAACCCCCTTCTCCATATCCAAGTATGAATGAGTCTCTCCCCTCCTCCACTTGCCCAAGAAGTTCAAGCCTTCTTGGGAGATGGGTTGGGCTAATGCTGGAGTGCTTGGGCAAGGCCAGAGCAGCTTGGCAGGGAAACAGCATCAAGGGAGCAGATGCTCCTGATGGATTATAGTCAAAGGGCCTGGTGAGAGGTGCCAACCCATACAATAGGGCCCCTCACAGAACTCTGCAGAAGGACCCACTGCCTGTCTCCCAGGATGCCATGGAGACCAGCATGGGGAAGCTTTGGCTCCAGTTCCCCTCTGGAGGCCTGTGTAGATGGAGTGGGCAGGAAGGGCTGATAACAGCCAAGCAGTCACACCCCAAGGCAAGGTATGGAGGCCAGCCAGGGCCTAGGCAAGTTCTCTACCTTAGCTTACCTAACCTGGGAAGCATTTCTCCAGAGGGCTGACACACTATTTGTTTGCATCTTAGCTAAATTGCTCTCAAGGGTAAACCTTTGTTTCACAACATATTTTCAGCCAGACTTCTTTTGCAAACATGTGTGTGTCTGCTCACACACACATGCACACCCATGTCCCAAAGAACAGAACTTGCCTCAGCCCACAGCACCCTTCTATTCCTCTGAGATTTTTGGCATGGCCAGCTGGAATAGAAGAAAGGGGTGGCTTTCAAAGAGCCACTCAAGGGCAGACCTTCTGGCAACCTTAACTCCAGGCTTCTTCACTCTGCTTGGCTGGTCTTCCATGCCTTTAAAGGCAGTGGGGACTTTGGTCTTGTGGTTTTCCCCCTTAATAAGTCCCTATACCTTGGGGCCTGGTCTGC
This sequence comes from Paguma larvata, assembly GCA_030068075.1. Taxonomy (NCBI): domain Eukaryota; kingdom Metazoa; phylum Chordata; class Mammalia; order Carnivora; family Viverridae; genus Paguma; species Paguma larvata. The sequence continues at coordinate 119,216,123 of CM057830.1, read as the reverse complement.
CCTGAGGCTGTGGGAAGGGAACTGGTGGCCTGCAAAGAAATTCCCTTGCCTTACTCCGAGCCCTCAGATGATTCTTGGGATCCAGGGCCCATTTGGAGGAGGCACGGAGGCACCAGCTTCTCCCCAGGCCCCTTGGATTTCCCAGCTAGAAGCATTTGTCTCTAGAGCAGCAGCACTCTCCCCATTTCACAGAGGTCCTTCCTCTGACACCCCATTATGCTCTCTATTTTGAAACCAAAGAGGGAAGCTCCCAACTGTTTTTTCATTAAGTGTTCTTGTCTCCACTTTCATTAGGGACCAGGCCCCAGTGGCCACATGTATGGTATCCCTCAGGGCTGACAGGAGGTCCCTGAGAGTCAAGAGTAAAAGAATCCCCTCATTTTATGGGGACCACTGAGCACCAAAGATGAGTGGGGCAGAGGCAAAGCAGGTTCATGACTCAAGTCTCTCTCTTTTATTCCCTCCTTCTTTCCATCCCTCTCCCACTCTCTCTCCTTCTCCTTCTCCTCTCTCTCTCTCTCTCTCTCTCTCACACACACACACACACACACACACACGCACGCACACACATAGTCATGTTTATTTTATATCTAATGACTAACATACTCTCTTACCTTTGTAGATGGAGAAACCTTGACAGATTTGGAGGATTGGGGAAATTCCAGTTAGCCAGTAAAGCCGATGAGAAGCTTCTGGGTTCCTGCCCCCTCAAGACTGTGTATTTATCCCTTGGTCCAAGGAAAAGGGGCAACAGCTCTTCCCAAGACTTCCTGCAGCTGAGCACAACTGTTTTCATATCCGCTCAGGCCAAGTTCCACTGCCTTACCAGCAATCCATCTTGTCAGAGGTGAGCTTCATGGGGCCATAGACATCAGAAGAGGGGTTCAAGGTCCCTCCATGTGGCCTCCCATCCAGTCTCCAGAGCTGAGTTTGAGCCTTGCCCCCAGCAAGTCTATATGAGACAGGCAGAGTCCTAGGCTAGGACATAGGAGAACCCATTCTAGCCCTAGCCCTGTCAGTATTGTTGGATGACCCTGGACCATGTTCACCCTCTCCATGACTCAATTTCCTCCTGGAAAAATGGAAAAGTTTCTGTTCCCTTTCAGGAGATTTCCTCTGATTGAGTCCTTGCAATGCCTGACCCAGAAAAGCTGCTGCAGAACTACTTCCCCACAAGCAGTCACTGGCATGAACCCAACAGGAAGGACTTTGCCAATCCCTGCCGCTAAGCAGGCTCTCTGCCAGGGGAAGGAACCTTGGGGAGGAGGGGAAGGAGGGGGAGGATGGCACCACGACCCCTTGGGTGTGGCATCAGCCCAGCCCCTGCAATGGTGACTTTGTCCAGAGATGCTGTCCCTACATGAATCCTGTATGTAAGAAGTTCAGCCACCAGAGTTTACTGCTATCAGTGAACTTTTATTGAGCATGTTCTCTATGCAGAGCCCCGTACACAACATGGGAGAAAACTGAGAAGACATGGACAGCCAAGCCCCTGCCACAGAAGATGGAACAGCAGGGATGCTGAGGGCAGCCTCGGAGGCAAGGTGCAGCTCTGAGATGGTCACCATGAAGGTCTGATGGACAAGCAGGAAGCACCTGCCACTGGTGTTATTGTGGGTACCAGATCCCACCCTCCTCACCCTCCAAAGTTGTTATGCCTCAGCCCATTCAGACCTCTACCTCCCAGCAGCCAGGGCCTCCCCCAGGCAAGGGGTGTAACCAGAGTTGGAAAATGGCCCTGATGCTGCTAAAGGCTGCTTGGAGATGGAAGGAGGATGGGCAAGGGTGGCCCAGGGAGTAAAGGGAAGAAGAGGAAGGAAAAGAGGGCTCAGGCAGCATGAGGCATCACTGGCGCATCCACAGCCACAGGTTGACGACACAGGCCGACATCAGCATGGTAAAGAACAGAGCTTCCCTGTGGCGCCAGGTGGCACCCTGTTCCTCCAGGGCTCGCAGCCGGCAGGTGATCACGTGCAGCTGTAGAGACCAGGAAGGAGGCTAATGAGTGAGAAGAAGCCTGTGCTCACTACTAGGGAAAGTACGAACTTAGTACAGAAAGGGGCTTTGCTGCCCTTTGGGAGGCCCAAGTGCCTTGGGTGAGAAGCAGACAGAACAACTGAAACCAGGGTCCTGGGGCAGGCCCATGGGACAGATGTCCAGGCTTTTTGTGTTCACAGGCCCAGCCACCTTGCCCACTCATTGTTGTTCACCCAGTTGTCTGAAAGAAGCCAGCCCATCCCAACTCCCTCGTACTGGGAGACGTGGGGAAGGGCATTTCAGTCCTGGGGCAAGCTAGCACAAGGGCGGCAGCAGCATCAGACTCAGGACTCCAGAATGGGTGACACTCAGGGGCCAGAGATAGTCACCAGGGCAGATGCCCCTCCAGGTCTAGGGCTGCTATGGTCTCTTCTTGAGAAGACAACCCTTTCACCAGACCTCTAAGCACCATTGTCTCTGCACAGACTTCTAGTCTTTTCTGTTGCCTCTTGGTCCTCCTTTTGGCTTCTTCCCCTATTCCCTTCCCATATATCAGGAAGAGAGGCAGGGCTGAGGCCATGAAGATGGGTCACTAGTGGCCTGAGGTCTGGGAGGAAAGGAAGGGGAGTGTGACCTCATCTCTGCTGCTAGAGGCTAAGATAAATTCAAAGAGGGTGGTCTCATCGCTGTTGAGTTCCACCTGCCCCAAGATACCATGATTCTGCTTCCACCCAGTAAGTGGGTCCATGGCACAGGAGATGCTCACCTGCCTTCTCATAACTTCCATCTCTAGTTCGTTTAGCTCTTCCAGGCCAATCTCTACCACCATATCTGCCTCTGGGTTGCTGGGAAATAAGAAAAGATAGAGGGTCAGAGATACTGGTGGTCCCGGGCCAGGCCTGGCAGGTAGCACAGGAGGGCCACGAGGGCAAGCAGGTAATGTCAGTGGCTTTTCTAGACAATGACTCTGTCATCCTTGAGTCCTTCCCTTCCTGGTAAGAAGGTCCTGGGGCCTCTGGGCTGGGAGCCAGCTCAGCCCAGCCTCAGGTCGCTCAGAGTCCTTGAGTGGGTAAGAGGCCAGGAGGCTCAGGGGCTATGGTAAGGAGGCAACAGAGCCTCAAGATTCCAAGCATGGCCAGCTGCTCGCAATACCCTCCTGGTCAGCCTGCTTGCCAGCCCATCTGGCCCACCGTGGTCCCTGCCCAAGGAGCACCAGGTTTCTTCATGTAGTGTCCCTGGGATCTTTCTTACCGCTCATAATGGAACCTCCTGCTTTGGAAGCCACCAGGATACTCCTGGGGATTGGCATCACCGTGGCCTGGTTCTTTCAACACTCTGGGTATTGGCAGCTGGGGCCCCTAAAGAAAAGGAATGGTCATCAAAAGTAGCCCACTGGGTCTCAGCTGAGCAGCTGCCCCATACTGCCCAGGAAATATGGTGTACCCTATCACGAGTCACGTGGTGCCTGATCTTCTGGAATCAGAGGATGGCAGCTTCAGACCACTAGAGGAGCCTGGGAATCTCACAAGTTGGCTAATTGCCACCACTCCAACCTACACCATACTCCTCAGTAGCTTCTGGCCATCCAGGCTGTGGGGAAGGAAGAATAGTGACAGGGATCCCCATCCTCTGCCAGCACTGTCACGTACAGACATCAGCTGAGTCCAAGAGGAGAATGGAAAACCTCGATTTTAGAACCAAGGAAATTGAGGCCTGTCAAGTAACTGCACTTCCCAAGGACACACAATAAGTGTCAGTGCTCAAGTGTCTAGAAACTGAGAAACCATAGCCTCTTTCTCTGTGTAAGCACAGCCATCCCAGGGGCTTTCATTTGTATCCATCTGTTAGTGACTCCCTGGAGTGGATGTCTCTGTCCAAGAGCTCTGGGTATAGGGTATCTTGTGCCTTGAAAGACTGCAGCATTTGGAAAGTGTTGAGGACCAACTGAGGGAAGTGGGCCTTATGGCTCAGAAGCAAATAGGGAGCAGTGGATCAGGGAGTCCCCCTTCTGCCAGTGGCCATAAAAGACCCAGATCTGGAGGCTTCAGGGACACTGGGGTGGTCTCAAGGACCCATCAGGGGATGGGGAGGGCTTGGCTGAATGTCTGTAAATGGAACAGCCATCCAGCTCTCTCACCCAACCTGGCTGTCAACCAGGCACTTCCCCACAAGCCCAGACCTGAGCTAAATGAATGGGGGGGAGGGGTGGTTGTGCCACAAAGCAGAGTCCTCTCCATTCTGGCATTTACAGGTGCCCTTTGCACAGTCCACCTTGCTAAATTAGAACTTAATGTCTCTCAGGTCTCACCAAGACACAGAGTTCTGGGTTGGCTCTATTTCCCTAACTCTTTTTTTTATGGTTCTATTTGCCTCACTCTTAACGAGAAATAGACAACAAAGGATCACTTGAAAAATATCTACAGCCCTCCTATATTCTTAAGAACAACAGTAAACTGCAAGGTGGAACAATTTCTGTATAAAAGATTTTCATAGGAACTTGGTCTCCATACTCCATTTGTTGTAATAAAGCAAAATTTCTTGTTCTTAGAAGTGCACACAGATATTGGTATGTCTTTCTGTGTGAACAGTACTTGACAATCATACTACTATCTGATTTTCGTCTTCATCTTTTTCTTGAGATGCCTAAAAAATAGCATGAAAGTGACAGTATTGTCAAGAAAACTCCAAGACTATAAAGGAGAATTTGATTGAGAGTTTCTCCTAGAGCAATTTCCACACCATCCCCTCGATTTTGCTACAGATTGGGATCGGGACAAAAAGTTTTTTTGAGAGACTTGAAGGCACATATGGATGAGAAACTGGTGGCTGGGGTTTGTTTGTTTGAGATAACAGTTTGTTTTTAACACATGAATATATAAGAATTAATGCGACAACATCTACAGGTCGATGATAGCCTATTGTGGGTTGCTCATCATAAAGCCTAACCGTTTAAAAATAGTCGTTTTTGTTGCTTTTTTTGTTTTTAATTTTGGAAACTCCCTGTTTAGAATTATATGCATTGTAAAATGTAAGATTTTATATCAATTTGATAGAGATTAAGAAAATCTGTGAATTTCAACAAGTCCTAGCTTCCCTCTACTATTTCAAAACATGTAATTTTTATTTTCATGTAATTTTCAAAGCACACTACTTTTCACCCCCAAATCAGCCGAACAGTATTATTAGTATTTTTTGTCCTTTCATGTTTTGGTTCTTTCAGAGGTGGTCACATCTCCATTAATTTTTTGTTTGTTTTGCTCAAAATAAATAATAAATAGAATTGATAAATTTCTTAATTCTAAATGTCTAATTTCTAAATTCAACATGACTTTTTTCTTTAAGTATTCCTGTGGTCCTAATAGTTGGCTGTAATGAATTCAAAGTTTATACCCCCCACAACTGCCTCCCATGCGCATCCCATTCTGCCTTAGCTTTAGGGGCATGGGTGGCTTGCTGGGGCCTGACCTCCTGGAGCAACTTGATATGGCTTCTGCCTTTGGACAAAAGATGTCAATTCAATATTTCTGCCTTAATTTCTTTCCCAGGAGGTCTCTGGGAGTTCTTTTTCTCTTTATTCTTTGGCCTTGGAATCATTTGGGCATTTTATTGTAACTTATTCCCTAGAACAGGGAGGCCTCCCTCCTCTCAAACCTTGTTGTCTTACCCCCACTAACCTCTGCAACACTGTAACAACCATGGTGATGCTGGCTAACAGAATCTACTGCAGAAATATCAGACTCAAGTGATTCCCTAGAATCATCGGGTGATCCTCCTCTCCAAAATGGCTGCCTTTTTCCAGTACCCTTTGCAATAATATGGCCACCATTTTTTTTCTAGAACATTCCCTCACTTAGAGTGAATGTAGCTTAAAGGGTTAGCTACAGAACAATGGAACTCAGGTGATTTCCTAGAACATTAAATCTCCCTCCCTCTCTAACCTGGTTGCATTTTCCCAGTAACCTTTGCAACAGTATAAAGACTGTTTTAGTAAAACTTTCCCTCATCCACAGTGAAAGTAGCTTTAAAGGATTGGCCATAGAACTTGAGATTCATATGATTCCCTCCAACAGTCAAGTTCCCCTCCTCTCCAACTTGGTTGTCTTTTCCCAGTAACTTTTGCAACAGCATAGCAACCATGTTTCTAAAATTTTCCCTCACCCACCAGTGAATATAACTTCAAGGACTGGCTACAGAATGAGATATTCCCTAGAACATTCAGGTCTCCCTCCTCTCCAAACTGACTGCTTTTCCCCAGTATTCTGTGTAACAATATAGCTGCCATTTTTTTCTGGAACATTCCGTAACTCACATTAAATGTAGCTTAAAGGATTGGCTACAAAATAGTCAGATTCAATTGATTGGATTTCCAAACAGCAGGGAGCATAGGAACCTCACATGCCTTACTTTGTCTCACTCATGAGTTATGTATATAAATATGTATAAATATATAAAATAGATATAGAAATCTATTTATTTATAGAGTAAAGTGTCATTTCACACACACTAGAGTTTTGCAGAGTAAAGTATACATGTAGTCCCCAAATAATATGTGATTCAGGTGTTCTGCACTCCCAAGTTTGAACTCCCAGCCTACCAAAAGATGGCCCTGACTTCTCACTGGACCTCCCTGCCTTCACTGCCTGACTGGCACACAGGAGCTTCCTCTCCTCTCCCCAAATCAACATCTGGGTTACTCAACCTACCACTGTCAGGAAGCAGCCTCTACAGCCAGTACTCCCAATACCAACCCAGCCACTGCATGCCAAGGGCTCCATACAGTACCATTTTCTTGGCCCGGGTGGCAGTCTTATTCCAAACCAGTTGGCCTGGAGCAGAGCCAGCAGCCGTTGAATCCAATTTTTGACGCCGCTGAGAGGCACCCAGGGGCTGGGATCCAAGTTCCACTATTTCTAGGGAGAAGAACAGAGGTCCGAGGAACATTCATAGAGGCTGTACCAAGGCTTCCTGGGCACAAGACACACCAGAAAGAGGACAGGGTCCCCAAACTTCTTAGGAATCATTCAACACTCATTCATTGCTGTCTAGTGGCAGATCCCAGGCCACAGTCTGTTCATCTGTCAAAGATTTTAGCAAGTATTTACTTAGGGCCAAGTTCTAGACTAGGTTACTGGAGGGAGAGCAATGACCAAGAGAGAGGATTGCAGGAATCAAGTAACTGTCTGTGTGTGCACAGGGGGAGTGAGAGGGCAAAATAGAAAATAGTCCGTCAGTGTAGATTCAGATGAGGGATACATTCTCCCAAAATGATCAAAACAGAGCAACATGACAGAAGGAAGGGACTACTTCTAGAAAAGTCAGAAACAACATTGAGGCAGATAATGAAAAAGAAAAAAGATCCCAGCCGTGGAAAATCTAGGGAAAGAGTATCCCAGGCACAGAGAACAGCGAGCACAGAAGCTGAGGAAGAACCAATCTTGGGGTGTTATAAGGACAAGCATAAATGCAGTATGCAGTGGGTCACCATGCCATAGTATGAAATATGTTGAGGAGGTGACCTTGATCGGCTCTTGTAGATCACAGAAAGGAGTATGGACTTTACTCAAGGAGGAGAGGCATTGAAGGGCTAGGAGAGAGAAGTGATGCGATCGATCTTATAAATTGAGCCCTCTGGATGCTTTGTCATAGACACAGTAGTAGCTTGGACCACATATATTGGCCTATCCTACTCTCTCATGGGCTGCAATATACTCACATCATCAATTCCTTTCCCCCAAGCTTCCCTGTCACTCAAACCACAAATACATGCATATGCACACCAACGCACAGACACACACATAGCCACACATACATGCAAACACATACAGGCATATTTATGAGTCTACCCAGCTGTACACACATCTTCCCCACCACAAGTGCACAGGTGCAGATATCCAAGGAAAGGGACATTATAGGGGCTTCTCACCTGGTATCGCCAGATGCTCTTGGCTTTGCAAACAGCTTCTAGGAACGAGCTCTTCAGCCATGGATGTTTCCAAATCCTTCTTGATGCTATAGGGGCCTCCTGCCATCATTGCCAGTTTTTTAGTTTTGAAGTATGACCAAGGATACACAGGAGAGGCACTTGGAAAATCAACTCTTTGAGGGGTAGGAGCTCAAGGAAGATATATATAGACATGGGGGTGGAGTCAGACTCCTTCACTGGGCTCAGGCCTTGGACTCAATACCTTCTGTTCTTGCTGTATCTTGTTGGCTGGTTCACAGCCTTCTTCCCAGCTACTCTGTAAGCAACTTAGGAGGAGAGATAAGTGTCAGAAGTTTTCCTGTGAGAACTACCCTGGCTCTCAGAAGCTTTGCCTGTGAGAACTACTCTGGCTCTCAGGTCATCTGGTTTGGCCCCATTGAGGAGCCACCCTTCATCATTTCTAAAGAGAGGCAGGTACTGGCACAGGAGCTCAGAGCCAGTCAGTAGCCAAAGCATGGTTATATCCCAAGCTTGGCATGCCTTATGCAAGCCCAGCTCTGGCTAATAATCCAGGCCACAATACCCTTCAATAGGCATCCTCTGCAGAGCAGATCCTGTCTCCCACAATCTGGAGTTTCCAGGCAAGGGAGATGGTCTTTGATGCCCTGGGTCAGCTTGGGCAGGAACCGTGAGAACCAAGGGAGGGAAGGGCAGGAAAGAAGGGAGCTGCTTGAAGCCACTGGAGGCTCTACCATCCCCAGGCCCGGGAGTCCCTTGTCTAAGTCCAAATTCTCCCTCAGTTTCCCTACTGATTAGACCACTGTGAAAGTCATGTTTACTTGTTTACTTGGGTAGTCTATAGTTCTTAGTTATTCTGTCAAACACTAGTCTAGGTGTTGCTGTGAAGACATTTTGTAGTTGTGATTAACATCCACACTCTGTGGAGTTTAAGTCAGTAATCCTAGATAATGTGGACAGACCTCATCTAATCAGTTGAAAGGTCTGAAGAGCAAAGACTGACGTTTCCCAGAGGAGAATAAATTTTGCTCAAGACTGTAGCATCAGGAAACAAAAGCAAACAAAAGCTACTGAGACTACATCAAAATAAAAAACTTTGGCACAGTGAAGAAACCATCAACAAATCAGAAAGGCAACCTAGTGAATGGGAAACGATATTTGCAAATGATGTATCTGAGAAGGGGTGAATATCCAAAATCTATAAAAACTTATACAATTCAACACTAAAAAAATCCAATTAAAAAAGGGGCAGAGGACCTGAATAGACATTTTTCCAAAGAAGACATATAAATGGCTAACAGATGCATGAAAAGATGCTCAACATCACTGATAATCAGGAAAATGTAAATCAAAACCAAGAGGAGATACCACCTCACACCTGTCAGAATGGATAGAACTAAAAAGACAAGAAATAGCAAGTGTTGGTGAGGATGTGGACAGAAAGGACCCTCTTGCACTGTTGGTGGGAATATAAATTGATAAATGTAAACGGAATTGAGTTTTCTCAAAAAGGTAAAAATAGGGGCGCCTGGGTGGCTCAGTCGATTAAGCAGGCGACTTCGGCTCAGGTCATGATCTCACGGTCTGTGAGTTCGAGCCCCGCATCGGGCTCTGTGCTGACGGCTCAGAGCCTGGAGCCTGCTTCGGATTCTGTATCTCCCCCTCTCTCTGCCCTTCCCCTGCTCATACTCTGTCTCTGTGTCTCTCAAAAATAAATAAACATTAAAAAAAGCAAGGATAAAAAGGTAAAAATAGAAATATGATATGATCCAATAATTCCACTCTTGGGTATTTACCCAGAGAAAATGAAACCAAACCACAAAAAAAAAAGAAAAGAAAATGAAAACACTAATTTGAAAAGATATATGCACCTCTATGTTTATTACAGCATTATTTAAAATAACCAAATCATGGAAGCAACCTAAGGGTTCATCAATAGAAATATTGGACATTGAATAAGGAACATGTGGCTTACAGGCTTCAAGTTATGGAATGAGAAAGTCGTGGGAATAAAAGGCACGGCACGAAGAACGTCCTCAGTGGTACTGTGTGGTGACAGATGGAAGCTACGTTTGTGCTGAGAATAGCATAAAGTATAAACTTGTTGAATCACTATGTTGTATATCTGAAACTAATGTAACATTGTGTGTCAACTATACTCTAAAAAAAAGTTTTTAAAAAGTCTGCAGCATCACTCCCTACCTAAGATTCTAGTGTGAGGGCCTGCCCTACAAATTTTGGCCTTGCTAGTCCCACAATGGCAGCAGCCAATTCCTTAAAATAAATATCTATATACATACACATATGCATATGCATATACATACATATATCCTATTGGTTCCTTTTCTCTGGAGAACCCTTACTGATACAATCACCAAAGGTGAACCTTGGCTCTTGCAAATGACCCTGGGAAGACGAGGCTATTTGTAAAAGTAACCAAGCATAGCTGGGGCCAGGTGTGAGGAAGAAGAAGCAGGGGAAGAAAGAGGAAAGGAGGAAGGAAAGGGTAAGAGGGAAAAAGAGGGGCCAGAACTTGCTTAGAGACGGTGGCATGGTCTGGGCTGCCTGTCCCCTTCTCTGGCCCCAACTGTACAGCACTGTGACTAAGCTCTCTGGAGCAGAGCTGACAGGGGCCTTGCCTGCATTACTGAGGGCTTTGAGGAAGCCCTTCCCAGACCCAGTGGAGCAGCTGCAATGAAATCTGAGCTTTCTGGAAGGCCACCTTAGGAGTAGAGAAGTGTGCTCTGTGGGACTCAGGAGCCTGGGAAGCAGGAACCATGAGCTTCTTCCTGGCCAGGGTTGCCAGATTGAGCAAATACAAATATAGAATGTCAATTGAATCTGAATTTCAAAGAAATAAACAATTTTTAGTGTAAGTACATTCTGTTCAACATTTGAGACAAACTTACACTAAAAATTTATTCATGGTTTATCTGGCATTCACATTTGACTGGGTATCTTTTATTTTATATCTGGCAACCCTATGTCTTTCCCATTCTCACCATGTTCTCAAGATTTGACCTTGAGCAAGTCTTTCTTTTCTCTGGCCCTCAGTCTCCCCATTGGACGATGGAGGTAACAATCCCCTCCTTACAGTGTGGCTGGACTGTGAGAACACTAACAAAACCTTGCATTCTTGGCCTCAGGTCAGATTAGTCTCCAACTGCCAACTGGCCTTGACCAGTTGGGGCTTCCTGGGAACAAAGACACTGGGCCCAGGTGGGTGCAGAGGCACTGCCCCCTGGTGGCAAAGGAACCCACCACCTAAAGCCAAGCAAATAGGGTGAGGAGAATTCCTTCCCAACACCTGTGCCTCCCAGAAACCTTGACATCTCACCATCTCAGCATACCTACCTCTCTTGTAATGGGCACCACAGATGACTAGGCAGTGGGAGAAATAATTTGCTGTTGTGACTTTGGACTTGGCCCTTAGCATAGCTTTCTAGCATGCTAATCTTTTCCATCCAACATCATCATTTCCTTCTGAAATTGCCCCAAACTCTCACTCCAAACACTCTGAAAAGGCCCTACTGTCTAGTGTGCCAGCCTTGGGGGTCTGAAGGCCTAGAACATCTGTACAGCACATTCCAAGCCTTATTGGGGCCAGGAAGATGGCTCATGGCTTGTGTAACTAGTGGGTTACAGAGACCTAGACTGTAGTGGAAGACTCCCAGAGAAGAAGACCAGAGAGCCCAAAAGTCTATCAACCTCAGAGATTAGACAGATGCTTTTGGAAATGGGAAGGAGGGGTCTAGAGAACATTTGCCTGAGATGTGTATATATGTTTGCAGTGTTTTACACAAATGATATCATTCACTTGAGGTACATGCATCTCTGCAGTTTCTTTCTTTCTTTCTTTCTTTTTTTTGTAAATACATGACCCATAGTAGGAAAGCCCTTATAAAAACTTAAAAGAAAAACACACAGAAATGTGTAACCATACATGTACACATTTACATGAAGGAAAGGCTAGGGGACTCTTGTCTATCACTCTTTCTCTCTTTTTTTTAAGGGTTTCATGGAATTTTCCCCCAGTTTTATTGAGAAATATGCAATTTACTTTTTAAGTGCGCAGTGAGCCTTGGGGCTCGCCCCTGTCAGAACAAATCTCCCTCATATCTTTTTAACACAGCTTTTCTTGCACAGCTGAGCCCTTGCTTATTGACCTGCTCATGGACATTTTGGATGTCTAGAGCTTTTCACTTCACCTTTATACACAATAAACAGTGAGCATCCCTGGACATGCCACTTCGCAGACTATGTGTAAATCTTTTTTGTAGAGCAAGTGCCTAGAAGTGGAACTGTGGTCTTCTAGGGTATGCATATTGACAATGTTTACTAATATTGGCTAATATTGTCAAGGCCCCTCCTAAGAGACTGCACCAAGTAGGACTTCAGCATGGAGAAGAGAGTTCCGTTTTCTTCATGGCCTTATCAACAGAAGATATTATGAAACTTTCTAAAATGCATCATTATGATGGGTAGAAAATGATATCTATCTCATTGTTGCTTTAATTTATATTACTTTAATTATGAATAAACTGGAATAATTTCTCCTATGTTTATTGATCTTCTGTATTTCTTTCCTGTCTGCTGGAGGGCTTGGATCTTTATTAAAATAAGAACTGTTTTATTAACAAAACGGATGGGGATGAAAGCTCCCCCTCCCTTCAAGCTAAGCGTCTCCAAAGAAAACATATCATAGTTTTCCCTAAAGGTGATCATGAGCACAGAACCTCCACTGGGAGTCAAACAAATCCAGTTAATTGCATCCAAGTTTGTGCTGAAACCTAGAGGGCATCCAGCCTCCCGCCCCCAACACACACACACAGAGAAGGTGTCTCACTCAGGTTGTTGCCTGCCTGTCTGCCCTTGTCTTGTGTGGGTCTGTCTCTCTGCCTACCTGAACACCTGCCTCCACCAATGCCTTTCAACCACCGGCCTCTTCCAACAGTTCAGCTAGCTGTGCACATGACTCAGATTCCCAACAAGCAAGATCAGAAGTCCTGTGTGCTGCCTGCTTCCACCTCCCTTGCAAGCAACAGTGAAGGGTAGCAGGAACCCAGGTCCAGGGTCAGTACACCTGGGAGTGATCCTAGCTTTGACAGTGGGGCATCATAGGCAAGTTGTTTCCTATGCTGTAAGCCTCTGTTTTCCATTCTCACATGGAAGATTGGGCTAGAACCCAGTTTTAAGCTATGTTTTATGGTTTCAGGGAGTTGTGTTGGGACTACCTGGGCTTCGGGGCAGACTCTAGCCTCTCTTCGTATGGGCAGCTCTGCTTTTATCACTTTCTTATTTTGGGGTTTTATGAAAGAGACCATTCAAAGCCAATGGGTACAATGGTCTGGTGCCTCCCAGCTCTGTTCAGAGCCCAGTTACAGGCAGCTATAGTCCCAATTCAAAGCTGGCAACCCTGATTTAGGCTGCACACCCTGATCCTAGGCATCTAGGAGCTTCCTCTCCACTTGCTAATGAAAGCTATGAACCTGTAAACAATTCTTCTTCCTGCTCCTGGAAGCAGCTGGCACTGATGTCATCCCTGGACCCCCAAGGCCCTCCCCAACCCGAAGGGAAAAGGAAGGGGAACTAGCAGAGCCTTGTAGCTGTCCCTGCATTCCTTAAAAAGACTGGAAGGATAGAGAGGCAAACTGCAGGGACTGTAGTTAGCCCAGGGAATGAGAGCCACCTCATAAGCAGAGAGAGGGAAATAAGTGGCAGGAACACGTGGGGTAGTGTTTAGGACTCATTCAATCTGGAGGGACATGGCTACTAGCAGGAGGTCACTGGAAACACTTTGATTTCCAAATGTGGGCTCCTGTCATTCTATATGACTGTCTTGAATCAAGACTGACTAGGTGCCAGGCCTTGAGACTAGGGACAAATTTCTTATCCTCATGGAGCTCATTCTTAGAGGGCAGATAGAAACAAGCAGACAGGAAGTCCATCCACGTGTCTGTGGGGACAGTGGCAGGGGCTTGTTTTTGTGGAAGTCCTGCCCTTAATCTTAGCACACTCTGCCTTCCTGGAAGTGTAGTGGGTACTCTCTCAAGCTCTGCCAACATAAGAGGGAAAGACTGACCATTGTCCACAGCATCAACAGCCTCTGACTGCACACCCCCAGGCTATTTCCTGAGGGGACTTGGACTGGGTGGAAATGCTGGCCACGTCCCCTAAACTCTGTCCAGTCTGGAGGGAGCAGCCCCAGCAGAAGTGGGTTAAAGACACTGACACAGAGCCATAGCCCAGACTGACAAGCCTGCATCTCAACACTTACAGTCCTCTCTGCAGCCCCTGAAGTTTTCCCTGCTGGAGTAAACTGCCTGATGAAGAGGAACTCCGAATTGCCCTGTGCACGTGGAACAGAGTAGCACCAAAGAGCAAAAACTGGCAAGTTTGCTTTCTGACTCCTGGCATTGCCAGTGGCTGTCTCTGCTGCTGCTCCTTTCTTCTCCCTGTCTCTCTGTTGGCCTGATAATCCCTTGTCCTGAGAGCTGGCAGCAGATTTGCAAACTTGGAGGGGGGGTATTAGTGATCTGCCGAGCAGTCATCTTTGCCCCCTGTACAGGGACTCCTTGGAGGGATGGGAAAGGACCTCTTTCCTGATTCCCAGTGAGGGAGTCAGACGAGGTGACCTTGCAGACGCCACAGTGTTGCCTGCAGCCTTTCCTGTGGGGTGACTCCTCAGATTGAAATGCATCTGCTTTCAATTGTTTCCATGTCCAATGACTGAAATGTGATGTGTATGTAAAATTCAGGCGGAACAGAAACCAAAGGAAAATGGCCAACAATAATGGAGAGGTGGAAAAATGGTGTAAAGTCTCGGACAGTGACCAGCTCAAATGCACAAGCAGGAGCTGCCCCTCTGAGCTAGAGAAAGAGGTGGAGGAGAGGAGAAACCCAAGATGGTAAACATAAGCCCGAGAAGCTGCATATTTTTTCAGACCAGCAGACACTCCTCTCAGTATCCCTCATTTTACAGATAGACAAGCTGGGCTCAGTGCAATTGCCACTTAGCAATTCAGTGGCAGGCCTTAGATGCAAACCTATGTCTTCAGACTGGTGATCCAGAGTTCTTGGTAGAACAAGAGGAGGTCCCAGGGAGGAACTGGCTCAAGAGAGCCTCAGCAGACCTCCTCCAGCCCTGTCCCACATTGACCTGCCCTTCACTCTCTAAAGACAGTGTCAGCAGGCAGGTCCTTACACAAAGGGCACAGACCAGGGAGGATGGGGTAAACCAGAGCCCAGGCTCTGCAGTCCAACTGTCCTCTCCCCACAACTCTTTGGGGTTGGAGTCCTAGCTCCTCACTTAGCAATGTGCCTCAGTGGTCCTGTCAGGAAAAGGCAGGTTATAAGGCATGGAATATGAAGCACTGAGCTCCTAGCAGAGTTAATGCTAGAAGCCTGGATGCTGGGATTCTCACAGAGGCTGAAAAGCCTCCTGCTTGCTTATTCCAAAAGATGAGCTAGCAAAAAAAAAAAAAAAAAAGCCGGCAGTCATGCTAGCAAGGCTGATGGCTACCTGTGCTTGCACTCATCTCCAGCTTTATCGGTGACCCATCTCCACATTCTCCAGGGCCTTCAGCTTCTCCCCCTTTCCAGGATGATTCTCTTCAGCACAGAAATATCACATCTTTCCCAGCATGGGGATATTGGTTCCATGAGGGCAGAGACCTTGTCAGCCTCATTCACCGCTGTCTCCCCTGCACTGAGCACAAAGCTGGACTCATGGCAGGAGCTCATTAAGTACTCGTTGAATTAAAATGACCTGAATATTTAAAAAAAAAAGTCTTCCCTTGGTGTCTTGTCTCATTTGTGCTACTGTCCCTTCTCAACTCTTTGAAAGTGTTGCCCCAGCCATGCACACTGTCTCTACTCTTTGACCTCCCAGACGTTCCGTTCCTGTCCTCATTCTAGTCTGGCTTTCTCATCCACAACTCAACTGAAACCTCCTGGCAGCTTGATCCAGTGAACCCCCTTCACTCTTCATATTACATGACTTCTTGGAAGCATTTCACATCATTGTCCTCTCTCTCCTTCTGGAAACATTCTCCCCTCTCTTGGTTTCTAGAACTGTGCACCCACACAGTTTTTCCCTGGGATCTCTGGCCTCTCTCCTAGCCCACTGGATCCACACCCAAGACTTCATTTATCATCTTTTTTCAAAAGCATTTTTAGATGATAAAGTGAAAAGAATTTCGGTAAGCAGAATAATGCCCCCTCAAAGATGTCCATGTCTTAATTTCCAGATAACTGGGAATATATCAGTTTTCATGGCAGTTGAAGATGGGATCAAGTTTGCTTATCTGGTGGCAAAAATAGGAAGTTTGTCTCAGATTATCAGTGTGTCCAGTATAATCACACGGATCTATAAACATGGAAGAGTGACAAAGAATAAAAAAATGTCAAAGTGATGGGAAAAAGACTCAACTATGTATCATTTTTTTTTCAATTGCTTATGTTGGATTCTTTCCTCATTCCCATAAAATTTCATTCGGTTTAATTGTACAAATAGCTTTGGGTATGTTTATCATCTCTATGGTAACTTGAGCCTAATCTTCCCTCCTTAGTCCCCTCCACACACTCCACACCACATACTCCACATGCTCCCCCAACCTCTGATTCCTCTGCTATGATCCTTTCCTATGAATCATCCTGCCATCTACCCCACAGTCCAAGGCCCCAAGCTTCAGAGTCATCTGGAACTTCTCCTCACCCATCCCAACAAGTCACTATGCATAGTCCTGTCTGACCTGTGATCATTAATTTTATGTGTCTCCTTGACTGGGTGCCTAGGCTAAACCTTGTTTCTGTTAATGGGTGTATCTGTGAGGTGTTTCTAGATGAAATCAACATTTGAATCAGTGTACTCAGTAAGCAGATGGCCCTCCCCAGTGTGAATGAACATCACACAATCCATATTTAGGGCTTCAATGGAACAAAAGGCAGAAGAAGAGTGAATTTGCTTGCTAGGTGTGTTTCCTCTCTCTCTCTCTCTGTCTCTCTCTCTCTTTCTGTCTCTCTCTCTCTCTCCCTCCCTCTCTCTCTCTCTCCTGCCCTCTCTCTTTCTGTCTCTCCCTCTCTCTCTATTTTGCTCTCCTTCTCTGAGTGCTTGAGTTAGGACATTGGTCTTATCCTGCCTTTGGACCCTCTCTGAACTCTGTCTCAATAAACTCTCTCATGGGCTCTCTGGTTCTCAGGCCTTTGGACTCAGACTTGAACTTTACCACTAGCTTTCCTGGGTCTCCAGCTTGCAGACTGCAGATTGTGGTAACTCTTGGCCTCCATAATTGCAATTGCATAAAGCAATTCCCCATAATAAATCAATCTCTAGATAGATAGATAGATAGATCGATAGATAGATAGATGATAGAACAGATACAGATATAGATATATAGATTGACCTATATCTATATAGGTTTCCCCTACTATCCAAAAGTAGAGCATTCTTATGAAATCTTTCATAAGTCAAGATGACTTAAAGGGAAGAAGCACTTACCATTAATTTGTATGGAAAATTATTTTAGTGTTCCCCAACCCAAAAAAATAACCTCTATTATGCCTTTCCAATACCTTAGGATACTTCTTGCTGACAGATGCACAAAATAAATCAATATAAAGCACAGATCAGCCACTGTGTGGAAGTTCCTCAAAAAGTTACAAATAGAACTACCGTATGACCCAGCAATCATACTAATTTGCTCAAAGGATACAAAAACACTAATTCAAAGGGATAATATGTACCCTGATGTTTACAGCAGCATTATCTATAATAGCCAAATTATGAAAGTACCCCAAGTGTCCACTGGTTGATGAAAGGATTAAGAATATGTGATATATACATATGTGTGTATACAATATGCATACACACACAGAGACACACACAGACACACACAATGGAATATTACTCAGCCATCAAAAAGAACGAAGTCTTGCCATTTGCAATGATGTGGATGGATCTAGAGTGTATTATGGTAAGTGAAACAAGTTATTCAGAGAAAGACAAATACCATATCATTTCACTCATATGTGGAACTGAAGAAGCAAAAAAATGAGGAAAGGGGAAAAAGAGAGAGACAAACCAAAAATCAGACTGTTAACTATAGAGAATAGACTGATGGTCACCAGAGGGGAGGTGGGTGGAGGATGGGTGAAATTGGTGATGGGGATTAAGGAGTACACTTGTGATGAGCACTGGGCATTGTACGGAAGTGTTAAATCACTATACTGTACACCTGAAACTAACATAACACTGTATGTTAACTAACTGGAATTTAAATAAAAGTTTTTAAAAACAGATGAAGAACAGTTGCTCGCAGACTCAATTCATGGCTATGGCAGCTCAATGCTGAGACACCAAGTGCTGCTCCAGGTGTGCACTGCCTCTGTAACATGTCACTGCAAAACAAATCTTGAAGGATGGCCACTATTGTCTCTTTTGTCCTATTTTTGTATAAGCAAAAATCTTTTGATTTCTTTCAGTTAGTGAAAACAAGTAGTAATGTAGGTCTTTCATAAAAGTGAAGCAGTGTAAAGCAAACTGCAGAAAAGCAGGAGATGCCTGTATTTCTGTGTCTCTATCTCGTATATACATCTCGTACTGGTTCTGTGTCTCTGGAGAACCTTAATACAACCTCCTCAATATATAATTCAGTGTTTGAGCAAAAATCTTCCCTATAGTATATTTCTCTCTAACTCCTCTGCCACTACCCTTGGCAATCCCATCACCACCTCTTGCTTGGGTGACTGCATAGCCTCCTGCCTTATCTCTTATATCCAGTCATGACACTTTCAGCCCATTCCCCACATAGCAGGCCAGCTGAGTGTTTTAAGTATAACAGCTTTGGCCATGTCCTCTTGCTCCTCAAAGCAGTCCTCAGCACCCTCCCATTCTCACTAGAGAGTAAAGACTATAGCTCTGAGTGTGACCTTGGGACCCCACATGGCTGCCTTCCCTCTGCCTCTCCAATCTCATCTTGCACAAAGATTTCCCCTTATGATACCCTGGTTTCTTCTGTTTCCTTAAAAGTTTGATAGCCTTGCTAGACTCTAGGAGTCTTCACATGCCATTCCTCTGCCTGGTTTAATTGTTTTCAATGTTCTTTGCCTGACTGATTCCTACTCATCCTTCAAAAGTTATGTTGGGCATGGCTTCCTCAGGAAAGCTTTTTCTGGAAGCCCCTAGTCCCAGCCCCGTGGACTTCCCCTGGCAGAAAGTTTGACTTGCTTCATTGCTGTGGCTTGTCTAATGCCTCCCCCCACAAAACTTGGCCCAGAGCTCCAGAAAGGTAAGACCTAGCATGTTACTGCACTCCCTACTGGAGCCCCATGGCCTTGCTTGAAGCAGAGACACTGCCGGCTTGTGGAACATCATGTTCTGCTAGCACCTACCCCTGTATGCCCTTGTCAGTCCCAGGATTTGGGAGTGCTGGGACTGACTGGTCCACCCACTGTGCTGCTATGATTTATTGTAACCAGTCTGATATGAAGTGTTACCCAGCCTCTATTTTTATAGCACATAAAGACTGGTGAAAATGAATTCATCACACAGTTTGAGTTCCTCAGAGAAATTACTGAAAGTCACTGCTATTGTGGCTGTTGGACTTATCATTTGTAAAAAACAAACAAACAAACAAACAAAAAACATTTTATCAATAAAAAATCTGAGGGGGAGCACAAAAATTTTGTCTACTTTCAGGCTTTGGGTTTTCACATCACTCTCCATAGAGGGACCCTGGGAAAACTATTCTGAAGCCTACTTCTCTCCTAATCTCACCTGCCTTGCTGGCACCTTTGGCAACCGTCCCAGGTCTGTCCATTTGTGGCAGGGAAAAAAACTGCTCTGGGACCTGGTTTGAGATTGACAAGGTGCCCCTGTCTTTGCCAGCATCTCAGAAAAGTCATGATGTCCACCCCCAAGCTTTTCCAGAGTGTATGTGATGTTCTCAGGGTTGGAATAAGGACCATCAAATACTCTCCGTGCTACAAGAAGAATGTTATAGGCTGAATTGTGTCTCCCACTCCCTCCAAATTTATATTTTGAAGTCCTGACTTCCAGTACCTCAGAATATGATAATATTGGGGTATGGGATCTTTAAAGAGGTAATTTAGGTTAAGCGAGATCAAAAGAGTGGGCCCCAATCCAATCTGACTGGTACCTTTACACCTGGAAGAGATAAAGACACCAACGCACACCTAGGGAAGAGCATGTGAGGACACAGGCAGAAAAGGATGGTCTACAAGCCAAAGGGAAAGGTCTTAGAAACCAACCCTGCCAACATCTGGATCTCAGATTTCCAATTTCTAGATCTATAAGAGAATACATCTGTGTCATTTAAGCCATCCCATTCTGTGGCACTTCATTATGGCAACCTGACTAAACTAACCCATTTAAAGTTGGCTTCTGGTTGGAGAAAATAATCAATCAAGATATTTTATTTCATTGAACACTGACTGTGAGCCACCAAGCCAAGTTCTGAGGAAGAACTAGGGAGAAAAAACTTACATGTTCCCTGCCCTTGTGGAATTAACGGTTGGGCGGGAGGAGGTATGGAGACGCTGAAGGGTTGGCTAGTCAACAAGAAAACAAAAGCAAAGTGACCTCCAAAGGAGACCAGCACTGTCATATGAGTGGCTTGGGGTGGGGCAATCACGGCAGACCTGAGCTCACGTGTTGATGGCAGCACTTCCTGTCTGTAAGCCCTTGGCCAAATGACATACCTCTCTGTCCTTGCTTTCATCAACTATCACAGGTTTGTTGGCAGGACTGTCTCAGTTAATACATCCGCAAGGCCTGGCATACCCTAAGTGCTCAATAAATGCTGGCTATGATTATTTCCAAGCACAACTCATGGATCTTCCCACTATCTCTCCATCTCTTCACTCTGTGTAGTCTCAGACCAGCTCCTCAAAGGCTTTAGGAGTAGTAGGGGATGGGGGCTTAGGGAAAGGATGACAGAAAGGAAGCCAAGCCACACCCAGGAGCACAGTCTCTGCCCACCCCCCATCCCCCGATTCCTATCATCGCTCCTTTAAATCCTGCCTCTGACTTGCCCTCACCATCCACAAGCAATCACAGCATCTTGGCCCTAGAACTTGTGATCTTGTAGTAAAGCAGGTAAACAAGAAAGAGAAGCCCAGTCTTTTGGACGGTGTCCCAGCAGGGACTTTGGAAGCCAGGAGCATCTCTCACATATTAACTTCCTTACATGGGCTAGCCTCAGACTCTTAAGTCACTGCCTAGGATGTTTGTTTATCCAAAAAGAGCCTAAGGTTCAAAACTCATGTTCAGAAGGTGACCCCATCTGTGTACCGAAGTCTGCTTGAAGACTATTCATTCGACTTCTCAGCATCCCCAGAAGGTTGACATTACTTAACAAGCAAGTCTGGCATAACAATGGAACCCAAAGCCTCTGGTTGCCATTTCTGGCATTTAGCATCCATATTCAATCCTCAAAGGAGGTCTTAAGTTTCACTGTCATTTTCTCAACACTGCCATGTTTTTTTCTATTAAAGAGTGAATTATTTTCATTACTGGGAATTAGCCCAACTTGCACTGGTGCTACCCCATGGCCATATGTCACCGCACACCAATGCTGGGACTGTATGGGGCTAAGACTGTGGAAGTTAAGGTACCATTGCCCTCTGAATAGTCTCTGAGTCTTGCCATCCTCAGAATTCAGGAAGCTGATCCAAGGTTAAGCCTGAGTATTAAGTCCTACCTTCACGGGACACAGGGAAAATCCTCCCTCCCGCCCCTCCCCCAACTCTGAAACCAAGGAAGGCATCCTTCTAGCAAGAGACATCTCTGTGAGTAACCAGGGATTAGGTGACAGGGAAGTTGCTACTTGATTGTGACAGACTTTACTAACCTCATCTCAGGGGGATGGGTCAGGAGATCATCTTACAAACATGAGGACAAACTTTAGGACCCAGGACACGTATTCTTCCTGCTTCTAAACTGGTTTGAGCTGTTTCCTTATCTACAGTCTTACTTTTGGAAAAAACAAGTTTGGCCCACAACCATGAACACCCCCTGCAAGTTTGGGAGTTAGCAGGGATCCAAGATTGATGAGGACAGGACACAAGTGAATGCCATGTGCTCTTTATTATTAATTATCTTTTTGTACAGAAAGAAACCAAATTTAACAGCTAAACTCAACAATTATAAAAGAGAGAGAGAGAGAGAGAGAGAGAATCAGAAGCAAGTGTGTTTGTTGCTCCCAGGCTCCAGTGAAATCCTGACATACTACTGAATCTACAGATTTCCCAGCTGACGTGGGTCAACACATGAATACAAGCACAGTTTAACATGGTACCAAAATTAATCCATTTCTCAGTAATCATGTCTATAAGCTCAGTTGCACATATCAGGGTTTCCACTGTCACAAATTCACAATCACAGAGTGAAATAGCAGGTGTGTTCAGGCCTGGGAAAGTGGTATCCGGAAGGGGAGACAGATCGGGAGGCAAAAGCAGCTGTGGGATTTGTTCCAATCTTGAATATCTGTGTTAATGCTCAGGCTGGGGGTGGGAGAAGGGCAGGCGCTATTCAACGGTCAGATGTCTCAGTACAGAGCAACAACTGTTGAGGCAACGAGCCTGAGGGGGTGTGCTATTTGGATATCTTTGTCAGAGAAATTCTTGCTAGAGAGAGATGCACCACCCACAGCCTATGAAAGGAAAAACTCCCTAGGTTTAATATTTGTAGGCAAACAATGGGAGTGGCCAGCCTGTTAGCAAAATGTCTTCTTTACAGAATATTTAGCAAGATACACAGTTATGTTACTTTATATTGCAAGCTAGTTCACAAATTATATTATTCATAAGGTAAATAAAGGAGGAGAATGAAAAGCTGCAGCACCCAACATTCCCACAATGGAGGAGACCAAGAGATCATCCTATGCGGAAAGAGCCTCACACACAAGAAATCACTGAACCCCAAAGCTGAAGGCACGGTGAAGGGATCCCTGATAACTTGAGCCTTATATTTGAAAAAGGTGCTCATTTTAACTAGATCCCTCTTACACATATGATCCTGAAAATTGACTAAAGGGAAGAATATTTCAAATATTTCTACAGAGCAAAAATCATAGATACCATGAATTATCTTAAGTTGCAATTTTCTTTAAGTTCTGAATTAGTGGGCTTCAAATTAATAGGCTTTTACCATAGTTGCAGGCAGTCTGATTACAGTACTTTGAAATTAGATAATTACACTGATTAGTATGAACAGAGTTCAGTGGGGAGAATGTGCTCATTTCTGAATCACACACAATTCTGAAATTGAGCTTCATTATTTGTCAAGCTGAAAAGCTTTACTGCCCAGATCTCCATCTCGGCCTTGAACATGAGAGCACACACAAAGACATAGTACATAGGCACACTCCTTGAAACACAGAGCATAGATGAATAAGAGAGTCTCTCTCTCTCTCTCTCTCTCTCTCTCTCTCTCTCTCCTCCCCACAGACAAAGGAACAATCTAGAGGCAGTGTTATTTTTCCCTTCTTCTCATGGGATGCCATTTTGTTGTCAAAAGGTCAACCCGCAGCCAGAGAGGAACCATCTGGCTCCAACTCCTTAAAAAAAGACACTTTCCTGTCCTGAATTCCTCATATTCAGGTTTCCAGGAAGGCAACATCCAACCCATTGGGCAGATTCCTGTTTTCCCAAGCACCCTAAGGAATTCACACTAATGGCAGTGGGATTCACCAGCACAAAAGGAGGTCGCTGGCCTCCAGGTCAGTCTGCTGGGTGTTACTGGGCACCTGGGCACCTCACTCTTTCCCTTGTGCTTTCATTTTGAAAACCCCAGGTGATGGGGAGCAGTGCTGGAGAGACAAGTTTGTGATTCTTATTTTAAAAAGTCTTAAAAAGTATTTGGTTGAAAACAAGCAACAATCATATTTCAAGGAATTTTTTAAAGCCTTTTCTCTTTTTTTCTTAATGAAAAATATCTAAATAACTAGCCCCACCATTCTGAAAGTCAAGAGTTACACATTTTCCCACCAAAAAATAAAATTAAAAAATAAAATAGTCCAGAAGTGCTTGGATCTTCTTCAGCTGCTGATACCAACTGAACAGGAGCTGAGGCAGAGGACACTGTGCCAAAAGGGTGTGTGAGAAAGGGTCCCACAGGGTAGAGGCCCACAGAATAGAGCTGCTTAGTCTTCTCGCAAAACTTTTTATGAAGTGAGGGCAGACTTGCAGGTTGGACAGCAAATACCAGCTCTCCTCCCTCAGGGCCCTGTCAAAAAGCTGTCCAGCCCCAGGAGGTGACATTCCTCCCTTCAGACCGGAACCCTACTGGTACAAATATAGCCACATACTGGCTATTGTTTCAGACAAGCATATGAGAAAAGGCAACGTGCACACGTGTATAGGCAGACGCGCGTGCGCACGCACGCACACACATACACACACATACACACACACACACTTCCAAAAGCAACAAAAATGTGGCTACTACAGATTTAGCATTGTATCAAACCAACGTCCTTACAAAGACAGAGTTTGAAAAGATATATACAGGGCATTCATAAAACCAAAATGTGCACCGCGAGGAGTTATGACCACTGTATACTCTACAGTCTTTTTTCTACAATATACTGCAAAAAACAAACGTCCCAGAGACCACAGTGGCAAGCCCACCTAGAAAAATTCTGCCAAGCACCTGAATAAAACACAGGGCCTTAGGAGCTTCCTGGGAGCTCTCCCTGCAGGCCCTCGCTCGGCGCATGAAGGACGTAACACGTGCTGTCCTCCACCAGGCCAGGCTCCTGCTTCCCGCTCCCTCCTATCTCCACCCAGCTTGGCAGGGAAGGGCTCAACAGATGCCAAAGGCAGCAGGAATTCCTTGGCATACTCCCTTTGGCTCTCTTCTCAGTGGGGAGGAGATACATAGGGGCGTGTATCTCCTCCCATGCTCCCAAGTCATATGCAGGCACCTGTCTGAGGAAATGCTGGGAAAGCTGGGCTGCCCCCAGAGCTTCAGGCTGTCCCAGGTACTCCAACATGACCAAACAAGACTGACCACGGCCTCCATTGTGGTAAAGCAGGGCATTTCTAGGCCAAATACAGATTTATGAGGAAGGGTAGGTGTGCAGTGTTAGAGGCCCAGAGGGAGGAAAAGGGAAAGAAAGGAAAGGTGGAATGCCACCTGGTCAGCACCTCTGGCATCAGGGATCTCTCGGAGGAGGAGGGGACAGAATGTGTCAACTGGCAGGAGACCAACTGTCCAGGTTGAGACTCAACATCACAGTCACATGAAGGCCTCCACTAAGACTGGTCACCTATAAGCTACACATTTCTAGAAGAATCTTCCTAAGGGAAAACTGCACTGGCTC
Organism: Paguma larvata; assembly: GCA_030068075.1. Lineage (NCBI taxonomy): Eukaryota > Metazoa > Chordata > Mammalia > Carnivora > Viverridae > Paguma > Paguma larvata. The sequence goes on along the minus strand of CM057830.1, from coordinate 119,190,860 downwards.
CCTGATGCTTCAATAACTGCCCAGACATTAGCTCAGTCAGCCTCAAACAGGCCTGGGAGGTAGGGGGAAGAATGGAAAACCCCAGCCACCGAGTCAAGTTGTCCATGCTGGCGGACTCACTGGGATAAGAACACAAGCCTCCTAACTTGAAACATGTCCCTGGGCAAGTCCTTGGGACTGGAGGGGCCTCCAGAAGTCATCTGTGGCCTCAAGGCAGGACTCCATTCAAAGAATGAGGCATGATACCTGCCTCAGAGAGCTGTTTGGACAGAAAGAAGCTTGTCTTCTCAGTGGATTTTAAACTGCTGTGGTTGCAATGGACCCTGGCTGTGCACTCTTTTGGGCCCCACAAAAATTTGCTACATATTTTAAAGCACCACAGAGGAAAAATGATTTGGCACTGAGGCCAGGAGATGGACATGCAAGGGTGGGGGGAGGCGGTGTTGAGAGTCTTTCGCATCATCATGGACAGTTAAAGGGTGGGTCACTTCTGCCCCACTACTGTCCGAAGCCTCACTGAAATGCAGAGGTGGACAGCCTCTGGGCCACAGAAAGGGGTTATTAAAAATGGACCAGCACGTGGCAACACCCTGGATGGGTCTTCGACCCCAGATCACAGGCTTCCCCATCTCCCCTGCCAAGAAATTTCTAAAAGGGGACACTTCAGTATCTTTTCCCCAGGTGGGTACGATTATTAATGAGAAATCAGTCATCTGAAGTTCAAGTTCAACTCATTGTACCTACTCATGAAAGGGGAAGAATCCTAAAAGTACAAAGCCAGAAAGCACAGTGTTGAGGAGGCTAAGTTCATGGGTTTAATCATCCCATGGGCCAATCAACCTCATTAGGAGAAAACTTCAGCTCTTTGCCCCAGCTTGTACCCCCAACCACTCAGAGGCCATGGGCTTCCCAGATGGGGTCACCAGCATTAGTTTTCTAAGAGCTATGATTGGGCTCATGCCAGTGGGTAGCAGTTTCAGCACAGCCAGTACACATCTTGAAAGCCAAAGTCTTCAGGAGGCCAAGCCCACTACAAGGAGAGCTGGCCTCCAGGATGGCAAAGTTCATGTGGGCCTCTTGTTCGGTCTGGCCATCAGGCCCCTGCCTCTCATCCTTCACACTTTCTGCCTTCCTTCCAGCTTCCTCTAGATATTCTTTTTAATCTGATCAGGGGACTAGGGGTGGGTGTTGGGGCAGGGGAGTGTCACAGAGCTGATTTCCCTCAGTTCCCTATAAATGGCCCAAGTTATATTTTTTGTTTTATCGTGTTGGTCATTTATTTATTTGTTATTACTCTTTTTGGTTTTTGTTCAGTCCTTGTCCCTGTCCTCAAAATGTAAGCAAGGACAGAAAGCACAGGACTGTTGAGGAAACAGGGTTGCTGAAGGGCTAGCTTCTCTGTCATCTCTATGGCCTTGGCTTTTAAACACAGACAATGCTCCAGCCAGCTGCACAGCCCCAGGGCCTGAGCCTATGGACATTCTGGCCACAATCAACTCAATGGGGTAATACCTTTGGCATAAGAGAAGCCAGTTCCTGATGAGAGGACAGGATGGCAGGAGCATGGGGGCTTCTGGGAGAGCTGGGCTCTCTGGCCTATAGCTCTCCACAGGGGTTTGATGCATGTGTGTTCCCTATCCCCTCCACCTGTCTCTGACAACTGACTTTCTACAAATTCACGTTTAGGAAATTATTTGGCAACAAGGAGGCTAAGGCTGTTTTGTGGTGGCACAGTCTTTAAAAAGTTAAAAAGAAAATAGGAGACCCCTGAAAGAGGCTTTCACAGAGGACAGGACATAAATCCTACTACTTGTCCAAGCCAGGGTTGGTGGCCACTATCTCCTCATATTTTGGGGGTGGGTCACTATAAGAGACACTCGCCTCTTCACTGCTGCTCTCCTGGGGCGCAGTCACCTCCTCGTAGGATGGGGGAGGGGTGGCACTGGACAGCCTGGAGAGAGAGAGCTCAGGGAGGTAGAGGGTGCTCTCGAGGCGGACCGTGGTTCTGCCCCCTCGACTGGGACCCAGCACCACCTGCGGATTGCTTCCTGCCTCACGGTGTGCAGAGGACTCTCCCTGGCTATGCACAGTGCCCCGGTACACCATGACCCGGGGGAGGCTGTGCCCGGCGCGACTGGCTAGGTACCGGTTCTGAGCATATGAGGGGTGATGTCGGGTGGCTTTCTGCAGCTGGCACCTCCAGATGATGAACAAGGCAATGACAATCAGCAACGCCACCCCCAGAAGGGGAATCACCACATACATGGCATCTGGGCTTTGTGCAGGGTCTCGAACTGAGTAGACTGCATTCGGGTACCCCTTCCAGAACTCCATCTACAAAAGAAAAATGGCCACTTATATTTACATGAAAAAGGTCGTGCCCCAGCTGGACCTCAGAGACCTTCAGCAAGTCTGGTATGTTTGGCAGGGACTGTGGCTGCTCCCCATCCTACCCCATCTGACTGGCTTCTGAGAACGATCAGAAAGGCTATGCAATGCACCCAGGATAAATGACAATGCTCCCAAGTGACGAGGTCCCCACAATCAGGCAGCTGGGACTCTAAGGACATGTCGTCTGCCCTTCTATGGCCCCAGTGGCCCTGCCTTAGACTGGGCTGGCTTTCCTTTGTTGGTTCTGACTGGTCCGAGATACCAGGCCTGCTCTCGTTATTCCTGAGGCTCCCCCTTCTTCCAGAAGCTAGCCCCAGGACAGTACATGCCGTTTTCTCTTTGTCCTCAAACACCTCCTTGACCTCCTCGTAGCTGCAGACCTCTTCCATGCACTCTCGCTCAATGGTACCCTGGCGCAGCTCCTCCAGGAATTCATTGGCACGAGGGAACCGTTTCAGGACCGAATGGGCATTCTTGGCCTCCAGAAACACTGAAGAGAGAGCTGCACTGAAGCCTGGAATAGGGAGGTGCCCAGGGGCTCCTTCAAACCAGACTCAGCGCAGACACAGAAGCACAGTGACAAAGGAAAGCAAGAAACATCCAGCGGGCAAGACACCACCCCGGATATGACTACCCTTTTGTAAAAAGGACAGAAGTGCTAGCTTTCTGTGATGCCATGATGTACCTGCTTAGAATACCATGAACCCAACAAGACTCGGGCCTCTGGCATTATGAGGAAAATGGGATCTAAGAGGGAGGTGCATGTTGCACAGGAACAACGGACATGAAGGATTTTGAGCAATGTGGTCACAACGCTGGAAAAGTACCCTATATCTTCTGCCCTACCTCAAAAAGAGAACATCACAGCCTTTATCGTGAGAATTGGTTCCCCTACAGACTGATGCTGGTAACCAATACCAAATCACCCCATAACTCTCTGCCAGGGTGGCATCCCTCCACCGAAAGGGCCACCTGTGCCATCATCAATAGCCTAGCCCCAAACAGTCTACTACAAATCCAGTCTGGGCTAGATCGGGGCACTGGGTGCACACGAATCTGAGAGTGCCTCTGGGAAGACAGTAACAAGGAGAATGTAAGTGCTTGTAGACTGGGCACATATGCTTCCTGCAAAAATGTCATCCAATGCTAGCCATATCTACTTATGCCATCGGGAGGGCCCCCGCTACAGTCGAGCTACCTGACATGGTATCAGCTGTGTGCTTCCATAAGCCTGAGCTACGTCTCCTGTCAACCAGCCCCCTGTAGTGAGGCAGACAGGGCTTTACCAACAAGCAGGTACCCTTTCCCATGGCCTGTCACGTTAGTTTCTTGCATGGTGGCCCGGGCAGGTGCACGTCGACAAGTGAGCACGTACTCCAGAAGGGAACCAGAGTTGAGAGGGCAAAGCTGCTACCCAGTTGATGAGACAGCGGCCACAGGGACACACTAGGGGCAGGAAAGCTGGAAAGGACTTGAAAAGTGAGCATGCACCTTTCCTATGAGCCCCTGGGCATGGCCCTTCACCCCTCAGTCTGGTCCCCGGAAAACTCACCTGCCATCGCTGCTCCCTCGGATCCAGTGTCTCACTTGCCTGGCAAAGGAGAAAAGCAGAGTCACAATTAAATCCCACCCCCGAAGCCTACAGGGCACCTGTTTGTCCTTGGGATGTGATCCCTACCCCTGCTGGCCAGGTCAAAGGTCACAGCAACACCTCATGAGGAACATCACCCCCTGGGCCACTTGCAGCTCTATTACATCCCATACTTCCCCAAACTCTCTTTCCAGAGATCCCTGCCTGAGGCCCAGCAGAGCCCAAAGCTAACCTTCTGGCTCTTTCCCCCCACAAACAGATTCTGAGAGTCTAGAAGACCTAAGGGTTGACTTCATTCTTTAAAAAAGAAAGAAAAAAAAAAACTCCACAGGCCAAGTTTCCTCTTTCCTCACCTCTCTCAAAAAATCTTTGCACTTTTGAATTGGAAAGGACCTCAGAGAGATGAGAACCTAGGTGAGGTCAAGCACATCAACAGTGACAGAGACAGGACACATTTTCTTGGAACTAATTGGGTCACAATGGCAAGTCCCAGATACTTCTAGTGACAAGCATCCTCCTGGAAAACAGGCAGCACGTGTTGAAGAAGCAGGTACTGGCAAAGCTTAACATGGCAACCACAACCAAAAAGTCATGGCCCAAACCCAGGCGACTCACTGCGTTTGTCTGCACCAGACACGGTGCCCAGGATCTTCTGAAACTAACTCTCTCTCCTCTTTTTGCATTAAGGAGTGAGAGTACCAAGTGGAGTACCAAGATAGTTATCGGCATGATCGAAACTGAGATGCCAACTCAGTGCAAGTGTTGCCTCTAATATGAGCTATTGTTCAAAAGCCTCACTCCTGCTCAGGAACGATCCAGCCACTATGGAAACCACGGCCGCAGCACACTGCTCTCCCCCAACACAGACTCCCACTCACCCACATATTCCAGAGCACTAGCCAAGCTGTCTACATCTGGGAGCAATCCCCCTGCTGCTCCCCTGCCCAAGAAGAAGCTCTGGTTTTATGACTAACTGGATGTAAGGCACATGAATGGCGTAACCTGCTATGGCACCCTTTTTGCCTAGGCTGCCAGGAAGTTCAGTGCTAACATTGATCATCAAGCACAAACATTCTAGAAGCCCAACTGTTGAGCACATATACGTTCCCCTTGCCAAAGGGCATACATTTTTCTATTTATGTGTTCAGAGTCTTACGTATTTTTAAAATACACCTTCTAATCCTTCTGGCAAACAGGTAGGGTATAAACCATAAATAAAATTAAAGCTAAAGGAAAAACAGCAAATATAACATTCATCTATGGAAACACCATATCAGGGGGGATTTTGTCTTTTGAATCCCACAACAATCACACCCAAAACTATCAATGAATGAATCTATCAACAGATGGGTTTACCATTGTAAGAAAACTTGGCCCTCTATGTTTTCAGAGTGAAGGTGGAATATTAACTCCAAATTCTGCTTCATTACGGATCTCTGGGGTTCCCCTAGGGCGAATGCCAGTCGTGTGGGGAGACTGTTGGTGTGGTGTGCCTAACAGCGAGGGTTTTGATTGAAGTAAAAATGGAGCTGCTATGTCAGGGTTTGAAAAGAATGAGTAAAGGCTGTACTAATAAGTGAAGAAAGAAAAATATGTTTCATTTTTTTTATCAAAGAGAACTGCAGTGTTGTTTTTGTTCATTTGAATGTGGAAAAATTACATAACAGCTTACATATAGCCACCTCTTGTCCCAAACACATCTGACTTTGGTGCATGCGCACTCACATATCATAGACACGGATGAGCCTTCTCCTGACACCTGCTGAAGTCATTAGTTCATTTTTAAGCTTCAAACAAGCCAGGAACTCCCCCAAACAGCTCATAGGGCATGGCCCAGTTCATTAACAATTCTGTAGTCACCATCACGGCTGCTGCTGCTGCTGCTGCTGCCATGAAGCGGCTTCCCCCTCCTTCCCCAAAATTTAGCGCCTGCTTCTTCCCCTATAAATACACCATCAATAGGGCGTTGCTATGGCAACAGCAAGGAAGCGTGAGGGCTCCACCACAGAGAATGCTGCTGCAGTCACGCATGTACATGTCCCTCCTACCCCTGGTGGATACTGTAAGGCTGCTGTAGGCCGGAGGAATTTTTAACCCACTCCCCTCAGGAACACAACTGAATCCTGAAGGCCTGGGAAGGAAGGAAGACGGGGACTGGCCACCACAAAGACCTTCCTTAACCCCAGCCTAGACTGAAGCTTCCAAATCAACAGCACTCTGAAACATCGCTCCCAAAGTCCCTCGCATGGGGACAGGAGACCATCAGAGCACCGGATGTCCCAAGAGGTGGCCTCCATACCACTTCTCCAAATTCTCGCCCTTTTCATTCTCCTCGCTCAGAACAGGTCGCCAGGAAAGGCTTCTATAATCGCCAAATACCATGAGTCATCAACCCACCCAGTGACATGGGACTCCCAAATTATGCTCAAACTCAAACTCTGGGCCCTCCTTATCCCCTTCCACTCATGCCAGCCCCTAAAGTGCCCATCCTTGCCCACCGTCGCCCGCCAGCAACGCCCTGCCCACGAATTCTAGCTTCTGGCCCAGCCAGACTCTTCTCCGGGGTCTACTCAAGACCCCCAACAACTTGGCCCGGCTGGGCCTCCAGATCCTCCCCCACTCCCCCAACAGTGCCCCGCGCCCAGCTGAGTGGCCCTGGGCACTGAATCATGCCCTCGGGGCGGGAACGCCCAACCCAAATGGCCTCACCGTTCTCTGGGCCCAGGAGGCGGCCGCCCTGTTTGCACACGCAGCCCTCCACCTCGCTACGGCGCCTCTTCCAGCAGGGCCCCTGTCCCCGCCCACCTGCTCCCCGTCGGCCAAGCCCCCGGCCCAACCCAGCAGTCTCCTCCCTCCCTCCCTTCTCGCCCGGCAGCCTCCCGCCGCCCCGGGGGCCCAGTAGCCGACCCGGCCAAGGCCAGGGCCGAGGTGCACCTGGAGCTCCCGCACCTTGCAGCTGGGCGCCCGGGCCCTGCCCGTTACCTCGGCACCCCCCTGCCCCTGCTCTCCTCTGGGGACTCCGGCGCTGCCCGCCCCCCACACCCCGCTGCGCCAGGTCTGGCCTCGCGCCCCGCGCCTGGCGCACCACCCTCGAGCGCCACGACCACCGTGCCCTGACCGCCAGGCCGCGATAGTCGCGCCGCACCGCGAGCCGGGCCGCCGGGCCGAGGACAGGAGAGGGGTGGGGGTGAGGAGAGCGGGCCGAGGGGGAGGGAGGGCGGGCCAGCAAGCTGGGCCGGAGGGGCGGCGGCGCGCACCAAGCACCGCGCGCCCGCGCCCCACTCCGCCGGCGCCGCCCCTGCCCCCGCCCATGCCGCTGGGGGGCGGGGCCTGGCCAGCGGGCCAGGGGCACACCAAGGACCCCCAGCCAAAGGTGCTGGCCCTGTCGTGCCTCCGGGCGCTGGCCCTTGGAAGCCCAGGCGCTATGGCGGGCTGGAGCAGCCGCTCCCAAGGCCCACGCGCCAGGGAGTCCCGCGCAGCGAACCCTCCCAACTGTCCCCTACCCAGGCTCACCTGTCATTGTGGCCAGCCCGCCCCCGAGTGCCAGTCGTGCCAGTCGAGAAAAGAAAGGGCTCGGGCCAGCAGCCTGGGCCCACCTAGCGGGGCTCCAGCGGGCCCGCAAGAGGGCTGGATTGAGGCTGCGTTCCGCCAATGACTGGGTGACCTTGGCTTCTTCACTTACCTCCTCCCCACCCTGCCCTGGGACGGCAGGCTTCTCTCCCGTCAAATCTGGTAAATGGGGAGAATCCTGCCTTCCTCGCGGGGCTGCAGTGAAATAAAGGAGGAGATGGGCTTGGGAAACTCTTAAGGCACAGAAAGGGGAGAGGAAGGGGAGCGCGGGGGCGGGGAGGCGGGGAGTGGGCTCAGGAGGCCGCGCTGTGGGAGGTTCAGCATGACAGGACCAGACGCTGGTAGATGACACTAGTCCAAGGAGAACCACATGAGGAGGTGGAATGCTAACGGAGGGCAGGATGGATCTGGGCGGGCTTAGGGTATAGGTCTTCCAAAGCTTCTGAGAAGGGGTCCAGTGCACCCTGCTGGGTTTTCTGGGTTCTTTTTGTACTCCGCACCTCTGGAGCCCACCTTGCAACTGGAGTGGGAGCCCCTTCCCCCATTTTCCTTATTTTGGTGTTTTGGGAAGAATGATCCTGAAAAGGCATGCCCAGAACTACCTCCCCACACCCATTCCAGGTAGAGAAACACCAACCTGCCCTGCCGCCAGAGACGTGGAAAATAGGGGGGAAGGCCTGTATCACCCTAGACCTCTTTCAGCCCAACTCTCAGAGCTGAGCAATCCCTCCACCCCTCCCGGTCCCTGCCCTTCCCTCTCCTTCCCCTTCCCCCACTCGCAAAGCTGCTTTCCCCTCCATCTCTGCCACCTGTTCTCAGAGTCTTCCCCGGACTTGCTTCCCCGGACTTGCTTGCTCTTGCAGGGCTGCAGGAGCCCGTTTTGCCCAAGACAGCCCCTCTGTGTGCTCCTGGAAAGAGGCAGAAGGGCCACACCCCCTGACCTGTGGGGTAGGCTTTCGCAGAAAAAAATCAAGATCACCTGGGGATAAGAGAGGGGTTCCTTTGGGCCCCAAAGGGCTGTGTATGTTTTAGAGCTCCCCTCAGTTCAAGGGGAGAGAGCTTGAGCCCTGATTGGTGAGAGGAGTGGTTTGGATATCTTCAGAAACTTACTTCCTGGGTCTCCTAGTCCACCACCAGGTCCCCATCCCAATCTTACCCATGTGCACAGGCAGCTGCGCACAACTTTCAATGTGTGAGGCTAGGGTCTGTGACTTTTGCACTTCTCCCAGCACCCCCATCCAAGCTTCTAGGTCCCTCCCTGCCCAGAATGCCTTTTCTCCCACTATCAGCTTCTGTGCACATGCTTTCTTTCTTCCCACATAGCTCAGATGACATCTGCACTTAGGTCGTGGGGGATTCTCCGCCCCCGCCCATGCTGACTGTTCCATTCTCAGCACTCTGTCTGCAGATGCCAAGGGCAGGAAGGGTGAAGAACAGCCCTTCTGCAGCTTGCTGCCTGCTTCAACTCTTGACAAGACTACAGATCAGCTGTGATCCTGAGCAAGTGACTTAACCTATCTGCATCTTAGTTTCCTCATCTGTCAAAGGAGAATGATGATAATAGTACTTTCTTCAAAGGTGGTGAAGAGGACAAATGGGATAAACACATCAAGTGTGCCTGGTGCTGAAGTATGAGCCTAACACAGGTCAGCTTTTGCTGGCAGCTAACTGCATTAAGTCCATTCAGTTGCCCACCTGAGCTACATATTTGCCTCCTTGATCTTGGGGTCAGGGACCTTATTTCTTCATGTGTTCCTCACATCCAACACAGAGCCTAATCCACAGCAGGCTCACCAGATACTAGCAGTGCTGAGGTTGGAGAGGCCCAGTTGATGTGAAGAGCTGGACGGAGGGTCAGTCTTCAACCTACCACCTAGATGTTGTCCCCAACACCACCAGCAGCTCTGGCCCCTGCTTCCTCCCTGAGGCGAACCTGGGTCTTGGCTACCTCCAGGTCTTGACTTCCTCATAAGTCTTTCTAACTCCCCTCAGGAGGGCAGTAGGCATTCCCAGTGACCACCTTGGCAGGGCTGAAGGCCTCCGTCCCCCAAAAACTGCTTTGAGATCTTGGTCTGAACAGCCCCTGGTCTGCATTTGGTGGGAAAGGCTTGGTCAACTGGCTTCTCTGCCTTGGGCTAGGCACGTGGCAGGTTGGTACACTCAAGGGGCTTTATTTTCCAACTGAATTGCACTTCCCCCAGATTACTGGTGCAGTCCAGTAATTTGGATCCTCATTATCCAAATCCTAGAGTGATGCCATAGTCTCCCTGTGAGCCTTCACTCTGTCTCCTCCATCTCCATCACACCCAACACGCACCCTTCTCTTAACTGTTACACTGGTGATCTCAACAAACATGCCTTGGTACACATCCAAATCACATATGTAGAGCACTAAGGATTTTGGGAGGAACTACCTCTAAAAGAGTGTACAGTATAGTTGCTCATAATAATAAAATATGGCAAAAGGCAGATCATATTTCAATAAAAATTCCCAATACAGTACAAGTGAAAAGACCTTTTACCCAACCTTCTCCAAACTTCTCACCTGCGTCCATTCCTGATCCATATCCCATCAGGAAGGATCAACTTCAGGGGTACATTCTCTATACTTGGTTTAAGGTTCTGCTGTCTCCATCTTGAAATTCTTTTTGAATACTTTTTGAACAAGAGACCTGCATTTTCATTTTGTACTGGGGCCCACAAAGCATGCAGGCAATCTTGCCCATTGGTGACATTCTCAACATTCTTGATCCTATCCCAGCATCTCAACCACGCTACTGCTCTCCTGATTCCTCTCGTCCTCACCTCTGCAAGCCGTGGCCAGTCCCTCCTTTCCTCACCTCTCAGCTGCACTGATTCCGTCATCTTCTTCCACATGGCCTTTCCCTAACCCCTTACTTGTGTCTCTTCCTTTGGTGGAGACAAATACCCTCTTCCAACCTCACTCACTTTTGGCACCTCATTCTCTACCTGACCCTCATCCATCTGAGAATTGAACTCTTCTATGAACTCTCCTGCCCCCCATCCCTTTATATCCTCCCCAAACCTCACCACATCCCTGAGTCTAAATGCTGATCCTTACCCCCATAAGAGCCCCAATTCATCTTTGCACATTGATTAACCAACTAATCAAGTACCATGGGCTAAATTGTGTCCTCCCCAATTCACATATTGAAGTCCCTAACCCCCTTACCTTAGAATATGACTGTATTTGGAGATAGGGTCTTTACAGAGGTCATTGAGTTAAAATGAGGTTATTGAGGTGGGCCCTACTCTAATCTGTCTGATGCCCATATGAGAAGAGGAGATTAGGACACAGGCACACATATAAAAAATCATGCGAAGGCACAGGGAGAAAGCAACCATCTACAAGCCAAGGAGAGAGGCCTCTGAATAAACCAATTATGACAAGGCTTTGATCCCAGACTCCTGGCCTCCAAAATTACAGGTAAATAAATTTCTATTGTTTAAGCCAGCCTGTGGTACTTTGTCATGGCAGGCCAAGCAACTAAGACAGCAAGTATTTACTCAGTGCTATTATGTGCCAGCTAGTATTCTAGGACCTGGGATTACAGGAGCCAATAAAACAAACAAAAGGTCCTACTCTCATGAATTTTAGATAAGAAAATAAAGAAGTCAAAGATATGGGATGTTAGGTAATGATTGGTGCTATGGAGAACAATGAAACACAGAAGGGTCTTGGAGCACGGAGTATTTAGATACAGTGGTCAGGAAAGACCACACTGAGGAGATGGCACTGAGTCAAGATCCAAAGGATTTGAGGGCCATAATGCTCTAGGTTGTAGGATCCACATGTGCCAGAGCCCTGGAACCAAGGGCATGCCTGGTGCATCCTGGGGACAGCCATGAATTTGATGTGCTGAAGTGGAGGGACCGAGAAAGGAGGGCAGTGGAGATGAAGCCAGGGAGGCCACAACAGAGGGTGATGAGAGATTGTGCAGGGCCTTGCATTCCATTGCAAAGCCTTTGGCTATTAGAGTGATATGGAGAGAACTTGAGGGGCACTGTGATGTGATGTCTATTTTCATACAAGTGATCACTCTGACTGATCTCTAAGAAAAGTTTAAAGAAAGACAAAAATTGAAGCAGGGAGACTGTTTGGGGACTCCTGAAATAATCCAGGTGAGATACAATGGTGTTTTACCCCAAGTGATGCAGTGGACACAGTGAGAGGTAGGCAGATTCTGGATAGGTTTTGATGACATATTGGTATTAGGCTATGGCAGAAAGGCAGGACTCAAGGACAACTCTCAGTGTTTTTTAGTCAGAGGAATGGGAAGGATGAAGGTACATTAACTGAATTGAGGAAGACAGTGATAGAGTTAGTTGGATGGAGGAGTGTGGAGTTTAGGGGCAACATCAGGGCTGCAGATATATTTGGAGAGTGAGTACCATGTACTCAGTATTAAAAATCATGAGACTGGATGAGGTCAACCAGGGAGTGAGAATAGAAAAAGCGAAGCAACCCAAGAACCAAGCTCTGAGTAGCCCAACATTTAGAGGTGGGACAAATGAAAAGGAATCAGCAAATGAGACTGGGAAAGAAGGAGCAGTAAGGTGGGGGGAAGCCAGCAGAATGTAGTCCCAACTGAAGAAAATGGAGGATTGACCACTTTCTTCAGTGGAAGGAGGGATTGACCAATTCTTCAAATCCCACTGACTAGATTAGTAAGAGGACAAAGAATTGATCCCTGTGTTTAGCAATGTGGAGGTCACTGGTGGCCTTCGAGAACAATTTCCATGGAGATGCAGGGGCGTAAGTAGAGGCAGATGAGAGTGCTTTTGATCAAAAGAGTAGGAAAAGAGAAATTGGAAATAGCTCTGACTGACAACTCTTTTGAGGAATTCAGCTCTACAGGAGAGCAGAGAAAAAGGAGAGTGGTGGTTGGAGGAAAATGAGGGATCAAGATAAAAGTATTTTATTAGGGACGCCTGGGTGGCTCAGTCAGTTAAGTGTCTGACTTAGGCTCAGGTCATAATCTTGCAGTTCATGGGTTTGAGTCCTACTTCAGGCTCTCTGCTGACAGCTCAGAGTCTGGAACCTGCTTCAGATTCTGTGTCTGCCGCTCTCCTGCTTGCACTCTCTTTCTCTCAAAAATAAATAAAACGTTTAAAAAATTTAAGCATTTTTTTTAATATGGGAGAAATTACAGTATGTTAACATGTTTGTGTGCCAATGGGCCAGTAAAGAAGGAAAAAGTTGATGCAGGAGAAAGATGCACAGATGCAGGGAGGAGGGAGAGGTGATGGTGGAGCTTAGAGCAGTTGTCTTCTGGTGGCTTCTCTTTTCTCAGTGAAACAGGAAGCCAGGCTACTAGGTGGGAGTGAGGATAGGAGAGGACTATCAGTGGTTTAAGGAGAAAATACTTGAAACAGTGTTCTGGGAGGCCAGAAGCCTGGATATTCTATGGAAACATAGCATGATTGCGGGGCTGCATTAAGGGTCCACCTGAGGTGGAAAGTTGGATTTTAGCTGGGTTGAGTTTTGCTACATAAATACAAAGAAATGGCAGAGGGACATGAGAGTTTTGTATGAATTCTCGGGAGAAATTATGATGATGACTGATCATGGATTAATGAATAAGGAGAGAAGAAAGGATAGAGTCAGTGTTTGGTGAACGGCAGTGAAAAAAAAAAAACAAAACAGTAGCATTGTCAGTTGAAGGGTCCCAGTGGCAGTCAAAGGATTATTGGCATTCTTGTAGTACTAAAAGGAATGAGCTGGCTTTCAGAGAGTGGGCTATAATGGAGATTATGCAGATGTGGTGGTGACAAATAATGGCAAGAGCTCAGGATATGACCACAGGCATAAGGAGGAGGGAAAAAGTATTGGTGGAGAGTAGGTCAAGAGACTGAGATACCAGGGGTTTGAATCATTTCTGTGGATAATTGAAATCACCAAGAATGTACATATTTAACCACCTCTTACACCAGACCCCTTGAAGCCTTATCTCCTTCCCAGTCTCTTATTCCATTCCTTGGTTTCATTGTGAACCTGAGAGACATCCCATTCCTGAGACTCACCTGTTCCCAGAGCCTCCTTCCTCCCTTAACCTCACTTGTCCTGAAGGTCACCCCACCACTGAGCTTACACCCTAGCACCCTAGCCATATCCCATGGCCCAATCTACCATACCTTCCCTGAGCCTTGCCCCTGATCATTTAACTGAGCACCTACTACATGCCAGGTGCTATGCCCGGTGCTGGTGACATAAAGGTGAATGAAACAGACCAAGGTCTGGTCTGCTTCCATTCTGGTTGGAGACAAGAAACAATAAACTAGCAAACACAGAGGACACTTAAGAAGATAGTTGGTAGAGGTACAATAGAGGTGAACAAAGCTGGGAATGGGGGCAGGGGGAAACAGGTCATCCTGATTATAACCCTGCCTAGAGCCTCACAGTCTGTGGGCTGCTCACCCCAGGCCAGCTCATGGTGACAATGTGTACCTTCATCCATGCCTCCAGAGTCTGCCCACTCCAACTCCTGCAGTGACCTTCACCTCTTTCTTGGGCTGGACCCTCAGATAAGCCTCCAGTGACATCCTTGATTCTAATCTATTCCTCAATCCTCACCTGAGCTTTATCATTGTGCTTCACATGTTACCTAAGTTTCATGTTGTCCAGAGTCTTGGTTCTTCTGTAAAGCTCCCCCAGCCCTGACATCTCCTACACAGAGCTTCTTCCCACTCCATCCCTCAGTCCCACCCCCTCCTGGATCCAGACCCCATCTGGTCCTAATCTATTCCTGAGCCCCAATACCTCCTCTCTCACTTCTATTCTAGCTTCTGCCTTCCTAGCCGGGGTTGGACTGCCTGTCAGCAATCAGCTCAATTTCTGAGAATCCCGGTTCATGTGGCCCAGCAAGTTCTTATGGAGACAGGGTCTGAGGGTTCAGGGTCCTGGAAGTTTAAGGACAGCCAAGGAACTGCCCAAAATTGGAGGCTAGTCTTTCCCTAAAGAGTAAGGAAAAGTTCCCTCCATGGCTTAAAGGTCCCTGGCACCTCTGCCATGGCAGTGAAATTTGTATCCCTATCCCTGTCATCATCCCTTTGGCCACCTTCCCTGATGGGAGGGTAGAGGAACCTCTATCATCAAAGGTAATGTCTACTTCTCAAAGATTATGCTGCACAAGACTGGAGAACCAAAAATGGGTCTGGGTGGCCATCAAATAGCCCATCGCAACCACACATCCTTTCTGTCCCAACACACACACACACACACACACCCTACTCCAGGAAAAGATGCTTAAGCAGATAAGGGACCTCAGCCTTGGTGCATTTAATTTTCCCTCCTGCCACCTCCTGGACACTGTGGACACTATAGCTATGACTATGACCCCCTGCAGGTGCATTCCTTTCCTATGCCAGACCTCTCTGGATACCATTACCCATCAACCATATTTGAGGTCCAAACTGAGGTCCAAATACATCATTTGTCCCTGACTATTATGTTTGTGGATGGGGAGCCAGAATCATGGCAGTTTTCAGAAAGGGACTGAGTGTCCCAGAGTGACTGCCTGACTGGAATGTTCACCAAGCAGCAGAGGTGCCACCAACAACCAGCCTCTATTCTTTGGGAGCAGACACTTAAGGGAAAGGACACCGATGAAATATAGGAGAGATGAGAGGTTGGATGGCAACAGCTTATGGAGCACTCACTATGCATAGGTATGTTGTAGAGGCTGGGGTCATAGAAATGAACCAAGTCAACGGAAGTCCTTGTCTGCATGGACATCCCAGTGAGGGAAGACAGACAAAACATTAATAAGCACAATATAGATAATGTTCCATAAAATCTAAGATGTCATCAATTGTATGACCTAGCAATTAGGTCATGCTTCCAACTAAGCCATGATACAACACTCCCTTACCACCTAAGATTTTTATTTTGTACTTATTAAAATAACTCTTTTGGGAGCACCTGGGTGGCTCAGTTGGTTAAGCATCAGACTTCACCTCAGGTCATGATCTCGTTCGTGATTTCGAGCCCACCATCAGGCTCTCTGCTGTCAGTAGAGATCCTCTGTCCCCCTCTCTCTGCCCCTCCTCTGCTTACACGATCTCTTTCTCAAAAGTAAATAAACAATTTTTTTAAAAAGAACTCCGTTAGACTTAATCAGACACTGGCTAAAGTAAAATTGCTGCCATTCACAGGCCAGCCCTCCTGAATCATTTGTTGACCAAGAGTTATGGATGGCAGTATTGTCCTCCGTGCCATCAGGAGTGTTGGGAAGGAGTCCTTTCTTTAAAGAATGTATTCTTTTAAGCTTAAATCAGACTTTGCAATTCCAGGAGCTTGTCCACTTTGGACTCCTGCTTAGGAAATGTAACTAATCACATTTGACTTACGACCTCAGGCACCACTCTAGACCCTGTGCCATAGTCATTGGTTCCTAGGACTTAAAAAAAGAGAGTCCCTAATGTCTCAAGGATTTCTTCTCAAACATTCACATATATTGTGCAAGTTTTGATGTTGGCACTTTTTTAAAAATAATTTATTGTCAAACTGATTTCCATATAACACCCAGTGCTCATCCCTACAAGTGCCCTCCTCTGTGCCCGTCACCCACTTTCCCTTCTCCCGTACCACGCATCAAGTTTCAGTTTGTTCTCAGTTTTTAAGAGTCTCTTATTTAAGACCTCTCTTATAGAGGTTCAATTTTGCCTCTCTCCCTCTCTGTGACTTTTTCCCCCTCTCCCCCTTCCCCATAGTCTTTTGCTAACTCTCAAAATTCCCCTATGCCTGGAAACATGTGTTATCTGTATTTCACTGACTGACTTATTTCACTTAGCATAATGCCCTCCGGTTCCATCCATGTTGCTACAAATGGCCAGATTTCATTCTTTCTCATTGCCGCATAGTATTCCATTGTATATATATACCACTTCTTCTTTATCCATTCATCAGTTGATGGATACTTAGTCTCTTTCCATGATTTGGCTATTGTCGAAAGTGCTGCTATGAACATCGGGGTACACGTGCCCCTATGCATCAGCAGTCCTGCATCTCTTGGGTAAATTCCTAGTAGTGCTATTGCTGGGTCATAGGGTAGTCCTATTTCCATTTTTTTCCATTCCACACAGTTCTCCAGAGCGGCTGCACCAGTTTGCATTCCCACCAACAGTGTAAGAAGGTGCCTGTTTCTCCACATCCTCGTCAGCATCTATAGTTTCCTGATTTGTTCATTTTAGCCACTTTGACCGGAGTGAGGTGGTATCTCAGTGTGGTTTTGATTTGTATTCCCTGATGATGAGTGACATTGAGCATTGTTTCATGTGTCTGTTGGCCATCTGTATGTCTTGTTTGGAAAAGTGTCTATTCTTATCTTCTGCCCATTTCTTCACTGGATTATTCGTTTTTTGGGTGTGGAGTTTGGGAAGTTCTTTATAGATTTTAGATACTAGTCCTTTATCTGATATGTCGTTTGCAACTATTTTTTCCCATTTCGTTGGTTACCTATTAGCTTTGTTGATTGTTTCCTTTGCCGTGCAGAAGCTTTTTATCTTGATGAGGTCCCAATAGTTCATTTTTGCTTTTAATTCTCTCGCCTTTGGAGATGTGTTGAGTAAGAAATTGCTGCGACTGAGATCAAAGAGGTTTTTTTCCTTTTCCTCAAGGATTTTGATGGTGTCCTGTCTCACATTCAGGTCTTTCATCCATATAGAGTGTATTTTTCTGAATGGTGTAAAAAAGTGGTCTAGTTTCATTCTACTGCATGTTTCTGTCCAGTTCTCCCAACAACATTTGTTAAAGAGGCTGTCTTTTTTCCATTGGATACACTTTCCTGCTTTGTCAAAGATTAGTTGGCCATACACTTGTGGGTCCAATTCTATGGGTCCTCTATTCTATTCCATTGGTCTATGTATCTGTTTTTGTGCCCATACCATACTGTCTTGATGACCACCGCTTTGTAGTAGAGGTTAAAGTCTGGGATTGTGATGCCTACCGCTTTGGTTTTATTCTTCAGTATTACTTTAGCTATTTGGGGTCTTTTGGGGTTCCATACAAATTTTAGGATTGTTTTCTCTAGCTTTGAGAAGAATGTTCATGCAGTTTTGATTGGGATTGCATTGAATGTGTAGATTGATTTGGGTAATATTGACATTTTAACAATATTTATTCTTCCAATCCATGAGCATGAGATGTTTTTCCATTTCCTTGTGTCTTCCTCAATTTCCTTCATAAGTTTTTTATAGTTTTCAGCATAGAGATCATCTACATCTTTGGTTAGGTTTATTCCTAGGTATTTTATGGTTTGGGGTCCAATTGTGAATGAGATTAGTTTCTTTATTTCTCTTTCTGTTGCTTCATTATTGGTGTATAAAAATGCAACTGATTTCAGTACATTGATTTTGTACCCTGCAACTTTGCTGAATTCATGGATCAGTACTAGCAGGCTTTTGGTGGATTCTGTTGGGTTTTCCATGTAGAGTATCATGTCATCTGTGAAAAGTGAGAGTTTGAATTCATCCTTGCCAATTCCGATGCCTTTTATTTCATTTCATTGTCTGATTGTTGATGCTAGGACCTCCAGCACTATGTTAAATAGCAGTGGTGAGAGTGGACACCCCTGTCGTGTTCCTGATCTCAGGAGGAAAGCTCTCAGTTTTTCCCCATTGAGGATGATATTCACTGTGGGGTTTTCATAAATGGCTTTTATGATGTTTAAGTATGTTCCTTCTAGCCCGACTTTCTCGAGGGTTTTTATTAAGAAGGGATGCTGTATTTTGTCAAATGATTTTTCTGCATCTATTGACAGGATCATATGGTTCTTATCTTTACTTTTGTTAATGTGATGTATCACATTAATTGATTTGCAAATATTGAACCAGCCCTGCAAGCCAGTGATGAATCCCACTTGATCGTGGTGAATAATTCTTTTTATATGCTGTTGGATTCGATTTGCTAGTATCTTGTTGAGAATTTTTGCATCCATATTCATCAAAGATATTGGCCTGTAGTTCTCTTTTTCTTTTTGCTGGATTTCTGTCTGGTTTGGGAATCAAAGTGATGCTGGCTTCATAGAATGAGTCTGGAAGTTTTCCATTATTTCAATTTTTTGTAACAGCTTGAGGAAGATAGGTATTAACTCCGTTTAAAAGTCTAGTAGAATTCCCCAGGGAAGCCATCTGGTCAAGGACTCTTATTTTTGGGGGAGATTTTTGATAACTGATTGAATTTCTGCACTATTTATGGGTCTGTTCAAATTTTCTATTTCTTCTCCTTTGAGTTTTGGTAGTATGTAGGTGCATAGGAATTTGTACATTTCTTCCAGGTTGTCCAGTTTCTTGGCATATAATTTTTCATAGTATTACCTGATAATTGCTTGTATTTATGAGGGATCGGTTGTAATAAATCCATTTTTGTTCATGACTTTATCTATTTGGGTCTTCTCTTTGTTCTTTTTGAGAAGCCTGGCTAGAGGTGTATCAATTTTGTTTAGTTTTTCAAAAAACCAGCTCTTGGTTTCATTGATCTGTTCTACTGTTTTTTTTTTTTCATTCTATATTGTTAATCTCTTCCCTGATTTTTATTATTTATCTTCTTCTGCTGGGTTTGGGGTGTGTTTGATGCTATGCTTGTATTCCATTAGGTGTGCTGTTAGATTTTGTATTAGTGATTTTTCTTGCATCTTTAGGTAGGCCTTGGTTGCGATGTATTTTCCTCTTAGGACTGCCTTTGCTGCATCCCAAAGGGTTTGGACTGTTGTATTTTCATTTTCATTTGTTTTCATATATATTTTAATTTCCTCTCTAATTGCCTGGTTGACCCATTCGTTCTTTAGTAGGATGTTCTTTAGCCTCCATGCTTTTGGGGGTTTTCCAGACTTTTTTCCGTGGTTGATTTCAAGTTTCAAAGCATTGTGGTCTGAATGTGTGCATGGTGTGATCTCAATTCTTTTATATTTATTGAGGGCCTCTTCGTGTCCCAGTATGTGATGTATCTTGGAGAATGTACCATTTGCATTTGAGAAGAAAGTGAATTCCATTGCTTTTGGATGTAGAGTTCTAAATATATCTGTCAAACCCATCTGGTCCAATGTGTAGTTCAGTGCCATTGTTTCTTTAGTGATTCTGTCTAGTTGAGCTATCCATTGCTGTAAATGGAGTATTAAAGTCCCCTGCAATTAGCACATTTTTATCAATAAGATTGCTTATGTTTGTAATTAATTGTTTTACAAATTTGGGTGCCTCCAAATTCTGTGCATAGACATTTATAATTGTTAGCTCTTCCTGCTGGATAGTCCCTGTGATTATTATGTAATGCCCTTCTTCATCTCTTGTTATAGCCTTTGCTTTCAAGTCTAATTTGTCTGATATAGGTATGGCTACTCCAGCTTTCTTTTAACTTCCGGTAGCATGGTAGATAGTTCTCCATCCCCTCACTTTCAATCTGAAGGTGTCCTCAAATCTAAAATGAGTCTCTTGTAGACAGGAAATATATGGGTCTTGTTTTTTTTATCCATTCCGATACCCTATGTCTTTTGATTGGAGAATTTAGTCCATTTACATTCAGTGTTAACATTGAAAAGTATGGGTTTAGAGTCATTGTGTTATCTGTATGTTTCATGCTTGTAAGGATGTCTCTGGTACTGTGTTTCTTGCGACCTTTCCTTCATAGAGTCCCCCTCAGGATCTCTTGTAAGACTGCTTTATTTATGATGAATTCCTTCAGTTTTGTTTGTTTGGGAAAACCTTTATCTCTCCTTGCATTCTGAACAACAGGCTGGCCGTATAAAGGATTCTTGGTTGCATATCCTTTCTGTTCTTCACATTTCAGACTTCCTGCCATTCCTTTCTGGCCTGCCAAGTTTCAGTAGATAGGTCTGCTACTAAGCTTATGTGTCTACCTTTGTATGTTAAGGCCTTTTTATCCTTAGCTGCTTTCAGAAATCTCTCTTTATCCTTGTATTTTGCCAGTTTCAGTATGATATGTCATGCAGAAGATCGATTCAAGCTACATCTGAGGGGAGTTCTCTGTGCCTCTTGGATTTCAATGTCTGTTTTCTTCCCCAGGTTGGGGAAGTTCTCAGCTATGATTTGTTCAAGTACCCCTTCAGCTCCTTTCTCTCTTCTTTCTAATTCCTATGATACAGATGTTGTTCTGTTTTATTGCATCACTCAGCTCTCGAATTCTCCTTTCCTTTTCCTGAATCAGCTTCTCTCTCTTTTTCTCTGCTTCCTCTTTTTCCATAATTTTATCTTCTAATTCACCTATTCTCTCTTTTGCCTCTTCAATCTGCACTGTGGCTGCCTCCATTTTATTTTTCACCTTATTTATAGTGTTTTTTAATTCCTTGTCACTATTCTTAAGGTCCTTGATCTCTGCAGCAATGGATTCTCTGTGGTCTTCTATGCTTTTATTCAAGCCCAGCGATTAATTTTATTACTGTTATTCTATATTCTTGTTCAGTTATGTTGCTTATATCCATTTTCATCAATTCTTTAGCTGCCACTACTTCCTAGGATTTCTTTTGAGGAGAGTTTTTCTGTTTCATCATTTTGGCTAGTTTTCTGTCCCTTATAAGTTTGAAAAGCTTGTTATGTGCTCTGACCCTGAGAGTACTGCTATATTAAAGGGGGCTCATACAGTGTCCAAGGCCTGGCCTTTTGGGAGGTGTTTTTTGGAGAGCGTTACTTGCTCTCTGTTGTTGTGACTTTGGTTATCCTCCACCAGGTGTGCCCTGCTTTGTTCCTTGAGGTAGCCCTGGAGAGGAAAACAGGAAACAAAAACACTCAAACACACCGACAAATAAAGCAGGCAAGCAGACCAAAACAGAAAAAAGAGAAAATGAACAACAATCTGCAAGAATAAAACCAGAAATACCAGTTACCAGTAAAGAACACGGTGTGGGCGGTGCTGATGGAAGAGCATATACAGAGAGAGTAATGACAGGTGTGGGGAGGAAGAGAGAATGAGCTTTTACCAGGTAGATTGACTGAAAGGCTTAATCCAGAGAGAGAGAGAGAGAGAGAGAGAGAGAGGGAGAGAAATGAGAATATGGAAGGAGGCAAGGAAAAAGAAATGAAGATAAAGTTACCTAGAGGAATAATATGGCCTGATTATTCCAGAGAGAGATAGAAAAGGAAAGAAGGAGGTGTAGAACATGCATGGAGAGAATGGGTTAAATACGTCTGTTTAAGCAAACCAATACCCAGAGTGACCAGCCTAGAGGAAGAGAGAGATAAGAAGGAGAAAAGGGAGAATGTATCTAAATAACAAGAATTGCCTGGAGTTAATCCAGCCAATGCCGCAGTGCTTGTTTCACAGCGTCTATCCAGCTCCAACAGAAAAGAGGCTCTCCGGGGCACCTGGGTGGCTCAGTCAGTTAAGTGCCTGACTTTGGCTCAGGTCATGATCTCACGGTTCATGTGTTCGAGCCCCGTGTCGGGCTCTGTGCTGACAGCTCAGAGCCTGGAGTCTGCTTCAGAACCTGTGTCTCCCTCTCTCTCTGCCCCTCCCCCATTCATGCTCTGTTTCTCTCTCTCTCTCTCTCTCTCAAAATTAAACACTTAAAGAATTAAAAAAAAAAAAAAGAAAAGAGGCTCGCCTGCGAGGAGGGGCGTGGTTTGGTGTAGGCACATCCTGTCTCTGCTGTAGGCCCCGCTGACCGATCCCTGAGGTCCCACCTTGGTGGTCGTGGGGAGAAAAATGACGACACTCCAGTCCTTTCTTCATGGACCAGGAGTCCCAAATACCCCTTTGTCCCTGTCCTCACTCTGCGGGGGGATGCGGGCACAGCGGGCTTTATTGTTTCGTGGTCCCACGTCCCATGCTTATCTGAGTTTTTTTTTTTTAATTTTTTTTCGATGTTTATTTTTGAGTGAGGGAAAGACAGAGCAAAAGGCGGGGAGGGGCAGAGAGTGAGGGAGACACAGAATCCGAAGCAGGCTCCAGGCTCTGAGCTCTCAGCATAGAGCCTGATGCAGGGCTTGAACTCATGAACTATGAGATCATGACCTGAGCTGAAGTCGGATGCATAACCAACTGAGCCACCCAGGCGCCCCTTATCTGAGTTTTAAACTCACTATGACCGCTATCCCCAGTTTCCCTGGTGTAGATTCCGCCCCTGAGGTAGCACTAGAGGTGACTGCCTTTCTCCCCGGCTATGCGAATATGGCTGCTGGCTCCCGTCAGAAGAAAGTCCCGCAGTTGGAAACGGGATTTATCTTCGAAAGCCTTGTGGTTAGAGACAGGATGATAGGCTCCCTCTCCATCTCGGTCTGAGGTTTTTCTCTTGTCCAGATACAGTCCTACACTTCCCCAGCCGCTCTTTCTCTTCCCTTTGTCTCTCTGTAGAAGGAGATCCCTCCCCTCTGTGCCTCGCAGTCCATTTTCTCTCTCCCAGTTCGCACTCACACACTTATGGGGCCTCTTGGTTTTTGAGTTTTTTCCTTGTAGACTCCGTCTCCTTTCCTCTCAGACTCTTGGGGTTGAGAGTCCTTTGGCTTCAGTCCTTCTTTGTTTGAGAGACAAGGGAAAAACACGTTCTTCTATTTCTCTGCCATGTTGCCCCCCTTCCATCTTTTTTAAACACAGAAAGACCCATCTATACAGTGATCAGAAAGATACCTCATACGTTTTATCTTTTTTTATGACTTTGCAGTTAGAGAAAAACATAAATCCAGAAGCCTAGAAGGGGTGGGAGCTCATAGAGTTAGGTGGGGTTATAGCACTCATGGCTCCCAAGCCTTTACCATGGCTGTTTCCTCTCCTTGTAATGTCCACCCTCCTCGCCACCTTCCATAACTGGTGACATCCATTTGGAGGTGAGACCCAGTATAAGCCTGTGGGGACATTCCACTTCTAGCTAGGAATGAGCTCTCTGTCATTTTTACCTCTACCTAACAAACCACTACTTGTTTCCTTTAGAGTATGTCCTCCATTTCCACCCTATGCCCTGAACTCTGGAGAGAGTGGAGAATCAGTCTCTACCCCACTTTGAGATATAGTTCAGGGGTGAGGGCAGAAGCTAAATTGTTATTTATTTAATATGGGTAAGTCTATTTACTTATTTATTCAACGAAATAGTATATGAGTAGACGTTTAGATGAGTTGCATTGTTATGAGAGTTTATAACAAGGGAGGGGATTTTAGTTAAAACAGTGTACTAAGATTAGAACAAGAAACAAAAGCACACATATTGGAAATTATACATTGCAAAAATGTATCATTATTTATAAATTCTATAGTTTCCTGCTTAGAAAGCTAAAGTGTTATGTAGTATGTGAGATGATGGTGGGATCCTTAGGGGCAGAGAGCAGTAGATGGATTCCAGATCGGTTTTGGGGGTAGACCTTACAAGATATGTATATTGGGTGGACGTGCAGCTTTTGGGAAAAGGAAGTAGTTCAGAGTGACCCTGAGTCCATTGGTTGGTTAGAGTGCCGCAAACTGGGACTGCCATAACAAAATACCATAGAGTGGGGTGGGGCTTCAACAACATCTATTTCTCACAGTCCCGAAGGCCAACGGTCCAAGATCAATGTGCATCAAATGTGGTTCTTGGTGAAGGCCCTCTTCTTGACTTGCAGATGGCTGCCTTTTCATTGTGTCCTCACATGGCCATTCCTCTGTGTGCACACAGTGAGAAAGGAATCTCTGGTGTTCTTCTTCTTATAAAGACACCAGTCTGATTGGACTAGACCCCCACCCTTCTGACTTCACTTAACCTTAATTACTTCCCCAAAAGTCCTCTCCTCAAATACAGTCACATTGGGGTTTAGGCTTTCAACACACGAATTTTCGGGGGGCGGGGTGTAATTCATTCCACAACAGTGGCTCATACAAGAGAAATGTATTGCCTCATAGTTCTGGAATCTAGAAGTACAAGATTAAGATCTTGGCATGATTAGGTTTTTCTGAGGCTGTGAGAGAGAATGTGTTCCCCACCTCTCCTCAGCTTCTGGTGATTTGAAGAAACATTTTGGCATTATTTGAAGTATAGAAGCATACCCCCAATCTCTGCCTTTATGTCCCCATGGGACTATCCTTGTGTGCACACCTATGTTTTAATTTCCCCTTTTCATAAGGATACCAGTTTTATTGGGTCGGGGACCTTCCCTACTCCAGTATGACCTCATTTTGACTAACAACATCTTCAGTGGCCATATTTCCAAATAAGGTCACATTGTGAAGTACTGGGTGGTTAGGGTTTCGCCATACAAATGTTTGGGTGACACGATTCAATCCGTACACCAGATTTCTGGCTTAGAGACTTAGGTGAATGAGGGTCCCATTTACTGAAAGAAGAAAGACTATGGGGCAGGCTTGTAGGATCTCAAAAGTTTTATTTGGGGCATATTAAACTTGAAATGCCAATTTGGTATCTAAGTTTTGAGGTGTAAATTGAGAAGTTGCTTAGATGAGTCTGGTTCAGTAAAGGAAGGTAGTGTGTGTGTGTGTGTGTGTGTGTGTGTGTGTGTGCATGCGTGTGACTTAGAGCTATGGGACTAGATGCAATCACCTAGGGCATGGAAGGAGGTAGATAAAAACCTAAGATCGAAGTTCTGTGCCCTCTAGTGTTTAGAAGTCAGGAGCAAGAGCCAGCAAAGGAGAGTGAGAAGGAGCAGTCAGTGAGGTGGGAGACAGGGGCAAAAGAAGAAAGGTATCATAGCATCTTAGAGAAGGGAATGTTAACAGAAAGAAGGGGTTGTCCAGTGGGTCAATACTGCTGAGAGCCAGAGTAACAACACTAGGGCATAGAAGTGCAGAGTGAACTTGACAACATGGAGTTCATAGGCAACCATGGTAAGAGCTATTTCAATGGTAGGAGCTGAAGCTGGATCTTAGCATGTTGATAACACACTGGGGAAGAGAGAGGAAGTGGATATAGTACCTACAGATGAATGCTTGGAAAGGGAGCAGAGAAATGTGGTACTTGCTGGGGAGGGATATGGGAGTCAAGGGATGAGTTTTGTTCAAGACAGGAAATATTACAGCATGGTGATGGTCAAGTAAAGAGGGATAATCCAATGATGCAGAGAGAGGGGCACATGGGAAGGGATGGCATTCAGAATGCAGAGAAGGCATAGTCGTTATAAAGGAGAAGGTTACTTCCATCATTTTAGCTTGAGGAAAGGAGGAAATGTTGAATACATAGGAAGGCAGGCTAATAGGTGGTGGTGATGGGATGATGAGGGAATTTCTGTTCCGTACTTTCCAATTTCTAAATCAAATACAGATAAGGCAAGCAGGAGGGAAGTGGGAAGGCATGAGGACCTTGAGAGAGCAAATTACCATTCTGAGAATTGGACTGGCAAACACAAAACATGGAAGTCCTTCTGAGCATTGAAGTGTGCCTGGATGTGGCTGGAAATCGTAAATCTATAGTAGTGCACAATCTTCAAGCTTGTGTAATTCTCTCTAAAGACACAGAGACACTTAAGTGCAGACACACAGAGGACAAATAATAGGGATCATGCAAAGTTGGGGATTTGTCAGCGATTGTGACAAAGGAAAGAAGGGATAGGAAGACTACATGATGGACCGTGAGTCGGCAGGCACTTGGAGAGTAGACAAGTGAGACATACCAGATTGCTAAGGGCTGGACGGAAGTCCTGAGGATAGAATTTTGCTGGGCATAGGATCTGGCCCTGAAGTAGGTGTTCAGGAGATGTTTAGTGGGTATGGTCACAAGGGAGGTCACTGGAGAGCTGCAATACTGCAAATATACGCCAGGGGGCAAAAGATGACAAGAAATGAGTCCCACCAAGGCCCGCCTAAAGTTGGGGGCCTGTGGCCAGAACTCTAGTGACCCTTCTGCCTGCTCTAAGCTTCCCTTATGCATGGGCGTGAATGGTGCTGCCCACCAAGCTGGAGCCTACTGTTGGTATCACCAGATGGCTGGTGGTGGAGCATGTAAGGCAGGAACAGAAGAAACCAAGAGCTCCAAGACACAGATAAGGGAAACATCCTTCATTCATATGAGTCCTGTACTCCTGGCCCATTTCTGGGCTCTGTCCAATGCCCCAGGCTCGAGAAACCACAGGAACAGACTCTGGGTGTTCTTGGGCACCCTAAGGTATAGGAAACTGACTCCAAGAAGCCCAGCCTATGTGCTAGCCCTGAAGAGCCATCAAATCTTCTTCTTGAGGCTGGTACCATGGTATATAGCCTCATAGGCTGGTCCCAATCTAGAGGACCCCTGGAGCTAAGTGTCCAGAACCTGGAAATGTGTTTATGACCAGGAAGGGGCCTGGAAAAACTCTGGTAGAGAGGAGACAGCCCATTGCTCAACACATCTTCCCTGCTACCTGTATGACCATGAGACACTGTAGACCATCTAGCCATCTGTTTATTCATTCACTCCCTCATTCATTCACGCTTTCCCTGCCCCTACTGTGTGTCAGTAGAGGAAACAGACAATTATGCCCAAGAGAATAGACTGAGGAAAGAGACGAGTCAAGGCCAATGTCTGACTAGTAACTTGGGTGATTGAGAGGATGAAGGTGTAAGTTCCCTGAGAGATTGTTTTTAGTTGTGTTGACTTGAGGTGCCTAGGGGACACTCACGGGGAGATGTCCAGTGTGCAGTGGGATTTAGAGGACTAGAGGCTAGCAGAGGGAGCAGGGATAGGCTACTGAGGTTTGGGAATCATGGATCATTTCCCAGGTGGGAGTCAGGGGGCTGAAGAGGAAAGTGCAGTTATCAAAGGAGGAATTGGGTCTGAAGGATCAAAGGGTGGCTTGGAGGGGACACTGTCCTGGACAAGCTTGTAAGTTGAGCAGAAAAGACCAGGAAAGAGAATCCAGTTGGACCAAGAGGAGAGGGTGTATGAATGCAGCTAGTATCTGTAAAATGTTGATCCTCTCAGGGACCAGGCACCCTTCTGTGTCTTCATTAGCACTGAGGACCAGCATGAGAGCCAGACTGGCAGGGGGCACACTGACATTTGTTTGCTCATTCATTCGTTGGTTCCTTCATCCATGAGGTCTCTTACGTCCAGCCCCTACTCTGGAACAGGTCTCTTATCTTTGCCCTCACGTTCCAGAGAGTCAGCACAGGCACAGGGAGGGCAAGTGATCTGCCCAGTTTCAGAGCACACGGGTAGATAGCAGGTAGAAATCTAAAATAAAGATTCAATGTCTTGTTTTCCTCAGCACCACATACTAGATGGAAACTGGTGGGCATTGTTCAGAGGCAGCTGAGGGGAAGAGAATACAGGAACAGCATTAAACTAGGTGGCCCCTCCTCCTTCCCAGGTCACTTGCTGTCCACAACACCCCTCTATATGTGTGCAGTCCATCCTTCCTAGCAGATCACTTGCTTCAAGGTTCTGGGTGTAAATCACCCCTTAGCCTGATTCTCAGCTGAAGTCATACCCCACTTCAGCTGAACTTCTAGCCCCTCTCCCACCTACCTTTCCTGCAAGCTGGTGGGCTAGAGCTCTCAATAGATTACACAAACACTTGAACACATGATTCTAAATACTGCAATTTGTCTGTCCTGTCTGTTGACATTTGCCTCCATGCCTTTGACATGTTTTGATTCTGCAGGGTTGTGGGTTTTGTTTCATCAACAGGGTGACCATGTGGTTAATTACCCTTTGACCTTCAGGGTCAAGGCCTTCATCTAGGCAGGAAACATCCATGGTTCTGGAAGTTTCAGGCCTCTTGGCATTCAGTTGTCACTGCCAATTCCTCCTGCTCTCCACCCCCACCCTCACCTCCCGGCAGAGTTCCTGCCTTTTGTGTGCCACAGAGCCATTTGCAGGAGTTCATTGGAGCCACTACCAGGGACACTTGCCACTTCAACTTCTATCCAGATTTCTCATCTACTAAGCACCATCCTCCCTCCAGTCCAATGGGAAAGTGGCAGTTCATGGGTCAGGACTCTACCTCCTCTGTAGGGCACTCCAGCAGGTTCTGTAAACCCTCATCTCTGAGTCTCTCCCTGAGGAAGAAGCCTGAGGAAGGGCTACAAGTTTACTGATTAACATCAAGAAGCTTATGAGCACATATACCTACACTAAATAGGTGAATAGAGGAGGAAGTCTCTTTTGGGTCCTGTGGCTGGGGGAATGGGCTACCTTTTGGCTGCTGGGAAGTTGTCCAAGGCTTGAGGGCCTCACCAGCTTGACTTCCCACTTGATGCTCCTGCCTCAAGTAGCTGGTTTTTTTAGGAAACATTTTCCAGGTGACTGCTAGGGACTTCAGTTACAAAGATGTTCATTGGAACATTTGCAGAGGGAAGGCTCAGTCTGTAAGGCATGATATTCTAGAGACCTACAAGACCTGCTATGATCTCTGCCTGCCATAACTCAGTCTAGAAGAGGCGATGCCACAGGTTCAGTGAGAGCTGAACAGAGACACAAACACTCTTCAAGCAGGGGGTTGAAGGGGACATGGAACAGACAAGGGCTTCCTGGTCAAGTTCTGCCTCATGGAAAAGGGTTGGAAATGTAGAGATGGGAGGGAAGGACATGCTGGGTGTATGGAATAGTGACAAATCCACAAGGGGAGAAAGACCAGGGCTTGTGTCAAACCCGATGGTTCAGCGAAGCTGGGAACAGAGTATATGAAGTGAGGAAGGACATGAAGTGGTAGAAAAAGAGTGAGGCCAGACCATGCCAGGCTGAGAACTTGGATTTTTATCTCATAAGCAATAGAGAACCACTCAACATTGTTTTGCTTACCCATGAAAACAACACATCTCAATTTAATATCCCCTATGAAACATGTAATTTGGTTCTAACTATAAAGCAGAAGGCTTTAATTATAGTTGTGGTAGCCCATTTTGAGAGCTGAGAATGGGATTTGGTGTGCTGTCTCCTGAGACTGGAGACAAGTTCTGGTTTCTGGTGGGAGAACTGCAGTTCTAAGGTCCCATGTTCACCTTACCCTCCTCCACTCTGCACAGTCTTTCTCCCTCACCCTTTCCTTCCCAGTGATTTTGGCAGAGATGTACAACATTTGCACCCAAAAATGTTCCTTCACTCTCATTCACTACCTTCACCATCATGGTCATCAGAACACTTGGAACACTGGAGATGCTGCAGAAGGCATCAGCCACTGATGTCCTGTCCATGTGAATGGTCTACTTTCTTCATCAAAGGCATTCAGGAACAAGAACATATATAAATTTTTGATGAATTTATATTCATCACATGAATATTGAGCTATTAAGTCTGTATGTGAATTATTCTATGATGTCTAGACTGAGTCAGTTCAGTGAGGAAGCTATTGCATCCGCCTGGGGATGAATTGATGTGGGGGTCAGGACAGCTGTGTCTGGAAACTCTGCCATGTGTGGCAGTTGGGGTGCTTCAGCTGTGTTCTTCCAGTGTCCCCTGGCCCACTAACCCACAGAGAAGTGCAACTCCTGTGCTTTCCCACACAAGGGAAGCAAATGTGACCTCATGCTGGAATGGTAAACAAATCCACACTGAGCCACCATCAAGTTTTGAAGGGTCATGGTATGGTGACAATCGTCTCAGCCAGGGGCCACTTTCCTGTCGCCATTGCGGAGGGCTGCCCGCTTTGAATCTTGGGACTGTTGGTGGGTGTGTTGTGGCAATGACAACCAGGGCCTACGGCTCCTGGATCTACTGTTCAGGCAACTGGGGTGAGGGAGGAGGCCACAGCTATCCTAGGAGAGATACACAGCAAGGCCAGGAAACTTTGAGAATATGCAGCCTTTGTATCCCAGCCAGTGAGTAGAGAGTGGGTCACTGCACTCAGAGGCCAAGGCAGAATGCTTCTGCCTCTTGGAAGCCACCCAGGTCAGAGAGCCAAGCAGCTGAGACTGGGATGCTAGGGTTGGGTATCTTGAGAGCAAGGCCTGCTTTGCTTTTGGATTCTTCCTTCTAACCTTTCACTAGGACCTGCCTGCCCCTGGGCTCCTGGAGAAACAGCTCATATCCCCCTGGTCACTCTCCCACACCCAAGAAGAGCCTGAGAGAGAAGACAAGGTGGCTCAAGGGCATCTTGCACTGTTGCATACAGTATGTGGGGCCAGGAGGGAAGGTGATGGAACAGTTCCAGGCGTGGCATCCATTGGAAGATTTCTCTGGTGAAACTTTGTGCTATGTGCTGCACAGACCATGAAGATGACCATAGCTATTTCCAGTTTGAGGCATAGCCTTAGAAGCTTGTGCTGTGACCACTCTTCTTAACCCAAGTCTTAGCTGAACTTCTGTCCTACCCTTGGCAAGGCTGGTACAGTCCCCACCCCTCAGTTCATGACACAGAGTCCATGTAAGACTCACCTGTTTCTGATTCCATTGTTGCTAAAGGAATACCAGTCACTCCTTGCCCTTCCTGCTGTCCTGCCCTCTTCTGCCCTGGTCAGCTCTGAAAGCAGACAGCTTTTTTCCTGACTAAAATCATCAGGAGACCATCTGGAGCTGGGGAAATTAGCTCTCATGCCTGGGAAAATAAGCCAAAAAAATCAGTTAAAGCCAAGTCCAGGAGAAGCAGGAATGCCTTGGAGCAGACACTGGGCCTGAAACTGCTGGTGAGGCTGCAGAGAACTCATTCATCATGGTTCAACTTCAGTAATACACAGAATGAAATCACAACTGGACGATCCTGCATGTGAGCACTGGTTCTGGGATTTTGGCCCCTGTAGCACCCTAAAATGTGTCTTTGCAGTTATTCCTGTGGAGATCTCCAGGAAAGAGTGGTCCAAGGCAGCCTGTCCCTCTGACCCTCTGGCAACCTGGTCCCAAAGCTGAACCAGGAGCTAAGCAATTGATTGAGGCACAGCCTGAGATCACCACAGACTTTCCCTGTTCAGGGTTCTTGTCTGAAATCCAGAGGGGGTAGTGAAGCCTGAATAAATTGGGCTGAGTCAGACAAATCCTGGCCTAGGCATACTCTAAACACTGAATTCAAACAATAACCCCAAATAAATGCCTCCAGCCTCCTCCGCTTTTACACTGCCTTTCCCAAAGCCTCTTCCAGCTCTGTAATTCCATTTATCCTTATCTGCTCTGAGAACTAGGAAGGAAAAGTATCATCTCTTCCTCTTTTTTTTCCAGATGGAGAAACTGAGGCACAGAGAGTTTAAGTGACTTGTCCCAAGCAGAACAGGGCCTCACCTACATCTCATGGGAGTGCACCATCTAGGGCCTGCCTGACCATGTAAAGGGAGAAAAGGGTGGGACCAAACTTTCTTCCTGTTGGAAACTGCAGGTCCAACTATGGGAACTACTGCTACTGCACAGTAGGCACCAAGCTTTCCCCATCATTAGAATGCTACCAGCTGACTGAGTAGCTTAAAGTAGGCTACGGAGGAGCCAAATGCCACTTCCTACCCACACATGGTCTACAAGGCAGCTCTTGATCTCTGAACCCGGGCCACTCTGCACACCAGCAGAGCAGTGCCTCTTGCTCCCTTGCAATCTCTCCTCACTCTAACAAGCATGGCCTGGTTTGTACATGTACGGTCTTTCCTGTACTGTGTGGCAGGATGGAGACGGTGGCTCCCTGACTGGAGGAGGCAACAGAGTACCTGCCAACACCCCAGAATGCCAGTCACTTCCAACTCTGCCTATCCAAAGTCAAACGGGGTATTAAGAATGCCCCCGACATCCCTGGGTTGCAGGGCTAGTTCAATATTCGTTCGTAAATCATTCAATGTGATAAATCACATTAACAAAAGAAAAGAACCATATGATCCGGTCAATAGATGCAGAAAAAGCATTTGACAAAATACAGCACCCTTTCCTAATAAAAACCGAGAAAGTTGGGAAAGAAGGAACATACTAAAACATCATAAAAGCTGTTTATGAAAAGCCCACAGCTAACATCATCCTCAATGGGGAAAAACTGAGAGCCTTCCCCCTGAGATCAGGAACACAACAGGGGTGTCCACTCTTGCCACTATTTAACATAATGTTGGAAGTCCTAGCATCAGCAATCAGACAACAAAACAAAATAAAAGGCATCAAGATTGGCAAGGAAGTCAAACTTTCACCTTTTGCAGATGACATGATACTTTACATGGAAAACCTGACACAATCCACCAAAAGCCTACTAGAGCTGATCATGAATTCAGCAAAGTTGCAGGGTACAAAAATCAATGTACTGAAATCGGTGGCATTTCTACACACCAACAATGTGGAGGCAGAGAAAGACAGATGCCATATGTTTCCACGCATAGGCGGGCTTTGCGAGACATAACAGAAAACCAGGGGGGAGGGGAAGAGAGGAAGGAAAAAAACCACAGAGAGGGAAGAAGACAAAGCATAAGACTCTCAAAGACTAAGAACAAACTGAGGGGAGAGAGGAGTGTGGGAGGGGGGAGAGTGGGTGATGGGCACAGAGGAGGGCACTTGTTGGGATGAGCACTGGGTGTTGTATGGAAACCAATTTGACAATAAATTATTTAAAAAAATAGAATGCCCCTGAGTTCTATTTCTATCTTTGCTGGGCAGCCCAGTAGAACTGGATCTTGGAAATGTTCTGCATTTGCTGAACACAATGGGCCAAGGAGTGACTGACAAGTGAGTGAGCCTTTAGCTCCTCTTTTCCAATGGCTACAAAAGAACATGCCAAGAAGCAAACAACCCCCATGTCTTGGTCAGGTCAGGCTGCCATAACAAAATACCAAAGATGGGGGGCTTCAACAACAGATCTTTATTTTCCACCATTCTGGAGGCTGAAAGTCCAAAATGATGGTTCCAGCAAGATAGGGATTTTTAAATGTTTGTTTATTTTTGAGAGGGGAGGGAGGGCAGAGGGAGAGGGAGACAGAATCCAAAGCAGGCTCCAGGCTCTGCAGCACAGAGCCCAACATGGGGCTCGAACTCACGAACTGCAAGATTACGACCTGAGCCGAAGTCAGATGCCCAACTGACTGAGCCATTCGAGCACCCCATGAAGGTATTTTATTCTGATACCTCTTCTCTTCACTTGTAGGTAGCCACCATCTTGCTCTGTACTGATATGACCTCTTCCTTGTATACACAAGGTGAGAGAGGGAGCAAGCTCTCTGTGTCTCTTCTTACAAAGGCATTACTCTTATTATGGGGGTCCCACTTTTATGAACTTATCTGAACCTAAGTACCTCCCAAGGGCACCACCTTCAAATACTATCACTTTGAATTTGAGAGGACACATTCAGTCCATATCACCCTGGCAGGTATCAAGTTTACTGTTGGTGTGAGGCCTCATGTGCCCCTTTTAACTTGCCACTGGAGACTGAGGGTTTCCTTTGCCTTATTCCAGCAATGACTCATTATCATAAGATGGATATGAAAGGCTCCAGATGACTTCTGATAAGGTTATCCAAGTGTCCCCTCCCCTCTCCTCTCCTCTTCTGTGCAGACAGCTGAGAACATGCTCTCCTTGGTGTTTGGCCAGAGAATAAATCGCTTTTCCTCCAAGATGTCATCCCTGGAAGAAAAACTATAAGCAAAAAAGAAGGAACATGCATGCTAAGCATCCAGGCTCATTCTTGAGGTAAAGCAGAGCATGGACTACATGGAATGGGTAACCTCCACACCCACTGTTTTGGACCTGGTGGGCCCGTGGATGTCTTTGGCATCAATGAAGGATCCAGAAGGCTTTCAATTACACAGAGGGCCTGGGAACACAGCCAACCAGGAAGGCGGGAGCCATTGGCCTCTGCAAATGTGACAGGGAGCAAAGGTATACATGAGGGACCCAACTCTAGGAAATGAGTCTGGTACCAGGTTTCTGATACCAGTCAGTTAAGTCAGTACCATTTCTAGGTTCTAAAAGTTAGTCACAAGTTCACAGAGAGTTGCAATGAAAGATAATTTTTATTAAGGATTGGAGCTTTGATTATTTCAGTACAAAGCACTTATGTTAATCTGATTGACGCTTCTCACAGTTAGAATGCTATTCCCTGGGGTTTCCCTGAATAGGACTGTGGAGGAGATGCAGGGCTTGGTCATCAAGGCCAAAGCTTTGGCTCGTGGCTTAAGACAGAACAGCTTCTTACTAGATTGCAAACCATGCTGGAAAATTTTCTTGGCAGAAAAGAGGTATTCTAACTTGCAGACTCTGCAACCTGCCTGTCCATGGTAGAATAGGTGTGTGCAAGGTCAAGCAGAGTAGGTGGGGATAATGGTCTTCTGCTGTGGCCTGGCTGCCGTCACATATCAGCACACTAAGGATTACAGGCTGCCGCTGCAACACAACTTCCAAGAAATAGGTTGTGCTCAACAATCCCAAATAGAACTTATCAAGAAAGAAAAGAAAGTACCCACCCCATTCCCCAACCCCTACTCCAGAGGACTCTGTAAGTCTTGGAGTTCCCCTGGCTATGCAGGCCTCATTGGTCTGTCTGTCCCTCTTCTCTCAAGGATCAGTATGGAAGTCTCGCTGGTGTTCATCCAAGCTGGACTGTTCTGCAGTCGTGAAACAGTTGACTTGTCCTGATGTTAATTCATCAGGGTCCTGGAAAACCTCTGAATCTGGAGACCCCTGGATTCTTGTCTCAGTTGCTGGCACCTGCTAAGAAAAAGGGGGACAAGGTGAGAAGCTCCCTTTAGTTCAAGTTAGCAAGCTGCTGAGAAATATCTCTTTGGAACACAAGCGTACAAGGTGCTGGTAAAAGGCACAGCTGGGGAAAACAGGGTTCCCCTTCATTTTTTTGTTTTAACAGCATCTTGCTTGAAAGACCAGCAGAAGTAGCACCGGGCTCTCCCAAAGTTGTCTTAATGCCTGAGGCTACTGAATTCTGTGTTTAGCCCTCCCTAGCTCAGCTTCTCTGCCAACCATGACTAGCTGAAGGCTTGGAAGGTCTCTTCCTGCCCCTACCCTTGGACCTTGTTATTAGTCTGCTCAGACTAAGTAACTTCCATGCTGAGCCTCATCGGCAGCTACTTGGCCCACCTGAACAATGTGATGGGAAAGGTAACAGCAACTCACTCGTATAGTGGGAAGGAGGGACAGACACAAAAGTGATATTACTATGAGTAGGCTTGGGAGTCTCTTCTGTTTGAGAAGGAAGGAACCCTTGGGTTGGGTTCTGAGGGTGATGTAAGATTTCAACAAGTACAACCCAAGGGGTGGAAGAGAATGCAGAACAGAAGGAGCAGGGCTGGGTCATGGGAAGAAAGATGGATATGCTTGAGGGCCTGGGGAGAAGAAGTGCCCAGAGGACAGTGGAAATGAGTCAAAGCAGGGTGTGGGGAGCCCCTGAAGTCTTGTGGGCAAGGAAGCTCTCACATGGTCCTGCCCTTGGCTGTTTCACTGCATTCTCCCAACAACCTTCCAGGGGTCCCCCTTCTCCACTTCCTTGGGATATCTGTTCAGCTTTGTCTCAAGTCTGCTTCTAAAGACCCATCCAGACAATGTTGCCTGAAAAGCAGATATGACGAAGTGTTTAACCAGAGTCTGGCTTGGAAAATGAACTATGGTGTCCACTGATCAGCTGGTCTCTTTGCGTGGCAAGTCCCTCTAATGTCTCACTTTTCTGAGGACTGGTGGTCCAGTTGGTCAAGGTGTGTATGTGAAAATAATCACACTTTTAGCCATTTAAAATATCCAAACTCTCTCATTCTGCCTTAGCTTACTATTTTGTTCTTCTTGTCGTTCTTGATAGTTTTAAAAATCAGAGGTTCGGCTCCATCAAGGTTTCTAAAGCCAGAAACACCTTTAGAAGTGCTCTTAGTCATATTGAGAATTTATGGTCCCAAAGGGCTAGCTGGGAGTGTATCTGGGATCAAAATCCAATATGTGACTGCCATCTGGAGCAGCTGCTAACACTGCCCTAGAAACATGATCATTACAGATGGGGTCTGTTCTGCCAAATATGGAGCACCCTGTGAATGAATACAAAGCACATTCCATGCAAGGACCTTGTTTATTTTCAGTACAAGGAAACACGCACTAGGCCCTGGACTTCGTAGTAGAGCTAAAGATCCACACGTTCAGAAAGGACTCTGGCCTCTGGCAATGAGCTCAGCATATGGCATGACTCAATTTGCCCAGGTATGTTTAAGAAGTTTCCATGTGAGTTTGCATTTAATATCCACGAGGAGAGCACGCTTTTTCATGGAACCCTGAAGAGAATCTTTTTACTCAGCAGTGCCTGCCACTACCATGTGAACCACCCTCAAATTTACTGAGCTTTGAAGCCTGGATTTCACACAGTTAGTATACTCCTGTTGTGTGTGCCTTTTGGGGAAAAGGCTCAGTCTCCATACAGAACCCCCTGACCTGGGCTGGAGAGGAGAGGAGAAAGGAATGGTATACCTGCGGCCAGGTAGCTTGGTCCTGCAGGGTGGCCAGCTCAGTGGAAAGACAAGTATTCGTTTGGAAGTAAAGGTGATATTGTGGATCTGGTGGGTGTTGCCAAAATTGGATGTAATCCTGTGTGTTCTCCAAGTTGACTAACATTGAGTCAGAATTTATGGGAGACTCAGAAAAGTTGGTAGAAGAACCTGTCTCAGAGATTGGACTACACACCAGAGGTAGCAGATACATGGAGGACCCCTGCTCGTCCTCAGGAAGAAAACTGAAAGAAACATATTACAGTGACATGGATCAGGGAAGAATTATGACCCAGGAGCAATTGCCTTGCTTATCAGTAGGTGCTTACAGCACATTTTGTTTTGGTGGCTAAATCAGGATTCACTGGTTTGTACTCTCACTTTGCCTGAATAAGATTCCATTTGCCACAATAAAGTGAGTGTAAAAATTGAGACGAATTAGTCTTTTGTCTCAAATAGTTTTATTTGTATTACTTGGACAGTCCTGGCTCTGCCACATGCCTTATGCAAGTTACTTTACCCACCCAAAGTCAGTGCCTTGCCCTTTGTCACTGAAGTAGTTACTAGCTGAATGGGAGTCCCAGACTAGTTCCTCATTGCAAGTCCAGGGCTCTGTTTGTCCAATGCTATATCTGGGGCTTTTGAGATAAATAGACACTTCGGAATCTGTACTTTCCACAACCTCCTCGAGTGGATTCTGATGATCGAGCCAGTGGGTAACATGGCATTAACCCACCCACCCCACATATCAGGGTCACTGATCTTACAGGAAGGCACAGAAGGAAATCTGGAGAGCTCTGGGAGGCCCAATCAGAGAACCGTCATTCATTCAAAAATATTTATTGGGCACCAAGCAGGTGCTATATACAACCCCTTCGTTACTGAGCAGAGCCTTCTCTTTATGGCATTTGGGACCACAGACTTTATCACTGAACAGAAAATGTGTTCATGTCCTCATACTGCCTCCCAGGGCTTAGTCTTTCTGTGATCTTAGCTCTTTGGAATCCATTGGGCATCTAGCAACTGTTTCGCACCCACTTCTCTCACACAGATTGTCAATCCATGGAGACCCCTTCATCTGGTCTGCTGTGATCACCAGATCCCAGTGAAGTGAAAGAAAAAAGCTGAGAGCCCAAAAGTTATTGAGATATAGGCACTCAAGACTTCCCTATAGACACCTGTGCCATGAGTCTGGGCTTGGGTGGATGAAGCCAAGCAATTTTGAGATTTGCATGCTAATTCCCTAGCTTGGGGGCTTCCTCATCTAGGCCTTCTATTTTCATGGAGACTCCTCTGTTCCATCAATGCATGCTTGGCCTCACACAGTGCATGCAGAGGCAGGGGCCAATAGCCACAGAGCAAGATGGGTGGGACCACACCCATCTTTTGATGGGGGACTTTTGATGAGGGGGCTTTTGGTGTCCTATGGACAAGTCATTCATGGTTTCAGGCATGGTGTCCATGAGGGGAAAGCAGGGATATTAGCCTTATCACCATTCCATGCACTTCTTACCTCTGACTGTCATCTTCGTGGTCCCCAAGGTTTTCATCTTGAGAGCAGTCAGAGGACTGGTGTCTAACTACTAACTGGACAGGATCAACGATGTGCTGGTTCTGCATAAATGTAATAAGGTTATCATAGAGGGGCATATCCATGCCAGCCTGGTTTAGCAGGCTTATTTGCAATGTCTGGTTTCCCACAATGCTGCTGTGGCTGGCCCTGCATCTGCTGGTCCTGCAGTATCTGTTGCTGTATGTGTTGTTCCTATATCTCTTGCAACTGTCGGTGCAGGTATTGTTCCTGCCCCTGCACATGTTGCATCAAAAGGAAAGAGATAAAAGTACCTCAGTGTCTGCAAGAACCTCCCAGAAACTGAACTCCCCCACTCCATTCTCCTAAAGCAGATGGCAGTGGCCCTGCATCTCTGGGCTTTGTCTGGGTGACTATCTTACTTGTTTGCTTGGACATTAGTTGCAGTCATGCCCTTGGCTAAATAAGCTGCAATTCAGAACATACGTACAAGTATGTGTGCATGTGTGTCCAGGTCTAGTCAGTCAAGATTTTTTTTTATCTCAGATAAATGAATTGCAACTAACTGAGTAGCCACTACACCCTCAGGAGAACCAGGTGAGCCTCAATTTTCATGGAAATCAAATCTCCTTTCAGCTACATAGTTAAAACAGCCTTTCCCTACCTGTTTGGAGGTATTGCAAGGCTCCTTAGGCTTCTCGGGGAATTTGAAATAGCGTGATGAATATGAACCACAAGAAAGGCTGGTCCCCTTTGAATCTGGGAAGGGCCCCTTCATTTTCACAGTGCGTGGTTTCTTTGGCACTGGCTCCAAAGACTGGGGCTCAGGACAGTCAAGGTGGTGTGAGGTGGTTGGCTGCATCTGTAAGGACACAGTATCACAAAGATCTTTTCAGCGGCTGCACCTTTCCTCAGGGCATGAAGTGAGGGTACCTTCAGGCCCACAGGAAGCCTTGGTTGTATATGAGCCCCGTCTGCCACTACTAGATCCCAGCTAGGCCCATTTCAGCCATTACAGTCAAGAGACAAAGAGCAAAATCAGATGTCATTGCTGAATACCATTCCAAATGTCCCATGCCATCCTGGAGCAGTTGCTGTCACTACTAGCAGACCCTACTAACTCTTTGAAAACTATCAAGGTACCTTTCTCCTCTCCCTTCTGCCTCTTACCTACATGGAACTAGCCTCTGACCTGAAAGCCGGAATCCTGTATTCTATATAGCTGCTCCTTCATCATTTCCAGTGCATCTTGCAGGCTTCTGAAGTCAGACTGTAGCATACGAGACTTCTCTTCCAGCTGCTTCCGAAACTTCCTCATCAACTCCATCTCCTCTTTGCTGATGTACAGTGCAATTAATGATGGTGGTCGTAATAACTGTGGGGAGGAATTGCTTGTGGTTCATACATAGGGACAGCAGGTTCTCCAAATCCTACCATACTGCTTTATTGCCAAGTTTTCAAAGACTGAGAATGTGAACGATGGCACTCCACTCCCAATTTCATTCATTACTAGAAAGTTTGAAGAAATGATTAGAGAATTCAGGAATTCTAGATCACAAATGGATCATGGGAATCATTTAGTCAGATTTTTTGCCTCAAAATATAAAGCTGTGGAATTGGCCCCAAAGTGTGAAGCAACCTGCCCAAAATCCTTAGTGGAAGAACCAGAATGCAGTGGGTCATATGAGGCATGTGGGAAACATCTATCAGGTGCCCCTTCTAGCAATGTGGTAAGAAAAAGGGTCAACTGGCACTTCCTTTGTTCCAGGTGCTCTTCTAAGCACTACAAAGAAATCCACAGATGTGACCTTCACGGTGTCCTCTAAAGTAAGTGCTGTCCATACACAGTTATAGTAGAGAAAACAGGTGCCTGAAACAGACCAGAGGTAGGACACATAGAAATGAAGGGACATATTTGAAAGAATTTAATAAAGTAGACATGGCTTCTCAACTAGCTAGCTAGGAGGGCAGGAAAGAGGTGGGGTTCTTGGAAAAAAAGCTATCTGTGAAAGCTATTGTTGGCCTGACCTGGGCTAGATATTGTGTGTATAAACAAGATGAGACAGCCACAGTCTCAATATTAATGATGAAGAGAAGGTACATATACATGTGACTACTAGAAAACAAACCAAAAGTCTATTCTACCATACTGTGGCCTTCAACCTCTTTATGGCTAATGGAAGCACACAGCTGAATTATTAAAGAGAGACAGAGGAAAAAACATGCAAGTTGTTTTTCTCACTTGGAATAAAAAACTATATACGTATTTTTAAGCCATTTAAAATTGTCTAATTGTCCTTCTTTTGTCATATAATACATAGATCTTCATATAAGAAAGCAAGCATTCAATAAAAAAATAAATAAAATAAAATAAATAAAAATTTTAAACTTGGAACTGGAAGCAACAAACCTTACAGGTTATCACATCCATCCTCTCATTCTCCAAGCAGGAATCTTTTCTCTACTGTCTCTGGTAGATGAGCTACTGAGCCTGTCTCACCTGGAGAGGTAGCCTAACCCATCTGAGAAAGGCTTTCTTGAGAGGAGTGGAAGCTGCCTATCCTGAGTTGCTAGCTCTCCACCTTAGTTTTATCCACTGGAGATTCGTCTTCCACTTCAGGAGCATGATGGCTGTGCAGCTACTTGGATCAGGCTGTTCTGTCCCTTCCCAGTCTTCCTTCTCCAATGCCCTCCACTGTGACTATCTTCCAGTACTGACAATATGACATTTTTCAGCCTTTCTCCATCCTGGTCTACATGTTCTGGATGCATTCTGGTCTGTCAATCCATGGCACCCAAAATAAGCCCAATATGCAGAGCTTTACTATGCACACTCGTTGCTGGTTGACTATTTTAAACAAATACTATATTGAAAGTTTAGTTATAAATTCATTCAAAGCAGAAGAGAATCTTGTCAACGGTGAAAGGGGAACCACAGCCTTTTGGTATAATAAAGACATAAATAAAGACAAAATGGATTTCTACAAAAATTTCCTTTTAAATTGTTCAAACATTTTTCATAGCAGTCTAAAAATCCCTGCAAGGCAAGCAGACCATTTCAAGATGGAGAAACTGATATGCAGGGATGTGCCAAGGCCACTGCACACTGTCTTCCATCCCTCAGTTCTTCTCATTAGAAGAGGGAGTGACTCATCTTAGGCTTCATAATTAATGCACACAATTCCATGTAACAAACCATAAACTCCTTATCTTGCCTGCCAATCCTGATTTTAATAATCCCGTATATTATAAAAGATGATTGTCCAAATCTGTAATTATGTACACAAATTTGAGGATAGAAAAGCAACAGAGTAGGTAATCCAAATGTATTGATTTGGCTTCGGACCATACATCAGTGTTGACATTTGAAGGTTGGATACACCTAACATTCTGAAAGGCATGCTTCTAACCTAATAAAAATTCCATTGGAGAAATCTAGCTTGTGTTGGGGAAGTGCTGCTATGGTGAGCAAGAAAGCCATCTTTCTCAGAGATGGTTAGCATCCCCTCACAGGTGATAAGGAACAGTGCTTAAAAATACTGTCTTTTCTTAGTTGATAAGTTTCCTCTTTGGCCCAAACTTTCTCTCAAGCACAAAGTGTCTTTGCATTTTTCACATTAAGAAAAGAATGGAGATTTGGTCTTACTTAGAAAATCTCCAACCTCCCTGTTTGCTAGGGTCCACTGGATTCTCAGCAGAATTGGAAAATTCAGTATGATGGAAGTGGTGTTACAGTTTTAAAAAATAAGATGCTTTCTTCAAAATGAACCTGAGCACAAGAGTGGAAATTCAGGGCTTTGCAGGGTTAGTGGTCCAGACAAATACACGGAGCAAGACTCCCAGAGGTACCTGATTACTGACGCCAGCAGCCACACTGGAGGATGAGAAGGCCTCTTGCTCCACCTCCTCCACTTGCTCCACTTCCTCATCCTCCACCTCCTCCACTTGCTCCACTTCTTCTTCTTTATCTACTTGTTCCACCTCTTCCGCCTCGTCCACCTGTTGAGTTTCATCCATATCATCCACCTGTTCCACCTCAGGTTCGAATTGAATGCTCTGGGAAGATGATGTAGCTAAAGAAGAAAGCACAGTGGCATTCGTGACCAAGAAAGCAGAAGTACCAACATTGTCAAAGATTTACAGATTTCTCTTTATTTACTTTTTTTAAGTCATAAAAACAGGAGTGTCCAGTTTTATTCTGTGTTAAGGATTAGATGTGCCAGGTACCAGGAATAAGTCAGAGCATTATCTAAAAATCTGTTCATATTTTAAAATAAAGGAAAAGGAAGGACTGTCTGACTTTTCCTCCACCTACTCAAGCATAAGTGGGTAGGTACCCAAATCATTCGTGTTGAGTGTCTTTTCATTATAAATTTTTGGGGCTGTGTTTCTGAAAATTGGTACCTTCTAACTGATAATACCAAATTAAACATAATCAAAAAATAACTTCTAAAAACATAGGTTCTCCAGAATGTGAGGATCTCAGGAGTGCTTGAAGTGCCGGTGGAGGTGTTGAGAAAGATTCTCCTCAACAGCCCCAAAAGCAAAGTGGAGAATATTACTCTAAGAATGCAAAATGGCAGTCATTTTGGAATATAGTTTGGCAGTTTCTTTCACACACACTTTCCATATGACCCAGCTGTCCCACTCCCAGTAATTAACCAAGTCAATTAAACATTTGTATTCCCACAAAAAAACCTCTATGCAAATGTTCATAGTCGTTTTATTTAGAATCACTGAAAACATGGAAATAACCCTGATGTCCTTCTGCAGATGAATGGATTTTTAAACAAATAACTGTGGTGCATGCATAAGATGCAGTACCACTAAGCAAGGAACGAGGAATGAACCATTGATTCATGAAACATGGATGAATCTTATATGCATTTTGTTAACAAAGCCAGACCAAAGGGAGACACAGAATCCCAAGCAGGCTCAGGCTCTGAGCTGTCAGCACAGAGCCTGATGCGGGGCTTTATCAAACTCATGAACCCTGAGATCATGACCTGAGCTGAAGTCGGACGCTTAACTGACTGAGCCATCCAGGCGCCCCCCTAAATCAATTTTTTAAAAGACTATTTAAACAAAGTTTGAGATTGGCAGCAATAATGTCAAAGTCATTAACTAGAATATTTTAAAAATAGATGCGTTAGTTCTATATGTGAAGATTCCCAAATACAAATAAGGCCAGCAAATTAGAGGACATGAGCTGCATCAAGCACTGCTTCAAGTTTTATACTTTTTATACAATTATATTTATGAAATTTCTGCAATACCAAAATTTACATAATAAATATTACTGTTTCTGAAAGACTATCCTTTTTGGCCTTTACTAAAAATTCTTCTTACTATATAGTTTTTTAAAACAAGAATTTTCTTTGGACTGCAATCCCTATGGCACAGTCTTCATTAAGACTGCATGAGTATAAAGAGATAAGATGCTACTCCTCCAAGGACTGAGATCTAGCACCAATCTTTTGAAGATTAAATTGTAATGGGGCAGAATAATACCATTTCCAAGCACTCAAACCATTGATGATATATTCACTTTCACTGCTCTCAAATCAACGTCTCAAAAAACTTACAGAAGATGAAGAAAGTTCACTCTTGTGATATCACACCATTATAAACAGAACGCTCTCTTCTTTTGAAAAGCCATAACTACTCTGTGAGCCACTGTTTTTCTTCTGATAATCCCTATCCAAATGTCCAAATATACCTACTTAATGTTTCAGGTATGCTTTCCATGGAAGATGTGCTGGAGTCATAACATGTAGCAGACCTTATCCCGCTTTCATGAACAGATCCTTCTGGTTCATTCTGCTCGAGTGTTACAAGATCAGCCTGATCCTGGGAATTTTCAAAAGAGAAGATGACATTTCAATTTGGAGACAGAGATATATAGACAACAGGAAACACAGGAAGAACACAAACTCGGATGCATTTTACCTCACAATTTCCAACACTGCTTATATCAATTGAATACCTAAACAAAACCATCATTAAACATGTCCTTGAAAAATACTGCTAGAAGGTAATAACAAGCAAAGATCATGGGTGCTACATGCTATACATAGGAAAAACTGAGAAAATAAACACAGTACAGATGTGCTGAAAGCACAAACATAAGAAAAATGTGTGCCAATCAAAGGCCATGGCAAAAAGAAAAAAATACACACCTTCCAGAGGTGTTGGTGGGATGCTGGTGTGGC
The DNA here is from genome assembly GCA_030068075.1 of Paguma larvata. Lineage (NCBI taxonomy): Eukaryota > Metazoa > Chordata > Mammalia > Carnivora > Viverridae > Paguma > Paguma larvata. The sequence continues at coordinate 119,146,352 of CM057830.1, read as the reverse complement.
CGTGGGAGAAGGGCACTACCACCACCAGCAGGGCCATTTCTCCAGAGGTCCTGCACATGCAGCCTGCACTGAGTGCAAGGAAAGGTCAGTTGGAGGCTGATTAACTACTAATTCTAATCTACACTTAAGCCATGAAGTAGGCTTAAATGCAGATTAAAGTTGGAATAATATTATCAAAAACATCCTTCCTCTGTGTACTAGTAGCACAAGATGTAAATGGCCCTGGAGAGCTTCTACTACAATCTTCCCATTTGATAGTGTCAAAGAGGAGAAGGTCATACAGCAAGTCAGTAGCAGAATAAGAGAGAGAATCTAATGACTCCAAAGCCAGCACTATTTTAAGCATAGTGTTTGGGTTTCTTTGTTTTGTTTTTGTTTTGTTATTTGGTTGTTTATTTCTTTGTTTTGGTTGTTGTTGTTGTTGTTGGACTGGATTAAGACAGAAACCTATGCCAATTTTTCTACAAGGAACCTGCTTGTTGGGACACAATGACCCAGATCAAATCCCAGCATTTTAACTTCAGGAAATTGCACAACCTCCCTGTGAACTGTGTTTTGTACTTCTTAAAATAAGCAATATGTTGCTGGCGATGTGACAATCTTTTAATTCTTTAGAAAGATATGCTGGTGGGGTGGTATTCATTGAGATGGGATATGACCTTTCTTTCCCTGTCCTCTTTCTTCTGCTTTTTATCACAGTCATATATCAATTTAAATACTCGCTCTCTGCTTCCTGGGTAAGTTTCAGTAGAAATGTGGATACTTGGGTGTTGATTAAGATGTCCAGCTTTGTGTGTTCATATGTTTTATTTAGCCTATAAACATAAATTCACTAAGTTTAAATAAACTTAAAAGGACAGAATCATGTGCAGCGATGGTAACTGTCCTGGAAAAAAACAAAGCAAAAAACTATTTTAGAAGCAAAAAGATAACAGTGAAGGGAAGTAGATTTGTCACCTGTAGTAAGCTGTGGCAACTGTAGAGCTCATTTGATTATTTCCCATCTCTTAAGAGTCCCTGTCCTTTGTTGCCTGATGAACATTATCTTGAAAACTATTATTTCATACATTTTGTCATTTGGGGCAGGAAAGTTAAATCTGGTCCCAGACACTCTATCTTGATTAGATGCAGAAGTTTTTCAATTCCATGGAATACTATACAGTTATTGAAATAATTTCAATTAGGATTAGAGAAAGATGAAACTGGGTGACAAATGAAAGCCAAAGCTGTGGAATAGTATGTAAACTATCATTATCACTAAGTGAAAAATACGTATGATGGCAGAGTAAGACTGAATGGGAATAAGCAAAATTAAATAGCAATTGCGCCATGGTGGTGGGATTATGTTTTTTTTAATGTACCTTTAAATGTTATAATTACCTAGGTTTTATAAGTTTTATAAAGTGAAAATTTTTAAATTCAGCTTTCCTCAAAACACACTAAGTTCCTCAAAACACAGTAAGTTGAAGAACTGTGGATTGTTCACACATTACACACTGCAGATCCTGGGTAAATATCTGTTGACTGACTGATGAGGGAGGTAAGGCTGTCAACAGCATAGAAGCCAGATTGATAGCCAAAGCTATATGGATGTCTTGGCCTCTTTTCCTAGCATAATTGCAACTAGTTTGTGTGTAAATAGAACACTGCCCTGTTTAAATTAAACTTCTTCTATGTAATTTCCTCCATTTCATACTTTCTTGAACAGAATGTTAGGTTAAGCAGAGGTATTCGGAAAGTTTTATCTACATACAAGTAGCTTGTTAGCCTTCAAGTTTCTTCTGACTAGTTTAAGAATTAAATTTACATCAGACAGATTAACAGGAGAAAATCAAACATGGGTGTCTCCTGTGTACATACATAGGAGAGACCCGGGAAAACTGAGTGACTCCCCAAGATGGCTGAAGCCATCATCTTAAATACCATCTCCACCTAAAGACAAAGAAGATTCTGGGCCTGGGGGGAGTCAGTTATGGGAGGTGAGCAGGAAAAGCACAGTAATAAGGGTAAGACTCTTGTGCAGATCTAAATCATTGTCTTCTCCATTGATGAGTTTCTAGTGATTTAGACTCTTCCTCCTCTTCCTGGTACAAGGATGGAGACATCCTTACAAATAGAGATTTCCCTTATAAATAAATGCAAATGTCTCTTACAAAAGGGTAACTTCTACTCAGTTTTCTGAGCTTCTCCTGTGTTTGCACTTTCTTAAAAATATTCAGCCTAAAATAATCCTTATGCCAGAGACATATTTTGGAATGCTAAATTCTGCTCCCCTACAATGAGCAATATTTGGAAAATGCAGTCCAAAATCAGCACTTTTTATTTAAATTATGTGCTCGCAGTATCTCTGATGTTACAGAACAGCTTAAATAGTAAAAAGACTTGCTGTCTGCACATTCCCAGAAACACACAAATCCTTTTCAGGCAAAATCACATGCAGGCCTGAAAACCAAAGTGAGAGTCCACCCATCCAGCCTACCTATACTGCGCTTGGAATCCCTTTACCATACATTTGAAGAATGCTATAAAAATAACATAGTGCTGTAACATACAATATTCATTTGTGCATCTAATATTTATGAGTGCCTACTACATGTGGCAAGATCTTGTTCAAGATATTTGGGGATATGCTGATAAACAAGACAGTCCTGCTTTCACAGAAGCTACACTCTATTGCAGGGAGACAAAAAATACACTGATAAATGAGGTTCCTTGCAGATGCCCACTCCTCTTTTATTGAGGGGGGAGATGGAGACTTTCCAAGGAAAAATAACTTTCCCCCGGTCACAAAATTGGTAAATGGCAGAATCAATCAGGAACTGACTCTTATGTTCTGAAGCCTAGGCCATTTTTCTCTCTGCAGCACAACCACCACTGCAGTGATCCAGCCAACCAGATGTGCCATAGCCACCCATGGAGTGGCAGGTAAGGTGGAACACCATCCACAGGGAAGGCTTTCTGGTAGGCTTTTTCTGTTCTATGCCTTTTTTCATGCAGTTTGACCTTATCTGCCAGACTACTGTTTCAGATCACTGAGAGCACGTCCAGGTTTCATATTTCTATTAATGTGCATCCCTGAGATTCTCTCTAGCAACGTTTGGTGAATGGACAAATGAACAACACATTCAGTGGCTTAAGAAAAAGATGGGGACAATCTAGGCTAATTAGGGGCTGGATCCTGCCCATGATGGGATGATGCAGTCTCACGAGCCTACTCACATTGTTTTTGAAATGTACTCACAAGTCAGAAAGATCTTGGGCAATGGCATAGAGCTTAGCCTATTTTTTTAAAGGTACTACAGGGATCATCCTAAGTGCTGGGGGCCAAGAGCAGGCTGCCCCAAGATGAGCCACTATGGCATGAAGACTATTTTGAGTTAAAAAGCAATAAAAATCCATCAGATTCATGAAAAACTCTTTACCTGCTCGATAACTGCCTAAAAAAAATTTTACATAGAAGCCTTGCTCCAGGAAGAGAGCTATCCACCATAGATAAGTACAGTATACCATGAACTAGGGGTGGGGGATAGGGAGGAACCTACCAATGCCTGTTTGATCAAAGTCTTCTCTGTGTCCCATTGTTTCCGAGTGGCCCAGTCAACATTTGTTTACCAAACATTTACTCTTTTTCATTCTTCCTAAGGATTGCATTCCTTCCCTTTGAAGTCCCAAACCCCTACCCCTTTTTCCTTATTTCAGGATGATATATATACCTCATTTTGCTTGACTTCTTTGAAATTTCCATTTCTGGGTAGGCTCTCTGTATGTACATTAATAAATATGATTCTCTCCCATTAATCTGTCTCATGTCGATTTGATTCTTAGTCCAGTTATAAGGACCTTGAAGAGGACAAGACCTTCTTGCTCCCTAACACAAGTACAGCGAGCGGTTGCTTATTCAATAAGAATGGCAGCTATGGAACACCACTCAAGTGCTATGCCTAAAATGGGATACTTCTCAAAATTAAAACCTTTTTTATGTTGGCAACATACATTAAGTAAAGAATCAATGTTACAGGGATAAGAATCCATCTATTTGCCCGATGGCTCTCTTATGTACGTACATCTGAGGCAATAGCAGCAGGTTCGGCAAACAGGGATTCCATTCTAGAACTTCTTGTTTGACCTTGAACACTTCTATAAAGAGATGAAAAGAGAAATGGTATGCACATCTCACTTGCCATTTAAGTCTAAATCTTCTATTATACGTAAAAATGAGGTTCAAAAAGAACAAATATTTATTTTTCTTAATATAACACATCATCAGTCTTTGAGGTGCTGCTATTCCTACAGAAAAAGTTGCTCTACACAGTATCTATAAAATAAATCATCTGGACCCTCATTAGAATGGAGTTTGCTTCAGGTTTCACTTCCTCTGGTTAACAGTGGTAAGAAAAGCTAAAAAAATATTAAAAAATAAAAACAAAAAACAACAACAACAAAAAACAACCACCAAGGTGTATGAGTGAATCTTAATTTTTAAACCGACTGCAATTACAAAAAGAAATGCCATCAGGCTAAATTTAATTTTGTTTCCTATAATTAGAGAAACTTTCCATTATTTGGCTCATTAACAATTTATTTCTATCAAAATTAGAATTTTGATGCCCAAGGTGAGAATGCAGCTTCCTGGCACTGGAGTCTAAGTACTAGTTTATTTTTTACCAAATGAGTGGATGGTGAGAGAGAAGGGAAGGGGGAGGAGAGAATATGAATGAATGAAATTTTTGGTTTTAATATTTAAATTACTTTTTCAGCCTTAAAAACTTCCTGAGGATCTGTTATGGAAATGTATTTTGTTTTCAAGAGTTTTTCTTTTGCATCACTCCACAAAATGAGAAACTGAAGTCTGATAACAGATATGATAAAAAGTATGTACTTAGAATAAACACAGTGACAAAATGGTATCTGTGAAACTCTCTCAATTTATTCAGAAGACAAAAAATTAACAAAATAACTGGATTTTTCTGCAAGATTTCAAAAAGTAAATACTGATCCAATGGCTAAAATTTTTCCATTCCTATTTCACAGGACCCAGCCAAAAAAATCAATTTTACTTACATCATTTATTTTTAATGGTAGGAAACTAAGAAGAGTTTGAAAAAATATATTTTGGATATCAGAATAGATAACATTTAGGAAGTATTGATTTAAATTGCATAAAAAACTACTTAGTAAGTAAATTCAGTCATATGATGGGGCTATAAAATGCTTACTATTTATTTCTTAATGGCTTGACTTTCAGCATCAAGTAACATAGATTTACTTACAAATTTGCCCTGACATCATTTAAAAATAAAATTCCTAAAAGATTATCATCTATATTAATTTTTTTCAGTCTTTGACTAAACTTATAAGCCAGTTTACTCTAACTAAATGTTTTCTTTGTAAGTGTTGGTACTTTTTCAAGGTTGTTCACTTCCTGATCTTTATTTATATTATCTCCTCGCACACTGCACTTTGCCTCCTGGTTTCAACTAAGAGCAACTCTGACATTTGCATCTCAAGATATCTCCCTTAGATATAGACTCAAATATCCAACTGCCTTTAAGAAATGCAGTCTGGATGTCTAACATTAGACACCTTAATCTCAGGCGGTCCAATTAGACTCGTCATCATCCTCCTCCTTCTCCTCCAGTGTCTCTTCTATTGGTGACAAGAGCCACCCTCTAACCAGTCACTCAAGACTAAAACTTTCAGTCATCTTTGACTCTTCACTCATTCTCTACTGTCTTCTGCATGAAAGTTTGTTACTAACTTTCTGTCCACCTTTTCTCCTTGGCAATTTCTTGAAGGCAGGGCACATGCATTGAACCTCTTGCATCCCCAGCATCTAGCACAATGCAGAGCACTTACTAGGTGCTTCATGAATATTTTCTGAGAAATAAATAATCTGAATAGCCAACTCAATTGAAATATTTGCACATTCCTCACCCCATATCTGATTGGCTTGAAGTAATTACTTTCAAGAACAAACTGAGGCTTCCATCTGTTCCTTAAAAGCAATTAGAGGGGCGCCTGGGTGGCTCAGTTGGTTAAGCAGCCGACTTCGGCTCAGGTCATGATCTCACGGTCTGTGAGTTCGAGCCCCGCGTCAGGCTCTGTGCTGACAGCTCAGAGCCTGGAGCCTGCTTCAGATTCTGTGTCTCCCTCTCTCTCTGCCCTTCCCCTGCTCACTCTCTGTCTCTATGTCTCTCAAAAATAAATAAACATTAAAAAAAATTTTAAAGCAATTAGAAGTCATTATATTGACTTCTAAATAGTAAATGTCTTTTTTTTCAATTTTGAGAGAGAGAGTGAGCACGCGAGCAGGTGGAGAGGGTCAGATGGAGACAGAGAGGGAGGGAGGAAGAGAGAGAGAGAGAGAGAGAGAGAGAGAGAATCCCAAGCAGGCTCCACGCTCAGCACAGAGCCCAATGTGGGGCTCAATCCCATGACCCTGGGATCATGACCTGAGCTGAAATCAAGAGTGGGACGCTGAACCAACAGAGCCACTCAGGCTCCTCAACAGTAAATATCTTTATACCTGAGGTAAACAGCATGTGAATGAATATATTGCTGCACTGTCCAATATGGCACCCATTCAGCATATGTGGCTAAATTAAAATAAAAATTAAAGAAAATTTAAAATTTATGTCTTCAGTCACAGCAGCCACGTTTCAAGTGTGTAGTAGGCACATGTGACTAGTGGCTATATCATTACAGCACATTAAAGAATATTTCTATTATTGCAAAAAGTTCTATTGGACAATGCTATATCAAAGGATGCAGTGAGTTTTAATGGACAAGACACTGACTTTGATAACAAAACACCATGAGGTGATTATTATTTGCTTTAAATCCACTGGCTTGGATATCAAGAATGTAATAGTTTTTCAAATTATTCCATAAATGTATATTTCATGCTTCTCTCTACATCAATACAGATGGTAAATTTCTGACTTATAATCAGAATGTAAAAGTTACAAATAAGCACATACATTGCTAAAAAAAGGCATTAAGGAATATTTCATGCCTAACTGGTCTATACATGTAAATAATGAATTCAGGCTCACGATAAGAGGTGTAACAGAGGGTTTGCAGCCATAAAACACTGCTGGCCTTTGGTTAGGAGCAGTTAATATAAACAGAACTTTAATTTTTCAAATCATATCAGTTGATTTTCAAAAAGGAAGAAAATGATCCAAGAACACTGCTAGATATATTTACATGGAAAAAATACCCTCCAATATTGTGAAGAAAAGTACCTCTGTATCATTATGTAAAACCTCAAAATGTTACTCTTAAATTGGGCCCTTAATGTTTCTTATTCTATTTTAAATCTTTACCAAGGTTTGATATTCATTGGTAAAGCATTCAATGCTGCTGAATTACTTTACTGGAAGGTTTTCTTGGCTTAAAAAAATCTACTTCTACTTGCCATACAAATGAAACTATAAATATGAAAAACATGTCTAATGAATATTGTCCTTTAATAAATCAATGCAGTATAAACTAAGGTGTGTTTTGAATAGTTGTGGCAATCACGAAACTGATGACAGTAAAATATAATCTTAAATTTCTCTCCTTCTTTAACTTAACAGCAGAGATGATCTAATCTGAAGTGATGGAAGAAAGGATAATCAGGTTTCCCTTCTTAGTTGCAGGTTGTTACCAAAGTTTAAAAAAAATAATTTTCAGGATTACTTTAACAAAAACTAGTCCAGATGTTCATAGCAGAAACCCACTACCACTCCCTGTCTGAAATGAGAAATCTTAGGTCGAGGTGCAAGGCATCACTTTTGCTTCAGGCCCAACTGTATTTCAGCCATCCTTGACAAAAGGATTGGTACTTGCAACTCCAGCGCCTACCTCTTTCCAAGTCACCATTCTTTTAAGCGGTTCCCTAAGGATAATGCCTGGCACAGCCCCCTATTTTTCCCATTCCCCTATTTTCACCATTGTGCCCAACATTCCAGAGCTGCCAGGTGGACAGAATTTGAGGTTGCACAGACTTGGACTCAAATCTTAGCTCATACTTCCTAGCTGCAAATCTTAGAGCAAATCTTTTAGCTTCCCTGAGCCCCAGCTTCTGAATGATTAAAGTGAGACTCATAGTATGTACCTTGTATCATTCTTGTAAAGATAAATTAACGTTTAGACAAAGTGCTTTGGAATCTGTATAGTCCAACGTGATCATCTCAAATGCCCTCATTAGTCATTCTCTTTGATTGCTCCATTCCTTTAAGTTCTTCTCCACTTAAATATATGATTTAGGATGTATAAGACTGTAATTTGCTCTAAAATGGTTCTTTTGTGATTTTAATTCTCTCTCCTAAAAATGTGCTTTACAAAGATGAGTTCTGCATATGTTATCATTGCTCTATTCCTTCAGATCCAAGAAGCAGACTCTTCAGTGTTAAGATAAGCAGACTGGGGGTCAACAGTTGCTATCGCTATAGATCACCTATACCTGTACTCCTTTGGGCAAAGGGTCAGGAGGAAGAGAGGTGCTGTATGGCTATGCAGCTCTCCATAGAACGCACGCACTTGTACAGAGCTCCTGAATGAACGTACAAACTGATGGCTACTAATACAAAATAACTACCCTGCTTTTTAAATAATCCTTTTCTCTCACTGTAACACCTTTTAGTAAATAAATTATTGGAGAATATCATCTTAATAGACTTACATTATTTGAAGATAGAATTAGTTTATTTTGAGAAACTCACCCAAAGGCAGATAGGCAAAGGGGATGATTTTGATGAGTTGAGGAAATCAGTAATTTGCAGTGAGTACTCCATCACCATCCTCAGTTATAAGGCAACTGCTAACTAATCTTACTCCTTACCCACCACCGCTCTCACCTCTGACTGATAAGGGAGACACTATTATTTACTGAGTTCCTACCATGTGGTAGGTATCTTACACATAGTATCTCTTTGGATCCTAAAATAACTCAATAGCATGTGTTCTTTTATCATCCCCACTTTAAATATGAGGGAGATAATGCTCCACAAGGTGAATAATATAGAAGGCCATGATAAATGACCAAGTCTGAATATAAACCCGGTCTGCTAAATTCTTATATCAGTGAGGGCAATAGTTATGTCACCACTATTAGGATTAAAAGGAAAAATTTGCCATCTCAAAATATGCCTCTTTGTCACAAGGATTATCTTGAAATGGTTATTTATTTTTTTATTATTTTTTAGAATGCTTAGACTGGGCTTCAGGGGAGGTGTAGTTAGTTTTTCTAATTCTATCTTCCACCTCTTGAGCTCTGTTAGCAGCGAACTGGTTATTCTTAAGAGACACAGGTCAAGTTCTGAAAACCGGGTAGAAGTTACCCTTTTGTAAGAGAAACTTACATATAAATGGGAAATCTCCATTTATAAGTATATCTCCCTCTCTAGAAACTCTTATCAATGAAGAGGGCAAGAACTTACATCCACACAGCCACTATACCTTTTTTTTACTGTGCTTTTCCTGATAGCCTTCATAAGTGGCATTCTCCCCATCACAACATCTTTTATCTTTAACTGGGTATGACTGTTAAGGTAGTGGCTTGGGCAATTTCAGGGAGTTTCTCAGTTTTCTTGGGTTTTTCCCTATGTGTGTATATAGAAATATATATGCTGTTAAACTACTGTTCCTCTCCTGTCAATCTGTCTTTTATTACAGGGTGTCTCAGCCAAGAACCTGGAAAGGGAGGAAAACTTACTTTTCCTCCTCTACAAGGAAGTAGTAGAAATTAAATAATCTTTAGTTTTGCTCAACTCCAGCTGGAAATGTCTTGATTTTGCCATGCCACAGTGATACCACACTTTGGTATGACTTTGTTTTTATTATTTTAGCATGTATGTCCTGTAAATTAATTGACCACATGTTAAAATCAGGTCCATTCCTTTTATAGTTACACCACAAGCTAACCTATGAACATCCTCCACAGAATGAACCACAAATGAGTATGTGTTTTTACCAACTCTGCCAAATAGTCTGTACACACTACTATACTCTCCATTCTTTCCAAAAAGGATGTGAATTTGCCCCACTTCTGGTTACTTCTTGTTTTTTTTTCTTTTGGAAAGCCTCTGCTTTCCAGAATGGGAGCAGACCGATTCACCAAATCAATTTATTAACATCGAATTTGCCAAAAGCCAACTTGTCAACAGACCATTTGGCTAAATGACCAATAAATCGAAGGGATCTATTTGCCAAATTGGTCAAATATACTGATGTACCAAAAACCTGTTTTTTCTACTATTCATAAAATTTGCAGTGCAATGGATTGCCAGAGCTCAAGTCTGTAATAGAAGGTAAGGATTTCAGAGTTCTGAGACCTTCAGGTACTTGGCTCCCGATGTCCTTCTCTCATGGACACAAGTTCCCTCGCAACCCAACATGAGGCTGTGCTAGACTGTTGGCTCTTCTTCATTTTTTCCCCCAATACAAATTTCCCCCTCTTATTGCCTGCTCCATCCAGCTACAGCAATAGGGAGCTGGGATACAGACACATGGAACCTTATTTAAAATGCTAATTAAAAAACTGACCAAGTAAAATATTCCAGGTATCTTCAAGAATTGTTAAAAACCTTTCAATCTATTATAAATCACTGATCTTTGACACTTAAAAGATACACATTTTGGGAAAATTGGCAAACTTGGCAAATGTGTCTGTGGTTATAAAATATGAACACAAGCTAGATTATTGAAAAAACAGAAAATGAATTCTTAATTGGATTAATACTACACTAAAATAACCTAAAAGTTTTTCATATGAAATCCTAGAATAAACACTGTTGCTATTCATAAGGATGGTAAACTTTCTGTGGCTTTTAACCTGTAACAAATTGAACACTCCTTTAAATGCTGATAACAAGAATATATTCATTCACTATATTTAAGAATTGTAGCCACTGTATATAATCAAGAATAATATATTCATATGAAAATATATAAATTATTTTAATATATAAGGGGTCCAAACTACAGCCTTTAGCCAAAACTGGAAGCAGCATGCTTTTATATGAGGTAGGAATTATTTTTGCTTTTTTTTTTTAAATTTTTTAACGTTTATCCACTTTTGAGACATAGAGACAGAGCGTGAGCAGGAGAAGGGCAGAGGGAGAGGGAGACACAGAATCAGAACACAGGTTCCAGGTTCTGAGCCATCAGCACAGAGCCCGACGCGGGGCTCGAACTCACAGAGCGCAAGATCATGACCTGAGCCAAAGTCGGCCGCCCAACCGACTGAGCCACCCAGGCGCCCTTATTTTTGCTTTTTAAAAAATTATAAAACAAGAAAAGAATATGCTATAGAGACTTTATATAGACTGTAAAGCCTAAAATATTTACTATTGGTCCTTTTCAGAAAACTGTTTATCAACCCTTGGAATATTTTCAAAAAGCATATTTCTTAAGACATGCTTTTTAAACATTTTTTTAATGTTTATTTATTTTTGAGAGAGAGAGAGAGAGAGAGAGAGAGCAAGCATAGCAGGGATGGGGCAGAGAGAGAGGGAGACACAGAATCCGAAGCAGGCTCCAGGCTCTGAGCTATCAGCACAGAGCCCGACGCGGGACTCGAATCCACAAACTGTGAGATCATGACCTGAGCCGAAGTCAGGTGCTCAATTGACTGAGCCACCCAGGTGCCCCAAGACATGCTTTTTGATGAAGCAGTACATTTGGGTAAATTTTGTAAATTGGTCATTCATTGGATTGGTTTGGAATGAATCGATTTTTGGCAATTTGGCCACTGGAAAAATTGATTGTTTTGGCAGAAAGACTTCCAAGAATTTGTTTTTGTGAATTCACCTGAAGCTCATCATGAATTCTCTCAAATGCAAGACTATGGAATAAATAGATATATCAAAATTTGAGAAAACATAGGCGGGTGAGAAATTTCATTTCTCCCAATGACTACAGAAGCCAATGAAAAACGGTCCCACCAGACAAGCCCAATCTCTTCTCACTTGGGAAAGATCTTGATGGAGTTGAAGTTGTTTAAGATCAGAGTCTCCTTGTAACAAACGGGCAGCAATTCCCATGCCCCCTTTTAAAAAAGCATTTTAGCATTTGAATATGAAAGCACTTTGTGAGTGCTTCCAAAAATGTTTTTTAGCTTAAATGATCATTTTCAGTCTCAATTTTTTTTCTTTCCTTTTTTTATGTAAGGGGTAAAGTATTATATTTCAGATACTCTGAATTAAAGTAGTATTGAATATACCAGTTTTTAGAATTTCCAATCCAATTTATACTATTGACTATCCTATACTGAAGACCCTCGCAGTTTTTAGGTCCAAATTCTGGCAAAAAAGAGTATATCTTTTCTGACACATTACTACAGGGCCAAAAAGGAATAGATCAGAGAAATGTTTGTGGTGTGTGTGTTTGTATGTGAGTGTGTGTGAGATGGGAGATAGGCAGAAAGTGAAATAAGATGACTTGGGAAATACTTGGATCTTCTCTCAGATTCCCTACTTTGGGCACTGTACCTCTCATTGTTCCTTGGCCAAAGTGCCAAGAGAAATGGTGCTCATGAGAGGAAGATTTAAGGTCTCTAAGCTGAATGTACCAAATGCATCTTCCTTTTTTCCTGATCAAGCCACGGACATAGATCCTTGTGGTTTTTAAAATCATATTCTTTGTGTGGGCTGATATATATTTGATATGTAATGGGAAATCTGAAGCTAATATATCTAAGCTGATATGTAACCAAACCTACATCATACGGGAAGTTCAGATGATTTTACATATTAGAATATGAAGATGTAAAACAAAATGTTGAATTTCAAATATTTAAAATATGAGATCCCTTGGGGCACCTGGGTTTTTCTGTCAGTTGAGCATGGAACTCTTGATTTCAGCTCATGTCATGATCCCAGGGTTGTGGGATGGAGCCCCACATCAGGTTCTGTGCTGGGCACAGATCCTGCTTGGGATTCTCTCTCTCTGCCCCTCCCCTACTCACCTTCCCTCTCTCTTTATAAAATAAAAAAAAACATAAAATATAAAATAAAATAAAATAAAATAAAATAAAATAAAATATGGGGTCCTTTTTAAAAAACTATCCGGTAGGTAGTTACTTTTATCACACAGATAAGAAAACTCAATATTTGTTTTAGTGATATGTTAACAGACTTGTTTCCAATCACTACTAATACACAACTATAAAGGAACCAAACTCAAATGCTCCAATCCTCATATATTTCAGTGTTTTACAAAGGATGGAGTCCAAATGGGAAAATTTCCACCAAACGCTCACACCATCCATTTCAGAGAAAATATAACTTTCTAAAGGGCCAGTTTGAACTTCTCTAATGTGCTTTTTTGGTTATACCAGCTTTCCATAAACACATAAAAAGAGGAAAAACATCTAACGGCACTCAGTGGTATTTCTTCACAAGAACAGAAAAACAAAAAATGCACAATATTCACAGCACTTAGAAACTACATACAAATCATCAACATGGTAAAAGCCATAGCCCGATGTCCCCTGTACTTCAAAGGGCAAGTAACTAAGCAGTGCCCTGATGTCAAAGAATGAAAAGAAAGAAAACATCGAGTAAACAAAAACCCTATTGCTATGAAAATACGGTCAGTCATCAGTAATCAAAAAAAATGCAAGGTTTTATCATTTTGAAAAGAATATTGCTGTTGTTGGCCTCTTCTGAACAACATGAAAATATTAAGTAAGGAAGAAGGCACTTTTAGAATCTGATTAGTGTTTTGTGGTCTGCCCCTTTCTCAAACATAGAAAAGGCAACATATAGTGTTGGTTGGTGAATCACTGGAACATGCCTGGACCTCAGCCTGGATACCAGCTGCTAACACTACCAACATTCATAGGCAGTCTGAATGTCAAAGCTACATAGTTCTCCATAACATATTTCTGGAAAATTAATTCCAGGAGAAATTCATAAATCAGACAAGAGACTATACTAAGACCAGCACTGTGTGAGAAGATATAAAGAGAGTTTGCTCTTTTCCCATTAACTAATAAGGCTTTTATGCCAAGTCTTCCAGCACAGGACAGGATTCTATAAGGATGCATCTCCTACTCCAAGAGAACGGAGTCTTCAAAAGACTGGAAGTGATACCTGAGATATGTTTTTATAATTCATCTGGTACTTTATTTACTTGCATAATTCATTATTTTCGTATTTAGATCTATTATCAAATATTTTCCATTATGAAATGGTTTGAAACCTTTTTTTATGAATTATAGTTCATCATCGTTCAGTCAGAATTATTCCCTTGATATAGCACTTCAAAAAAAGGAAACACACGTAACATTTTTACACAGAAAAAACAAAGCAGGACCAACGTATTTTTAATATAGCCAGTGGCTTCACAGGGCCTGACCTGGGTACATATGTTCATGGTAAGGTTTTACCAAACAGTTCATGTTTCATTTGGCATATTAGTCTCCTACTTTATAATCCACTCTGTCAATCATTTCCCAAAGGTGACATTCTATGTGTTTCTTCTGTCACTTTAATAAGACTATTACTTAGCCAGTTAAGGAAATAAAACAACAGAGATCAAATTCCAGCATACATTAAAAGAAAAACCTTTTTTGATGTCTTCACTGTGTATTAAAGCACTGATGACCTAAGTGTTGCCTGTGTAGATATGAGAAATAATTTTAAATTTGGCCTTATTTTTTTTTATTCTCCATATCAGCCCCATTAGTTTTTACTGGCAAAGTGTCACGTGGCTACTCACATGCTTATATCTTAGAAATCAGAAAGTAAGTTAATTTAGTAAGACAAACTATTTTCTCTACTGAGGGAGGCACACGTTGAATGCAGTTTGGACACTTCCCTCTTGGATGTTTTGATTCTCTAGAAGAGCTTCGATACTGTGTAATCCCAAGGCAAAGTGGAGAGTGTCAATGGGAAAGCAGGAAGGGTCAAGCTCTTCCTGCCCAGGTGGCAGGAAGACTTCTGACAGGAAGTTCTGGAGTGGTGAGGAGTATCTGGACATACAAAATATAGAGGACAAGGACATTTTCACCAATGCAGAAAACATGATCAGAGGTACAGTGAAAGAGCATAGACACATTTACATGGAATGGAGACTTTATTATAGTTTCTTGTTTACTAGTCCATCTCCACACTAGGCAGTAAGTATTATAAGGGCATGCACAGTGTTGGACACTGAGAACAGATCCTAAAAGAGTTTATAGTTTTGTGTGGAATTCAATGAATGAATTGTCCCAAGATAACTATAAATTTACGAACTGCAAAAAGCATGATGAAGGAAAAAGAGCAGGGTGCCATAGGAAAGAACCAAAAGTGGATCTAGAGGACCTGAAGGAGGCAATCATGGGACAGTACAGTGGAAGAATATTTCAGGTTGAGGACATAAGCATGTGCAAAGGCTCTATGTTGGAAAAGAGCTTTGAGAATTCACAGCACAGATGGAGTATGATAGATAGGAGGTAGTGTGGCATAAAATGAGGTTTGGGGGATAGGTGAGCACGACAGCAGTATGCCTTACAAATCATACAAGAGGCTATCTGATCTTATTCTAAGAGCAAGGGGAAACCACTGAGAGCAGGAGAGGCACAAGATCATATTTTAACAAATGGTTTTGGGACAATCAGACATCCATATGCTAAAAATTATGAACTTCAACCTGAGCCTCACACCCTATAAAAATATGGACTCAAAATGGATCATAGATGCAAATGTTGAACCCAGAGCTATAAAACTTCCAGGGGAAAAACATAGAAAAACTGTGACCTATGGTTTGGTGATAAATTCTTAGACATGGCACCAAAAGCACAATCTATCGAAGGAAAGTAATCGTAAAACTATCCTTCTTCAGAATTAAAAACTTGAATTCTGCAAAAGACACTATTAGAAGAATGAAAAAAGAAGCTACAAACTAGAGAAAGTAGTCACACATCAAATATCTGACAAAGGATTTATTCGTCGAATATACAGATAATTTTCAAAACTCAATAATAAAAAAGTAAGCAATATTGTTTTAAAAATAGGCAAAACAATGAATGTTCAAATGCTAAAAAGATGCTCAACATCTATAGTTATTAGGGGAATGCAAATAAGTACCATAATTCACTACCCTAGAGAAATGAAATGAAAGCTTATGTCCACCAAAACCTTGTATACAAATATTTATAACAGCGTCACTAATAATTGCCAAAAATGGCAACAACCCAGATGTCCTTCAACAGGTGAATGAATAAAGGGTGGTACATCCATACAATGAAATGCTACTCAGCAATAAAAAGTTATTGATGCATGCAACAACAAAGGAATTATGATGAGGGAAAAAAGCCAATCTCTAAGTATTGTATACTATATGGTTGTGTTTATAGGACATTCTCAAAAGGACAAAACTACCAGGATACAGAATAAATCAGTGGTTGACAGGGGTTGAGGATGAGGTGAAGTAGGGGTGACTATAAATGGACAGCACGAAGAAAGTTTTTGGGGGGCGATGGAACTATTCTTTATCCTGATTATGGTCACAGTTACATGAATCTATGCCTGTATTAAAACCATAGAACTGTACACCAAAAAAAAAACCCAAATCAATTTTACTGTATAATTTAATAAATTGCTTAAGAATTTAAAAATATATATCCACAAAAAAGACTTGTAAAAGAATGTTCATTGCAGCTCTATTTATAGTAACCAAAAATTAGAAATAAATGTCCACCAAAGGAAAGGGCCTGACAAATTGTGGTATATGCATAGACTAGAATACTCCTCAGCAATAAAAAAGGAATGAAGGACTGACACATATGACAAGATGAATCTCAGATGCATTATATTGAGTTTTAAGAGAGCATACTCAACAGAGTATATGTTATATAGCTTCATTTTTATGACGTTCTAGTAAAGGGAAGAAATGTATAGTGTAAAATATCAGAATAGTGGTTGACTCTACGTCAGGGGTTAATAGGGAAGGGGCACAAAAAGCTTTCTAGTGTGTTGAATATATTGTATGTCTTGATAGGAATATGGGTCACTTGTGTTTATGTATTTGTCAAAGCTCATGAAATATTACAATTAGGATTTGTGCATTTTATTATATGTAAACTTTACCTTAAAAGTGTAAACAAGGGGCGCCTGGGTGGCTCAGTCGGTTGAGTGGCCGACTTCGGCTCAGGTCATGATCTCGCGGTCTGTGGGTTCGAGCCCCGCGTCGGGCTCTGTGCTGATGGCTCAGAGCCTGGAGCCTGCTTCACATTCTGTGTCTCTATCTCTCTCTGCCCCTCCCCCACTAATGCTCTGTCTCTCTCTGTCTCAAAAACAAATAAACATTAAAAAAAATTTTTTAAAAAGTGTAAACAATAACAAGCTCAAATGAGGAAGTCTGCTTTTTGCAATGATGTGAGTTGGCAACCCTAAAACTACTCTCTGTGTATCCTAGACTTGAGCAAATAAGGAAATCTATTGAGGATAACGGAGCCAAGCATCTCTGACTATTGGAGAAGAGTGTTGCATAAATGGAAACGAGAGGACTACAATGAATTCTGTGGTACTGCTTTAGATTTGGAGGTATCCATATGAATTCATGGTTTGTATTATTTTATATACACATATACACCAAAGCACACATACACAGAGATAGGTATATAAGGAAATAAATACAGACATAGATCTTTATGTCTACGTGTGTGTGGATTTGTTTCCCAGTTCTGAAAGCAACAAGCAGTCACAGCCTAGTAACAAGGAGCATGACTTGTGTCCAGATCTTGGCTTCTAAATATCTGCACTTTAGAAGCCAGGGTTCCTTTGACTAAGGCTTAGAGAACCAACTGATTTCATGGCCGAGGCAAAGAAAGAACTAAATGAAGCTGGAACATCGTTAGTGCCAGAAAGTAAGGAATGATCCAAGAATGGTGAGAAATATCAAAAAGACAGAAGAGCCAGGTTGAAAGGACTGTCACTGGTTGATTCTGGGACAATCCAAGCACTGAAATAAATAATAAAAGCAAAGTATTATAACCCAGTGAATAAATAAATGAAAAAATAAGTAATGAATGCACAAAGAAGAGGTAGAGAGAAAGTGGAGAAGAAGAGAGAGAAAAAGAGGGAGGGAAGGGAAGAGGAGGAAAGAATAATGATAAAACAAACGCAGCAAAATTTAAATAGTTGTGAGCACAGGTAGAGGAGGACACATATAGTAGTAGTTCCTGCCAATATTCAAATAAAAAGTTTAAAAGTTAAAAAAAAAATTAACAGAGCTAAACCAAAAGAATATCCTGGGATACAAAAAGGTAAAGCAAAAACAATTAAGTCAAAAGAGAACCGGATCCTGTCCCACTTCCTCAGATCCTAATGCACAGCCTGACATCTTCATTACAGGCTGACAGACAAATGAATAGCATGAGGAGGGAAAATATTACATTTTTAATTGTCTGAGTAGAACAAGGAGCTGCCAGTATGTTTATCCAAAGCTACTTTTCATAAAATAGGCTAATACTCAGGTAATTTGTTCCAGATTTTCCAAAAGTTCGATATTTATTAGACTTCTTTTCATTAGTGTCTAAACCCTCAATGATTTCAGAGTTTTGAGTTTTGAGTACGAAACCTTACTATAAGCTTTTCAAAAAATATTAATAATGAAATTGCTCTTATTAATTGTAAATCTAATAAGACAGTCTAATAACTTTATGCTTTGAGATGATCAAAATAATTTGTCATGTAGCTAAAGATGGAATACGGGTGGGCTAGAGGTCATATAAACACAATGAAACATAAAATCCAGAAAGTTGAGCCTGCTCTCCCTTCTTCTCTTTTTTAATTTTTTTTTATTTTTATGTCTGCCTTTTTTAAGAACCCGGCCCTATACATACCAACAGGACAAGTTAAATGGAAACCAAGAGGATGGCTCCAGATCTAACTACAGCTGCACGAGAATGGGCCTCAACTCTTTTCCTTATCTGTTAGAGGCAGGTGTCAGCATGTGATTGTCTCGGAGGTGGGTATGAGACCATGGAGTAAACGGCCTGGACTCGGACTTGATGTGGCCTCCAAGCTGTGAATTCCATCATGTTCAGACTTGGCTACACACCCTGTCCCCGACCCAGCAAGGCAAGGTGCACTCTTTGCAGAGAATAGTTTGGGTGTTAATGGATATAGAACCATTTCGTAAGGATAGAGGTTTAAAGTTGGCTGGGTTTAAACAGAAAAAGAACAACCTTAAATTAATAGAAAAATAAGAGTATTGAAGAAATCACCAGACTCAGACTTTAGATCACGACCATAAGCCAAGGTTACTTGTAACCCTTTGCACTTAATAATGTCATTACAGCTCAGTTAACGATTTAATAGAGATCTAAACTATAACTACTCCATTTTGAAAGTACTCCTTAATTGATAATAACTTGATTTTGTACAGTATTTTACAAAGCATGTAGATCTCATTTACTTATCGAAGTACATAGGTCTCATTTCCTTAACTTATTTGATTGTGATGCACATTCTGTAGTAATTATCCTCACTGTTTATAGATAATAAACCTGAGACTCAAGGAGGCTTGTCCAAGATGACACAACTTGTAAACGGTGAAGCTGAGAAATAAAACCTAAATACTGTAGTTGTTTAAAAACCCAATACTATGAGTTTTTTTTAAGTATTGCTATACCATAAGACCTCCACACTAGATGATGCCAGGCAAAGTGGAGTAGAATTAGCCAAGTAACTTGCAGGAGAGTAGGGAACCTTGACTGAGGCTTCAAGAGGCAGTGAAAATGTCTCTTGTGGAGACATGAGCTGGTCACCACCTTACCTATTACATTACACCATTTGGAACTGCCAATATTGCATCATCTTTTAACCTATAAAAATGTCAATTACATATGGCAAAACCTAAATCAAATTTAGCCTCCCCTGACAACCTTCCCTATCCCTCTTCATTGCTTAATGTTTTCCTTTGGCCCTCCTCACCATGTAACCCACCCTGGTCTATTGATTTATGTATCGTCTTTCTCTTCCACTAGAATGTAAGCTCTAGGAAGTTAAGGATTTTTGTTCAATGCTGTGTCCTCAGAGCTTAGAACAGAACTTACATGTAGTAGGTGCTAAATATTTGCTGTATGTGTAAGTTTCACTGGGACTGGTATGATGAAACCTGTGAGCTAGCTCCTTAGTGGTAAAGAAACACAATCAAAGGGCATGTGCTACAATAATGCGCAGTGCCTTTCCTCTGCTCAAGATGGAGTGGACACAAGTAATGAAGTCTGTCTAGAATAGTACCAAGGCTCCGTACAACAAAACTGTGCTAATGAGAATCATCATGCATCTTTACAGAATTCTCTTCACACCTTTGTACAACATAACTCTTCACTGACACAAGCTGAAAGGGGAATTAGGCAGGAACATTTTTTTTGGTCAAGCTGCTGACAGCTGAGTCTCCCAGGGACCAATTCCAGCACTGTAGCAGTTTTTAAAGACTGCAAGTAAATGTAAAAGCTACTAGAACCTTTATAAATGCTTGCTATTTGATATTCCAGTGTTCTTTACTCTACCTGAAGGTGAGAAGATGCTATCTTCATCAACACTGGGTTAATTGTCATAATCTCTTCCCTATTAATTTTTCTCTCCTCTACATTTAAGGAGAAATTAAAGGGAAAATAAAAAGATTTTCTCTCAAAAACGTCCCCAATCAAGTACTTCCCAAAGGCTCCTTGAATTTTCTCCTTGGAATCCCATACTAGCCACAGCTTCTGGAACTGATGTCCTGACAAGAATGAGCCTAGGAAACTCTGGGTCCCAATTCCACTCTACTGTGGAACCAACTGTGTGAGTGTGGGCAAATCATACATTCTCTATGACTACATTCTGACAGGTCTACAACTTACTTTATAGATTTGTTTTTAACTAGGTTAAGAAACATAAAATCCTATCGTGAAGGCTAAAGAACAGAATGCATTTGTACTGAGATGATGCTATGATGGTAATTTGGGCCTTACCTCTACATACACCTGACCAAACTAAAAGAGTAGCTAGGTACTTAGTTTCTGGCTCTAGCAAGAGCCAGATAGGAGAGGACTAACAGTATTCCAGTTTTGGTCTGCCCCTCACTGACTTTCAAGTACCCCTTACTTCTTTGTATCTTCAGTGGTCCAAGCAAACAAGATCTTTCACTCCATTGCATCTGCAGCTTTAATGGAAAATAACCCAACCGTTGAGTCCCTCTCCTAAAATGAAAGGTTCTTTAGCTTCAAATCTGAAACATGCAAGGACAAGTTACCCTCCACTGAAACAGACCCTTTCTTCTAAACATCTCAAATTCCCCTCTTTGTGTTTCTTTCATAAACATAGGCAGTGCTTTTCAGCCTTTTAGCAAAATGATTCTTGCCTTTCAAAGAACATGTAGAATTACCAAGATAAATTCCTGAAGCACTTTGGGAGCTCCAGGTCCCTACGGCCTCTGTACCAGATTACTTCTCTAACTGTCCGTGAGTCTATAAAATGGGAGCCGGATTACCAATCTGCTCAGGGTGCCTACAAAACCTACAAAACCATGACCCTGATATGCCACGGTTTCTTCTCCTTCTTTTTATTTAAAAATATCCTGAGGACAAGGAAGGAGTCTATGACAAAAATAAGACAATACTAGTTTGCACCAATTTATAACAATACTGCATTACCTTCCGGAGGTCCCATGGCATGGAATGGATTACCATTTTGATAGGATCAATCAATCAATCAATCCCTGAGTAGATGTTTATTTCTGCCTACTCATGTGAAACTCTATGCCAGACAGTGACAAGGTTGGCAGATCTGCCCTTACAGACCTCAACATAGTGGACAAACCAGGCCCACCATGGCTGAGAGCAGAGCAGTGACAATGTTATTGGAGGAGAGTGGAGGGATATGAGAGAAACAGGGAGGCTGGAATTAAACAGAATCTCTTCATCAGATCCATCAGCTCTGTCATAAGTGTCATTCTTCCATCTTACTGTCTTATTATCTTACAAATAATCCATTGCACAATTTTGAAAGAACTTTAGTTAAATATTTTATGGAAGTACAGAACATATAAAACTATAGTGCATTCATCCACACTGGAGTGATAATATCTTACAATATTAGAAGGGGTTTTAAGCCTCAAGAAAACACTTCTTTTATATATAAGTAGATCAGTGGCATAGATGTGGTAACTGACTCATTTCTGCATCAAAATATTTTTCATCCAATTAAACTCTGCTTAATAGTAAAACACGGGTCTCCTCACTCTCTGAACTCTCACTATCTGAATATTTGCTACAGTGATCTGTTGATTGAATTACCCATGTGGTTTGCTACTATTGTATTTCAGATATTCTCCTGATAGGAGTATCTTGAGTTCACATTGTCTAAACATGCTATGTTTTACAGATATCCTCTTTTCTTCTAATAAATTTGAGTAACTAATGAGGGAAATAGTCAAGCCTAAAATGTGTAAATAAGCACATGCACAAGAAAAACCGGGAGTGATAAAGCACATTAAGAGAGCTGAACAACTATTAGTCTTAGGCTTGGCCATGCACTTGTCCTATCCCCAACACATAAGAACCACAGATACAAGGCTGATATTTCCAAGAAATTTGAGATCCTGCAAAAAAAAAAAAACAACAAAAAACAAAAAACAAAAAACAAAAAAAAAACAAAGCAAAACGAAACAAAAACAAAAACAAAAACAAAAACACCCAAAAAACCAAAAAACCAAAACCAAAACAAAACAAAAAACTTGCTGGTGCAAATGAATGTGATCCTGGCATGAGCAGACTTGTAACATTCACACAATTGCAAATGCAGTCTCATGTTAGCAAGAGTTGTAGGACACCAAGCACATGGAATGCAAACAGACTGCCATGGTGAGCTCTGTTTTTCATCTCATTGGTTTGTGTGTAGCTTCAGACAATGGTTCGCAGCCAAGCACCTCTGAACTCTCCTGCCAGGAAGGGAAGATTCTCCCCCCACTTCTTAGATCCAGACACAGATGAATGTCAGACATTTCCTGTTTAAGTCATTTCTTCACCAGCTCTTTCTTCCTTACCACCCCTCACCAAATAGTAAGAGTGACCACAGCCTCCAGCTCCCTCCTCTCACCATCAGACCTCACACAAACATGTCTTTAATCATAAGAAACCTCTTGAAAAATTATCTGGTTTATTTTATTTTGCTAAGTATTATTGGCATGTGGTGCACATCTTTAATATATTATTTTGTTATTTATTTACATATACAGATCTACTGTGATGCAGAAGGAAAATGTAATCCACTCACAATACTCTATACTGTGCACTGTCTAGTATTATGGTTTTCTACAAAGAGACACACCTACTAATGAATTTATCAAGTATTAAATAACTAGACAGTATTATAAACAATTTCAATTTTGCAGAAATCCTTGGTGGATTGTTAAATAGGTACATGAAGGGGTTTAATGATACCTGGTAAGCTGGCATTTTCTTGTGGGTTATTTTTCTCACTCAAAATCATGGAGTACTGCTTCTGTTCTTTGAAACTTTGTTAGCAAATGTTAAAAAACAAATTAAATTCACAAAAAGAGGGACACCTGTTTCATAGCGGTTATCACAATGTGTACTTATTGTTCCACCATTTAAAAGTATTTCTAGAAAAGGAAGTAATCAAGTACTATTTTTAAATGCATTGTCTTAATTTGAAAGTCATTAAATGTCTCCATCAGTTAAATGTGCTCTATAGCTTTTTTTTTTTTAAATAAAAAGCCAATCATTTGTATTTACGTTCAGTTGGAAAAATAAGAATTATAGTAGCTTGGCAAAGAATTCACACTAGTAAATTGCTCTTCTGGATCAAATTGTTTGTCTTTTCATTTTAATGGGAAAATATTAGTAGATATTATTTCTTGTTTCAGTTTTGTTTAATAAAGTATGCCCTACGTCTCCATAACTTTCTTCAGCAGTAGTCTCTCACCTGCACTCTGTAGATAGATGTTCCCCATCTGAGTCGTTTATCTGCTGAATATCTTCCCCAGCTTTCTCTACAGTGAACAGGTCCTGCAGAAAAACCGTCATTTTAGATACTTAAAATGAACTTACATAGTAAAAATACCTGACACATTGGTATAGCATGTAGTAAATTTAGAAGCGATCACATATCCAATGTCACAGCTCATCTGTATATCAGTGTGAGAAAGGCACTTGATTTTATAGATACGAAAACTGAGCATTATAGAGAAGTAATGATTTGGCCCAAGATACACAGCTGGTAGACACAAAACAAAGTAGATCCATCTCACAGTTGCACTGAGTTTGCTGCACCATCCTCTGTGCTACATAGTCAACACTGTGAATCAAATCTTCCTCCAAAAAGCCCTCTGTTCTCACAAGATTTATTCTCCAAAGTGATCATTAATATGGAACAAATATCCTAGAAACCCGGAGAAAAGTTGCAAAAGATCACAAATAGAGATCCTTGTGCTATGAGGGGGACTAGGGTGAGGGAAGTGTGCCAAATGAGATTTTTCTTTCTCACAGGAGGGAGTATATTTTGGGGGTGACCTCCACAATGGGATGTCTGCCTTCATGTGGCAAATATGAGAGCTCAAATCCCAGAGAGCTGCCAGAGAGGCATAATGATTGGGGCAATCACACCAAGCAACTTCCTTCAATTGCTTTTCTCTCTGCCACTTTTCTTCTGTTCTTAAATCTGGAAAAAAATGATGACATGAATCACTACTCTAAAATTGAATGTAACAAAGTCTTTCACAGTTTCTGAAATGTGCTCAGTTAGAGTCCACATTCTAAACCAGAGACAAAGGTAAAGCAGGTCTTTTGCTCTCTCTGGATCCTAATGATAACAATAATAATCAAAATGATAATGATGATTATGATGGCTGTAATAGTTCACACTTACTAAGTGCTTACCATGCATAAGGTGCTGTCTTATTTACTCTTCACCACAACCCTAAAAGAAGGTTTTATTATCGCCATGTATAGAAAAAGAAACTGAAGCTCAAAGATTTAAGCGACTTGGATGAGATCTTGCAGCTGGTCTGGATCCAGAGGCCTCTCTTGCAAGGCAGTTGGATGTGTTGTATGTCACAATGTCATCATAATGTTAACATGGCTCTTGATTTGCCCCCCACTCCTGCATCACCCAATCCATAGTGTCGCTGTCTGACTCAAGTCAGTTCGTGGCACTTCCATTTACTGAGCTACTCAGGCCGAAAAGCTAGGAGTCATTTCTCTTCTCCCACCCACTTTCAATGCATCAGCAAGGACTTTGTGCCCCATCTCCCAACAAGAACCCAAATCCAGGCACTTCTATTTCCATTACTCCAATCCTAGTCCAAGCTCTATCATCTCTCAAACCACTCCTCTTGCCTCTGCTCTTGTTTCCCAGATTCCATTTCCCATCCAGGAACCAGTCTAATCTTTTAAAAATAATAACATCAGATCATGTCATTCTACTTTCCCCCTATACCTGAAGTAAAAGTCAAACTCATGATCATGATTCTCAAAGTTCTCCATAACCTGGCCTCTGTCCACTTCTTGTACCTAATTTTCTACTACTCCTTTCCTCTTTCACCTTCTTCTAGTCACATAACAGTACTCATGCCTTGGAACTCTGTAAGTTACTACTTCAAGACTTTTACAGCTACTGAATCCTTTACCTGAATTGCCTTCCTTACTGGGGGGGTCTCAGTTCAAAAGACAGGTCATCAGAGAAAGACCTTCCCTGACCACTTTGTCTGAACTCTTTCTTCCCACCAACTATTAGCATATGATTCTTTTATCATCTGCACGACACTTTTCAATATTACCAGTCTATTGTCTATTTCCCCTAATGCGTCCCCAGGATCTAGCATAGTGTCTGGCACATAGTAGGTGCGTACTAAGTATGTTACTTTGTGAATAAATATTCATTGAACTTGAACCTATCCAAAGAATTCTAAAGACTGATTTTCATTTTTAGAGACAGAATCTGTGAGTGCTACATTAATAGAACACTAAGTGAGAAATGGTGGTGGATGTAGGGGAGAGATGCTTCAAAACTCACCTTATGACAGAAACCTTCCTTTATTCACCTGCCAAAATGGTGACTTCTCTTAATATGCTCCAGTCCTCAGCCCCCATATACCTCTTTCATATTACATTAAAACCACTTGTAAATGATTGTGCATCTCTTTTGAGTGTGTTGAGATCTCCACTTACATGCTCACCTTCTGAAATGCAGAAGCTGATCTTTCCTCATTCATATATCTTCGCACAACCCCCTGCACACATTGGGTTCCTTAGAAATTCTGTCCTAGCTAACGGACCAAAGGGGACATGACGTTTCAAAGGAAGCCCACAATGCCACAGTTGGGAAGGCACACACACAATATACTCACCCGTAGAGTCTGAGTCCTGAGGATACAAATGGACCCCACCAGATAAAACCGATCCTCCAAAGGAAGATATGTACCACTCGATTCAGCAAAAGAGGAGCTGGGGAAGAAGCTACTGAAGAGCGCCAAAGGCTCTAAGGGAGACAGAGACACACATGTGACAATCAAATAGAAAGGCAGGCTGGCTACACAAGATGAACACCTAGCACATCAGTGTGCCATTTGCCAGCCCACTGATAATTTTCAGAATTCTGAGCCACAGATTTTTTTTCCTGCCTTCATTCTGTTCTAGCTATCCTCCTTACCCTGGTCTCCACCAAAACATGAAGAAGTCATTACTGAGAAATAATTGTTGCAAGTTCAGAGTGATATTCAATCTTGTGGTCTTACTCTCTGGATGGATGTTGTAGTCTCCAAAAGAAATTTAGCTCCTCTCTTTTATATAGAACACATGGGTATTAAATACATGTGTAATTTGTGTGCATATGTAGTCAACTAAATTTTTTAAAAGTATATGACCCTTAGTTTTCAAGACACATGACAAACATATCAGACAACCATTGTGTGAGCTAATTTTCATAGTTTATTATTCATTCATTCATTTGCTATCTTTTTAGACCTCAGAGGCAAAGAACTGAGTTAATTACACTCTTAGTTCATGGAACAGAATGAACACAGATAAAGTCCTACTCTTGATTTTTCTGTCCCTTCTCCACCCACAGATATCCATTGCCATCTACCACCATATACCTAAACTTGCAAAATATGTAGTCTGGTTTTATGTGTATATGTTTACCATTTACAAAGGTGGCATTGTGCTATAGATCTCATCTGTTTCTTACTTTTTTCAAACAACAATATGGTTTTAAGATTTAACTGGAGCGTCTGGGTGGCTCAGTCGGTTAAACATCTGACTTTGGGGGCGCCTGGGTGGCTCAGTCGGTTGAGCGTCTGACTTCGGCTCCGGTCATGATCTCGCAGTCTGTGAGTTCGAGCCCCGCGTCGGGCTCTGTGCTGACAGCTCAGAGCCTGGAGCCTGCTTTACATTCTGTGTCTCCCTCTCTCTCTGACCCTCCCCCATTCATGCTCTGTCTCTCTGTCTCAAAAATAAATAAACATTAAAAAAATTAAAAAAAAAAACATCTGACTTTGGCTCAGGTTGCGATCTTGCAGTCCATGGGTTAGAGCTCTGCACTGTGCAGCCTGCTTGGAATTCTCTTTCTTTCCCTCTTTCTCTGCCCCTTGCCCATTTGTTCTCCCTCCCTCTCTCTCTCTCTCTCTCTCTCTCTCTCTCTCTCTCTCTCTCAAAATAAACTTAAAAAAAGATTTAACCATGTTGTAGTATGTATATCTGAGGCCATCGCTTTCAAAGTTTTCCATATTGTACATTTCCCGCATTTTACTTGCCCATTTCCCTAATGATGCACGCCTAGGCTGTTTCCAACTCACTCTAACCATAAACACTACGACATACATAGTATATGTCCCCTTAGACACAGATCTCTCTGTGTAAGTTTGTTTCTGGTATATTTCCATCCAGTGATGAGATTTCTGAGTCACAGGATAATTAATGTAATTTAAGTTCACTTTGTTTTTCAGTAATGCTTCATGAATTTACATTCTTCTCAACACTGTATTAGTGTTTTATTTCTCAACTCCTCACCAATATTTGTTTATTAGTCACACTTCCTGATTGCTGTCATTCAGATGGGTGTACATTGCTATCTCGCTGGCTTTTAAATTTTTCATTCTTTGCTTACTAGTGAGTTCAAGCATCTTTTCACATATTTGTTGGGCTATTTACCTCTGGTTCAAGCCCTAGATGTTTTAATGACCCCAAATCAGTGTTTATGTTAATTTCTCAGCCAATAGTTCCTGAAACCTTGAAAGTCGCAAATTTGGACTCCATGTCCACACAACACTGATTTGGGGCTTGATTTCTTATAAATGACACATATTTTTTTTCCATTCAAATTCTGAGGGAGACAGAAAACTTATTATTCTTCTAGGCCAGTGGACAGGATTTTACTGATCATTTTAAGTCTCTAGGCTTTATGTATTATTGGTCCTTAAATGAGTGTTAGCACTCCAGACCCCTGCCAATGAAGCCCATGGATGATTTATAACCCACCTAGGTCACCACCTAGGCTTCCTCTTATCATTATAGTCTTGTACTTTATACTTTAATTCCTGTCACCCGAGGACTTACCTTTCCTTCAAGTTTGGCTATGCATCAAACTTCTTTTGTTATGTTTTAAAATTTGTTTCCTTGTTTTTAATAGCAGAAAAGAGTCATTGTTATTAGCTCAATCCACCATATTACCATGTGACCCTACCTTGTGAATTTCACTATTTTTTTAAACTGGATATTTAATATAGTTTTTAATAATGGAAGAGAAATGAAACAAAGATTCGATTTTTATAATATGCGTTAGATATTTCTATAAAAGGTATTCCATTTTTCAAAGGAGTTTCCCCTATTTCCTTGTCTTTTCTATTTTCTGCAAAGTCATAAACAGTAATTACAAGTCTCATAAGTAAGCTGCTCGGTTGTACTGGACAGCGATTATGTCTATATGTTTCAATTCCTCATCATCTCTAACCCCCCATTCCTTTTACTGCACAGTCTCACTGCACTGTTTCACAAAAACATTGCACTCTGCTAAAATTCAAAGAGCCTAAAAGAAAGCTAGAGGCCCAAGGATTTTTGGGTACCAATTTAGTAGCAGTGTCTACTGGCACAAACCTATTTATTCCTAACTGCAGTAACTGAAATGAAAACTACTTCAATGGACAAGGAATTCAGGAATAAGATCATTAAACATAACTAAACATATTTTAAATATAAATATCATGTATTTTCAGATTAGTGTCAGGTAAGTATATAAGCTATCTATCCCGAGTTCTGGTCTCAGAGAAAAAGGTCAGAGACGCTTACAAACATGGTGTTTCATATTATCATGTCCATTTTTAAAACAATAGATCCTTTGCAACAATAACTTTAGTCTTTCTTTTTATCAGAGATTTCTGTTGGTCCTTCTTTTGGTAATCCCTTTATATCTGCACTCATACTTTCCCTTTGTTTTTCTCATGGAATTTTTTTCAAAAGTCTGATTAATGTCTACAACCAAACCCTATGGTCACAAGGATATAAGAGAATCTGAGAGCACCAGCAGTGGAAGGGCATTTATGTTAGCAACAAAGGGCTATGAAACACATTAATTTTATCTAGATTAGATTAAAAAACTGAACCACTTACCAACTGAAATATCTTTTAAAGTCAGAAAGAATTTTGCATATTCATAAGTAGGGTTACTACCATGATTATCATTTCCTCTCTTTATATGACAGCAAAAATCAATATGTTTTCCCACTAAGAAAAAAAACAGATACAAAACATGTTTACAATTGTAAGTTACCATATTCTGCAGGATTATTTTATAGGACCATTGTGTTACTTGGAACAGATTTTACAGAAATATTTTCTTTCCATGAACATTAGCACTGGCATAGCTATCTATGTTGTAGCTGTACAGTACCAGCTAGAACCTTATATAGCACTAATACAATTATACAAAAGCTCAAATAATCAAGGTTCATGATAAAGAGCAATATTTGATGGAGAAGAAATATGTTAATACTAGAAATATAATTTGTGAAATTATATTTAGTTAATATATAATCGGCAGCTATATTGGCTCTAATGTCTTAATTTTTATTACTTCTCTGAGTGATTTTTACTTGTGTCTTAAAATTTAAGAATGTATAATTTAGAAAAACAATCTGTACCTGAGCTTGACAAAGATCGTTTGAAAGCAATCTTTCGGTAGACTTCGCTTTTCTCATTATCAGGCAGAAGACTTAATAAATTTTTACCCACAACCTCATCCTTAAGAAAGAGAGAGAGAATACATTTTGTTACATGTGCTATTACTGTTCACTTCCTCTATCTCCTTACTCCAGTAAGCTTATCATCTGCTCCTCCTCAGCCATCTCATGGTCATACCTATTGTACCTCTACAAGTCCCAGTTCACATTTCTCCCCTCAATGCCCATCACCTCCTACTTTTCCAGCACACTCATGCAAGTACCTTACCTCTCCAACAATTATTCCACATGCTGAGACCTCCAGTCCATTCCCATCACATTTTCACTGTGCATTATCTCCTGTGAATTGTCACATCCCTCTTTACTCAGTTCAGATTCCACAGTGAATCATTATAATCATTCCCATGTTCTCCTTCTGACATATTTGCCTGGGAAAATCCCAACTCTAATTAATTTCATCTCTTCATATACCTTACACTTTCACCCAAGCAACTGCATGTCTATGGAGAAAAGCCCACAACCATGCCATGTATTATTTAAATGGGCACTCAGATCTGTCTGGAAATCATTCTTCATTTCCCTAGACAATTCACTTTCCCACTCTTCAGTGAGACTCTTTCTTGCCTTTTCTTCCTTCTTAAAACCTCCAACCCTCCCTCATCCTCATATTCAGCTGGAGATATCATTTCTTGCTGCAATTTAAAACAAAGGGGAAAGAAAATGTCAATATCTTCCTGCCATCAAATCTACCAACCCATCTGTTTCTGGGGCCTACTTTTTCTCCTATTCCAAGGAATAAGCTTCCACTGAAGTCTAGTGCACTGCCTCTCATCTTCTCTCAACTATTCAAGGACATCATTCCAGAAATTTCACCCTACCTCCCACATCATTAAGTTTTCCCTCTCTACCAGGTCTTTCCCATAGCATACAAATGCTATATCAGAAAAGCTATAATATCTGTTATCTTAAAAACAAAAACAACACAGAATTCCAAAAATCCAAAACCTTCCTTGACCTTACATTCTCTCCTCCAGCTGTTGTCTGGTATACTTTGGAATAAAAATCTTCGAAAGGAACTATACTTGCTGCCTCTCATTTCTTTAGCTTTCACTCTCCCTTGAAACCACACTAACAAGATTTTTTTCCTAACCACTCCACTTTTGTCAAGGTCACCAATGACCTCTACACACCGCCAAACCCAATAGTCAATTCTCAACCCTCACTAACATCTCAGTATTTGATACAATGAATCTCTCCTTCTTCTTGAAACACTTTGTTTATTGGCTTCCAGAATAATATATAAATATGGCAGTCCTTCTGCTTTGAAGGCTACTCCTTCATGGTTTTCTTGGCTAGATCTTTCTCCTCTGTCTGACTGCTTGACACTGGAGTTTGTAGGTCCTTCTCATTGGACTCCTTTTACTATGCTTTCTTCGTGGGTGGTCTCTTTCTGTTCTAGCTCATTAAATAGCATCTATCTCTGCACCTCTAGTCCAGATTTCTCCCTGAAGTCTTCTAGATAACTCAACTTAGATGTCTAATAAAATTTCAATTTTTATATCCAAAACAGTGCACCTGGATTTTTTCCCTCACAAAGAATGCTCCTCCCTCAGTCTTCCACATTTCAGTAAGTGGCACCATCATTTACCCTCATGCTTGTCCTTGACTTGTATTTTTTCCTCTTAAACCCCAAACCCAGTCAATCAGCAAACTCTGTTGGTAAAACAGTCAAAATGCATGCAAAATCAGTCTACTTTTCACCACATGGGCTAAGCCATAATCTCTAGATTGGATTACTGCAACAGCCTTAACTGGTCCCCCTGTATTTATTTTTGCCACATCCCTGCTCTCACTCCATTCTTCACAGAACAGCTACAGTGTTCCATTTAAAACATAAGTCAGGTCAAGCTTTCCTCTACTTAACATTTTCCACCAGCTACCCAAGTCATTCAGAGTAAAAGCCGAAGTACCTTCAAAGGCTTATATAGCTCTTTGTTGTGGTTCCGTGCTATCTATTGACTCTAGTCCCTCCCATTTTTATTCTTGCTCACTGCATTCCTGGTACACTAAACTTATCGTTCATATCCAAATACACCAAGCAAATATCACCTTGGGGTCCTTAAACTCGCTCTTCATTCAATGTGAAACATTGTTTCCAGATATTTACAATGATGTTCTCCCTTACTTCATTCAAGTCTCTACTCGAAGTACGGTAAACAGCACCAATCTCCTGACATTCTCTTCCTGCTATTTTTGCCATAGCACACTCATCAGTATCTGACATTATAGTCACATGTACATGTTTATCTGTTTATTATCTGTCTCCCTCAGTAAAATGTAAATCACGTAAGAACAGACACCTTGGCTGACTTATTCACTATTACATCCTCAACACCTAGAACACAGCTTGGCACAAGTAACCATTCAATAAATGTTAGTTGAATGAATAATGCTGTACCATGTAACTGAAATATGATGATACATGGATAAATTGAATATCAGACATTAGGTTAAGTAATGAGTTTTTAATGTGACAGGAACAACGTAATAAAGTATTCTTCGTAGCTGAATAATGGTTTTGGGTGATGAACCACAAATTCAAATAATTTTTTAATGATTAATACTAATAATGTACAATCACAATTCAGAAATATATTTTATGGTCCATTTGTAGAAGCTAGCCTATGAGTTAGCTAATGTTCGAATTAGCAGATTGATCCTGACTCAATCAAGAAAAGCATGGCTTGATTCAGGGCAGAAATATTACCTTAATTTAGCAAACAAAACATTAAGAAATTAACAATCAATAAATTTTGACAATGAAAGTCATTCAATAAGGTATTTATCTCTCAAAAGAAATATAGATTTTTTCATTAAACTTAACTTTTTCAATAAAAATTATTTTATTAGTTTAGTTATAAAACAAACTATAGGTACCAAACCAAGTTACGTCTGGTCAGTGGAGACCACTCATTCATTTATTTACGTCACACATGATTAACAACTGCTCCATGCCAGACACTGTGCTAGGCAGTCACACCTATCATAATACCCTGTGAGAGGAAGAATTATCCCCTATTTTGTTCATGAAAAAATTAAGGCTTGTCCAATTATTGAGAGGTCAGAAGTTCAGTGGTAAAATTCATCCCCAAGTCCGTCCGACTAACTGTATGTACATTGTTCCCTCTGCTATGCCATAGCTGCCTCAAGTCCAATTTATATCAAAGGCAGCTGATTTGCTGCTGGGCCAGGTTCTGCATTTTGGACATTTTACATGAAGTAATTTATCACTTTCTTTTTTTTATTATTGAGTACTTACGAGGGTTAAACATGATGATCCTGATATGAATCCTAATTTTAATGAACACATAATTCAGTAAAGCAGATGAGACAGGCACAAAATTATGATGCAAAGTATAAAATAAGACTGTGACAAGAGGTACAAAGTGCCATGGCTCATCAGTTCTTTCATCAGTAGAAGAATAAAGGACAGCATTGTCGCATCAAAGACTTCAAAGTGAGCAGTCTTTTGATAGTGTACATTCCCTTGGTTGGAAATACTGGCAAAGAGTTTCTTATTAATTAACTACATTCTTTAAGGAAGGTGACAGTGACAATGAATGCCTTAGAACTGATCACCAACTAAAAAAAGTGAATGTAACAATCATTCCAGTGTAACCACTCCATAGTTAAAGGGCAGAGATCTGAAAACATTATCAACACCATGTTATTTTTGTAAATCTTTGACATTTGCTCTTCTTATTACACAAGGCAGAAAGATCAAGGCACTTAAAGCTTAAATAAGCAAAGATAAATACCATTGAAAAATTAAAGAGGTTTTTCAAAAGCCAAGTTTGCAAATACCTATTAGTTGTCCCACAAATATTAGTATGGTGAGTCTCAGTCATATCAATAAAACCTGAAGGAATTTACTTCACTCCATGACATTTACTGAGAATCTAGGCAAGAAGTATCTTTTGTTGGCAGAGACATTCACATTACACATGCATTATAAAACTGTTTAACTACATAGGGCATATATGAGAGGTATGAGAGCCTCTGCATGAAATTCAGAGTGCATTTTGAATCAAACAAGACTCATCACTAGTAATTCTCTATTATGCTGTAAGCTTCACAGGGAGAACAGAGAAAAATTCATCACAATTATCATGAACTAACCATATACCTATGTTCAAAATCTGCTAAAGTTTCTTACTAACTCAATGCTGAGAAACTCTTTCCATGAGGAAATGTGTGTTTGAAGTTTCAATTGTTTAAGAATTTTAAAAGAGAACAACTACATGTAAATTCCCAGTTTTAATTTTTTTTGAGGTGGGGAGTAATGACGTAGGGTGAGTAGGAGGGCAGGGTACTAGAAAGGACAAGTTACTACTATAACTGACTGCAAGTTTTTCCAAAGGAAAAACTATCAAGGAAATAAATGAGTGGGAAAATACAATGGCAGATTTCCAATATAAATTTAATACCATGATGATGATAATAGCCATCATTTCAGTCATGATGGTGTGTGCTACAACATCCTATCTTGGACTCCTCATATCTTTTTGTCACACTCCCATCCAATCCATCAGCAAAACTTATTTTACCTACAAAACACCGAGGGCTTCCCGTCCACCTTACTGCAACTCATCACTATCTAATAGCCTGGATTAATGCAATAGCTTTCCAAGAGGACTCCCTACTTTCATGCCTGCCCTCATAGCTTATTCTTTTTCTTTAGTTGCAGTATAATTAACATACAGTGTAATTTTAGTTTCAGGTGTACAATCTAGTGATTCAGCACTTCCATACATCACCCAGTGCTCATCTCAACAAGTGCACTCCTTAATCCCCATCACCTATTTTCCCCCTCTTCTCTGGTAATTATCAGTGTGTTCTCTAGAGTTAAGAGTCTGTTTCTTGGGGCACCTGGGTGGCGCAGTCGGTTAAGCCTCTGACTTTGGCTCAGGTCATGATCTGGCAGTTTGTGCATTCGAGCCCTGCGTTGTGCTCTGTGATGACAGCTCAGAGCCTGAAGCCAGCTTCGGATTTTCTCTCTCTCTCTCTCTGTCTCTCTCTCTGTCTGCCCCTCCCCTACTCACACTCTATCTTTCTCTTTCAAAAATAAATAAATATTTTTAAAAAGAGTCTGTTTCTTGCTTTGTTTCTCTCTTTTTTTCCCCTTTGCTCATATGTGAGAGTTAAGAAACAAAATAAACAACCCATAGCCTATTTTTAACACAGGAGCCAGAGTGACCCCCAAAAAGAGTTAACCTCAGATCATTTCCTTCTTCTGCTCCAACCCCCACAATGGTTTTCTCCCATCTCAGAAGAGAAGGGAAAGTCATTACAATGGCCCTAAACAGGGTAGACCTCTGTTACTGCTCTGACCTCATCACCTCCTAGTACTTTTCCTGTTGATTGCAGCACTCCAGTCACGATGGCCTCTCTATTGTACCTTTTCCATACCAAGTAGATTCTTGTTTTAGTGCCTTCTCACTTGCTTTTGACTCTGCCTGGAACATACTTGCTCCAGTTATCTGCATGACTCACATATTCAGGTCTGTGTTCCTGACTCCATTCAGGTCTCTGTTCAAATGTCCCCTGATACGGCAGGTCTTCACTAATCCCACATTTGCAATAGCCCACCTCCAGTAATACTTTTTTTCACATTGAGAGATGAGAAACTAAACCTTATGTAGTTAGTAAGTGACAGAGCTAGATTTTAATCTCCAGATTCTGACTTCAGAGAACAAGTTCTTTCCATCCACCACGCTATCGGTTTAGAGTTGCCCAAGAGATGGAGGTGTCTTGATATTTAATGAAATCGCAGTTTCCTGGAGCCAGGAAGATCCTCTAGAAATGGTTTTATCTCTACATTAATATAAGATTGGTGACTTATAAAATGAAACTTTATTCAAAGCCTGGGGAAAAATTGTATGTTGCTACAAATTAATAAGAGTTAGGATTTAATGAAGAAAAGTGTGAAATTATGCCTCAAGTATAAGTCCTTTATGAGATTATAAAACTTTATTCCCATTTCATGTTTATGTACAGACCTAATATTAGTAGCTTTATTTTAAAGTATACCTATCTCTTGTAATCAAATCCATGGTGTCAGATTAGTCATTCATGTCCCAGATATCTCTACCTTAGAGTGAGTCTGTGTGTGTGTGTGCATGTTACCTAAAATGTTGAAAGCTGAATGATTCTCTTGAGAGTGAAAAGTTTGAAATGAACTACATAAAGAAACAAAGATAGCACAACTAAGACCATCACTGTGCAAAATCCTCACAACAGGAAAAGTTCACCAGTCTCGGTCAATGACCAATTTGGTTTAAGTAATATCTAATATAAGACTTTGGGCAGATTTCTAGTCTTCATTATAACAAAACTTAATCTGTAATGGATCATACTCCTACATCCTTTCTTTCTTTTTTTTTTCATACATTCTTTCTTTTAATATAGATTTAATAAACCATTCCTCTTCCATGATATAAGTACTCTAAAGTCCAATTCAATGAAAATCTCTAATATTTGTATTTTATTCAGCTGTTTTGGCATCCTACAAATGTAAGCTGAATTTGAAAATGTAAAAGAAAGAAAAGAGAATGAGAAATAAAGATATTGATCATAGCATCTTCAAATAAAGGTAAAAGATTAGAAAAGTTCTCTAAGCTTCCAACTGGGCCTTGCAACACATCGGCTGGAACAGCATAACTTGTGAAATAAGCTTCTAATCCACTTTTAACTTAATTAAATAATAATGTAACCTGATGTCCATTGATTTACATGTTCCAAACTTGAGTGCTATAGATCTCTGGGTCAGGGTTTGTCAAGTTCTTTACACAACTGTGTGAAATGAGGAATATACAATGAAAGCAACAATCCAAATAAGGTTCACACAAGTAGCCAAATGACAGATTTCAGGAGTGGAGATGGATATACTCTACATATTCTCTCTCCACACACATGCATTAATGGAATAGGAAGGTATGTAGTACTTTCAAATTTGAGTGGTATATTTGTTAGATGTGCAGGCTGAAGATCCAGAAAATTTTTTAGGTAATCACATATTCCAAGTCAATGATCCTATGAAGACAGAGAAAGTTTTCATAAAGAGGGGCATAATAACACCAAAGAGCTCAGGAACGAGTGACCTTTTGGACACCACAGATCCTGGCTACAACTCCTGTGCAAATGTCTCCAGCAATACTTACAATATTGCTAAACTAAGCCATCACATCTATATTTTTTCTAAATTATATCATAATTTTTCTTTGATATAAAGAAACAAAAAGCAAATCAGGTCTGGAAATGGATGCCATGAGCCAGCATACACAAATCATGACATTCTTTGTTTAATCAGCATGTAGTGGACTCTAAGGAAATGTACAAAATTAAACACATCCATCCCGGTGAGGGCTGCCTCACAAAGCATTCATCTTGGGGGTTATCCACAGATTCTGAGGAGACTTCCATTGCAAAAAGCACATTCTTCTTTGGAGATTGACTTTGGGCAGTTTACAAAACACACACACACACACACACACACACACACTATTTCATTCCTTCATATCACAATTTGTTTTAATAGTCTTAAAACTGAAACCAATAAACATGACAATAAATCAGGTGGACATTTTTTATAACATTGACAGAACATCTTCTCTGATGAGTTATATGCTCCTGAAAACAAATAATGAACCCCTAAACAATAAACCGAAATGATCCTTCCCCAAAACTGGAAAAACTTACTGGTAAATGGCCAAGAAGGGGAGTGATGTTTCCAGCGACAAAAACTATCACTCCATCTGCACTCAGTATTATCATAAAGCCATCCAATGACTAATGAAGAGAGAATAATAACGTAATTAAATAGTGGAACAATAATAAAATGATAGCTTTATTTATAAATGCATAAATAATTATAATAGCACACTGAAAATGTATTGTGGTCCTTAAACATCAATAAAGCAGGCACAGACTTAATTAAAATTCCATTATTCTGCCTCCTACACAGAATCTACTTAACCTTAAGTATGAGATGTTTATCAAATGATGTGTCACTTAGACAAACAAATTTTAATGTATACCCAATTAACACAAAGTTCTCCAACACAAGCTAGGAAGATTCATTTCCGTATGTAGGTTGTTTCACATTTGTTCAAAATTAATTTCAAAAATGCTAAGAATATTTTGCAGGGCATTTTATTTGTGCTTAGTTTAGTCATCTACTTATGCATATGAAGACTGACATCGCTTTATTGCTATATAATGGATTTAATATCCAGACAAATACCTCCTGGTCAAGAACCCCTAATATTATGAATAAAGTATATATAAAAGCATATATTTCAAAACAAGACGAAACTTACTGTAAAGCAAAGGAAACAATCTGGTATCAGAAATAACTAAAACAGGGGAATTAAAAGATAAGGGGATATTGGAGCCTGAATTTGCCTGATGGATATCTGTGCAACACTGATGGCATAGAGATTGGGGAAGAGAAAGCAAAGCCAGGCGTACACAAGGTGGGAAGTGAAATCAGAGACATCTGCATAAAACCAGGCTTCCCAAAGGGTAACACTCTAAGCAGACAAAAAAGATCTCATCCAGCAAAGGCAGAGAGTGAATGCACACGCCTGCCTCAGGCTCAGCTCTGGCTACAGAAGGAAAAGGAAAATTAGTCTCATTTGAGAATTGCTAAACCAGAAGCCCACACTCACACAGATTTGGAGCTGGAATTCACACTACCTGTGTAGCTTTCCACACCCCAAGCCCATTAGTTAGTTTAAAGAGGTCTTGGGGCACCTAGGTGGCAAACTCTGGGGCATCTGACTCTTAATCTCAGCTCAGGTTGTGATCTCGCACACTGTGAGATCAGACTCACCCCCACATGGGGCTCTGCACTGACCGTGTGGAGCCTGCTTGGGATTCTCTCTCTCCGTCTCTCTGCTCCTCCTCTACTCATGCTCACACACACACACACTCTTTCTCTCAAAAATAAATAAAATAAACTTTAAAAATTGTTTAAATAAATAAAGTGGTCCTCACTCTAGACATCCAGTAAAAAGAAACTGAAATAGTTTCTAGAGAATCATTTTAAAACCAGGGCTTGGGGCACCTAGGTGGCTCAGTCAACTGACTGATAATGATAAGTGGCCAACTCTTAATTTCAGCTCAGGTCATGATCTCATGGTTAATGAGTTCGTAAATTCATAAGCCTGAGCCCCACAATGGACTCCACACTGTGTAGAATCTGCTTGGAATCTTCTTTCTCTCCCTCTCTCTCTGCCCCTCCCCCACTCACTGAAGTGGATACTCTCCCTCTCAAAAACAAATAAATAAACTTTAAAAAATTTAAAACCAGGGCTCAAAGAATTAATGTGGATAAAGTTCCAAATAACATGAGCCTATAGTAAGATATTGAAAACACAGGAAGAAATAAAACATGAACAAGGGGCACAATAAATCACAAAAGGCAGAATGAAAATCAAAAACAGCAGATACCAGAATTATTGAAAATAGAATATAAAATAAATTTACTTAACTTGCTTAAATAAATAATAAAGGGTAAATATGATGAAAAAATAAGAGACTCAAAACTGATCAGGTAAACATGAAAAGTAAACAAATGTTTAGAAATTATATTATGAAAAAAATTATATTATGATTAAAAATAGAAACTCAATGCATAGTTAAACAGTATGCCAGAACATAGCTGGAAAGAAAACAGAGCTAAAGAAATG
This sequence comes from Paguma larvata, assembly GCA_030068075.1. Lineage (NCBI taxonomy): Eukaryota > Metazoa > Chordata > Mammalia > Carnivora > Viverridae > Paguma > Paguma larvata. The sequence goes on along the minus strand of CM057830.1, from coordinate 119,106,438 downwards.
ACTCAGACTGCAACACAGAAGGAGATGGGAATGGAAAATATGTGAAACTGAATGACATGGAGAAAGGAGTGGGGAAGTGTTCTAGGCATTTTACGTTATGTCCACTTTATTCTTACAACTCAGCAAAAGCAATTTTTTAATACCCATTATTCAGAGAAAGAAATCAAAGCTCAGAGATAATAACTTTCTCAAGGACACACAACAAATAAATGACAAGGGCATAATTCATAGTCCTATCTGTCTGACTCAAAAGACCATGGTCTGGGGCACCTGGGTGGCTAGGTCAGTTTGGCGACAGACTCTTTATTTAGGCTTGGATCGTGATCTCGTAGTTCATGGGATCCTGCATCAGTGTCTGCACTGACAGCCAGACCCTGTTTGAGATTCTCTCTCTCCCTCTCTCTGCTCCTCCCCAGCTTGTATTCACTCTTTTTCTCTTTCAAAATAAATAAATAAACATTAAAAAAAGAAAAAAAGTCCATGGTGATTCAGGTTTTAGTTGTGGCCTTTGAATTTAGTAAAACTAACTAGTTTCCTTAGAGATAGAAACCATAAACACCTCATGTCCTTGAGCGAAAAAAATAAGACTTGAAGGCCTGTTTTACAGGCTAACAATCTATTTTTAAGGATCTACCAGATATTAATTTGTCACTAACCCATGCAAAGACTTGTTTGTATTTGTCATCACTCAAGATGAGTGGTTCTCAAAACTCAGTTGGCAAAGAAGCATCTGTAGAGCGTGTTAGAAATGCAGGCTCTTGGCTTTACCAGGATTGAGACTCTGATTCAGACAGTTTAAGGTGGGTCCCAAGAATCTATGTTTTCACCAAGCTTCCTGTGTAATTCTGATGCATGGTCTCCTAGCCACACTGTGAAAAACACTATTCTTTATCTTCTATTGCACGTATTCTACATATGAAATAATCCAAGAACAAATGTCCTCTTACTTGTAGTGTCTTACACTTGAAGTCTTCATAGCTCTGAAATGATGGAATCCAATTAGATATCTCTCTGGAGGTTTCTGTATTGACTTTGCCTTTTTAGAAAAACGAAGAAAGAATAGAAAACTGTCACATTAAAATCATTAGCTATGGGTATTAGATTTTTCAAAGTTATAATTAATTTTATAGAAAAGACTCTCATGAGAAAATGCTGAGTGCTAATGAAGGAGCTGATGTAGACTAACTAATTACTTATAAATTATCATAAACAGAGAAGTGCTTGGAATTGAAAAAGACCTTGAAGATCATCCAATTCAATTTTCACTTGTACGCACTTCGCCAAAGATCTTATGATTTTCAACCTCCAGTTCTTTCTTTTTCTTGACTTCTTTAAGTCTTCTGCATTAAGGGCTCTAGGTAGAGCCAAACACCTAACTAGAAAATCTTTAAGCCCTATCTCATATCTCTTCAAAGCTGTTAACAATGTTCCATCTCCCATTCATCTTTCTTCACTCTTTCAGGTTTTCTGGTTTTCCCAGTGAGCACTGTTTCTTCTGCTGCTGTGCTCACTCAGAGCCTTTGCTACCAACAGCTGCTCCCTTCACTTCCCCTAATCCCACCTAACTTCACTAACTCAGGGATTTCCCTAACACGGCCCTCCAATCTCCAGTTATTTTAATGCATGTCAACAACTGTTAGTTTCTTCTCAGAGAACATAGAGACCCATGGAATACAACTTTGAACCCTATTAAAAATGTTAAATCCTCTGACAAGGATAATTCTGATAGCAGAGTTTGTTTTCTTAGAGAGTATGAGTCTCAGATCCTTTTCTATCAGTAGATATGTGTAAGAAGGAAGCCAAGTATGAGCAGTAAAGTTCCAGAACCCTCACTAAAGAAGGAATGAAAACAGGGTGTGTAACTGCATGGGAAATAACAGAATATAAAAATAAACCATGACAATTGCACAAATGCTTCAAGATCAGTGTTTCTAACCATTCTACCAGCCTGGAAATTCAATTCTGGTCACAGTTCCTCAAGCTCAGGAAACAATCCATGACACTCTCCCATAGCTGATTTCTGAAGTCATTTCCCCACTGTCTTTCAGCTTTGCCTACTGACTTTCATCTCCTAAACTCTCTCCAAAGAAATAAATAAGACCAAAAAGAGTCTACATATTTCCAAGAAAATAAAACCAATATATTTTATCGATCAACTTATAAAAGGCTTGTATACATTATTATCCATAAATTTATTCTTGTTTCGTTTGTAGGACAGGCACCGTATCCAATTCTTCACTAAAACCCCAGTGTTCAGTATTTAATTCATAATATGGAACTTAGTAATTCTTATTAAACTAAACCTCATTCATTCATTTATTTAACTGATATTTACTGAGCTCCAACTATGTATCCTACTCTGTTCTAGAGGCTCAGGGTATAGTATGAACAAGACAAGTGAGGTGACGATCCTTTTGTATCTTATGGACTGGTGGAAGAGTAGACAGATAATGAACACATGGACAATGGAACCAATAACTTCATATATCTTTAAATACAATAATTTAGGTTGGGCGATCAAGGAAAGCTTGACTGAGAAGGTACCATCTGAGCCAAGCTCTGAATGACAGGAAGACAGCCACAGCAAAACCTGGGAGTGAAGCATCCTGAGCAGAGGAAGCAGTAAGTTAAGTGAAACAGGAAAGAATTTGTCCTATTTAAATTACAGACAGGAGGCAAAAGTGACTACAGTAGGGTGACCAACAGATAGAGTAGTAGGAAATGAAGTCTGAAAGACAGGCAGGGTCAAATCATGTAAGGTATATGTTAAGGAGCTAGCATTATTCTGAGTGGAATATCAAATACTTTCAAGCAGGAAAATGACATGTTTTTAAAAGACTACTATGGCTGTTTGTGCAAAATATATCAAATTAGGGAACAAGAGTAGAAGCAGAGTCTACCTAGAAAGCTTCTACAAAAGTAACACATGATGGTGGCCTGGATTAGGTTGGTATACCAAGGCTATGGAAATGGGGAGAAGCGAATAAATTTGAGATATATTTTAGAGGCAAAACCAAAAGGACTTGGTGATGGATTGGGTGAGGAAGTGGAAGAAATGGAGGACACGAGAATGATTTATAAATTTTTATCTTGAGGCACTGGAAGAATGACTAGTGGTACCAGTTACTGGAATGAGGAGAACTGGGAGGGGATAGGTAGGTGTGAGAGGCAATGAAGTGCAGAAAGACCAAGAGTTCCATTATGGCCATATTAGTTTTTCTATTAGATATCCAAGTGAAGAAGTCACATAGGAAACTCTCGCTGATTTAATAATGAGTATTATTCTCAAGTATGGAGCTCAGGTAGGTCAGGGCTAAAGACAGACTTATAAAGCAGAGGTCATTGATATCCAGATAGCACTTCCAGTTAGGAGACTGGATGAGATTACCCAGGAAGTGAGTGTAAATACAGACGAAAAAAGGTCCAAGAACTGAGTTCTGGGCCACACCAGTGTTCAGAAGTTGAAAGGGGAAGTAGAAAAGTAGAAAGAAAAAAAGGGAAGGAGCAGCAGATGAACTAAGAGAGAAACCAGGTGAGTGTGTTATCCTGGAAGCCAAGAAAAAAGTACTTCAAGAAGAAAGGAGTGGTCACCTGTCCAATGTTTTTTAAAGGCCAAGAAAGATGAGGAGAGTTAAGGACCAAATAATTCAGCAATGTGCGGGTCACTGTTATTCCTGACAAAAGTAGATGTAGTGTTAAAGTAAAAGTAGAGTTGCGAAAAGTTGTGAAAAGTAAAGTAAAAGTAGAGTTGTGAAAGCTGCAGCCTCAGTGAAGTGGATCGAGGAAAAGAAGGAAGGATCAAGATGTGGGGACAAGGTCTTACAATCATTTCAAACAGTTGTGCTGTGAAGAGGGTACGGAAACAGAATAACAGAAGTATCATGGAGTCAAGAAAATATTTTTTTAAAGTAAGAGATTTTTATACACATGATTATATGCGTATGAGTATAGCCTGTTCAGAGGTTTTGAATTAAGCCTACTTAAGAATTATAGGCACTATTTTATACCCTCGGGGTCATGTTTCCCTTAGCAACATTTACCATATGCTTCAAGTGCCTGAGGTACAGAAGTCTGCATTATTATTGCCCAGTATACTTCTATTAATTCTCATTTCTTTATTTCACTTTTCCATGAACCTTAATAACATTTTCAGCATTGGCTATAAATAAACATATGAATGGAGAGAAACTAAGTATCTATGTATTAGAAGGTGCTTCAGGGGGGCACGTGGACAGTTAAGTTGGTTAAGCATCCAACTCTTGATTTTGGCTCAGATCATGATCTCACGGTTCGTGAGTTCAAGCCCCGAGTTGGACTCCGCAGCCTGCTTGGTATTCTCTCTCTTCCTTTCTCTCTCTGACCCTCCCCGGCTTGTGCTCTCTCTCAAAATAAATAAACTTTTTAAAAAAGAAAGTGCTTCAGGAGATCCTCTATTCATTAATCCCTCCCAAAGATGTTTGAAGTAAAGGAAGAGACCCAGATGTCCCACCCACAACCAGTTTTCAATATGGCTAATTAGAAAGCTATACGAATGGGTTAGGGTGCTCAGACCAAATCTTCCTTCTTATGTGAAGGGTCAGTACTACCCTGTGATGTTTTCGATCTGTCTCCTTTTACAGGATATCCATGAGCTTGAATCAACGCACGCAGTTCTCTGAAGAAGGAATTGTACCAGTCCTTCTTTCTATTTTCAGATACATTAGGTACATCCCTAAGTGACAAAAAACAATCAGGGTTGTTAATGGTAAGGGTAGGTTTAGGAATTCAGAAGGTGGAACAATGGATGGAGGAGACATAAGAAGAGAGAAAGGGGATATTAATGTCAACATTTGAGTAAAACTCCCACCCACTGATCATTCATACGACAACAGTAACTGTCAATATAAAATGAGGAAATGAAAGCCAATTTCATCTCTCTTAGACTGTGAGAGCTTTGAGGGTAGAGACTAGATCTGTCTCAGTGTCTTCCATAGCAAAGCCCACCACAGTGTCTGGCACAGTGACCTAAGAATTATATAAAATAAATTTAATCCAAATTAACTTGAATTTAAATGGTGGACCTTTGTTCCACCATATACTTTTACCTGCTTTTACAAGAGTACTTCTGATTAAGGAAAAATCTCTCTAAATGATCTGTAATTACTCAAGACGCTCTTGGAAAGCCATTGCTTCTTCTCTGAGAGAAGGCTGAGTAATAAAGTGCTAATCGAGATTGTTTTTACCTTTGAAAAACAGATCATACTGAAAAATGTGGACAAAAACTTTTTGATCAGTGCACTGGAATTTATTCTAGATGCTTGAACTAGAAAAATAAGGTAATTTATCTTTTCGAACATATATGAATTTAAGCTCTAGGCAAGCCTTGGACCCAAAACAGGCTTCTAAACCTATCAGGGAGTGTAAACCATGATCACATTATGTAGTGTCAGCTCTGGGCAACCACTGTGTAAAGTATGGGGGACACAGTTTGAAGAGAGAGGTTGTCAGGGAATATTTGCTTTACCTATGCATTACGTAGGTAATGCGCTAAGTATTAAAATAGAGTTGGGGCTAGGGGTTATGGAAAACCCACTGGAGAGACCGCATTTCCCTGAGTCAGGCTTTCCCTGAGGAAGGAGGATTTTGCTAGATGTGAAATAGGAACAGAATACAGGGGAGAGGGCTTTGACAGAAATATCATTCAGTTATGAATTCATACCTCTTCTCTTTTTCTCTCTCATCCTCATCCATTATTCAGCGATGTAACAAAGAATTCTGAAATCAAAGTGGAACAACATTTTACTAAGAAATCAGTCTACGATGAATCACAATAAAGCAATAAGACTAATCAAAATTTTCTATGGCATAGTACTTTTCCCTTAAGGAATGCCTATTTCTTTTAGAATTTCATTAAGTACCAATAATCCTCTCATACGTTATATAGATGTTGAAGATTTGCTTTGTTGTCTGATCCCTAATGAATGTTTGTCACAATAACATTACAAATATATTTGAAGAAGTCACAAAAACATTCTGTGAAGTTACACAACTTATAAGTATCTGTAAGTTTAATTCCATACTCTTAAAATTCCTTTAACTTCTACTAACTTGAAGAACACTTAAAGAAACAAAGACTGATATGGGTTAAGCTTCATATCTATACACAGTACCATGTCAAAATAGACAAAATCGGCATTTATTGTTGCTATCACAGAAATCCTGGGCATATAAAAAATGGCCCTGAGATCACCAAAGCCCTCTGCTTTGAATTGTAAAATTAGACTCACAAATCACCTCAAGGTCAAAGTCTCAGAGTAGAAGTCAATGACATTCAAATACGTGTCTGTTAAATAAGAAGTAGCAGCTAAAATATAGCAAACATTCTTTTAAAAGCTCTCAAGAAAGTAACGGAAAGTTTAGGGGTAACACTGAGGAGACACTGAAAACCAAAGATGGTTAGTACACCAACCTGTGCTATTGTGAGGACAGGGAAGCATAGCTATGCAGCAAAAGAGCTCAGGTATTAAGGCAGATCATTGAAACCAAAATCCACCAACTCCTGCCTACACCTAGGCACGACTCTCAGAGACTATAGTTTAATTTAAAAAGCTCTCTTGACAGCAAAGGAAGAAAAGAAGACAGTTTGGCTGTCTCAGCATGTTCTCTTGGGTAGGAAAAAAAGGGTGCAAAAGACAGGAAGGTGGAGAATAACAATGTACTATTGTCAGGTTCTTACATGATACATGAAGTGGCACAGTATGAGTTCACAGCACACAGTAATAAATTAAATATGTATACTATAAACTGCCTAGAGCAACAAATAAAATGCACATGGGATACAAATTATAAATCAAAAGAGATAAAATGGCATACTAAGTAAATACTCATTTAATCCAGAAAAATGCAGAAAAAGAAGACAAGGAGAACAAAGATCAAATGAGACAAACAGAAAACATATAGCAAGAAGGTAAACTTACAACTTAACCATAAAAATAATTATATTAACTGTCAGTGGACTAAAGACACAAATGTAAAGTCTAGGACTGTTAAAATTAGATAGAAAAGTAAGGCTAAACTGCCCTCGAACAATATGGGGGGTCAGGGCACCGACCCCCCGACACAGGTGAAAATGCACATTTAACTTTTAACTCCCCTAAAACTTAACTACTGTTGACTGGAAGCCTTACTGAAAACATAAACAGTTGATTAACACATATTTTGGATGTTATATGTATTATATACTGCATTCTTACAATAAAGTAAGCTAGAGAAAAGAAAATGTTAAAAAATCATAAAAGAACATACATTTACAGTACTGTATTGTATTTTTCAAAAAAAAATCCACATATAAGTGGACTAGTGCAGTTCAAACCAGTGTTGTTCAAGGATCAACTATTCTGGTGTCTACAAGATACCTTAATTATAAAGACACAGCTAGGTTACAAGTAAAAGAATAGAAACATATACTATGTAATCCCAATGACAAAAAGCTTGAATGGCTAATTAATATCAGACAAACAAGACTTTAGGTAAGGAACAGTACTAAGGAAAAAGAGAGACATTTCACAATGACAAAGGAGTCAATCAAAAAAACATTAACAATCTTAATTAGATATGCACCTAATTACAAAGCTTCAAAATAGGGTAAGAACTGAAAGAAGAAATAAACCCACCATTACATTTGGTGAGTTCAATACTTCTCTACCAGTAATCAATAGAGCAAGTAAACAGAAAATAAGTAAGGGTATTGAAGACTTACTACACTGCCGACATACTTGGCCCCATGTGTTTACAGAATGTGACGCCTGGCAACTATAGAATATACATTCTATGTATAATGGTTATAAAGATTCAAAATATGTTGGGCCATAAAACCAGTTTCAGTAAATGTAAAGCATTAAAATAATACAGATTATGTTCTCTTATCAAAATAGAACTAAATTAGAAATCAAGGAGCACCTGAGTGGTTTAGTCGGTTAAGTTTCCGACTCTTGGTTTTGGCTCAGGTGATGATCTCACAGTTTGTGAGTTCAAGTCTCACATCGGGCTCTGCACTGCAGAGCCTGCTTGGGATTCTTTATCTCTCTCTCTCTCTGCCCCTATCCATATTTCTCTCTCTCAAAAAATAAATCAATAAACACTAAATAAATAAATTAGAAATCAATACTAAATAAACAAACAAATTTCAGGAAAACCCCTGAACACTTGGAAATTAAATAACATACTTCTGGGGCGCCTGGGTGGCTCAGTTGGTTTGAGCGTCCGACTACGGCTCAGGTCATGATCTCATGGTCCGTAAGTTCGAGCCCCGCATTGGGCTCTGTGCTGACAGCTCAGAGCCTGGAGCCTGCTTCGGATTCTGTGTCTCCCTCTCTCTCCCTGCCCCTCCCACACCCATGCTCTGTCTCTCTCTGTCTCAAAAATAAATAAACATTTAAAAAATAAATAAATACATAAATAAATAACATACTTCTAAGTAAGTTGTGGGTCACACAAGAAACCTTTGAAAAAGATTTAAACAAAGGAAATTAGACATTTCTATAACTGAATAATTATGAAAATTGTGTTTTAATTCCCCAAACTTCAATAATCAGATTGTAATTTATTAAAATTGCATTATACATACTTATGGTATTATATATTTCCAAGAAAAGTTATATCTCCTTAATTACACAAATCATTTTTCATGTTTTTAAATAAATTTATAGGTTTCTTCATATAGAAATTATAAAACTGGTGGTTGCCAGAGGAGAGGGGGTGGGGGGATGGGTAAAATAGGTGAAGGAGATGAAGAGGTACAAACTTCCAGTTATAGAATGAGTAAGTCATGGAGATGAGAAGTATAGCATAGGAAATAGTCAATAATATTGTAATGGCCTCGTACGGTGACAGATGGAGACTACACTTACTGTAGTGAGCATTTCACATGTATATAAATGTCAAATCACTATGTTGTGCACCTAAAATGAATATAACATTGTATATCAACTATACTTCAATAATAAAACTATTACCCTACTTTAAAAAAGAAAAGAAACTATACAGTGCTCAGTAGTTAATTTAACAAGAATGTACTCAAATATTACACAGAAAATGCCTTTAATAAAGCAGACAAAAGAGAACCTAAATAAATGGAAGGATAGGCCATATCCCTGGACAAGAAGTCCAGATTTCCCCAACTAATCTACAAATTAAAGTAATTCTGATCAAAGTTCAGTAGATTATTTGTTTAGGTTTACTTTTCTATATAACTTCACAAGTTTATTACAAAATTCCTAAGGAGAGCAATGAATCAGAAAGATCCACAATAATCTTAAAGAACAACAACAGCATAAAAGGATGTGTCCTACTAGACACTGAGGCTTATTATAAAGCTATAGTATTTCAGTAAATGAATAGTGGTGCAAAACACAGGTATGGAATAATGAGACAAAAGACACCCATTAAGGAATAAATCTATGCATAAATTGAAAATCTGATTTCTGACAAAAGAAGCATTATAATTTTGAAATTTCTGAATTTATGGAGTGGGTGTATGTATGTGTGTATGTGCACATACACATACTTTTTTTTATTTCACAAGAAAATAGACTGAATTGATGGATAATGAGAATATACCATGAACTGATTTCTGTAATTAATCATCTGCTCTCTGTAGTTGAGAATCAATTATGCAGGTATTTTCTAGTGTGAAAATTATGATGACACAGGTTATCAGTCTTCAGTTGGGATAAGATCCACAGCTGAAGGAATCTGTACTTCATCCCTCGGTCTTTAAACTGCCAGAGCCAAAAAGGTTATCAGACTCTCGATTCAGGTTGCATGGCAATATCAGTCTTCTCTGGAAACAAGGAACCTGCCGATCACATCTGGACTCCTGTTGCTAATGTTCTTGAAATATTTTGCAGGAGCCATATCTGGGGCCTGTGTGACATGCATAACATGTGCCATCAACTCCCAGTAGAAACAGATCAGGACTAAAAACCACTAAAGATTTCATCTTGAATTAGAATCAAAGTGAACACATCCTGAGACCATCTCGAGGACTCGAGCTAGGCTCGTAGTTATTACACTGCGCAGATGTGGGAGGGAGAAAATAAGGCTGAGGAGCAAGATCACGACTTTCTTTGGATGCAAACATAGAGGTAAAGAAAAGTCAGAATAAAGACTACAGCAATGTAATTCAAGGAATTTACTTACGTATCTTAGGGCTGATGATGACCTTTCCGACAAATCTCCACAATTTCAAATAAATACTTGGACTCAGCCACCTTTGCTTGTTCTGCTTGAAGATTTATAAAGTTGAATTTTAATGAAGCTCCATGTGAAATGTCTATACTTGCTGCATTCTTCAACTTGAAATAGAGTAACCTTGGCCCAGCACTAGAAGTCCAGCTCTCTTTGTCCTTTCTCCTAAAATTACATTTCTTATATCATGGAAATTATCAGCATTTGTGACATTCTCCAGTGGATTTTTTATGTGTTTTTTAATCAGTGCAGAGGACACTGAAAAGCATTTTGTAACGAATCTGTATCATGAAAAAATACTTGTTATTGGTGAAAAAGAAGTTTAGAAAATAGTATAGGTTATCTTAGGCCAACCATGTAAAATATGATACATAATACGAACAAATAAAATATGGTGTAGAACACAGGACTAGGAAAAGAAAACATTCAGAAGTGTCTCTGGGTGATGGAATGATGTGTGATTAAAACTATTTTTACTTAAATTATTTTATTTATTTTTTTCCAGTTTTTTGCATTTCTGAAGTTTGCAATATGTGTAACATTCAAAATTAAGAAATATCTCTCGAAAATAATATAGGAGCCAGTGCTGAACAGTGAAGAGTTTGGGCTTTGAATCAACTGGACTTGGGTTCAAATCCCAACTCTATACCTTTATAGTTGTGTGGCCTCTGTGAGTTCCTTAACCCTTATGAGTATCAATTATCTCAACTGTAAAGTCTGCAGTATCATACCTACATGCCAACGTTTCTGTGACAATTAAGCCAATGGACATAAAAGTGGCTAGCACTGTGTCTAGCACATAGTAGTCACCCACTAAATTTTAGTTTAAATTGGAGATGTCAGTGTTAGTAGCGGCATACAATCTAAAGGACTGTGAGGGAGATGCAGTCTTCTCAGGGAGTGAATCAAGAGCAAACAACTGGCCATACAGAGGTTTCTTGATGTCGCTTGTGATAAGAGAGAACCCTGAGGAGATCAATCACCATACAGTGGGCCAACTAGAGAAATCTAACATGTCATGAGTAAGTGGTGTCTCAGGCCAGAGACAGTCAGGCTATTATGCCACTTAATGTGTATCCTCGTCATGAACAACGGGTGGTGGGAGAGCATGACTCTACAGCCCACACGTAGGAATGGAGGAGGGAGATGATCAGACTGATCTCTGCTTGGAGTTTTCCTGAGCACCAAGGAAAGCAAGAGGCACGGATATTGGCCAGAGAAAGTGCTTGAAATGTTGGACCCTAATGTAAAGATTGACCAAGAAGTTGCATGCAGAAATAGGGGAGGTTCACCAAGAAAAAGTACAGCAGTCAAGGGGCTGGAATAAATCTGAAAAGGGCAAAGAGCAGGGCCACTAAAAGTGCCATGGAAGAGCGATGGACAAATAGGGGTTCTAGCATAAATGGGGAGAATTCAGTTGAAAATGTCAACAGTAGTTTCTGGTTACAACAAATGAAATCATGAAAAATATTCTCTTTCATAAACAGAGAGATCTAGCAAGAAACAGAGCACATCATCACCCTGCCACATCTGAAGAGGCTGAAGTTAACTAGTTAGTGCTTTGTAACCAAGGAACAATTACCTTCTCTGTAGGGCTGCCTAATAGCAGGCAGTCACTGGGAGGCCTAATGAGCCAGTCAGCAGATTTAGTCCTAGCTCAGCGCAGCCCTAACTGTGCTCTGCTGATAACTTTGTCTCCCACCCCCGCTTCACCCCACCAATCTGGCAGTCAGCCTGGCCAGACTGACAGAGACAAGGAAACCTTTGTGGCCTTCACAGACCAATAATGGCCAGAAAGTGTTTGGCTCACGTAAACATCATTTAAAATGTTTATATGGAATTCTAAAGAAAACCAGATAGGGTCTGAAGAAAAGCAGAATGTAACAGTGAATCCATCTTAGGGTATTTATTACTCTGGTTACAATATTTGTTTATTTAAAATGAAAACCTCGAAGTATTGAAAATGCCATTGTGGAAGATAATCATGCCATGGATTTGTAGTTATAAAGTTGCTATGCATTATCAGGAAACAACTTTTCCTTTATACAGAGAGAGAGACACACACACACATTTTTAATAAACAATTTCCCAAGTAAAGTGATCTTTCAAATATTAACATGATTCTGGGGATTTTTTTTAAGTGTATAGGGGAAAATGCATGATGGCATGCTTCATCATTTTGAGTGAAGTCATCATCTCTTACTCATATAAGGTTTATTAAAGATATTTAATCAGTGAGAAAGAATGAAATATTTACAATTCTCATGGAGAGAGTAATGATGTTAAATGTGTATGGCATGAATATATCAAACAAGTCAGTGGAATTTTCCAATTTATTTTCAATCAAAACTTTCTTCAGAAATTACATCTCACAAGACTATATTTCATCAGTTACTCATCCATCTTATGGGAACGTGATTTTCCAATGGATAAAATTAAGAATGGATATTAACCTCAACTGGATTTTGTAATATGTGTGCCCACTACTATACCGAATAAGCCAGGAAAGGGCTTTCTGATTCTTTTGCATTATCCCCAGGGGTGGCTTTTCTTTCATGAACCTGAGTTCTTTCAGCAGGCTCTCAATGCATAGTCATGGGCCTTAGTTGGGGTGAGGTGGTGGGGAAGCCAGGCACTGGAGAAAATGAGCATAGGGGTACACACACCTCCACAGGAAAAATGTCTACTCTTTCCTAGACCAAAGCTAATGCTCATTTTGTGCACCTTCTGTGGTCCCTTCTAGGACAGGGTCAGGTTATTTGTGCTCACTGATGCATTCTCAGCACCCCAGCCTTTTCCACCATATGTATGGTGAATAAATGTTTGGTGGATGAATAAGGTGACAAGAACCACTGAGTCTTACTTTCCAAAATGCTGATGAACAGCCAAAGGTTGCCAAATAACTCTCATCCTGCTAATTCTGTTCCTTAAAAACAGAGAGGGAAAGAAAGAGAGAAAGGGGGGGGGAAGGAAAGAGGGAAAGAGGTAAGGAGAGAAGGAAAGGAAGGAAGGAAGGAAAGAAGGCAGGCAGGCAGGCAGGCAGGCAAATCCCAATCTATAGAAAGACAAAGTTGGATCTGCAAGTATATCGCTTATTGGTTTTACACTTTTAGGAATTCCGTATGTTCTCTTAGTCTGGGGCAATACTAAGAAGCAAAAGTTTCTTACATTCTTCAACATTACTGCTGGATATTTCCAGTTTCTATATGGTGCTGGAAAAACTAAACATGTTCCTGAAAGAAATCAGCAATCCATTAAATTCTTAATCTTATTCTTATTCCAATTAAGTTTCTAGATGTTATATAAAACCCTCCCATGAGGGGCGCCTGGGTGGCTCAGTCGGTTGAGCGTCCGACTTCAGCTCAGGTCGTGATCTCGCAGTCCGTGGGTTCGAGCCCCGCATTGGGCTCTGTGCTGACAGCTCAGAGCCTGGAGCCCGCTTCCAATTCTGTGTCTCCTTCTCTCTCTGTCCCTCCCCCACTCATGCCCTGTCTCTCTCTGTCTCAAAAATAAATAAACATTTTTAAAAAAAAAAAAAACCTTTCCATGGGTCCTGCCAGTTCTGGAATTTCAGCAATTCATTCAATTCCTGTGCCCCACTATACCTTGGCAGTGCACAGGTTTATGGGAAAGACTGGCATCTACATAAATCCATGGATTCAACCCAAGAGAATTATCACTACTGGACTAGAAGCTTCACAGAAAGTATCTGAGATAATTACGCAATGATTCCAAAAGACCTCAACTGGTAAATG